>JANUYF010000007.1:14082500-16482500 GCA_026167975.1 Phrynosoma blainvillii | reverse complement strand
GAGTTAGTGTGGACATGTCAGCAGGTCCCCTGAAAGCTGCTTTGATTGGGATGCTGAATGGAACCAATTCATTTTCTACGATTCTACGAAACCAGTTCTACGAAAGCTAATGTTACAAACTTTTTCTCAAAGGTGCTACAAAATCTCTCTCTATATTAATTCTACAGACTAAGGGTCGATGCAGATCAGCTGTTTGGGGTGCCACAGAGCCACCCCGGGAAGCGGATCGGGGCCGCGGCAACCCCACACTGTGCCCCCAATCCTCCCTTTTGCCGCCCCGAAAAGAGCAGCACAATGCCGTTCCTTTTAGGGCCAGCAAAAGGCCACCCTAAGAGCTAGTGCCATGGCTCTTTTGTGCCCTTTCGGCGCAGTGTGTTTAAACGCTGTGCCAGGAGGGCGTCCTGATGCCGCACGCCATGCGTACAGCCACATGGTGTCAGGACAGCGTCGGGGCGGGGTTGAGGCAGATGGTGTTCAGCTGCTCGGCTCTCAGGGTTTGGTCCAGAAACCTCAGGGTCTGGGACGATCCTGAACTGGCGATTTTAATTACTACACACCACTCAAAGGGGAAATAGAGATGAGGGATTGACAAATCCTCTGTGCTGCACTACCCAGAGAGAGAGCAGAGAGTAGTGGCTGTTTTGGTTCTGCTTCTAGGCAGCACTCTTGGCCCATTTACCCCTGCTGTTTGCCAGAAGGAATGAGCAAGAGAGCAAGAAGCAGTGCCATCTTATCTTACTTGAATATTTCTATGACCATGGAAGAACTCAGAAGTGAAGGCATTGCAAGAACTTCCTAATTTAGCGGTCACTGATCTCACTCTTTTCCAGTGTTTGCAATGTAACAGGGAAAGGGAAAAGAGCTTGCTTTTTAAACTATTGTTTGATTGTCTTTCTTTATCCACGTGGCAAGTGCTCTCTTTTCACATTTCTTTCAACCTCGTGTGTAACTAAACCTTATAGGAGGGGTGGCAGATTTGTGCCCCCAGAAGATTTTTTGGACCATAATTTCCATCAATCCTAGCTGATAAAATATAATGGGAGTTGTAAGCCAGCAGTATCTGAAGTGTCCCATCTCTCCCTTAATATCATAGACAGATATGTGAGATTTTCAACAAAATGTTGCCATATATCTTCATTAATGAATGAGTGTTCTTGTTTAGGATACATATCTGCTAGCCAGCTATATGAACTTGGCATCCATAAGATGTCTAGGAGAGCTTCCTTCATCACTAGCCAGTATCTGAATGTCATCATCCAACAAATCTGGAGGGCACCCAGTTAGGGAAAGCAACATCAAATTAGCTTGGTTGGCTTGCTCCCCACTTTCCTCTGTTTATTTCAGTGTCATTTAATAAAATTATTCTGTCTGTTGATTCTGTTCAATCAGTTAAGCAAAGCAAAGCAACTTCATTTATATACTGCTTCATACCGCACTATGCAGCGTCTAAACAGTTTACAACTGCAAGCTCATTGCCCCCCAACAGTTGGGTACTCATTTTAGCGACCTCGGAAGGATGCAGGCCTGAGTCAAGCCTGAGACCTGGCTAGTATTGAACTCACAACCTTGTGATTTATGAATGAGTGGCTGCAGTACAGGCATTTAAACTGGGCTCATAGTGTTATCTATAACTGGTTGAAGAAGTGGCAGTCACACTGAACTTTATTAAGGTGTCACATGATTCAGTTGTTTTCATTGCAACAAGATGGTTTGGACATGGGACAGGAATATGGGATGCTTTTTAGCTCAGGATAGGTCCAAAACACACTGCAGAAATAATCCAGACTGACACTACTTTAACTGCCCTGGCTCAGTGGTAGGGAATCCTGTGAATTGTATTTTATTGTGGGACCAGAGCTCTCTAACACAGGGGGGTTGCAGACTGCCAGAAATAGTGCAAATTGAGTCCACTTTTAGGGTTAGGGTTAGGATTAGGGAATCATTGGAACTGTATTTTATTGTGGCACCAGAGCTCTCTGACAGCGAAGGCTCAATGTCTCAGGAAAAAAAAAATTCCCATGATTCCCTAGCACTAACAATAACCTTTAAAGTGGACTCAATTTGCACTATTTATGGCAGTCTGCAACCCCCCACAGAAAGGTAAATGTCTCACAATACTGCAGTTCCCAAAATTCCCTACCATTGATCCAGGGCAGTTAAAACGGTCTCAAACTGGATTTTTTTCTGCAGTGTGTTTTGGACCAATAGTCTGGATATGAGGTAGCAATATGAGATTGTGGTTTGGAATATAGGATGCTATTTAGGTTAGTAGTATACAGTGATCTAAACTGCAAGCCCTCCAACAGTCTCAGTTTGGCAGAGGAGATTATAGCAGCGCCAATTCAACTGGCTTAGGCGAGCCACTTTAAAATTTAAAACAGGCAGCATCCTGATTTTATCACAAGGATTTAGCCACCGAAATCACTTCCTGAGTGCAGCCTGGGTCCATCTCCACTCCAGCGGCTATTTCCTTAAACCAGAAAATTCTCAGCTTCGAAAAAATCCACACTGAGTGGCCCTGGGGGAGGAGATGGACCTGGGCTGCACCCAGGCGGCAATTTCAGCAGCAAAATTCTTGTGATAAAATCAGGATGCCACAGGTTTTAAATTTTAAGCTGGCTTGGATAAGCCAATTTAATTAGTGTTGCGATTATCTCCAGGGACAGTTCCAATTAATCCTCTGTCCTCCTACTTTTTCAGCTGCTTTTAAATTGTTCTAGTTTCTTTCTCTTCTTCCCACTTTCCCCCTTTTTCCTTAGCTCACTTCCATAACAGCAAACTGGATTCAAATGCAAAAGTATTTTGCACCCAAATTAACTTGGCAAGGAGGAAAGGAGAGAAGGGGGTGGAAGCATGCCCTTCCCAATAGCTCAGACAAAAGCAAACTGCTGCATTCCCATCTAGCTTGTGTGTTCTTCCTTATTAATATCTTTTGCCATCTTGACCACACTGTGATGTTGCTTACCCATATCTGCCAGTTTTCATCTGTGAAATATTTAACAGTTTTCTACATTCAAATACCTGGCCTAGCAGATCTGAAAGGGAGTATCCTTTTGTCTTGTTAATGGAATTTTAATTTTTTATTTCCTAGACTTTAAGAATCTCCCTGTATCCACATGACCAGAAGGAGGAGGGGCCCACCTGCATGAATCCCCTCCGTATCATCTGAACTGGGGACAACAACCACAACATCTTGACAAAATGCAGTCTTATGACTAACATTGTTATTTTTTCTCCTGTATGATTTTTAACACCTTTGCCTGATGAAGAAGCCACTGGAGCTTTGAGTGCTTGCAATACGTATATTGTGCATTTTTGTTCACCCAATAAATGCATCACTGATGGAAGCACTCCCCTCCTGGGACGTCTCAGTGGTTGTTTTCCCAGCTTCCCTGGATCTCGCCTCGAAGTCATGTCTCTGGACCTCCTCCAGGATTCTTGAAGCCACAACTCAGTCCTCAGATCTGCCTTGGCATCTCCTGAAGGCCATACATCAAAAAGTCCCACTCACTGGTCAAACCGCTCAGGAGAATGAAGACTTTTTGACACTCCTTCATCTGGATGCCTTTGTTGCTGCACTCTGCAAACAAACCTTGCATTTTTTTTTCCAGATGAGTAGTTACAGAAGCACCCTCCTGCAACTTACATTTGTATAGTTTTCTACAACAAAGCATCTTAGATAAGGCTCCGCCGGACTGATGAACTCGTTCCAAGGCTGTCTGTTTTTCCCTGATGTGATTCAGCTGGCTTTCGTCTATGGCTAGAACAATAGTAGCTTATGCCTTGCGATCCTCATCAATTTGAGATTCTTCTGCTGGATCTAGTTGGTTTTGCACATAGATTTTCCAAGAAGCATAATTTGAATCACTCAGCTTCTGAAATCTAATAGCTGTTCCCATTTTCCCTTCTAAATGAATCTAAATGAATCTTAATCTAAATGAATATAAGTCTCCAGGACCAGATGAATTACATCCAAGGGTATTAAAAGAACTGGCCAAACGTAATATCAGAACCATTGGCAATAATCTTTGAGAACTTCTGGAAAACAGGAGAAGTCCCAGCAGACTGGAGGAGGGCAAATGTTGTCCCCATCTTCAAAGATTCTGGAGCAGATCATTAAGCAGAGAGTCTGTGAACATCTGGAAGGTAATTTCATAATCACAAAAAGTCAACACGGGTTTCAGAGAAACAAGTCATGCCAGACAAATCTGATCTCTTTTTTTTTTTTTTTTTGATAAAATTACCAGCTTGGTAGATGAAGGGAATGCTGTGGATATAGTATATCTTGATTTCAGTAAGGCCTTTGACAAGGTTCCCCATGACATTCTTGCAAACAAGCTGGTAAAATGTGGGCTAGACAAAGTAACTGTTACATGGATTTGTAATTGGTTGACTGGCCAAACCCAAAGGGTGCTCATCAGTGGCTCCTTTTCAACCTGGAAAGAAGTGACCAGTGGGGTGCCACAGGGCTCTGTCCTGGGCCCAGTGCTATTCAATATCTTTATTAATGACTTGGATGACGGTATTGGGGGCATAGTTATCAAATTTGCAGATGACACCAAATTAGGAGGAGTAGCTAATACCCCAGAGGACAGGATCAAAATTCAAAATGACTTGAATAGACTAGAAAGCTGGGCCAAAACTAACAAAATGAAATTCAACAGGGAGAACTGTAAGGTACTGCACTTAGGGCAGAAAAACGAAAAGCACAGATATACGATGGGGGACACCTGGCTGAATGAGACTATGTGTGAAAGGGATCTAGGACCACAAGTTGAACATGAGTCAACAGTGCGATGCAGCAGCTAAAAAGGCCAATGCAATTTTAGGCTGCATCAGTAGAAGTATAGTGTCTAGATCAAGAGAAGTAATAGTGCCACTCTATTCTGCTTTGGTCAGGCCTCACCTGGAATACTGTGTCGAGTTCTGGGCACCACAATTCAAAAAGGATGTGGAGAAACTGGAGCATGTCCAAAGGAGGGCAACTAAAATGGTGAAGGGTCTGGAAACCAAGCCCTATGAGGAATGACTTAGGGAGCTGGGGATGTTTAGCCTGGAGAAGAGAAGGCTGAGAGGTGATATGATAGCCGTGTTTAAATATTGAAAGGGATGTCATATTGAGGAGGGAACAAGCTTGTTTTCTGCTGCTCCAGAGACTAGGACCCGAAACAATGGATGTAAGCTCCAGGAAAAGAGATTCCACCTCAACATTAGGGGGAACTTCCTGACAGTAAGGGCGGTTCGACAGTGGAACACACTCCCTAGGAGAGTGGTGGAGTCTCCTTCCTTGGAGGTCTTTAAGCAGAGGCTGGATGGCCATCTGTCAGGGATACTTTGATTGGGAGTTCCTGCATGGTAGGGGGTTGGACTGGATGGCCCTTGTGGTCTCTTCCAACTCTATGATTCTATGATTCTCTATGTCAATGACAGTCAGACACAGATGGACTTCTGGGCAAACTGCCAACAGCCCGGGCAAGCAGCAAACACATGTGGAAGCTTTATAAGCCTTCCCTGGCTCACTGATATGGAGGTGGAGCAGTGCAACAGCTACCTTGATTGTGCAGTGTGCAAAAGGGTGAAAGTCAAGGCTTACCCAGTTGCAAAAGTAAGCAAGTGTGCCACGCAGAGGCCTTTTCAGGTGGTGCACACAAACTTGTCGGGACTACATCAAGTTAAGAGTACGGGAGGAAACAGGTTCACCCTGCTCATAGTAGACTGACACACCCAGTATTCCTATGTTGCCTTGGTAAAATCCAAGGGCGAAGCGGCTGACCAGGTCAAAAAGTGGGTCAATGCCATTGAAAGGAAGTTTCCCTATAAGGTGGGCACTTTTGTAACCAATAGGGGCAGAGAGTTCCTTGCTGAAAGCCTGCAGCAGTGGTTTAAGCAGAAGGGAATCCCGCACAAAACCACCAATCCACTGAGGATGGTTTGGTTGAGAGGCATATTGGCATGATCAATCAGATGAGGGATTGCATGCTGGAAGATGCTGGGGCACCACCAAATTTGTGGGCAGAAGCCACAAAGGTTGCATGCCATACCATTAACAGGATGTGGTGTAGAGCCATCGATCAGACACCATACTTCCTGTTGCATGTAGAGCACCCAATCTTAAGTACTTGAGGGTTTTTGGCCAGTTTGCCTCAGTACTTATTCCTCCACAGTTCCAGAAGAAAAACGAGCCAAATCTGAAATGTAGGACCAAGTACATCACAGTTAGATACCAGAATGTTAGAGAGCTTGTGAAAAATAAGATGCTGAAGCTGCAGTATGTTGGTACAGAGGACAACATAACAGACATTTTGACAAACCCTCTACCTGTGGAATGCCACGAGAGGTTGGCTAGCAGGCTGGGTATCAGCATATGAGGTCTACATTACATTTGGGACAAATGCAAGGACACATGGAACACACCACATGTCATTTTGGAGGGGATTGTCAAGACCATGTGGCACCCTGGTCTGGAAAATGGTATGGATTTGGCCACTGTGAGGAACTGGAGCAATGGTAACAGGGTTACTACAGTTCAAGTGGCAGGTGCATGAGTCAGCATTTGGAAAGCTGTGCATCATGGGAGGTTTGATGCAACATGCACAGTAGGTGAGTCCAGCCAGGTATGCATTATGGGAGGCCTGATGCAACAGGCACTGGGGATGAAACCAGCCAGGTTTTATTAGTGCATGGCTGTCACATGTTACCAAGAAGACCACCTATATATGGGAGAGGGTCAGAATCTACGTTGTTGGTTAGTTGTGGTTGGTGGTTGGTGAAGCACTTTGTTAGTCTGTATAGCTGTGAGTATTCAAGATGAACATCTGGTACTCTGTGTATCTTTGTAAATATTTGCAACAAAGATTAAAGCCCTCATTAAGTGAAGCCTCGCTGTGCAGCTATTCATTTCTCCAAGCTGAAAGCAGCACCTGCGTGTGGGAGGATTTTTCCTGTGCTGTCTGGAGCAAGATTCTTTACAGAAGACCATCTTCTGGTTGTTCTTGTCTATGTGCATCTACTCTGCATGTGTGTATGCTAGATTCCCACTGTCAGCATACCCCAACACATATTCCCTATTACAATGTATGGATATGAGAGCTGGACAGTTAAGAATGATGATAGGAAGAAAATCAGTTCATTTGAGATGTGGTGCTGGAAAAGTCCTGAGGATCCCATGGGCAGCCAAAAGGACAAAGAAATGGGTCCTAGAACAGATCAAGCAAGAAACCTCACTGGAAGCCAAGATTACCAAACTGAGGCTGTTGCACTTTGGACACATCATGAGAAGGACTCACTGGAAAAACAATAATGCTGGGGAAGATGAAGGGAATTAGGAAGAGAGGAAGGCCACATGCCAGATAGATGGACTCTATTAAGGAGGTTATGGATATTAAAGGTTTGCAGATTTAAGCAGAGCAGTGGAGGACAGAGAGTCTTGGAGATGTCTCATCCAGAGGGTTGTTATGAGTCGAGATCGACTCAAGGGCAGTTAACAACAAGTTGTTTCTGTCACAGCTATTACTGTGACATTCAGTAGAATTCAAAGATATAGCCATGTTAGTCTGTAGAATCAGTCTGTAGAGAAATCTTGTAGCACCTTTGAGACTAACTGAAAGAAAAAAGTTGGCAGCATGAGCTTTCATAGATATAAGTCTACTTCCTCAGATGCATTTGGCGGAGTAGTAAGCCAGGGACACATACACACACACATATATAAGGAGCAAGTCCATTAACATTCTCATATACCAATGGGGTATATATACGGTACATCTGTCCCTGGCTTTCCACTCCACCAAATGCATCTGAGGAAGTAGACTTATGTCTAGGAAAGCTCATGCTGCCAACTTCTTTCTTTCAGTTAGTCTCAAAGAAACTACAAAGGAACTCTCTATACATGTATTCAATGATATATGGGAATTACAGTTTATAAGTCAATTAATACAGGGAGAAAACATTACTAAAGAAACATAGTTTCATGTGGCTGAAGTGAAAATTTGGTAAAATGTGATGTTTTTAAAAACTTAAGATTTTTTTAAAAATTAAAATTAAAAATTGAAATTTTATTTTTTTTTAAAAAAAACACTGTGGTCTCTCATTTCTCCTCCCACTGAGCCTCACTCCCCTCACACCATCTCTTCATATTTTTAAAATATATACAGGCGAATGCCACAGCCTGTTTCTGCCCAATTGCAGATGTTTGAGGAGCAGTGGTATCACCCACTCCCCCTTTGAAGGTGTCACTTGGTCCGGTCCGCACCTTCTTCCCTTAACCCCCCCCCTTCCTGCGCAGCCCCTTAATGACTCCGCTTATGGTCACTATAGTAACAGGTGGGAGGAAGACGAGAAAAGAGCGCGCAAGGAGGATGGAACTTTCGCTCGCGGGTCACCTGATCAGGTCCGGCGGGGTCACGTGATCCCATTTCCATCGCCGCCATTTTGAAGCGGTGCTTCCTAAAGGAACAGGAGGAGGAAGGAAGGAAAGATAAAATACGGTTCCTTCGGGAAAGGTGGGTACGAGGGAAGTGCGGTGGCCGGTTCTGAAGGAACGCAGCGGGGAAGAGGGAAGGAAAGGGGGCGAGAGGCTGAGAGGGGAAGCCGCTTTTTCAGGTTGCTTGCTTCTTGACCGGGGGTCCCTTCACACACACTCAGGCTGTATCCACACTGGAGAAATAACCCGGTTCGGCACCGCTTTAAGTCTACCTGGCTCAAGGCTGTGGAATTCTGGGAACTGGAGTTTGTTGTGGGGCCCGGAGCGTAGCTTTCGTTGGCAAGATTTGTTCAGAGGGAGGTTTGCCAGTGCCTTCCCCTGAGGCTGAGAGAGTGCGACTTACCTAAGGGCACTACATAATAAGTAGAATGTCCTGTACATATTGCTGTACACCTTGATTAAGTATAAACATGAACGGTCGAATGAAAGTAAGTTTACTACAAAGCACAGGATGTGTGTGTGTGTGTGTATCTATATCTATATCTCTATCTATCTATCTGTATGCACACACATACACATATATATATATTGCCAGTGCCTTCTCTTGAGGCTGAGAGACTGCGACTTACCTGAGGGCACCACATATCAAGTAGAATGTCTTGTACACATTGCTGTACATATTGTTTAAGTAGAAACATAAACGGTTGAATGAAAGTACTTTTACTACAAAACACAAGATATATGTGTGTGTGTGTGTGTGTGTGTGTGTGTTTATATACACACACACACACACACACACATATATATATATTGCCAGTTCCTTCTCCTGAGGCTGAGAGAGTGCGGCTTACCTGAGGGCACCACATAATAAGTAGAAATATAAATAATCAAATGATAGTAAGCTTACTACAAAACACAAGATGATTTTCATAAATGCCTGTTTTCAGTAAAGTTGTTAGATACTTGCTGTGTGCCTTCCAGTCGTTTCTGACTTATGGCGACCCTAAGGAAGACCTATCTTGGGGTTTCACTTGGCAAGATTTGTTCAGAGGTTTGCTAGTGCCTTCCCCGGAGGCTGAGAGAGTGCAACTTACCTAAGGGCACTACTTAGTAAGTAGAATGTGCTCTACACATTGGTTGCATCACATATTAAATAGAAACATGAACGGGTGAATGTAATTAAGTTTACTACAAAATACAAGATATTGCCAGTGTCTTCCCCTGAGGCCAAGAGAGTGCCACTTACCTAAGGGCAGTGTGTAGAGAAATCTTGTAGCACCTTGAGACTAACGGAAAGAAAGAAGTTGGCAGCATGAGCTTTCCTAGACTTAAGTCTACTTCCTCAGATGCTTTTGGTGGAGTGGAAAGCCAGGGACAGACATATATATGCCATTGGTATGTGAGAATGTCAATTGAAATTCAAAATCTTTTGTGTATGGAAATGAAGTAGCAAATTCATTGACATTCTCACATACCAATGGTATATGTGTGTGTGTGTGTGTGTATCTCTCTCTCTCTCTCTCTCTCTCTCTCTCTCTGAATTCTTACCTGAGGGCACCACAAATATATATCTCTCTCTGAATTCTTACCTGAGGGCACCACAAATTAAGCAGAAATATGAACAGTCAAATGACAGTAAGCTTACTGCAAAACACAAGGTGTATGTGTGTGTGTGTGTATGTATAGGTATAGATGATTTTCATAAATAGCTGTTTTACCTAAGGGTATCTATCACATAATAAGTAGAATGTGCTCTACATATTGTTCTACATATGGTTTATTGATATGTTTCCATTGTGTATTAAGTAGAAACATAAGCGGTCGAATGACAGTAAGTTTACTACAAAACACAAAGTATATGTGTATATATATTGATGGTCTTCATAAATACCTGTTTTCAATAATGTTATTAGATGCTTTGTTGTTGTGTGCCTTCAAGTTGTTTCTGACTTACGATCCCAACTGTAAGGCAGACCTGGAGTTTTCTTGACAAGATTTGTTCAGAGGGAGATTTGCCAGTGCCTTCCCCTGAGGCTGAGAGAGTGTGACTTGCCCAAGGTAACACAGTGGGTTTCATGGCTGAGCTGAAAATTGAACCCTGGTCTCCAAAGTCATATAGCCCAGCACTTAAAAATCTTAGTCCAGTCTGTGTGTGTTTCTCATATGGATGGAGATGGGTGGGGGATATTGGCAGTGTACCCCCAAAACTATGACCTCCTAAAGATTTTCAGTGGTGGTAGTTTCTCCTGGTCTTTTCCTTCTGTCTCCTAGGAGGCACAGCTGGCCTCCTGGAATTTGCAGTTTGTCTAGAAAAAGTCAGAGTCTAGCAGGAAGAATTGTGGTATGGTATTTTTCCTTTCTCTCTTTCAGCACCTCTGCGGTATCTATCTCCCAATTGTCCTCCTGGTGTTGATTTATCTGTTCCATCAGTTTGCATGGTGGTGGACAGTACAACAAACAGGTGATCTAAACACATTTCTATGGTCCAAAAAACACTGCAGAAATAATTCAGTTTGAGACCACTAACTGCCCTGGCTCAATACTAGGGAATCCTGGGAATTGTAGTTTATTTTGGCACAAGAACTAGAAGGCTAAATGTCTTGCCAAACTACAATTCCCAGAATTCCATAGTATTGAGTCAGGACAGTTAAAGCAGTCTCAAACTGGATTATTTCTGCAGTGTATTTTGGACCTACATGTGTTAGAACATCCATTTCAGCGCTCCATTGTTTTGCAGTTCCTGATGCATGGATAAAAAGTAAAAAAGCTTTTAAAAAGCTGTCAAGACGGATCTCTTTCGGCAGGCCTTCCCAGACTGATCACCCCGGCCTTGGGTTCCTTGACTCCTGCGTTCCTTTCGTGGCCCCATCAGTTGTTGATGGATGAGGAACGCAGTAGAGGTTGATTAGGGGGTGGGTTGGTTTTTCTTTGGAGATATTATTATTGTAAGCCGCTTGGATTGTCTGGCAATAAGCGGGATACAAATAAACTTTATTATTATTATTATTATTATTATTATTAAAAATTTTGTCCTCCCCATTCTTTCCTTAGCCGCTTGGATTGTCTGGCAATAAGCGGGATACAAATAAACTTTATTATTATTATTATTATTATTATTATTATTATTATTATTATTAAAAATTTTGTCCTCCCCATTCTTTCCTTATTCTCCACTTGATTTCAGATCCAGTTGTTCACACCAGCAGTCACCTTGCTGTCCTTTTAATTTCCCTGTGGTGGGCAGCATGGCCCTCTCATCTTTGGCAAGACTGATTAAGGGTGATGGAAATTTGAGTCCAGCAAGAAGACTCTTAGCTGTCTTTTAAGAGATTAATTCCCAGTGAACCCAAGCATAAAAAATCCCCACCAGCCTTCCCCAACTCTTTATTCTTTCCTGATTCAGTTTCAGTTTTTATTACCATGTCTGCATGTCCAGAGGAGGATGACAAGAATGGTGAAGGGTCTGGAAACCATGCCTAATGAGGAAAAACTTAGGGAGCTGTCTGTGTTCAGCCTGGAGAAGAGAAGGTTGAGAGATGATATGATAGCCCTGTTTAAATATTTGGAGCAAGCTTGTTTTCTGATGCTCCAGGGGATAGGACCCGGAGAAGTGGATTCAAACTAGAGGAAAAGAGATTCTACCTCAATGTTAGGAAGAACATTCTGACAGTAAAGAGCTGCTTGACAGTGGCATACGCTCCTTCGGAAAGTGGTGGAGTCTCCTTTGGAGATTTGACTGGATGGCCCTTGAGGTGTCTTCCAACTCTATGATTCTATGATTTATCTACTGTTTGTTTAGCACAAGTAGCTTTCATTTCTTATCATTTTCATGGAACAAGCTAAAAGGGAGATAGTGGAGCCCAAGGTTACTCAGTGCACTTCATTGGTAGGTGGACACTTTGGAAATCTCTCCCTCAAGCCCATACCTCTGATACTCTCCACATTTGTTCTTAGACTGTAGGCTCAGATGCTGATAGTCTTAGGGCTTAATATCTGAATCAAGATGTCACTGCTTCATTAGGCCCACTGGGTTGCAAGCCTGACTTGAGGTGGCTTAAAATTAAATATATGATTAGAAATAGTAAATGAAACTCCCAAATGCATTTTGTGATTTCAAGTGAGTTTTGGGTATTGAAAGGCTGAATGAAGGCTATTGCTTTTGTATGTATTTTGCTGTTGTTATTTCCAGGTGTCCAATTAGAAAATTTAACTTGCTGCCCATTCCTCTAATCTGCAACATTCAGATCTGGTTATTTCTCCATCCCATTCCACCATCCAACTGCACTTCGCCTCTTCTTCATTTGCAAAACTCAAGAAAATGTTTTGTTTTCCTACCAGGTTATGAATCTTTTGTCACATCGTGTAAACTAGACACTCACCATACAGGTCATTAGGATTCTTTAATAGTAAAGGTTTCTCCATGGTTAATTCATCTCTATTGCATGCACAATCTGGGCTAATATGATATGTGCCTCGTTTGCTCAGTGAGGTTGGAAAATGCCAATGAAGTTATTGAAAACCCTTTCTCTTTCACAAATTTTCTTGACAGTGGACTCTTTGATTGCAATGTATGTTTCTCTGTTGAAAAGTGAAATGTTGACATGCTCAGTATCACCAAAAAAAAAAAAATCTGTTTCTTTTTTCATTTACAAAGGGAGGAAAAATGCCATGCCTGATCAATCCTAGATAAGGTAATTTTAAAATAAAATACAATAAATTATTTGAAGTGTATATTCTCTGGTGCCATAGGTGTGCTTGCTTTGAGAATATTACTTTTAGGATGACTTTGCAGGTATTACTGTGGGCCTTTACACACTGCAGAAATAGTGCAAATTGAGGCCACTTTAACTGTCCTGGCTCAGTGCTAGGGAATCATGGGAATTGTATTTTTTTCTGGAACATTGAGCCTTCTCTGTCAGAGAGCTCTGATGCCACAATAAACTTCAGTTCCCATGATTCCTTAGCACTGAGCCAGGACAGTTAAAGTGGCCTCAATGTGCGCTATTTCTGGCAGTCTGTAAAGGCCCTGTGTTGTGAAACCTTAAGATAGAGTGCTGAAATACAGTTGCAGGTAGATAACGTAGGAGGTTGCCTTATATGAAGACAAACTTTGGGTTCATCTTGCCTAGTATTGCCTCCTTTGACAGTAGGTCTTTAGTGTCTTTGATAAAAGCCTTTCCTACAAGTGTTATTGAAGTCCTTTACCTTGGGATCTTCTGAAAAAAAGTATGTGCTTTGCTACAGAATTTCCCTGGGATTTTAATAATGGCCATTATCAGAGCCCATATTTCCTTCACATTTGCTTTACTGAATCAAAGGCAATTAAGCAAATGCCTGAAAAACAAATGGTCAATCAGGTTATTCCCCCCCCCCCCCATCTCTCATCTACTTTAGCTGATAAAAGAAAGCCTCGATAAGGGGGGGGGGGATATTACAGAACTACACTTAACCCTGTAATTCCATTCTTTGTTGTGCAGATTTCTTCCTCCTGGCTATTGATAATCAGTCTCCAGCATCTGGTTCATCAATGAAATTTGACAATCCCTCTCTTTCACCAGAGAAGATATTGTCAACTTTCAGATACTGTCATTCAGAGGAATGAAAACCCCACTCACATTTATCTATCGTACCTTTTACACCTCTAGTATACTATGCTTAACCTTATTAACCCTAAGATAAGACAGCAAGTGTATAATAGGAAATACAAGGTGATCATCCTTTCTTTCATTAGGTGATATTGGAGCCAACAACCATTGTCCTGTAGTTTAGTTCCTTTTAAATTGTTTCTCTATTTATTTTATGAATTATCATGATGGTGTTTAAGTTTTGTCTCAACTTCATTTTTATGCAGTCCCTGTAATACGTTACCTATATTTTGATGATCATATATCAACTTAATAAGCCCAGATGTGAATGCACCTTTTGCTCATGCAAGTCTTAGCATGAACAATCAAGCCACAAAGCCTCTAATTAACTGTAGTTTCCCATCTTAACTATTGTTTTACTCTTCCATTTAAGAGACTTCCTGGTTTGATTACTAATTCCACAAAGGGGCTACTTAAAGTGGCAAAAGGCTTGCTCATTCCTTGACTTGCTAAACCAAGATATTGTCATCCGAACAAGGCAAATTGTCTTGTACAGGCTTTTGAGAATAGTTTTCCATGGCTGCCATCCTTCCACCATACCTACCTTCCTTTCTTACATGACTGCTGGCAAGTTATCCTGTAAACCAGGGATAGGTAATATATGGCCTTCTAGATATTATTGGACTGCACGTCCTGTCATCTCCCACTATTTGTTGTGTATGGCTGATGGGAGTTTCAGTCCAACACCACTGAGAGGACACACATTTCCTTAGTTATTCTCTAAACAATACAAGGGGTATTCTGATTAACAATGCAACTGCCGTATGTCTCCTGAAGATACAATCTATTGAAATAGATAATGCTTGATTTCAGGGGAGTAGGCATAGGATTGCAGCCTATCAGCAGGACCTGGAGCATTTTTGTCCAGTAGTATTAGATTCTTACTGTCTAGTAAACAGATATAGGATTATAGTTAACTGATTATTGCATCTTGGGCTTTCATTGGCAAAAATCTGGTTCATATTAAAAAGTGATTCAAGTAGGAATATGCAATTTAAAATATGAGCATAGTTCTGATGTGTAGAAAAATATTTAATGCATGCAGCACATATTGATTTCTTTAAGAAATGGTTTCTGTATCAAGATAGTTTTTATTTTAAATTAGCAGCTATTGTATCCGTTCCTTTTTAGAGCTAATTGTTTGTCATTTTAAATCTTGAGAAAGAACTGTCAAACTGTAGTGTCATTGTATCCCCAGTTTCCTATTTGGTTGTCATTGTAGTTTTAACTAAGTGAAGACATTTATACCTGGGGACATCTCTGTAATTTTCACACCAGGCATTGTATTTATATGTGTTTGTTTAATAACATTGTATTTGTAGCAAATCATTCAGTCTTCCTGTCATGTTTTCTGATTGGTTTCTGTTAACAAATCAGCTTACAGTTTAGAAACATTGAAAGCCTTTATTCTAAACAAAATAGTCTGAAAGTAGATAATGCTTGTGCTACTTCATCTTAATATGCTTATAGACTTGATAGATATTAATCATACTTACTGTGGTATAGTGGTTTGAGCATTGGGACTATGACTCTGGAGACCAGGTCTGAATCTCCACTTGGCCATGAAAACCCACTGGGCGACCTTGGACAAGTCACACTCTCTCAGCCTCAGAGAATGGCAGTGGCAAACCCCCTCTGATGAAACTTTCCAGGAAAACCCAATGATAGGCACACACCCCTTTAGGGTCTACATAAGTTGGGAATGACTTGAAGGCGCACAATGTGTGTTTTTTTCAATGATCATCCACTTAAAGTTGACTAATTCTTTAGAAATCCTTAATCAAATACTTGATCAAGTATTCAGGTATTTAATAACAGTTCTGTTTCAAATTAATTGTCTCTGTGCACAAGTTGTAGCTGCCAACATTTTCAGATCACTATACTTCCAAGGCACTTGCAAGAGATCAGCAGAGATGTGCAGATCAAGGAAGGTGCACACAGGTACCTAGGGATGACATCTCTTCTAATACCTCTCATAGCACCACTGAGATAACTACGGTAAAATAAATTGTGGTGTTGACAAGAACAAGGGCTAATTCTAGGTCCTTTTTTCTTCTAAGCTCATTGGACAGACATAATTCATGCAACATAGGGGGAGATCTTTTGTTGAGCAATGTTTTTGATTAGAGTACCCCAATTATGTATACATGCAAAGCAAAGATGAAATAGGGATACATTAGTTATGCATCTGTTTCATAGTTACAGGTGCACATACTGAGGGGCCAGTTTTAGCCAATGAAATGAATATCTTTCCTCAGACTCAATCATAAGTTTGCTTGATTGTAATATTTCCTTCTTTGCAAGCTTGATGTTTTATTTAGTAACAAGCATTTATATACACATACTATTTCAAATTTCAGATATTATGGAAGCCAGCAACAATATTACAGCACTTGTCTCAAATATTGGGGAACAAGAAGCACTACTGATCTCTGAAACAGCCTTAAGCCCAAACTCAGAAAGTGGTGAAGATCAGAAGAAGTGTAACCCTGATCCACTAATCCAAGTAATCCAGAAGCTAAGCAAGATTGTTGAGAGTGAAAAGTCTCAGAAGTGCCTTTTGAAAGGAAAGAAACGCTTGCATCCCAACACTTCGCTACTATCACTTGAGTCACAAAGCCTCCCAGAGATTCCAGCTAAAACCACTGAACTGCCTGCTTTGGGCACAATTAATATAGAAGATTATTATGTTACAGACAGTCCTCCACTGAGTAAAAGGAAGGTGATTTGTTACCAGTGTAGTCTCTGTAAATCTTTGTCTCCCACTCTTCCCCTTTTAAAAGAACACATAAAACAACATAGCCAGCAGAATGAGGTGATACTTATGTGTTCAGTGTGCAATTTTGCCACTAGAAGCCTTGAAGACTTTGAGGCTCATGTTAGGCGTCACCCAGAGAATGGTGACAAAATCCACACTCTGCCAAAGGAGCAGCAGCCTGTAGGTCTTTCAAACACTGCTTGGCATGGGCCAGTAGAAGGTTTTGCCAAAGCAGGCACTGATCAGGTGGCACAGCTTCAGTCTCATGTGACTGAGAAGGGGAGGCAAAAATGGTATACGTATGAACAATATGGCATGTACCGGTGCTTAATTTGTAGCTACACTTGTGGTCAGCAGAGAATGTTGAAAACACATGCCTGGAAGCATGCAGGTGAAGTTGATTGCACTTATCCCATATTTGAGGAAGAAAATGAGCAATCTACATTGCCAGATTCCAGTGCTTTAGGTGTTCCTCATAGCATGGATACTGTTGTTCTTTCATTGGAAAATAATGAACTCAGTTTCTGTGGTGACCAGGCTGTTCAGCTCCACATTTGTGGTCCCAAGCAGATAACTTACAATTCTTTGCCAGCAGAAGAACCTGTAAAAGAAGAGGCAATCCTAGATCAATCAGCTGCACTTTCGCCCACAGGGAAATTGTTGGAGGAGACTATGTCTGATACAGACTTCGAGCAAGATAGTGTGACAACTGACAGCTTACTTTCATCAGCCCAGAAAATCATTAACTGCAGCCCAAATAAAAAGGGTCATGTTAATGTCATTGTAGAACGTTTGCCAAATGCTGAAGAGCCTATCTTGCAGACACCTTACTCAATGGATGCTGAAATGGAAGCTGAAAAAAAGATAATGTCTGAGCCGACTCATTTTGCTCATGGTGGATCAGGGGACATTTATCATATGGATAAAAACTCTGTTGAGCTTGAAGAAGTGATAATTGGATGGAGCAGCACAGAAAAGAAAGAGGGTGACTTAAATCCTGTCAGAGCCAAAGCAGCTGATGAAAATGCTCCTCCTGCAAGAAGAAGAACCAATTCTGAATCCTTGAGACTGCATTCACTTGCTGCTGAAGCTCTTGTTACAATGCCAATCAGAGCTGCAGAGCTTGCTCGATCAAGCCTACGAGCCTTTGCAGAGGTGAACTCTTTAGGTTCGGACACTGGGCATAAGCAAACAGAAAGTGGCTGTGTAGCCCATTCTAAATTGGTAACATCCCTTGAAGCTGAAGAATTGACAAGCCTAAGCCAAACTGACTGTACTTTCATGGAAATACAGAAGGACAAACAGGAGTTAACCGAAGGGCCCATTAAAATGGGAATCAGCATGTCACTGCTCACTGTCATTGAAAAACTGAAAGAAAGGACAGACCAGAATGCCTCTGATGATGACATTCTGAAGGAGTTGCAAGACAATGTTCAGTGCCAACCTGGAACAGATGCCAGCGTACTGGGGAGTAACCTGGTAGAATATATCCCCGATGAGGATCGTCCATTCCGATGTCGCTTGTGCCATTACAGTAGTGGCAACAAGGGGTACATCAAGCAGCAC
Source organism: Phrynosoma blainvillii (assembly GCA_026167975.1). Classification (NCBI taxonomy): domain Eukaryota; kingdom Metazoa; phylum Chordata; class Lepidosauria; order Squamata; family Phrynosomatidae; genus Phrynosoma; species Phrynosoma blainvillii. Next base: position 16,464,112 of record JANUYF010000007.1, on the reverse strand, counting down.
TTGCGGGTACACCGCCAGAGGCAGCCCTATCAGTGTCCAATCTGTGAACATATAGCTGACAACAGCAAGGATTTGGAAAGCCATATGATCAACCATTGCAAAACCCGAATGTATCAGTGCAAACAGTGTGAAGAATCCTTTCATTACAAGGTGATTTTTTTCTTTGCCCACCAACAGGGTCAGATCAGCTGCTGCTGTGAATTGTCTCACTGCTCTCCCCATTGGGAAATGATAGAATCAGCCTCCCTGGGGGGGAGGGCTTCAAGGATGCTGGGCAGTGAGAGAACACAGGACTGTGTGCATGGAGCTGTTTGCATGTGTGAGATCTCAGGGCCTTTGCAGACTGCCAGAAATAGTGCACATTAAATTGAGGCACTGCCCTGGCTCAGTGCTAGGGAGTCATGGGAATTGTATTTTTTTCTGAGACATTGAGCCTTCTCTGTCAGAGAGCTCTGGTGCCACAATGAACGATAGCTCCCATGGTTCCCTAGCACTGAGCCAGGGCAGTGCCTCAATTTAATGTGCACTATTTCTGGTAGTCTGCAAAGGCCCTCAGTTAGTGTGTGTTCACGGTGTCAGAGAGGCACCGTTAGTGGCACATGCAATGCCTGAGTTGTGACTTCAGCATACAAACCTAGATTGTTTCTGAGAACCTATACAATTAATCCAGAGATGAGGACCTTCAGATTCAAACCTCAGTTCCTCCCTGTTTGGAACTAGAGCAACAAAGCGAGTAAAACACAGACAATCAACAGACATTTGATTTAAAAAAAAAAAAAAAACAATAGTGCAGTGCCACTTCAGTACAAAGAAATGTTTTTTAATGCTGAATATGTAGTCATTTTTGTTCTCTAACCTTATGTCTGATGAAGGAACATATTATTTGAATTGTTCATATGCAGCTCTTTCCAGAACATGGAAAGCATTAGTATTAAATCTAATTCTTACCATTAATTAAAGTTACTTTGATTTTGTGAAAATTTTAACATCAGTTTGTTACATTAATTAATGTGTTAGTAACACATTAGTCTTAGGGTTTGTTTGTTTTTATAAAAAAAAACGCACAAATAAAACGACTAAAAATGGCCAAACATTGCTAGCCCCACACTTACTTCAAAATTAGGTCCCAAAATAACAAAATAATGGGAAATAGTATCAACTTGTCAATGTAGTTATTTCCAAGCTTTAATTCTTTCTTAAAATTTGCTCAGAAGTGCTTTACAGTGATTTTTATAAATGACTAAAAACTATAAAATTTAAAGTCTAAAACAAGTGTTTGTAGTCACAACATAAATGATGTCTGAAAGCCATTTTTACTTGCATTTTAAATACAAATAAGATGGGTAGTAAAGATTTCATTGGGGAATTCATTGTTCTAATTAAAATGTGCCCCTTGTCTCTCTAGTGGACTATTCTGCACTATGGGGATACAAAACAATTGCTTTCTGAAGATCTTGAGGCTAGAAATTCTAATTTTTTCTTAAATAATTGTCATAATGCTGGTCGGATACACCTTTTTGATTCTGCAAAGTTTACACAGCTGCAAGGAAAGGACATTTAGTCCAAATATGGAAGAATGTTTCCTTGTCATTCCCACGTAATTTGAAATTGGGCTTTCTTTCTCCATCTCCATCTAGATGGCTAAGACTCAAGCTTTTGCTGAAATGTATTTTAATTATATCATCTTAATTATAGCTTCCTGACACTTGCATATGTATAGAAAGCAGTTAACAGAAAAACAAGTGCTGAATATCAGGAATAGACAGGGCTATATTGACATACTTTTAAAAGACAGTGCAACTTTTTGTGATCCAGAGTCAGCTTCGAAACCATGAGAGAGACCAACACAGCCTTCAAGATATGTACTCCGTATCCTCATCTGACAGTCTAATAACTTGTAGTGACATGGATGAAAGAGCTGGTAATGTATACCTTTTTGATTTGCTTAGTGATATAAATGGGCATGCCTTAAATATAGTGTATTTCCCCATCCCTCTCTGAAGGCTTCTGAGGATCCTTGTGACAGTATTCCATGTGGTGACTAGCATTTAAAAGCATCTTCATTTTCCCAATTGTATGTAGTATCTGAGGAAGAATACCACCATTGCTAGTAACAAGCAACATTCAGAGCATGGAATTTTAAAAACGTAAATAGTTTCTATTACTTGTTACAGTGGGGAGATGCCCCATTATATTACTCACTGTTCTTTGCTCAAAAGTAAGACATTTTGTTACCCATCATTGCCATGTTTATGCCACTCTGGTTTTCCAGACAGTGGAATATCCTCCCATAGCAGACTTGTTTGGCTCCTTCTCTGATCTCTTTTTACCAGCAACCAAAGACTTTTTAATTTAAACAAGGCTTTGACTTTTTAATTGGTTAATTGGTTATGCAGTATGGGTTTTTAATGAGGTGTGCTGGAATTTTTGTATCTATATTGTATTTTAAACAAGTTTTTAAATGTTTTAAAGTTAACTTTTAGTAGAATTGCCTTTTAATGCTCTTATAATTGAACAATCTTTTAGTTGTATTTTGTTTTAATGTACACTTTAGGTCACCTTGAGTCCCAGAGGGGGAAAATGGTGGGATACAAATTTAGTAAATGGAAATATTGGTGTGTGTGGTGTGTTTAAAAAGGAGGAATTAAAAATTGCCCCCATTTCCCCTCAAAAGCAATGATGCATAAACATTTCTTGTTGCATCGATAATAATATTGACTGTAGTAATTGTGTTACTTCTAGTGCGTTACTTACACACTTTGGCAACACTGATATACAGATATTCTATATACAACTGAGGCAATATGCCAGGTAAGGAGCTTTTAAATGTTACATCTACTCCCTGGAATATCACAAGAGGGAAATAATTTCAGTAGTCTCCACACATGACTTTTAATCATTTGAAAGTGCCTGATTTTATAACAGGGTGGGAATTACGTTGTCATTGAGGGAGTCCTGTGCAGCCCCTGGGGTCCCAGTTGATCACCCAATATTTTTCCAACACCCTCCCCCCCCAACTCCACTTAGAACTATTAAAAAAACTTTGGGGGGCAGGAATTCTCCACCACAGGACATCAATCATGCTAGCTAAGGCCATAATGGAACTGAGTCAATATTGCTTTCATTTTGCCAGACTGGCAGCTGAGATGGTGTGTTGTAGCTGCTGGAGTTCCAGAGGAGCCAAAATGGCCCTCCAGGCTGCGGAACATGCCCTGCTTTAAAACTAGGCAGACAGGGTAGAAGACAGATCTTCTATCTTCCTTTGCTACTGTGCATAACTTGCTACTTAGAGAAGCTAGTCTTCTTTCGTCTTTAACTGAAAGACTCTGGAATGTCAGTAATTTTTCTTGGTGATACTTTCCTCCACCCTCATCTCTGCAGAAATTACACACAAGCTCTGCATTGACTCAACCTTGAGTTGGAAGTATGACTTGACTGAAAATGTTCTCCTTTTTAACAGCATTCATTAAATGAGAATTTAAGCTTTCTAAAGTATTTTGGAAACTCTTTGCAGTCAAATTATGGCATAGTTTCAGGAAGGAAGCCCTCTTGTCAAACAGATGTCACCTCTATATAACAGCCCAAACCCAAGAAGTTTATAGCACAGCATCTGTTTATGTGCATGCTATCTGAGCAGGAACATTCGTTTCATGTTTATGAAATCATCAATGCCCCTGTTCATCATGGCTGCGCTACAACATTAAAGGGATCTTACTACATATGATTGGATTGTAAACGCCTAATAATGTAGAACTGTTATAATAATGTGCATTATAGGAACACCTGCTTTTGATTCTAGTTTGAAATCAGTCACTTCATTATATACCACAGGGCTTACCCTTCCTTCACTACTTTCCCCTCTCCACAGACACATATACAAGAAATCAGCTCAGATCTCAAAGTCTAACTAAAATATGCTGCAAGAGAAAGTTCTGCTTTTTTCAAAATAAAAAGTCTAAGCTAGTGATTATAATTATGGGTAAAATACGATGGAAACTAGAGATTGTGATTAGATGCTTGTCACTAGGCAGCATATTTTTATTTGCCAGTGAGCATTATTTCCTTGCTTGCCATATAATCTAATTAGGAAAAATCTTAATTATTTGTTAGGATGGGCTAAAACAACTTTGCATCCTAAGCTTCAATATTAAAGGAATGTGGCATAGCAGATTTCTCACTGCTAGTTTTGAGAGATTACAACCTAACAAGGAGAAATCAGAGTATTCTTCAATATAATCTTTCTGGATTAAACCCAGCCTCTTAAAATTGTATTGCATAGTCTTTATAATTCTAGTCACCACCTGTCTAAAATTGTTTAAAATTGACTGTAATAATCGTAGACTTTAGTAGAAGAAGCCCGAGTCATCCAGGATAGATAATCAATTTTGCACTGTGAGATGCAAGATAGATAAAGGAAGGACTTTTTCCAAACAGTGAAACTGGTAAATATGTATAGAGATTTTGTAGCACCCTTGAGACTAACTGAAAAAAAGATAAAAAGAGGTTTGTAGCATGAGCTTTCGTAGACTTTAGTCTACTTCTTCAGATGCTTATGATGCACTGAAAGCCAGGGACAGACAGGAGTGCTGATGTTTAACTGAAGATAACTGAAAAGGAAAGTTGGCTACTACAGGTCCAATTAGCATGAGTACAACCCATGAGCTCTACATGATAGTTTGCAAAGGGCTCCCCACACATAGGTCCTCAGGAACAACATCCCGTTGTTGCACTTGTTGAGAATTAAAATATCTGTCTCTATCTGGGCAAGTTTCTTGAAAAGGTTAATGGATTTCCACTTCATTTGGCTAAATTTGGTGCTTTCCATAGTGGTAGAATTTAAAGAAAAACTGTGGCCTTAGAATACCAATGCCTTTGAATACCAATTTTTGGGGAACATGAGTAGAAAAGGTGTTAGTACCTCATTTCTGCTTGTAGGCTTCACATTAGGCCTTAGCAATACACGGGCCAACATTAGTCAGCATTACAACACCTTTTGGTATAAGGCTATTTCCCACCCCTCAAAACCCACTGCCAGGCACAGCAATTTCTCCTAGCAAAATTGGATGTGATTGGAAGGTCATTTGCAGCTTTTAAAAAAACTTAGTTTTTAACTAAATCAAGGGGTGTGTGTCTTTTAGAGGAGGATTACATCTTCTGGAGGTACAATTCTTATCTTTGCAACAACAAAAAACCAGGGTGGTGGAGGCCCTTTCATGGACTGCAAAATTGGCCTTAGGGCTTCATGAGATCCCTGGGCTACATTATTCCCACCCATAGCCTAATAATTCATTGGGTCTCATGTGCTTTTGTGCTCTTATTATATAGGGGATAGAATTTCAGTCCAGAAACTTTACAGATGTGATATTTGTGATTATACAAGCACAACATATGTTGGTGTGAGAAATCATAGGCGGATTCACAACTCTGATAAGCCATACAGGTGAGTATCTCAGTATTTTCTGTTTGTAGGCCTTAAGAAGCCTTTTCTTTTGAAAATTTTCTTCTGATTGCCAATTCTAAATATAGAATACTGTGGGCAACTTGAAATTACCTATTCCTGAAACAGTTTGTCATTTTTGACTGATTCACTGACAGCATATTTAGATCCACCAGTTTTGTCATGCACAGTGTTCTTCTTTCCAAATGGAATGATACTTAACAAGGGGGGAATTATTAAAATAAGTTATAGGTTTGACTGGTCACCTTTGCAGACTGCCAGAAATAGTGCAAATTGAGTCCACTTTAAGGGTTAGGGTTAGTGCTAGGGAATCATGGGAATTTTTTCTGAGACATTGAGCCTTCTCTGTCAGAGAGCTCTGGTGCCACAATAAAATACAGTTCCCATGATTCCCTAACCCTAACCCTTAAAGTGGACTCAATTTGCACTATTTCTGCCAGTCTGCAAAGGCCCTGAGTTTCTTAACTTTTCTATTATTTTTTAAATTAAGCAAAACTATGTAGAAAGTCCAGTTTCAATTATGCATAAAAGAACAGGCTGGTAACCCTTTGGTTCTCAGATGTTGATGGACTACTATTCCCATCATAGCTTATTGGTGAGGGTTGATGGAAATTAGAGCCCAAAAATATCTAAGGAGCCACAGGTTTCACCCTGGCTTAGAACTTTCATATGGAAGGAGCTATAAATCCTTGTTTAACCAGAGCTTGGGAAGCCTTTAAATGTTGGCATCTTTTAATGAATAGCGGCCAGTTTTAATAACAGTTGACTATTGCACTGATAGGATTTCAGAATGAACTGGAAGTCACCAAAATTTCTTGAACTCTTGCCACATTTCTGTAACACACTTTATTTCTCTTAGAACTTATATTATAATTGGCTGTTTTTTTAACAATCATCACTTGTTTCTTACCTTCAGATGTCGAGTATGTGACTTTGCAACAACTAATATGAATAGCTTAAAATGCCATATGAGGCGCCACCCTCAGGATCACCAAGCTGTTCAGCTAATGGAGCAATTCAAGTAGGTAACTTAACACCTTGGCAAAGGAAGCAGTATCTTGTTGCACACACACAGAGTTTAGGGTTAAGGAAGGTTTTTAGACTTTCTTTGTAGATCTGCTCACATATTGATTTGTTAAGGAACTGTATATGTCTTCTCATTCTTTTTACATTTTCTAGGTAAGGGAGCATCTTTTTCTTTGTAGTTAACATAACTTAATAGACTCCTCCCAGTCTTTCATGATTGCTGTTCTCTAGGTTTTGAAAATAAGTCAGATACTGACAATATGAGAATTTTCAAATATTATTTATTATTATTATTTATTATTATTTTATTCAAACATTCCAAAACTTGATTCTCAAGGCATCTTACAAAACTTAAAACAGGCATTGATAAAAAGATATGAAAAGTTATTATTAACTGAATGAAACTCTTATCTGTAAACTATTAAAAACATTTCCATTACAAACAAGAAATAAAAAGAGTACAGTACACTGTTAAAAGGCCCCTTTTTCAAAGCTAATTGCCAGACTTTTAAGAAAGTCTTAATCTATTGATGAAAGAACAACAAGGAGGGAACTAGTCTCGTCTTAGGAAAGGAGTTCCAGATCTTGGGATCAATCCCTGAGAAGGCTTGTTTCACTGTCCCTACCAGATATGCCTGTGAGGGTGATGGGATTAAGAGAAGGATCCCATCCCCAGAGGTCTCAGATCCCAAGCAGGCTCTCATGAGAGGATATTGTTCTTCATCTAGTCTGTGCCAAAGCTGTACAAATTTAGCTAGTATATAGTAACACATAGTGATTGAAAATTCCATGGGATGAAACTACATATTTGTGTTCCATATTTGATGGAATTATCTTTAAGATAAAGATATCCAGTACATGTGATCTTTAACAAATGCCATTTAGAAATCGGGTACCGATTAAAGCAATTTGGGGTAGAAGTGGAGGGAGGGGGTGGAATTTATTTAATTTGACTAAATTTTTGATAAGACTTTCTGATTTGATTATATTTCCCTGGTAACCACTTCTGTTTCCTCTATATTTTTCCTCCAGGTGTTCTCTGTGTGGATATGTATGTAGCCATCCTCCGTCACTGAAGTCTCATATGTGGAAACATGCAAGTGACCAAAACTATAACTATGAACAAGTGAACAAAGCTATTAATGATGCAATTTCACAGAGTGGCAGGTGTGTGTGTGTATTTTGGAGTCATTTAGAATTGTAATATGCCCAGTGCACATGTACCAACACTTAGAATCATAGAGCTGGAAGAGACCACAAGGGGCATCCAGTCCAACTCTCTTCAGCCATGCAGGAACTCACAATCAAAGCACCCCCAACAGATGGCCTTCCAACATCTGTTTAAAGACATCCAAAGAAGGAGACTCCACCACTCTCTGAGAGAGTGTGTTCCATTGTAAAACAGCTACTACTGTCGGGAAGTTCCGCCTAATGTTTAGGTAGAACTTTTCCTGTTGCATGAATCCATTGTTCCATATCCTATTCTCTGGAGCAACAGAAAACAAGCTTGCAGCTGCAGGAAAAAAGGTTCCACCTCAACTTTAGGGTGAGCTTCTTGACAGTAAGAGCTGTTTGACAGTGGTTCTAAAGGAATGATCTATCCTAAACATAACCCTAAAGCTACATATAAACACCCCAGTGCAGATGAGCATTTAAAAATGACAGAGCTTCCATACCCAAGCGGTCAGGGTGGCAATGCAAAAGTTGTTGGACCAGACAGTCCAATAGGGGGCATCGGGTGAAGTAGGCATGTAGTGGGGGGCATGATTGTGCATTGCCAGTGTTTTACTGAGCACACCTCTTCTCCAATGCCCTGTCCCAATGTATGATCGCAGGTGTGACTGTGTGGGTGATCAAAGGGGCGGCCATCCAGTGGGATGGCATCTAGGAATCAGGCAGTCACCGGTGGTGTGTTTGTTTGAAGGTGCCATGGATAGTTTGGGGGGGGGGGGGAGGTACCAAAAAAAAATAGCCAGCAGTGCAGCTTGATGTAGCACCATGCAGTCAGGCCACGTGCATTCAGGATGCCTTGGGAGCGGCCATTGTGGTCAGCAGGGGTTCGAACTGATTTTGGAAAAAGCTGCTTTTTTCTACCTATCTGCTTCACCCCATAGTGACACCTTTGTTTTCTGATGGTTCAGTGTACATAAATGTTATTTCATGCACAAAACTATTAAAAATATAGTGTATAAAATTACCATCAAGTTATATGTATGATGCATAAAAAACATAGATGAAATTCATGTTTAGACTTAAGTCCCATTTCCAAGATACCGCATCATGGATATGCAAATATTCCAAATGCCAAAAAAAAAAAAAAATCCAAATTACTTCTGGTCCCAAGCATTTTGGATAAAGGAGACTCAACCTGTACTTGGTCATGTATTGTTTTCCCCTGCTAGTCATACAGCATCCCCATGCTTAGTTTAAATTTCTCTTTGATTTCTCAGGTCTTGTGGAAGACGTTGCTTTTTCTTCCTTGTTTGTTTTCATCTTCTGTTTTGCTGCATTGATTATTGTAGTAGTTCTCTTTGTCCCAGCTCACATTCAACCCTGTTTCTGTCACCTTTTAATTTTGCTTCTCATCTGTCGTTAACCATGTGAAGAGTTTCATCTGTCATCCATTTCATGTCTTTTTTTCACTCCTCCCTAACAAAGTCTATGGCTTCAGTCCAGAGTTCTTCCGTCTGCTAATCAATTAAGCTTAATTGATTATGCAATTTTTTTACATTATCTTTAAATTCTACAGGTATGTTTTTCAGGATCTATTTTGACATGATGGTTGCTATAGTGTTTTGCTTTAGCTTTACTCTAGTTTTTGATATTAATAGTTCATGGTCTTTACCACCACAGTCTGATTCATTTTGTTTTTGCAGAGAAAATTGAGCTTCTCCATCTTCTGCTTCTGATTATGTAAGGGCTTTACAGACAGCCCCTAAGGGGCAGCTCCGTGCCTCCCCTGGGAGCGCTGGATCGGGGCCATGGCAACTGCACAATGTGGCCCAATCTGGCACTTTGCCGCTCCTTTTTGGAGTGGCAAAAAGTAATCCCTGCCACTGCCACCGCGGCTTTTCTGCACTCCTTTGGCGCAGTATGTCTAAACCAGGGGTAGGCAACCTTTCCCCTTTAAGGGCCGAGGGACTTCAGCTCCCAGAAGCCTCAGCCATGTTGGCCAATAGTCCCATGTTAGCCAATAGCTCCTGGGATTCTAGGAGCTGAAGTCCCTCAGCCCTTAAAGGGGAAAGGTTGCCTACCCCTGGTCTAAACGCTGCACCAAGAGAACGCCCTGACACCATCCGCCATCTGTTTGGGCATCACCATGGAAAGGTATTGTAATAGGTGGAATAACATTCAGTTTCACCACTGGCAGTTCCTAACTGAATCTCAAAACTCAAGTTTTTAGTCCCATAGTTTTAACAATCTGTTTGGTGAGCAAATGTATGGATGGAGAAAGTTACTGGACATTGACAGAAAGAGGGGGAAGACACTGTAAATCAAGATGGGCAACTTGTGGCCTTCAGATGTTGTTAGTGTGCAGTTGCTGTTAGCTCCAGCCACCACAGCCAGTGATAAGGATCACTGTATCTATAATCCAACTGCTACTGGTGAACAATACATTGTCCACTCCTTCTCTAAATGTTCTGAATGCAATTCCCAGTTGGTAGCTCTTTTTTCAGACCTCCAAACTTTTAAATAAATTTAGATTTTAAATTGATGCAGAGATTTGTTGCACTGGAGGGATAAATGTTGTAAATGAGAACTGCTGCTTAGAAAATACAGAGCATAACTTGTGTATATGTTGACCTTGTATAGTCTTGAACATTAGTAGGAGAATTGCCATAGACCAAGGTAGGCAACCTTTCCCCTTTAAGGGCCGAGGGACTTCAGCTCCCAGAATCCCAGGAGCTATTGGCCAACATGGGACTATTGGCCAATATGGCTGAGGCTTCTGGGAGCTGAAGTCCCTCGGCCCTTAAAGGGGAAAGGTTGCCTACCCCTGCCATAGACTCAGTGTCAGTAAATTAAAAATATATCAGTTTCTTTATTTCTTAGGTTCCCAGGTCAGCTTCCTGGGAAAATGATAACTGAATGCTCTGAAGAAAGTTCAGTTCCTGTAACAGATAACTCTGAGGGCTTGGCATCGTCAGACTGCTGTAACCAGAGTGCTGTCAAAACCACAAGTTGTGATGAAAATCAAAATCCTGCTTCTACAACAAATACCTCATGCAGTTCAGAAAAAAACACTAGCCTGTCCCACCTTGGCACAGAATACTGCGTCCTCCTCTTCTGCTGTTGCATCTGTGGATTTGAGTCTACCAACAAAGAGAATTTGTTGGATCATATGAAGGAGCATGAAGGTGAAATTATAAACATAATTCTAAACAAGGATCATGCTGCAGCTCAGAATATCAGCTAGATGAAATTGAATGGTTAAAGATTCCTTAAAAGTGCTGTCTGTCATTTTCTGAAATACTTGCTAAAGAGAAGAACTGTGAGTAGAACAAACAAAAAACTGCAATGCTCCCACATTCACAAGTCTTTGTGTCAACAAGAAAGCTGATTATTTCATAAGCTCTTGAAGCAACTGAACAGTAAATACTCAATTGAAGGTAAAGGGCCACTGAAACTGTTATCCCTTGCTGACAGAGAAAATTTCAATGCCTATTACTAATCCAAAACATAGTATTATAATAGGAAATTCTCACTAAGGTGTGAACTTAAGAGGTTTAACCTTCATGCCTTGAAACTACCTAAAGCGTGTCAAATTCATTTCAGATAAATATTTTTTTAAAATCAGTCTGAGCAGCTATAAGTTTATGAAGCAGAAGTTTCTGGTGGGGGTGGGGGGAAGACTGAGCAACCTATGAGTTTCCTACCTTAATTGCTTCTTTTGCAGAAGAGAGAACAATTTCTGTCTGTTCCTGTTAATACAGGCTGCATGAAACAAGTTGGTATCTCACTAATTACGGTACTTGGCTGGCTAGATAGGGTTTTTTTCTCCCCAGTATGAGATGCTACAATAAGATGTTCAGAATTCTATCTAATTGTGTCTTGTTCAATCCTTACAGTTGACCAATACTTACTTAATACTGCCTTCATATGTAAGCAAACATTTAACTAGCGGTGTTTCATTTCAGTATGCTGGAAGTGCCATAATATGGAGGAGCAGCAAGAAAAAGGTAGGAACAAGTGGTTGTGGATAAACTTTAAAGCAGATTGTCCAACAGTACAAAAAGAAGTTTAATTCTCTTCAAATTTTATTTAGCATTTCAAAATCCACTCAACTTGCGATAACTGGATATCAGATAAAAATTTAGCTGGTTGGATCTGGAATTTGCTTCCCAACAATATGAGGGTTACTTCCATCCATAGAAAGTTTCTGATCATGTGGAGGAACTGTGTTAGCAAAATTGTGGAAGAAATGAATTTTCAGCTCACCTCCCCTCCTAGTATCTGAAAATCTGCTTGAGAGGTCCATTTGGAACACAAGAGGAGAAAATGCTAAAGGCTGCAGGGCAGGAGAGAAATCAGGATAAATCAGCTTCCTCCTTTCCACTAGTTGAGCATTCTGAGTTGAATTTCACTCAGGAGCTATTACTTTTAAGTGGAACTCCCTAGTCCAATTTACTGGATATTACCTTAAATAAACTATTCTTGTTTTGACTAGCTTATAAATTGATAACTATTGCATTGTCTTAATATAGTTGCTTCCAAAAAAGGTCACTTCCAGCCATGCTAAATGTCTTAAGGTTTTTCCTTTAGTTGTGATTCTGCACACATTTTTTTCTTTTTGACTTCCATCAACATCAGTGGGGAGCTAAACAGCCTGCTTTAACCTCTGACGTGAATTCAAGAAAATGTTATTTTGCTTAATTTGGGTACAGCCCTCTCGCAGTTCATCCCGTGTCACTGCAAGTCCCTTTGCTCTAATAATTCATTGCTTGAATGAACAAGAAGACTGTATGCAAAGTTGAATTGATTTTTAAAGAGCTGCAGAACGTATTTCTTCTGTATTTATTATATATGTCTAACTATATTTTAGCACAAATAAGCTAGTACCTCACAGTTTTCATGGTGCTATTTGAATCTGGCTTCCCACCCCTAAACATTTCTAAACTGTGAAACAAACAGAAATGTCATTGTATATAATTTTTCAAGCTGCAAATATTTAATACAGAAATTGAGGCATTTTGTAAGACTAGCCAAACTAGGATTACTCCATCTTGGAGTAATTTCATCTATTTCTTTCTAAAATCTTTGCAACAATATATTAAAAAGACTGAAAATGTTGCCATATAGCCTAGAGTTTACAAACACATTTCAGATATATGAAAAATAGGATTTAGAATGCAGAAGCTTTATATTCTTCTTGTGAAAAAGAAGATACAGGAGAAATTGGGAAGGAGTCCTTAATATGAAGGGTGCTTTACAACTTTGTTTTGAATTTAAGATTGATCAAAAACTGGTCAGTTACAAAATTTGATAAGGTAAATCTAGCTGTTAGGTTCTTTATTCATTTTCATATTAGTATGGAATCTTCAACATAGACGTCTGAGGTGCTCAGGAATAGGAAATTAAAAGTTCTCCACTTGTTCAGGATTCTTGAAGCACTTCTACTTCAAGAAAGACTTACAGAAAATCCAGAAACAGTTTCTCATTTCATATCTTTGCAATCAAAATATTAACATTCCACCTCCTATCATTATAGCTTCTTTTTACAGGAGTTTAATTTAAGATTTAGTAAATATTACTACGGCACTCCGTTAATTTTTGTCTTTTCAAAACTATGGTGATAGTTGTTTGCCATGAACATTTTTTCCTTAATGAATCATGCCTCTTTATTACACTACAGGAAGACTGTGAAAATATGAGCTTATGAAATAGTGAGGTTCTTAGTGAAATTAATAATTTATTTTAAGCATGCAGAGCTTTTTTTTAAGAACACAGTATGTGAAAACCAATAAAAATGGATCTTGTACATGGAAATATTCATTAACTTTTACTATTAAATAGTAAAATAGGACATTTTGAAACAAACAGATTTTAGTCTCTGTACTAACAGTTTGAGATTACCTTCATTTGCACAAGAAATGGGCATACTTCATACTGACATTTCATTTTAGTGTCCATACTGTTGCTATCGCTTCATACCTCCAATGCTCATCACATAGAAGTCTTGAGCATGAAATAAGTTTCTTGATCATGTTACCAGCTGCAAAGTGTTGGGGTGTGAACAATTTGGAAAGAAGGGTTCTTCTTCTTCTAAGAGCGTTTTTCAGATATGCAGCATGTCTTCCATTTTAGGATGCTAGTAAGGTGAAATACTTGGACATATACTGCTAACTATGGTGTGTTTTTGTTTTAATTTAATTTATGTAGGGATAGATTCTGTGTTCTGAGTTATAATTTCTTTGTTCCTAGCTCTATGAGTTCCGTTATGGATAAATTTTCCGTTCATATTCTGGCTATATTTGTGTATACTTGGTTGGCAGTAGATTTCATTGAGATAAACTGAAATTAATCAAACAGATGTGGTACAGATAGCAACCTTACAGTAGAGCAGTATTCCATGAATTCAGCCGTCCTCAGTGGGGGAAACTTGAGAGTGTGCTGCATGTGTTTGAGCTGGTTAAATAAACTTGAAATACAGTAAAGGCTAGCATGCTGTGGGAAGTTTAAGACAGTAAAACAACACTTGCTTACCTTTGCCTTATCCTGCTTTCAGACCCACTGATTTTCTGCATAATGAGCAGTATTTACATGGGCCTGCACATTTAGAATTTAGTGAATAATCCAATCCAAACGGTGCACTTTTCCTAGAAACTGTTAACCTATGAGGCTGTTTAGAGCTTTCTGTATGTGGACCCCAAACAAACATTGACTCCAAACCTTTTGAAACCTTTTGTGGGTTTGGAAGCCAGACAAGCATACCAGGCATGTAGAATGGATTGGTGTGAACTGGTCTGAGCTCCCTTACACTGGTAGGTTCAACTATACCTTGTCTGAACCAGCTCTTTGGTTATAAGTAACTTACTTGGAAATGTGTTATTTGAATCAGTGGGATTTGCTTCCAATTAAGTATTGTTTCAACAGCTTCACCAACAGAGTCTGTTTCTTCTTGCAGCTGCACACATTGTTCTCTGCTTGAAAGACAAGTGTGGGATTCAGCCAGTTACTGCAGTTTAAAGCACTTATTTAATCATTTTAAAATGTACAGTTGGTGCTTAAAGTAATGTTAAGCTATATTTAATAGATTTTTGCATTTGATATTCATGGGCATGGGTACATAAATATATATATTTTTAAGAAAAGGAATTGTAATACTGTGGCACTGCTTTTTATATCCAAAGTATAAAAACTTTTAGAAAACTGACATGTAAAAATACTGAAGATACTTCTCTTGCTGTATTTTATTCATAGAATGGCTTATTTTATAAGATCTTTTCCGCACATTAAGCTGCATGCCTTAAGTTCTCTCTAGGTTTGTCTTGTCTGGACACTCTGGATGCAAACTTTGTAGTACTACTTTGACTACCTTCTGAAATACTGTACATTGTTAGAATAATTTATTTTGCTTTACAAAAGTTCTGTCATGTATTGACTAATTGTATTTTGGTTAATAAACTCCTTTGTTGAACACATCAGTATAGTGTCCTAGATTGTATTAAATACATTTTAGAAGGTTTTACCTTTCTGAATAATTTAGCTTTTCTCACAAGTGTGAAGCAGATGGCTCCGTAGGAGCGTGATATCTACAAGAGCATTGTTGCTGTCTGTATCTTATTGGACACAGATCTTCTGACGTTTCTAACATAAAATGGCCCACATGCCATTCTTTCAAAATTAACTGGATTGGTCATGGAGTATTAAGAGTACAAAAGAAGCCGGATCCTCTGACTAGCAGTTCCGTGTCTTGCACCAAGCTTTTGAAAAATGGATGTTTGTCAAAAAATACTATA
The DNA here is from genome assembly GCA_026167975.1 of Phrynosoma blainvillii. Taxonomy (NCBI): domain Eukaryota; kingdom Metazoa; phylum Chordata; class Lepidosauria; order Squamata; family Phrynosomatidae; genus Phrynosoma; species Phrynosoma blainvillii. The sequence continues at coordinate 16,448,668 of JANUYF010000007.1, read as the reverse complement.
ACACAAATTTTATTTTGCAAAAGCTTTTGTGAACTCTAACCCTCTTCATCAGATGTGTTGGATACAGCTGCCCCCATGCCACATTTTTATTTTTTTTGCCAGAAAGAATTTTTATTCAGTTGGAAAATGTATTTTTATTTTTACAAAATCAAGTATAATTTGGCTTACCATTTCAATTAAGAATCACAATAACTAACAAATCAAACATTTTTTTAAAAAATCCTGAAAACAAAATAAGCAGTGCAAACAACCAAAAGTACAGTAAAGAACAAGCTGTCAAAGTGGTTGATGTGAATTGCTGTCTAAAAGCTCATGGAAAAGGGACACAGTTTGACCTAGCCCCCAAAATAGTAATGATGACATCAGGTCAATCTCTGCATCTTGTATTTGGTATCTACAAACCCATTCTCTTAACTACTTTATATGGATATCAGAAAAGAGAACACTATAGAATATTTTAACAATTAAATGTTATTACTACTGAATCTTCAGCAGTAGAATCTGGCAATAATCTCCCATTATCTTTGGAGGGGCTAATTCCTTGTGGGGCTAATTCTAATCTAGCAGTTCCACAATATTTGTGTAAATTAATGAACATGGTCATAAGTCAGACCCACCCACATGGCAGATTTAATGGTGAAAAATGTTGCTAGATGAGTTTGCCAGATCTTCAGTCATTTTCCCTGATTTTCCTTAAGAAGTGATCTGTTAGAACAAACAAAAAGTGTCTCATCTAACGTGCTGCAGTCATTTCAAAGTTTTGTTTCGAATAACGATCTAGTAAATTGATAGTTATGGCATGAAGAAAACACTTTAACACGCATCTAATGCCAACTGGAGCTACTGAACAGTGGAATTTACATAAATGTTCAATCACCATTCAACAATTGGCTCAGCAGATCTCCTCCAGTTGTGATTACTATCAATAATAGATTCAGGACTTTGTCTCCAGTTTATATTACTGAAATGCACACTCTGCCTATATCTGTCCTAAAAGCAAAAGTAGGGCACTAAAAATCCTTTGTTGTCCCCCACCACCAAGACTTGACTAATGCTAGGGAAGATAAAGAGAGCCATCATAGTGTAGTGGTTTACGTGTTGCACTACGACTCTGGAGACCAGCATTCAAATCCTTGCTCAGCAATAGAAACCCACTGAGCGACCTTGGTCAAGTCACATTCTCTCGGCCTCAGAGGAAAACAAAAGCAATCCCCCCTCAACAAATCTTGCCCCAAAAAAACCCATGATGGATTTGCCTTGAGTCACCATAAGATAGAAACAACTCGAAGGAATAACAAGAAGAAGGTAAGGAACACTTTCGGAAATGCACAATATAGGGACCATGTTTTTGTCAAATCTTCGGTAGGTTCCAGTGGGGGCAGGTCTCTACATATTTATTATTCAAACACTCCCTATATGCTCTTCCCTCCCAAAATACTTGTTTCACTGTTCAACACTGTGGAATCATCATTTCCAAATTAAGGAGCATTTTGTAACTCCTTCAGTAGCAAGACAAGCAGCTATGGTCCTCCAGATGTAAGCCTAAGTGAGGGTAGTGAACTGTTTTGTTCTTTTACTTGTAAAGTGCCATGTACAGTGATGGTGCTATATAACTGATGATGATGATACTTCACCCCTGCAAATCGCAGTATCCCTCATCATTAGCTGTACTGGCGGGGGGGATGATAGGAGTTGCTGGCCACAGCTCGTTGTGTGCCTTCAGGTTGTTTCTGACTTATGGTGACCCTAAGGCAAACCTATCCTGGGGTTTTCTTGGCAAGATTTATTCAGAGGAGGTTTGTCATTGCCTTTGCCTGAGGCTGGAAGAATGTGACATGGCCAAAATCACCCAGTGGGTTTCATAGTCGAACAAGGAATCTAAACCTGATCTCCAGAGTTGTAGTCCAACACTCAAATCACTACACCATGTTGGCTCTCCCCAACCAGTTCTATTGGATGGAGAGAAATTTGGGTTCTTTATTAAATGCTTTTGCTGAATAAGAGGCAGTGCTTCCTTTAGCTAAAAGAACTTTGCAGTGCTACTGGTCAGTCATTACAATTTGCTGTCATCGTAGCCTTATGGCTATACCCATATATCAGCCCTAGTCAATGTGAGGAATGATGCAAATTGCAGTCATAACATCCCGAAGGGTATATGTTCCCCACCCCTGCCCTATGAGCAAGCAACATCAGAGTGTGGTCAAGATGGCAGAAGTTATTGATGAGGAAGAAGCCATGAGATAAGAGAGGCTGCAGCAGTTTGCTTTTTTCTAAACCATCTGGGAATGGCAATATTCCCCTATTGGCTCTGCCCTTGTCCTGAGTTAACTGAATGCCAACTACAGTGGGCCCTCCACATTTTCTAGGGTTAGGGGCACAGGACCCCCATGAAAGTGGAAAAAACAGCTGGAGAGAACACTTCTCTAGGAATCTCTAAATCCTCCAGCGCAACCCTACGGTCGACATCTGCCAGAAGGTGACCATAGACAGAATTATGTTGGAGGTCCTACAAATGCCTAGAGAAGTGTTTTCTCTAGTAATCCCTAGGTCCTCCAACTATGGTCAACTTTTGGCAGAATTGCACAAGAGGATCAAGAGATTCTCAGGCCCCATTCACACTATGAAAATAATCTAGGATGAATCTAGGTTAAATCCTTGGAGTTCACACACGTCCCAGATGCACTCAGTACACTTTTGGCGAGTGGGTCTGGCAAAAAAAACAACACCAAAAAAACAAAAAAAAACAACAACTTAACCCAGGATATTCAATACTATTTTTTTCCCCTTTGCCTGAAATATCCACATCATCAGCAGTGTAAATAAGCTTCCAAATCGATTCAAATCTCTGTATTGTTCCTTTGAAGGGAGGTGGCTCCATTTTAACCCAAAATGATGGCATGTGTGAATAGCACTAGGGTTAAAATGACTCAAAGAGATTTGCGAACACAAAACAAAATGGGAGCAACAAACTCGATATGCATCAGTATGGCAATCTGCATCTCCTAGGGACAAAAAAAAAAAAAAAAATGAGTGTGAACACCCCCCTAGAGAGAACATATTCAAATCTGCAGATAATCAAATCTGCAAAAGTCAAAGCCGCAAATGTGGAGGGTCGACTGTACTTTGGCCCACTGAACTCGTTTTGCAGAAACTGAAGTAAGCCAAGGACCAAAGGAGGAGGAAAGAGAAACTGGGACATATTTAAAGCAGGGGGAAAGGGGGGCAAGGAAGCCTTAGTAGGGACTGTCGCTGCCAAATTGAGACTGTTGGAGAGTATGCCTAGATGGCTGTCCAGGAGTCAGTCTTAATTAATTAGATGGAATTAATTCTAAGTGGTAGAATTCAAAGTCATTGCTATGTTAGTCTGGAAAATAAGGATGCAAAGAGATCTTGTAGCACCTTTGAGACTAACTCAGGGTGACCAGGCATCCTTCGCTTCCAGGATATGTCCTACATTTCAACCTTCTGTCCAGGAGGAATTTCGAAATGTCCTCCATTTTTAGCATGACTGTGCAGCATTTTACCTTTATAGGAGTGTTTTTAGCTTTATTTTTTGGAATGCCTTATATTTTTCTTGAATGTATCCTCAGGGTGACCAGCTGTCCTCTTTTTCCAGGACATGTCCTACATTCTAAGCTCCCCTCCAGGAGGATATTTCAAAATGACCTCCCATCTTCAGCATGACTGTGAAGCACGAATTTATATTTACATTAGGCTTTTTTAGTTTTTCCTTTGGTAACATCCTACATTTTTCTTTACTGCCCTATATTTTAAGGTTTGTATTTTAACATGTTACGTTTAAATTTATAATTGTTTTAACTTTTTAAAAAAATGTGGTTTTTTTAATGTTATATTTATATATTTTAATGTTGTACTTTTTTTAAGCTGAATTGTTTTTAAATTGTTGTTCCCTGCCTTGAGTCCCTATATTGGGAGAAAAGCGATATATAAAACAACAACAATGGGCCTTTACAGACTGCCAGAAATAATGCAGCTTGAGGGCACTTTAACTGTCCCGGTCCTATGCTAGGGAATTATGGGAATTGTATTTTTTTCTGAGACATTGAGCCTTCTCTGTCAGAGAGCTCTAGTGCCACAATAAACTACAGCTCCCATGATTCCCTAGCACTGAGCCAGGACAGTTAAAGTGGTCTCAAGCTGCATTATTTCTGGCAGTCTATAAAGGCCCAATGATGATGATGATGATGATAATAATAATAATAATAATAATAACAACAACCCTCCTTGCTGGCCTTTCACCGGCAAGTAAAAACATTTTTATGGAGGCAGGCATTTGATATATAATGAATAGTAGAGCAGTTTTTATGGAGCAGGTGGGTTTTTAGTTTGTTTTTAACTTTTGTATATTTTATACGTATGGGACAGGCCAATATATGCACTCATTTTGGCAAGAATTGAAAACCCACTGCATGGGTTCATATTTGGTGTTTACCCCCATACAAATCCCATTCAGCATCTGTGAGGGAGAATACTTTGAAAACCATCCATCGGTGGTATCTCACACCTGTAACGCTGTCTAAAATGGTTAAAACGCTCTCTCCGGATTGCTGGAGGGGTTGTAAATCTAGAGGATTGAATGTCCTAAAGTGAAAAAATTCTGGGATGCAGTTCTCTATCAAATTTCGTGTATCACTGATCAAACCATACATTTCTGTCCAATTTTGCTTTTGCTTTCTATATTTGCTATTCTAACTAATTCTAACTTGAAACATAGGAAACGGATCATTTTTCTTATTACTGTTGCCAGATTAGAAATAGCCAAATGTTGGAAGTCAAGTGACCTCTCCATTGAGAACTGGTGGTCTAGAATTTGGGATATGTGGTATCCCAGTTTAGGATATTTGGGACTGACACATTTCAAAAAGACTGGATGATCTTTATTGATTACGTTAACCATCACTCCCACCGGATCCAACCTCCTACTTCACAGATGGATCTTTGGACACTCTTCTACACCTTGACAAGCCAGACTCTGGCTCTTCCTGAGAACTACTCATCCCTCCACATCTGCGGCTTTGGCTTTTGCGGATTTGATTATTCATGGATTTTATTAATATGTTCTCTCTAGGAATACGTAGGTCTTCCAGTGCAACTCTATGGACAATTTTAGCCAAAAGTCGCACTGATGGATCTAGAGAGAACACTCCATAGGCATTTGTACCTTCTCCAGCGCAATTCTATGGCTAATGTTTGGCAGATATTGACCACAGAGTTGCACTGGAGGACCTAGAGATTCCTAGAGAGAAGACTCCATAGGCATTTGTACCTCCTCCAGCGCAATTCTATGGCTAATGTTTGGCAGATGTTGACCACAGAGTTGCACTGGAGGACCTAGAGATTCCTAGAGAGAAGACTCCATAGGCATTTGTACCTCCTCCAGCGCAATTCTGTGGCTAATGTTTGGCAGATATTGACCACAAAGTTGCACTGGAGGACCTAGAGATTCCTAGAGAGAAGACTCCATAGGCATTTGTACCTCCTCCAGCGCAATTCTGTGGCTAATGTTTGGCAGATATTGACCACAAAGTTGCACTGGAGGACCTAGAGATTCCTAGAGAGAACACTCCATAGGCATTTATACCTCCTCCAGCGCAATTCTATGGCTAATGTTTGGCAGATGTTGACCACAGAGTTGCACTGGAGGACCTAGAGATTCCTAGAGAGAACACTCCATAGGCATTTGTACCTCCTCCAGCGCAATTCTATGGCTAATGTTTGGCAGATGTTGACCACAGAGTTGCACTGGAGGACCTAGAGATTCCTAGAGAGAAGACTCCATAGGCATTTGTACCTCCTCCAGCGCAATTCTATGGCTAATGTTTGGCAGATGTTGACCACAGAGTTGCACTGGAGGACCTAGAGATTCCTAGAGAGAAGACTCCATAGGCATTTGTACCTCCTCCAGCGCAATTCTGTGGCTAATGTTTGGCAGATATTGACCACAAAGTTGCACTGGAGGACCTAGAGATTCCTAGAGAGAACACTCCATAGGCATTTATACCTCCTCCAGCGCAATTCTATGGCTAATGTTTGGCAGATGTTGACCACAGAGTTGCACTGGAGGACCTAGAGATTCCTAGAGAGAACACTCCATAGGCATTTGTACCTTCTCCAGCGCAATTCTATGGCTAATGTTTGGCAGATGTTGACCACAGAGTTGCACTGGAGGACCTAGAGATTCCTAGAGAGAAGACTCCATAGGCATTTGTACCTCCTCCAGCGCAATTCTATGGCTAATGTTTGGCAGATGTTGACCACAGAGTTGCACTGGAGGACCTAGAGATTCCTAGAGAGAAGACTCCATAGGCATTTGTACCTCCTCCAGCGCAATTCTGTGGCTAATGTTTGGCAGATATTGACCACAAAGTTGCACTGGAGGACCTAGAGATTCCTAGAGAGAAGACTCCATAGGCATTTGTACCTCCTCCAGCGCAATTCTGTGGCTAATGTTTGGCAGATATTGACCACAAAGTTGCACTGGAGGACCTAGAGATTCCTAGAGAGAACACTCCATAGGCATTTATACCTCCTCCAGCGCAATTCTATGGCTAATGTTTGGCAGATGTTGACCACAGAGTTGCACTGGAGGACCTAGAGATTCCTAGAGAGAACACTCCATAGGCATTTGTACCTTCTCCAGCGCAATTCTATGGCTAATGTTTGGCAGATGTTGACCACAGAGTTGCACTGGAGGACCTAGAGATTCCTAGAGAGAACACTCCATAGGCATTTGTACCTTCTCCAGCGCAATTCTATGGCTAATGTTTGGCAGATATTGACCACAGAGTTGCACTGGAGGACCTAGAATGGTGTTCTCTCAGGTTTTGTGGTTTTTCCACATTCATGGGGAGGTCCTGTGCCCCTAACCCCGGCAAATGTGGAGGGACGAGTGTTAATTTTTTGATTCTGCTGCAGAATAAACTACTTATTAGATACATGCCTTGGCCCTTGTAGTTCAATTGTTGTTGTTCTTGTTGTTGTCAATGTTCTACAGACGTTATGTGTTAGATTGTAAAAACTCAATAAACATTTAAGTAGGGGGAAAACCCACTTTTTGTATATTTTGCTGTGATGTTATACTGGATGTAGATGTTTTTAATTGTTTTGAGTTTTATTGAGATTTTAAACGTTTTATCTGTGAGCCGCCTTGAGTCCCTCCAGGGAGAAAGGCGGCATTAATTATTATTATTATTATTATTATTATTATTATTATTATTATTATTATTATTATTATTATTATTATTATTTAGTGCCTCCTCCTTCCCCTCCTCCTTGTCACCTCGCTCTCCGTCAAAATGGTGCCAGCCAAAGACACAACGGTTTCTATCATGAAGGAAAGCGGATTTTTTCCAAGTCAGCCGTGACTGACTGTGAACAAACCCCCACAAACCGCGAGGCCCGTCCCACAGGCGGCAGACCCACCTCCCTCCGTCCCTGGGCTGTTGCCTCCCCTGCCTCCTCCGGCTGCCATTTCGCCAAGACAAGGCTCCCCCTCCGCCTGAAACGGACCTCGCCCGCCCGCCCGCCCGCCTCCCTCTTGGATGGAAGAGGCAGAGCCGGATCCCTCCTCGGCGCCTGCCTTCCCTGCCCCTCCGACCGGCGGGAGGTAGGTAGGTAGGTAGAAAAGGCGCGGGGAGGGATGGAGGGGAAGCTGCGGTGCCCCTGGGCCTAGGCCGACGCCTGCGAAGAAAGCGCCAAGCCCCCAATGGCCTGCTAGCTCTTCTTCCTCTCAGCCGCTCTTCCAGCTCTCAAGGCGCCCCGAAGAGTCCCGGCCCCGGCAGCAGCACTTCCCGCCTTCGGACGGAGACTTCCAAGGGGTCACCTTAACAGCACCCCCCAGAGAGAGAGAGAGAGGGAGAATTCTCATATATATGTGTGTGAAGTATGATGCCCTTTGGCAGGGGCAAACGGGGAGGGGGTTGTTGGGGTGACCCTATATGCCCTTTGGCAGGCAGGCAGGCAGGCAAGTATATACTTCTCATATAGATAATTCATATATATGTATGAATTATCTGTATGAGAAGTATGATGCCCTTTGGCAGGGGCAAACGGGGGGGGAGTTGTTGAGGTGAACCTATATGCCCTTTGGCAGGCAGGCAAGCAAGTGTGTATATATATATATATATATATATATATATATATATCATATCATATAGATAATTCATATATATATATATATATATATATATATGAATTATCTATATGAGAAGTATGGTGCCCTTTGGCAGGGGCAAACATGGGGGGAGGAGTTGTTGAGGTGAATATATATATATATATATATGAGAATGATGCCCTTTGGCAAGCAGGCAGGCAGATATATATATATATATATATATATATATATATATATGAATTATCTATATGAGAAGTATGGTGCCTTTGGTGGGGCAAACGGGGGGGGGGCTTGTTGAGGTGAACCTATATATATATATATATATATATATACTTGCTTGCCTGCCTGCCTACCTGCCTGCCAAAGGGCATATATCATTCTCATATATATATGAGAATGATGCCCTTTGGCAGGCATATTATCTATCTATCTAGCTATCTGTATGAGAAGTATGATGCCCTTTGGCAGGGGCAAACGGGAGGGGGTGAGGTTCTTGAGGTGATGAGAATTTTTATTTATGTATTTATTTATTTGGAGTATTTATACTCCGCTGATGCCCTTTGGCAAAGCAAAGCAGAGCAGCTTTATTTATATACCGCTTCATACTGCGCTATGGAGTGTCTAAGCGGTTTACAACTGGAAGCTCATTGCCCCCCAACAGTTGGGTACTCATTTTAGCGACCTTGGAAGGATGCAGGCCTGAGTCAAGCCTGAGCCCTGGCTGGTATTGAACTCGCAACCTTGTGGTTTTTATGAGCGAGTGGCTGCAGGACAGGCATTTAATCACCGTGTCACCAGGGCTCCTGGTGGCAAACTCATCTATATATGAGAATTATCTATCTATATGAGAAATATGATGCTCTTTGGCAGGGGCAAACTAAAGGGGGGGGGGTATTGAGGTGACCATATATATATATATATATATATATATATATGAGAATGATGCCCTTTGGCAAGCAAACTCATATATGTATGAGAATTATCTATCTATCTATCTTTCTAGTGTTTTTATCGTTCTAAGCCACCCCAATTGTGCTGCAGAGGGGTGGGATAGAAATAAATGTTATTATTATTAATAATGTTATTATTATCTATATGAGAAGTATGGTGCCTTTGACAGGGACAAATTAGGGGGGTTATTGAGGTGACCCTATATATATATATATATATATATATATATATATATATATGAGAATGATGTCCTTTGGCAGGGGGTTATTGAGGTGACCCTATATATATATATATATATATATGAGAATGATGTCCTTTGGCAGGCAAACTCATATATGTATGAGAATTATCTATCTATCTATCTGAGAAGTATTGTGCCCTTTGGCAAGGTCAAACGGGGGGGTGGGGGTATTTAGGTGACCCTATATATTATATGAGAATGATGCCCTTTGGCAGGCAAACTCATATATATATATATATATATATATATATATGAGAATTATCTGTCTATCTATATGAGAAGTATGATGCCTTTGGCAGGGTAAACTGTGAGGGTGTTGTTGAGGTGACTTCTTGGAGGTCTCCGGCCAGAGACGGAAACGGCTGCCAGGGCCAGGACTATGAATATTATAAGTGTCTGGGAACCTCATTCTCACTAAAGCAAGACTTTATTTATTTATTTATGATGAGGTTCACAGGCACTCACTCACACACATACACATACACACACACACACACACACACACACACACACTGCTTTAGTGAGGATAAGCTTTGCATGTTATATATATATAAATATATATATATATATATATATATATATTGCTTTAGCAATGAGCTTCTCAGGCATACACACACACACACACACACACACATATATATATATATATATATCTTTAGTACTGATGAACTTTGCAGTCATATGTATATATGTATTGCTTTAGTGATGTGCTCTCAGGCATATATATATATATATATAATAGCTAGTGAGAATGAGCTTCTCACACATGCATACACACATATATCTTTAATAAGGATGAGCTTGGCAGTCATATATATATGTGTTGCTTTAGTGATGAGCTCTCAGGCATATATATATATATATATATATATTATAGCTTTAGTGAGAATGAGCTTCATGCGCACGCACACATATATATATATGTGTGTCTTGCTTTAGTGATGAGCTTCTCAGGCACATATATACATACACATTAGTGAGGATGAGCTTGGCAGTCATATACCACGATTGCTTTAGTGATGAGCTGTCAGGCACGTGCACACACACATACACACACACATATTGCTTTAGTGAGGATGAGCTTCACAGGCACTTACATACATATATAAAGCAAGCTTGCTTTTTTTGTACTTTGCCATATCATGAGAAGACATGACTCATTAGAAAAGACAATAATGCTTGGTAAGGTAGCAGGCAGTAAGAAAAGGAGAATACTTCATTACATATGAATAAAAGGAAACCATGGCTCTGAGTTTGCAAGAAAACCAGATGACTTGGAGGTCTCTCATTCATAGGATCAGCACAAGTTGAAGTCGACAGTAGTTAACAACAACAAAAACAGAACAAGTCCCACCATATTCAGTATGACTTTCTCCTTAGTACATCTTGTTTCAGATCGTATCAGCTGTGATCTAATGGGCACTGGAATTTGAACTCTTCAGATTTACTTGCCTGGAAATGATTTTTGGAGCAATTCTGTGCTTAGCCTAAATCTCATTGTGTTCAGTGGGATTTATCCCTGAATAACTACGTATAGGATCGCAACCATATTGTGGTAGAATCTTTGATGGATGAATGTCCACTTCAAATCTGATGAACTGTACTGTTGTACATCTATTCTGCTAGGAATCCTGCTGTTATTGCAGAAGAATTGGATACATACTTCATTAACAAATCGAAACAAATATTTCTTCCTTATGTTAATATCCTACCTTCCTTTCATTGTTCTCAACAACCCTGTGAGTCAACAAGATAGAGACCCAAGTTCACCCAGTGAGCTTCATGGTTGAATGGGGATTAGGGTTTCTGTTTATTTTATATACATTTTGAGTTATCACAGAGTCTACTTTTTGAATCTCATCATCTGATGGTCCCATGTTTTTTTCCTCAGCACCAATTTCATCTGAAGATAACATTTGATAAATCTGCTAAATGGGTTCTAATTCTTGATTTAATGTTATTGTCATGATAGATGCATTAATCTTTAAGATGCCATGGTATTGTTTTAATATCCCACCTCCAGTGCCTCATCTAGTATTGAAAATAATAAGTTGACTGATAATAATAATAATCTAGTATTGAAAATAATAAGTTGACTGAGCTACTAGATGGATTTGGCAAAGCATAAAGTTCCACTCCCTCCTATTCCCACATGTGCTACCTACCTGGCACACATCTACCCCACAACCATTGAGTTGATGCAGGGGGCAGTCAGGCAGTTCTAGTTGTCTTCCTAAAGCCAATGTATGAAGATGCCTTCTTCATTGTTGTGATAATGAGGGGTCCTCTCATCATCTGAGCCTTCTTCTTAGATAACAAAGGATTAAATATAGGAGGAGGTATATTTCCATGCTATTGGGGTTCAGCATCACAGAGGTGAAGTGATAGCAATTGTCCAATGAGAAGACTTGTTGAGCAGAAGCATGAACCTTCCAGATGATTTTGAGCAGAAGTTATAAAAATTGTGCCACACCACAAGGCCCTTTGTGTCTCACTCCCCTAAACAGACCACAGAGAACTGAAACGAGGGAACATTTGGAGCGAGGCTCTATTTGGGAGATAGCCCATAAACATCAAGGACTGCAAATCCCATTTGATATGTAACGTAGGAGAATGTACTAGCCAGCCATGTTAGGATTTTTAAAAATTCTTTCCTTGATTTGGCAGAAATGGTCTACGCTATAACTTGCAATTTGTAATCTGCACCTGAAGGAAGGTGTCTTTCATGTAAGAGATATCTTTTTGCTATAGAATATCTTTACTTGGAATAAAATTTTTCTTTAAAAGCCCTCTGTTTCACAGTGTCTCTTTTGGCTCAGGAAGACCTAGTTCTTCCCCCAAGTTGGGAACAGAAAAGGAAGAATCTCTGCAAGGAAAGTGCCAGTGGAATCTCCAGCAACATCCAGGTGCGTTGCTAAAGAGGGAAGAGTCATATCATCAGGTGATGGCGGCAAGATTTTTAGATGAAATTGTGGTCTCAAGGGTCCCGTCCGACTCAGGTAGGAGAAGGAAGGGGGCCCAGAGAAGCTTCACAATTGTGTATCCAGCCGTAGGAAGACAGCCGGACTCTGCCTGGCCAACCCTTCCCTCCCCAGCCACTAAAGAACATTGGAGTGGCAGGAGAGAATTCTGCAGGTAGCGGGGTTATTGCATAAAGAAGGTATTGGATATCTCTTTCTGCAATGACCTCTAAAGGACCTACTCACACCTAGTTTGACATGTCCTAAACAAGAATCTGGCCAATCTATGTTGCCCACACTATCATCCACCCCAGTATTTGTTCTCCATCAAAATAGTCTTAAAACTGATTTCACCATTAATCTGAATTGTGTCTTTTGTTGCATTAAATCCCAACAGATTTATTGATGAATCTTCATCAGAGGCATGAAGAGTTATCAATTAGGAGATCTGCTCAAAGAAAAAGAAGATAGTGGGGATAACAGGCAATGAAATAACAGCTATGATATTTAACAGAGGGTTTTTAGTCTACAAAAAAGTAGGCCTGGATAGCTCTTATCCTTTTTCAAGATGCCACAAAATTTTGTGTTTTTGTTGCAAGACATGGTTGGTTTTTTTCCATTATTGACATATGTTTCCACTAGTGTTGTCTGACTAGTATAAACACAACATTTAAAAAAGCACCACATGCTTCTTGAGTATAGAAAGATCCGCCTTCTTTCCTATTAATGCGGTAAATTTTCCAGCTAATTTGTTTCCTGGCATAGAAAAAAAGATTTTGAGAAAGCTTTATATCCTGTCCAGTAATGTAAACATTAAAACCATTAATAATTCATGTTTCCATGTCTTCATCCCTACATTTAAAGGGAAGCAGTATTACAGACTATTAAATAAGTTCTTAAATTAACTTCCATATTATTTTGTATATGTGTATGTAGGAACTAGCTTGAAGTATAATGTGTGAAGGTCACTGACATCATGGCAGCTGTTAGACAGAGAAAGGGAACAAAATCCACAGAAGGCGTGGAAGAATGTCTATCAGAAGAAAAGAGCTGGAAACGTAATGAGAGAATTGTACCTGGTAGGTATTGGGTTTTGGTTCTTTCTTTCTTTGTTTTTTTAAGTAAACTGTGTAAAGTTCTTGGCTAAAATTGTCATATATGTTTTTAGAAAAAAATAACATTTTAGCTGTATGTACTGTTGAAACTTCATTACACTAATGTGTAATCCATCTTGTATATAGGAGTAATCCATCTTGTATATATTCCGCCTTTCTCCTAAACTGGGACTTTCATTCCCAGTCAGTATATCAGATTGGTTTTGACTTGATGTCTATTATATATTTCCAGGAGTTAGGATGTTTATGGGTTTTTTTACAGTGCTCTGAATTGGTTTTTACAATTTGTGCCTAAATATATTTAATGTAATGGTTTTTTTTGTAAATAATAGTTTAAACATCTTATTGCAGAACAACTTAGCAATGTATGTGTGTGTGTGTGTGCGCGCGCATGCACACACACCTTCAAGTCATCTGTCAACTTGTAGCAATCCCATGAATTGCACATGGTTTTCTTAAACAAGAAATACTTAGAGGTTGTTTGCTAGTTCCTTCCTCTGACATATAGTCTACAGCATCTGGTTTTCATTGGTGGTCTTCCATCCAAGTACTAACCAGAGGTGACCCTGCTTAGCCTCCAAGATCAGATGAGTATATATATTTAAAAGTACATTGTTAATACATGAGAAGCTGCTCTACCATTTTTGATTCCACTGAGTTTCATAATAGTTCAGAATTTGATCTTGGGCTCATCGTTTATCAAGAGTTGTTGGAAATTGGCCCTTTCTTGAAATAACAGGATTACATTAGAAATCTGAGAAATTATTCCAAATAAATGTAGTGTTCACAGAGGACTACTATGTAAATGAAGAAAATAGTAATGTGTCTTCATTTGGTGTTCTGTTGTCTGTGGTTTTGCTATTCTGATATCAGAAAATCATCACTTCAGTTCTGTGTTATTATCAGAGTTTGGTTTGATCTGTGAAATTTTAGGGAAGCATAAAGGCAAAGTATGGATAATCAAACCATTGAAGAGTCAATAGAAAGTTGGTGTTGTTAATAAAGCCACCATACTTGTAATATATTAGGAAGCACAGCACATCGATGTTGCAAATGATTTTCATATAAGAGGTGATGGTTATCAAGACTGTTTTGCACTTCTGTGTACTTTTACTAGACTCTTGCTGAGGAAAGGGCACAACATAAAGCAATTTAATCATAGGTATAATTTTGAGCTCATAAGCAGCACAAAAAAGTCATAGTAAGTATAAGAAAAAGCACGTAGTTCTCCTCTTTTCAGCATTCTGTTTCCTCAAATGAACAAGGTTGTTGTTGTTGTTGTTAGTTGCCCTTGAGTCATCCTTGACTTATGGCAACCCTGTGAATGACACATCTCCAAGACTTCATGTCTTCTACCTCTGCAGGCTCAGGCCTGTTGCCTCCCTTATGGAGTCTAGCCATCTGGCTTGCAGTCTTCCTCTGTTTCTGATGCCTTCCACTTTTCCTAATATCATTGTCTTTTCTAATGGGTTTTTCCTTCTCGTGGTGTGTTCAAAGTACGACAATCTCAATTTAGTCATCCTGGGTTCCAGGGAGAGTTCAGGCTTTATCTGCTCTAGGACCCCCATTTGTTCATCTTTTCAGCTGTCCATGGGATCCTCAGCACTCTTCTCCAGCATCGCATCTCAAATGAGTTGATTTTCTTTCTGTCTGCTTTCTTTCTGTACATGGTGATGGGGAATACAGTAGCTTTATCCTAACTTTAGTTTTCAGTGTTACGTTTTTGCACTTTAGGATCTTATCTACGTAGTTCTTTCATAGCTGCCTTTCTGAGTCCTAGTCTTCTTCTGATTTCTTGACTACAGTCTCCCAGGTGTGGGAATAATTTGATCAGTGTTTGATCCCAGGTCTGGGAATAATTTGACTATTTCTATTTTATCATTGATGATGAATTGATGTAGTTCTTCTATTATCATTATTTTTATTTTCTTAACATTCATAATTAAGTCTAACTTAACACTTTCTTTCTTGACTTTCTCAAGCAATTTTTCCAGGTCTTTGTTGTTTTCTCCTAGTAGTATGGTGTTGTCTACGTATCTTAGCTTATTAATGTTTCTTCCTCCAATCTTCACTCCTCCTGCTTCTGAGTATGATATTTTCTTCATATATGTTAAACAAATAGGGTTATAGAATTCATCCTTACCTGACTCCTTTACCAATTGGAGACCATTCTGTTTCTCCATATTCATTTCCGACTGCAACCTCTTGTCCTGAGTACAGATCAAGATAATCAGGTGGAGTGGCACACCAGTTCCTATAAGAGCAAGACATAGCTTTTCATGATCTATGTATTATTATTTTTATTATTATTATGTTTATGTTTATTTACATCCTGCCTTCCTCCCAACACAGGGACTCAAAATGGCTAACAGATCTAAAACAGTCCAAGTTAAAACAGTAGAAACATTAAAAATAGAAAGTTTAAAAAACAATTAAACAATTCAAACAATTAAAAACATTACATTATTAAAATTTTACAGTTTAAAATTCTTTAAAACAAAACAGCATCCATGTCATGTGAAAGCCTGGCAACATAAAAAAGCGTTGTTACCTGCCGCCAGAAGGACAGCAGGGATGGAGCTATCCTGGCCTCCCTAGGGAGGGAGTTCCAGAGCTTGGGAGCAGCCACTGAGAAGGCCCTTTCTCTTGTTCCCACCAAACACACCTGAGAAGGTAGT
Source organism: Phrynosoma blainvillii (assembly GCA_026167975.1). Classification (NCBI taxonomy): domain Eukaryota; kingdom Metazoa; phylum Chordata; class Lepidosauria; order Squamata; family Phrynosomatidae; genus Phrynosoma; species Phrynosoma blainvillii. The sequence continues at coordinate 16,432,589 of JANUYF010000007.1, read as the reverse complement.
GGGACAAAGAGAAGGGCCTCTCCTGATGACCTCAGTACTGTGGTGGGCTCATACAAGGAGATGTGGTCCTTCAAATAGCCTGTACCCAAGCTATATAGGGCTTTATAGGTCAAAACCAGCACTTTGAATTGTGCCCAGAAACAGACTGGCAGCCGATGGAGATGTTGCAATGAGGGAGTTGTATGCTCCCTGTAACCAGCTCCAGTTAACAGCCTGGCTGCAGCTCTTTGGACCAGCTGAAGTTTCTGAGCACTTTTCAAAGGCAGCCCCACATAGAGCGCATTACAGTAATCCAAACGGGATGTAACCAAGGCATGTACCACTGTGGCCGGATCTGACTTCTCCAGGAACGGGCACAGTTGGCGCACAAGTTTTAGCTGTGCAAAGGCACTCCTGGTCCTGTTATGTAGTTGAATTCTTTGCTGTAGTTGGTAAAGCACATGCTGATTTTCTTCTGGAATTCCCTTGTGTGCTCCATTGTCCACCATATATCTGCAGTGTGATCTCTAGTGCCTCTTCCTTTTCTGAAACCTGGTTGCACACCTGGGTTCTTTCACACAGCACTCAGAGAAAAATAGTTGGAGTTAAGGATCAAAAGGAAAATAATTTTAATGATTAAATGATTTCTCTCAAGAGTGCATACAGTGCCAATGCTAAATAGGTTTTATATGTTTCTGCTTGCATAAGAAGTTGTTTAAGTGTAAAATATATTTGGATTTTATTTCACTTTTCTCATGCAGGGCTCTAATTTGAGATGCAGAACAGATCATCTGTGAGAAGAAGTAATCTTGTTTGCATCTTTGGATTCAGCCATTTAAGAAATGGCTGTCATTTTAGTAGTTCTAATATAGATTTTATTGTTTTTATTCTGTTCTCATTCATCAAAACAGAAGGAGGCAATGAATACCTCCCTGTTCCAATCTATCCCCTAAGTGCTTTCAAGATCCTTCAAATCCACCTCACTTGGGTCCTTGCCCCACAGATCTATCCCCATCAAGACATCTCGAGTCCCTGGGTGGTTGTGGCAGATCCCTCCTTGCTACTGTGACAGCTCTCTCTCAGTGCTGCGGTGGTCCAGCTGGCATTTTTTACACTCAGTTGTGATGGCTGTGGCTGCTCCCTCCTGACTGCTGTGGTGGCGGGCAGGTTGCTTTTTTTGCTCCCGGCCAGGAAGCTGTGACAGCTCCTGCCTCACTTTCTATCTTAAAACAGTGCCTTTTCTGAAAAAGTTATACTTTCCAATGCTAAAAATTTCTAACACTGGAACAATTCAAAACATTAATTCTTTTCCAATTTTTCTCTTTTAAAAGCTGATATTCTCTATTTGTATACATTTGTATATAATTTATAGTCAATATTTGTAGAGGGTGTGGGTTCATTTAAAACATGTTGGGGGGAAATTAAAATGTTAGATAATAAAGTACATACTAGAACAATCTTTTGCAGGTGGAAAGCGTTGGAAAAAACTTTCGCCCGTCCTTGGTGGGATTGTTGGCATTTCCCTTGGAATTCTCACTTCTGTTTATGTTGCTACATTGCATGAAAATGATCTGTGGTTTTCCAACATCAAGGTAATGAAGTGTCTATGACTGCAGCAATGCTTTTCTGACAAAGTCACAATATAGATGGTACTGAATCTGTTTTCATGGTACTTTGGCAGGCCCTGTTTTTCTGCAAATCTTTCTGCATCTACCATAAAACCATCTTTTTCTTCAACATTGATCATTTTATTTTTTTACACATCAGCCCCGTCAGATGTTATCTTGAGGACTTGTTGACGTGACACAGCCAACAGTTAACTAAAAATAGCCACATTAGATGTATATTTCCATGCAATTGTTTATAGTAAAGAAATTACTATTATTCAAGTTATAACCAATTTCATCTACATAATTCTTTCAAATTATATATCACTCAATTAAGGAAGGGTGGTTAAATCTTAAATATGATGTTTTGTGAATGTTACTGTATGTACTTGACTATAGGTTGACCTCATGTAAGTCGAGGGCAGATTTGGGGGCCAAAATAATGGATTTTGATATGACTCATGCATAAGTCAAGGGTAAAATTTAGGGGCATGTAACAAAGGATGGATCCAAGGAAAACAATGCCAAAGAACTTGCAAAATTCTAACAGGCATAACCATTTGAGCTCATACTAAAGACTGGATATATGAGATGGTGGTTCCAGGGCAGATTACACTCTTATCTTTCACCAGGGATGGTTCCTTTGTTATATATAATGTTAAAGCCCAGTACTTACATTGACCCGTGGCTAAATCAAGTCAGTTTTTTTTTTAGGTCAATTAGTTGACTAACATTTCTAGACTTATACATGAGTATATACAGTAAAATAAAAAAGAAAGCCAACCCCCTCCCCCGTTATTTTCCCTTCAGGTAAGGTTCACTTCAGGTATTATGGGAAGCCTTAGAGATCATCAATAAAACAAAAACTGGTTTTTTGGTATCAAAAAGGCAAATGTATTGGAAGTTTGGCTTTGATTGTTCCTCTTTGTCTTCTAAATGTTAGAGTAGTGCTATTGTATTAAGTTGTGATGCGAATTTAATTGGTTCATATAAAACATACACTTAATGTAGGCCCAAATGAGATACCAGTGGATTTTTTTCTGCAGCTGGTTAGGATCAAATTCTGCAGTAGTGGAATTCATTATGCGCTGCATTGAAGTATTTTTATCTAATGATGTCATGTTAATAGCACCTATTTTATCTTTAACTTGCTATTAGGGCCAGTCCAATTGCAATTTATTGCCAGTTTTTGCGGAATAAATCAGAGCAGGGATGGTGATAGCAACTTTGCCAAGAGAAGAGTTAATATTTGGGTCAATAATTTGGTCCTTTAAACACATACTGTTTCCATGAAGAGAAAAGAAATTATATAAGTAAAGAGCTTATTATAAACACACTTCTTGATGTTTTTGGCTATTATAAGTCTGTAATGCCTAGGTATGAAGTGGCATGACCTCCACTGTTGTGGCAAAGAAAACATACTTATGAACAATTCATTTAGATATGTAATCTGTCATATTCCTGAGACTGAGGCACTGAAATAACGATTTACAGTAGCCAAAGGGGAATGTGAGTCCCAGTTTCCGAGGTGTAAGTTCAACATTCCAACCACATAATTTTTTCTTTCTGTCCCAATGTCATATTGTTTCAGTAGCTGACCAACTACTGTAATAGTAAGCTATTGCTTTATTCCTTCAACAAAAGGTGAATACTCAACAGAACAAATGGACTTGAGATTAAGTATCCAAGAGTGCAATTTTGGTCATTTTACTGTCCATATCTCTTTTCACTTTTATGTTTAGAGATTTGCAACTTAATTAATTGAATACTATTTTAAAAGCAATATTCCTTTATTTGTTTTCTGGTGCATTATTGTTTTTATTAAGCAAACAAAATAGTGAAAGGGAATGTTCAGAATATCCAATGTGTGGGCTTTTCCTGCTGCCTACAGAAGGAGCTTAGCTCATGAAGGAGCACTGGTCTTCAAAACATGACAACTGTTTTTAACAATTACATTTTTCAGAGTCAATATCAGACATTTGACTTCCCTAAACTCTGCACCATACATTCATCTGCCAAGCTGCAAGGTGGTCCATACACAAGATCTATAGATGAGTCAGATCTCTGTCTGCAAATCAATGAGCCTTTTTGAATCTTAATATGTTAAGTAATCATGTGATATCTAAGGATGATTTCATATTTCCAGCATATCAGCTAATTCATGTACAGCTATATACATTTGTAGATTCAACTTTAATTTTCAAATAAAATTGTTAATACAGACATAAACATCAGAATCTCAGTAAAACACCAAAAGGATCATATAATTCATATACAGAACGTATGCTATTTAAATCTTTGTCTTAAACTATTAACCTATAGCTTGGCTGTTTTACTGACATGGGGTTATAGGAAAAATGTAAATGTCTATAGAACTGGAAATGTGTTATGAATGAAGAAAGCAAATGTGAAGCAGATGTAAAACAGTAGTGTTTACCTCACAAAATATGGCATTTGGTTGAATACAGCTGGTGCCAGGCTTCCAAATTAATCATTTATGTTTGATGCATTCTTGCTAATGAGATCCCCTTTAGATTTCCAAACTAAATTCCAAAACACTTCAGAGACCATGCAGGTTGAGTAACCCTTAGCTGAAATGCTTGGAACCTTAAGTGTTTTATTATTTTGGATTTTTTTCAGATTTTGGAATATTTGTGTATACATAATGAGATGGGAGCCAAGTCTTAACACAAAATTCATGTATGTTTCATGTACAGCTTATATGCATAGTCTGAAGGTAATTTTATAGAATATTTTACACAGTTTTGCATACAAAACAAAGTTTGTGTACATTGAACCATCAAAAAAGCAAAGGTGTCTCTATCTCAGCCACCCATGAAAAAAGTTTTGGATTTTGGAGCATTTTGAATTTTGGATTTTCTGATAAGGGGTACTCAACCTGTACATTGATAGTGCCTGCCCCCTCTTCTCTGCTGCCCTGGCTTTCTCCACCAAGGAGGAAACCAGGCAGTGGAAAGGGAGGGACAAATGTGCCCCTTCTATCGCCTACTTCTGCCTCACTTGCCTGGCCATCCCCCAGCAGCCCTGGGAAGGCATCCGGGTAGCCAGGCACAGGAGTGAGATAACAGAGGGAGGACTGGGCAGGCGCCTCCACCACCATCTGGCAGCCTTTCCAGGCACTCCCACCGGGAGACACCAGCCCTATTGATGCCAGTCTCATTTAGCATGCTACAGAACATTAGGTTTCAGTAGCTGTAGTATTAACTGTCTGTCACTTCCTCTGTTTCATTTGGCTTGTGTGATGATGTCTTTCTTAATACATGCAGTTGATCCCATTTTCCAGCCTCAGAAGGTCACTGACACTTTGCCCTCACCCTTTTCACACGATCCTTAAATGTATAAAGGCTAGGGTCCCCAGTGGTTCCATAAACCAGTCTCAATATTTTAGACAGCATGTTTTCTCTTCTTTCTAGTTTCTATCAGTTCAGTCAACCACTAGAACATAAACAGTAACTTTTATTTAGAAACATACAGAAATAAGGTATCTTATCTGAAGTCGAAGGCTTTCATGGCTGGCATCCATAGGTTTTTGTGGGTTTTTCGGGCTGTAGGGCCATGTTCTAGAAGAATGTATTCCTGACGTTTCACCTGCATCTGTGGCTGGCAGGAATACATTCTTCTAGAACACGGCCTCGCAGCCTGAAAAACCCACAAAAACCTATCTTATGTGAGTTAACTTCAAGCTCAGTATGGTTATATTACAGTCAAACACTTGGCAGACTCTAGCCACACTTTATTCAGCTTACTTCCTCTAGACCAGTGGTTCCCAAACTTTGAGTTGGGAAAGTTGGCAATACAGTGTTGTGTGTCTAGACCAGTGATTCTCAAACTTTGGTCCTCCAGGTGTTTTGGGCATGAACTCTCAGAAGTCCTAGCCAGCTTAATCAACAGTCAGGAATTCTGGGAGCAAAGTCCAAAACATCTGACGGACCAGAGTTTGGAAATCACTGCCCTAGATCCGTCATACCCAACCTTTGGTCCTCCAGATGTTTTGGATATCATCTCCCAGAATTCCTGACTGTTGATCAAGCTGGTTGGGGCTTCTGGGAGCTGATGCCCAAAACACCTGGAGGACCAAAGGTTGGGAATCACTGTTCTAGACACATATCTCTGTGTCGCCAGCTATCCCAACTCTTTCTCCCCTCTCTTTTAGTAGAACCACCAACAGACCAAGGCTGTGTCTGCACTGCAGAAATAATCGAGGTTGACACCACTTTAACTCATGAATCATTGCTATGGAATTCTGGGTTTTGTAGTTCATTGTGGCACCAGGGTTCTCTGAAACTCCAATTCCCAGAATTCCATAAAATTTAGCCATTGCAATTAAAGCGGTGTCAGGTTGGGTTTTTCTCCTCCTATATTGTCTGTACATGCTACACTTCACCCAGAATAGCCAGTTCTTAAAGCCACTTTAATAATAATAATAATAATAATAATAATAATAATAATAATTTATATCCCGCCCCTCTGCAGAGCAATCGGGGCAGCTTACAACATTAAAATTTCCATACAGATATATTAAACAGAACATAAAATCCCGAATCCCACCCGTCCTTTAAGAAGTAAGGATTCTTCTTATTCTAGGCCTGATGGTGCTGGGCCTAGCGTCTCTCCCCCAGATGACATCGGATGGTAATGGAGGGAGGGCTCTTCTTCTTATTCTTTGTTGCAACATGTCCCAAAACTGAATTTCTGTTTGGATTTGGCACTACACTATAAGATATTATACTATATTAATATCTGGAGTTTGGAAAAATTACTTCCTTGGACTACAACTCCAGAAGTGGCCATATTGGAGGATTCTGGGAGTTGTAGTCCAAGCTCTGAGTATATAATATGTAATATACTTTTATTATACAGTCGCCCCTCCATTTTTGCAGAGGATCTGTTCCGGACATCCCCACCCTGCAAAAACAGAAAATCACAAATATTCAAGCCCCATAGGCTTGAATAGTGGCGTGCACCCATGGGCGCACACCCCATTTTGTCCCCCTCTGTTTGTGAACGGGTGAGGGACGTGGACTTCAAGTTGGCAAAAACGAAGGGGCGACTGTACAGTATCTTTGTAGAAAGTTTATATGCTTCCACTACAGTAAAAAGCCCAACATTTTTTTTAAAATACACTAACCAGTAAATGGTGGCAGCTAACAATATAATCAGACAGTAAAAACAGTCAAACATAGTAAAGTATGTGTGACAAAAACAGCTTTAAAACAAGAGGTAGCTCATTAAGATTCCCAAGTCAACCCATCAAATGGAATGCCTGCCAGAATAGAAACATCTTAGCCATATAGGAGAAAACTATTATAATCAAAAGAAACCCATTGGATTGCAAAAATGGAGATCAGGAAATGGCACAGTAATGAAAATAAAATGGATGCACACAGATAAATGGCTTGAGAAAAAACATGAGAGAAGGAGGACAGCATTTTCACAAAGATTCAAGGTTGAGTACAAAATTGGCCCTGTATAAAGTATATCAAGGTGGGCAAATGTCAAGGGCTGAGAGCCTGAATGGGTCCCCAAGAAGACCTTGGACATCTATTACACAGACTCACATCATTTATCTTTAAAAAAAAAAAGAACTGGGTTCCCTCATATTTCCGACAGGCAATTTTAACTTCCCCCAGGTTATTTTAAATTTAAACCCAGGAAAATCTTTTTTAAAAAAAAAACCAAACAGGTAGTCAGCTGATATAACTTAAGTGTATTTTTGTCTTTTAACTAGTTTGTTTCCTTGCAGGAGGTAGAGCGAGAGATTTCATTCAGGACAGAATGTGGCCTCTATTACTCTTATTACAAGCAGATGCTGCAGGCTCCATCCATTCAACTAGGTGCTGTAATTTTTTTAAGACTTACGATTTTTCTGAACCACATAAAGTGCGAATGGCTCTCAGAAGTTGACACTTCTGGGTTTGGAGAGTGTTGCTCAATTTTTACCTCCCATCTTCTTCCCATCATGTGGATTTTAAAATAAATCCCAAGGACATTGTTGTTGTCGTCATCTGCATCACTGTTATTATTGCTATACATCAGGGCTGGGGCACATGTGCCCTCCATATACTGTTGGGCAGCACCTTCCTTCACCCTTCACTATTGGCTTTATTGGCTAGAAGTGATTTTTCATTATTACATCTGTAGTCTTTTCTCCCATAATGTGGTAAGCATGCATTTTATCTTCACAATAATGCTATGGGGTAGGTCAGGCAGACAGAGAGGTCACTGTGTGAGAACCGTGAGAACTAGAACTTGGATTTCACAGGTCCTAATCCAAGACTAACCACTACACCAGTAATCTGAGGAGAGTGACAGTCCAACAATATCTGAAGAACCACACATTCCCCAGCTCTGCTTTTTAATGTTTGTCACACCTGGAGATATTGGTGATTTCTTGATGTTTTAGAATTTTCTGTGTTATAGAAGTCCAAGCAAACATTGCTCCAGTAATTTTCAGATTGCTATGACTTCTATAAAATGAATCTGCTGAGCATTGCTTGGTGGAAAGAGAGCAGGGTATAAAAGAACAAACATCTCCATATTTGGATATAGTTGATCTCTTCTGATTTTTCTTGAGCCCATGCTCAGGGGAAATATTTATAAGTAGTACAAATTAGATAAGAAATATTTGTGTGGCCTAACTTGACAAAAGTCCCTTTTCGCTCTCTTGACCTGTTACTTGCCAAAAGGCCAACACATTGAGAGGTGCATTCCACATTACTAAACATACATAGGCTCTATTGTTGTAAAATAAATATATTCTAAAACATGCAACCAAATGACATTTTAATGGTGATTTGTAATTTTGTATGTTCTCTTTTGTAAAAGTCTTCAACATGTAATAAATAAGCATGCCCTTATTTGCTTCCCTCTTACATACAGGTTTACATGGCTTGATTTATGACAATAAAACTGAGTCCATGAGGACGATTAACATACTTGGAAGAATGAATGTTTACCAAGAAGTATTTCTTAGCATTCTATATACATTTTTTCATGTGAAGGTACATGTTTCATTATAAATTTCTGACAAATGAGCACAAGTTAAGGCATGATTCCTCCTCCTGTTAACCATTGCTCATGCAATCCTGAGCTTGTTCACTCAGAAGGAAGTCACATTAAGTTGTGAAATTTTATTTTAGTAAGATCATTTCCATGTTTCTTTAGAAGTACTTGTAAGTCCCATATATTCCAGTGAGACTTAATTCCTATGTAAGATTGCAGTCTTAATTACACAAGTTTCTTATGATATAAACAGCTGATTTCATATTGAAACAATGTATAGTTAATGATCTATATATCCTTCTTTCACAGAATTTTTTAGAACCTGTTTATTTTTATATCTACACGGTGTTTGGCCTTCAGGCAGTTTACGTCATTGCACTTTATGTCACCAGCTGGCTTCTCAGTGGAACTTGGATTTCAGGTGTATTAGCAGCCTTCTGGTATATCACAAACAGGTGAGATAATTCTGTAAATTCTTCTACAATAACATGTCTTCTGCCAGAGTGATGAAGGAAATACATTCAATTTTTTTAGAGCAAAAGTGATGTTTCAGGGCTCAAAGGGCTTCAAGACCCCCAGGGTTGCATCATGCCACTGCCATTTTAAGTAACTGGAAGTGACATTCTAACATCCCTGTTCACTTTCAGGGATCATTTGGGAGAATATAGAGTCATAGAGTTGGCCATCCAGGAACTCAAAATCAAAGCATCCCCAACAGATGGCCATCCAGCCTCTGTTTAAAGACCTCCAAAGAAGGGAGTCTGTTCCACTGTCGAACAGCTCTCGCAGGAAGTGTCTCTTAATGTTGAGGTGGAATCTCTTTTCCTGTAGCTTGCATCCATTGTTCCGGGTCCTATTCTCTGGAGCAGCAGAAAACAAGCTTGCTCCTTCCTCAATATGACATCCCTTCAAATCCCTTCAGATATGGACAGGGTAGATATTCACAGGACAGGGTAAATATTCATAACATGGTATACAAAGAAATATTTTGGGGATACTAAATGAAGCCGGCCTTATTTTCTCACCTAAATAGCATAGGACAATAATTTAGTAGTCTTTTGGGAACTTTGGGAAGTCTTTAAAATTTGGTATTTTGAAAGGCATTGTGAACACACTGTAGATTGGGACATTTTGTAACAGCACTACATTTCTCTCCACAGAGTTAATCTCTTGTTGAACTCTTGAGTTTTTAAAATATTTCGTAATGGAGTGAATGATCTGATTATCCTTATCAGTCAGGATACAAATGTAAATGCCCATTCTGCTGTTTATGAAAGTAGTTAAAGTCTATTCCAACCCCATTTTCAATTCTGAGTTTTTATATATTCTTACATAGGTCTTGTCCACTCATTCTTATGTGAATCTTTGTTTTTGTTTTGTGCAGAATAGATACCACTCGGGTAGAATTCACTATTCCATTAAGAGAGAACTGGGCACTACCATTCTTTGCTGTTCAAATAGCAACAATTACATTCCTCTTCAGGCCTCATTTACAGCCTACTCATGAAGTGAGTCTTTTCTTTTGATTTGGTTCTGTTTCTTATTAAGCCATGAAACTCCTTGGCCAGTCAGTTTCTCTAGTCCTAACCTAACCTACCTGACATGGTTATTGTGATAATAATATATGAGGAAAGAACACTACCTCATAGTTTGGCTTGAGCTTCCTGAAGGAGTTGTAGGATATAAATGCAATCAATAAAATAAATAAAGTTATATAGTTAAAGCAGGATTGACAAGACTGTTAAAAGAAACCAGTAAGAGCAAATGAGTATGTAAATAACTATTTCTTTTGTTCCATAGTGAAATGTAGGCCTGAAACACGGCCAAAAAGAGCAGCTTCTGACCACTTAGGGGGTGTGCAGATGATACACAGCCCCAGATTGGCCAGAAGCTGCTCCAAGGTCACCAAAGGCAGTTCAAAGCCGCCAGAAAAAAGGAACGATAAAAAAAAATTCCTACTGATGGCTTGTTTGGGACCGCAATGGCAGCCTGCTCTGAGAACGGTCCACGCAGTAGCTGTGGTCCAGGGACAGTCGCCGCCAATCCACTTCGTTCCATAGTTGAATACAGGTATCAGAACCTAGCTTGGGACCAGATACAGATAGGAACAGATTGTATATCAGTAGTAGATGACACAATAGAAATAGCCCCAGAGGTACCAAAAACCAAAGACAAAAGGGATTGTAAGTATATACATTTACATTTGTAAATGCAAAATATGTAAATGAAATAATGTATTCAGAATCTACAGTATATAGAGCAATACAGAGCTAGCATGTTGTTCAAATTCAAATTTTAATTGCTTATAACCATAGGTCATCACAATAAAAAACAATAAAATGATACAAATGATAAGTAACAATTAAAATATAAAAACATAAAATATAACATAAACTTACCAATAAGAATTAAATATACAAAATGAAGCCATTGAAGCAGTAAAACATCAAACTTTGGGGAATGCCTCATAATAACTTGCACAGGCCTTAACTAGTTTTAGCACTTCTAGTGATCTTTATTAAAAAAAGAAAAGTTCTAATTTTTGGCAGATGGCTGAATTGTATTTAATAGATAACAACCTCACATGGTATTTTTCTCTAATCTCCTTTGACAAAGGACAGCTAAACAAATACTGGGGGAGGTCCTCAAATTCATCCACACCATGATGCCAGTAGCATAGATGATAAAGGAGTTTAGCTAATTGGCCATCCAGAAGTGTGGAAGACATTAGCTGAAACCTTGCTAACATTCGCTCCCTTTCTAAACAAAATTTCTCAACTTTATACAGATAGTCCTCTGGGCCTGGAAGGTGTTTAAATAAATTGTACCATGGAGATATTTTAACTGATGAAAGAGATGCAAAGTCTTCTTGTAAGAATATATCATTCTAACTTAAATTCTTAAATTCTTTCTTTGATGATAAATTACTTTCCTGGAAAAAATAAGTTTCTGAAAAGCCAAATTTACGAAGAAGACAGGTGATATTTTGATACAAAGATTTTTTTTTTCTTTTGAGTCACTAAGAGCCATTTGTTCCTAGTTGTTCCTGAAGATAGAGTTTTGCTAGGCAATTTTCTTACAGTCCTTTCTGTCTTAACCAGAAGTTAAAGATAAACAGGCAGATAATCCTGAGCCAGGTTTGTGATCCCATTTTCAACAGCAAATACTGGGCCAGGTTGTATCTTAAAATTCTGTTCTGGATGCCATCTAAGGTCCAAAACACACTGCAGAAATAATCCAGTTTGAGACCCCTTTAACTGCCCTGGCTCAGTCCTAGGGAATTCTGGGAATTATAGATTGTTGGGGCACAAGAGCTCTGTGACAAAGGCGGCTAAATGTCTCACAAAACTACAGTTTCCAGAATTCCCTAGCATTGGGCCAGAGCAGCTAAAGGGGTCTCAAACTGAATTATTTCTGCAATGTGTTTTTGGACCACAGAGTACAGTTTTGTAGATGCTGAGCCACAATTGGTTTTAAGAGGTAACAAGGCTGGAGGAGCTAATCATTGCTTTCAGTTTTGTCTGCTGTGACCTGTCCTCATGATTCTTGTTTATCCTGTTCTTTTCCCCCCCAGAGGCTGACACTTACGGCAGTATTTATATCAACCTTCCTTTTCAGTGTGGCTTGGCAGTTTAATCAATTTATGCTGTTAATCCAGGCGTTGGTTTTATTCACACTTGATTGTCTTGACTTGCTTCCTAAGGGAAAGGTAAGTTAATTGCTGGATGTGGCTCACTTGCACATATTTAAATTATGGGAAACAGTCACATTTAGGAGTACTTGATTGTATGCTGCCATTCAACCATCGTGTGTAATTTTAAGCACTGAAAAAAACTGTAATGAAACAACATTATCGTAGATGCAAAGAAAAACTAGGTTATACTTACTTCATTATTTAGATCTCCACCCTCAAAAGATAGCTTTCAATATATGCATAAATTGAAGTCAAGAACATAGTACCAGGTGATTTGACCACCTTCTCCCTTTTGCTCTCCATTTAGTTCTTGGAGTCACCTGGAAAGACCCTCTCAGTGTCACATACACTTGTGGTGCACACCACAGCAATTTGAAGAGGGGCATTTAGTGTGTTCATAGGAGAGTGACCAAAATGGTGAAAGGCCTAGAAAATGGTGAAAGCCCTATGGGGAGTGGCTTAGGGAGGTGAGTATGTTTAGCCTAGGAAGAGAAGGTTAAGAGGTGACATGATAGCCATGTTTAGATATTTGAAGGAATGTCATATTGAGAATGGAGCAAGCTTGTTTTCTGCTGCTCCAGAGAATAGGATCTGAAGCAGTGGATGCAAAGTAAAGGAAAAAAGATTCCACCAAACCATTAGAAAGAACTTCCAGACAGTAAGAACTGTTCAACAGTAGAGCACACTGCCTCTGAGCATGGGGATGTCTTCCCTTGAGATTTTTGAAGAGTGGCTGGATGCCTATCTGTTGGGAGTGCTTTAATTGTATTCCTGCATGACACTATGATTCTATGATTTTATTAACATTATTACTATGTAGAATAAAATTTAATTTTCTCCCATCATTTCCAATTTCTAATTTTGATGCATTTTAAGAAACAGGCAGGCCTGTCTTTCCAGGCCTTCCTTGTGTAACCCAGCTTAATACCTAGTTCATGGAAAATATAAATACTGGTTGAAATTCTAGACTGAAAGGTATCTCTCTCTCCATTTGTACAACTCACCTCTATCCTTCCACCACCACCCTAGCCATTTAGTGGCTAGAAGACAGTAGGGCAGCCAGGTAGCATTTGGCTATATTCCTACTGCTGGATGTGCAAAGAGACATCATCATCATCATCATCCTGGACTACCCTAGGATCACCAGGCAGTCACAGAAGATGCCTTCTTTATTCAACATCCAATTCTATTCTTTACTCGACACCCAGACCTCTGCTCTGTACCCAAACCTGGCTACTAAATTGCTGGGGTGTGGCAGGAGAGAGGGTGGTGCAGGGTGGTCATTGTGCAAAGGAGGTTCCTTTTGCAATGAATGCCAAAAGAGATATGGAGGTGTAATTTGACAGAGAATCATAGAGTTGGAAGAGACCACAGGAGCCACTGAGTCCAATCCCCTGCTAAGCTGGAACACCAACCAAAGTACTCCCCAACAGATGGCCAGTTAGCCTCTGTGTAAAAAAAAAAAAAAACTCTAAAGAAAAGACTCCACCACACTCCAAGGCACCATTTTTCACTGTGGAACAGCTCTGACAATCATGAGGTTCCTCCTGAGATTTAAGTGGAATCTCTTAAACATGACTGTCATGTCCCCTCTTCTTCTTTTCACCAGGCTAAGCATTCCCAGCTCCCTAATCTGCTCTTCATATAACATGGCTTTTAGATCTTTTACCCTTTTGGTTGCCCTCCTCTAGACACGTTCCACCTTGTCAACATCCTTTTTGAATTTAGGTGCCCAGAACTGGACACAGTATTCCAGGTGAGGCCTGACCAACTGACCAAGTGGTACTATAACTTCCCTTGATCCATACACCACATTCCTGTTGATGTAACCAAGAATCCATATCACACTGCTGACTCATGTTCAGCTTGTGCTCTAAGACTCCTCAATCTCTTTCACATAACACCTGCTCATATCACCAATAGGATTCCAGTCATATTGTAATTTTATGTATTGTGTATGTTTTATTATTGTACGTAGGTTCAAAACCTTCAGATCTAAGTAGCTTATAAATATCTGTAACTCAGTAATAAAAAATCATAACATAAAACAACAATAAAATTACCATTAAAATGACAAAACATGAATTTCTGTAAATCCATTTAAAAGAGTAATGCTCAGCATTACTGAGCATTACAATGTTTCAAGGAAAGCAATTCACTTCATGCATTTAGGATAGCATTAGCTAATTACCTGAATCCATTTTTTGAAGTATCACAAAAACTGATTCCTTCAATGAGACAAAAGAATAGAAATTTGCATCTAAAAATACTAGAAAACCAATTTCATGCATTTTGGCATTTTGATTTCTTACTTCATTTTAAACAAAGAACAGGAAGCTTTACAGGCAAGTTCAGTTCTCTTAGTGGGAAATCTCTCCCCTCTGTCCCCATTGCTAATATTTTTACTGCAGGACTGGTGTGAATTCATTTGTTTGCTTTTCACAAGCAACTGATGCAGGAAAAAGAGAGCCTCATTTTTGCTCAAATAGGTATTATTTATTTATTATGAATTATTAATAGTTTTCTATCACTTTTGCAGGTTACGTGGATCTACATGATACAAGTGACTAGTCTGCTTCTTGTTTGCCTCCTACAGTTCTTCAATTCTATGATAGTAGGATCATTGCTTATAAGCTTTAATATGTCTGCCTTGTTAGCAAGAAAAGTTCAGGTATATACTTATGTGTATTTCTTTCATTTTAAAATAACTAGTAAATGAGGTAAACTAAACAGTTGTCTACTTTTTGCCTAAATAAATTGTGTAACTTTACACAAGCCAGAAGGAGGAAATGGCCTTCAAATGCTGCTGGAATACAACTCCCACCTGTCTAGAATCCTTGTACTCTATCTACACTGTGACAATACTTCTGTTTTTAAGAATTTCAAATTATCTTCCCCAAAACACCCCATCTTAATGTTTATTGTTGGAGAACATGTCACCTTCCAAATGATATTAGACTGCAGCTCCCAAGAGCCTTAGCCAGCATAGCTAATGGTGGATAATTGAAGTTGCAGTCCAATAACATTTAAAGGACTCTGCATTACATTATTCCTAATGTAATGAGTGAGGAAAGAGAAAAGTGTTTTGCTCATTCTCATAACACTAATGATCAGAGGTTAAGTAATAAAATTGGACTTAAAGTCAAGACAGCAATATAAATGACTTCATACAACAGATTATTAATTTATGGATTTCTTTGTCATAAGATATGATGATGGCCACAAACTTAAAAAAGAAGATAATACAAACAGAGGCTGGATGGCCATCTGTCGGGGATGGTTTGATTTTGAGTTCCTGCATGGCAGGGGGTTGGACTGGATGGCCCTTGTGGTCTCTTCCAACTCTATGATTCTATGAAATTGATGATCATAGAATCACAGAATTGGAAGAGACCACAAGGGCCATCCAGTCTACTCCCCTAATGATGATCAGATCTGTCAATGGATATTAATAGGCACAATATCTAAGGGTGTATCCACACAGCAGAATTAATGCAATCTGACACCCCTTTAACTGCCATGATGCTATCCTACAGAATCCTGGGATTTGTAGTTTGGTGAGATACCAGCTGAATACCTCAACCAACTACAACACTCAAGTTTTTATAGGATAGAGCTATTTCAAAGTGGTGCCAAGCTGCTATAATTCTACAGGGTGGATACATCCTAAAGCAGGGGTAGGCAACCTTTCCCCTTTAAGGGCTGAGGGACTTCAGCTCCCAGAAGCCTCAGCCATGTTGGCCAATAGTCCCATGTTGGCCAATAGCTCCTGGGATTCTGGGAGCTGAAGTCCCTCGGCCCTTAAAGGGGAAAGGTTGCCTACCCCTGTCCTAAAGGGATCTCCAGGATCATATTATATGACACGTCCTGTAGCCATGATTGAAGTCTTGCTGATTATCATATTCTTTGCACATCACAATTCATCTCTGTATGCAAAATCCTATTAAATAGTTTATTGTTGTGTGCCTTTAAGTCCTTTCTGACTTATAGCGCCCCTAAAGTGAACCCATTATGGAGTTTTCTTGGCAAGATTTTTTCAGAGGAGGCTTACCATTGCCTCCTCCTGAAGATGATAGCATATGACTTGTCCAAGGTCACCCAATAGGTTTCATGGCTGAGCGGGGAACTGAACCCTGGTCTCCAGAGTTGTAGCCCAGTGCGCAAACCACTACACCATGCTGGCTTCTACTAAATTGTATTTGTGCATATTTCCAGATATATTCTAGGAAAGCAGTTCAGCTATCTTATGTTAGCACTGAAATGTATTACCTAATGCTGATGCTGTCTTTGTAACTCTTGACTCATTTAAAACATTTTTATCTCTACTCTTCATCTGAAAAGACTCCCTGAGTTTTATACATGAAATCAAAACAGCCTCTGTCTGCAGGCTAAAAGGTTAAATACAAAATGAAAAAGGGATAGTGGGGAATAGGAAAACAAAAAAGCTCAGTAATTAATTCTAAATTTTACATAGTAGTTCTAGATAAAAGTCTAAATATGTTGAAGGCATCAGGTTCCTTGTCTAAGAAAACTGTGGAATTCATGGCACTACCATAAGTCAACAGGTGACTTGAAGGCACACACACATACACACAGAGTTCTAGATAAAGCAGACCTATGATTCCATACACATTTATTTGATAGTAAACAAACTCAATTAATACTATTTCCAAGAAAAAACAAACACATAGCATGAGTTTGAGATGAGATGTCTGTGTGAAAATATACCATAAAACTTTACTCTAAGAAGGTGCTTCCAGCTTTTTGGATGTCACAGAGCAGTTGAGAACACTTGGTGGATACTCCCATATAAATAAGCCAAGACTATAATGATTTCCAGCATTAAGTTGGAAGAAGCATTTGGGTAGCACAGGGAGGAGGATGTTGATAGAGTAAGTGTGAAACAGACTGCCCCAAAAGGCCAGCTCTGTGCCACCCCTTTGAATGCCAGATTGGGGCTGTGGCAACCCATGCCACAGCCCCCGATTCAGCATTTTTCCGCCCACCCCCCAAAAAAGTGGCAAAATGCCACTCCTTTTTGTGGTGGAAAAAAGGCACCTTTGCTGCTGCGGCGGCAGTTTTTCAGCGTTTCAGTGGTGTGTGGTGTCAAAACGCTGCAACTCTACCACTATGTGGTTGCTCAGGGTGGCTTCATGACATTCTCCCAGTGTCTTGGGGCATGCGTTGTGCGTACACCAAGTCCCCCAGCCGCCAGGAAAATGCTGCATTTTGCCAGTCTGTTTCCCCCCCAAGTCATACCAGTACCATGTCCTTAAATGGCATAAGCAGTGCTCAGTTTGAGACTAGAAGTGATAATTAGACAATATTACGACTGATCCTGTTATGCATCCTTTCTTAATTAACCCATAAATTACTTTTAGATCAGGATCCTTTATTACAGTTTGTGCCATGTCCCTCTTCCATTCTGTTTAATTGGGCTTTTTTCAGCGCTCAGAAAAACTGTTGTTTGTTTGTTTTTAATTTTAAATAAATGTATTGGTTAAAACAAACACTTTTAAAATACACCAAACATATAACTACCACATACAACAAAAAAACAAAACAAAAGGAGATACATATATTTCCCCCTCCCACCCCATCGCCCTCCACCAAGAGAAATTATACAAAGTTTAACACACACCATTACCAGACAATACAAAAACAAAATAAACTTTGTCTTTCATGTCTTCTTTTCAATTATTATCTCAAATCTTACTTCAGAAAATATATGTTACTGCTTCTCTCATATTTATTTATTTATTGTTAGCTTATTCATGCTATTTATTTAAAAAATTTCTTCTATTCACTTTGCATCTAATATGTTTCAAATCTCTATACACCATCATTTTACTAGGGTTTTTTTGTTTTTTTTGTTTGTTTTTTGTTTGTTTTTTGTTTTTTGTTTGTTTGTTTTTTACTACATCTCCCAGCTCACAGGCTTCTGTAGGAATTCTGCAAGTGGTTTTCCAAAAAAGAGATAAATTTTTCTCTTCTGGTCTTGTTCAGTATGAGCTCCTGCTTTTATAGCAAGATCTTTTCAAGATGTATATTTTCAGTTTCTTGCTGCCAATAGCAAATATAGGTCCTTAAAATCAGAATTGTATTTGCTGTGGCAATGGCAGTGTTCTGAGTCATTGATTCGCCTCTTACTGCTAATCTCAAAGAGAAGCTGAAATCTCAGTTTGTAGCAAATACAGGAATCATTTTTTAAAAAATAAAATAAAATCAGGTACGTAATACAAAGTAGTACAAATTCCACTTCTGATATATGTGTTTTAAACATTATAATGCCTTTACTTTCATTTTCCAGAATCACCTGAAAGCTGGAGGCTTGTTCACCAGGCTTGGAAAGCTTTTCCTCTATATTCTCTTAGTCCTAAGTTTGACATTTCTTGGAAATAATTTTATCAAGGTATGTAGATGAGCTTTTTTGTTACCCATTTCTGGTTATCTATCTAGCATATTGTTATATAGTAGAAATACAGTAGATGTAATTAACTTTATATACTTAGCCCCCTGCCTTGAAGGAACTCAAAATCAAAGCATCCCTGACAGATGGCCATCCATCCTCTGTTTAAAGACCTACAAAGAAGGAGACTCCACCACACTCTGAGGGAGTGTGTTCCATTGTCGAACAGCTCTCACTGTCAGGAAGTTCCTCCTAATGTTGAGGTGGAATCTCTTTTCCTGTACCTTGCATCCATTGTTCCAGGTCCTATTCTCTGGAGCAGCAGAAAACAAGCTAGCGCCCTTCTCAATATAACATCTCTTCAAATATTTAAAGAGGGCTATCATATCCCCTCTTAACCGTCTCTTCTCCAGGCTAAATATATCCAGTTCCCTAAGTTGTTCCTCATAGGGATTGGTTTCTAAACCATTCACCATTTTAGTCGCTCTCCTCTGGACACATTGCTCCCTCTATAACCCTTTGACTATTATCTCCAGCACATGATGTACTCCTGCCTTCCAAGATACCTTCCAAGATACTGTCTCCCTCCCCAACATGACTCACTTTAAATCCCTTCTGATCAAATGTTTGAGACTATTGGCAAAAATGCTTCTGCCAACTGGTGTGAAATACAGCCCATCTCTTGCTAGAAGTCCACCCTCATGGAACCACAGTCCATGATCCAGGAATCCAAATCGTTCTTGGTGGCACCATCTATGGAGCCAGTTATTCACATCTGCTATCTTCCTCTCCCTTCCTGGACCATGCCCTTCAATTGGGAGAAGAGATGAAATAACAACCTATGTGTCCAGCTCTTTCAGCTTCCTACCCAAAGCCTCATAATCCCTTCTGATATTCTGAAGACTATGCCTTGCGACTATGCCTTGTTGAGACAGGTTCTGAATGGCTTTTTCAATGTTTTAAGCCTAATATCATTATAGTCGATGTAGCTCAGTCAAAGTCTTCTCAGAGGCAACACCCCACTTCAACAGATAAAGAAGGGAAAGAGTTATATGTGATGTCCCATAGATGCAATGTCCTGTAATGTCTCTAGAACTGCTCTCTCATTTTGCATTGTGAATTATGAGGCATGGGGGGCGTGGGCAGTTCCTTTGTGAAAAGATATTGCCCTGTCAAGATAGGCTCCTGGATGTGGACAGAACAGTGGCTATGATTTTGTAGACAGAGGCACACACAGGCTAGCAGCCCAACAAATTAGAACAGCCTGTCATGCTACCAGCTGCAGTGACAGAACCTTGGCCAGTGTTACCGTATTGTATTGTCATACATGGCTCTGCTCATCTGAGCATTCACATCAGTCAAGAGCTACCATAGAAGATCTTCCCTTTGATGTAAAGCACCTGGTAGATACTGATGACAAGCTGGATTAGACCCAGAAAATGTATTCTGCTACATGGAAATTTGGGTTTCAATCCCAAATTCATCCAGACTATGCTTTTCTTGGCCAAAATACACCTCTTCCAAGCACCCTTACAGTCCTGGGAATCGCCAGCCCAGGCCTATTCCACTTCCAACCTTGTCCTTGGAGAAGTCCTCCTCAGCCAGCAGATACAGATCTCAGCCCTTCAGGAAAATTCACCATGTGCCTTTGATGTCTGTGTCACCAATCACCATGCCATTTGAACACACACACTCTTTTCATGACAGACTAGAGAGTTTTCATCATGTGTTGGTATCCACAACCTCAGATTCTTGGGTCCTTGACATGAAAGGGGTTATGCGATCATTTGGGAAGATATTTTGCATTACCCACACTCTATGAGGAGGTGAAGTTCCTGTTGGTCAAAGGGGCAATAGAGCTTGTGTTGAGGATTCTTTTCCTGTTACTTCATCATGTCAAAGAAGGATGGGGGCTTGTGCCCCATTCTGGATCTTCAGAATGTTAATTTCTATGTAGAGCCCAGACATTTCAGAATAGTTTTTCTCAATTCCATCCTTCCTCTGATAAAGAAGGGGGGCTGGCTCATGACTTTTGACCTAAAGGATGTGTATTTTTACATTGTAGACCACTCCACAGGCATTTTCTTTGTTTCATAGCAGAGAGAAGGGCTTATCGTTTTCATGTCCTACTCTTTGGTGTCCTCTGTGTGCTTTTACAAAATGTAAGGTAGTGGTGGCTGCTTGGCTCTGTAAACAACTGTCATACATCAACAACTGGCTCCTCTTTGCACACACCTATGTCCAGTTTTCTTGCTGGTATCTGACTCACACTTTGTGTCCTGGACTCTTTGGGGCTTGTCAGGAACTTCAAAAAGTCCTGTTTCAGTGAGTACAATTAATAGGTGATCTTCTGGGCTCCTGTATCCTGGCTATCTTTCTTCCAGTCGACAGAAATCTCATGTTTCAGAGGAGCAACCTTCAGTGCCTTCACAATCAAATAGTGCTTGACAGAAACATTCAAGTTCACCTAGTCCTTATGACCTCCACTACTTCAGTAACACTCTTTGCAAGGCGCATGCACCATTAGTTTCAATGGGGCTCAAATATTAGTGAGTCGCCATTTTGTGGGGGTCCGGAACGGATCCCCCATAAATTGGGAGGGGCAGTGTGTGTGTGTGTGTATACCTCAGGAAACTATAGGGAGTTTGTCAGAGGTTCACGAATGCCCCTGACAAAAGCGCTGGTATGTGTTGACCTATGCTGGTTGAAAGATGGTACGTCTGGATCTACCTCCTCATTGTCCAAGTTGACAGGACTCTGTGCTGCCACCGGTGCTGATGAACTTGTCCAGCTTCTTCATTGTCCTCATTGGCAGTGTTCCCTGCTGGCACAGGTACTGATAAACTTGTGCCAGGCTCGTCATCCATCTCAGCAACAGGTCTGAGACTTGCAAAGGGTGTTACTGACGTAGAAGCCGTAAGGCCTAGGAGAACTTGAACATCTCTGGCAAGCACTATTTGATTGTGAAGGCACCAAAGCTTGGTTCTTCCAAGCATGTGATTTCTATCAACTGGCAGAAAGGCAGCCAGGATACAGGAGCCCAGAAGATCACCTGCGAATCGTACTCACAGGAACAGAGGACTCTTTATCTCTGTTGCCTGGAATTCTGCTTGACCTGGGACCTGGTCTTAACGATTCTACCTGCTGGATTATTCTGCATACCTTCTACTCTTTGATACTTTGCCTTGCCTATGAGCCTCTGCTTGCTGCTTGTTGTGAACTGGCTTATTTCTGTTACTGATTAATTGTCTAGCTGCTATCAGTTCATGGCAGCTTTCCTGAACAGTTCAACCCACCCATCAACCTCGCCCACCAAAATCTCATGATCTCGAGGAACATTCATTGTTCTCTACAGTGGTGGGTAAACTCATGAAATGTGTTGACATACCATTTCTTCCTCTACAGCTCATAGTAGTGGTCACTACAGACACCAGTTGACAGCTGGGGGGCCCACACTGTAGACCTCAGTGAAGGGATGCTGGTCACCAGAAGAGAGCTGTTACCCAAATTGCAGGGGATCCCAAGTGGGCATCCACTTATTGAATTCAATAGGTAAATTAATTTAGCTCAATAGGAAGCAGTGAGAGGCTAGAGCAGAGGTAGGCAACCTTTTTGAGCCGGGGGTCGGGTTGCTGTCCCTCAGACAGTTGGGGGGCCGAAGCACCAAAAATAAATAAATAAATAAATTTTAAAAAATTAAAAAATATATGCATGCACACTCTCTCAGCCCCAGAAAAGCCATGGCAAACCCCCTGTGGAGATTTTGCCAAGAAAACCCCAAGAACAAGTAATAACAACAATAATATCATCATGGCGGGGGGCGGCGGCGGTGGCGGTGGCAGGACCGGCCTGGGGCTGGTCCAAAGGCCTCGGGGGGGGGCGCATCTGGCCCCCAGGCCTTAGGTTGACTACCCCTGGGCTAGAGTAACTCTAGCCAGGACTTCTAGCCTATGTATGGAGTTTATCACACAAGACAAATTCCGTGCAGAAACTAGATTTAAAGTGAAAACAACCCGCTTTTGCAGGTTGTTTTTCACATGATGTTCGGGGTTAACCCAAACAGAAAGTAGACAAAACCCACAATTGCGGGTTGTTTTTCAGATGACTTTTGCGTGAAAGAGAAAGAACATGAAAATAACCCAAACAGAAAGCTGACAAAACCCGCTCCTTTTTACTTTCGGGAACTTCTGAAAGTAAAAAGGAGCAGGTTTTGGCGACTTTCCATTCAGGTTAATGTTGTGTTATTTCTCCTTTACAAAAATACGTCTGAAAAGCAACCCACTTCTGTGGGGGGTTTTGGATTTTTAAATCCCGTTTCTGTACGGGATTTAAACAATTTGCCTCCATGTGATAAATATCCTATATCAATACCAACCCCAGAACTCCAGAGACAGGTTCCAAATCAGCTAGTTTTATTTATACCAACAAAGGGAAATCAACTTTCACTCAGAGACATTCAGTCACACACACATACAAGAGCTCACAATGTAAAAGGTGAGAGCTTGATAGCAATTCAGAGGGTAAGGCAATATGTTACCATTTCCAGAGGTGGCTTTCCAGTCAGGGGAAAGCTGTAGAGTGGGTTGTGCCCAGATCGCTATCTGGTATTGAGTTGGGTAGTGATACTGAGGAGTCTAGCTGAAATCCAAAACAGTGTTTGCTTGGTTTCAGCTGAGATTAAACTGGAACAACCCAAACAGTTGTTTATATTAGGTATCTAGCTCTTTGGGCAGTTTCTCAGGAATTTTGAGTGGATTTTTCTAGGAGGAAGAATAGCCAGAGATGTGGAAATGACCAGACAATTAATGCAAGTGTCCTAAACAAAGATGTATTATCACCAGATGGCAGTGCCCTTCAATTTTCAACTTTCCTGTCAGATACTTGGCGCCTTCCCACCATCACACTCCTGTGTGAAGGGATATACAGATTCCAACCTCAAAGGGTCTAACACTGCCAAGCTGACTCCACTAGATCCCTATATTTGAGCAGACTGTCGCCTAGCATTGGGGTGCCCTTCTGTGTCTACGTGACCAAAAATTCCTTTTTAATAGAGTTGATATCAGAGGTCAACTAGGGGTTATGGAAGGGTGGTCCATATAGTAACAAAGCACTCTCCAAATCAAAGCTCTTGAGATTCAAAAAGTTATATAGGTCTTCCAGGCTTTTGAGCTTTTTGTGGGTGGCACAATGGTTCAGGTAGTCTCAAAAAACACAACAGTGGCCTTCTATCTAAACCAGGGGTAGGCAACCTTTCTCCTTTAAGGGCCGAGGGACTTCAGCTCCCAGAATCCCAGGAGCTATTGGCCAACATGGGACTATTGGCCAACATGGCTGAGGCTTCTGGGAGATGAAGTCCCTCGGCCCTTAAAGGGGAAAGGTTGCCTACCACTGATCTAAACAAACAAGGTGGAACAAAATCATCCATTTTACTTCACCTCACACTTCTCCTGTTGAATTAATGCCTTCATTGTGGGATGTTCATCTCTGCAGTTCATCTCCCAGGAGTCAGAGCAGGATACCTGTAACCTGTTACAAGTAGAAACTACACCCTGGTACTCTCCGTAAAATCTTCAGACTGTGGGACATGCCTGCCATAGATCTGTGTGCCTCACCCCTGAACAAACAGTGCCAGAACTTCTGTTCCAGAGCCCACCAAGAAAGGGGCTCACTAGACACTGCTTTTCTCTTCCATTGGGGAGGTCCCATCATGTATGCTTTTCTTCCTTTTCCCCTTGCCAAGATCAAGCAGAACAGGGCTCAGTGAATCCTGTTCACCCCATGGTGACCCAGTCAGCTTTGGTTCACCCCTTTCCTTCACCTGTCTCATGGAGTGTTCCTCAGACTGCTGTTCTGCCTGGACCTCTTCACCAATCATGGTGACAAGGTGAGGAACCTGGACCTGTGGATGCTCAAGCTAACTCTGAAATGTGCTTCTGTAGCTTCCTTACCTGCTCTTGTCAGACATGTTCTTGCAGCCACAGCCACATTCCTGTGCTTAAAAAATCTTTTGTAAGCATTTGTAAGCAAAATTTATTTTGTAAGCAAAAGAAAACTATTTCTTTCTTATTGTTTTGTCATGTATCCCATGCTCATGTGCACATTCCCCATGTCTTAGAGTGCCTTATATCCTTATCAGACAGGGGACTTTATCATCAATCAGCTGTTACTTGTCAGTGATTTTGTGGAATCTGCAGAACACTGGTAAACCTTCCTGCTTCCCACATCCTTGGTTAAGAGATTCCTAAGAGGATACAAAAACCTCCATCCCCCCACATCTGGCCCTACCACTCGCTGGAGCCTGGAGCTGGTTCTTTTCCAGATGTCAGAGAAACCCTTTGAACAACTAGCCTTGTACTACCTGAAACTACTTACCTGAAAGACAGCTGTTTTAGTGGCCATAACTTTGGCCAGGAGAGGGGAGCTATGCACTCTCAGAGGTGACTCCTTTCATCTCCAGTTTCACAAAGACAAGGTGGTCTTCTAGCCTGATATAGCCTTCCTGCCTAAGGTAGGTTTGTTGGAAGATCTTTGCATTCTTTCCCCCCCCCCCCCTTTAGATAGATAGGGATTTCCTATATGCAAACTTCTCCCTCTCTCTCATTCAAACTAACCATGTGACTTAGGTCACTCCCTCTTTGGGAATAACTGAACTTTTCCTCTCAAAATTCTCAACTGAGTCGTTCTCATCTTCCTGCTCTCTTAAAGATGGTGAGATAAATATTTCTTTTTACCTAAACCATCACTAGTTAGATTAGGATATAGCCTTTTCATATAAATATAGATTAAAGCCATTATTTTAAACTACAAGCCACGTGTTTGTTGTTTTTGAGTCAAAGTTCTTAGGGAAGCATAGCCTTTGCAGACTGTTAGAAATAGTGCAAATTGAGGGGCTAAGCAGACAGCACAAAGCGCCGTCTTCAGGGCAAGGAAGGGGAGGGGCAGCCACACACTGGGCACCCCAACCCCTTCCCGAAGACGTCTTCGGAGCTCCGGACCCTCCACACGCCCGGCGCTCTGAGGATGCCTATCTGCCGCAGTGTCCACACACGCTGCGACGGAAAAGCCACCGAAGGTGCGCCGGCAGCCTTTTGCAGCGCACCTTCGGCGATTTGTGGAAGGAGCGCTATTTTAGCGCTTCTTCCAGGGGCGGCGAAGCTGCGGATCGGGGCCGAGGAATGCGGATGCCTCGGCCCCGATCCACAGCTTCCTGGGGCGGCCCCGTGCCGCCCGTCTGCTTCCCCCCTCTGTCCACTTTAACTGCCCTGGCTCAGTGCTAGGGAATCATGGGAACTGTATTTTTTTCTGAGACATTGAGCCTTCTCTGTCAGAGAGTTCTGGTGCCACAATAAACTATAGTTCTCATGATTCCCTAGCACTGAGTCAGGGCAGTTAAAGTGGACTCAATTTGCACTATTTCTGGCAGTCTGCAAAGGCCATAATTAGGCAAAATCACTCTTCTGCTACTCTGCTAATTTAAGGCCAGACTCTTAACAGGCTTGGCTTTCATATTTTGATATTTAAATATTTTTGTTTCCTTAAAAAGGCTGAAGCCTTAGGAAACTTAAATTACCCCACAAGGTTCTGCCTCCACCTCAGCCAGGACATTGTGCTACCTATCCTAATGCAAAATCCAAACTTTGATTCTCCCTTCATTCCCGGCCTCATTCAGCAGGTACCAAAGACGTTTTCTTTGCTACTCGACCAGCAAGAAAGGCCTTTCTGGTCTTCTCCAAGTGGTTTACCACCATGATCCTACTTGCCTATTCTCTCTCTGGTAGGGAACCTCCTCCCCAGGTATGGAGCCATTCAATCAGAGCTGTGGCCACTTCAGCACCATTCCTGAGAGGCATGCCACTACAGGACATTTGCAGGGGTGGCCACTTGGTCCCAGCCTTCTGCCTTCATAACACATTAGAGACTTGATGCAAGGTCCCAGGCAGAGGCTGCATTTGGGAGAGCTGTCCCTTTTTCCTGAATAGTATTACAGTCCTTCCTTCTACAGTGAGTAGCTTGCTAGTCTCCCAATTGTGTGAGTCACAGAGACCACGAAGAAGAAGAGGCTGCTTATCTGTAACTGGTTCTTCAAGTGGTCATCTGTGAACTCCACAATCCCACCCATACATCCCTCTGTGTCCTGCTCTCCTTAGCAGCTGCTTTGGTACTGACGGAACAAAGGGACTGAGTGGGAATCTCACTGGTCATGTACCCCAAGAAGGGATGGGGCTACTGCCAAAATGCTTCTTTCCTAGCTCTAGAAGTTTCCGAATGATGCACTGTGCAGGCACAAATAACCCCATTTGTGTGAGTTCACAGATCGCCACTTGAAGAGCCACAGTTTCACATCAGCAACCTGTTCTTTGCTGCCCTCACTGCTGCAGAGTAGATTCTAAAATGGGCCTTAACCTGTGCTCAGTCGTATTCATCCTGAGTGTTTCTGAACTCTCGCTCTAGTTGTCTGCCAAAGAGCTTCATTACCCTGAGCTCCTCAGAAAAACAAAGAGCCTGTGCTCTGCACCCAAGGAAAGGATGACCTACATCTAGCCTTGCATGAGTAGACTCCTGCTCACACAAAATAACATTCTCAGCCTCTCCTTAACTTCTCAGCCCAACCCCAAAACCTATTTAGGGAGGTCTGCCAATCCTCTTAAGAAGATTTTGTAGACATTCTACTCTGTAGATACTCTGCTGTCAAATGCCCTTCCATCAGTACGTTGCTCATATGTCATTTGTTGCCTGAAAAGAGCAATAAATGGAATCCCACTCACTCATGGTACTGAAAGTTATTTTGGTAAAACACCGAAATCCCACACCAAAAGCTCCCTGCCCCTAGCAGCAGAATTACAATAATAAGAAAATAAATGACTGACAAGTTGCTGCCCTTTTCTGACATCCAAAATCTGCTTCTTGGAGTGGCTCCCCAGCTTTGCCTAATGATAGGACCAGCCCTGCATGAATGGACAACACACAGTTGGATGTCATCCACTAAGGTTGTAAAGGAATGCTGTTTCTTATTTATCTGTTCAGGGAACAAATTTAATTTTTACATTCCAAATAGATTCTGATTCTGCAAAGATACATAATACATTTCTTTAGTTTCCATCACTGCATGCTAAAAACCATGCTGTCACCTTTTCACCTTTTCCCTCGATCGATAGGTGTGTATGAACTAGGTTATATCATATCCTTTCCTATTATTTCTAGTAAAGATGCAAACTAAATAACAAAATCTTGTTAAATGTCAAATCATAGGATGATTTTTCAATATTAACAAGGAAAATGTGACTGTTGTAGCAGTTGTAGCAACAATTTTCACACTGTTTCACACTTTTAAGAAATGTAAGGTAAAATAGGTGACACTTGTGTAGGTGTAGTAGGACAGTTACACTGAATTAATTTTCATAACTGGGAGGAAGTTATAACTTTTGTTTTGTCTGTTCATAGAAAGTTCTTAATCTGGAATCAGATGAGCACATCTTCAAATTTCTGAAAGCAAAATTTGGATTTGGAGCAACAAGGTATCATATCAATTATTTTTGAAAAGTATAATAGTTTTCTTATAATTTAAAGTTGAAGTATTTCTGCTTGTAAACTTCTACAGTGATTTCTGCTTGTAAGGCTGCATCCACACTGCAGAAATAATCCAGGTTGATCCTACTTTGACTACCATGACTCGGTGCTATGGAATTCTGGGATTTGTAGTTTGTTGTGGCATCAGAACTCTCTGACAAAGAAAACTAAATGTTTCACAAAACTACAGTTCCCAGAATTCCACAGCACAGAGCCATGGCAGTTAAATGGTGTCAGCCTGGATTATTTCTGTAGTGCAGATGCAGCCCTAGAGCTCACTTTTAGTAAAACCTTATAGCATAGAATTATGGTAATACTTCTGTCTTAGGGTTTATAATGTATTTCATGTCAAGAACTTTGTTATATTACCTTTCTTTTCTTTTCTTTTTCCTTTAGAGATTTTGATGCCAATCTGTATCTCTGTGAAGAAGCTTTTGGTCTCTTGCCTTTTAATACTTTTATGAGACTTTCCGACTCATTAGTTTTCTATGCCTATGTATTTGTTCTTTTTGTAATGGCCATAACAGCTGCTGTTACTGCTTTTCAAAATCTCAGGTATGTCTATAGCTATTTATTTGTTTGCTTACTTATTTATTTGATTGGAAATCTTTTTCTTCCTGAGTGCTAAGAATAGGAATATGTGAAAAGATTGCTGCAACAGTGTGTTGTTGTTGTTTTTTTCAGGTAGTTCTCAATCTTCTCAGCTCTCCAAAATGTAACTCAGGGAATCATATCCCTAGAGTTTTTAAAGCAAGGAAACATGATGGGTGATTGATCTAATACCTGATTACTTTGCTCTAGATGAGAAATATAAAATCATAGGGTTGGAAGTTACTCCAAGTGGAAATGTTACAATTAATGTGCTATGAAATAATTTGTTATTAGATGACAGAAGTCAGTGCCTCTAGAAGTGGCTATTCACATGACCATTCTGCTTGTGGCTGAATGTGGACCAGGTTGGTCTCATATAATCATACAGTGAATTAAGAGGGCTTACACACTGATCATTCATTAATAACTGTCCAGTTATTTCAGTGGGGATAAGCACAGCTAACTTGGTTTGGATCCAATTCATTACATTTTTTTTCTGGCCAGGATTAATTCATGCTCATGGTAAACAAGAACATTCATCATCCATGCAAAATGACCATTTTTCTCTCAGTCTTTGTGGACAGTGTTAATTTTTTGGCAGTGGCACTCAATATGGTTGCCTTTTTTGTGGCAGATTTATTCACTATAACATTTTGTCATAAGCATGGGCAGAGAAAACATTGTTGGACTGGAGATAAAATGGTCAGGTCTGTATATATTCATATATTTGGGGAAAGTCTTTGGCATGCAGACTTCTGACCTTAAGAATTGTTACAATTTTGTTGCAACACCTGCTAATTTCCAGGGTTACTCTTTAGACCAGTTTGTTGTTAACTGACCTCGAGTCAATCTCAACCCATGGCGGTCCTATGGATGAGACATCTCCAAGACCCCCTGTCCTCCACTACTCTGCATAATTCCTGCAACCCTTTAATACCCGTGACCTCCTTAATAGAGTCCATCCATCTGGCGTGTGGCTTTCTTCTCTTCCTAATTCGCTCCACCTTTCCCAGCAATATTATCTTTTCCAATGAATCCTCCCTTCTCATGATGTGTCTGAAGTACGACAACCTCAGTTTGGTCACCTTGGCTTCCAGGGAGGTTTCCAGCTTGATCTGTTCTAGGATCCATTTGTTGTCCTTTTGGCTATCCATGGGATCCTCAGCACTCTTCTGCAGCACCACATTATCTCAAAGGAGTTGATTTTCTTCTTATCATCTTTCTTAACTGCCCAGCTCTCACATCCATACATGGTAATAGGGAATACAAATGGCTTGTATGATTCTAACTTTTGTGCTCAGTTGTATATCTTTGCATTTTAGAATCTTTCTGGTTCTTTCATGGCTGTCCTCTCCATTCTTAATCTTCTTCTGATTTCTTGACTGCAGTCCTCATTTCTATCAATGTTCTTCTTTTACCATTTCTATTTTCTTCATTGTCTGGGTTGAACTTGTGAAGGTCCTTGGTGTCATTATTTTTCTTTTCTTTATGTTCAACATTAAACCTGCCTTTGCTCTTTCTTCTTTGATCTTCCTTAGTAGGTGTTCCAGGTCTGTGAGGTTCTCTGCTAGTATTATGGTGTCATCTGCATATCTTAGATTGTTGATATTCCTTCCTCATATTTTCACTCTTCCCTCTTCTGTGTCCAAGCCTGTTTTTCTTATAATATGTTCTGCATACAAGTTGAACAGATAGGGTGAAAAGATGCAGCCTTGTCTGACACCTTTGCTAATTGGGAACCATTCTGTTCCTCCGTTTTCTGTTCTGACAGTGGCCTCTTGTCCTGAGTACAGATTCCTCATTATCAGATGTGTTGGCACTCCCATGTCTTTAAGGACGTTCCATAGCCTTTCATGATCTATGCAGTCGAAGGCTTTGCTATAGTCTATAAAGCACATGCTGATTTTCTTTTTGAATGTCCTGATACGCTCCATTAGCCATTGT
The DNA here is from genome assembly GCA_026167975.1 of Phrynosoma blainvillii. NCBI lineage: Eukaryota > Metazoa > Chordata > Lepidosauria > Squamata > Phrynosomatidae > Phrynosoma > Phrynosoma blainvillii. The sequence goes on along the minus strand of JANUYF010000007.1, from coordinate 16,401,775 downwards.
ATATTTGCAATGTGACCCCTAGTGCCTCTTCCTTTCCTGGACCCAGCTTGGACCTCTGGGATTTGTCTCTCCATGTATGGTTGGAGTCTATGTTGTAGAATTTTGAGCATAATTTTACTTTCATGGGAGATGTGGGTTGCAATTTTAGTTTCCAGGGTGTTAATCCTTTTAAAGGTAAACTAAAATATGCAGGTATGAAAGTTAAACTTGTTAGAGTTCACTTTCATCAGCAGAGCAGCAAAAATGTAGGTCAGACTATTACTTTAAATCTGTCTTCTTAAAGAATAAAGACTAACTCAAAAAGATCAACATATAGTTTGTAGTTTAAAAACAAGCAATAATGTCTTTAATAAATGTTTACACAACAAACTAAAATCTAATCTAACTGGCATTTATAAAGCAAGAAGGGAGATGTTAACCGCCCTCAGAGAGAAGTGTGACAGACAGATGACTAGCAGTTACTGTCTGCTTACTGGCCATTTGGAATATTCAGAGAGTCAGTTAAACTGACTCTTATGATTGACAGTCCAAATGAGAGCAGGGGAGGGGTGAAGTCCTGCCTAACTAAAGAGGAACAAGAGAGTGCAAAACATAATTTTTTCCAACAGGTAATCAGTGCTATTGTCCTATAGTTGCTGTAGTCTTTTTGTATCTCCTTTTTTGTGGATGGGGATGTATATTGACTGCTTGCAATCTGTTGACCTTTGTTTTGTTTTCCATATTTGTTGACACATGTTGGTTAGCACTAGAGTTGACTCTGTCAATGTGGATTGCAGCAGTTCAATTGGAATATCATCTGTTCCTGGTGATTTTTTTCGCTATTTCTCTTATTGCAGTTTCCACCTTTCTTTTTAGAATTTGGGGTTCATCTTCATATAGCTGTTTGTTCCATGTGTCCTTCATGTCATCTCTTTTATAAAATTCTTTTATGTATTGGATCCAATATCTTTTTATTCCCTCCTGGTCTGGAATTATGTTATTTTTATTGTCATGGATCATCCCAGTCCTTGGTTTGAATTTTCCTTTGATTTCCTGCATCTTGTGAAATAGATCTCTTGTTCTTTCCCTTTTTGTTGTTGTCTTCTATTTCTCTCCATTGGTAATTGTAATGATTTTCTTTATCTTTCCACACAAGCTGTTGTACTGTTGCATTCATGATTCTTAGTCTGTTCCTATCTCCCTTTTGTTTATCTTCTTTTCTTTATTGTTTGTAGTGTTTTTTCTGTCATCCATGTTTCTCTCTCTCTCTCTCTCTTTTGTTTGTTTGTTTGTTTATTGAAAGTGTCTGTCTGCATTCTTCCTTTATTATGTCCCTGGTTTCAGACCATAGTTCCTCTGGTTCTCGGTCTATTAGGTTAAGTAGTGCAAATCTATTTCTTATGTTGTTAGTAAATTCTGTTGAGATATTATTTAGATCATATTTTGATATAATCACTGGTTTTGTTTTCTTCTTGACTCTTACTCTTATTTTTGATATGAGTAATTTGTGATCTATGCCACAATTGGCACCTGGTCTAGTCTTGGCCACCAGTATTGTGCCTAAAACAAGGAAACAAGTCAAATCTGGTATTAGCTACCAGGATATATTTTGCTCAGCTTTTATTCTTCAGTATTTGCTCCACTATCATTAAACAAATAACATCAGGCTGATACAGATCGGCCGTTTGGGGCGACCCAGAGCTGCCCCGGGAAGCAGCGGATCGGGGCCGCGGCAACCCCACACTGCAGCCCCAACCCTCCCTTTTGCCATCCCGAAAAGAGCAGCAAAATGTCGCTTTTTGGGGGGGGGCAAAAGGCTGCCCTAAGAGCCGGCACAGTGGCTCTTCAGCGCCCTTTCTGCGCCGGGAGGGCGTCCTGACGCTATGCGGCATGCGTACGGCTGCACGACATCAGGATGGTGGCGGGGTGGGTCTGGAACGGCCCGGTCTGGAATGGCCCATCATTTATTTTTATACATATTCCATTCATATATCACTGATTGCCACTCCTGTTTAAAAACAGAAAATATTTCACAGGGGCATATTTAAAGCACTCAGTGAGAATGAAAAATCTATTAGTACTAGCTTAGAATGTTTTATTTTTTCCCTGAACTAAGGGGTCACTATTAACTGCATACAAACATCCTGCTTTAAAATAACTTATTTCTTAGTATAGCATAGTGTTCTTTCATTATTTATTTCTTCCTGTTATTTCTTTCCCTCTCAGTGGTTCTGCAAACAACAAATACACAGAAAGACAACAAAAATGTACAATACAGCTGAAACCTGGTGTTGCTTACAATTTAGGGCACACCATTCTGTTCGGATTGCTGGCTTTAAGCACAATGAGGTACTCTTTATTTAACTTATATCCCCTATAGGGCACTTAACATTAGGAGAGTATATCAGTAACAACTACATGGACTATGTTTCCTGGTTACCTTTCCTTTTTTTAAAAAAATATGTGTGTCCTTCTTGCATTGTTTGTTAAAATTGTTCAGTCACAGACACAACTCTCAAACCTAGGGATTATGTTGACAGATCTCGCATCTTAATCTTCCTGATGGGCTGCTAAACTGCATAGTTACTTTTAAATATAAAATGAAATGAAGATTATGTTTTTCTCTGTATTAATGTAGATAGCATTATTTTTATTGAGCTAAAACAATACATTTTTCTCTCTCATCTTACAGGATGAAATATCTGTGGACATCCCATATATGTGTGTTTGCAGCTTCTGGTTTATGCAGCAGTGACATGTGGGGGCTGATCTTGAAATTTGTTCATCTGTACACACCACAGAGGGTTAGAGTTGATATATTTTGGTTTTTTGTTGATGCATGAAATTCAACATGTGCTTTATAGATTGTAGCAAAGCCTTTGACTGCATAGATCATGAAAACCTATGGCTTACTCTTAAGGACATAGGAGTGCCAGTATATTTGATAGTCCTGATGAGAAATTTTTACTTAGTACAAAAAACTAGAACAGAATATGGAGAAACAGAATGATTCCCAATTGGCAAAGGGGCCAAGCAAGGCTGCATTCTGTCACCCTACTTGTTCAACCTGTATGCAAAAAAATATCATATGAAGAGCAGGCTTAGACTTGGAAAAAGTTGGAGTAAAGATAGGAGGAAGGAACATCAACAACCTAAGATACACAAATGACACCATACTATTAGCTGAAAACATCATGGACTTGAAGCAATATTAAGGAAGGTCAAAGAAGAAAGTGCAAAGGCAGACTTAAAGTTGAAGATAAAGAAAACAAAAATAATGACTGATGGAGAATCTACACAAATTCAAGCTAGATAATGAGGAAATCAAAATAGTTAAAGATTTCTTGTACCTTGGATCAAACATTAATCAGAATAGAAACTGCAGCCAAGAAATCAGAAGAAATCTAGGAATGAGAAGTGCAACTATGAAAGAACTCTAGACAAGATCCTAACATGTAAAGATACACAACTGAGCACTAAAATTAGAATCATCCATGCCATTATTTTCCCCATCACCATATATGAATGTCAGAGAGCTGGACAGTGAAGAAAGCAGATTGGAAGAAAATCAGCTCATTGGTTTTGTGGTGCTGGAGAAGAGTTCTGAGGATATGGTGGACAGCCAAAAAGACAAATAAATGGATCCCTGAATTCCCTGGATGCCAAGATGATGAAACTGAGGCTATTGTATTTTGGCCACATCATGAGAAGGCATGATTAATTAGAAAAGACAATAGTGCTAGGGAAGGTAAAAGGTAGTAGAAGGACAGGAAGACCATGCACCAGATGAATGGACTCAATCAGGGAGGCCACAGGCCTGAGTCTGCAAGACCCAAGCATATTAGTGGAGGATAGCGGGGCTTGGAGATGTCTCATCCACAGGGTCACCATGAGTCGGGAACAACTCAAAGGCAGTTAACAACAACAAAATGAAATTCAGGTTTTTAAGCACCAGTAAAAGGGAAATGCTCAGATGCTTAAAACAGATTTGTGGAGCAGTAGAGGTTTTGATGTATATACAATTTAATTTGGAGTTTAGAGAAGTGTGCATTTTGGAAGTGTATTTTTTTTTAAAAAATAATTCTATTTAAGTCCACTAGATGGTGATGTTGCAGAAGCAGTGAAAGTCATAAACAAAATAATAGCTTCTCAAGAAAAATAATAGAAACAACAGTATACACTTGTCCCTCCTTGTCCGTGGACTTGCCATCTGCAGTTCTGATCCTTCACGGATGGCAAGCCAGGAGGAACAAAATGGCATTTTTCCTGATTCACGGAGGGGTGGGTATGGAACCGATCCCCCACGAATCGGGAGGGACAAGTGTATAATCTTTCACATACTCCACAATAAAATAATTTTGCAATATAAAGAAGCCAAGTTGCACCATGATGTTTTGTTAAAGTTCTTAATAGATGCTATGCAGTGGAGGGAATTATTGACATAAAATCAAGTTACTCTTGTGAATTCACATCCTTATAATTAATTTGTTTATCATTAATATGGTAAAAATATTTATGTATATATATTACATTATCTGTAATTGTTGCCTTTTTTCCCCTAGGTATCTGTGATTAGATATTTAACACCGATGCTCATATTACTGTATCTTTGTTACAAGGTAGGATTCTTTTTTTCTTTTTAGCATTTTTGATCACTTTCTTACTCAAAACAAATTTCTCTCTGTGAAAATGACCTATTTAAATATGAGGCAAACCTCCAAGTCAGTGTCAGTTTGTAATATGACATTTGTCTATGTAATCTTGGACAATGGGCTAGAATCCTGTTGGTGTCTTACACCAAATATGAGTAAGTTCGACTACAAAAGTAGTTGAAGATTTTTGTACAAAGCAGAACATCCACATTCAGTTCAGAGCTGCAGAGATGTAGTTGTGCATACAGTTCAGGTGTGCATTTGGTCACCCACTTGATGTCTTGTTTCAGTTACCATTCAACCCAAGAGCTGCATAGCACAGTTACTGCATAATTCTGCACGAAGAGATTTATGCAATGGAGTAGGTTTAGGGTAAAGCAGTGGTATACACTGAAGATGGCTGCAGATGGCTGCCAGCTCACTTATATCCCACTCAATTCACCTGAACTTTACTGTACATGGTTATTTGCCCATATCCATGACAACCCTGTTTAGGTGTCATGTTATACTAAGGATAGATTTACTTTTTTTTTCTTCTATCCTGAGAGTACATGAGGAAACCACATCCAGTCCCCATTTTTAAAATATGCAAAATTTACGTTTCTAAACGCACATGACTTTGTGTAAATGAAATAGGGAAAACAGGCACACAGATACTGATGTTCATAACAAGTATGGCACACTCTGAGTAAATGGTGCATTTTCATTTGACCTAAGGAGGGAGACCTTGTACAACTATATTCCTGTACCAACATACATTGGTCCAGTTAAACTCTGTTGCTTTTTTAAAACAGTAACGGTTGGCTCCTTGATCATTTATGGAACACTTTTGTGTAATTTCAAAATTGCAAAGCACATTTTTTTATGCATTGTTACATACTGAAACCATCTTATGGTCCTAAGACAGGTCTCAGAATCCCTGCAATTTGTCCTGTCACTAAGAACCATCAGATTTGTGGATGTACAAAGGGCAAGACTTTTTCAGTAATGGGCTTACATTTTTGGTATTCCCTCCTTTCTATGGAAATTATCTATTTAAATAGAAGGCAGTGGTGCATGTGTACTGCTCAGTGATGTCATTTAAGCAGAGTTTTAAAATACTTTTATTCTGCTATTTTGTGGTTTTTTTAACTTTACTTCTGTTTAATTGTTAAATTCTTGCTTTTATTTTTAATGTTTTATTGTTTGATATATTGTAATTATCAATTGCTTGAAGCTACCTTGTAAGTTTTAATCTCATGGCAGGACATACATATAAAAAGGACACTAAAGAAAGTTAACGAAGTAGATGTGTTCATGTGCATTACTTCTTTAATACAAAATTTGGTACCGAAGAAAGAAATAACATGGAAAGAATAGAGATAGATTTCTAACACCACAAAAAAGAAGAGCCGTTTTAATTTGTACCAGCAGAGTTTTCATTGAAGATAATAATTTCAGGTAATCCTTGCAGAAATAAAAATATTTTGAACCTTTCAGACACCACTTAAAAGCTGCTTCAAATTCATTCAAGGATGATTTTTAAAATTTCACCGGTCACCACTTTCCCTTTTAATTTCTAATTTGGTGGTCAAATTTACAGATCTGTGCTTTAATATGCTGGAGGTAGCTGGGGAGGCAGCTTTTCTGCTGTCTCTCTCTTTTGCTGTTTATACATGTGATTCTGGATGTGTTTTGCCTGTTTTGAGCAAGCATACAAAGCAATAGTAGGATTTTCTAGAGCAGAATCCCATTCTTCCCACCTCATGCTTTGTATAGTTTACTGTAGACTAGCTCCTGCAAAGTGGCACAGATTCCTTTACCATCCTCCCAGTGCCAGCACTGCTACAAAACAAAAAAACCTTGCAGCTAGACAGAGGACAAATATGGTTTGTTTTTTTAAACTAGCAGGCATCTCATTTTTGTTTTAAACACTTACTACAAATTCTTTGTATGGACTACATCTAGAGCAAGAAATTATGACTGTGTTCTGTGTTTGTTTAGTGTTTTATTTCACAGTCCTTTTAAAAATAGGAACTGCTGTAAGATGAGTCTTTATTTTTAGCTCTTGCTCAGAAGGAAATTATGGTGTTTTTCAACCTCTCTGCATAGATATCTAAAACAGTACAAAAATCCTGCCATGCAGAAGTACGCATCATACTGGCTGTGTGCAAAGTTTGCCCTCTGTCTTCTCACTAAAGAGATGACTGGTGCTATTGGTTGTGACAGCTATGATCACCTCTACTGGGGGAGATAGAGAAGGGAATGTATCAATGCAGTCAGGCCTTCCCTCCACCCTCAAGAGATGATCCTAGCTGACCAGTTCATTCATCTCTTCACAGACATAAAATCACCTTGCCTGCAACCCTTGACACAAGACACCTTCAGCCTCATCTAACTACAGAGTGCTCTATGCAGCTTTTTCCTTTTTATGCAGAGGCAGAGTGGAGAAGGCCTAGATACCTTTTCTTACTCCTTCAAAACACTGTGATTCTAGTTTTGATATAAATTTTAACTGGCCTCAATCCACATTCAGGAATGTATTTGTACAGTCTTCTGTGGTAAATTTTATCAAGTCAAATATGTAATAGCTGCTTCCCCCAACCTGTGGATTGTGGGGCGGGTATTATATCCTAATCTCAAATAAGCTAATGAAAGCCTCTTTGGAAGCATGTGGCCACTGTAAGTCGAGATACGTTGGTTGAAAGATTTAGTTGGAATTCAGCAAGGGTCGCTCTGCTAGCTGACTTCAAGCATCCCTAAGTGTGACACAAAATCTGTAAATTATTTCTGGATTTGTTTGACCCGGTCTAGCAGTTTTCATCTTCGTGCACAAAAGATCCCTAGTGTTTTTCATTCTTACAGATACACATCTGGAATTCCCCCCCCCCCCCAAAAAAAACCTTGCTTCTGCAGGTGAAAAATGGTAAAAGGGGAAGGAAATTAAATATTCTTCCCCATCCTAGTACTACTTTTTTACTAATTTGCCCCCTACCATCTATATTTTCATAAAGCATTCAGTCTAAAATTATGTATTTGTATATATTATCTCATGTACTCCTCACATTAGGATAATTCTCACATTAGAAAGATATTTTTTTCTTTTTGGAATGAGCATGTGTTTTCATGAAAATGTACTTTTCTTTAAAGTGGCAGCATATTTGTTTTTGAAACCACTATTCAGAGGAGCACATTAAATCTGAGGTTCTTCTTAGAATCATAGAGTTGGAAGGGCCATAGTCCAACCTAAGCCATGCAGGAATCTCTTGCTAAAGTACCTTTGTAAAGTACCTAACCTTTCTTCAAAAACTGCTGAAGAGCTCTAACCATAAGGAAGTTCTTCCTAATGATTACACAAAATTGCCTCTCTTGTAAAAACTTGTTCCATCTACCACAAGACAGCCCTTCAGATATTTACAAGTACAGTATCATCCAAAATCTAAAAGACAGTGATATCTTTATTGGGACCACCAAAATGCACATTATACATGTTGCAAGCTTTTGATACTCCACTGGCTTCTTCATCAGGCAAAGGTGTTAAAAATGATACAGGAGAGGAGGAAATTGATGATGTTAGTCATAGCCCTTCATTTGGTCAAGTTGTTGTAGCTGTTGTCCTCAGTTCAGAAGTTATGGAAGGGTATTCATGCAGGTGGGCTCCTGCTATCAAATCACCTCTCAGTCTTCTGTTTGCTAGGCTAAACACACCCAGCTCCCTTAGCCATTCCTCATAGGACTTGGTTTTCAAACCAGTCTCCCTATTTACTGACATGTGAGTCTGCTTTGAGCTGTACTATCCTTCTTTGTCATATTTTCAAGGTCACTCAAAGGCATATCTCTTTGAACACACCAGTCTCATCTGATTTTCACTCTAAAAGGGTTGAGACCTGATTAATCCTTGGTTAGGAAACCACCAGGAAATACCAGGGATCTAAAGCTAGAGCTAGAAAAGAATTCTGCCTGAGAACTAGAAGAGACTGATGGTACATAGATGGAGCAAGGGTCTGATCTAGTGTAAGGCAGCTTATGTTTAAAACATCAGACAGTCATTGCTGAATTAAGCAAAATACAAGTTATTTTGTATACAACTTGCAATTGTAGTTGGCAAAACAGCTACATTTCTCACCTCTGTTTTGAAAGCATTCATGTTGAACTTGTTCTACTATCTGATTTGGGTTTTTTTCCTTCTGTACTTTCATGTGTACTGTTTTTCTTCTAGTTCTGGCCTGGAGTGATGGCTGAGCTGTCAGAGCTGCGAGAATTCTATGACCCAGACACAGTGGAGCTGATGAACTGGATTAAGTAAGAGGATTTTTACTTTATTTAAATAAGATGCTGTCTGTTAAGAGCAAGCTGATGTGCTTAGTGATGGCACTCTCTGGTTCTACCAGTGACCTATATTGACAGTTTCTAAAAGGTAGGCTGTGCAGCCCATAGAAACCTTTGGCTACAGTTAGTAAAACTGCCACAAAAAAATAACACTGCTGTTACATACAAAGATTCTTACTGCAGTAGCAGCTTACAGCTATAGGCCATGTTGATGACCAGCTTCATCACTATACGAGTTTGGACTTTTCCAGCCAACTGATTCATTAGTTGAAACTTTTTAATATGTGCATGTATGTGTCTTTTGTATGCAAGAAAGAAAGAAAGGCAGACAGACAGGCAGGAAGAAAGAAACTTTTCAGCCCATGAATCTATCAGCCCCAAGAAGAGTGGTTGGAATGAGTCCAGCTTTCTCCCTCCTCCTGCTAGATCAAAAATTGCACAATATTTTTGATATTAAATGGTTTAATTTAGTTTAATTGTTAAATGTTTTAAATTGTTATCTAGTTGTAGATGGTTTCTTTTTTTCTGTTGTCTATAATCTGCCTTTGGATCTTTTTTTATAGGACAGGATATGTGTGTGCATGTGTGGCATTCAGTGGCTCAAGTGGTTAAGACGCTGACTCTGTTGATTGCAAGATTGGCAGGTTGGCAGTTCGAGGCCCATGTGCTGCATGATGGGGTGAACTCCTGTCACTAGCCCCGGCTTCTGCCAACCTAGCAGTTCAAAAGCATGCAAATGCAAGTAGATAAATAGGTACCACTTTGGTGGGAAAGCAGACAGTGTTCTGTGAAATCATGCTGGCCATACAATCACAGAGTAGTCTCTGACAATGCTAGTTCTTTGGCTTAGTAATGGAGATGAGCACTGCCCCCTACGGTCAGACACGACGACACCCTTGCCAACAGGGAATACCTATATATTCATGCGCAAGACAACAAGCAGCCTAGGCATTGTTTCAGGTTCAAAAAAGGTAAAACAGGGACTTTTCACAGTGTCTTGTGTGGTGCCCTTTTGTTTTCTGAAATAAGATGAAGTAGAAGCCTTCAAAACTCTCTTTATTTTGTGTAAAGAGTGGAGCCTAAAAGATTATCTATTTGGAGTGGATAGGTAAAGACTGGATCTATTGCAGCTTTGGAATTTATGTCGTCATTGAATGCAACGGCAGGATGGCTTCAACCTGCAAGCTGCTCAATGGGGGAATCACCATATTGGATGTGAATATACCTGATACACAAGGCGCATGCCTTTTATAACCTGTTCTGACTATTCCTAGCATAAAACATCCTTTTAAAAAGGACATAGGGCATTCTTGCCTTTGACAGGAGTATGTTTACCTGCCTTTTTAGCAGCAGTGTTAATAGACAGTGCAACTATTCACAAGTAAATAGGTAATATAAAGTATCGATAGCATTCTGAAAGAAGACCAAAGTCATCTCTGTACCTCTGCTGCCATATTGACATGTTTTCATGACTAATGTTCACCAGCCAGGGGTCTTTAGTACCACTTCTGTATTAAGAGATGTTAAATGTTTGATAGCCCTGGTCTCTGGAGTGCAATATGAAGTGTTTTATATATAGATTTATACATAAAATATACATGTGGCTTTGGTTTCAGCCACAAACTGGATTTGACTGGTTGCAATGAGAGCAATTTTTCAAACAGTCCCTGAGCAAAGAATACTAAACTGCTGTTTATTCTCTTTTCCTTTTAAATCATGGCAGACACTTTTTGTTATTGTTTGTAATTTGGAATTTATTGCATTGAAGAGTGAATGTTAAGAAGTTAATTACTTATGTATTAACAGCACCAAAAACAAATTTATGGTTCTCACCTGCAGTTGGAATGGACACCTTTTTGCCTTCTAAGCTTCTGGTGTCAAAAAGAGTTCAGACATTATTCATTCAGCCCTTTAAAAGTTCAGCTGAACTTCATCTTGCCTCATACAGGGTTTTCTGCATAGGATTTTTGTTTTTACTTGCAGTTTCTGCTGCAGGAATGTTTTCATGTCTGTTTTCAGTCAAAATACAATTTGAAAGCTAAATTTATCTTTATAAGTTGCCAGTAATAAAAGATAAAAGTAGACTATTCAGTGTATAGTGTGGAAATTGTAGGTTATGTTTTCTTATACTACCCATACAATGGTGGGTCAGAGTTTCAGGGTCCAATCTAGAGCAAGGTAAAGGCCATGAGAATGCAAGCAGTAGCTATTCCCTCAGGCTATAATAATGACAGAGAAGGAAAGCAGGGCCATTAGTCAGTCCCAGCAGCCTGCCTCCCCATAATTGTTACCCAACAACTGTTCCACGAAGATGCATCAGAGGCAGATTAAAGAAGTAGGTCCACCATTAACTCCTGAGAATTCACTCCCTCTATCAATTGTCATCTAGCAGCAGATGTTCCATCAGGATGCAACAAAGGAGAAGAGGGAACAGACCTACTTCACCAGTTTTCCTGAGGAACCAATAAAGTTTGCTTCAATTTTTCCAGGACCTGTTTTCATCCCATGGTTAAGAAGTAGCGCCTGAATAGTGCCTCCAAACTTTTTTTCCTTTACATCTTTTGGATCACAAGCCTGAGGGCAGAGACTGCTTAATAAGAAGTCCCTCTGGGAGACTTCTTCCAGTTAAAAGGTGAGGGGAAAGTGGTTCAACTAAATCAATTCATTTCTGTGTGCAATGGAATGAGGTGGTAGAATTAGATATATTTTTCCGGGTACACCCTGCATTCCAGTTTTTTTTAAAAATCCCTGTAAATAGAACATTTCCCCCATACTTTGAAGGATGTTTCCATGTAAACAAGCAGTCGTTAATGTGAAATTATATGTGTAGTCTAATATAGTGTAGTCCACTTTGCCTTCTTATACAGATTAGATATAGATTGTTCAGATGTCGAAAGCTGTCCCCCAAATAACAGAACCTCAAAATGAAGCTGGGAAATAGATAATTATTGTGCCCAGTATGTTTTATGATCCGGGATGCAGTGTCTGAGCGGTTAAGTTGCTGATTCTGTTGATTGCAAGATTGGCAGGTCAGCAGTTCGAGGCCCAAGTGTCGTGTGATGGGGTGGTTATTGAAGGGTTTATTGTATAAGATAGTGCAAGATTTGCTTGCCTCCAAAGAAAAAACTCACTTCATTCTGTTACCTAGCATAAGTTTAGTGCCTTGTTCTGTTTCACCCAGATGGTGTACATTTAGAATAATTATCTGCATGCTGATGTGTGATAACCTTCCTGACTTAACAGGGTATGGTACAGTAATAGCAATGATTGCAGAGTTAGATTTCGCCAGAACATTGGGAGGAGCTCTGAATGCCCTGCAATATCAGCCTATACTTTGAGATACCAATTCTTGTATTTCTTGTCCCACATCCCCTCCTTTATAAAGAAAAATAGTCAGGTTCTTGCTTCTCCAGAAGTAATTCCAGAGTTCAAGCATTTTCATACAGTTTTTGAAGCTGTCTGTAGACACAGTCAATAGCACACTTGCCTCTCTTGCCATCTTGGGCGCAGGGTCTATCTTTCTATCTTATTCACAGTTCTGCTCACTGTAGAATTTTTCTAAGATTTTAACAAAGTAGGAAGAAAGCTCTACCATTTCTTCCCCCCCCCCCAAGAAATCACACATACAGCTGTGTCATTTTCATTAAACCTTTTTGTTGTGAATGACTTATTTTGTAGTAATCCTATAATTATTTAAAAGTCTGAGTACGGCAGAGGTTCCTATTTTGTACTGTAGTGCTCAGTTTACCCCATTAGTTTAGCAGTAATTAACTTGTTGAAGCTTAGAGCTTCAAAAACTAAATGAGATTATTTGTTCAAAATGCCATCAGGCCTGCTTCGAATGACATTTAAATTACATAATGTAAATCAGTTTGACCTGTAAGTCCTTGTCATTATTTAGTGACATTTCTTGCAGAATAAATTGTTTGCAGGTTGGGCAACTTGGTTATGGAGCTTGGCAAAAACCTATAAAAACAAATTATCCTTTCATTTTATACATCATTTGTTCAGACATTTGTAAAAATTGCTTCGTTTTTCCATAATGGAAAAGTGTCATTTGGTTGTTTGAAGCACATTAGCTGTATAAGATTCAGATGGAGCTTTTTAGTATCTGCATCAGGCCAAAGTATTCACAGGGAAAGATTAAGTACACCTGGTGCATTGTGCCAGGAATAAGATGGCTAATTGTCCCCCTCTAGTGGATATTGTCAGGGATAATTATTATCCCAGGTCTACTGCTTATTCACTTCCAACTCAGTAGAGACATAGGACGTTATCACACGGGGAGAAAGTGGAAATAAACGGGCACGAGCGGAAGACTTTAATTTACGGGATTTGTCCCGTTCTGCCTCGTCTGATAACTAAATTCGAATTTAAAGGGGGGTTAATTCGAACGAAAACCTGATCTTTTCATTTTCGGGATTTTTGAGGATTTGAAAAGATCAGGTTTTTGTTCGAATTAATGCCCTTTTAAATTCGAATTTAGTTATCAGACGAGGCGGAACGGGACAAATCCCGTAAATTAAAGTCTTCCGCTCGCCCCGTTTATTTCCACTTTCTCCCCGCAACTCCCCGTGTGATAACATCCATAATAGAAGCAGGAAAATAAGTAGAACTGGTTCATACTTTTTCTGTCTTCTTTCCAAGGTGGATTGGTGGATACTGTCTCTCCCCATCTCCCAGTGGAGCCATAGCAAAACCTAGCAGATCAAGAAGAATGTGATAGTACTTGAGTTAGAATTAGGGCAATATCTATTGAATCATAGGAACAAAGGGCAGAATCAGACTGTTTTTTATTCCAAATAGCTGTCACCAGACAGAATCAGGTTTTAATGACTGGACCTTGAAACCCTGGCTTAAGTTTAACAGGTTAAGTCTTAACAGGTTAAGTCTTTTCAGTAGTGATGTTCTATCTGTTGTCATCACTTTTAGATGGCAAACAAAGAACCATTCTATTGTAATTGTTTTCATGCAGCTTTTTTGTAATGCTGTGTGTCTTTTGCTATTTGTTTCTACCTTATGTTTTGCAATATAGCTTCCATTATATAACCTTGTGGTTCACATTATTAGATTATGATGCATTCGAATCTTTTTATTGTGTTCATGTAAGGTTCTTTGAGAAAATACTTGTATAATGATGAGTTCTCTCATTGTCAGAGCCTTCTTCCCAAATAACAAAGAGTTAAATGTGGGAGGACATACAGTTACATTGTAATGTGGCTCAGCATCACAGGTGATAAGATAGCAATTGGCCAATAAGATGGGCAGAAGCGTGAACCTTCGAGGTGATTCTGAGCAGAGGTTATAAAAAGCTGGGAATGCTTTGTCCTGAGCTCTCACTCTCCCAAAACAGACCATGTTGTTTTGAAACAAAGAAACATCTGGAGCGGGGGGCTGTGTTTGGAAAGGCTGGTGGAAGCTGGACAGTAGAGTCCTGGCTCCCAGCCATGAACATCAAGGAATACAAACCCTATCTGATCTGTGAGCAATGGCATTACTGCCTGGGGTGTCAGCAAGGGGGGGGCAGGGCTTCTGGGGCAGGACCAAAAAGGGAACTCCCCTCACCTCACTGCCACACACTGGTCTAGTGCAGGGGTAGGCAACCTTTCCCCTTTAAGGGCCGAGAGACTTCAGCTCCCAGAAGCCTCAGCCATGTTGGCCAGTAGTCCCATGTTGGCCAATAGCTCCTGGGATTCTGGGAGCTGAAGTCCCTTGGCCCTTAAAGGGGAAAGGTTGCCTACCCCTGACCTAGTGAGTTGAAGGGTGCTCTAGGCGCCAATCCTTCTGCGTGCAGAACTACTCATGAATAAAATGGTGTATGACAAGGTGAGGATGCGGTCTGCACCCCCTAGTGACACCACTATGTATGAGTAATATTAGGAAAATGTACTAGCCAGTTACATTCAGATATTTTGATTCTTTTCTTAAATTGGCTGAAATGATCTGATCTGAATCTTATATTTCTATCTGTGCCTGAAGGACAAGATGGTTCTTCATGTGAGAGATATCCTTTCGATTTAGAATTTCCTTACTTAAAATAAAGTTTTTCTTTAAAAGTACTCAGTTACTCTCACACTGCCTCTTTCACATGTCTTAGCTCATCACTTCCAAAAGTAGGAAGAGGGAAGGAAGCATCTCTCCAAGAAAAGCACCAGGGAATCCCCAGCAATATCCCAGTGCATTGCTAAAGAGGGAGGAGTCAAATCAAGGTCGTGACGGTGAGTTCTTTAGATAAAGGTGTTTCAAAGGATCCCATCCATCCAGGAAGAAGTAGGAGACTCGGGGCCTTTGCAGACTGCCAGAAATTGTGCAAATTGAGCCCACTTTAACTGCCCTGACTCGGTGTTAGGGAATCATGGGAACTGTAGTTTATTGTGGCACCAGAGCTTTCTGACAGAGAAGGCTCAGTGTCTCAGAAAAAAATACAATTCCCATGATTCCCTAGCACTGAGCCAGGGCAGTTAAAGTGGACTCAATTTGCACTATTTCTAGCAATCTGCAAAGGCCCTCAGAGAACCCTCACAACTTGGAAAAGCAGAGTAGTATTATCTAGCTGAAGCTTACCTGGCACTGCTCAGATCTGTAGCTGTTACCCCAATAGGTCCATGAGGCCCTATCACCCACCAAAGTGGGGACAGCAGCAAGGGGGCAGCTCCTCCATCCTCATTTCATGATCAGCCAGGATGGAGAGGGGCACAAGGCGCTCACCCACCAGGAAGAAAGGAAAGCAGGAGGCAGACAGGCAGGCAGGATTGAAGCTGGTTGGTAGTGCTGCCTCCCACTCACACTCGCCATCTCTCCTGGCCTAGGATTAGCTACTATCCACAGTTTCACATATCTACACAAAGTCAGGGAATGTATCTCCTGGACATATAGGTGTCATACTGTAGATGGTGATTTGGTTGAGGGAGTAGGGTGGTACTGTTGCAAGAATAAGGATAAGGGAAGGTGGCACCTCTTTGGTTTCTAGAAATCACCTCCCCAGCATTTGGAACTTTGACTTAAATCTTGGCACTGCAACGTGGATAACCTAGTGGAGACACTGTCAGTTTTTGAAGTATCTGGCACAACTTCCACAGACAGACACTGTTGCAAAAGTGTGATGCCTGCAACAAAGAGAGTTGCATGGCATCGAGCAGTTGCAGGTAGAGCACTAATTTGGTTTATACTTTCCCAAATTCAAGCCTCTGAAGCCTGAATATTATGGAAATAAGTGTGTATGTGTACAGTAAATATATATATTTGTGTGTCAGATAGGGTAATATTAAGAGTACAGGTTTACCAAGTAGTCCTGGATATTAAACCAACTAAACTAAAAGCAATAAGAAGAGAATAGTCTAAGGACAATATCACACTACCCTGTTGTAGCATTATTATTCTACTTTAACTGATATCACTGCCTCCTGTGGAATCCTGGGATTTGTAGTTTGAGGAGCCGGAAAGCTCTTAAGGCTCACTAAACTACAAACCCCAAAATTCTAGAGCAGGCAGCCCCAGCAGTTAAAGTGGAATAATAGAGCTATAACAGGATAGTGTATTGCAGGGGTAGGCAACCTTTCCCCTTTAAAGGCCAAGGGACTTCAGCTCCCAGAAGCCTCAGCCATGTTGGCCAATAGTCCCATGTTGGCCAATAGCTCCTGGGATTCTGGGAGCTGAAGTCCCTCGGCCCTTAAAGGGGAAAGGTTGCCTACCCCTGGTGTATTGAATCCGGAGCGAGACTGTGTAAAAAAATGACTAGCCTGTAATGAAGAAACTGAAAAAGAGCACTATGCTGATACAAAAGGGTTACTAATATATGATGCAGTCTTGTGGCAGGCTGCCAGGTAAGATCCATTCTCAGATTGGATGAGAAAATCTTTGTTTATGTTTGTGGCACACACTACTGCCATCTTTCTACTTTTACACTTTAATTCTAGATGGCTGTACTTTGGGAACTTGCTATCTACCAACTAGTAAAGCAGGGGTAGGCAACCTTTCCCCTTTAAGGGCCGAGGGACTTCAGCTCCCAGAAGCCTCAGCCATGTTGGCCAATAGTCCCATGTTGGCCAATAGCTCCTGGGATTCTGGGAGCTGAAGTCCCTCGGCCCTTAAAGGGGAAAGGTTGCCTACCCCTGCAGTAAAGTGTCAGGGACTCAGCCTTTTTAGTGTAGCTCCACCTCCAGAATAACAAAATATCGGTAGCGTGTTTTATGTCTTAAAACAGAGGCCAAGTGTTGTTGGAATAATAAAAAGAAAAGTTTATTTTACGTCAACTTGCAATAAAGGTAACTTGTTTCAAGACTTGCTATTATGTTAAGAATTCAATCACAGTACCTCAGCCCCTCTGGCTAATAATAACTAACTGGAGAGAACACCACAGTAACTCTCTCTCTTCCAGAGCTCTGTGTGTGTTCAGAGTTTACTCTTTGTAAACTCTATCTCCCTAAAATTCAGTTCCCTCAGGAACACTTTAAACACAGCCCTCTCACTGGCTTAATTTTCCCAACACACCCTCTGGCCCAAATCTTCTTCTCCCTCTAACTGTCAGCTTGGGCTTTTATACTGGCTCTCAGCTGCCTCCTGATTGGCCAGCTGGACCTCTGTTCACCACAATGTTGTTGGTGTTATTGTTGTTGTTGTGTGCCTTCAAGCCATTTCTGATTTTTGACAGCCCTAAGACAAACCTATCATGGAGTTTTCTTGGCAAAATTTATTCAGAGGGTGTTTGCCTTTGCCTTCCTCCAAGGTTTTCTTCTTCGTGGTCTCTGCGAATGCACACAAATGGGTAAAGACTGCGCATGCGCAGCAACTTCGGAACCTTCTGGAATCACTAGGCAGAATAAAAGTTGCAACTTTTGCCCGGGCTGGACTCAAGTTGCAACTTTTTGGCGGTAACTCCGCCCACCCCTATATAGGACCTCCGTCGGTACCGCCCCCTTCAGTTCCTTTCGTCCGCCGCGTTAGCAGCTTCGTAGGAACCTTCTTTGCTTCAGGCAAAACCTCTTGCTCATAGAATCACTCGGCTTTTGACCTCGGAACGGATTTTGACTCGTTTTGGCTCTCTTGATATTGTTGTTGCTCCTGGTGAACTTGGACTGTTTTTTTTACTTCGGCTTCGCTTCTTCCTTGTCTGATTTGGTGACCAGCTCCGTTTTGATATGGCATCTCGTTCCTTTAAGCAGTGCCCGAGATGTAACAATAAGATCCCTAGCTCGGATCCTCATTCATTGTGCTTGCTATGTCTTGGGCAAACTCATAACCCGAAGGCTTGCCCGGAATGTAGATCCATGACTTCGCAGGCTCTAAGGAACCGGGATAAGCGGCTGAAGGCCGCTCTTTATGAAGAGGCTCTCCGCCCACCTCCCAGAGAGTCTCCAGCTGTGGATGCACCTGTTGGTGTTGTGGATGCGCCTGCTGGTGACTCGGCCCCCAAATCAGCCCCAAAAAAGCCGTCCGGGGACCCTGGGGCTCACCCTAAGAAGACATCGAAGAAGGCGTCTTCTGAGCGTGCCCGCTCTCCTGATCCGCTCAAAAAGACCTCCAAAAGACGCCACTCGATTGAGAGGGAGGCTGCTAAGCCCAAGGACACGGCCGCCAAAAAGCCGCGAACCAGGCCTGAGAAGGCCAGGCACCAGCCTGAGCCCGAGAAGGAGCCCACGCCTCAACCTCGATCCAGGTCTCCTTCCCCGGTCCCGGGGCCGTCAGGGCTCTCTGTACCGCCTCCTTTGAAAATCATCTCCCCTCCGATTCGTGCTATCATCTCCGAATCGGACTCCGAGGGCGAGATTAGACAGCAGGTCCCGCTATTGGAAGCGGAGGAGACTCCTATACCGTCGAGGGATACCGCCACTTTGGGTGCGGAGGCTGATGAGATACCGCTGGAACCAGAAACGGAGCGTATTCTAAGAGAGAACCCGCACTTGATCTTCGATTCACTCACGGGCCGCTTCCTTCAACAGGTCGATCCTAAGAGCCTCTCCCGGCCTTCTGTTCCAGCACGACATCTATCCAAGGAGGCTTCACATCGCCTCCCAGATCGTCGGCTGACCGCTCCAGGCATCGCTCTCCAGGCAGGAGACGGGCTCGATCCCGTTCGGTCTCACCATCCAGGCGTCCACGCCCCAGACACCATCGATCCCGTCGTGAGGCATCTCGGTCCCGCTCCTCTTCTTCTAGGTCTCCTTCAGTGCTCTCCAGTGCCTCTTCGGCTTCACCATCTCCTTCTCCATCTCGCAGCCGGGTAGTGCTAGTGGAACATCATCCTGCCTCGCCAACTGATGATGTGAGATTCTTCACGGAGCAGGTTGTACGGATGGCAGAGGCTCTCGACCTCGAGCTCGTACGATCGGAGATTGAGCCCAAAGATTCAGTAGAGAAGAGGGTCCATGGCAGAGTACCGACTCCTCCAGCCCTCGGTTTTCTTCCGTCCCTCCAGGATATTGCGGAACGATCCTGGACTGCTCCAGCATCTGTGGCTTCCACCTCGAGGAAAATAGAAAATCTATATCGCATCGCTCCTTCCCAATCTGCATGGCTCTTCGAACATCCTAAGCCTAACTCGGACATTGTGGAGGGGGCCCAGACGGTGCAGGTTTCGAAATTCTCCTCGCCAGTGGACAAGGACGGCAAGAAGATTGACGGGCTGGCCAAGAAGTCGTATGCTGCTGCGGTGCTCAACATGAAGGTGGCTAACTATGCTGCCTGCATGGGAGCATACCAGCAGCACATCATGGAGAGGCTGCTACCTCTCCTTGATGATCTGCCAGACGACAAAAAAGCCTTGGCTGTGGCACTTCAGTCGGAAGCACACTCCATTGCGGGACAACAGATTGTGTCAGCCCGTCATTCAGCCGACTGCTCCGCTAAGCTCGTGGCAGGCGCTATAGCTTTGAGAAGGTTCGCCTGGCTCAGGTCATCAGACCTCACCTCGACGGCAAAGGACATGATCGAAGACCTGCCCTTCGATGACTCCGGTCTCTTTAATAAGAGCACGGATGAGAAGTTGAATTTGAAGTATAAGATGAAGGTGGCTGCCAAGAGACATGGTACGTCTGCTGCTACACCACAGTATCGACGCCGTCGTTTTGGGGGATCGAGGCCATGGTATCCTCAACAACAGAGGGCCTCCTATGGCCATAGGCCACCCCAGCCCGAGCAGCCGAGACAACGATATCAGTCTCGCTCTTCTTCCTCTTCGGGCCGCCGCTCGTTTCCGCAATCCCGATTCCGACAATTCAGGAAAAAGGAGGTCGACAGGCCCAAGAAATTATGTGTTGGAGCGTACTTCGCCAGTCCCCGTCTCTTTGGGGATAGACTGAGACCGTTTGTCACCTCTTGGTCTCAAATTACATCTGACTCGTGGGTCTTATCTATCATAGCCCATGGTTATGCCCTCGAGTTCTCTGAGTTGCCCCATACCGGGGTTTTCCTATCCACCCCCCCCCCCACACCTTACTCGATGAAGTACGCTCTCTTTTGGACAAGGGCGCTATAGAGCCCGTGGACTCCTCCGCTTACGCTCGTTCCTTCTTCTCCCGATACTTCACGGTACCGAAGAAGGATGGTGGACTGAGACCCATTCTCGACCTACGACAGTTGAATAGATGCTTAGCGTATAAACGCTTCCGCATGGTAACCTTAGCATCTATTTTGCCTTTACTGCAGGACAATGTCTGGATGGCGACCCTAGACCTCAAGGACGCCTACTTCCATATTGGAATTCGGGAAGACCACAGACGTTTCTTAGCCTTCGCTGTTGACGACCAGGCATTCTGTTACAGGGTCCTGCCCTTCGGCCTCTGCACCGCACCGAGAGTGTTCACGAAGTGCATGGCTCCGATAGTCACATTTCTACACCAAAAGGCAATCTCCATCTATCCTTACCTCGACGACTGGCTTATAGTGGCTCCATCCCGGGACCAACTCCTGAGAGACATAGATTGCACACTGTCTGTCCTTCGCTCGCTGGGCCTTCTGATCAACCTGGAGAAGTCCAGCCTCGTTCCATCCCGAAGGTGCAGATTCATCGGCGCGGTCCTGGATTCAGCCGCTTCTATGGCATTTCTACCACAAGATCGTTTTCAGGCCTTGAGGGAAGCAGTACTGGTATGTCTAAGGACGAGGCACGTCTCCGCACACGCCATCCAAGTGGCACTGGGCTACATGGCCTCGACTACGTTCGTGACGGCCTGGGCTCGACTGCACTTCAGACCTCTGCAGTCATGGTTCCTGTCCGTCTTCGACCCAGCTCGAGACTCCCAATCCCGGAAACTAGCGATACCGAGGGCAGTCGCTCGATCTCTGCAGTGGTGGTTAGATCCAGTCAACGTCTGCTCCGGCCTGCCATTCTCTCCTCCACAACCTCAGCTGTCCTTGACAACGGACGCATCAATGGAGGGATGGGGAGCTCACGTCAACGATCTCGTCATACAAGGTCACTGGAACAACCAAGAAAAGCAGCTCCACATCAACGAGCTCGAGATGTTGGCAGTTCAGAAAGCTCTCCGGGCGTTCGAGCCTGTGTTACGGGACAAGGTGGTGTTGTTGTCCACAGACAACACCACGGTGATGTATTATCTCAACAAGCAGGGAGGAACAAGATCCCCCCCGCTACTGCGGGCTTCTCTTCAAATCTGGGACTGGTGCATCACGAGGAACATTGCGCTGCAGGCCATCCACCTGCCAGGGGAAGAAAACGAGCTAGCGGACCAACTAAGTCGCTCAGCAGACTCGTGCCACGAGTGGCGCCTTCATCCAGACGTAGTACAACACCTGTTCCGGATGTGGGGAACTCCCAAGGCCGATGTGTTCGCAACTCACCTGAACACCCATTGCCACCGCTTCTGCTCCAGATTCAGAGCCCCAGGTTCAATTGGGGATGCTTTCTTGTACCAATGGAAAGAAGACCTCCTTTACATGTTCCCGCCGTTTCCCCTCATCATCAGGGTGATAGCAAAAATCACGCGGGACCGAGCCAATGTAATTCTCATCACTCCTTGGTGGCCTCGACAGCCGTGGTTTGCACCCCTCTTGAACCTCTCCAGGAACGAGTTCTCCCAGCTCGATCCTCGACCGGACCTCCTGTCTCTCCACGGGGGCCAAGTTTTCCATCCCGACTTGGACACCCTGAGGTTGGTGGCCTGGAGGATTCGTCCCTGACTAATTTGTCGTCCCCGGTCCGGGCCGTCGTAGCAGCAGCATTGAAGCCTTCCACACGAAAGTTGTACGCCCTGAAGTGGGCTAAGTTTCAAGTCTTCTTGGACTCTAGGGGCTTGTCACCATCCCAAGCCTCGGTCGGCGTAGTGTTGGATTTCCTTATGTCTTTGTCAGACCAAGGTCTTGGACTGCAATCCATAAAGTGTTATCTGGCAGCAATTTGCTCCCATTTTCAATTTGAAGGATCTCCATCTCTATTCAAGGACCCGCTAGTAAAAGCCTTTCTCAAGGGGCTTTCCAACCTACATCCACCTATATCGGTTCCGACACTGGGATGGGACCTCGGTACCATCCTCTCTAAGCTTGCCTCTCCTCCATTCGAACCCCTAGCCACAACAGACCTCAGACTCCTCTCTTTGAAGACGGCGTTCCTGGTGGCCATCACATCAGCTCGCAGGGTCAGCGAGCTCTGTGCCCTAAGGGTAGACCCTCCTTTCTTATTGTTTCACAAGGACAAGGTGGTGTTAAGACCAGACATCACTTTCCTACCCAAAGTGGTTTCTGCCTTTCACCTAAGACAGGACATTGTGCTCCCAACTCTGGCTCCGAACCCGACAACTAGTGAAGAAAAGCGACTCCATTTACTAGATGTCCGCCGAGCTCTGGCCTTCTATGTGGACAGGACAGCAGCATACAGGCAATCTAACCGCCTTTTTCTGTGCTATGGCGAACCTAAGAAAGGCCTGCCAGTGTCCACTCATAGGTTTTCCAAATGGGTTACCTCCACCATCCATCTCTGCTACGAGCTCGCCGGTAGGGATCCACCCACAGGAGTGAAGGCACATTCTACCAGAGCTATGGCTGCATCCTCTGCCTTTTTGTCGGGTGTTCCGCTGGAGGACATTTGTAAGGCTGCAGTATGGTCCCAGCCCTTGACTTTTGTCAAACATTACCGCATGGATGCGAGGGCCAGGCGTGAAGCGGCCTTTGGGAGAGCAGTACTGTTGTCAGGACTGCACTGAGAGCTCGACGCCAACTATACCAGGCGCAGTGAGTGTTGTGCATTCTTTACTCTCTCACTTATGTGTTATTGGGTTGGTACTGGGTTGTGACGAGGCACGCCCTCCTCCACTGACCAAAGCTTGTCAGTCTTACCCATTTGTGTGCATTCGCAGAGACCACGAAGAAGAACAGGTTGCTTACCTGTAACGATGTTTCTTCGAGTGGTCTTCTGCGAATTCACACAAATCCCGCCCGTCCTCCCCTCATCGTGCCTGTTATATGTTTCTGCTTACTTTACAGTACCACTAGGCGAACTCAAGGAACTGAAGGGGGCGGTACCGACGGAGGTCCTATATAGGGGTGGGCGGAGTTACCGCCAAAAAGTTGCAACTTGAGTCCAGCCCGGGCAAAAGTTGCAACTTTTATTCTGCCTAGTGATTCCAGAAGGTTCCGAAGTTGCTGCGCATGCGCAGTCTTTACCCATTTGTGTGAATTCGCAGAAGACCACTCGAAGAAACATCGTTACAGGTAAGCAACCTGTTCTTCTCTCTGACTTGCTCAAGATCACTGGAGAGTTTCATGGTTGAACAGGAATTTGAATCCTGGTCTCCAGCATCTTAGTCCAAAGCTCAAATCACTGCACATTGGCTCTAGGCTATATAGGGACCGTGAAAGTCTCCCAGGTTCTACTTAAAGGTAAGCGGCTTCTGGGAACAACGGGGGTCCGTTCCCATTGAGAAGCAGCTGCCTGACATTCCCCTCCCCTCCCATGAGTGATCTTTGGTGTGAAGGAGAAAAACACCCCTTGTCGCATATCTCTGTTGCACTGGAAGTCACTTGAGCAAGGGAGGTTGAGAATGTCAGGCATGCACTTCTCAATCAGTGGGGAATTGTCCCCCATCAGTCCACTACATAGCACCATAGTTACAGTGCGACATGCTATGTATGTGGTAAGAGAGAGGAAAAGAAAACCTCTGCTCTCATATAGGCTTCTTATCTAGGTAGATTAAGGTCTTTTACATATATAATAGATTCTGCAATGGGTTGCAATGCCCAAGGAAGAATATTATCTTCCATGGATGCCTGTGTGTTTGACACATAGAGGAGAATATTATTATTATTATTATTATTATTATTATTATTATTATTATTATTATTATTATTATTAATTCTTATACCCCACCTTCTGCCAAAGCAATCAAGGCGACTTACATAATATAGGATACAATTTAAAAAGCATACCTTACATTAAACAATAATAACGTGAAGTCGTAGGCTTTCATGCCCGGCATCCATAGGTTTTTGTGGGTTTTTTGGGCTATGTGGCCATGTTCTAGAAGAGTTTCTTTCTGACGTTTCGCCAGCCACAGATGCTGGCAAAACGTCAGAAAGAAACTCTTCTAGAACATGGCCACACAGCCCGAAAAACCCACAAAAACCTATAATAATAACAACCCCCCTTAAAAGAATAAATACAGTATTAAAATAAAAGCATGAGATTAAAAACAACATGCATTCTGGAACACCAATAGGTGTATAGAGAAAATGTATAGTGGGGGAGGAGCACAGGTTAAGGTGGAACGATCTTTTCTGGAAAGGCCTGCCGGAAGAGATCTGTCTTGATAGCTTTTTTTAAAGCTGTCCAACTTGGTTATTTGACGGATCTCCTCCAGCAAGGTGTTCCCACAGTCTGGGAGTGGTGGCAGAGAACATCCTCTGGAAGATTACTGCTAATCTAATTTTTATCAGTTGAAGTAAATTCCTCCCAGAGGACCTGACGTGTGGGGCGGATTATATGGAAAAAGGCGATCCCTTAGATAGGTTGGACCCAGAGCATGTAGCGCTTTAAAGGTAATCACCAACACCTTATACTGTGCTCAGAAACCAATAGGCAGCCAGTGGAGAGTATAGTTTCAGTATAGATGTAATGTAAGATATGTCAGATGTTCAGCAACTTTGAGTCCCACTTGGGAGAAAATCATTATATAAATCAAATAGACAGATAGATAGAGAGAGAGAGAGAGAGAGAATATAGCTGCCTTATAATGATGTGGGCTAAGATGTCAAGAAGATGCAAGATGTATGATTATTTACAAGTAAAACCTTTGTGAAACCAATATGATGAAAGATGTGGAATGCTTTTCATGCAATGTAAAGGAAATTATAAGTTATGTGCCTAAGTGATGAGACATCTATGTTCCTCCCTAAAGGAACATCTGTGTAGTCACCATTTTGTCCATTTTAATAAAATGGCCTGAAAGAGACCCTGCTCATAAAAATCCTAAGATTTTAATACTTAAGAGTGCTTAAGTGGAGTATTCATGCTAAATCTGTATATTTGGTCTGTACCATTGTTCACAAGTTGGGATCCTTGGTAACCAAAGGTGACAAGAATTCAAATTCAAAATGGCAAAGAACCCCCAATCCCTTAGTCTTTACAAAAAGACTATCTGATTTCCTGTGGATCTGTCTGTGGTAGCCATAATTCATCTTTCCAAATGCTTCAAAATTTAACAGAGTGATAAACCCTTCTTCTGGTTCTGCTAGTAAGATTCCTAAGGTTAAAAATGAGTGATAAAAAATTGGGGGGCCCTGTCAATACTCCCACTCCTTTGAAGTATTAGATAAAGACAGCAATGGATACATTTCAGGTAGTAAATAAATAAAAGAATGACACCAGTTCCAGAAGCCATTCTCACTATGGGTCCAAGGTCCTATATTACAAGAGAAATTGAAAGAGCGGAAGACTAAGGGTCTCTGCAGACCGGCCCAAAGGGCCGGCATGGAGGCAAAGATGGGGTGGGGCAGCCGCACACTGGCCACCCCAACCCCACGCTGATGCCGTCCTGATGCTGTGCGCCGTTATGCACACCACCCGGCATCAGGACGCCCTTCCGGCACAGCACTCAAACAAGCTGTGGTGGAAAGGGTGCTAAAGAGCCGCACGCCGGCTCTTAAGGAGGCCTTTTGCTGCCCCTGAAAGGAGTGGCATTTTGCTGCTCTTTCAGGGGCAGCAAAAGGGAGGATTGGAGCCGCGGCATGCAGTTGCTGCGGCCCCGATCTGCAGCTAGCAGGGGCAGCCCAGAGCCTCCCATCTGCATAGCACCTTTGTCTTCTGGCCAATTTTGCAGTGTATGAATTGGCTTTTTATGAAATTCCTTTTAGCTCAGATGACGACTAGTCTTCGTGCTGTGCTGGAATTCAGCTTCTGCTTCTGGCTGTTGGAGAGACATGATTACACCAGCATAACATTAAGTTCTTGTACTGATTCAGATGCTGAGATTTCATGGTATTTGTGACTTTGAATATTTTAAATAAATTATAAAATATTAAACTGGAGCAAAGAGATTTTTCAAAAGAAGCTTGTGTTAAAAGCCAAAGAGAAGCTGATGGTGTTTTTCCTCCCCATCCAAATGGGGAAAGAAGTGCCTTGCTAAAAATATTATCTCCACTGTCCGTATATGAGATTAGCCTGGCCTTGTAAGAAGTTTTAAGAAATGGTAGTGGCATGTATGCAGCATTTTAAAGATTATCTCCTTTAAGGCTGTAGCAAGCATTTATGGTTGTCTCTTAGCATTTTCAATTTTTTTTCAAGAAAGCTCAATGGAAAATTCATAGTGATTTTAAATAGTATGCAGTCCTATTAGCAGGTAGACAGACAGTGAAGTTTAGAGAATGGTTTGTGCAGTAAGCTTTCTTTCTTCCTTTTTACATTTTATCCTTGAAATATCTCTCCAGCCAAGTGTCTTCCAAAAGTGGGTACATGTTGAGTCTCCCTTATACAAAATGCTTGGGCCAGAAGTGTTTAGGATTTCAGATTGTTTTTTTTAGATTGTTTGCATATACATGAGATTTCTTCTTTGTGGTCTCTGCGAATCACACAAATGGATATATCTGCGCATGCGCAGCAACTTCAGAAACTTCTGGAATTGCTAGGCAGAACCTTAGTTGCAACTTTTTGGTGGTAGCTTCACACATCCTTATAAAGCCTTTAGCATTCCCGCTCTTTCTCAGTTCCTTTAGTCCACCGCTTCAAAGGAACTTTGCTCATTGGAGTTGCTCTCTTCTAACGGAAATTGGTAGAACAGATTGACCTAGGATTGTTTGACCACGCATTTCAGACTCTCGCCTTACCACTGTTCACTGTTTGTTTGACCTCGGACTGTCTAACTTTGTCTTTGTTCCACGGACCTATTCATTCTGTCTTGGAAAATGTCTTCCCATTCCTTCAAGCAATGCAGAAGTGTGTGTGTGTGGGGGGGGGGGTAAGATCCTGGCCTTGGACCCCCATTCCTCTTGTCTTCTGTGCTTGGGCAAGGCACACATTCCTCAGACTTGTGCCCTCTGTAGATCTATGACAGCCCAAGCTTTAAGGAATAGAGACAAGAGACTTAAGGCAGCTCTCTACGAGCAAGCCCTAAGACCTGCCTCAATTTTGGCCTATGCGGGTTCCTCGACCTCAGAGAGGGGCAATAAAGAGGGAACCAGCTCTCAGAAGAAGACATCTAAGTCTGAGAGCGAGGCCAAGAAAGATAAAGAAAAGGCCCCTAAAAAGGCCAAATTGGAGTGAGGTTGCTCTCCAGATGAGCACAGGGCCAGATGAGTGGGATAGATCTGAAGATCAGGCCCTTAAAAAAGTCTGTCCCTCATCAAGAGACGTCTCAAGACCAAAGGAGACTGTAAAGCCTACCTCCAGGCTTAAAAACCCTTGGATCCCGGGGCCCTCGACTTCTTCAATGACACCTTCTGCAGTGATGGAGGAGTCAAGGCTGGTCATCTATTCCGAGTCAGAAGGAGAAATCCCTGAAGAAGTCCCTGTTCTGACTCACCAGGTCTCAACCTTTATCCAGACCAAATGCTCGGGACTGAGCTGTTGAGTCTGACTCATTGGGATCGAGGCATCCTCGGGACCGAGGCTGATGGTGCGGCCCAAGAGGAAGAGGAGGATCCTCTCCTCCAATCTTTTCCAAACCTGGTGTTCGACCAAGGCTCCCAGTGATATCTGATGCCTGTTGACCCGAAGGTCTTACAGTACCAGATGACCATCCTGCCTCCACCTCGGAACATCACTCGCCAGATTACATCCCTTGACGTTTTTAAAAAAGCAATAAAAACGATTCTCTTCCGGCGGGCCTTTCCTGACTGTCCTGATCTGAACTAACTGCCCATTTGATCTAGCTCCTCATGACATTGCCACTGTTATTAACTGTTTTTAATTGTTTTTTAGTTAGAGGGATTTTATTGTTGTAATTTTATATCGAAGGGAGGGTGGGTTGAAAGGGTGGGGGTTCAGGGATCATTTTTTTGTTTTATTTCTGTAATTGTTTTAATTTTTGCTGTTACCCGCCTCGATCCTCAACAGGGAGAGGAGGGATACAAATAAATTATTATTATTATTATTATCATCATCATCATCATAATCACAGTACAGGCCCAGGTACACAGGTCGGCCTCTCAAGACCCACCAACACCTCCAGCCCATCAGCAATCTCTTCAACAGAGGCCTCTACTGGAAACACCTTGAGAGTCGCCTCGGAGATCACGATCTGTTTCCCCACTCCTCAATTCCAACACTCTTGATCATCTCGTTCTCCATCTCCTGAGTTTGGTCAACAGTCTTCACTCCTGCTGGTTGACCATTTACCGGCCTCACCCACCGATGCTATCAGGTCCTTTGCAGACCAAGTCATCCGGATGAGTAACGCACTCGACATCGAGGTCGTCAGGAAAGGTGATGCAGCGCTTGATTCCATTGAACAAGGGTCCACAGCAAGGTTCCCACTCTGCCAGCCCTAGGATTTCTCCTGTCTTTGGAAAAGATCATGCAGCGTTCTTGGTCCATCCCGGCCACCATTCCTTCCATGTCTCGCAAGATCAAGAACTTGTACAGGATCGCTCCCTCATCATCTTCTTGGCTCTTCGAGCACCTGAAACCTAACTCTCAATAGTCAAAGGGGCTCAACTCCAATCCACCCTGAAGACATCAACCTCGCTGGTGGACAGCGAGAGCAAGAAGATTGATGGGCTGGCTAAAATGTTTTATGTCTCAGCGGTCCTGGACATGAAGCTGGCTAATTACTCAGTATGTATAGGCACTTACAAACAACACCTTATGGAAAGGCTGCTTCCTCTCCTGGATGACCTACCAGACAACAAAAAACCTTTGGCATTGGCTCTCCAGGCTGAGGCCCATTCCATAGGAGGCCAGCAATTCATTTCAGCCCAGCGCTCCACAGACTGCTCTGCCAAGGTCATCTTGGGCTCGGTAGCCCTCAGGTAATACGCATGGCTCTCCGCATGCAAAGAATATGATCGAAGACATGCCCTTCGATGACTCCAGACTCTTTAATAAAGAGATGGACGAGAAGCTCAACTTCCAATACCGGATGAAGACTGTGGCTCGGAAACATGGTATGTCCTCCTCTTCCACCCAACCCCAGCGCCACTGGTATGGAGGTCACTGCCATTGGTACCCTCCCCACCAGCAGAGATCCTACTACTCTCAAGAGAGGCAATTCCAGCAGGACCAGCCTAGACAGCACCACCCCTTACAAAATGCTCCTCCTCTGGGTGTTGCCAACCCTCTCAGGCACAATACCGTCAAGGCTATCGTAAAAAAGACACTGATCGCTTTAATAAGAATTTGTGAAATGAGGATGCCCATTTTGTCTTTAAGCTCTTTGGTGATAGACTGAGACCCTTTTTAAACACCTGCTCTCAGATAACCTCAGATTCGTGGGTCCTTAACATCGGCTATGTCCTCAAGTTCACTGAGCTCTCTACCACCGGAGCCTTCATCTCCACCATCACCACCCTCAGACACCTTGTTCGGCGAAGTGCGCACACTTTTAGACATTGAGCCCGTGAATCTCATAAACCAGGGGTCAGCAACCTACAGGCCGCGGGCAGCACCCAGCCCGCCACCGCCATGTGCTACCGCCGTGTGTGTTGCGGCCGCCATTTTGTTTGCCAAAATGGTGGCCGCGACTCATTTGTGCATGCGCAGTACTCCTGCACGTGCGCAAACGAGTCGCAGCGGCAGCAGCACGTGCGTTGGCGGCGGCAGGGGCTGCGCACATGTGAGCGCGCGTGCTGCCATTTCCCCCCCCCCCCCACCCGGCCCAGCGGAAGACCTGGGGACCAGAGACCGACCCCAGGTATGTGAAGGTTGCCGACCCCTGTCATAAACTATTGCTTTTGTTTCTTCTCCGATTATTTTACGATCCCAAAAAGGGACTCTGGTCTGCGGCCCATACTATACTTGTGCCATCTAAATGAGTTTATGATTCACTGTCATTTCCGCATGGTAACCCTTGTTTCTATCTTGCCGCTTTTACAGAAGGACCACTGGTTAGCAACGCTCAATCTCAAGGGCGCTTACTTTCACATTGGGATTTGAGAAGATCACAGAAGGTTCCTTGCCTTCATTGTGGTATCAGATGTATTCCAATACAGGGTGCTCCCCTTCAGACTCTCCACGGCACCAAGGGTATTCAGCAAATGCATGGCCCCGGTTGTAGCTTACCTCCATCGACATGCGATTACAGTCTTCCCTTACCTGGACAACTGGCTCCTTATCGCTTCATCCCAGGAGGACCTCTTGAAAGACAAAGAATTCACTCTGTCCCTTCTGAGGTCCCTCAGTCTCATGGTCAATGAGGAGAAATCCAACCTCTCTCCCACCAGACAGATCAGGTTCTTTGGATCCATCCTTGACTCCTAACAATCCAAGGCATACCTACCTGCCGACAGATTTCAAGCCCTTTCAAAGGCGAGCCGGGACTGCCTATCCTGCAGGCGCGTTCATGGCTCACACCATCCAGATAGCACTTGGACACATGGTCTTGATGACATATGTCACCCCTTGGGCTTGACTCCGACTCAGACCACTTCAATCCTGGTTCCTGTCTGTGTTCAATCCCATGAGGGACCCACCCTCGCGTTGGCTTATGGTACCAAGATCAGTGGCTTGGTCTCTACATTGGTGGCTCGACCTCAGCAATGTGTGCGTCGGCATGCCCTTCTTGCCTCCTCAGCCTCAAATCTCTCTAACAACAGGAAGGTTAGGGCACCCACACTCTCAGCCTTCCAATCAAGGACCAGTGATCCCTTCCAGAGAGGCACATCCATATCAATGCACTTGAGATGCTGGCAGTGGAGAAAACCTTTCGTGCCTTCAAGTCCCTTCTCTTGGACAAGGTAGTGCTTCTGTTGACAGACAATACTACAGTCATGTTCTACCTGAACAAGCAAGGAGGGACAAGATCTCTGACCCTACTCGAGATCATTCTTCACATCTGGAACTGGTGCATCTCGAGGAGGATTCTCCTGCAAGCCATCCACCTTCCCAGGAAGGAGCTCGCGGACCAGCTCAGCAGGTGTTCGAACACATGTCACAAGTGGTGCCTCCATCCCAAGATAGTCTCCAGTCTCTTCCACGCTTGGGAAGGCAATCAGTCAACCTCTTTGCTTCCCATCTCAACAGTCACTGTTTGCACTCAGTTCTGTTTGCTGATCAAGGCTTCAGGTTCCCGAGGAGACACCTTCCTGTTCAAATGATCAGGAAGGATGAATTACCTCTTTCCACCTTTCCCACTCATCATGAGGGTGGTGGCCAAGATGAGGACAGACCATTCTGATGCCATTCTCATCACCTCATGGTGGCCAAGACAACCATGGTTCGCTCCACTCCTACATCTACCTTGGAGAGAGTTTTGCCGACTTGAGTTCCATCCCGACCTCCTGTCACTGCACAAAGGTCGAGTCTACCACCTGGACATCGAGAGTCTCCTTCTGGTGGCATGGAGAATCCATCCCTAGATGCCCTTTCAGACTCGGTACAGACGGTTATCCAGCCTGCTTAAAAGGCCTCGACACAAAGGTTCTATTTGTTTAAATGGAACAAGTTCCTAGACTTCCTTGACAGCAAAGACTTCTCTCCATCCCGTGTTTCAGTCCTAACAGTTCTGGAGTTCCTGATGACCCTCGCAGACTCGGGACTTTGTCTCACATCTGTAGACCTTCCTTTTTCAAAGATCCTCTTGTTAAGCGTTTCCTCAAGGGCATTAACAATCTGCACCCTCCATCCTCGGTACTGACATTGGCATGGAGTCTGGAATTGGTGCTCTCATGCCTCGCCTCCAAGCCCTTCGAGGCTTTGGCCACCACAGATTTAAGATTGCTGACCTGGAAAACAGCTTTCTTAGTGGCCATCACCTCAGCCCGTCATGCAAGCAAACTTTGTGCTTTGCGGATGGACCAGCCCTACCTCCAGTTCCACAGTGACAAGATGATCCTCCATCCCCTCATTACTTACCGAAGGTAGTGTTGGCCTTCCACATCAATGAAGACATTGTGCTACCCACCTTGGCCCCAAACCCGATCACGGATGCCAAGCGCCATCTGCATATGCTTGATGCCCAGAGGGCGCTTGCCTTTTATTTGGACAGAACATCGGGTTTGAGACGCTGTGAGAGACTATTTGTCTGCAACTTGGAGGCTAAATTGGGACTACCTGTGACTGCTCAGAGGTTTTCTAAATGAGAAGCTAGTACCAGCCACCTCTGCTATGAACTGTTGTGTAGAGACCCTCCAGCCCAGGTGCCAGCACACTCAACTAGGGTGGTAGCTGCATCCTCCGCTTTTTTGACTGGGGTGCCTCTGGAGGATGTCTGCAAAGCTGCTGTTTTATCCCAGCCATTGACTTTTATTAAACACTACAGGCTGGACACAAGGGCCAGATGGGACGCAGCTTCTGGGAGGGCAGTGTTGCTTTCTCGTTTACACTAAGGTGATTGCATTGCACATCTTATATGCACTTATACCAAAGTAATGACACTGATATATGCACTTTTAATGTTAAAGTTTATTGTTGTCAATAAATTACAGCTTGTTTGAACTTTCAAATTGGTGTCAGGACACTCCCTCCTCCATTGACCAAAGCTTGTCAGTCTAACCCATTTGTTAGATGTGGGTCTCAGCTCCAAGACAGACAAGTTACATACCTGTAACAGTATTTCTTCGAGTAGTCATCTGCAAATTCACACATATCTCGCCCATCCTCCCCTCAGTCGTGTCCTGCTTCTTCCACATGTTTCTCATGTGCTGCTTGGCGGTGTACTTATGGAACTGAGAAAGAGCAAGATTGCTAGGGGGCTTTATAGGGATGGGCAGACCTACCACCAAAAAGTTGCAACTACAGGTTTGCCTAGCGATTCCAGAAGTTTTTGAAGTTGCTGCACAGGTGCAGATATAACCCATTTGTGTGAATTCGCAGATGACCACTCAAAGAAATACTGTTACAGGTATGCAACCTGTTCGTCTTGGAGCTGAGACCCAAGTCTAAACATTAATTTCATTTATGTTTTGTATACATATCACCTGAAGGTAATTTTATACAATATTTTAAAATAATTTTGTGCATGAAACAAAGTTATTGTACACTGAACTATCAGAAAGTTAAGGTGTCACTATTTCAGCCCCTCATGTAAAGCAAAGCAAGCAGCTTCATTATATACCACTTTATATCAAATCAGAGTTTTGGATTTTGGAATTCTGGATAAAGGATGCTCAACCTGTAACAAAAGATGTGTATTTTGTTTTGTGCCTTGATAAGTTCACCTTAGGGTTGCCATAAGTCAGAAACGACGTGAAGGTACACAACAATTCTGTGATACAGCCTTCATGAGAATATCTCTTTGAAGTAAGCATCTCTGAGGGTTAGCTTTCTATGTGCAAGAAAAATTGATAAGAGGGAGGATTTAAACATGAGATTCCATTCCTGCATTTTGAGGAGTGCTTTCCATGGAACGGGCTTTAAGGAACTACAGGGATAAAGTCCAAAACACACTGCAGAAATAATCCAGTTTGAGATTTTTTTAACTGCCAAGGCTCAATACTACCGAATCCTGGGAATTGTAGTGTATTTTGGCACCAGAGCTCTCTGATAGAGAAGGCTAAATGTCTTCCAAAACAGTTCCCAGAATTCCCTGACATTAAGTCAGGGCAGTTAAAGCAGTCTCAAACTGGATTACAATTGTCCTTCCCTTTTTACGGACATGGAATCCGTGGGTCTTGCTCTTCATAGGAGGGACAAGTGGCCATTAATAAAATATCACCATTACTTTCTGTGGGACTCGAATATGTGTGAGTTGCCATTTTTGTGAAGGGGGCCAGAATGGATCCCCTGTGAATTGGGAGGGGCAACTGTATTTCTGCAGGGTTTTGTGGACCAAAATGAGTTGCAGAGACAAACCCATCTTGAGAACCACATCATGTAGTTCTAGATCTAGTTAGGGGTAACAGAACTAGTCATCTCATATCAAATACAGGTCTGACACCTTCACATGCATGCTCTCTAACTGGATGCTCTCAAAGTCCACTATACCATCCTGAACACTTGCAGTCTGATCTGATTTCACAGGCTAAGGATGGTAGGACCTCATTTATACTTGAGTGGGAGACAAACAGGTAATATCAAGGATCTGCAGGTAGGGCTGGGAAACTATTCTGCCTGAAACCCCAAAGAGCTCCTGACAGTCAGAGTTGATAATAGTGGACTAATGACCAGTAGTCTAACTCAGTATATGTCAGCTTCTTATCTATCTTGATATTTCCTTTGCCTTATGCTCCTGTTGCAAATGGAGTTGTCAGATAAATCCACTAAAAGAATGCAGGGCATGGAATTAATGCAGTTGTATGGAATTAATGATTTCCATCTTACTGATAAGGTAAATTGGGAGAAAATGGGACACCAGTTTGAAAAACTGAAAACATATACTGAAATGTATACCATGGCTGGCCGTCCAGGGGGGTGATGCCTTGATGGCACTTGTCAAACGTGTCATCAATGCATCCCTTAGGTAAGGCCATCTACCATCTTCTTTAAAGAAAGCAGTCGTTGGACCACTCCTGAAAAAATCTTCCCTGGACATGAAAAATTACAGGCCTGTATCCCATCTGCCATTTTGGGGCAAGGTCATTGAGAGGGCTGTCGCTCTTCAGCTCCAAGCAGTCTTGTATGAAGCCGTTTTTCTAGATCCATCCCAAACTGGCATCAGGACGGGATATGGGGTGGAGACTGCCATGATCGCCTTAACTGATGACCTTTGTCTAAACATCAGCAGAGGAAGCGTGACTGTTGGTGCTATTAGACCTCTCAGCGGCATTTGATACAATAGACCATGACATTCTCTTGGAATGCCTGCGAGGGTTAGGAATTGGAGGCACTGCCTTACATTGGTTCCATTCTTTCCTCTCCAACAGATTTCAGAGGTTGATGCTCGGGGACAGTTGCCTTCAAAAACAGAGCTTAATTGTAGCGTCCCTTGGCGCCATCCTGTCCCGCGATGCTATTCAACATTATATGAAGCCGCTGGGAGAAATCATCCGCAGACATGGGGCGGGGTGTTATCAATACGCTGATGACACCCAAATATATTTCTCCATGTCTCGGTCATCAGCATTGACGACAGATGGTATTTCTCCCTTCAATCAGTGTTTTGTGGCAGTAATGGACTGGATGAGGGAAAACAAGCTCAAATTGAATCCAGACAAAATGGAGGTACTTACGGTAGGGGCCCTTAAACCAGGTATTGGGTTGCAACCTCCACTCCTAGAGGGGTTCACACTCCCTTCAAAGGAATGTGTTCGAAGTCTGGGGGTGCTTCTTGATTCGTCGCTTCAGATGAGAAATCAGGTGAATGCGACAGTCAAGAGCGCCTGTTATCAGCTTCTGCTGATACGCCAGCTGCGCCCTTTCCTGGAACTGTGTGACCTTGAAACTGTACTACACGCTCTGGTAACCTTAAGACTTGACATTTGCAACGTGCTCTACATGGGGCTACCTTTGTGCCTAGTCTGGAAACTCCAAATGATACAGAATATGGCAGCCAGGCTGATTACAGGAACAACCAGGAGTGACCATATTACATCAATATTGTAGTCACTCCACTGGCTGCCCATTAGTTTCCGGGCACAGTACAAGGTGTTGGTTATCACCTTTAAAGCCCTACATGGCTTGGGCCCAACCTATCTAAGGAATCGCCTGCTTCCATATAATCCGCCCCATGCACTCAGATCCTCTGGGAGGAACCTATTGCAACCACTGAAGACCAGATTGGTTGCGACTTCCCAGAGGACTTTTTCTGCAGTCATTCCCACCTTATGGAATTGCCTGCTGGACGAGATCTGTCAAATATCTAACCTAGATAGCTTCAAGAAAGCTGTCAAGATGGATCTCTTCTGGCAGGCCTTCCCGGAATAGCACCCAGCCACGTAAAGACCCTCATATTTGTGAATTTGTGAGTTGTGATGATTCTGCCCACTGTTACTGTAATATTGTAGTATTATTGTTTTGTTTTTAATATTTGTAATTTTAATCTTAGTACTGTTTTAATTTTCTTTTAAGGTGAGGGGAATATTGTATATATTTTGTAATATTTTAAATTGTTGTATGCCACTTTGATTGTTTTTACAAAAAGCGGGATATAAATAAAAGTTTTATTTTAAAAAAGTTTTATTTAAATGTACATGTGCTTGGATATGTGTTCTTGTCTTTATATCAGTGTTTTGATCACTAGACCCCTATACCTATTTGCTGCAGCTTCCTTGCTGTAGAGCAGGGGTAGACAACCTTTCCCCTTTAAGGGCCGAGGGACTTCAGCTCCCAGAAGCCTCAGCGATGTTGGCCAATAGTCCCATGTTGGCCAATAGCTCCTGGGATTCTGGGAGCTGAAGTCCCTCGGCCCTTAAAGGGGAAAGGTTGCCTACCCCTGCTGTAGAGTCCCCCATCTTCAGTGTTTGGTTTGACTTACACTGAGGCTAAAGAACTCCAATTTTTGTGGGTATTATTGCTACTATATCTTTCAAGATATATTTTGTGTTGCTTTCTTTAAAAATCAACTCAAGGATGGGCAAGATAGACTATGTATGATGTTCATTAGATGGATAGTGAGCACTTCTGAATTTTACTGTTGTTTTTTTTTTTAATAAGTAACTTGCAGAAATTGCTTGAAATAGAAAAGCATAGAGTATCCTATCCTAAATACTAGCTCTGAAGAAACACCTCAGGTATGTAATTTGCTAGGATGCTTATTCAAATTTTAGAGCAGGGGTAGGCAACCTTTCCCCTTTAAGGGCCGAGGGACTTCAGCTCCCAGAAGCCTCAGCCATGTTGGCCAATAGTCCCACGTTGGCCAATAGCTCCTGGGGTTCTGGGAGCTGAAGTCCCTCGGCCTTTAAAGGGGAAAGGTTGCCTACCCCTGTTTTAGAGCCTAGAAAACTGACATTAATTCTCAGAGACAAACATATCCATCTTCCAAGCAGATGTGAGTAAACAAGAATTCCTCTTGTTTGACTAGGGCAAGGTAGATAATTCACTTTAATCTCCTGTTTATTTATTATTATTTTTCAAGCATTTATCCCTGCGTTTCAGCCAGAAAATCTCCCTGAGCTGCTTATACAACAATAAAAATATGACAGTCCCTGCCTCAGGCTTACAATATACAAAGAAAACATGCATACAAAGAGAAAAGATGGGGAAATATCAGGCACCAGTTCTCAGCTGTTCACAGTTCAAAAAATAGGCTTTGTTAGACTTCCCTTCCCCCATATCATAGTGACCTGACCTTCCCTGAAATGGCTATAATGTAGGTGATGTTGTTCGTAATAAGAGGTGAGACCTTACCCTTCTGGGGTTGGTGATGGTAAATTGAGGTGGCAGTTCCTTTCTGTGTAACACATTTTTTTTTCCTCAAGGGCAGTTGACTTTGGTGGCCTCTGAAAAGGGAGGCTCCCATCCCAACTATCAAATGAGTGGCATTACATTAATACTGTTATGTTCTTTTTATATTTGTACAGAACCAGCACCCCAAAGAAAGCAGTGATTGCTGGAAGTATGCAGCTTTTAGCAGGTGTCAAGCTGTGTACAGGCAGGATTTTGACAAACCATCCTCACTACGAAGATAAAAGCCTGAGAGAACGGACAAAACAGGTAAAGTGGCTCTGATCTACTCACCACATTCCCATAGTGGTGCCAACAACAGTTGTGCCTGGCATCAAATATTTAGTGGATGTGGGTAAAGAAAGCTCTTTTCCATCCCTTCCACCGATTCCATGTCTAAGACAAATTCACCTTAGCATCCTCCAGGTTTGGTATGTTCAGTAATGAAAATGAATTCATGTGTTGCTAAAAACACCACTGAAACATTACACATGCACTTTTAGGTTCAGTGATGTAGATGAAACATCTTCCAGGAAAGTTTATCAGCGTTGCCCTGCCAGTAACAGGGCACTGATTGGAACAGCTGGGCACTGTCCTTGCTCCCAAAAGGTGAAAACCCTCACACCTTATTCAGATTTTTTTGTTCTTTGCCTGGCTAGAGAAAATCAACAACTGAGATTGTTAATTGTCAGGATTTATTACTGCTACTACATTCCATTACATCTATTTATTTGTTGTTTATGAAGCTGAAATGGTTTGAAGAGGTTGTTTGTGTTGGTTTTGGTTTATGGATCATAACATTCTGCCAAATGGAACTCTGCCTCATCCCCCTCTTCCTGCATGGGGAACTTAGGGCCTTTGTAGACTGCCAGAAATAGTGCAAACTGAGTCCACTTTAACTGCCCTGACTCAGTGCTAGGGAATCATGGGAACTGTAGTTTATTGTGGCACCAGAGCTCTCTGACAGAGAAGGCTCAATGTCTCAGAAAAAAATACAATTCCCATGATTCCCTAGCACTAAGTCAGGGCAGTTAAAGTGGATTCAGTTTGCACTATTTCTAGCAGTCTGCAAAGGCCCTTACTTGACTTCTGCCATTTATTGGCTGCAGGAAGACAGAGGACTGCCACACAACAGGCTATATTCCTATAGCTGAATGTACAATGAGAATCATATTTTAGGACCTTCTAAAACAGACCTGCACAACTTTCATCCCACCAAACCATTTCCTGTGGCCCCAGTCCTCAAGCTCACCCTCAAGCCTCCTTCACTGCTCTCCCTTTCCCTGTGGAGATGTCTGAGCTTCAGAGGAAGACAGGCAAACACTCACCCCGTAGGCCTACTCTACAGCCTTGCTTTCTCCTGAGGACATGGCTGAGCTATGGGAGAGGCTTGGGGGGCATGTTTGCCCCTCCTCCTCCTCCTCTTCCTCTGCAGCCAGCCATCACCTTGAGATAAAGCTGGGCTGTGGAGCAATGATGTCACTATGGTTGCTGTCAGCCGATGCGGAGGCTGGACTGTCATACACCCAACTATAGGATCACAGGCAGTTATTGTCGGCTGTCTCTCATCCTCCCCTGGCCACTATGTGGATGAGAGATGGTTCAGGATATGAGGTATGGGATGCTGAATGAGACAGAACTTTGTTTTGATCCAGTAGGTTTCTCCTTTTGTTCTTACAACCAATCTATACGGTTAAGAAATGGTTGCAACAATAGTCCAAGGGTCTGAATATGCTACATCAGAAATTTTAAAAGTAGATGAGCATCTTCTTGGTGATATGGGCCATGCAAGTCCACCTTACCCCTCAAGTCCTACCTAACCTCATGGGAAAAAAAACCTGTTAACTTTTGTTGTTGTAACAAGCATACAATGTCTTAATCAAGTTCCAACTCAATAACCCTTTAGTTATATCAAGTGTCAGCTCATCAGCTGATCATATAACAAATAGCTTTCCTTCAAATACTGCTTCCTCCAAGTCTTTTGTCACATCACAGGACATAACTCCACCCCCTCCCTTCTGAAGGTGCTGGCTCAGACCAGTGTCACTAGGGGGTGCAGGGGGGTTCAGACCACACCAGGTCTGGGGGGGGGGGGTATGTGACACCACTGTTCCTTAAACATCTGCATTTTGGCAGAAACAGGCTGTGACATTTGCCTGTATCTCTTTAAAATGCTGAAGAGATGGGGTGAGTGGGGTGAGGGTCAGTGGGAGGAGAAAGAAGATGCCCCAGTTTTTTAAAAAAATAAAATTTCAAAATTTAATTTAAATTTTTTAAAATTGAATTTAAAATTTTAAAAAATTCTTTAAAAACATCACAATTTACCAAATTTTGACTTTAAATTGCATGAAACTACGTATATGTAAACACTTACTCTGTGAGTGTGATATTGTAATTTAAAAATATAAATTTAATTTTGTCAATTGTTTATGTCACAACTATTACCATTAGATTCAGTGAAATATGGGAATTACAATTTATGGGTAAATTAGTACTAAAAACATGACTAAGGATTCTTGGGGGGGTAGTATGGGAGGAGGTCAATGGGGGGATGACACCATGAATTTCTGCACCAGATGACACCAGCCCTAATGACACCACTGGCTCAGACCACACTTAAAACCTCTCTCTATGGTCCCTCTCTCCTCTCTTCACTGACTTTCTTCTCCTTCTCAGAGTTTTTACTCCTCCCATACACTTCCACTGTGATAGGTTAGACACTTCATCTGCCCAGCCACTACAACCACCTCACGGTTGTTTGTAGCTCACTAGGCAGATATTCCAAAGGAGTCTCAGTCATAAGATAGAGAGATCTTGTAGCACCTTTGAAAGAAAGAAATTGGCAGCATGTACTCACGTAGCCATCATAAGGTGTTTG
This sequence comes from Phrynosoma blainvillii, assembly GCA_026167975.1. Taxonomy (NCBI): domain Eukaryota; kingdom Metazoa; phylum Chordata; class Lepidosauria; order Squamata; family Phrynosomatidae; genus Phrynosoma; species Phrynosoma blainvillii. The sequence continues at coordinate 16,361,100 of JANUYF010000007.1, read as the reverse complement.
TGTCCTGTTGTGATCTTCTCATCTGGTTGGCCACTGGGAATAAGTGGGCTGGACTAGAAAGCCCATTGCTCTAGTGACAGTTGTTTTGCAGGGTGAAGAACTATCAGTCCTAATGAAATTACAACATTCTATCTTTTGTAGGTTTATCAGGTATATGCGAAAAGATCTCCTGAAGATGTCTATGGGATTCTTAGGTCATTTGGTACTGACTTTGTGATCCTGGAGGACAGTATTTGTTATGAAAGAAGACACAACAGAGGTTGCAGGTTGCGTGATCTTCTTGACATAGCTAATAGTCATGTAAGTATATACCAGAGTCATCCTAATAGCAATTAACTCCAGAAACTCAGTTATCTGTTCTTGTGACACTCTGTGGTTTTAGATCCCAACTGGATTTGGGTGAAATACATTGTGAATCAGGAAGCAAGCCTGTTAAATCCTTGAAGTTCAACACTTATATCCCTTATAGCCTGTTTGAATCCTGTCCTGGTAAAAAGCTGGGATATAAAATCAATCAATCCTAGTTGAAGTTCACAGATGAAATTAGGATGGGAATTAGTAACCTGTGTGAAATAAACTAGGAACCAACAAGTAAAGGAGAGTATCAGAAGAAATGTAAGTCCTAGTTAAATGTTTTTGTCACAAAGTTCAATTTGCCTGAGAGGAAGGGGGGGCATAGGTGTTTTTGCAAAGGTACTTCTTTGGACTACAGAATAGTAATAGTGGTTGATAATTCTGGGAATTCTAATCTAAAAGAGTAATTTTTCCAAGCTCTCCCTGGGCATAGCCCACCAAGGTGGGGTAAGAGGAGTGTTTGTGGCCTGCAGACCATAGGTAGCTACCCATACCTACTTTGGCATGTGGAAAACAGGAACACAACCAAGAAGGTCAGGCAAGTGTATGCAGCTCTATTTTTTATCATTCATACAACCAGAAATCACATGAAGACAGAATGGTCCAATGTGTTTGCAGTATTGTCTACCTCTCTTTTGATATTTTAGTTTCATACAGGATAGAACAGAGGAGCACCCTGCTCTATTACTTTACAGTATAATGTTTAAACAACCTTGTAATTTTTCTTGCAGACTATGGATGGTCCTGGAGAAAATGACCCTGATCTGAAACCATCACCATATCCTCGGTTCTGTGAGGAAATCAAAAGAAACATGCCTTCATATACAATGTATTTTACTAAAGTATTTCAAAACAAAACATTCCATGTGTACAAGCTTGTGAGGCATAAAAACACTACATAGTTTTTGCTCTGATCACTGTAGAAAATTCTAAGAGTTAACAAAAATGGTTAATTTTTTGAAACAGGGTTGTATACTGTTTTATGTTTACATCATAATTACTGTGACAGTTCTCAAGGGTTTGTTTTGGTAACATTTTTGTCAAGGAAACTGTTATGGATGACATGGGGCTGGTTCACAAATGCCACTGGTTTGCATACTGCTGCTACTGTGGAGTGCAAGCCTTTTTATGAATTCTGTCATACCACCTATAATGTTGTTTGTGACTCCTTTCATTATGAAGGATGCTGTTAACTCCCCCCATCACTAAAGATTTTTAATGTGCAAAGAAGGGCTGCGAGCCCAAGACCTACTGCTACACCCAGTTTGTAAAGAGCCTATTCACAAAGGCTTATATGAACCAACTGTAGTCTCTTTCCTTTAACTGCTGATCTAAGGCATTCTGCTCAGGGTTCTGGCTTGTCAGTGTCATCCTGAGACATCACTGGCTTTTTGTTTTTTCTCCTTTTCCTTAGGCTGCTTTAGCATTCTAGTCCTAAGCACACTTATTTGGGAGTAAGTCCTACTGATCTCTTGGATCTTACAGCCAAATAAGTGTGCTTAATAGCACAGAGTTAACTTTAAATCCAAATCCAACAACCCAAAACTTGATAAAATCAGAATAAAGGATTCTAGCAATTTCCTTCAATCCCACTAGGTCTAGGACCCAGAATTTAGCTCTATATTAGCCATTAGTGCTTTGTCTTTGGTAACCTTCCCTTCACCCACACCCAGCCCTGTCTGCTTCCCACTCAACACAGCACAGCTATAAATAATAATAGTAAATAATAATTTTTTTATTTATACCCCGCCCCTCTGTGAACAATCGGGGCGGCTGGAAGGGCAGTTATTCTTTGCTCACAGGGTTGGAAATGCCAACATCCTAGTGACTGTTTTGAAGCTAAGGTCAAGGTAAAAAGAATCCCCATCTATAGCTTGGATTTAGCAAGTACTCAAACATGAATGTTTCCCTGGCAGGGACAGCTTTACACCAGTTAGCAGAAAACAGTTTTCTTTGCACTATTGTTCAACTTACAGTTGGATCTTTCATGCCAACTGCCAATTGATAGGCCTTCAGGCAACATTCTGGATTTTGTATGGATATTGCTACCGACAATTATAATCACCATCCAGCACACTTTCCCAGTAGCCTTTAAAGGCTTGTGCCCATTGCCTGTATAATAGTTCTTTTGCTATACCACTTCTTAAATTCTTGTTATTTTCAGAGACTTGTGATCCAGTATTTCAGTTGTATCCATCAGTAGTAGTTGGTTTTCCAGTCCTTCCACACTTGCTGATGAATTTGTCTGTGTGATTTTAAGAAACTGAAGATGCTGGGAGCATGGTGGATTATTCTTCATTTGGTTTCTGGGGGGTTATATTGTAGCATGCTGTGATGTCTTGTATTGGACAATTTTTGAAAGGAGGTGTTACAGACAAAGCAAAATGCTCCCAGTCCTTGTCCTGCATGCAACTGATCAATTCCTGTATCTTTTTTTAAATGTTTCTTAATGTAAGAGTAGGATACCCAGCTAAATAGTGTCACAGGGATCATTAAAAGTTGTAGGATCTTTTGTGTTCTAAGGGATTTTTTTTTATTATATATGACATATACATAAAATACCCCCCCCCCCCATGAATACCTCTCACTGTTTTCTTCCTCCTTCCTTGTACAAAGCAAAACCCAAAAATCATGTATCTTATGTTGAGGCAAGCATTTTTATGCATTTTTTATGAAAGCTACCAACTTTTTAATGATGCATTTTTTGAAAAGAAGCACTGTGATATTGTTTGTAATGCTAATTTTAACATTTTATATGGGATTTAGGGACAAGGTGGTTTAGAAAGATAATTTTTCCTGTCTTTAACAAATCACTTAACAATTATAGGCACAATCTCACTTTGGGACTTCTTCTGCACAGGCCCTATTGGAACAAATGGGATTTGAATCAAAACAGGATTCATCTCTCATTAATTTAAACTTGATTTGCCCAAGTGCAATTCCCACTGGTGCAATATAAGATAGTAATCATGTGTTTCTGGAAAACCATAGAAACATCTATTGGACCATGTTTGACCTGCTCAAATAATTCAGGCACAAAAATGGTTACAATTAATTTCTAATGATGGGAAACTTGCAGGGCTTCAGCTAGCTCTCCCTAAATTTAATTAAACCAAGATGTGTAATGAGATTAAAGTTCCCCAGCTGAGCTATGTTTTATTTCCCAATGATTTAAACATTTCCCCTCTGCAGTTGTTCCTGGGTAAATTACTGCAGGGCTAGATATGGTTCTGTCACCCACACATAAAATAATTTACATTTGGGCAAGTATTCATTAAGTAACAAGCAGGATCTTTCTGCACTTTCATGCTGCTACTGAAAGGAAAGCAGGCTTTAATCAACTTGCATTTAAATCAAACCAGGACGTATGCCACGTTTTTGTTTTAAGCAAGCAAAGCCCCTGAATAATTTCTACTCTGTTTCTGTTAATGAGGTTGGAGCCCATTGTCATTTCCAGATAATACCATAATAAAACATTTTAATAAGCAGTAAAAGTTTAATTAAACCTGTAGGTGTGCGTGCCTGGTGAGTGTGGGTCAGCAGATTACTCAGGGTGAGGGGGTTTGCTGCTGCACACTAATTCAGGATAAGCGCATGTAAGATACGGTGCGGTTAGATAAGGTTGTCCTATTCTTCAAAAGCAGTGGGTGTAATCTGCTGGCTCTAAATGCACAGGACTACTTTGAACAGCATTTTCAACCAGTTGCCACAGCTATGGTGGGTCAGCCCTTGCAATTTTTAAGGTAGCTTGTATGTGTGATTTGACTTGAACCAAGATCATTGGTAGTAAAAAGAACCCTGACCCCATGTTGTCATGCAGAACCTGTTAATGTCATGATACATATCCAGGCTTATTACTGGAACTGTTGTGTGCCAACCCACCACGTCAAATTTGTTCTTGAATGTAAAGTTCTTGAATGTACATTCAAATTTGTTCTTGAATGTATGTAAGAGATGAGGCAGTATCTTCTAGTGCAGTGGTCCCCAACCCCCGGTCCGCGGCCCGGTACCGGTCCGCAGAACAAATGGTACCGGGCCGCCCTGCTACTGCTTGTTTTGATTTAATAATCAACGCGACGCCGCAACCCCCCCCCCAGTGGGCCGCGGAAAAATGATCAAACGATGGCCGGTCCACGGCAATAAAAAGTTTGGGGACCACTGTTCTAGTGGACTAGTGAAAATACTGGAAACAGGTTTTTAAGTTGCACAGAACTCTTCGATGGGCTTAATTCCTGAGAGAGATTGAGAGATGATCATTGATTGTTAACCTTGCAATTGTTTCCAGAAGAGCAGGAGCTGAAGCTGCATTAAGGGTGCTTAAAGGAGCTTTACTTATTATCTGTCATGTCGGCCACACTGATTCACTGTGCCTAATAGCTGCAAAACAATTTCGGTACTATTATCTAGTGATTGGAGGATTTGATGTTGTTAAAAGAAACTTGCTTCAAAAAAATAATAATCAGGATCACAAATAGCTTTTGATGGTTTTCATTTTCATTTGTGCTTTGCTGCTCTAGGTACCAGTACTTCATGCTTATAAGAATGTGCTGGGGTCACTAGGCTGAGAGAGTATTAACAATCTAATCTGGAAAAGGCATAGCAGGACCAGCCCAGCTATATAGGAGAGTTAAGACCCCCATCAGGTAATGGCAAGAGCAGAGTAGATGAAGGCAGCAATTGGTACTTGAATGATACAGCAAGGATTTTTCTAAGTGTTAATCCTAAAGGAAAGGGGGGGAATCACTTCAGGCAGTACAGAAGTCAGTGAGTCAGCACATGAGGCAGGAGACTCTCTTTAGAAAGAAGAGCAAAAGCATTGAAAATAGAGTCCGGAATTGTTGACTGAAAAGTAATCTTTCCCCATAGAATCTTCCTTTGAAGCCAGAGACATATGCAGTGCAAGCCAGTGGATATTTCCTAAGAAGCAAACTCCACCATGTGCAGAGAGCTTTAAGAGGTGTGGCTGTGATCACATCCTCAGCCTGTCTTCATATACATAGGCTGCTCCTGTGTTCTTTAGTGCAAACTAGGATGGATTCTAGTTTGAATTGACTTCTGGATAACTTCCTTTTTCAAAACTGGCCTCTCTGGGGCCTAAAATGGCTCAGTGGTGGTATTCCCCCTCATATATATTCTGCAGGGCTTTGGGGATACTATAAGCCAAAGAAATGTAAATCATCATGGAGTGGGTAGCCTTTCAAGCTTCTCTGTGCGGTCCCCCAGCCCCTGATAGTTGCCTTTGCTCTAGGAGACGTGATTCTCCATTAAAGCAAGAATCTTCTGGCTCTGGATGTGGGTGTGTTGGTAGGGAGGATTTGTCACCAGAATCAACTTGGGGGCTTTACACTAGTACTGTATAATGGGTTTCTAATAAGTCTGCTTTTTACAGTGAAAGAGGCATCCAGTATGTCCTAATACTTTACATTTAATTAGCTGCCAAACAACACACGGGTGGACTTCTGTTTAGCCTGGAGAAAAGAAGGTTAAGAGGTAGCCCTGTTTAAATATTTGAAGGGATGTCATACTGAAAATGGAGCAAGTTTGTTTTCTGCAGCTCCAGAAAGCAACAGAACGATGGCTTTAACCCACAGGAAAAGAGATTCCACCTCAACATTAGAAGATACTTCTTGACAGTAAGAGCTGTTGGACAGTGGAACATACTCCCTCGGAGGTTGGTCTCCTTCTTTGGAGGTTTTTAAACAGGCTGGATGGCTAGATGTTGAAAGTGCCTTGATTGTAAATTCCTGTGTGGCAAAGGGTTGGACTGGATGGCCCTTGAGATGTCTTCCAGTTCTGTGATTCTGTATTCTATGAACTCAAATTAGTGAGCAAGTAGCCTAACATAACATTATGCCCCACTAGTGTAATACAGCATATCAGCCTCTGTTGGTTTGTTGTTATTTAAAACCAGAAGTGAACTTCTGATCACTTCCAGTTTTGAAAGAAAAAAATTAAGCAAAATAGGAGGTGTCATCCACAGCAAAAGGCAAAATGGCCCCCAGAATTTGCTCATCTCTGTTGCAATCTGACCCATTGGGAGGGTGCAAAGCTAGGGAAGACAGGTTGAAAAAATACATTTTGGGCTTCTCCCACTCTTTTATTGTGCTGTCAGTCACACCTCACAATCAGGATGCTTGTCAGTAAAGTTTTCTTTTTGACTTTAGATATAACCACCATTATTAAATCTAATCTTACTAGAAAATCTGTTTCATAAATCTGTGAGTGACTTGCAGTGTAATCCAAACTATGTTTACTCAGACATTTGTTAGAAATGCTGCTGAAAGGATTCACTTCCAAGCATGCAAAGGATTGCAGCTTTACTCTGCTTTGTCCCTTATTGTACATGTGAGATTTATTCTACAGCTATCCCAAAGAGGTTTGTAATTTATTGGCTAGGGCCTTGTTACTGGCATACACAGGCATATGTTAAACCCATGCCTGTGTATGTGTCTATTTTGTCATTGTCAGAGGCTGGTGTTCCTGTCCTCTGTGGTGACCAAAGGCCCTCTGCTCAACCTACCATAGAATGGCCCACCGTCCATAGCCTGGAGGAGATTGGGAAAGGTGAAATAAGTATTTGGCTGTGTTCCCATAGTCAGATGTAAAGCGCTATCAGCCACTGAGACCACTGGAGGACTCTGTGATGATATCATTGCTTTCCATTTAGTTATGGGGAATAGTCTGATGATGATGCGGTCCACGCTCCTCTAGGCATGAATGGCTGGGGCCTTCAAGAGCTTGTGGTGGGTCTAAGGCTGTGATTCACAAACGTTGGTCCTCCAGCTGTGTTGGAGTTCAACTTCCAGAAGCCCCAGCCAGCTTGGCCCACAGTCAAGAATTCTGAGACCTGAAGTCCAAAACATCTGGAGAACCAAAGTTTGGGAATCACTGGTCTAGGGGGTGGTAAATGGCTCACCATAGCCATTTCTCTAGGTGGAACTACTACACTATTCAGAGCTATGCAGAATTGCAGCCACTGATGATCTAAGAGAGAAATTTTCATTTTCTGAAGCTAGCATGAACATTAAAAATCATAAGTGTTGGGGTCCAACAAGTTCCTCATTCTTCTTTCTAGTTCAATACTTTTTTCTGGTTAATAATTTACTAGGCAGGTATTCTCTAGGATGCTGAAACAGTATGCATGACTATTGTCTTCTCAATAAAAGTTCTGTATGAAAATCAAACCTTTTGTTTTTTCTCCTTTTTAATTCAGCCATTTTAAAAAAAAAAATTTGTTTATTTGTATCCTCTTATCAAAATTCTTTTGCCATAAGAATCTTTTTGACCTTGTCTCAAGTGCCTCAACATGCTGAAGGGAGTTAATATTTATTTAAATCATCTTTGGTTTTTGACAGCTTGTAAGAGTAGCTTTTATTGAATTTTCAAGTTAAATGATTTAGCAGTAGCCTCTTTTCTCCCTGCTGCTGTCTGGTACACTTAATCTTAGGAAGGTCAGCAGCTTGTCTGAGGGAGTTACTTGGACAGCGTTAACTAGAAGTTGTATTTTTGATCCACTGGGATAAGTAGCTGTGTTTCCCTTTCCTAATGGTGAACTTCGTAATATTTTGGAAACTTTCTATGATAGAAAAAAGAGCCTTCTATCAGGGAAATTCAGCCAGAAGTAATTGCATGTGGCACGCAACTTATTTGAATTCCAAAAGACTGTGGGTTTAAAATGAACCTAAGATCTCACAGATGCAAACAAAGATTCTTCAAGTCATATTCACTGCCTTGATTGATTGCCATGAGCCACAACTTTGCAATGTAAACCAAATATCATGAGTAGTAGAGGGGTGTAGCTCTTGTCAAAATGATTGACAGTTGTCAAAATGATTTGCACCCTCCCCCAGAAGTGCTAGAAGATGGGACATGCAGTTAGGGCAGATCTGGTATGGAGCATGTGACCCTCCTTCTGGAACTCATCCCACCCACCCTAACCTGATTTCAGACCCCTTGGAACAACATATTCCAAACGGTCCGATCGTGGTAATTTCCAACGTGTGCCCCAATTGGCCCAAACAGGGTCATGTGACTCCCCTCCTCAAACCCACTCCACCCCTACCAGTAGGAACCAATTTCAGATCCCTTTGATTCATGTGGACCAACAGAGTGGGAAAAAGCAGAGCAAAAAGCTTAAGAAAGGGGAGGCTTCCCAATGGCACACTACACAAACCAGTGAAAATTCATTTTAAAATAAATAAGGTTGTTCTATCTAAAGTAGATTCTCAATGGCAATCCAATCTAGTGAATATACAGTTTTCTAAGTATAACAAATGGTTTTGTTGTTGTTAACTGCCCTTGAGTCAATCTCGACTCATGGTGATCCTATGGATGAGACATCTCCCTCTGTCCTCCACTGCTCTGCTTAATTCCTGCAACCCCTTAATACCCATGACCTCCTTAATACAGTCCATCCATCTAGCCATGTACATTTTAACAGTAATATATATTCTGTTAAATATGCCTGGGTTTTGGCTTTGCCTTTAACAATATTTTTAGGCAAGATGGAAGAAAACCTGACAAGTAACAAACAGATCATGGTCGGGAGTTTCAAAACCAAGCTGTAAGCAGGCTTATTAAAACAGTATGTGGTTCATCATTTTGTCTCCAATAATGAGGTTAAGGTGGGTTGTGTAACAATAATAGAACTTTAAAAGCAAAAATGTAGAGGTATTTCACAGGCTGCATTCGCACTACGAAAATAATATGGGATGAATCCAGATTAAATCCTTGGTGTTCACACATGCCCCGAATGCACTAAAAAAACAACGCTTAATCTGGGATATTCGATACTGGGGGGCAGGGGGGGGTCCAAGTTTTCCTGAAAGATCCACACCGATCCATGTCATTGGCAGTGTGAATAAGCTTCCAGATTGATTCGGCTCGCTCTGTCGTTCAAAGGAATAGAGATGCTTCCATTTTATCCTGAAATGATGGCATGTTTCAATAACACAAGGGTTAAAATGACTCTAAGAGATTCAGAAACCCAAAACATAATGGGAACAATGATCCCAATATGCATCAGCGCAGTGATCCGCATCTCCTTGGGACAAAAAAATGAATGCCCCCACAGCTAACAACATCATTACTGGTGTGCTTCTGCTCGTCCTAAAAAGTTATAATCAGTTTTCACACAAAAAACAAAGTGAGGCCAGCAGATGTTAAGCTTTTAAGCTCTGGGTTTGTTTGTTTTTTTGTTTGTTTGTTTTTTTGTTTTTTGTTTTTTTGGCTTCCTGAGGTAGAGAATTCACACCCTCAAAGTTCCCAACTTCCCCTGGTGAATAATACATATAGAATCATAGAGTTGGAAGAGACCACAAGGACCACAATCCAACCCCCTGCCATGCACTCAAGATGCTTTCATGCCCTGTTTTCCCAACTAATGTAAGTATAAACACACAAGTGTATAACAAATAATTTTTATTGGAAGAAAGAATAGAAATGTGTCAAGGATAGCGAAACATTGACAGTCTGTACACTCCTGCCAGATTATTTCTCAGCACCATCAGCACCATCTTTCTGTGCGGGAAAATGATTAAGGGGGTGGGGGATCTTTTTTCTTTGGGAAATATATATTTATCTCTCTCCCTCTCAACTGATACCCCACCCACCAACATTTTTAGAAGTCTGAATCAATTGCCAGAGTTTTATTCAAAGGGTCTTCCTCAAACATACAACCAAGAGTAGGTAGATGTGGGTCAGGATTTCCCTCTTCAATCAGCAGTTTCAAAAGTCCTGCACCATTGAAAATATCTGAAGCTTTCAAATATGTCTCTGGGCTCTGGATTATTGTTGGAGACTTCCATCTTCTCTATCACCTGAATAATTGTTTTTAAATTACAACTGCAACCACAGGTGATATCTGAGTCTTCATTAATGGAATGCATACTCCTGGGGGTTGTGTGTGTATTTTCGGGATCTTTATACTGCAATTCCCTTTTTAGGTTGAATAGTCAAAGGTGTGAGAGCCGTCAAAAATCTGACAGGACCAGCATCACTTTACCAAGGTGACCCCTCTCTGGGTTTTACTTTCTGGGAGTAGAAAACCCAGTAAACCTCTGAAGGGTACTTGGCACATCTATGTGTCTGGGCATGCAAAAATGACTGCTTCTCTGTGTGATATATATCTCCAAGGGCTTCCTATTGAATGGTTCAGATCATGTGAATCTGAGGGGTCTGAAACTGATTCCTATTAGTCAAGGATAATGGGCGGGTTTAATGAGGGGTCACATGAACCCCATTCAGGTCAATCAGGTTGAACATTGGAAATCTACACGATTGGTCAGTTTGGACCACGTGGGTCAGAAACCAGTTCCTCCAGGTGGGGATGGTGGAGCAGGTTCAGAGATGACTCACATGTTCTATAACGTCTGTAACAACTTCAAAAACTACATTTTGAATATAATGGCTGGCATCTTATTTGTGGGAGATGCAGTGGCTCAAGTGGTTAAGATGCTGACTCTTGATTGCAAGATCGACAGGTTGGCAGTTTGAGGCCCAGGTGTTGCATGATGAGGTGAGTTCCTGTCACTAGTCCCAGCTTCTGCCAACCTAGAAGTTCAAAAGCATACAAATGCAAGGAGATAAATAGGTACCACTTTGATGGGAAGGTAAACAGCGTTCTGTGAAATCATGCTGGCCACACAATCACAGAGTTGCTCTGACAATGCTGGCTCTTTGGCTTAGTAATGGAGATGAGCACTGTCCTCTACGGTTGGACATGACTTGACAACCTTGTTAATGGGGAATACCTTTACCTTCTTTACCTTTATTCTATTTTTGAATTACAATGGTGTTTAGTCTGGTTCATACCACCACAATCCACTCTTACAGCTATTGCACAGTTCAGAAGTCTCTTCCAAAACCTGCCTTTTAAGCAGTGCAGCTCTCCCCAACACAGCCATTTCCATGTTGCTAGGGAGCATGGAATGAGCGGGGTTACATTCATCTCTTTCCTGTAGCTGGAGAGACTGTGATAAGCATCTGCAGGGGAGGTCCCTACAAAAACCTGGGGCATTGCATTCATCTACTGGGAAAGAGCTGGACACATCCCCATTCATCCACCTGATGCCTCCTGATGCAAGTTCTTGGCCAAAATTGCTTGAATTGTTGTGTACCACTCTAGACCAACAGTCGAGCCTTGTTACGCTCAAAGTACTATCACTGGCCAGTGCATTATGCTGCTAAGAGAGCTGGAAATGGCCTGTTAACATGCTGTTCTAAAACTGACGTCAGCCTCGCACACAAAATTTTAGGAGCTGTTTGTAATGGCTGGAAACTGCAGGGAGCACAAGAGTTCTGAGGACATAGGATAGTAATAAGCAGCTGCAGGTGGCAATGCAACCTATTTCTTTGGCTACTGATGCTAGAGAGGATACCACAGGATATATGCAACATAAAACATGGTCCCATGTTGTTTAGATAGATGACACACGCATAACAAGTTAACGGTTCATTGAAGATAGCCTTGAAGATATTATGTAGCCACAATCTTTTAGACTGTATCAGATATGTATGAGGGTCCTTTTTTGATAATTTGCAAGAAGTGGAGCAGCTCACAGTCCCCTCTGCTATATGTACATGGGAATGTAGAAGTCCACCTTACATGGAATTGGAACATGGTCTCTCCTAGTCATGATGAAACTCGTGCTAGTGTGGCTCCCTCTGCCTGATATTTTTCCTGAGGTTGTTGTGCAGTGAAGAGGGAAGGCCTCTATGACATTTTTAGAAAAGATACAATACAGATGTAATCAATACAACACATGCACATCCTGGATAGCTGCTCCTCTGCAAGGTTTCAGAGCAGGGTCCTTTCTAGCCCTACATGGTGGTGGTGCCAAGATTTGAACCTGAAACCCTTTGTTTACAGGGTATGTGCTCTAACCCTGAGCTACAGCCCTGTGCAAGGGATGGAGAAAAACTATGCACCCCCATCCTTGAATCACCGAAATCCTGGTCTTTGGACATCGATTGCTCCTTGGTTTCTCTCTACCATTAGAACTCCGCTCCGTGCTTTAGGTACTGCTATCTTAATTTTTTTAAAAGCCTGAGTTTTTGCCTTTAGTCCTGCAAACTCCTCTCAGAAATTCAAGAAAATCCTGATGAGAAAATATATAATTCTAAAACAGATCACCAGGCCCTGGAGTCTCAACATACTTTTAGTTGCTGCATTGTCTCCTCTTAAGATACAGCAAAGTAACCTTTCCTGAAATGTTCTTTTAGATGCCTCAATGCTACATGGCTTAGCTTTTTGTTATCCTGGAATGTCATTTTGTTGGGGGGGGGGGGGTTAGAGGAGAAAACCCTAGGAAAATCAGTGAAGTTGACAGGTCGTCAGATTAAATGCTCTTATATACAAGACTATTTAAATTGCAGACCTAACACAGTTTTGTAAGAAGTGGAGTTGTTGCTGCTCCATGTTATCCTTTAAAGAGTTTGGCAGGAGATTAAAGTACCAGATTATTGAAAAATCCAACTACCTAGGGACATGCTGATTTTTAAATTTATTTTTCACCCTCTCTTCTTTTTCTCCTTTCAGCTGCAGGACTTCTGTTAAAGAAGCCTACTGGCCTCATTTGTGGCAAAGTCCGTAATTCTTGCATTTGATATGACCTATAAACCAAAAGGACAGTGCAAGTAGATAAATAGATAAAGCAAATAGCTTTAACTATTTGTGTTGACCAAGCAAGGGCAGCAGTTGCAACATGTTTAAACCATGAGCACAGCTTTTTTGGGGGGGAGGGGGTAACTCCTGCAATCTTCCAGTCAGCATAGCTAATGGAGGATTCTGGGAGTTATAGTCCAAAAAATGCTTTTCCCCAAGATGAGTATGATATGGCATGAAAGAGAAGGTATTAGCATATACATATCATAAGCCCTGCCACTGTCCAAACCTGTTTCATCATGTGGAATTGAAGGAACAGCCAGCCATACAAAGCCATGTGTTTAAAACATGTAGAACATACAAAGCCATGTGTTTAAAACATGTAGAACAGCAAACCCCGTCTGTTTAGATGGAGTTATAATACCTATCCCACTTCTATCCAAGCAGACATAACTGAGGTGCTTCCAGATAGAACCTGTACCTTTCCTCTGCCCCATTCACAGAATTTTACAAAGAGACCAGCTGCCCTTATAAAGCTGTGTTCTATCATTACTTCTTTTTTTTCCTAAGAAAGACATGATTTTATTTTTAATGAATTTTAATTGCAATTAAAAAAGAAGTAGGGGGGGACACATAGTTATAGGGTAGGCATTGACATTAATATAAGCTAATATTGGCCAGAATCCTATTGATACTATTACACCAACTTATTATACATCTGCCTGTGTTTTTAGGTTCATTCCACAAGGAGGTATTCAGTACCTCCTTGCATGACTACCTCCCTTTCTTTGCAGTGCAACTGACCTTTTCAATGCCAGAGTATGGCCCCATGGAAAATTAGTGGCTGGTGGCTGGCTGTGAATTCCGCAGTTGGGAAAAGATTACACCCGCTTTCCAGATCTCCAGTGAGGGTGTGTGTGTCTCCTGCAAACCTAGCAGCTCTTCTCCTAGCTGCAGTGGTGTCTCCACCCCTGGTATCACCCAATGTGAAGGGAGGAGTGATAGCCAAAAGGGCACACTTGGCCTTCTCCTTCACCACCATGGCAGAGGTCTTGTAAGGAAACCCATGCCGCCGCAGCAAATTCACGAGGGGCACAGCAGGAGGAGGGCCCAAATGGGTGTCACCCCTCTTCTGGGCTGTCACTTTACCACCACCCGTCGCACTCACCTAGTGATGCTACTGCCCAACTGCAGAAATATAGTCAGAAATTGCCCAACCACCTCTCAACCTTCCCTGGCTACTGACTGGACACGGGGGCCATGTCTTGGCACTGAAAAAATCAGTAGCCTAAGGTCTGAAGGGGAAAGGAGGTGGAGGGTATGCTGGGGGAGCATTATGCTCTGCCAGCCTTGTGTAAAAACGTGGCCCATCAGTCCAAAAAGACACCTAATTAAATGTGTCATTTTAATGTGTAAATAAAGCTGCAAGATCTTCCAGCCCTGCGTTTGTCCTGTTTAGAGCTAACATAGGAAACTCCCTTATACATCTCAGAATAATGACTACTGAATGCCAATTGCTGCCAACGCCAGCAAGCAATGGCTGTCCAGAGTTGCAGGCAAAGTCAGCTCTTTTTCTCCTCACCTCTGATCCTTTTAACTAGAGATGTCAGGGATTAAATATGAGAATGTTGAATAAAATCTGTGCATCATGACTGAACCGCAATGTGTGCCTCTAGCAACCACATTTGTTCTAAGAGTTATAGGGCACACTACATGAATGGCCCTTTCAATGTGGTTTGGGAAGCACAGAAGATCCTTCCCAGGGGAGCCTCCAAATGTGTTAGAGTACAATTCCCATCATTCCCAACCAGTTATGTAACCCAAATAAGTTTGAAGATGCTAGTAAGGGTCCAATGAAGGCTGGCATTTCTCCTACAGAGCCACAAAGAAGACTTACACTGGGGTGCCCTCTGGTTTGAATTGGCTTCCTACCTCCTCCTGCCTACTGTCAAGGGCACCGGCTGTCCGTCCTTTCTTTTATTCTCATCTTGGGATATTCAGATGAATCAGTGAGACAATTTGCCGCCCCCCAGCCACGCTTTCACCTTCAAGTATCAGAATCAGGGCTCAAATCAACTAGAATTAATGGCTCAGGGTGAGTAAAATACTTTGCAGTGTATGTTAAAAAGAGCATTTTTTATTCTGTACAGAATACCAAGGGAGCAAACAGCATGTTACAAGGCAAAATAAATAGTCTAGTTTGGATTGAAAGTGCACTCAAATGATAGTATATCACATTGTGGGTGGATCAGATTTAAATGAATGGGTAAGAAGCAAATCATTAACACTGAGTAGTGTCTAGATGTTGTTAAAACAGGGAAAGAGGTTGGGGAGAGGGATGTTTGCTACTGATTTTTCCTACAAGTCTGCCACAATTACAAAACAAAGCTTAGATGTACAATACACTTGTCCCAGCTCACAAAACAATATCAATGAAAATTGGATTCCTCCTCCCCATGCATTCCCTGCCTTTCCTGCTCCACCATCACTTCTGGTCTTCTGGATGGGGGTGATTATATTTAGAAACATAGGAAATTGCCTTATTCTGAGTCTATCTAAATCAGTATTGTCAAAGCTGGCTGACACCAACGGCATTCCAGGATGCTAGGGAGGATGTGTTCATAAGCCTCCTTGGAAATTCCTGGTCTCCCCTGATGGTCACCCATCCAAGAACTAACCAGGCTCAACCCTGCTCAGCTTCCAAAATCAGAGACTGGATGGTGGTGTCTAGATCTGTTTGCCACCTGTATGAATTAATGACAAAATAATTTTTAACAACAATAGACTACTGGAAGGAAAAGCACATTCACTCATTGCTTGCCAGATGAAAAATAGGACAGGGCTCCTGTACCTTTAATGGTTGTTCAAACGAGGGAATTTCAGCAGGGAGACTTGTGACAAGCAAAACCTGCTGAAATTCCACCTTCTACACAGCTGTTAAACGTTCAGGAGTCCTTGCCCTGTTTCCCCCCCCCCCCCCCCCGGTAACCCTTGTTGTGATGTCCTAAACTTTCCCTCAAGAGAGTAAATTCCAAGATTTAAATACAGTTGGTACTCCATATTTGCAGCTATAACTTTTGCATATTTGCTTATTTGAGAATTTTAAATATGTTGTCTCTAGGTTTTCCAGCATGATTCTGCTGACCATAGAGTCACACTGGAGAACCTAGAGATTTCTAGAGAAAACAATTCTCCAGGTATTTGTAAGCCCTCCAGTGCAATTTTATGGTCAACTTCCAGAAGATATTGACGACAGAGTCACACTGGAGAAACCTTGAGATTCCTAGAGAGGTGTTCTCTCGGGTAAAAAAAAAAAAAAAGGGGGGGGGTATTTGCATTTTTTCCACTTTCATGGGTGTCCTGCACCCCTAACCCCAGCGAATGTGAAGGGCCCACTTTACTGTATTAAAAAAAACCAGATCTTCTTCCCTGATGACCAAACCATCTTAGGAGAGCACCTAGGATCTGGTGCCCAACAAGCTAACCAAACACTGAAAGTATATCTTTTTTTGCATTTCATACAACCCTGTAAAAAAAAAAGTAGCTGTAGAAAGGGAATTGAGTATTTCTGGCTTCCTATAAAAATGCTGATCTCTGCTGTGGCATAATACACACTTAGGAACTTTTGGCAATGTTCCTTGATGTTTTGCCAAGGACTCTTCAATATCCATTACTGCTTTCAAAGTGTATTTGTTCATTCCCTCCTTTGTGCATGGATGATCCTCCACTTTCTGGTTTCCCATCTCCCTGACTTTTCTTACAAAGTTATAGCTCATTCTTCTGTGCTTCATTTGTTGGAAAAAAATTATGAATAATCTAAGGAGCACTCATAACGGAAGACCTCCTTTTTGCAAAGCCATGGGAATGGGATAAGTTGCTCAAGGCTGGAAACATCAGCAGAATGAAATCTAACTTTAGATTTTAAGTCCGCAGTGACTTCTTGCCCAATGCACAGTATTTATGTGGAATGGTTAAGTAAAAATGCAGACATGCAATGAGAAGATTGAAATGCACTGCAGAGGCCGCCTTCTTCACTTCAGATATTTGAGTTTCAGCAAAAAATAAATCAGGACTGGTATTTGAGCTAGTTAAAGAAATGGATTTTTAAAGGACTAAAAAATGTACGAAATCACAACATCATTCTAACAGAAAGTCTCTTCCAAATGGCTCTCAAAGGCTTTTATCCTCTCCTCAAGGCAGAAAAATCCCAGTCTGGGCCATGATCAATGAAAGATGATTCCCGTTTGGGACCTTTTTCCCAGGCAGCATTCTGGATTCTTTTTTGCTATTTATTCTGCTGTTCACTTTGGGTAGAAACTACAGCCTAATTTATCTCTGAAATGGCTTGTTGACCAATCTGTGGTTAAAACATGATTTTAAGCTGTGAGATTTTTAGAAAGTCTCATTTTGGGGTCACAAGGTTGGCAGGTAGCAAAAGGAAATTTTCCAAGGCTCTTGCGGGGGGTGGGGGGAGAAGTAGTGTGGTCTTCCTTTATATCCAGGTGACAGAATGTACTGTATCATTTTGGTTGGCAGGGAAGAAAGCCCTCAATTTTGAATGCTCCCCTATGTAAATAGCTTCATAAAAGAAAAGAAAACTACCATAATAGCAACCAGCTCTGTGTCCTCCAACTGCAATTGTATAGGGGGGATCCATATTATAAAGGGACCATTCAAATATCATATCCCAAGTTGCTGTCTAAGGTGTTACAATCCACTTTATCTAC
Organism: Phrynosoma blainvillii; assembly: GCA_026167975.1. Lineage (NCBI taxonomy): Eukaryota > Metazoa > Chordata > Lepidosauria > Squamata > Phrynosomatidae > Phrynosoma > Phrynosoma blainvillii. The sequence continues at coordinate 16,343,415 of JANUYF010000007.1, read as the reverse complement.
TGATCCAACCAAGGGGACCTGTAAACAAGTCACTTTATGAAATCAATTATGAAATCAGGGTGTTGTGAATTTTAACAAAATGCAAAATGTTGACGGTAAGCTTCTATACCACTTCTGCTTATGTAATGCACCTCTTCCTGACAGCAAATGAAGATTCTCAGATTATGAAACCATGAAAAAAGAAATGTCCCACTCTAAGGGTAGAGGGAAAGAGGTTTAAGAGATCATCAAAAATGAGTTTAGCACAAATTTTTGCTGGGTTCAAAGACTAGGAGTTCAAATCTCTCCTAGTTCACAAATTTGTGAGCCATCCTGGAAGCCTTTTTGGGTAAAGAGTATGAAATAAATTATTCAAATAAATAAATCAGTACCTGCCTGCCTATTTACTTACACAAATGGTTTTGTGTTTTGCAATGCTGCATCTGCCATATATGAAACCTCCTGTCAAGGAGATAAACTGAGATATTTGGGGCTATATGGACTCAGTCATATGTTGGGATATTTGGAATCGCATAAAGCAACTCTCAGGAGTAATTTCTGTCCTTTTCCAGTGGCAAAATGACATACTTCAGTAAGCTGTGACAAGAAGTTGCTGGTTCCCCAGCTACAATCCATGCTTCCCCCCACATGGATGAAGAGCACCTAGGAATTTCATCAGGTTTCTATGATAAACAGGAGTTCCTCCATTTTTCAGAGTCTTCTCCCCAAATAACAAAGCATTAAATGTGGGAGGAGGTACAGTACATTTTAATGAGGGTTTGCATCACAAGTGTTGAGATGGCAACTGAGCTGTCTGAGATGGGATGAGCCATTGGGGGGAAGTCTAGATGGTTCTGTAGGGAAGTTTTTAAAAGAACTAAAAGCAACACAAAGCTTCAACCTGTCTATATGTCTGTCTCTGACTCCATGAGGGGCTTCTAACCAGAAGCTGTGGAACTGTGAGGTTGGTAGAGCCAGATAATGAAATCCAGGCTCTCAGTTATCCATAAACATAAAGGAATACAAATCCCATTTTATGTATGAGTAAGATTAGGAAAATGTACACCGGGAGTGCACTGCAGTGGCGTCAGGTTTCTGATTTATTTTCCTGGCTTAAGTGAATTAACTTGACTCTGTACTTTATACTTTCTGTCTGTGCCTGAAGAGAATGTTGGTCCTTCATGTAGTCATATCCTTCTGCTATAAAATCCCCTGACTTAAAATGAAGCTTTTCTTTAAGGTACTTTGCCTCTCTTGCACTCCCTTTTTCACATGCCTTAGTTTGGCCCAGTTCCTCCCTAGGTTGACAAGTGAAATGCCAGTAGAATTCCCCAGCAGTTAGTGGGCAGTTAGTCATCAGCTAGTGGCAGTGAGTTCTTTAGATAAAAGTGGTCTCAAGGGGTCCCATCCAGTTCAGCAGGAGAGGAAGGGGACCCACAGAGAACCTTCACAGTTTTGATATGTGTTGGCTACAATTCAGAAAGGGACATCTTCGTAAGAGGACACATATCTGTGGGAAAGAGAAGTGAGAAATTTTGCTACATCCGTATTCAGCAAGTGGCTGTTGTGACATTACTATGTGGAGGGGGGAAGTGGAGTGACCAATGCGCAATGGGACAAATGCATATTGGAACATTGACTAGGGACTGCACATCAGTAGAGCCCGATGCACATCGCAACACTCCTTCCAGTGCCCCAATATGCATCTTCACAATTCCCTAACAGGGTTTGTTAGTGCCTCGACTATATAGCTAAGTATATGTACAGTTACATAATATAGACAGCAATAGAGAATTCGGGCCATTAACTGCAACCACAAAACCATCAGAAAGTTCATAGCATGGAACTTCAAAGTTCAAAAAAATGTTAGTTCCAATTCAGGACACCATTTGACCAAAATTATATACAACTGTTGTTCAGCTTATTGCAGGACCAGCTCAGAACAAACAATGGTTAAAAATCCTTGCAAAGTGATACACACCTTCCAAGTTTGTTCTAGGTTTCAAACAGAAAGAGTCTTACCAAAAAGGCATCCATTCATAGAACCAATACAGCAGTAGTTTCTTTACAAACTTCCTTCAATAGTTTTTTAGGCTGACTCCAGTTCCATTTTGTCCCTTGTATCTTGGCCTTCAAAAGACAACTGTCCCCAAAGTGCTCCAGTTTTCAACCCCCCCACCCAGTCCCCTGCATTTTGGACTGCTGCTTTTCTGGACCCAAGCCCCAAAGTCCTATAGGGGTCACTTAGTCCCCACTTTTATTCTGATTTCAATGTATATCATAAGGAAGAGGCGGTTTTATTAAAAGTACATTTGAATTATCTCCCCCCCCCCAAAAAAGCAAACAAAAATCCTCAAGAGTTCTTCTAGCATCAAATAGGTCTAAATGTCATCTGGCTCTGCGTGTGAATACAGTTCACTGAGTTTTTCAAATTTGGGGCCCCATTCTTTCATATCCCCATATACTGTATCTTCATCCCATCCACAGGAACCAAGAGAACTTAGGCTGCTAGCTTCTGAACATTCTCCTTCTGTGTAAAACACCTGCAACGAATCACAGGGCAGAGTGTGGTGCTGCTGGTCCATGTTTCTTACCACACCTGAAAGGTAACATCCAAAATCGATGCTTGAAAAGGAAGGGCCCTTTCCTGCTGAGAAGGCTTCCAGCTGTTCCTTTGGACTGATGTGGAGCTCACAGCTCAAGGGACTCTGCAGCTCTGTCCGTTTCCCCTTCTTCTTGTAGAGAGAATATGCCGGGCTGGTTTGAAGGGACATCTGCAGCTCTGCCATGTTATATGCATCCTGAAGGAAGAAGTTGGCACTAAGGTTAAGGAGGAATTATTGTCAGAGAATATTGGTTTAATTCTCTGTCCCTGGATGTTCATTCTCATGAGTGGTTCCTGCTCAGTAGCCATCATTAAGCCAAGGGGTTACGTACATCAACAACACTTTGCTGCCATTATTCAGTGTCACATTTGGGCCCAAGCACCCTTCTTGCCCTTGGATGTAAAAATTTATAAGTAAGGTAACCACCAGCAACAAATTAGTTCTTTCAATACTGAGGATGTTAAAAACAGTGCATTGAAAAATCCTTATTTTACTGGTAACATTTTCCAATTTCTTTTTCAAATTGCCACTAAAAAGGTGGCTAGAATTCACTACTGCAGTTACAAATGTGTAACCTAGAGTTTAGCATTTGTGACTGGTTCATATTCATGATCCCTACATATTTACTAGGTTAGGGAATGTACAGGAACCGTAGAAGTAGCCATCATTAAGTCAAGTGGTTACACAAATCAACAAGAGTTTGCTGCCATCATTCAATCCCCCAAACCCCACTTACAAGGCAGACGAGTGATACCTTTATTGGCTTGATTGATACAATATGTTTTTACTTTCCTGCATTTGCAGTGGCTGCTGCCTAGTACCGTGTTTCCCTGAAAATAAGATATACCCATAAAATAAGCCGTAGCAGGATTTGTAGGCATTTGTGCAATATAAGTCATACCCCAAAAATAAGACATAGGGCTTTTCTGGGCCGCCCCTGGGAGTGGTGGATTGGGGCTCAAAGGGCAGCAGCCCCAATCCTCCTCTTTGCTACCCCAAAAAGAGTGGCTCAAAGGGTCACTCCTTTTGGGGGTGGCAAAGAGCCAGCCTTTGAGCCGCAGCTGTAGCTCAAAGGGTTGCAACCATGATCCTCGTCTTTGCCACCCACAAAAGGAGCAGCTCAAAGGCCGCTCCTTTTGTAGGTGGCAAAGAGCCGTTCTGGGCTGCCCCTGGGAGCAGTGGATCCACCGCTCCCAGAGGCAGCCCAGAAAAGAGGTGCCGCGGCTCAAAGGGTTGCGGCCACAATCCTCGTCTTTGCCGCCCCCGAAAGGAGCAGCCCTTTGAGCCGCTCTTTCAGAGGCAGCAAAGAGCCGGCCTTTGAGCTGCAGCTGTGGCTCTTTTCTGGGCTGCCCCTGGGAGCAGTGGATCCACTGCTCTTTTCTGGGGCAGCCCAGAAAAGATCCATGGCTGCAGCTCAAAGGGTTGAGGCCACAATCCCCATCTTTGCTGCCCTCAAAAGGAGCGTCTCAAAGGGCCACTCCTTTTGGGGGTGGCAGAGACCCGGCTTTTGAGCCACAGCCATGGCTCAAAAGGTCGTGGCCAGTATCCTTGTCTTTGCCGCCCCCAAAAGGAGCAGCTCTATGAGCCGCTCTTTCGGGGACAGCAAAGAGCCGGCCTTTGAGCTGCAGCTGTGGCTCTTTTCTGGGCTGCCCCTGGGAGCGGTGAATCCGCTGCTCCTAGGGGCAGCCCAAAAAAGAGCCGCTGCCATGGCTCAAAGGGTTGCAGCCCTGATCCTGCTTTTTGCTGCCCCCGAAAGAGCGGCTCAAATTGCCACACCTTTCGGGGTGGCAATAAGCTGGCCTTTGAGCTGCCACAGTGGCTTTTTTGCACACTTTTGTCTTATTTTTGAGGAAACACAGTAAGTGGGAAGGGTATGTGTGCGTGTTGGGCTAGCAGACACTACTTAGCTATGTAACTAGAGTAGTTAAGTAGATGATACAGAATCTCAGCTGGTATTTCTATAGGAATGCTAACAGATTTTTTTCAGATTATATGCCATTTCCTTATCAATCCTAAAATCCTCTCAGTACCAATGAAAAGGAACTAAACAGTATCAAGATAACATATCCAGGGGTAGCTGTGTTGGCCAAAGAGCAACATACAATAATGTCCAAAATCCACACAAGAGCAATGCGTTTATTGGCCAACCAAAATGCACAAAAAAACCCATGGCGCAATATATTGAAACTCCCCTGGCTTCTTCATTAGGCAAAGGTGTTAAAAATCAAACAGGAGAAAGAAAGAAAAATAACCATGTTGGAGTCATAGGTCTCAGTTAAAGTGGTACAGAGGGATATCCATGTAGGCATTCCTTTTCCTTGGCCATGCAGGCTCTGGAAGACAAAGGGTTGTAAACTCCATGAAATAAAATTTAAAGTCTTAACAGGCCTATGACTCCAATATCGTCATTTTTTTCTTTCTTTCTCCTCTTTGATTTTTAACATCCTTTTCTGATAAAGAAGCCAGTAAGATTTCAAAAGCTTGCATTATGTATTGTGTGCATTTTGGTTGGCCAACAAAGGTATTCCTGTTGTGTGGGTTTTGGATGTTATTGCACTAAACAGTATCAAGTAATGCAAAAAATAATACAATGAGTTAACTTCTGCAAGCATGCAGTAACAACTATGAATTATTTTTTTCTGAACACTGTTAAATAGTAATGGGAATCAATTGATTTTTTAAATATATAACTTCCCAAGCTTGAAAAAAGGAATGCAACATGGAGGCAAGTTGTACTTGAATCACTGAGGTTCACTTTGCTGATTTTACAAAAGGGCAGGACACAGAGCGCCTGACATGTCAAAGGAACAATGTGGATTTCCTCAAGATATACCCCCTGTGTGGGTAAGCCTATTCCTCCCTTCCCAAACAATTTGTGGAGGAGGTTAATCTTATTAAACACTAATAGGATTTATATACTTAGCTCTCTATGTGCCACCTTGATGATAAATATCCCTTTAAGTGTTTCAAACACGTTCACAGAAAATCCATTCAGCTAGATGGAAATTCCACGTGTAAAATCCGAACCAATATAGAAATTAGGTCTGCACCTTTATCTTTCCCTTTAGTTTTTGTAACACTCATGTTGGTCAGCTGCAGGGCTGGCCCTGTGATTGAGATGAATGAGATGGAAACTTCAGGCAGCCATGAAAAGTCAACAACTTGTTTATTAATGGATTGTTACCACATTAATTTATTATTGTTACACCTTTACTCCCAGGAAAGGAGTTAAGTGTTTGTGGCATTTTCTGCCCCAGGTGCACAAATAACTTTGCTGGCCTTGAGTACTATATGCCAGGACACCATTTGCTGCTAAGGAATATATCTTAGGCTGGCCTGGCCAACTACTACCTTACAAATGCACTGTTCAAAGCCAATAATGTGGGAGATTATTAAAGTTAATAGATCTGATCATATTTTGTTTTGACAGCAGCTTTTGTAGACTAGAGTCCCTTTTCACTGCTTGTGCAGGGAGGTGGCAGTGGGAGAAGATGATCATCTTCAAGCCACCTGCATCTTAAATGCCTGGCATCTGGTGGGGATAGAGTCCATGAAGCCAAAGCACTATGGGAATGGCAACTTCGACAGTTGACAGTTGCTCCTTTCACAATACTTTGATTCCATGAAACTCTTCCTAGAAGCCAAGTATTCACGATATGGAGAGTTGTGGAGTCAGCTGCCTTCTCTTCCCATGTCCCCTCTTTATTTACCACCTTTTTCTTCTAGCCAATTCACCCTTTTACCATCAACATAATTACTCCTGTATACAATCTTGGCAAAATGTATCTGTCAAACATCTAGAACAGGCTTCCCCAATTGTGTTAGATTACAACTTCCATTGTCCCAAGCCACCAAACACTGAACTTAGAAATAGGTAAAAACAATGGGTTGGATCCAATATTAAGTCATACTTAGGGTAAACCTATTGAAATCAAAAGAAATTAAACTAGTCAATCAAATTATTACTCACTTAAGATACTTAGTTTTAATGGGTCTAAATCTACATTCAACCTAATCTTGAAAAGAAAATCAGTCTCTCAGTCATTTCAGAGGATGAATATGTGTATTTTAACAAACATCCTCCTCCACATTTGAGAACAAAGTGTGGTGACTTCTTTCATGACGGTACTTGTTATCCACAATTTTTATAAGTACTTGCATTAAAAATATTTGGTTGTTTGTTTTGTTTTTTTAAATGAGTGCCTACTGTTATTAGGCTGGCAATCCTGAGACTCAAGTTTTTCTTGCTGGTACCCTCCAAAACTGTAGAACCTCTTTCCAGGTAGAGACTTAATACCTTGACAAGTCTTTCTCTTTCTTCATTGTTACTTTTCACTGAGATCACAGATTGCTTCCAGGCCCAGACCAACTTTCTCAAAGTTGTCTACTGCATTTACTGTTGTGAACCTCACCTCTTTTTTTCTATGTTGCTTTTCAGGAGTGTTGCCTTGATCTATGTATTCTTGAACGTCTAAACCTGTTAATTCATCACTTAATTATTCATTATTATATTTCCTGCCTTTCTGCCAAATGTGACACTCAAGGCAGGTCATTAGCAGTCACCTCTCACACAAAAGTTGTTATAAAGTACTTTAAAGGATATCAAAATGCCTAGAGGCTTTTATCCTTTCTCTGTGAGAAAATACAATCTGAGAGAGTGGGCTGTGTATTCACAAAAGCTCATGCTCTAACAACATTTTAAAGGTGCCACTTGATTCTTTGCTCTTTTGCTGCAACAGGCTAACACAGGTTCCACTCTGAAAATCAAAAGCAGCTTTCATGTGAAGAAATATGGCAGTAATATCAAAGAAACCAAAAAGCAAGCAGTTCAGGCCACTGTCCATCATACATACTCCAAATCTAAAAACAGTCTTACTTGATCTTGCTCCCCACCCCCTTCCTCATTGTAGTTGAGGATGTTCTCTCGGATGTCCTCCAGGTCATCATGACAGGTGGTGACATGGTAAACAACTCCATTCTTATTTTTGTGGCTCTTCCACCGAGTCCAAAGGAAAAGGCCGCTAAACAGAACTGGATGAAGAGACAAGACAAAAGCAAAGAATAGTGAGAAACCTGCCCAAATACAAGTGAAATGCAGCATCTCAACAACAGGGACTTTCATTTTGGATATTGCCATGTGACGCAACTGGGAGTCCACCTGCCTTGTCACCTTTAAGACACAGGTGTGTTCACATAATGGCTGCAATGTTTGAACCAGGCCTTACATGAACACATCCCATAATGTTCATAACTTACGTGACTTTTTCCCCTCATGCTGACATGCCTAATGTCTGCTCTCACACTGGCACCACTTCAGTCTTTGTACCAAAGCTAATGAGATTGTGCCAGTTCAACCGTGCACAGATTCAGACCTTTAAGTAGACAATCCAATAAGCATAGCTAGTTTTAGCAATAGCTTATGCTCTCCTTTTGATTTACTGCTATTAATAGAAGTAAAGAAGTTAGAAGGTGAACAATATCAGAGAAGAAAATCAGAACCCACATTTAGGTTGCAATACTAACATCTCTTGTTTAGATGAAATTCCATTAAGTCCATGGGACTTAAACTATATATGTGTGTAAATAGTCTACCCAAAAGATGGTTAAAAGGATTGGGTTTAAAACAAGCCAGCTACATACAGACTTATCTGATGTGACTTATCTGATGGGTCTTATCTTGTACTTCTCAATCTCTCTTGTCTAAAATGGGAACAATGACCTACCTCATATGTTTGTCACAGGAGATGAATGACATGAAGATGGAAGAGCATTCTACTGATGACAGACAAAACAAATGAGGGGGAAGAAATTCATGACACTGCAGCAATTCCATAGAAGCCATCTCTAGCAGACATTCGTGGCAACTCCTATTAATACATTAAAGGTTAAAGGTAAAGGTATTCCCTATTGATAAGGTTGTCAAGTCATGTCCAACTGTATGGGGCAGTGCTCATCTCCATTACTAAGCCAAAGAGCTAGCGTTGTCAGAGACTGTTCTGTGATCCTGTGGCCAGCAGGATTGCACAGAACACTGTTTACCTTCTCACCAAAGCAGTACCTATTTATCTACTTGCATTTGCATGCTTTTGAACTGCTAGGTTGGCAGAAGCTGGGACTAGTGATAGGAGCAGGAACCACAAGGGTGATCTAAAATCCAATCCCCTGCTATGCAGGAATACACAGTTACAGCAGTCCTGAAAGATGTCCATCAAACCTCTGCTACAGATCACCCTCTGATGGTTTATTCCACTGTTGAGCAGCTCTTACAAGAATAAAGTTCTTCCTGCTGTTAGGTGGAAACTATTTTCTTGTAATTTGAATCCACTGGTTTCTGTTCTAGTCTCTGGAGCTGCAGAATATTTAAAGATATTTAAAGATAGCTATTATGTCACCCCTCAATCTTCTTTACTCCAAGTCAAATGTACCCAGTTCCTTCTTGGTTTCTAGACTTTTGATCATCCTGGTTGCCCTTCTCTGGACGTGTTCCAGCTTGTCAATGTCATTTTTAAATAGCAGTGCCCAGAATTGGACACAGTATTCCAGGTGAAGTCTGATCAAAGTGGACTAGAGTGGAACATCACTTCCATTGATTGGGCATTATACTCATTGATGCAGCCCAGAATTGCACTGGCTCAATGATTTAGAATTCTGGGAACTGTAGGTTGTTGTGGCACAAGAACTCTCCGACAGAGCAAAGCAAAGCAAAGCAGCTTATTTATATACCGCTTCATATCACGCTATGGGATGTCTAAGCGGTTTACAACTGTGAGCTGATTGCCCCCCAACAGTTGGGTACTCATTTTAGCAACCTCGGAAGGATGCAGGCCTGAGTCGAGCCTCAGCCCTGGCTGGTATTGAACTCGCAACCTTGTGGTCTATGAGCGAGTGGCTGCAGTACAGGCATTTAACCACTGCGCCACAGGGCTGTCCACTGCGCCACAGGCTAGATAGCTAGAAGGCTAGATAGCTCACGAAACTACAGTTCCCAGAATTCCATAGCATTGAGCCATGACAGTTAAAGTGGTGTCAAACAGGATTATTGTAGCCAAATACACCCAAATCTTTGAGTAAGTGATCAAAATAGAAAAACCACCATGGCTGCAACAAGACTGAATGGTATAGGAAGCAGTGGTACCTCCACTACAGGTTTTCCCCCTCTGCCTCTCTATTGGACTGCCTCACAAAGACTTTTTAACCAATTGAACATTGCAGTCCTAACAAATAATATGAAATAAAATAATATGGGTTGGAGCCAAATCCAGGCTAAATTAGATGAATTTAATTTTGAATTAATATGTTAATAATGTTCCCATATTTCCTGTGAAGGTAGCACATAATCTTGGCTTTATTTTTTATGAGTCTTTTGTTCCTCACATTGAGGCTGTAACAAAATCATTTTTCGGTATATTATTGCCAAAATCAGGCCTTTTCTTTCTGCTTTCTCTGCTAAAACCTCAGTCCATGCCTTTGCCATTTCCCATCTTGATTATAATAATCTTTTGACTGGCCTTTCATTTTCTCACCTTAGTCCTTTCCATTCAACATTCTGCTACAAGGATTGTCTTTTTGGCCTCATTTTGATCAGGTTGCCCCATTATCTCTTCATTGGTTACTCATTTCTTCCGTGTAAGATTCAATACAATCTTCTTTTTTTGACTTTCAAAGCCCTACACAACTTAGCACCCTTCATCTTTTAGCTTTATTTCTTTTTACCAACCTATCTGAGATCTATATTCTAGGAACTCTAGGCTTCTTATCCAACTAAGAGTTTGTTTCCCCTTCCTTGGCTTGGCTTCGTTCTTTCTCACTCCATGCGCCATACTCTTGCAATTGCTTCTCTGTACATTTGCAGACTGCTCCTTTCCTCAGTATTTTAAATCTTAGTTTAAAATGTTCTTGTTTTCCAAAGCTTTTGGAATCATTAATATTTTTTATCATTGTGTCAATTTTGATTACATGTGTTTATCAGTTTGCTTTATACTATATTTTATTTTTGTATTTTATCTGGACAATTTGTTTGCAATAGTATTATATAGTTTTATAGTTTTATTATTCCTTCATCCCCCCCCCCCCTCTGTGTATGTATACATACACACACAAATATACGCATATATTTTAAATTGTACACATTTGGCAGGATCCCGTTATGGAATGTTTTACTTATAAATCATCATGTACATCAATGGTGCTATATAAAGAAACAATAACAGTAACAGTAACAATGTGAAACTTCTTAGACAAAATGGGAAACATCACAAGCAACCAACTATGAAAAAGAACAGAAGTGAAGACCATGTTATTAAACAAGGGGGGGGGGGGAAAGGGTTGTGCAATATACATTTTATTAGAAAAATAATTCAGGCACAGCATTTGTCTTTTCTAAACTTATTTTTGTTATATAATTGAACGGAAGTTTACATGATTACAAACATCTGTAAATGTACCATAAACATGACTGAATGGGAAAGCTTCTTGCAATATGTTTTCATAGGGCCAAGCTAGAAGAGATGTCACTCACCTCATTAACAATTTTAAAACTAAGTAAAGTGGGCCCTTGGCATCCAGGACATCTCCCCCCCCCCATGGATACCAAAATCCATGGATGCTCAAGTCCCATTATATACAGTGGCATAGTAAAATGGTGTCCCTTATATAAAATAGCAAAATCAAGGTTTGCTTTTGGGAATTATATATATATTGGAGTATTTTCAAGCTGTAGATAGTTGAATCCATGGATAAAGAATCCACAGAGATGGAGGGCCAACTGTGACAGGCATAGGGCTCCCTCATCCTGGTGGAGGATAGGAATGTCGACTCTTCCTCCCCAAATACTGGGGGCTTGGGTCTCCCTTTTGCATTGGGAACAAAGGTTCCCTCTAACACCAATGGAACATTTTCTTCCAAGAGAGGCAGGCATTGCCACACAGCTTGGAAAATTTACTTTTTTAAATCTATAACTCCCAAGTAGCCATGCTAGCTGGGGAAATTCTTATCACCCCCAAAAAACATATTCAGGGGTAGCTATGTTGGCTATATAGCAAAGTATAATAACATCCAAAATCCACAAAACAGTGATACCTTTATTGGACCAACCAAACTGCATAAAATACATTATGCATTTTGGTTGTCCCAATAAAGGTATCACTGTTTTGTGGATTCTGGAGATTAGTGTATCTTATTATCCTAGAGGTTATGTTTCCAAGTTTTTGTATGGATTTCAGAAGACAAAAGATCAAAGCCACTCCTCCCCAACTGCTCTGCCACAAACTGCGTACCTCAGAGTTGCTATTTGAAAGGGTTCAATGGCCAACTGAGTGAATGGATTGTCAGTGGTTCTTTAAATTTCTCTCTGTCCTCCGCGTGGCTCGGTTTGTTCTAGCAAAGTCCCATCACAATCAGCGAACTGAGGAGAAACCTCCTTAAAATGTCTCCATAAAATATTAATTCACAAACAAGTCAATTCTGCTAGTCTGTCTTCCTACAGGAGACACAGTCCATAGTTATGCATGTTACAGTCCTCATCCATGTGCTGAGCTCTGGAGACTGCAGTTGCGTGCACATAGTAGAATTCGTATCATGTTTATAAAAATCAAACTGATATATTTACTCTAAAGCAAGAGTGGGCAATTGCAAAATGGTTGGGGCCCATTTTTCACCTCTGCCCTCCCCAGCTGCAACCAGTGGCATCACAGGTTTTGGTCTTTTTAAAACTTTTTTTTAGGTACAAAGGCAAAATCACCACGTTTTTTGCTGGGTATGAGCCATTTTTGGCTCCCCCCCCCCTTTTCTCTCTTTTTTTGAATTGCTCATGAACAAATACAGGCAGGGAGAGGGGGACTGGGGGCTTTGCAGGCTGCAAAAATGGGTCCCTACAGGCCATATGTGGCCCAAAGGCTGCAGTTTCCCCACCCCTGCTCTAAACATATACACAGGATTGCAGCTACAGGGCTGCTATCTCAGACTTAATGTACGTATGTAATGACAGTAAACTGACAGGGAATTTAAATGTAATAAATAACCAATTCCCACATTCTAGTGAAGTTCATGACAAACATTCCAATAAAATACACCTTAAGGCTGAAATCATATTCATACTGACTCGACACCCTGGGACTTGTTACTGAGTACACATGCATGGGCTCAGACCTCAAGACTGAAATAACTGCTGAAAATATCCAATATTCCAAGATGCATTCCACTGGTATATACACATCTGGTTTAATCGTTCCTCAAAATATTTTTGAGAGTCTGATTTTGAAACAGACAGTATTGGAGAACTTGCACAAACTTGATTCTGAAATACAGTTACTTGGCAAAACAAATTTCTCAAATAAAACATCTTATTTAGCTGTTTGCACAACCAATGTGAACTATTTTGACCATTCAGAGCAACAACATCAATCAAGGTACTAAAATCAGCAAGCACAGGTGCCCTTTAGACAGGGCCACACAACTAGGAGAACATTTAGATAATATGACTGACTCCCCAAGGGACAGAGTTTGGCTTCATGTTCCCTGTTCCTAGCACAAAAGTGTTCTTTTCAGTTGAGAAAGACATCTGTTTGAAAAAGAAATGTAATACAGAATGTAGCTCTGTACCTTCTATGATGCCTTCTTTCTTATATTGTCAAGGCCCAACTCTCAGAGGAGCTGCTCCTCTGATTCTGCTTGTCAAAAAGTACCACTGGATACAAAACTACAGGCAGAAGTCAACATTAATGTGCATCAAACTCAATGGAATGTATACTGAGCTCTCACAGACAATAACCTATGTTTTTGGTGCCTATGAATATTTATTGCTCCAAGCCCAACTCTTCTCCTCCTAATTGAAAGTAAAGGTGATTCTTGGGAATGAACAGACGGTTCTCCCTAGACCCAGCAAAAGAACAATATGGCCTCATAAAAAGATGCCTAAAATTTGGAAAAGAAAAGAAATAGCTGAGTCTCCTTTATCAGAAATGCCTGGGAACAAAGTGTTTTGGATTTTGGATTTGGAATACCTGTATCTTGGAGATGGGACCCAAGTTGAAAATCAGCATTCAGTTCTGTTTTGCATATACCTTACATACATAGTCTTAAGGTAAGTTTATACAATACTGTAGTTTAAATAATTTGGTGCATGAAATAAAGTTTGTGTACATTGTACTGTCAGAATGCAAAGGTGTCACAATCTCAGCCACCCATGGGGGAAAAAATTGGTTTTTGGAACATTTTAGATTTTGAAATTCCAGATAAGGGAGACTCAATCTGTAACTATTTGCAATTTCTATTTACCTAAAGAGCAGTGGTCCCCATAATTCTGAAAAATAATTCTGACTTTACAAATAACTATTTTCCCATGTTTGCATGGCAAACAGATTCATGCAACTACAATTCAAAAATGCAAATGTAGAAGCTCAACTTACACATTTATATTACTTGCATGAGAAACAAAGATTTGTCACCTTCAACCATTTGGAGTCTATAGGAGGCCACCAGCATGGTTTACAACTCCCATTTTCCAGACTTCTAAGTCATGCAGGGGCGTCCTACATATAGGCTGGCATCCTGTTAGTTACAAGGTGGTAAGCTAGGTTTATGATACTGTAACTGTTTCTTATTCACATTTACAATGTGGCAATGATGGTAAATGCCCCTAAAGGTAAAGGTAAAGATATTCCCCGTTGACAAGGTTGTCAAGTCATGTCCGACCGTATGGGGCAGTGCTCATCTCCGTTACTATCTCTGTCCAAGAGCCAGCGTTGTCAGAGACTACTCTGTGATCATGGGGCCAGCATGATTACACAGAATGCTGTTTACCTTCCCACTGAAGTGGTACCTTTTTATATACTTGCATTTGCATGCTTTCGAACTGCTAGGTTGGCAGAAGCTGGGACTAGTGACAGGAGCTCACCCCATCATGCAGCACCTGGGCCTCGAACTGCCAACCTGCCGATGTTGCAATCAACAGAGTCAGTGTCTCAATCACTTGAGCCACTGCATCCCTAAAACCCACCTTAAAATCCAGCCAGTTGCACCAAGGGACAGACATCTGAAGTGCTGGTGAGCAGGGTACTGAAGGATGACATGTCCACCAGCAAATGCATGTTGTGACATGACTCTGTGGGGGTCTATGCTTCTGGTTAGTGCACCACCACATGCTGACAGAATGGGGCTGGATGCATCTCATCCTTCAGCATCCCACTAACCAGTGCAACACAATTCTATCCCTCACTAAGTGGGTTTAAGGGGTCACATCGGGAGGTGAGTATAGCCACAACACCATATTGACATATCTTCTGTAGGATCTTGGCCCAAAAATGTTAAGGTGCTCATTTTACAGAGGTCTGCAAAGATGGTGATGGAGGCTGAATTGACATGTACTATTCCTTATTCTCCCTTATTCTAGGCTACACAGGGCTAGCCTAGAAGTGATACCATAACCCCCTCCCATTAATTTTTGATTTTCCACATTGCTACAAGATCACAACTGGATGATTTAAAAAGAAACACAGTAAAATTCAGAATAGAGACAAGTTTTGTTTGCAATAGAGGGGTTCTATCCTGCAGAGCTGCCTCAGGTCAATATGTGGAATGGGGTGGAGGGAAGTCACTACTGCACTACTGTTTCTGAATCAATTGTCAACAAAATAATGCAGAAATGCAGCAAATGAACAAAGATGAAAAGTTTAAATCAAATGCAGATGGATCACAATGGAAAGAAGAAATGTCTCAGATGATGAAACAAAGACCAAAGAACAAAACAGTGAAGGCATGATCCAGCAGGAGCTTTTGCAACTTGAGGAAGTATGCAGGACAACAACGGAGGATGGTTGTGGTTCATCACCAAAGATAGTATAATATATAGTTGCCATAACTACCTAGAAGGGCCAGGAAACAAATACAGATAGCAAACATGGAGCTGAAGCTCAACCCAGCATCCTTGTGAAATATTGCCAGAGTGATTTCACAGTTACGGCCCGAGTAGCCATCAGGACAGTGGCATCGGAACTTGCTTGCAGACTGAGAGATACACGTGCCAAAATTGCATGGCCTCTGAGCACATGCAGTATAAATGCAGTGCCGGCCAGTGGCATTCTCCACCAACATGTGTCCTGGAGGGCAACTGAAAGACAGAAATGCAGATCAAACAATTCAGCAGCAACCTCAGCACTGGTTCATCCAAAGCTCTGGGGCACAAACTCGATTTTATGTTCCCATTTAGCATCATCATGCGCCAGTTCCAAAGCAATGCAATCTGCTTACAGATGAGCCATGAGTTCAGAAGGCTGGATGCCTGGAACAAACCCAGGTTCAGCATAGTTTCATGCAACACACACACACACATACACACACACCAGCCTCAGTAAACAGTCTCTCATGGAAGCACCTTAAAGATAAACTAATATATTGGTGGAGAAGCTTTCATGACCAAGACACTGCTTTATTGATATTTCATCAGATATTAGAAACAAGCATTTGAAATGAATGAATCAGTTCTCAGGGGAGAGCTGCACAACCTGTTAGCCTTCGAGTAAATGAAAACCACTTACCATATTGTGTTGTTTGCTAGGCAGCTGAAAGCAAAAGGCCAACCAGTCCAACATTTTTTGCTGCTTAAAGCAAAGAACAACATGGCACCCCACCCCTTCCATGTATAAAAATGAACTAAACAAATAAATCCAGAATTTGCAAAAACTCATTAAAAATATTGGTGTTACTCATTACTTCCCTTTTAAATGTGTGCAAACATCATTACTTGCAGTATTGAAACATATTAGTATATGAAGTATTGCAGTATTGAGACATATTAGCACAGAATGAGCTCAGGCTTGCTAGAGGGGTTAAGAACAACAACAAGAGCTTTCTTGGGTATGTCCGTAGCAAAAGAAAGAAGAAGGAAATGGTAGGACCACTGCGCAGAGAAGATGAAGAAATTCTAACAGGGGACAGAGAAAAGGCAGAGCTACTCAACACCTTCTTTACCTCAGTCTTCTCACAAAAGGAAAAGGGTGTTCAACCTGAGGGAAATGGAGCAGAGGACACAATAGGGGAAATGCAGCACAGAATAAGTAAAGAGGTAGTACAGGAATACCTGGTTAACCTAAATGAATTTAAGTCTCCAGGACCAGATGAACTACAATAATGTTTTAAGGGGGGGGGGGAATTGTTCTTTATTGTAATTGTGTTTTATGCTGTAAACTGCGCTGATTGGGCAACCATTGGGCGGTATATAAATAAATTTTATTATTATTATTATTATTATTATTATTATTATTATTATTACATCCAAGGATATTAAAAGAACTGGCAAATGTAATCTCAGAGCCATTGGCAATAGTCTTTGAGAACTCCTGGAGAACAGGATAAGTCCCAGCAGACTGAAGGAGGGCCAACATTGTCCCCATCTTCAAAAAGGGGAAAAAAGAGGATCCCAACAACTATCGCCCAGTTAGTCTGACATCAATACCGGGAAAGATTCTAGAGCAGATCATTATCAGAGAGTCTGTGAACATTTAGAAGGGAATGCCATAATCACAAAAAGTCAACATGGGTTTCTCAAAAACAAGTCATGCCAGAGTAATCTGATCTCTCTTTTTTTTTTAAAATAAAATTACTAGCTTGCTAGATGAAGGGAATGCAGTAGACATAGCATATCTTGATTTCAGTAAGGCTTTTGACAAGGTCCCCCATGATATTCTTGCAAACAAGATAATAAAATGTGGGCTAGACAATACAACTGTTAGGTGGATTAGTAACTGGTTGACTGACTGAACCCAAAGGGTCCTGGAGAGAAGGGACCAGTGGGGTGCCACAGGGTTCTGTCCTGGGCCCAGTGCTATTCAACATCTTTATCAATGACTTGGATGAAGGAATAGGGGGCATGCTTCTCAAATTTGCAGATGACACTGAATTTGGAGGAACAGCTAATACCCCAGAAGACAGGATGAAAATTCAAAGTGACCTTAATAGATTAGAAAGCGAGGCCAAAGCTAACAAAATGAAATTCAACACAGAGAAATGTAAGGTACTGCACTTAGGGCGAAAAAATGAAAAGCACAGATATACGATGGGGGACACCTGGCTGAATGAGACTACGTGTGAAAGGGATCTAGGAATCCAGGTGGACCATAAGTTGAACATGAGTCAACAGTGCGATGCAGCAGCTAAAAAGGCCAATGCAATTTTAGGCTGCATCAGTAGAAGTATAGTGTCTAGATCAAGAGAAGTAATAGTGCCACTCTATTCTGCTTTGGTCAGGCCTCACCTGGAATACTGTGTCCAGTTCTGGGCACCACAATTCAAAAAGGATGTTGAAAAACTGGAGCGTGTCCAGAGGAGAGTGACTAAAATGGTGAAGGGGGTTGGACTGGATGGCCCTTGTGGTCTCTTCCAACTCTATGATCCTATGATTCTATGTTTTAACAAATAGTTAAAACCTATCTGGAGACTGGGAGGCATTTTGGGCAGCTTTTAGAATTTTAATTGATTTTCTTTAAAAGTATGATGTTGGCAATATGTTGTAAAGCAGTGTATTACCTTTTGAAAAAGTAAAACAAGAAGTAACAACAACTTCTGAAGTAATGCTTACAAAAATATATTAGCTTTAAAATTAATCTCTCTAAGCTCTAAGTTAAATCTTCCTTTAACATCAGTGGTGGATCAGCCTTGTTCTCTACACCTGAAGGTATAAGGATAGCTTAAACTGCACAGGCTATATGGCATGACACAATCCTCTCTAGAAACATCTTACTACCATTCCCTGTTTCTTTGCTCTTCAGTACCTAATTGTAAGGTCAGCTCTGACAACTATCTTAGCTTTGCAGTCTTAGGCAAACAGGTAGTAGCAACAGCATTCTGGGAGATAAAAGAGTCTCCAAAACTTGTAGAGTTGCACAACAAAGACTGGGCTACTGGCCAGAAGGAAAATCTCACTAGTAACACAGGATAGCATCTGGAAAGCAAAGATCAGTTCTTAGAAAAATAGTTTCCTATGACTCACAGATCATAAAATCATGAGCTGGAAGAGACCACATGGGCCATCCAGTAAAAAACCCTGCCATGCAGGAACACACAATGAAAGCATTCCTGATAGATTGCCACCCACCCTCTGTTTATAAACCTCCAAAGAAGGAGACTCCAACACACTCCGAGGGAGTGTGTTCCACTGTCAAACAGCTCTCACTGTCAGGAAGTTCCTCCTAATGTTGAGGTGGAAACTCTTTTCCTCCTGTTTAAATCCACTGCTCCCAATTCTATGCTCTGGAACAGCAGAAAATAGCTTGCTCAATCCTCAATATGACACCCTTTCAAATAGTTAAATAGGGTGATCATATCACATCTTAAACCTCTATTCTCCAGTTCCCTAGGTCATTCCTCATAGGGCATGGTTTTCTGACCCTTCGCCATTTTAGTCACCCTCCTCTGGACACGCTCCAGTTTTTCAACATCTTTTTTGAATTGTGGTACCCAGAACTGGACACAGTATTCCAGGTGGAGCCTGACCAAAGCAGAAGACAGTGGCATTATTACTTCCCTTGGTCTAGACCAGGGGTAGGCAACCTGTCCCCTTTAAGGACCGAGGGACTTCAGCTCCTAGAATCCCAGGAGCTATTGGCCAACATGGGATTATTGGCCAACATGGCTGAGGCTTCTGGGAGCTGAAGTCCCTCGGCCCTTAAAGGGGACAGGTTGCCTACTCCTGGTCTAGACACTATACTTCTATTGATGCAGCCTAGAACTGCATTTGCCTTTTTAGCTGCCACATCACACTGTTGACTCCTAGATCCCTTTTACATGTAGTTAAGCCAGGTGTCTCCCATCCTATATCTATGCATTTCATGCCTAAATAGGAATCCGTTCTGGACCCTCCTCCATGGATACTAAAATCCATGGATGCTCAAGCCCACACTGTCCCCAATGGTGCTGCATGCACATGGCCATGCCGCTATTAGGGACAGCCCTCATTGTCCCGTGGCAGCGCATACACACAGCCATGCTGCCATGGGGACAATGGAACTTAATGGCAGTGTGGCTGCATGCATGCGCCACCATGAAACAATGGGGGCTGTCCTTAATGATGGCATGGCAGCACGCACATGCTACCATTGAGGGCAACGTGGGCTTGCAGTCTGTGGATGCTTGAAGTCCGCAGATACAGAGGACCAAATGTAGTAGTATTTTTTAAAAATTAATTAATGAATTAACTACATGGCTCTGTTGCAGGGGGAAAAAAAACAAAAGGTCAGTATATTCTTCACCCAATATTAATTCCACTGGTATACAGATGTAATATTATGAACATACCTCCCCCAGATGCCCCTCTGGTGAGAGGCTTCAGAAGTAATGCTACAAGGATTTATTTCCTTTGACTGTGAGAATATGCTGTAGATTTATGCTTTGCTTGTATTATTTGTTTTATTCAAGCAGCTGAGCATACTGGAGGCAAACCAGCACTCTCACAGCAAGCACCAAACCTGCTAACCTTGCATTAAATTTCCAGAGAGAAATCCTGAGCTTCAAGTTGCTGCACCTTCAGGCAAATTCATTAACTAGCAAATCTTCTCAATTCAAATTGACACCAAACTATTTTTTCTCTGTTCTCTGATTCGAAGGGGCATCCTTCTCTAATCTGAGGATTCTAGATTAATGGTGGGCAAAAGCCATTGTCATTAAGGACCCTTCATTTGTGACTAATATAACATCCCTCTACATTTGCCCTGAAACACTGAACATTACAAATAACAACATGTGTTAAGTTCAGATAAACCCTTATCACTGATGCTTAGACAAAGGATTTCATCTCTTAGTTAGGGAGATTTTTTGCACTCGGGCTTGTTCTACCTATAACTAGGTACTTGTAACAATAGCAAGTACATTTCTATACCACTTATCAATGTACTAAGTGGTTTACAAAGCGTAAGCTAATTGCCCCCAACAAGCTGGGTACTCATTTTAGCAACCTCAGAAGGATGCCAGGCTGAGTTGACTCAGAGCCCCTGGCTGGTATTGAACTCACAACCTTGTGGTTAGTGAGTGAGTGGCTACAGTACAGGCATTTAACCACTGTGTCACCAGGGCTCCCTTACCTCTTCCAAAAGAACCCACCATATTTCCTCCCAAAAAACATAAACATTCTTCCCACCACCAGACTAGGATCACCCTAAGACAGGGGTAGGCAACCTTTCCACTTTAAGGGCCGAGGGACTTCAGCTCCCAGAATCCCAGGAGCTATTGACCAACATGGGACTATTGGCCAACATGGCTGAGGCTTCTGGGAGCTGAAGTCCCTCGGCCCTTAAAGGGGAAAGGCTGCCTACCCCTGCCCTAAGATGTAGCCCTGCAGGAGTGACATGATTCAGCTCTGTAATTTTATGAAGCAATATAACCTTACCTGCACTCATGCATCATCCACAAGTCAATACATATAAACTGCTGGCTGCAAGGATTACTCTTGCAGGCTTCAGAGAGGCAGCCTTTTCTCACTCCTTGGGCACTCAATACCAGCTCCTTAAGGGACGAATCTAGAGGCAGCCTGTAGTTATTGAATCTGACATCCTTCATGCATCCTAAAGTGAAATACAGAACAGACATGATTTTAAAAAAACCCTCTTGATCAAGAATTGTTTCTGAAATAGATGTGTCAAAAGCACTGCAAGGCTGAGCATGTATTATGTTTAACAACTGTCCCAGAGGTTCAGAAGCAGGTCAGAGCTCCCACTCCATTCCCTGCTTCCCAACAGTGATACCTACCCCCAAATGTGAAGACAACATTCTGGGAGTTTTGTTGACATTCTAACACAATCTCCACCAGCCGAGTGCCATCCAGATGCTTTCAACTACAATTCCCATCATCCAAGAAGCCTTGATACTGAGAATGATAGTTGTGCTTAAAATCTGATGGCTATGGGGAAACTGCTCTAGAGGAAGTAGATTTCAATATAGTCTTCTTAGATTTGTTGTAGAAAGGCAATGATTTATTATTCTTTTCATTTGATAACTGACATGAACAAAATTCCTGCTGGTGTCAAATTATATTTCTATGATGAAGAAATATGGTTATCCTGGCATAACCAGAGATTGATTTTTGTGTGGAATTCTTTTTTAAAAAATATATTTTTTATTAACCCAGAACAATTATGCATGAATAAAAGTAGTTTTATCATTTTGTGTGGAATCTTAAGTATCTTTTTTTTTTTTTTTTTTTGCACTAGACATCAGTTGTCAGGATCAAGATGTCAGGTAAAGCACACACCTTGATCCCACATGTGTGAAATTTGCCCATCCCCTACAACAGTCTTCTGCATATATCTTGCACTAGGGTGAAGAGTTCTTCATTCATAATATAGCTTACAGACATGTAAACTAGTATGTATGACATGGTATAAATCAAGGGTGAGAACTGTGAAGTCTTCCAAATGATGTTGAACTACAACTCCTATTGGCCCTAGCCAATGGTGAAGAATGCTGGGAATTGTACTTCAAGAATATCTGGAGAGCCACATGATTCCCACCCTGGCATGAGCCTTGACTCTTGCTCCATCCCCAATACCACAGAAGAAAAAAAAACAAATTTAATGTGTTTATCTTTCCTCATGGATCAGGAATGTGGAACCTGCAGCCTTCTACAAGTATTGGACAATAATTTCCATCATCCCTGGATGAGTCACACTGGCAAATGCTAAAAAGCCAAGGTTCTTCACCAAGACAACATACATGCATATATATTTTATACTATGTATACACAATCAGTTGCATAACTCCATGTCCTGCTTTTCACTACCCAATCTGAACCACTCTGCAAATGTACAGGGCTATTCCCCTGACCAACCACCTAAGAGGAGAAAAGAAAATACAGACTTGTTCAAGTAGAATAAGTGGAATTACCAATCTCCCTCCAGCACTTTTAAAATGCTACCCTCACCCCCACTCCTGTCATAACTTATGTCACAATTTGCTAAGCTTTATAAGAAAAAAGTTAAGCAGAAGGGAGAGGGTAGCAGGGGCTCTCGCAAGACGTGTCCTCAGGGTCCTTTCTTATTTTTAATCGGCTAGCTTGTTAGCTGTGCAAGAACAAAGGAAGAGCAAGGGAGGCAAAATGCTAATACACAAACACTATGAATGGTACTCAAGTGCCATCTCATAACTCTTTTAATAGCTAAGACTCTGTGATGGACAGTTATCCAAGATAACGGTTAAGTAGAATATTCTCTTTACCTTGGAAACTGTGGCTTTGATTGACAGGGTGTGTGTTGCCAACTACCAAGCTGTTGGGATCAAGGATGATCTCTTTGTAAACTCCTGCTGCCTTCAAGATTTCTCTCTTCCCACCTCCTCCATCCAGGCGAAGAATGAACTCGTCTTCATTTCTCTCAAGGGAAATCTGATGCCATTCTCCATTATCAACTTGATAGGAAGGAAGGCTAACTGCAAATGCCCCATCTCCCAGGTTGTATGACACTGTTAATAAGCCAAGGACCACCTTGCAAAGAAACCAGGGAAGGGTGTTAATCATCTTTGTACACTACACAATGTGATTCAAGGAAGTGCTGAAGAACAGAGCACAAGTGGTGGAAGGACTTTGTAAATTCAACTATGGGCTTCAAATTGCTTGAGTGCATATGTGGTATAAACATGAAGACAGGGTCAAGATTCAGAGATGCATTTCTTTACACACGATTAGATAAATGCAGTAATCTTTCCACAGGGATGATGCTGTATTAATATATCAGGGCAATGTGAACTGACCAGTAAATGTGCACAAAGCATACATGGTTCATTTATTTATTGTTTAGATTTATACTCTATCACATGGGACAGAAGGCCATGGGGGGTGGGGGGGGGGAGCCAGCAAAAGCAACTATAATTATGTATGTCCACATGAAAGTGCAGATGATGTGAGGAAGTGATGGTATCAACAGAGGATTTTACACCTTCCCTCATCAATATGGACAGTCACCAACATATGTGTGAGTGAGTGAACTAATCAGACATTTTGTAAGTTGCCTAATGAAATACTCAGACCGTGTAAATTTCAGCAATTGATTGTACAATGTGGCTAGCAAACAAGTAGCTAAACTACATAGCAATTGGCCAATGTCAATGAATAATGACTTATCATGTGTCATTGTTGTTTGCCTTCAAATTGTTTCCAGATTATGATGACCCTAAGGCAAAGTTATCAATGGGTTTTTCTGGCAAAATTTGTTCAGGGGGGGGGGGGGGGTTCCTTTGCCTTCCTCTGAGGCTGAGTATGACTTGCCCAAGGCCACCTAGTGAGTCTCTATGGCCTGAAAAAGACAGGCCAAAAGATGCAGCTCTCAGTCACTTCAGGGGCATGGTGTTGAGATGATGCATGCCCTGAAGAGTGTGGAAGCCACTCTGAAGCTATTCCAAGGCAGCAAGAGCCAGCCCCAAAAGGAGAAGCTTAAATCCGCTCCAGCCATCACCCCGCGTTGGGAGTGGACCTTGTGGTCGCTGTGGTCCTGGCACGATCAGCGCTGGAGTGCCCAGAAGCCACTCCTTCAGGACCATGGACTTCAGCCCTATGTCTCAGGAGGGATTCATATCCTGATCTCCATAGTCAGAGGCCAATGTTCAAACCACTACACTATGATGTATTTCACTTTGCCAACTACTACCCATATGAAGATGAACCCCAAATTCTAAAAACTGAGGTGGAAGCTGCAATAAAAGAAATGGCAGATGATATTCCAATAGAACTATTGTAATCCACATTGACAGAGTCAACTCTAGTGCTAACCAACATATGTCAACAGATATGAATAGCAAAACAATGGCCAACAGATTAGAAAAGATTCATCCCCGTCTACAAAAAGGAAACACAAGAGACTGCATCAACTATAGAACCATAGCATTAATCTCCCATGCAAGCAAAATTATGTTCACAATACTGCAACATAGACTCCAATCATACATGGAGAGAGAAATCCCAGAGGTCCAAGCAGGGTTCAAGAAATGAAGAGGCACTAGGGATCACATCGCAAACATGCAATGGCTAATGGAGTGCACCAGGGAATTCCAAAAGAAAATCAGCATGTGCTTTATAGACTACAGCAAAGCCTTTGACTGCATAGATCATGAAAGGCTATGGGAGTGCCAATACATCTGATAGTCCTGATAAGGAATCTGTACTCAGGACAAGAGACTACTGTCAGAACAGAACATGGAGAAACAGAATGGTTTCCAACTGGCAAAGGGGTCAGGCAAGGCTGCAATCTATCACCCTACCTATTCAATTTATATGCAGAACATATTGTAAGGAAAGCAGGCCTGGGCACGGAAGAAGGAGGAGTGAAAATAGGAAGAAGAAATATCAACAAACTGAGATATGCTGATGATAACAACAACAACAACAACAACAACAACAACAACAACAACAACAACATAATATTAGCAGAAAACCTCACAGACCTGGAAAAATTACTAAGGAAGATCAAAGAAGAAAGTGCAAAGGCAGGCTTACTGTTGAACATAAAGAAAACAAAAATAATGATAACAGAGAATGTACACACATTCAAACTAGACAATGAGGAAATAGAAATAGTAAAAGAGTTTTCATATCTGGGATCAAACATTGATCGGAAGGGGGCTGCAGTCAGGAAATTAGAAGAAGATTAAGAATGGGGAGGGCGGCTATGAAAGAACTAGAAAAGATCCTAAAATGGAAAGACATACAACTCAGCACAAAAGTCAGAACCATACAAGCCATTGTATTCCCTATTACCTTATATGGATGTGAGAGAGAGCTGGACAGTTAAGAAAGATGATAAGATGGAAATCAATGCATTTGAGAGAATGTGGTGCTGGAGAAGTGTGCTGAGGATTCCATGGACAATCAAAAAGACAAACAAATGGATCCTAGAACAGATCAAACCAGAGATATAACTAGAAGCCAAGATGACAAAACTTAGACTGTCATACTTCAAACACATCATGAGAAGGTATGAATCATTGGAAAAAACAATGTTAGGAAAGGTAAAAGGAAGTAGAAAGAGAGGAAGGCCACAAGCTAGATGGATGAACTTCATTAAAGAGGCCACAAATATGAGTTTGCAGAAGCTGAGCAGAGCAGTAGAGAACAGGGGTCCTGGAAATGTCTCATCAGCAGGGTCGATCAACATGAAGGCAGTTAACAACAACAACAACAAAACCCAATTAATAATTTCCAGAGAGGAAAGCTGTCTTAATCTGATCACAGTGTTAGTATGAAATATGTCTTTAGGGTCTTTTATCCTACATTTTAAACAAGTTTCTTTTTATTGCAGTTAGTTTCCCAAGGGACACAGAACTGTTTGCTCTTACATTTGTTAGTCATTGCTAAGTTGTTGATATTTCAAATACTGATGTAAGTTTGTACTCAGAGTTAGATAGCTAAAAGAATGGTGATAGTTTTTGCAGCTCTAAGATTAGAACAAAACAAGCCAATGGTAGATGCTGTAACAGTCAAGTAGACCCTGTTCACAGAGGGGTGACATGCAAGGAGGGAGGGAACAATGTTGGTTTCATGCCTGGTGCTTACTTTACAAATGCTTGCTTAAGCTAAAAGGTTCTATAAATGCTCAGTGTATTCAGAATAAAGTTGTCCATCTTGACCACTCTTAAGCTCTTGGTTGGACTGAGAGCCTCAGTGCATGGGATTGGAATGCCAATGTTCTATGGGTGTGTGTTTCTTACTTCCTAACTGGATTCAGGGATCATTCGAGCTCTGTATCTTACCTGGGTTGACACAGTGAGGCTAATATTTTGGTCTCTCCCAATTGCAGCAAAATCAACAAAGAGTCTTATAGCACCTTAATAACTAACACATTTATTTTGGGGGAAAGAAACTTTTTACAAACTGGCAGTATGAAAGCCCATATCATAATCTGTTACTTGTCTTTTAAGGTACAACAATACTCTTCCTTGTTTTCACTAACTGAATGAAACTACACACAAGTTGATGTATTCCAACACTGCTCAGAGACTACAGTTGTTGATCAGGGAATTCTGAGAAGTCTCCTCTTCATGTCACCACCTTGTCTTCAAACTAGTATGTTTGTGTACACAGCGTTTAGTGAAAGCCAGCATGGCATAGTGGTTTGAGTGTTAGACTTATGACGGTATATGGCTCTCTTCCTTTTTAATATCAGAAATATTATAAAGTTCACCTCACTATGACCCTAAATTGTGGGTGCCATGTATTCCAAGAGAGAGGGTCACATTGGCTAGCTTAGGAGTCACCAGAGGGATATGACTCACATACACACATCAGGAGAGATGAGGAAAAGCTTATCAAGAAACAATACACCATTCCAGTGTGATATTTGTTCTTGTCTTTCGGGTCCTGCGGGTTATCTAAAACAGGAATCTGTCCATTTGCATCCCTATTCTCACCTCGGAAGGCCCCACCCCTGAGGGTTACCTCACACAATTCAGACTATTGGTCATGGGACACCTGGACTTTGCCCCAGGCTACAATTTACCTATTTAAACCCCAATCTTTCTTTGTTCAGGGCTTTGCCAGTTTGGCCATGCTCCTCTTTGGCTCCCCCCCCCCTTCACTGGGAGCCTTGGAATCCTCCATTCCCCAGGATCCTCAGCTATAAGAGCTCCAAACCCCAGGTACTATATCTCTAATGTAATCACTTTCTTTCTATGTGTGTTTATGTGTGTGTGTGTTGATTCAAATAAAACGTATTTCGTGAAGATTTATCTTTGGACTCTATTATGCTTTGGACCTCTATATACATAGGCTTAAAGATCCCATAAATAACACAGCTATTGAGCTACTCCATTGAATCAATTACAATTCCCCATATATACATCTATTGGTTTGGTGACCTAGTGGTAAGGTCCCGGCTGTGCAAACAGACTATAAGGACGTTATCACACGGGGCCCAATCCAAACAAAATCCACATGAAATCCCGACCTAATATGTATTATTGGCCCATGTTTTCACATGATGTCGCACAGAACCCCAACAGAACCCCGAAAGAAAGCAGAATGATCCGAGATCTTTTGAATTTCAGTTTCTTCAGGAATTGCAATTGCGCGACGGGAATCATTTCGCATTTACCGTAGGTCTGATAACCAAATACGTATTGTGGCGCATTTCCCCGCTGTTGCCATGGTTCCAGTGAGCATTCCTCTCTCTGCGCATGTGCAGGAGGCTCATTTCGGCTACATTTACGGGTTTTTTTCTCTTGTGTGTGGACGTTCGATACACTTACTGTAAATGCGCAATGAAGGTAATGACGTATGCGGAAACAAGGGTTATTTCCCGTTTATTTTCGGGATGCCTCATTTCCACTTTTATTTCCGCTTTCTGGCCCACGTGTGATAACGTCCTAACTCTGGAGACCAGAGTCTGAATCCCTCAGAGCCATGAAACCCATTGGGTGACCTTGAGCAAGTCACACTCTCTCAGTCTCAGAGGATAGCAATGGCAAACCACCTCTGAAGAAACTTGCCAAAAAAAACCAAAACATGATAGGTGTGGTGAAAGGAAGCCTTAGGGTCGCTATAAGTTGGAAACAACTTGAAGGCACCTAACAACAACACCACAATGGTTAGAGAGATAGGTTTATTGATTTGAGTGTTGGATTATGACTGTAGGGATCAGGATTTGGATCCCTGCATGACAATGAAAACCCACTGGGTGACCCTGGGAAAGTCACAGTCTCTCCACCTCAGATGAAAGCAAAGGCAAATCTTGCCAAGAAAACTCCATGATAAGATTAAACCTTAGGATTACTCTAAGTCAGAAACATGAAGGCTCACAACAACAACATAGAGTTTATGGCCATTCTCCACAGGATGCACAGTAAGCAATATTCTCACATGTTCTAGGTGAGGGAACGTTTCCATTAAATCCTTTCCTGCTATGTTTTATTTCCCCTGTCAACTTGACAATTGAAATAGATACAAAAAACATTCGCTTTGAAAGGGAAACCATTATTCACCTTCACTACATACATTCAAACCATCATTTATTTGCACTGCATACAGACAAGAGACCATCCAAATTATTCCATGAATGAGAAATTCTCATACATTGGGGGGCTTATTACATGAGACCAAGGTCAGAGCACAGGGCAGAGTGCACCAAATTACTCAAAAAAACATTCTG
This sequence comes from Phrynosoma blainvillii, assembly GCA_026167975.1. NCBI lineage: Eukaryota > Metazoa > Chordata > Lepidosauria > Squamata > Phrynosomatidae > Phrynosoma > Phrynosoma blainvillii. The sequence continues at coordinate 16,314,719 of JANUYF010000007.1, read as the reverse complement.
ACAGCCAAACTTCCCCAATGTAATCGCATATACGCAAGCAAGGTTGCATGAAGAAAAGCTAACATGAAGAAGGTTGTACACTTTGGGAGGCAACAATCCATCTGTATGGCCACCATCACTGGGAGAAAATGCAGCTAAAATGATGGAAAGGGCTGTTGCTAGTTTCCATCTGTGCAGATCAGCTCACATCCTAATATTGCCTGACATGATTGCATACTAATATATAGGAATTTCATTGTGTGAACTGGTCTTAAGGTTTGGATAATGAAGACTCTGTGGTACTCCTTGGCAGTTTCTATAAATGTATGTTTTACAGAACAGCATGGCTGTTTTGAATTTCACTGGAAGGAGAGAGGAACCAAGGGCACAGCTGAATTCTAAGCAATAATGATGAATGGAATGCATCAGGAGAGATCAATCTTGTGCATGCCTCGCTGGGCTGGAACAGAATTAACTCTGAATTGACATTTGACCATCACCCATCATCATTTACCTGCAGGGTGATGTGCTCATCCTTGTTTCGGGAAGACATGCTCATGATGATACCGTTGGGCTCTCGCATCCTTATCATGGCCTCTACCAGTGTTCTGCGAGAAGGTGTGGTGAAAGAAAGCTGGTAACGAATGTGACTCCCTGGCCCAAATGAATATTCTTCAGCAACTAGAGAAATTGGGAAGATGCAGTGAGACAAAGACACACATACTTAATTTTTATTTATATAACTAGAAGACTTAAATTAGCTACATAAACAGCAGAGGTAGGAAACTAAAACCAGCTGGGCGGCACCTCTCTCTCTCTCTCTCTCTCTCTCTCTCTCATTGTCTCTCTCTCAATCTCCAAGACAGTTAACAGAAGGATTGTGGCTAAATCCTCTATTGGGTTCCTGCCCGAGCATTGTGCCACTTTTCTACCCAATGGCTTGGTTGCAGAGTGCCCTCCACAGATGCCACTTCCTGCTGTAAGCATTGCCCTGGGGCTATTCTGGTTGGAATCCCACTCTTGCTCTTCACTTCTTAAAGAGAAAGGAAGTAAATAAACTAATCCCCAAATATCATCTGTATGGTGACCCTAGTGTTAGGAAGGATCTAATTAGGGGAATTTATAATTAGCTCAAATATGCAAGACTGGGGTCCTACAAATCCCCACAGGACCGGGTACCATTATGTATACTAGAGGACTAAGGAATCCCGCAATGGATGATGCTGAGGCTGGCTTCTCCAATTAAAGTCTAAATATTTATTATTGACAAGGGAAAACCACACACACACACACACACACACACACACACACACAAATATGGCACACACACTCTGCACACTTAGAAATAAAGGGATGAAAGTGGGGAGAGCTTGAGAGGGGCCAGACTGAGGGAGTTACTCACTTCTGAAGGCTTCTCCGGGATCCGTTGTGAATGTTGATAATGATGATGAAGCACGGCCACCAAAATGGGGGGAGAGGGATGGCTGAGGGAGCTATGATCAGAGTACAGACCAGCATGCAGTCAGCATGCACTCTCAAGATAGCACATGGAGCCTAGAAATCCAAGGGTTCTTATAGGAAATTTCTATATTTGCCTTCTGGCTATTGACTAAATAGCTTGGCTGAAGCCAGGACAAATGCATTGATAGTCTTAACCCTGTTAACCCTAGGTGTGAGCATAGTCTAAATAATGCATTTAGTTTCGAGACTATCAAGGAAGGGAGGCTAGAGAAAAGGACGCAGTCAAATCTGGTCACTGCCCCATTAAGTGTGAGACTCAAGACAAATAAACACTATTATGTGTCTTTTCCAGTATAATGGTTTTTCCCTTTTGGCAACTCCCAAACCTGTCTGGTAGGGAATTTTCCATCTGTCCTGGGCAGATCTATCAGTGCCTACATGACCTGCCATATTGGGGATTATGGCTGACATCCCATAGAGGTCAGTCTGGGGTCATAGAGGGAACACCACATGTGTCCAAAATTTTTATGAAAAATCACATATGCTAACACTAGAGATAGGGCTCAAAAGAGGAGGCAATAGTGGAGCTAGGGTAGAGTTTGCCCAGAGACCTCTGTCAAATGGAGGGCTTTCTCCTCTGATATATAAAGGCTTGTCATTATGCATCAGTTTGGTCATCTACATAGAATAAAAAGAGACTCTGGCTGAATGCTGCTCAAGAAGAAGAAAGGGAGGGAGGGAATACACTAGCAGTAAACAATATAGGTTTCTTAATCAGGCTTAAAAGTTACATTGGGAACTTCCCCAGTTATGTCTAAATCATGGTAAAGGGGTCAAAGTGAACTACTGCCTAAAAGAGAATATGCAAAGGGATTTTATAGCACCATAGCAACTAACTGAAAGAAGCTGGTAGCATGTTCTTTCTCTGGACTCCACCCCATGCATCTGAGGAAGGAAGTTCAAGTCTACAAAAGCTTATGCTACCAGTTTTGGGGGGGGGTTGTTTCAGTTAGGGGGAAAGCAGACGGCTAATTGAGCCGTTTTGGGGGCAGGGAAGGGGAGGGGCAGCCGCACGATCGACACCCCAACCCCTTCCCCAGGTCATCCTCGGAGCAGCCGGCCCTCCGCACGGCCGGCTGTTCCGAGGAGGACCTCCCGCTGCAGCGTTCGCACACGCTGCGGCGGAAGAGTCGCCGAAGGTGCACCACAGCCTTTTGCGGCGCACCTTCGGCGACTTGTGAAAGGAGTTTGTGAATTTAGCTTGTGAAAGGAGCACACAATTTAGTGTGGGGATACCTCGGCCCCGCAGCGCAGCTTCCCGGGGTGGCCCATGGCTGCCCGTCTGCTTCCCCCCTTAGTCTCAAAGCTGCTTGCAAGATCCCTTTGCATACTAATTTCCCAGCCTAACATAGCTGTGTCCTTGAATTTTGCCCCAAAGGGAAAAGCACAAACCCTTCCAAGTTGCTTCCATCCCTTTCAGTCTAGATAATGGTCAAGCAAAACACCTTAATCACAAATCCCAGCTGTCACCTTAATCAAAAATCCACAATCTTCAGGTGACAGAATAGAGGAAATAATCCTAGAGAGAGTTTCTTTTCTTGGTGCCCATCAATCAGGGAAGCCTCAGCAAAATATATTCTGTGTTATACCAAGAATGAAAATCAGTACTTCACCTTTCTCACATTTAGAACCATAGTAACCTGGCAAACAGTGACAGGTAAATGAGCCCCACTCGCCAAGACATCTCCCATGAATGCCACATGAAGAGAAGCCCATCTTCTCACAACTACCATCTGTCAAGATGCAGCCAGGAGAGCTATTCAGAGACTCTGCTGGAGATTCAAGATCATACAGCTTTAAAAGGAAAAGAAAGGAGAATGATGATTGGCTGTAAAAAAAACACCTGAGCTTCTGTCAACACTGCCAAAAATAGGCTATTATACCTTTACAACATTGTGGCTGATCAATCCCCTGGTACCACAAATGCAAATGTAACTGCAGTCTCTAAAAAAGAGGTGGGGGAATTGTGGCCCTCCAGATGTTAGGTGGCAATTCACATCAGCTTTGGTCAATATAGCTAATGGTGGGCCACACTTTCCTCATCCCTGCTTTAAAAGAAACATATGTATCATTGCAAGATCAAAAAAATATTTTCATGTAATTAAATCTGACAGATAACTCTGCAGAAATTCCCCATCTTCCTAAATATGGTGCACACTTCCAGTGATACGTGTCCCTTAATTTCTGTTACACCTTTGTTCCCAAAGTACAAGGACAAGGCAAATTATGCATCTGGTTGCACAATATGCAACTCATGTACAGTCATGTAATGTGATGACCCCAATGGTGGGGGGAGCTCATGAATGATAGAAGGGAGCTAAAGAACAGAAGAGGATAAGACTAAAGTAGGTTAGAAAAGATGCTGAATCACAACCATCCCTGTACCAAGTAAAGTGGGATTTTGCTGGATTGAACTGAAAAAACCTTCACATTCCTAGCCTAGAGGGTGTACCTCTCATAGCCTTGGAATGTATAAGGCTTCATTTGTATACATCTTAAGCTTAAAGCAAGCTACTATGTGGGAAGCTCCCTGTTAGACAACATCATAATATAAAAGAAGTTTCCATCTTCTTTCTATTTAAAAAAAAAAAGCACTAAAGCCTTCATTGGTGTGATGACATTTATTATTCTAAAAACATTTTTTGACTTACCTGAGTGTCCACAATGAGACTGCGAATGCATCCATTAAAATGTTTCTGTTGTAACTGGGGGTATGAATATGGAATGGATTCCTTTACTCCACCCAACTGAAGAACCTGGTTCATGTTCAAGTACCTTCAAAACACAGAGGCGCTAGATAAGAAATGAATGTTAGTATAATTATGCTACAAAAAAATAGGAGAATGGCCTAGAGCAGATAAACCAACTACTATCGCAAATCTTCAAAACTGACTACTATGGAAACCTTCATTCAATTACAAGCATATGCCAAATTCTTTGATGCTGCTTTCATTCTATCAGAAGGTGTTAAGAATGACTGACAACTGTTACAAGGCAAGATGTATTAAGCATGCTCAGTATTAAATATTTCACATTTGGGGATAGTGGAAAAATACCCTATGCTTCTTTATTCAAAACCAGGGATACATGGATATCCCACTGTTCACCCCATATGGAGTCAGGGCTTTAAACATTGTTCCAAGTGAATGCATATAAAGTCACAACAGTAAGTGCATATTTAAAATCAGGGGTAGGCAACCTTTCCCCTTCAAGGGCCGAGGGACTTCAGCTCCCAGAAGCCTCAGCCATGTTGGCCAACAGTCCCATGTTGGCCAATAGCTCCTGGGATTCTGGGAGCTGAAGTCCCTCAGCCCTTAAAGGGGAAAGGTTGCCTACCCCTGTTTAAAACCAATGAGTGCATATTCCTGGAAAACACTCAAGATGCAGGAAGAGGAGATTTTCTCCATTTTCTTCAGCAGGATGCATATGAGGGCCCAAGTCAAATCTTCTTCTGTAGTTAAATGCCACTGTCACATCTACCCCATCTGAAAAGTCCTGAAGGAGCTATCCACCCAGGACTGGTCCTCATGGCCTCCTGAGACTCATTTTTAGTCACTGCCAAAGACAAAGGACAAAAGAGTGTCCCTTTTGCTTCCCTCCATTCTACTTACAGAAGCTAGCTGTTTGTGTTTCTAAGGTTTGAACATGTCCCATCTTCAAATTCCTCCTTACATGTTGTGAACTTTTCCCTGACCTTGGTGAAATGCTTCCTCACTGCCATTTCCTGCAAACTGCAGCTCAGAGGACATCCCTCTTGTTTTCAAGACCCAGCCATCAAAGCATTCTTTAAAGGATATCTCCACTTGCATCCTCAAGTGGCCGTTGTGGAGCCTCACATTTCTCAACTTTCTAGGAAAACATTTGAACCCTTGGCTACATGTGACCTTAGACTCCTCTTATGGAAGACATTTTTCCTGGTGGCATTTACTTCAGTGCATTGGGCAAGAGAACTCTCTACCCTGCGTGTTGACCTTTCATACCATCAGTTCCATCGAGACAAAGTGGTGTTACGACCGGATATCTCCTTTCTCCTGAAAGTGGTTTCTACTTTCCATCTAAGCCAAGACTTTGTGCTCCCTTCCTTCATGCAGAATCCCACCTCTGATTTCAGGAGAGCTCTCCATTCCCTCAATGTCCATAGAGCCCTCACCTTTTAGATTGACAGGATTTCTAATTCAGTGAAGACCACGACTTTTTTTCTGCTACTCGAATTCAAAACTGGGCCTACCAGTCTCTTCTCAATATCTTTCTAAATGGATACTCTCCACTATCCACTTGGCATATGACCTTGCCAAGAAAGAACCCCCTCCATCTGTCAGGGTTAACTCTACCAGGGTGGTAGCTGTCTCTTCAGCCTTCCTCACTGGTGTACCATTGGATGAAGTTTGCCATGTGGCTGCATGGTCCCAGCTTCTGACATTTATCTCCTACTACAGACTAGATGTTGTCTCCAGAGCTGATTCATCCTTGGTAAGGCAGTTCTCCTGCCCACTCTCAAGTGACGCTTGCCACTCCCTTTTGGTGGTAATAATTTTCTGCCCTCTTTTTCTTGTTGGCTGTTCAGTAAAGTTTTACATTTGATTGCATACATAATCTTTTATGTGGCATGACACTCCCATTTCCAGGTATCAGTAGCTTGCTAGTCACCATATTTGTGATTCACAGAGACCACAAAAAAGAATGGCAGGCTGCTTACCTATAACTGTGTTTCTTCAAGTGGTCATCTTTGAATTCACAAGGGCATGGCCATCCTCCCCTCATTGTGTGTCCTGCCTCTTGGTCCTCAGGATGCTGCTATGCAGTGTGTGGTGGAAGTGATCCTAATGGCTGGGACTGGGGGATATATATATACATTTGAGCCCAGCTATTCTAGTAGGTTCTGAATATGTTCTGTGCAGACACAGTAAAACCCATATGTATGAATTCATAGATGACCACTTGAAGAAACACAGTTACAGGTAAGCAAACTGTCCTCCCTGCCTCTCCCTATGGATCAGCTGTTAGGAAGTTCTGAAACTTCTTCCACTTGTAGGCATAGGACGTCTGTGTGGAAGGCTTGTGGACTGCACAATGATTCTTCAGGCTGGGGCTGGTGAGCCCCTTAAGAAAGAGTCCTCCATGCCATTAGCCAGAGTATTTGGCAGTCCAGATGCTGATCCTGACTATCATGAACAACAGGACAGTGGGGAAGACAGATTGTGGATCCTCAGGCCAGGAGAGGGACAAACCATGGTTGTCTCAGGCACCACAGTGCCATAAGAATGACAATGGCATGGTCCTGTCGCATCTTCGTGATCACTTTGGTGATCAAGTGAAACGTTGGGAAGACATACAGCATTTGTAATCCCCAGTGGTATCTCCAAGAAAGCCCTTTCCTAGTGTCCTGGAGCAGAACCAGGGGCAACAAGATCCACTTCTGATGTGCCCCATTGTTGAAAGATTTGTTGAAGAACTTCTGCATGGAGCATCCATTCATGGCTGGAGTCCAAAGAATGACTGAGTTGGTCTGCTATTACATTGTCCTCGCCTTGGAGATGGATGGCACAAATGGACATCTCGCTGTGGATACACCAGTCCCTGGAGGGTTTCAAATTCAGCATGGTTCTGATGAACCTCAGCTCTTGGCTGGGTTCTAGGTAAGACTTCTCCTTGTTGACCACTGAACTGGAAATAACTTTGGCCAGTCAGTGATGTGGCAGGTTGAGTTAATCTGTTATCATCCTACAGAATGTGCCTCTGATTGTAGAGCTTTTGTTAGGTGCTTTTCATCATCAGGCAACTTGTCAAAGGACCTACTTCTTGGTCCAAGTGCCTGGTCACGTCAACAAGTGGGGTCTAACCTTCCCAAACAAAGGGGCCGAAGTGAGGTGTGTGGCAACCCACCTGGAAGGTGAAGCAGCAGACTGGTTGGTGCAACTATATGACAGCAGAGCCATGGAGTTACGAGACCTGCAGGCCTTTATGGTGACTCTGCAAATCCAGTTTGGGGACCCGTTTCGGGTGGAGAAAGTCCACACTAAACTGATGGCATTAGAGCAAGGCAACAGCTCTGTGTCAGAATATGCTGTGGAATTTCGCAGCCTGGCAGCACAAGTTTCTCAGTGGCACAAAGGGGTGGAAGTGTAATACTTCAAAGAAGGGTTGTGGCCAGATCTTTTGGACTAGGCCCTCTTGAAAGCCAATCCACCACGAGGGAGTGGATTCATTTGGCTGGGGAAAGTGAATTACTCAAAGAAGAGATCCGATTGACCAGACAACACAGGAGTGGAGCCAGCAAAGGGGTGAACCACAAACCCAGAACTACCAGTGGAAAAACCAAGGAGACATCCATCCAAAATTCAGAGAGTTAACGACGCATGATGCTGAGTCTCTGCCTGGCGTGTGGCAAGAAAAGTCACTGCATAGCCTATTGCCCCGACTGAGAAGACAGCACCAGCAGGACGACCTTCAAAGAGCCACAAGACAGTTGTGCGAGAGAGAACATCGGAGGACACGAGTTTGGAGGATTGTATAGAGCCAGCAGAAAACTTCCAAAGCCTGCCTTAGACAGCGGCAAAAGGCAGGCAACAGTTCCAAACAGCCGCATCCCTATGGTAAGTGGAGGAGTCCTTTTATATACCTTGCAAGTCAAACTAGTAAACCCAAAAGGGGGAAGGAATGTTGTCTTGGTGGCAGCAATAGATTGTGGCTGCACCCAGTGTTTTATAAATCCAACTATAGTCCAGGAACTTAACTTAAGGGTTATAAAACTTGATTCCCTCATTACCTTCCAGCAAATGGATGGTTCACCCATGGGAAGGGCCACTACTACTGAGCAAACAAAGATGACGAGGCTTGGGGTGGCAGACCAATGGGGAAAAAATTAGGTTAGTACTGTTACCAACTGATCCTTGGCACAGACTGGTTGCAGTTTCACAACCCCAGGATCAGGTGGAGGCTGGGGGAACTGATCTTTGATGGCCTACAATGTAAAGAACACATCAGTGCTCCTAAATTGCACACAGGGGGAGAGGTAGTGGCAGTTGCCATCCAGTTGATCCCTTTGTATGAGCGAGTGGGAAAAGCTGTTCTGGAGGATCCGTTGGGCTACCCCTCAGTTTATAGAGTCTTGGCTGAGGTGTTTGCTGAGAAGGAGAGGATGACTGTGCCACCTAATTAGAACCTGGGGCTCAACGTTCTAAACCCAAATTATATTCAATGACCCCACTGGAGCTAAGGACTCTCAAGGAGCTTACAGCAAAAAATTTGGCCAGGGGTTTCATTCAGTTGTCAACCTCCACATTCACAGCTCCGGTGTTTTTAGGGAGAAGAAAGACGGATCATTGAGACTAGTCAGGGATTATTGTAATCTCAATGGGATCTGTAGTACTAACAAGTGATTAGCTGCTGGAAAGGTGTTCACCAAACTGGACTTGAGAGACGCTTACTTCAGAGTAAGAATTAAGGAAGGGGACAAACACAAGACTGCTTTTAACTGTCCCCTGGGGGCATTTGAATATTAGGTTATGCCTTTTGGGCTAGCTGGATCACTAGGAGTGTTCATGTGACTGATCAATGAAATAATGCATGATTTGTTGTCTGATGGGGTGTTGGTATATACAGATGACATTTTAATTTACTCCCAAAATCTAGACTCACATGTTCAGTTGGTACGGGAAGTGTTAAAATGTCTCCTGGACAATCAATTATATGTCAAATTGTCTAAATGCAATTTCCATGCAGATAAATTGGACAAACTGAGGTAGAGAATATCCACAAAGGGAATAGAGATGGACCCTGCCAAAGTCCAAACAGTGTTAGACTAGGCCCTGCCTAAGACTCGAAGACAGGTACAAAGCTTTTTGGGGTTTGGAAATTTTTACTGGCAATTCATCCCTGATTTCACCCAGATAGCACTCCCCATAACAAGCTTGTTAAAAACAAAAAGCCACCTGGGGAAAAAAAAAACACGAGAAGGGCTTCAAACCTAAGCCCTCGACTAAGATACGATGGACTCCTGAATGTCAGGAAGCATTCCAAAACTTGAAACGCCTGTTTAGCACTGAACAAATCTTAAAAACCTGGTGGCGCAGTGGTTAAATACCTGTACTGCAGCCACTCACTCATAAACCACAAGGTTTCAAGTTCAATACTAGCCAGGGCTCAGGCTTGACTCAGGCCTGCATCTTTCCGAGGTCGCTAAAATGAGTACCCAACTGTTGGGGGGCAATGAGCTTACAGTTGTAAACCGCTTAGACACTCCATAGCACAGTATGAAGCGGTATATAAATGAAGTTGGGGGGGGAACACCCAGATCCTGATTTGCCCTTTGTGGTGCAAGTTGATCTAGCAATGTTGCTTTGGGGGCCGTGTTACTGGAGAAAGACACAGAGAGAAACTTGAAGTCCTGTGCCTACCTATCTAAAATGTTTCAAGGGGCGGAACTGGCCTATATGGGAGCAGGAGGCTTTTGCTGTAAAGTGGGCTCTGCAGACCTGGCACCAGTTTTTGGAAGGTGTCCCCCACCCTTTTGAGGTCTGGATGGACCATCGTAACTTAGAGGCTTTACAGGCTCTGAGAGAGTTAAGCCCCAAGCAAGGCAGGTGGGCCAAGTTCTTCTACCGGTTCAAATTCAAACTGAAATTTTTTCCAGGAAAGCAAAATGTTTTGGCTGATGGCTTATCAAGGCTCCCACAACACAACAGTAAGAGACAAGCCCCTATAGAGACAGTGCTCACCCCACAACAACTGGGTCTCACTGTAACTACCCAAAGCCAGTCCTGTGGGGAGGGGATGGGTGAGGCCTTGACCCCAGACCCAATACACCAAAGGTTTATCGAGGCAGCTGTGGAAGACCAGTGGCTTAAAGAGCATCCAGATACACTGGTATTCGGGGGGAGGGGGGCACTATGGTATAAAGGAGACAGAATCTATGTTCCTGAGGAACTGAGACTGGAAGTTCTACAATTGTGCCATGACACCAAAGCAACGGGTCACTGGGGTTTCTTGAGAACCTGGCACACCATATGCAGACAGTACTGGTGGGAGTCATCAGACAAGATGTTGAAACATATGTAAAGGGGTGTCCAGTGTGTGCCAGAGCCAAATCAGTTGGAAGAAATCCCCGAGGACTGTTGCAACCTTTGCCCAGCCCGGTAGCCCCTGGAAACACATAACAATGGACTTCATCCCTGATTTACCTGATAGCCATGGGCGAAACACCATTTGGGTGGTAACAGATCTATTCTCCAAACAGTGCTTTTTGTAGGCTGCAAAGGCTCACCAACTGTGGCCAAATTAGCTGATCTATTCATCTCCTATGTATGGCTCCATAGTTTACCTTCTCGAATTGTGAGTGATCGAGGCAGCCAGCTCACCTCCCAATTTTTGAAATCATTGCAGAAAAAGCTGGAGGTTGAACTAGTGCTGAGTACCTCTCATCACTCCCAATTGGAAGGACAGACGGCGAAACTGAATTCAACTCTGGAGTAATACTTAAGGTGTTATAGTAATTACTTACAAGATGAATGGTTTGATTTACTGCCACACGTAGAGGTTATTTGTAATGGGGCAATTAATCAGAGCACAGGGCATTCCACTTTTGAAATAGCCTATGGGTATGAACCAAAGACGTTGCCTTCATTAACTGTAGAACCTACGGATCCTGTGCCACTAACATAGTGGATTACAAAATTTAAGGAGGCTTGTCCTCAGATAGTGACTGCTTTGGACAAGGCTAAATGGGAATACAAAAGATATGCTGACCTCAAGCACAGCAAGGAATGGGACTTGGTTCCAGGGAGCAAAGTCTACTTGTCTACCAAACACCTAAAGAAAGACTCAACAGCTATCCAAAAAGCTGGGACCCAAATTTGTTGGACCTTTTACTATAAAGAGACTAATTAATGATGTAACTGCTGAATTGGACTTGCCCAAGTCTTACAGATGTTTGCATCTGGTATTTCATTTTAGCCTATTAAAACCCATGGTGGATTGAACTGGACCCACCCCCCCACTCTTGGTGGCTGAAGGCAAACAATATTTCAAAATGGCTAAGATTTTGGACTCCGTATCCACAGAAACAAGCTGCAATGCTCCAAAGTGTTCTTTGGAAACACTTCCATGAGGCTGAGAAAGAATGGGTGTATGCCCACCATGTTGATGCCCCCAACTAATTTGGAGTTTTCACCAACCCTTCTCCAGACAAACCTGGGAGCAATGGAGAAAGCTAAGCCTAGGGTGGCAGGATATCAGAACCCAAAAGGGTTTTGGTTCTGTCATAATTGGTTGTGTTGAAAATGTATGTATAAAGTCTGTACTGGTTGTGCTGTATGTATATATAATATGTTGTCTTATGTGTAATAGGTGAGTTTGAATTTTGGCACCGATTTCAAAGAACAGTTGAAAGGAGTTTTACTGCAGCTGCCAGGCAGAAACCAAAGTCTGCCTGGCAGTGGCCAGGCAGAAGTCAAAAGGTTACCTTGCAGTTTCTAGGCGGAAAACAAAAGATTGTAGCACAGTTACTATGCAGAAATCAAATGGTTACACAGAAGTCACTGGGCAGAAATCAAAAAGATACATTTCAGTTACCAAACAGAAGTCAAATTGTTACATTGCAAAGAGGCAGGGCTGGGTAATTCTAGTCTATATATAGTAACAGGAGGGCAGGGAAGTTTAATACCAACCTAAAAGCTTGCTGGTCACTATTGTCCAAGAAACAGAGATGACTAGTCCTGACAAGAACACAGAATCAATGGCCTGAGATTACTGTCTCGCTCTACCCAATGGTAGGACCAGCCATGTCATGATCATTGCCTCCTTCTGCCCCAAGGCAAGTAGCTGGGGAGCCTTGGAACTCAAAGAAGGGGAAAGCAATAGCAGTTCACAGAAGCAGGCCTTGTTAATTATTTTCAGAATGAGGTGCTACCAGTGCTGTAGTTTGCTCCATTTCTGACAGTGGACATTCAAGGAGGAGTGTTTATCACTGAAAGCACCTTTCCTGTAATACTGGTAACAGTTCTACTCAGAACAAGTTCTACTTTGTTTAATGGAACTCATTCTCAATTAAGTATACACAGGATTGCAACTCAGGTTAAGTCATTCCCAGGCAAGTATGCTTAGGACTTATACTTGGCAAATTCAGTAGGTTTACGTGAAAATAATTCTGCACATGCTACTGAAGGATTACATCTACAGGAGAGTGTTCTTATACACAGCCCACCACCTTCCCATCCACACTTAAATATTTCCAGATACTGCAAGGTTATTTAAATGTTACCTCCTTGCTTGTGGAACAAAGGCCACAACCTCACAGTTTGTTCGGTCTTCAGTAGACAGCCATTTTCCTACTCCTTCCATCTCTGACACAATTGCAGTTCTACAGTGATCCAAACTGAATCTAACATCCTATGCCAAAACAAAGAAATCCATTAAAATATTTGAGGGAAAGAATTTTCAGGTGTAACACAGGGTAGCTCAAAGACAAAACTAAAAAAAAATATTCATGGGTTTTGTTCAGAGATGGTTTGCCATTGCCTCAGGTTGTTTTCATGACCAAGCAGGGGTTCAAACCCTGGTCTCTTGGAGTCCTAGTTGAACACTGGAACCATTAAACCATGTTGGCTGTCCTACTGCTCTTCTTGCAACAGACCCAAATTTACAATATTTATGGTCAAATTGGCAAAAAAATATTTTTCCTAAGGGGAAACTATGCAAGTAAATAAAATTGGAGAGGGGAGTTAGTGGATAGTCTGGGGGCACATGATACTATAGCAGTGCAAAAGTTAAGCAAACGCAAACCAAATCAAACTCAATCATTTTCAAGGCGTGCATAATCTAAATGTCCCTCCTCAAAACCAGACAGAGGCAAGTTCATTTGGCCCATGTGTTTTGGGCCCTGGAGGTCTCTCATTCATATGGTCACCATAGATCAAAGCTGACTTAAAGGTAGTTAACAAGTTATGGGTAGTAGGTTCTATGCATAATTCTATTCATAATGGTAAATAAATAAATAAATAAATAAATAATGCTCACATATTCATATTCATAATACATACATTCATATTCTTAGAAAACTAGTATGGCATAGTTTTAGAGTGCAGGACTCAGAAGACTGGTTCAAATCCACATTGAGAAATGAAACTCACCAGATGACTTTGAGATCATCACAGAGGATGGCTCCATACTACACAATTATAGCAACTAGATACTATTTTATAGCAGCTAGATGCTATTTTAAGTCATCCTATGGATTTGTAACTTGGCAAGTACTTAGAATTCTGTGCCAGAGAATCTGAATGCTGTAATTCAGAGAAATGCACTAGAGACCTCTAAGTATTTCACCAAACTACAATTTCCAGGATTCTATAGGACAGGTTCAAGTGAAGGCCAACTGCTTTAATTGTATAAGGTGGATACACTCACAGTTTTTCAGACTAATTCACTTTACATGGTTATTGTGATGATAAAAGTGGGGAGGGGAAGCATGTACACAAAACATAGCTTCTTAGTGGAGGGGTATATAAATGTAGATTAGAAATAATATTACTTCCAAATGTTCACTAAGGAGTAGGTAGACTTCAAGTGTAAAGATGTATCATTAAATAACAAAGTGATAATCATTCACATCATAGTATCCCCACTTTCTATGTATGGTTGTAAAAGCTGGACTCTGAAGAAAGCTGACAGAAAGAAAATCAAGTTATTTGAAATGCAGTGCTGGAGAAGAGCTCTATGAATACTATGCACTGCCAAAAGAACACGTAAATGATCATGTGCAAGAGCAAATCAAACCTGAGCTCTCACAAAAAGCCAAAGTGAGTAAAGTGAGGCTATCGTATCTTGGACACATCATGAGACAACATGACTCAATGGAAAAGATGATAATACTCAGTAAACAGGAAGGCAGTACAAAAACATTACAAATTGATTGACTTAAGAAAGAAAGCCATGGTTCTTGGGCTCTCTCATTATAAGTCTCATCATTATAAATCAAGTGGACTTGAAAGCAAACAGCAAAAAAAACCAAACAGACCTGAAGCTTGCAGAACTTCCACACAGAAAAACACACCCTCCTTTTAACCCAAAGCTTCTTTTCATTCAGCAACATAAATACAAGAAGAGAAAAATCGACGACAAATCACCTAGACTGAATCTCTTGTCATCTCTGGCGTATGTCAAGCTTATAGAGAATACTGCCCTTTTAAATAATCACAACCTGTTCATCAACCAGAAGTCAGAAAACGATAGTATTCAGTGTGTGTAGTTTACCTGCCTGCTGCTCCTCACTTCCAAGCGATGCCACCTTTTGTCCGTAACATTCACATAACTAGGCAAACGCAGTTCTGTAGTGCTCAAACCATGGTTTACTTTCAGTACAGGAATGCCATTCAACAGTTCTGAGGTTAATGACAAAGAAAAGAGTAGATTTAGATTTGGTCCCAAAATGGAACTGAGGAGAAAGTAGAGGGTTATTCCCTCCAGTGCTCTAATCTGTGCCAAACTACAGATGATACTGAATGTGTTGCTTGATGTTCAGTTTGAAATTGCATCAGAAAGCTGGTATGGTGAGAGTTCTGGAATGCAATTTGGGAGGTACAAGTTCAAGTCCTTAGTCAACAGTATCCATATCTTATTTGTATCCCATCTTTCTTCTGAGAGACAACCCAAAGTGGTTTACAACAAAATTAAAAACAGATGATACAAAAACAAAACAAAACAACTAAATTAGCTATGTTAAAATACCCATCATCTGAAAAAGTATAAAATCATTTAAAGAATATAATAATAAAAATAAAAATGCAGCACATAAACCCCACAGGAAAGCCCTTCTTCTGCACACCTGAT
The DNA here is from genome assembly GCA_026167975.1 of Phrynosoma blainvillii. Classification (NCBI taxonomy): domain Eukaryota; kingdom Metazoa; phylum Chordata; class Lepidosauria; order Squamata; family Phrynosomatidae; genus Phrynosoma; species Phrynosoma blainvillii. The sequence goes on along the minus strand of JANUYF010000007.1, from coordinate 16,299,395 downwards.
TAATCTCCAAAGGTATGCTTAAATAGAAAAGTCTTTAGTCTTCTGTGGGATGGAATTTCACAGCACAAAAGAAGCCACCAAGAAGGCCCCCTCATGCATCCTCACCATCATGCATGGTGAGAAAGCCTTTCCTTGAGAATTTCAAGACTCAGATAGGATTATATAGAGAGATAAAGTATCTCTCTAGGGAAATTTTTAATTAGTTCAATTAATTACTGGGTGTGCTACAATCAATCCTTTTGGAATCATTTCCCACTTTTATACAGAAATTGTGGAACAGAGAAGTACAGAGGCAGAATTCTTTCTATGGATTGTATTTTATTAAAAGGGAAAAACACACACTCACAAGAACTAAGAAATGATAGGAAAGGCTTCACTAAGGGGATAATTACCAAATTTGGTTGCTCCTTAAGATGTGGTCTCCCTGAGGAAGATATTACTCAGCTGCTGGAGCCTCTGGAAGACAGTGCAAGTCATGGCCTGAAGAATGGAGGAAGACATGGGGTCCCCCATGCAAATCAGACTAGCTCTCTCAACAAAAGAAATCTAGGATCTTTTATAGGTCAAAAACAGCCTGAAGGCAAAGACACATCAAAGAGCAAATCTATGAGAAATGGTCACTGGAGGTTCTTTGAAGTGGGGAATTGGAGTTGTAAATGGCCACTCTCCAGCTTGAGCAGAAAAAAACATCCTTGCTGTAAATCACCTGGCCTTCCTGTCTCAGAGGTGTGAATATTTCCTTTATTGCAGCTCTCAAATCTATCTGGTTTCCTTGTATGTGGTCTCTCACCTTTGGGATGATGGCTACCCTGCCAACATGACCAGATAGGGTAAGCCTCATGGCTACTTGCAATCAGTACATTCAAGGCCATAGAAAAGGAGTAATGCACACCTCAAAACTGGACGGCTTAGGGTAACAGATAGTCTCCTGTGGGATGGAATTTCACAGCCCAAAAGAAGCCACCAAGAAGACCTCCTCATGCATCCTCACCAGACAGGTCTATCACAATGACAGGACCATGAGAAAGCCTTTCCCTGACAATTTCAAGACTCAGACAGGGTTATATAGGGAGATACACCTCCTTTGCAGACGGCGCTTTGCGCCGTCTTGTAAGCAAGAAAGGGGAGGGGCAGCCTCACGCTGGGTGCCCCAACCCCTTCCCAAGGACGTCATCGGAGCACCCACCATTGCACACAGTGGGTGCTCCAATGACATCCTTCTGGCTCAGCGTCTGGACATGCTCTTCGGGCACCCCTTTCGCGGCTTGTGGAAGGAGCGCTATTTTAGCACTCCTTTCCCAGGTAGCGAAAGGGAGGATTGGGGCCGAAGCATGGGGTAGCCTTGGCCCCAGTCCTCCACTTCCCAGGGCGGCCCACGGCCACCCATCTGCATCCCCCCATTGTCTCTCAGACAGCTGTACAGCGCTTTATAGGCCATAACCAGTACTTTTTGAGTTGTGCCCAGAAAACAAAACCACTAGCCAGTGAAGCTGTTTCAACAGGAATGTATGTTACCTGTTAACGTGGTCAGCAGTTTGGCCATGGCATTTTGGACCCACTAAATTTTCTGAACAGTTTCTAAAGACAGCCCACACAAAGTATGTTACAGTAATCCAAGTAGGGTATAATCAAGGCATGTGTCACCATGTACCCCACTAGGTGATCTTGGGCAATGTGTCTCTGTCAGCCTATCCTACCTCATGGGCAGGATGGCAATTTGGTATTTTCCTGGATTGTCCTCTTTTTTTCAAAGAGCATCCTGTCATTTGTTCAGCATGCTGTTTTGTCCTGGAAGAGGCCAAGAGAAACAAGGGTGTTCTTTTGCAGGAGAAGTCTTCTTTCTGACCAGTCTCTGCATTTTCACCTTTCCCTTCTAGCAGCTGCATCTTTTTTTCATCTCCTCCTCCTCCTTCTATGAGCCCATAAAACTAGGCAAATGCAGGGAGGGGATGTTTCTTGGATCCAACCTTTTCCTTGGTTCTATAAGCTTTTTCCCCCTTCTGAGACTTCCCATCCATCCCATTACTGATGCACTTATGGTCTCCTCCCATTCCCCTTCTCAGGAGAAGTTAAATGGATGCTCTATTTGCTCTATATAATGGGAAAGAAGTAGAAAGGACTAATGGGAAGTCTTAAGAAACACAGGACACAAATACTGAACGCTGTTTTTGTATCACCAATATGTCCAAGCTTAAAATTTACTAATACTTATTTCCAGTATACTGTCTCACTCAACTGCACACAAATACTGAAGACAGCCAGCCATGTACATCCATAAAGGGGGAAAAGTCCAAAACCAAAATAACACCAATACTTATATTAAGATTAGTCACTCTACTTCTTCTGTCAACACACACACGCACACAGAGTGTATATCAGCAAGTATTTCAGTTCTCCAGAACTCTTCATAAAACTGAATGAAAGGTAACAAAAATTTAATAGTAAGGGAGAGAGAGAAAATAGGAATGATTTTCCCACCATTTCTGCAATATATTTAAGCTGCAAATCTAACTACACTTACTCTAGAGCAGGGGTCCCCGGACTTTTTGATCCGGGGGCCGGTTCACTGGCCCCCAGATCTTCCGGGGGGGCAGAAGTGCACGCACACATGCACATGACTCCGGACGCCATTTTGGAAGACAAAATGGCATCCAGCGGCGGGCGTGAGCGGCAGCGGCAGCGGCAGGACCAGCCACAGGCCGGTAGGTAGGCCTCAACGGGCCAGGGAAGGCCTGCGGGCGGTAGTTTAGGGATTCCTGCTCTAGAGTAAGCCCCACTCATTGCACTGAATGTTACTACTAAGTAGACATGCACAGGCTTGTGCTTAAATGTCTTTAGAAGGCATCAAAGGAGGGAGGGAGGATAGAGAGGTGGATTAGCCTCTATTAGGTTGTACACGGTGTACAACCTAAGGGTACACCTCAGAAACCATTTGTTCTGCATTTTTATAAATATAAAATCCAGTGCAGGCAAGTTTTGATGTACATTACATTTACATTTACAACTCTTCAAATTTACAAGGTCTTTTCAGAAATACATAAAAGTTTTCCCCAAAATGTACACGTCTCCAAGCATGGGTGTGCAGCTGAGTGAGACAGGAGAAGCAAGAGAGTGAGGAGATTGAGGCAAGTGAAATTTTGGCATAAGAAAACTCACTGGATGGTGTTTCTTTTACCTCTCTAAATTGGGAGAGGGGGGAACTGGAGAAAGCCACTGCAATCTTGTTGATACCAAAAGGAAGGGGCATCCTCTGCTTGTACAAAAGCAATGGGAAAGGGGGAGAAAGAAAGTGGAATTTGGAAATTTTGGTGTGGCTGGAGGGAGGAGTTTCCTCTGGCTGCTTAGGTGGGAGGATAAGAGAAATGGGATAAGAGAATGTAATGGGATAAGAGAAAGTGGGTAACAGTAACAATACCATAAAAATGACGAAGAACCTTGTGGCACCTTACAGATTGCTTATTGGTGAAGACTGAGTGAAAAGAGAGAAAAAACAGTGGCTATTTTTGCAAGAACTGCAGTGTTTGTGTGTTAATATTTTAGTGCATCCAATTTGTTGACCAAAGGGTGTTCAGCAATGGCTCCTCTTCATCCTGGAGAGAAGTGAAGAGTGGGGTGCCACAGGGTTCTGTCCTGGGCCCAGTGCTATTCAACATCTTTATCAATGATTTGGATGAAAGAATAGGGGCATGCTTCTCAAATTTGTAGAGGACACCAAATTAGGAAGAATAGCTAATACCCCAGAAGACAGGATGAAAATTCAAAATGATCTTTATAGATTAGAAAGCTGAAACAAAACTAACAAAATTAATTTCAACATGCAGAAATGTAAGGTACCGCACTTAGGGCAAAAAAATGAAATGCATAGATATAAGATGGAGGACACCTGGCTTAACGAGACTACGTGTAAAAGGGATCTAGGAGTCCTAGTAGACCACAAGTTGAACAGGAGTCAACAGTGTGATGCGGAAGCTAAAAAGGCCAATGCGATTTTAGGCTGCATTAATAGAAGTATAGTATCTAGATCAAGGGAAGTAATAGTGCCATTTTCTTTTGCTTTGGTCAGGCCCCACCTGGAATACTGTGTCCAGTTCTGGGCACAATTCAAAAAGGATGTTGAAAAACTGGAGTCTGTCCAGAGGAGGGTGACTAAAATGGTGAAGGGTCTAGAAACCATGCCCTATGAGGAATGACTTAGGGAACTGGTTATGTTTAGCCTGGAGAAGAGATGGTTAAGAGGGGATATGATAGCCCTGTTGAAATATTTGAAGGGATGTCATATTGAGGAGGGAGCAAGCTTGTTTTCTGCTGCTCCAGAGAACAGGACCTGGAACAACGTATGCAAGCTACAGAAAAAGAGATTCCACCTCAACATTAGGAGAAACTTCCTGACAGTGCGAGTTGTTCAACCGTGGAACATACTCCCTCAGAGTGTGGTGGAGTCTCCTTCTTTGGAGATCTTTAAACAGAGGCAGGATGACAGGATTTGTTTATGAAAAAGCCATGTTGACTTTTAGTGATTATTGCATTCCCTTCTAAATGTTCACAGACTCTCTGTTTAATGAACTGTTCTAGAATCTTTCCGAGTATTGATGTCAGACTAACTGGGCGATAGTTGTTGGAATCCTCTTTTTTTTTATTAATCAAAACACAAAAACACATAGACACATAGTTACAATCAAGCATCTATCCAAGTATACCTAAAATTAAACATAACTCCTACTAACATTAAAACAAAACCTATGCTGGATGCATTCTAATTATATATATTTTAACAAAAATCTAACTTCTTTTTACTGAAGTTCAAGTCCTAATTATAATCATTGTTATATTATCTAACTTCTAATTTGCATTCAATACATCCACAGAGCATAACGTACAAGTACATACACAACATTTAACAATTAACATTACACACCTATCTTCCTTAAATATTAATTATTATTCCTTGGTTCTTCTTTCTTCCCAGTTTGGGTCTCCTTTTTCTTTCCATCATTTTTCTCGTACATTTTTCTTCATTTTCTCTCTTCCTTATTACTTTATTGAGAGTTGATGTATCTTTTATCTTAGTTGTTCTGTCTTTATCTGATATATTTCTTTCACAGACTTGTATGTATTGGTCATGTCAACTTATAACTATTATCGCCTTCTTATAATGATATATTCCTGTCTCCTTACCTCGGTATTTCTCTTTTTTATTAATATAAATATATATTTTTCTCATTCTCTTATTGTTTTTATTTATAACTTCTTCTGATACGTACGCTCCGCCACTTTTTCTCTAAATGTTCTACCTATTCTCCCGTTATATCTACTTCTACTATTTTTCAGTTTTTTTCTGGAAGTTGTTTTGTTATATTCTTTATTTGTCGTATTTCATTACAGGTTCCCACAGTTTTTTTATCTTGTCTGTTGGTCTATCTTGTACCATTGCAGTTAATATATCCATTCTCATGGCCTCTTTGAGTTTTGTAACCCATTCTTCTAAGGTAGGGATTTCTCTTTTTTTCCAATATCTCGCGTATATGATTCTGGCCATTGATATCATATATAGTATAATGCGACCATGTTTTTTTTTCCAATTTTCTTGTTTAATTTATTTGTCATATTTAGTAATAGTAATTCAGGACATTTTGGGATGTTTATATTTAAAATTTCTGACATTGATTTGGTAATTTTCCCCCCCAGTATTTTCTAGCCATATTTGTCATGGCCAGCCATGAGGAGGACTCGGAGGATGAGGAGGAGGATGGGTCTCCTCCAGAGAAGGAAGAGATACAGGCTCCAACTGGCTCTCATTCTGCTCTGCCTGAGCCAAGCCCTGTTCTCCCAGCCCCAGAGCAGCCAGGTCCTAGTGCTACTCCTACGGAGGCTCAGCTGCCTAGTGGGGAGAATCAGGAAGATACAGCAGGGCCAGTACCTTCTTTTAGGCAGAGGAGAGCTGAGAGTGCTGGCGTTCGCAGGTCCATGAGGCTGGCTGGAAAGCAGCTGCTCAACAAGCATCAGCTGGCACTGAGGTAGGATTTGGCTATTTAAACATCTGCAAAAGGCTTCCTCAGTGCTAAGACTTATTGTAGTTTCCTGGTGAGAGTATGGTTGGTGTGGCTCCTTGTTTCCTTCTTTGTGCCTCTTGCTTCTTGCCTTGTGGAACACTGTTGCCTTGACCTCGGACCGGACTGGACTTCTGTTGATTGCTGCCTGCCCTGACCTTAGACCGACTGACTTCGAATTCTGGACTCTGCTTTCATAGAATCATAGAATCATAGAGTTGGAAGAGACCACAAGGGCCATCCAGTCCAACCCCCTGCCATGCAGGAACTCCCAATCAAAGCATCCCCGACAGATGGCCATCCAGCCTCTGCTTAAAGACCTCCAAGGAAGGAGACTCCACTACTCTCCGAGGGAGTGTGTTCCACTCTCGAACCGCCCTTACTGTCAGAAAGTTCCTCCTAATGTTGAGGTGGAATCTCTTTTCTTGCAGCTTGCAGCCATTGTTTTGGGTCCTAGTCTCTGGAGCAGCAGAAAACAAGCTTGTTCCCTCCTCGATATGACATCACTTCAAATATTTAAACACGGCTATCATATCACCTCTCAGCCTTCTCTTCTCCAGGCTAAACATCCCCAGCTCCCTAAGTCGTTCCTCATAGGGCTTGCTTTCCAGACCCTTCACCATTTTAGTTGCCCTCCTTTGGACACGCTCCAGTTTCTCCACATCCTTTTTGAATTGTGGTGCCCAGAATTGGACACAGTATTCCAGGTGAGGCCGGACCAAAGCAGAATAGAGTGGCACTATTACTTCTCTTGATCTAGACACTATACTTCTACTGATGCAGCCTAAAATTGCATTGGCCTTTTTAGCTGCTGCATCGCACTGTTGACTCATGTTCAACTTGTGGTCCACCTGGATTCCTAGATCCCTTTCACACGTAGTCTCATTCAGCCAGGTGTCCCCCATCGTATATCTGTACTTTTCGTTTTTCCGCCCTAAGTGCAGTACCTTACATTTCTCTGTGTTGAATTTCATTTTGTTAGCTTTGGCCCAACTTTCTAGTCTGTTCAAGTCATTTTGAATTTTGATCCTGTCCTCTGGGGTATTAGCTACTCCTCCTAATTTGGTGTCGTCTGCAAATTTGATAACTATGCCCCCAATACCGTCATCCAAGTCATTAATAAAGATATTGAATAGCACTGGGCCCAGGACAGAGCCCTGTGGCACCCCACTGGTCACTTCTTTCCAAGTTGAAAAGGAGCCATTGTTGAGCACCCTTTGCGTTCGACCAGTTAACCAATTACAAATCCATGTAACAGTTACTTTGTCTAGCCCACATTTTACCGACTTGCTTGCAAGAATGTCATGGGGAACCTTGTCAAAGGCCTTACTGAAATCAAGATATAGTATATCCACAGCACTTTGTTGGTGCTTCAACTACAGGAAGGTTTGTAGCTGGCTCTGCTGGTTGTTGCTCATCCTCATCATCCCTAGCAGCCATTGTAGGAACTGAGGCTGGCTGTAGTCCAGGACAATATTGCACCTCCACCACATGTGGTAAAATGTTCCCTTCTTTTGTTCAAATTTCCAGCAGCTTTCATTACCTGTATTATATATCTTATTCAATTTATTTGGTGAGAGGTACCACCGATGGAACATTTTAATAAAGTTTTATTTTAGGTCCTGACATAACGTGAACTTATTTGTTGCTATCCATGTTTTTCCTCCAATTATCTAAGTCAATTCTTCTTCTTATATCCTTAGACCAATCTAACATTACCTGTTTTATCCTTTCTTGTTCCATGTCTCTTGCCAATAATAATTTATAATATTTTGATATGTGGTGTCCTTCTCCGTCCTTTATTATTTTATCTAAATCTGTATTCTGTGTCTCGAATCCTTTTGTATTTCCATCCAATTTGAACCTTTCCTTTAGTTGTAGGTACAGAAACCAATTATTTATAATTCCTTCTTCTTCTAATTGTTCTTTAGGTTTCATTACCCTTTCTCCCTTTTCTGATTTAATTGTAATGTCCTGATATTTAATCCATCTGTTATCTTTTATCCTACTTCTGTTAATTAGAGCCTCTTGTGGTGATGTCCAGAGTGGCAGTCCTCTATAAAACTTTCTTTTCATTTTTGTCCAGACTTTTAACAGCGTTTTTCTTATGATATGATTTTCAAAATCCTTATTTACAGATTTCTTATCATACCACAGATACGCATGCCATCCAAATCTGATGTTACTGCTTTCGATCCCTAATGTTTTTTCATTTTTTAGGTTTATCCATTCTTCTATCCAATCCAAACAGCATGTGTAAAAATACAATTTCAGGTCTGGCAAGCCACATCCTCCTCTTTCTTTCACCTCCACTAAGCTACTCCATTTAATCCTTGGTTTCTTTCTTTTCCAAAGGAATTTTGATATTTCTTTTCTCTAGATATTGAAACATTGCGTGTTATGTATTATTGGTATTACCTGAAATAAATATATCATCTTTGGTAAGATGTTCATTTTTATTAGTGACATCCTTCCGAAGAAGGATATCTGCAGTTTGGACCATTTTATAAGATCTTTCTTTATTTCTTTCCAAATTCTGCTATAATTGTTTTCGAAGAGCTTTACATTTCTTTTTGTTATTACAATTCCTAAATATTTTATTGTTTTCTCAATTTTGAACTTTGATTTTTCTTTTATTTGTTCTTTTTCTTTTTTATCGATGTTCTTTATTATTATCACTGTTTTCTCCTGGTTTATTTTAAAGCCTGACAGATGTCCAAATTCTCATAATTTGTAAAAGTCTTTCAATACTTTTAAGCGGGTCCTCTAGAAAACAGATAATGTCATCTGCAAAAACTTTAATTCTGTAATCAAATCCTTCTATTTTGACTCCTTAGATATCTTTAATTTAATTCTTTAATTTACTTTAATTCTGTAATCAAATCCTTCTATTTTGACTCCTTAGAAGGATCTTCTTCTCTTTATTATTTATACTTCAAGGGTCATTATGAATAGTAAGGGTGACAAGGGGCACCCTTGTCTAGTTCCTTTTTCTATATTTATCTTATCTGTCTTCTCACCATTTACTATTATCTGTGCTTTTTGTTCCTTATAAATGGATTTTATCCAGTTGCTAAATTTTACACCCATCTTCATCTTTTGTATCACTTCCTGCATAAATGACCAGGTGACCTTATCAAACGCTTTCTCTGCGTCTATGCTTATTAGGGCTAATTTCTTTTCATTGTGTACCTCGTAATGTTCAATTACGTCAATTACCGTTCTCACGTTGTTTTTGATATGTCTTCTTGGCAAGAACCCGTTTTGATCTTCCGTTATTATTTCATTTAATATCTTTTTTAATCTTTCGGCAATGATCGAGGTGAATATTTTATTATCCGTGTTGATAAGGGATATAAGTTTATAGCTTTTAACATCACTTGAATCTCTATCCTCCTTTAATATCAATGTTATATGGGTGTGTTTCCAAGATTCTGGTATTCCATTTATTTGGACATTGTTCATCATTCTGCACACTAGTGTAACTAGACAATCTCCTAATTTCTTGAAGAAAATACTGGTTAGGCCATGCAGCCCTGGTGCCTTTCCTGTTTTCATTTTCTTTATTACCTTTAATATTTCTTCTTCTGTTATATATTTATTTAGGAATTTTTGTTGATCTTCTGTCAATGTTGGGATTTTTTGTTGTTCTAGGTAATTCTCTATTTTACCCTTTATTTTTGATTGATTTTTAACATCTTTATACAGGTCTTCATAGTAATTTTTGAATATCTTTTTGATGGTTTGTTGATCTGTTATAGTAGTTCCATTAGCTCTAAGTTCTGTAATAATTCTATTATTTTTCTTTTTCCTTATCATATTTGCTAATATTTTACTTGATTTATTTCCCATTTCTAAATGTTTTTGCTTAATTTTTTCTAATTTTGTTCCATTTCCTTTATTATGATCATTTTTAGTTGGTGTTCCAGATTATCTATTTCCTTTTTTAATTTTCCCCCTTTACTTATTTCCCATTGTTGTTTTTTATTTGTGAGTTCTTGTATGATCCTACATTCTTCTTTGTCTTTTTTCCGTTCTTCCAAATTTATTTTGATCAATATTCCTCTTGTGACTGCCTTTCCTGCATCCCATATTACATTGTCTGTCACATCCTGCATTGTATTCTCTTTGAAGTATAGTTTCATTTCTTTATTTAATCTGTTAACGTTATTCTCATTTTTAAATAAATGATCTTTTAGCCTCCAAAAATATTCCATCTTCCTTTCTCTTATCTCCATAGATATTGGATAGAGATCCGAGGCAATCTTATCTAATATATCCATTTTTTAAATATCTGGTTGGATTGTTTTAGAGGCTAAAAACATATCTATCCTGGATCTGGATTTATGAACGTCAGAATAAAAGGTGAAACCTTTAGATTCTCCATATTTATTCCTCCATACATCTATCAAAGTGAATTCTTCTTTGAGTTCGAAAAAAGAGGATGGTAATTTTCCTTGATTCTCTTGTATTACCTTTTTCTTAGTGGATTCTCTATCTAGCTTCGGTTCTATTACAGCATTGTAATCTCCCAACAGTATTATATTGGTGTAGTCCACTTTTCTTAAGTCCTTTTGAATATTTTTAAAGAATATTTTCCTTCCATCTAATGATGCACAGATTCCTACAATTAATAATGTTCTCTCTTTTGATTTTACCTCAATTGCTATGTACTCTCAGTTTTTATCTTTGAATATCTCTTTGGCAGGTAATCTTTTATTCACATATATTACTATTCCCTTTTTCCGTTTCTCTGATGATGATGTAAAACATTGTCCTAATTTGGGATTTCTTAGAAATTTTGAATCTGTTTCTTTTAAATTTTGTCCCTTTTCTCTAGAAAGTGAAATATTATATTTCTTTTATATTTTGAGTTTATGCCCTTTACATTCCAAGATAATAATTTCATGGTCATTTTAATATGCCAAAGGTTTTGTTTATGGGCATATTTGTTATTGATATTAAAATTGTTGATTTATTGGTGTTGTTATTGTTGCTGTTATTGTTAGTGTTGTTCCACCCCTTCCACCCCTTATTTTATTTTTATTTGTTTATTTGTTTGTTTTTTTCTTAACTTTCTTTTTTAATTAATATAAATCTCGAATTGGGTAAGTCCTTTTCATTTTTTTTGCCTTTCTGTATTTGTTTGAATTAATGTAGTTCTCTCTTAAATGTCTTCTTTCTTGTTCTCTTCTTCTTCTTCTTCTTCTTCTTCTTCTTCTTCTTCTTCTTCGTCTTCTGTTTTGCCTCTGTTACCACTTTCTTCTTCTGGGTCCTCCTTGGTATTTTCTTCTCCTATTGTTCCTTCTTTTCTTCTGTTTAAATCCGATTCTTCCTCTCCTTCCTCTTCCTCCTTTGATTCTCCCTGTTCTTGTTCATTTTCCTCTTTTCTTTGTCTACTCCTCGAACGTGTGATAATCAGAGGCTTATCATGGTTTTCTTTTCTAGTTAATTTTCATTCCATTTCTTTTGCTTTTTCAATTCTGTCTACTTTGTATCTCTTCTATCTCCATGTAAATGATAATCCCTCGATTCTTTCCCATTTGTATTCTATCTTTTTCCTTTTCAACAGTTGAGTCAAGTTTTTGTATTTTTGTCTTTCTAACATTATCGCTGGGGATATATCTTTGAAGATTCTCACTTCTTTCTGTTCAATTTTAAGTTTATAATCATAGCTCTTTTGAATTATCATATCCCGTATTTTTGTTCTTGATAAACACAATACAATGTCCCTGGGAGTCTTTCTTTCTTTTGCATATGTCGAATTTATCCTAAATATTTTATCTATTTCTCATTCTGTTCTCTTTCCAGTAATTCCTATAAATTCAGCTAATGGTGTTATCAGCCTTTCGTAAAGATCTTCCTTTTGAGTCTCTGGTAAACCACGGATCTTCATGCATTTTTCCCTGTATCTTAATTCGTGTGACAATTCTGTAATTCTTTGTTGTTCTTGTTTTTCATTTGTTTCTTTTGATGCTCTTTCTAAATGGTTAGTTTTTTCTTTTAGTTCGTTTACCTCTTTTTGTGTATTTGACAAATCCGATGAGATCTTGTCCATTTTCTTCCCAAAGATATCCAATTCGTTCCTCAAGTCTTTTCTTATTTCTGATCTTGTTTCCTTGATCTCTTCTCTCAGTTCCTGTCTAGTCTCTTTGATTTCATCCTTCAATTCCTGTCTTATTTCTTTAATTTCTGTCCTTATTTTCCTTATTTCCTCCAGGAGAATTGATGTTTGGTCCGTGATTCTTATTACTTCCTCCGTTGATCCTCTTCTCTGTGTTGTTACCTGTATTTGGGCTTGCATTAGTCCCTTTTTCCCTGTCGCCATTTTTTTCCTGTTATTTCCTAGTTTATTCTTCAGATAAGATATCACTTTTATTCCTCTTCAAGTCCTCAATTCCTTCTTAGTCTTCTTCCTTATGAGTTTAATCCTCTTTGTTCCACTATAGTTTTTTTTTTACTATTTTCTTATTCAGTATTGTGCTGTGTTAATCTTCAGTTCTCTGTTATACAAATATCAATGTCTTTCTTATGATTCCAATCATCAGCGATATGTCTTGGGAATAAAATGATGTGCCTTTACAGCTCGTATTATATCTTCGAGCACAATTACTTGGATCTTCAAACATTGCTGTCTCTCTTATTTTCTGAGTGCCAGGTTCTTCTTATTATCCCTCTCTCATCTCTGCATTCCACCTTTGCAGCTTAAGTTTAAATTAGTGTTCCCTCTGCGTCTCTGCCTTGTCCTCTTATGAGTTCTCCAACTTTCCAATGCTGGTCTATCAATAAGGCTATGCTTAATCGGGTTGTAGCCCTCTTTCAATGCTTTTCTTTTATGGGAGCTAATAATCGGTATCAAGTCCTCCTCAAAGATTTATAATTGTTCCCAAACGCTCCCAATATAAGGCCCAAAGGTATGGAGGTTCGGGTTTAGTGTCTTTAAGAAATTTTATGTCCACGCTGTTGTGTCTTCTCTCTGTATCTCTCACCTTCTGTTCCCTGTTCCTTTCTTTCTCTTACCACCCTTGGTGTCTCTTCCTGTGTCTCTCTCAGTGTCTTATTCGGGTTTTCTCCTCTCCTCCTTGGCCACTCTACCCTTCTCTCCCCTTCTCTTCCTTCGCACATCTCTCCTGGCATCTCACTCCGCGTCTCCCTCAGCGCTTCTGGCGGCGTCTTCCCCCTTCTCCTCTCCGCTTTCCGCGGGGGCCTAGCTTTCCTCTTGTCTCTGTTCCTCTCTCTCCTCCACTACGTCTTTTCCCTTTCTCCCTCTTCTCCTCTTCCCTGTAATCTTTGATTCTTTACCTTTTCTTTTTCCTTTATTTTTTCTCAGCTGCTTTCTTTCTCAGCTTCTTTGCAATTTTACTCCGTTCTTCTCACCACACCTTCCCTTCTGTCTTTATGTGGTCTTCTCCGCTTATTTTATACATCGACTCCTCAAAACCTAGAGTTGCTAGTAAAGTATTTCCCCAAGCCTCTTCAAACAATATGCTTTACTTATTGTTTATTGTGAAGATATTGAAAAACCCAAGAGATGACAGAGGGAAGCTATAGTACCGAAGAGCAGCCTTAGCCCGCTAATGCAGCTGTGGTAAGATAATAATAATAATAATAATAATAATAATAAATTTTATTTTTATCCCGCCCCTCTGCATAGCAATCGGGGCGGCTCACAACAATTAAAATACAATAATTAAAATACATTTAAGTATCCCGATCCCTCCACCCATCCCTCCCACCCCTTAAGACCGAATTAAACTAGAAAAAATTAAAACAAGGTCAATAAAAACAGAGTGATAAAATAATAGTGACAACACAACAGAGAGTCTGGGGAGAGGATTCAATATTCATTCCTCAAGAGGATCAATCTGGGAATGCCTGCCGGAAGAGATCCGTCTTAACTGCTTTCTTAAAAGCCGCGAATGTTGTAATAAGACGGATCTCATCCGGCAGGCCATTCCATAGTTTGGGGGCAGTCAACGAAAATGCTCTCTGCGAGGTCTGATTCAGCTTGGCTTTTGGTTGATGGAGTAAGTTCTTCCCGGCTGACCGAAGGGCACGGGGGGGCTCATATGGGGAGAGGCGGTCCCTAAGATAAGTTGGACCCAAGCCATGTAGGGCTTTAAAGGTCAAAACCAACACCTTGTACTGCGCCCGGAAACTAATTGGCAGCCAGTGGAGGGATTTGAGCACAGGTGTAATATGCTCCCTCCTAGATGTACCGGTAATTAACCTGGCTGCCATATTTTGTACTAACTGAAGTTTCCGAGTTAGGCACAAGGGTAGCCCCATGTAGAGTGCGTTGCAGTAATCTAAGCGTGAGGTTACCAGTGCATGCACAACGGTTTCCAGGTCTTTCCTATCCAGGAATGGGCGCAGCTGGCATATCAGCCGAAGCTGATAGCAGGCACTCCTGACTGTCGCACTCACCTGACTAGTCATATGAAGCGACGAGTCAAGGAGTACCCCCAGACTGCGCACACAGTCCTTGGAGGGGAGTGTGACCCCGTCCAGGACTGGGGGCTGTAATCCCGGGCCCGGATTTGGACCTGTAGCCGTGAGCACCTCCGTTTTGTCTGGATTCAGCTTCAATTTATTTTTCCTCATCCAATCCATTACCGCTCTAAGACAGTCATTGAGAGGAGAGACGTCATCAGAGGTCTGAGACGATGATCTGGTCATGGAGAAATAAATCTGGGTGTCATCAGCGTACTGAAGACACCGCGCTCCATGCCTCCGAATGATCTCTCCCAGCGGCTTCATATAAATGTTGAATAACATCGGAGACAGGATGGCACCCTGTGGGATGCCACAATGAAGTTCTATTTTGGAAGAACAACTGTCCCCGAGTCTCACCCTCTGGGATCTGCCAGAGAGGAAGGAATGGAACCACCGCAAAGCAGTGCCTCCAATTCCTAACTCTCTCAGCCGATCCAAGAGGATGGCATGATCTATAGTGTTAAAGGCCACTGAGAGGTCCAAGAGCACCAGCAGGGTCACACTACCCCTGTCGGTGCTCAAGCGGAGGTCATTGGTCAGAGCAACCAAGGCAGTCTCAACTCAACAGATAAGTAACGACGCCCACATGCCCTTCAATATCTTCAATACCTGGAATCCTCTTTTTTGCCTTTTTGAAGATGAGGACAATGTTTGCCTTCCTCCAGTCTGCTGGGACTTCTCCTGTTCTCCAGGAGTTCTCAAAGATTATTGCCAATGGCTCTGAGATTACATTTGCCAGTTCTTTTAATATTCTTGGATGTAGTTCATCTGGTCATGGAGACTTAAATTCGTTTAGGTTAACCAGGTATTCCTGTACTACCTCTTTATTTATTCTATGCTGCATTTCCCCTGCTGTGTGCTCTGCTCCACTTTCCTCAGGTTGAAGACCCTTTTCCTTTTGTGAGAAGACTGAGACAAAGAAAGCATTGAGTAGTTCTGCCTTTTCTCTGTCCCCTGTTAGAATTTCTCCATCTTCTCTGCGCAGTGGCCCTACCATTTCCTTCTTTCTTTGCTACAGATATACCCCAAAAAGGCCTTTTTATTGTCCTTAACCCCTCTAGCAAGCCTGAGCTCATTCTGTGCTTTGGCTTTCCTGACTTTACCTCTACGTGTGCTAGCTATTTGTTTGAATTCCTCCTTAGTGATTTCACCCCTTTTCCATTTCTTATACATCTCCCATTTAAAACTTAGTTCAGTTGAAAGTTCTTTAGTCATCCAACCTGATTTCTCAAGACATCTCCTATTTTTCCTTCTTATTGGAAAAGTTTGAGATTGTGCCTTCAGTATTTCCCTTTTGAGAAACTCCCATCCATCCTGAACTCCCTCCTCCTTTAGTATTCTTGACCACAGGATCACTCCCAGTGTTTCTCTGTCCTAAAGTCTAGAATGAGTGTTTGACTATGCCTAGCCTCTCCTTTCCACTGGATAAGAAACTCCAAGAGAACATGATCACTCCCACCTAAGGATCCCACCACTTGCACCACATTGACCAGGTCATCCCTGTTGGTTAGGATCAGATCTAAAATAGCTGATCCCTTGTTGCCTCTTCCACCTTTTGGACAAAGAAATTGTCTTCGAGGCAAGTGAAGAATTTGCTAGACCTTGAAGTATTGGCTGAGTTTGACTTCCAGCAAATATCAGGATAGTTGAAGTCACCCATCACTACTACATCTCTCCTTTCTGAGTGTGTGGTCATCTGTTCTAGAGAGGCATCATCCAATTCCTCAGTCTGACTTGGGAGTCTGTAGTAGACTCCCACTATTACATCCCTGTTGTTTCCTTCCCCTTTAATTTTTATCCAGATGCTCTCCAGCTGATTTCCAGGATTTAAGTCCTGGATCTCTTCACAGGTGTAAACATCCCTAACATATAATGCTATTCCTCCTCCTTTCCTGTTTGGCCTATTTCTCTTAAAAAGGCTTTTAGATGTTATTGTACTTTGCTATATTATCAACAGAGCTATCCCTCAATATATTTTGTGAATAATAAAGATTTAAAAACTCTAAACAGCTGCTGAATGAATGGGCCAGTCAGGACCATGGTGCACTGCAACAATGGCAGAAGTAAACTTATCCCCTTGTGCTGCATTTTCACTTATTCCATCTAACTCCATCTACCACCACCCCAGCTCCAATCTGTTCTTTGTCATAGGAGAGATGCTCGTCCACATTTTATGGCTTCTTTGCTCTTCTTTGCTCTTTCCCTAATCTATGTATTACAGGGATCCATTCTTGCCTTAATCTTGCAGGTGCCTTGCCTTGCAGGTGGTCAATACACCCATAGGAATAGAAAATGGAATAATCTGGCCCAACATTAAAAATATATGGATGATGAGGAGAAACATCTCTGGAACAACTGAAGTGACTTTTTTTTAATTCTTCCTTTCTAAAAATAGGACAGTATGGTGGAATTACCTTTTATCTAACAAACCACAAGTCTTTTTGAGGGAGCAGGAGAAAGAAGTCTTTAGAAAGAGAACCTCTTAAAAAGCAAGCCTGATAATTCCACCAAGCCACAAAAAGCATGAGTAGCTCTTCATTAATCATGTAATACCTGCCTCAAAAATATCTGAAACACTCAAAGCAATAAGATGTTTCCCAGTGGACTCCTCTTGATGGGGCTGTCTGCTTTGTTTTCTCTTTGATAACATCAACTCAGTGATAAGCAACAAGCCACAATCTGAAGATATACACTACACACATACAACATGCATTCGCTATCATAATAATAAAAAAGAACAAGAACTGACATATCATAAGGGAGTATGACCAACCCTGAAGAAGCACACCATGGCAATAACAAGTCCAGGAAAATCCAATTCTTATTCTATGCAAAATCTAAAGCTACCAAATACACATTTTTACACTTTCAGAGGTTATATGCCCTCTTCAAAAATAACCCAAGAGAATGCACAACACATCCTTCATTATTTATAAAGAAAACAGAAAAACAATTGTATTGAAGTATGAAAAACAAAGAGCAATACACATTTTGCAAGAGGAGCCACAACACATGTGTGCCTGTTTGAAAAACATACAATTGCCTATGTGTTGTCAATAAAATAATGAAAAGCCTGGATGTGGGGGGGGGGATATATAAAAATGGAAAAGATGCAGGTTCTATATTTCTTGGTCCAACTTTCTATGCTTTATTTTGAAATGATAACACAATTTTTTATAAGTGGATTTTAGTTTTGGCCAATAATAGTGTTGGGGTAGAAGAATGAACAGATTCCACTTGTCTTGAGTATGCAAGTTGCTCATTCTGTACTTGTAAAATGAACACAGCATTTTTTGTAAAAAGCTCCATGCCTCTATTTGAGCAGTATTGCCTCTAGAACTTCACATCAATCAGGGAAGCAAGAGGGCATAATAATACAAACTGTCTAATTAAACAAAGGAAGTCATCAACAGAGTTCTCTCCATATGAAAAATAGCCTGACACCAACCTTACACTCACAACTAGGACTTGATTGTGCTCCAATAAACAAATAAACAATATTACTTGCACCATCACAGCAATCTGTATTTCATGTTTCAGGAGGTGATCTGCTGCTCAACATATCAACATACCTATCGCAATGAAGTTTTCCGAGTTCCCCAAGCCCGAATCTGACAAAGGACCATTGTACAGCAAAAGCCCATCTGGAACTTCAGTGATAAACTCGAGGGACAGGGAACTCTCAAAACAAGGTCTGATGGGATGGAACCACGCATAGCCATTCCCATGGAAACTGTGTTTTGTCTGCTGGCAATCTGGTCCATGAAATGAAGCAGAACATTGACATCTGAAACAAACATAAATGAGAAAAAGCGAGAGAGAAAGAGGGAGAGGAAGGGAGAGAGACTGTGGTAACAATATATGCTTCTTATTTTATTTCTGCTATCATCATCATCATCATCATCATCATCAGGCACCAACTATATTTATGGTGTTATATATCTCACATTAAGTCCCACTTTGCACTTTAAAGTGCCAGAATTTGTTGCTGTTTTGATGCAGGGACTTGTTCAGAGCCACCACACCAAGACAAATTCAGGGATCATTAAGATGAAACAAAGCCATTGGTATAAAATAAAATAATGACTGATGTTTTACAGATGCAGCAAGTGTTTTATAGCAAACAATCCCTATCTCCTTTGCTATCATGGCAGACCTGCAAAATCATAGAAAAGTGCCCTAGAAGCCACCATATCTTCCAAGAGTATGTGTAAACCTTCCTATCGTGGGTCAAGACCAAAAGGGTTACTATAAGCAAGTATCCCATTCTTTCTACACAAAAGCAGCTTGTGTGAATTTTCCCTCCCTTCCAGCAGCTCTGAAAATAGTAAAGCAAAGCAAATTCATCAAGCTCTCTGCTACCTTTCGTGCCTAGGTTCTCACAGGAAAATCTGTGATCTCATTTTCTTCTCTATTGTAATGCACTGGTAAATTGCTCAATAAGGCCTAGATACATTGTCTTTTCTAAGTGAAGTAACTGTTTCTTGCCCAATTTCTGGCTGTTCACAGAGCAGCTGTCCATATCAACTGTCTTGGTAATGGGAATGCACCTACTACACTACACCAGATACAAAAGTATCTGGAGGACTGCAGTTGTCCACCCCTGAGTTAAACACATCAGGAAGCTTCCATTCTTGTTGCTCTCCTAACACGCCAGAATCATGAGCCAAAAAACAAATACCAGTTTTTGATTCTGGCTTGTTAGGAAAGCAACAAGCCAGAGATTCTGGATCAGATATATCACGAACAAAACTACAGATGGAGGTTTCCAATTTGTTTAGCTATGCTTGCTGGCAGGAGGACTCAAAGTGGAAGCTGTCCAACAGTTTGCAATGGCACACTTGCTTGTTCTTGATTAAGTCTGAATTATAACAAATTTGGACTTATTGCTATGTCCAAACCAGTCATATGTTTTACTAATTTGTGTACTTTATGGTTTCAATCACTCAGGGAATTGCGCAGAGAACTTCGGGTACTGGTTGGTACAAAAATACAGATAAAAATACATACTAAATTATGAAATAAAACAGGCTAAACAGTGACCCAAGGGGTTACAGTCTAAAAACAGACACAAGGAAGAAAACAGAAGAAAAAGAAGGAAGCAGAGGTAAGGTCTGACACAATGGCATGCTAGATCTCTCAAGATGTCCACACTTGAAAATGGTATTTTGTCAAACATGACATTGTAGAGAATTGGAGGAAAAATACTAAGAGGAAACCCTTGCAAAACATCGTCTTTCTCACCTGTAACCATTGAGCATGTCAATGCAAGTCCCTCCATTGAAACATGGGCTGTGAGAGTAGGAGCTGCATGACCGATGAATTCTCTCTCTTGATGCACAAGTACAGACAGCACTGACGCTGGTGGTTAAGGAGATAAGTGACACACTTCCTGTGTCCATCACGGTAGGGGTGTCACTCACTGTGATATAGTTTGTACAGCCATTGCTTCCACTGCAGTCTGCCCTATGGCATTCATCCACATCAATTTGAGAAATATTCACCCCTAAAGCCAACTGGATCTAAAGGGAAAATATAGTTTCAGAAACAGGCCATGAGTTCCTGAATAAGGTAGCTTGCAACCTTCCAGTGTACAAACTCATTTACAAACTCATAAATGTGGCAATCACTATATGCATTTTGTGCCCTTCTGACTACAACTATTCTGTCCATAACTATGGCAAAGCACATGCTTTGCATGCAAAAATTCCAGTTTCTCTGGCATTTCTAGGTGCTTTACTGTACAAGCCTCATTCTTGCTGTGCAACTGTGCTTGTCAATGAAAATGGAATCATACCTGTTTGTATTCACTGCAGGTCTTCACAACTGCACAACTGCCGCCATCGCACTCTTTTTCTGACTTCTTCTTAACTCCACTTCCCTATGCTCTACCCAGCAAGCCTTCTAGGTTTTTAAATTTTATTTTAATTTATTTTTATTTTCACTTTTTTGCCCAATTTCAAAACTCTCCTACTGTGATTTTAGGGTTTCTTGTTGTTGTTTTTAAATAAAGGTAATCAGGCTGCTTGGGAATAGCAAGGGGGAGAAGGGACCGGGGGAGAGGAGGGGGCATTAACACCATGTGACTGCCAATAACGCAATTGCCCTGGTAGCAACATTTCGCACCTGGGGACTAGCACAATTGTGAGCTCATTGACATGTTTCCCTTGTCAATGAAAAAGGATGGACTAACTGCACTTTGGGGATCTAGCAGCTACATGTCAAAGGCGACATATGATAAGTATTGCCAAAGCAATGGGTCTAATTGCAACTTAAAAGTTGTGTGTACTAATCTTTTAGGTAAAAGGACCAAACAGAAGGTGATCGGAAAAAGATCATGCAGGGCTACTGAACATCTGAGCATTACAAATTAGAATGAAAAAAACAAATAATCTAGAATAGAAAAATTAGTTTTCTATGCTTTAAAGCAGGACTGGAAAGTAAATCAGAATCTACTGGCTAGACCTCTGGATAGTTTGAAGTAGATTGACACTGCTTTCTGACTCCTAATTGTTTTAAGACTGGCAATACTTATTTATTTGTAAGGATTGGAAGTTGAATCCAGTTCAATTCTGGCCCTTAAGACATATGCCTCAATTTTTAAAATTCAAAGTATATATCTGTTGCTCCTGGTTCCACTTGGTAGATCTTAGGCAAACTTCCACTCTGAAATTATGTCTGTGCAATCCACAAACTTCTCACCCTGTAACAATCCACTGACCTCCCAAATAATCTCTTTGGAGCCAGTTATTATGTCTTACATTGTGTGAGTATGTGCACACAGTCAGCTTTATAGAAGCAAAATTTCAGCCTCACCTTGTTTTTAAAGGCAGCCATCTGCCCTTGTAGTTTTTCTGGCCTATAATAGAATGAACCATTCTGAACTGCAAATCTCAGCTCTGTCTCCCGCCCTTCGATATTTGACACACTGAAAACAATGACATCCTCAGGGTAGACTGCAAAGATTCCTGCCAGAAGGTCTCTGAACTCGTCATGCCTGCTTTCTTCTGGCTTGTCTTTCCTTATGAACTCTTCTGCGGTCATGTCTAATCCAAAAGGGCAATTTGAAAAGAAAAACTTGTGTTATTGTCCACATCTCACCCCCTATTTTATCTTTCCAGTGACATGATGCAGGAGAAACTGAGAGACAGCAATTATCATACAGTTGCAGAGTGAGTGAGATTTATGATTCTCATCTGCTTCTTATTGGTTACATAAAGCTCCCAACTCCTTTTTTGTGAACCTACCAGTCTCTCTAAGGAGTTTATCACACAGGCCGAATCCCGTGCAGAAACTAGATTTAAAGTGAAAACAACCCACTTTTGTGGGTCGTTTTTCACATGACATTCGGGGTTAACCCAAACAGAATGTAGAAAAAACCTGCAAATGGGGTTTTTTTTTCAGACGTTTGCATGAAAATAACCCAAATGGAAAGCTGACCAAACCCACTCCTTTTTACTGTGGGAAAATTCCAAAAGTAGAAAGGAGTGGTTTTTTGTCGACTTTCCATTTGGGATATTTTTGCGTTATTTTTCTTTCTGCCAATGCATCTGAAAAACAACCTGCATTTGCGGGTGTTTAGCAAATTTTAAAATCTTGTTTCTGCACGGGATTTGCCTCCGTATGCCTTTGTGTGATAAACTCCTAAGACACTTTTGATGCTCTCAGAACTGCTATTTAAATTTTTTATGTGAAATATCTGTCAAAAGGTGCTCATACTACTACAAAACATTCAAACCTGCAGTAGTACAGGTTGGCTTCCACTATATGCAACAACTCCAAACCCCCAAACGCCAGAAAGGGAAAGCTGAAGCTAAAACTGAAACTAAAAGTAATATCACATCACATATTGGTTGGCCTGCTGGGGGATGGAGAATACTTGACAAAACTTTGCCCTGTCCCTGGTACAGCTGCTGACACTGCGCAGGTGCTCACATGCTGGCTCCTACTGCAACCTGGCTAAAGTGTCTTCCACATGTCATACAATGGCAAACCCAATGCTGCCAACATGATACATTTAATAGCCATAATAAGGAAGCACAGGCTTGTTTCACCTTCACATTATAGAAACTAAAATTTCAAACAGCAGATCTGAACAGCATGTGTTATTGTTATTGTAAAATACTAGCATTTTTTTTTATTTTCACAGGCCAAAGTGGTGGTAAAATTTGCTTTAGTTTGAATTTTGAATTTGTTTTGAATTTAAAGAGATTGTGTGTGTGCGTCTGTGCCTTCAAGTCACCTGTAGATCTATGACAACTCCATGAATTTCATAGGGCTTTCTTCAGCAAGGAATACTTAGAGGTGGTTTTCTCAATTCCCTCCTCTGAAAAGTAGCCTATAGAGCCTGGTAGTCATTGACAATCTCCCATCGAAGTGCTAACGAGGGCTGACCCTGCTTAGCTTACAAGAGCAGATGGAATTTCATGTCTTTAGGATTCTTAGGTCTATTAAAAGGGATTACAAGTGGGCTTTCCAGCAGTGAGGGCTAGAATCTATTTCTCCCCCTCTCTCTATCCTGCACACATACTTACTTAGAATAAAGTCATAGAATCATTGAGTTGGAAGAGACCTTAAGGGTCATCCAGTCCAACCCCTTCTCATGCAGGAACACACAATCAAAGCACTCCCAGCAGATGGCCATCCAGCCTCTGTTTAAAGATCTCCAAAAAAGGAGACAACACCACTCTCCAAGGGAGAGTGGTCCACTGTACTTACATACCTTATTTCTGCAGAAATACTATTTTATGCTAGTGCTCTGTGATGTACCCTGAATTGTTATGTACATAAAACATATAAACCAATGTGCCAGGTTGGGATCCACCTGATGATATTAAACTACAGCTCACAACACTCATGACAATTGGAATCATGTTTGAGACTGATAGGAGTTGTAGTTCAAAACACAGGGTGAGCATACAGTTAAAAAACATTATAATAAAACCCTCGCATACCACAAATACTGTGAAATCAAAGGATGAGCATAACAGAAACAAGAAGAGGATGCAGTTTAGAGGCCTAAATTGAATTCAAAATTAAAATAAACCTGCTGAATCAATAACGTTTACATTCAGCAACTGGTTCAATAGGTCTACCCTATTTGGGACTAGCAATTGGATTTAAGCCATAGAAATGTACAACTAACATCATCATTTATTAAAACCACTAGCAAATTAAGCATTACTCTAGTAGAGATTGATATCCTGACAAGAGCAAGATGTAATAGTACAGGAGTAACCAAGACAAATGAAACTAACCTGCCAGACGCAGAGTTGCTGAGTTCCGAATGGCTTCATTCTCTAGCTGTCTGACATGTATTTCTACAGTTGCTATAACATCTGGCCAAATTCCATCTGACACTCTGATTTTTAACTCATATGTTCCCTGAGGAGCATTATCCACCATGATCAAAGAGCCAGTCCTTTGATTCAGTCTGAAAGATCTAGAAACACAACACAACATATCCAAAACACTGATATTTTTTTTAAATCCATGATCAAGCCACTTCATCTTCAAAGGACATTCTTGTCACACCAGCTACATTTGCTTATATTAACATTTTCAGGATATTTTTTTCAGCTGCAATGTTCAATTCTCATTAACACAGAGAGGAAAAGAGAGTCTCTTTCCATCCTATTTTGCTTCTAGTATCCTCTCTATGACTTACTAAAGTGATGCTTTTTATGTATATGTAATCTCCCTCCAACAATAATTGTATGAGAACTTTACATGCCAACATTAAATCCACATGGGTTATACAGGAATGATCCACAAAGACCTGGTCTCCTGCTTTCTTGACTGTTGTCATTCAATGTAAACTAATTCTCGATTCCCATTATCTGCAATATAACCATCTTGAACAAGGCAATTCTAGCTGTCTTAAGTAATACTAATTCTGCAACACAGGTGGGAAAACTGTGGTCCCGCATCAACTGCTGGGTCTTATCTTTCACCATTCCACATATTTGCCTATTTCTTCTACAGCTGATGCAAGATGCACTTCAGCAACTCCTACTCTATTTTTTTATTCTGCAATTTTATGATGCTAAAGGTGTGCAACTGTAGTAATGTCACATTGCTATTATAAGAGCCAGAATCTGAGTTTGGGACTAGGACTCCAGGAGACCAAGATTAAAATCCCCACATGGCCAAGGAAACCCATTGGTTGACCTTGGACAAGTCAAACTCTCTCAGTCTCAGAGGAAGGCAATGACAAACCCACTCTGAACAACTCTTGCCAGGAATACACAATTAGCCTTAGGATTGCCATAACTCGGAAGTGACCTAAGGGCACCACAACAACAATATACTGCTATGCCACTGAAAACTAGCATTTACTGAGCAAGGGGCTGGAAGGCAGCATCAACTCCAGGTTTTGGGGAGCCATCTCCCTCAAAAGTTCTATCTCTTTCCCTTTACAGTTGTTATGCCGTCACTCTGGACCCAATCCATAACATGATCCAATAGAGTAGGGAAAGTAAACAAGATTTATCCACAGCGGGAATCCTAAACAAGATGAGAGTAGGGGCTGGGACTTAATTCGTTGATGTTTCTACATCTAACAAAGATAAAACAAAATTGGGGACTACAAGTGGCTGAGTTTTACCCATATAGCACCTATTTTTTCTCCCAGATGTAAAGTAGAGACTTCTTGGGGAAAAAATCAATGCTCTCTGCCTAAGAAAATGGTCTGTGGCTTCACAAAAGACAGAGACACCCTAGATCCCAAGAGGAGTTACTTTACTGCTGCTAATGGATTTTAAATTTTACTGTCCTTTGTCTTGGTTCCCACATGGCCAACAGGGGAGTGGTCTCTGCCTGCACTGAGGTCAGTACAGTGGAAAAGCGAAGGCAAACACAGTCAGACACACATTCTATCTAGACTTTAGGAAAGCTGATTTCAGTAAACTTAGGGAAATATTGAGTGTGATCCCATGGTCAGGAATACTAAAAGAGAAGGGAGTTCAGGATGGCTAGAAGTTTCTCAAAAGGAAGATACTGACGACACAATTTCAAACAGTTCCAATAAGGAGGAAAAATGGGAAATGACAACAAAAAAACAGGATCAATGACTGAAGAATTTTCAACTGAACTAAGTTTTAAAAAGGACATGTATAAGAAATGGTAAAAGAGGGATATCACCAAAGAGGAATTCAAACAAATAGCAAGCATGTGTAGGGGGAAAGTCAGAAAAGCTAAAGTGCAGAATGAGCTGAGGCTTGCTAGAGAGGTTAAGAACAATAAAAAGGGCTTTTGGGAGTAAGTCCATAGCAAAAGGAAGAAGGAGGAAATGGTAGGCCACTGCATGGAGAACATGGCAAAACGCTAACAGAGGGCAGAGAAAACTACTCAACACAGTCTTTGCCTCAGTCTTTTCACAAAAGAAAAAGGGTATTCAAACTGCGAAAAATTGAGCAGATGATGCAGTAGGCGAAATACAGCACAGAACAAGTAAAGAGGTAGTACAGGAATACCTGGTTAATCTAAATGAATTCAAGCCTGTAGGGCCAAATGAACTACATCCAAGGGTATTAAAAGGATGAGCAGAAGTAATCTCAGAACCACTAGCAATAATCTTTGAGAATTCCTGGAGAACAGGAGAAGACCCAGAGGACTGGAAGGCAAATGTTGTCCCCATATTCAAAACGGGGGGGGGGGGGGGGGGGGAGAGGACCCAAACAATTACTGCCTGGTTAGCTTGATATCAATACCAGGAAAGATTCTAGAGCAGCTCATTAAACAGAGAGTCTGTAAGCATTTAGAAAGGAATGTCATAATCACATACGGTCAACATGGGTTTCTCAAAAACAAATCATGCCAGACGTATCTCCTTTTTTGATAAAATTACAAGTTTGGTAGATGAAGGAAATGCCATGGATGTAGCATACCTTGATTTCAGGAAGGCCTTTGACAAATATCCCATGATATTCTGGCAAGCAAGCTAGTAAAATGGGGGCGACAAAATGCAACTGTTTGATGGATTTGTAACTGCTTAATTGACCAAAGAAAAGGATGCTTAACTATCCCCCTCTGCAGACCAGGGTGTCGGGGACGCCCTGGTCCGGAGCGGCAGCGGAGCTCAGCCTCCGCACCGCGCCGCTCCTCCGGCGACTCTAAAAGGAGCTCCAAATTGGCGCTCCTTTTAGATGTCAGGGAAAGTGCACCCTAAAAGCGGCGGGCGCACTTTCCCTGACTCAAACGCCGCGGCGCGTCCAGTCGCCGCGGTGTGAGGTCATCCCCGGAGTGCCGGCCGTGCGGAGGGCCGGCGACTCCGAGGGCGACCTCAGGAAGAGGAAGGGGCGCCGCTCGTGCGGCTGCCCCTCCTCTTCCAGGCCCGGAAGACGGCTCAATTAGCCGTCTGCCGAGGCCCAATGTCTCCTCTTTGCACAGTGCCGCAAGGTTCTGTTGTTGGCCCAGTGCTATTCAACATATTTATCAATGACTTGGATGAAGAAATAGAGGATATGCTTATCAAATTTGCAGAGGACACCAAATTAGGAGGAGTAGCTAATACCCCAGAGGACATGATCAAAATTCCAAATGATCTTAATAGATTAAAAAGCTGGGCCAAAACTAACAAAAGGAATTTCAGCAGGGAGAAATGTACTATACTTAGGGAGAACAAATGAAATGCACAGATATAGGATGGGAGACACCTGGCTTGACAACTATACAAGTGAAAGGGATCTAGGAGTTCTATTAGAACATGAGTCAACAGTGTGATGATGTCGTTAAAAAAGCCAATGCAGTTCTAGGCTGCATCAATAGAAGTACAGTGTTTAAATCAGGGGTAGGCAACCTTTCCCCTTTAAGGGCCGAGGGACTTCAGATCCCAGAAGCCTCAGCCATGTTGGCCAATAGTCCCATGTTGGCCAATAGCTCCTGGGATTCTGGGAGCTGAAGTCCCTCGGCCCTTAAAGGGGAAAGGTTGCCTACCCCTGGTTTAAATCAAGGGAAGTAACTGTACAATTCTATTCTATTTTGGTCAGGGCTCACCTGGAATACATGTCCAATTCTGGGCACAACAATTCAAAAAGAATGTTGACAAGCTGGGACATGTCCAGAGAAGAGCAAGCAAAATGGTGAAGAGTCTGGAAACCATGCCCTATGAGGAAAGACTTAGGGAGCTGGATATGTTTAGCCTGAAGAAGAGGTTAAGATGGCCTTGTTTAAATATTTGAAAGGATGTCATATTGAGGGTGGAGTAAGCTTCTTTTCTACTACTCCAGAGACTAGGACATGGAGCAATGGATGCAAAGGGATTTCCTGTAAAGAGATTCCACCTCAACATTAGGAAGAACTTCTTGACAGTAAGAGCTGTTCGACAGTGGAACACACTCCCTCAGAGAGTGGTGGAGTCTCCTTCTTTGGAGGTTTTTAAACAGAGGCTGGCCATCTGTCAGGAGTGTTTTGATTTTTTGTTGTTGCATGGCAGTTGGTTGGACTGGATGGCCCTTGAAGTCTCTTCCAACTATACAGTTCTATGATTCTACGATCCCTCCAAACTATCTGAACAACAGAAATAACATCTGATAAAAAATGTAAGCCTGTGACTCCAATACAGCCATCTTTCCCCTCTTGTGTGATTTTTCCACATCTTTTACATCAGGGGTAGGCAACCTTTCCCCTTTAAGGGCCGAGGGACTTCAGCTCCCAGAATCCCAGGAGCTATTGGCCAACATGGGACTATTGGCCAACATGGCTGAGGCTTCTGGGAGCTGAAGTCCCTCGGCCCTTAAAGGGGAAAGGTTGCCTACCCCTGTTTTACATGATCAAGAAGCCAGTGGAGCTTCAAAAGCTTGCATGACATGTTTTGTGCATTTTTGTTGGCCAAAATTTTGGTTGGTATTGCTTTTTTGTGGATTGCGGATTTTATTTTATTAAACAGAGGGTGTTGTTTCTCTTGATTTCTGCTACTTTGTTTGGAAGCACGAGGTAATTGGAAGCAAAATTAAGGAGAAGCAACAGAAGGGGCTTGAAAATTGTGAGGAGGTGGGCAGATGCTTGATGCCAGAAGACAACAAATTTAAAGACTCGAGGACAAGCACTGGGACAACAGATGAAGGAGTCACCAAACATGAACTAGGATTTTTAAGGAGGCACATTTGTCATTCACACATTGGGTTTACTCAATTTAATCATTTTGGCTTCTAGGGGGAGTTCAGGCTTGATCTGGGTCCTTCAAAAGATTAAGCCTGAACTCTTCTTGAAAGCCAAACTGAGGCTGTCATACTTTGGCCACATCATGAGAAGACACAAACTCATTAGAAAAGACAATAATACTAGGAAAAGGAGAAGGTAGTAGAAAGAGAGTAAGACAATATGCCAGATGGGTAGACTCAATTAGGGAGGTTATGGGCCTGAATTTACAAGACATAGGAGGACAGGATTTTTTGGAGATGTCTCATACGCAGGGTCACCATGAGTCGAGGTCTACTCAAGGGCAGCTAACTACAAACAACAAACATTGCATTCTCCACTTTACACACACGACTGATGAGCTAAGTACAAAGTTGATACAGAATGGTGTCTTGTATCAGTCTTGCTTCACACCTTTAGCATTGGAGAATGTGATATTTAGCCACAGTGACAACAGCAGGGTAGCACCAGAAAAATGACTGATTATAGTGTAACTTCCAATAAATGCAAAATACTAGTTTAAAAGAGACTGCCATCTCTGTACCAAACAATGATCCTAGCTTTATGCATGTAAAATACAGAACAAAGCATAAGAAAATAATTACAAAAGTATAAATATTAAATATTACTCCACTTGACACAAATACAATCCTCACTTGTGCATTTTTCCTTCAGAGACAAATGTTTTATTGTCCCAGTCATCCTGATCGGGTGCATACACTTCCCCAAGCACTATTGTTGACCATTTTCCTGTTGAAATAAATTATAATAAATCTGCATTAATTTCTCACTTTTCCAAAGAGCTTTATATGCCATAGCATTTATTGCTGCATTCATCATTTTTATTACCATTTGGCTTTCACAAAGGTTATGATCCAAGACATTTCAAGTAATGCAGTAGCAAATACTCTAATCTTTCACAGAAGTACAGCTGGAAAACTAGACCACAAATATTACACATGTAGGACTGTATACACTCTGGTCTCAAATAAAATAAATCATGATTATTTTGCCAAGCTAACCCCAAATTGTAAAATTGTAAAGTAAAATTGACTTCTTCAGCCTGAATGCACTATCAAGGATAAGAACAACTGCCTCCTCATCACAGGTTTTTCTGGTTTGTATGATTTATTGTTGCCTCTTCATACAACTACCAGAACCACAGAACCATGCAGAGCATGTAGAAGGTTCCAGGTTCATTCCTTCACATTTCTAATTTATAAGGATCCACCTTAATCTTTGGATAGCTGTTGTCAACTGGCATAAACCAGTAGCTGGCAAAGTGCATCCTGCAGGTAGCCCCCACACTGATTTTTGATGAATGGGCTCAACCCTTTCCCACCAAATTGTTATGTATAATCTTCCACCAAAATTCCAGGGTAGCAACAGAAATATTTATATAGGGCACAGGAGACTGCAAACTCCCAAAAGCAAACTCTAGAATAAATGGTTCAGTTGTCCAACTCTAAGGCAGCTTCATAGCATTACAGTTTTCTCTATTCAGTGGATGGAAGATATGCTTGAGCATGTTATTTACTTGTACTTGCACTTCAGAAACATGGCTACGCAAACTGACCATGTCTAACTCTTCCTGCAAAAAGAGGTCCTCAATTCAGGACACAGTGCAGCCAGAATAAACCAGCATTCAAACATCCAAAAAAGGTAGTACGAGTCTAGAAAAACAATAACCCGTCCTGTAAAGATTGAGATTTTAAAAAAAATACAAATAAAGAAAATGATGATAAGAAACAGTTCATGCCAAGGCTCCAACTGTCCTGATCCATATGACTGCCTACCTGTACTTATTCCTTGAAAACATGGAAAGGCAATAGGGCTGTGAAGTCAAAGTCGGAGTCAATTTTGGGTGGAATCGGAGTTGTTAGAGATGTGTAAAGAGATTGTCCTATGAGGAGAGACTTAGGGAGCTGGGTATGTTTAGCCTGGAGAAGAAGTATTTGAAGAGGTGTCATATTGAGGATGGAGGAAGCTTGTTTTCTACAGCTCCAGAGAACAGGACATGGAGCAATGGATTCAAACTACAGGAAAAGAGATTCCTCCTTATTATAAAGAACCTGACAGTAAGAGCTGTTCAACAGTGGAACACACTCCCTCAGAGTCTGGTGGAATCTCCTTCTTTGGAAGTTTTTAAACAGAGGCTGGATGGTCATCTGTCAGGGGTGCTTTGATTCTGTGTTCCTACATGGCAGGGAGTTGGACTTGAGGGCCCTTGGGATCTCTTCCAACTCTATGATACTATGATTCTATGTACCAACTCCGCCTTCATAATAAAAAACTTATATTAAATGCCTAGTTTGCTGCATATTTACTTTTACAGGAATTTAGAAAAGTTTTTTGGTCAGAAATTTTAATCAAATATATTTTATTCACTATCAATTTAATTCACATGATAGAAATGAAATGCTTTGTGCTACCATTTTAATATTGTGAATTTGATATTACTAATTAATACACATTTGCAACTGATGAAGGAGTTGGAACTGGATAGTAGAAAGACAAAGGAATCAGAACTGGAATTGGAGGTTTGGCATACTGACTCCACAACCCTGAAAGGCAACAAGAACTCTGGGCCAGTACAGACTGGCCAAAAGGGCCAGCCTGGGGTTGGAGTCGGGGCATGGCAACCACACGTCGGGCCCCCGACTCTGCCCCCACGTCATCCTCATGCTGCCCGCCCAAACAGATGGTGGGGGGTGTCAGGGCACTCCCTTGGCACAGTGTTTAGACACGCTGTGCCAAGGGAGCACAGAAGAGCTGCCACCGCTACTGTGGCAAGTGTGGCTTTTTGCCACTCCAAAAAGGAGTGACGTTTGCCAGCTCTTTTTGGACAGGCAAAGTGCCAGATCGGGGCCACAACGTGTGGTTGCTGTGGCCCCAATCCGGTGCTCCCATATGTACAGCCCCTTAGTTTAACTG
Organism: Phrynosoma blainvillii; assembly: GCA_026167975.1. Lineage (NCBI taxonomy): Eukaryota > Metazoa > Chordata > Lepidosauria > Squamata > Phrynosomatidae > Phrynosoma > Phrynosoma blainvillii. The sequence continues at coordinate 16,267,779 of JANUYF010000007.1, read as the reverse complement.
CATTTAAAGGCAAGACTGTTGGAAGACAGCCAAAGTTCTGCAGCTGCAGAGAACAGAAAACATCTACAGTGCACCCTCCACATTCACTAGGGTTAGAGGTACAAGACCCCTGGGAAATTGGGAAAACCTTCAATTAAAAAACTCATTTTTTTTAACTTGACAGAACACTTCTCTATAAATCTTTAGGTCCCCCAGTAGCACTCTATGGTCAACATCTGCCAGATGCTGACTACAGAATTGCACTGGAGGACCTAGAGATGCCTAGAGAAGTGTTCTATCCAGACATGTCTAAGTCCTCCAGCATGACTTCTGGCAGAAGCTAACCACAGAGTTGCACTGAAGGACCTAGAGAGTCCTAGAGATAACCTAATAATCAAATCTGCAAAAGTCAAAGCCACAAATGTAGGAGTCTGACTGTATCAGACTATCATGGCCAATTCTTTAGGTGGGTGATATAACATGCTCTGCTTCATTTCCAAACAGAGAAAGACTCCCCAGAGAGGAGAAAAACCAAGATTCACCTCGGGATGTCACCTCCAATTTGGCAGGCAGGCAGAAACAGTCTTGCATTATACACATAGGATACCTCCTGCACCGGGTAGAGGGTGGGAATAAGGAACTATCTTTATTAATATTTTGAACCATTTCTAACTTATATACACAACTGTAAGAGCTAGAAACTTGTCTCTGCTCTAAAGGGAAAAAAATGAGGTTCTGAGAACTGTATAATGCAGAGAGAGAATAGAGGTGTTTGGAGAGCTCTATACAGAAGGAGGAAATGGCAAAAAAAAAAAATCTCTTGAGCTGTTTCCAGAGAAAGCTGAGAGAGACAAGGAGGAAAAAAAGAATGAAGTCATGTAAGATCTCCTCTTCCTTTTCTTAAGTAGTGCTTAGCTGTGACAGACCTAAAGAATGGAACTCTCCTAGTAGTCTGTGTATATGCATAAACACATGCACACACACTCACACAGTTTCCATAGACAATATTAAGGCAAAAAGTCACTTTTGCCCACACATTAGACATACAACACACATTGCCATGTCTTCTCCCAAAGAAACCTGGGAATTGTAGCTGACAAGCATTCTTCCAAAAATAGTAAGAACAATCCTTTTGCCTACCTAGCCTCTAATTCCTAGGACTGGAGGAAATAATCTCAGCTGAAAGGGTATACACTGTTTTTCTATTCATTCCTAGCTCTTCTAACCAAACAACAATTTCTAAGGTTCCCACTAGAAGACTACTGAGACATTACCAGTTTTTTTTATGTAGATACAACTATAATCTACCCAGTACCTACCTCTGTGTTTATAAACATAAATTATTTTATGGCCAGCTTCATGGCTATTATCATTTTCATCTCCAATAGTTATGGCCAAGATGTTTGTAGAGCTCATGGGTGGACTCCCGCTATCAGTTATAACAATGGGTATATGGAACATTTTCTGCTTCTCTCTGTCAAAAGACCTCAGAGCAGTAATTGTCGCTGTATTATTTCCATTGTCAGTAAGAGAGAAATCCAAAGTGTTCTGATAATCTGATGGCAGGGAAAACATAAAGGGTGGCCCATTTTCAGCGCTGTCTGGATCAAAAGCCCAAAGCAGATTAGATGTAGAATTCATATAAACCAGCTGAGGTCCTGGTGTATTTTCCCAGACCACAGGTGTGTATGGTGCCTCAAACCTTGGGCCATTATCATTGACATCCAACAAGTCAATCAATATTGTAACACTTCCTGTTCGGGCAGGGAGACCTTGATCAGACGCCTGTATGATTAAGCCATACTCTTGAATAACTTCCCTATCCAAGACTTTTGACACAGTCACATGACCATCTTGGTCTACTGCAAATTGCTCAGTGGGATCTGAATCCAACTGGATAGAATATTCAATGTCTCCATTCAAATTGGAATCCTCATCTGTGGCTGTCACTGTAATGATGGTGGTACCCACAGGTGTGTTTTCAAAGAAAGAGCTCAGCTGAACAAACTGAGAATTGAAAACGGGTGTGTGGTCATTACAGTCTTCCACTTCAATCAAACAGAAGGCAATGCTAGAAAAATCCAGGTCTTGTACTTTGATAGTAAGGTTAAACCACCTTTCATGGGTCTGCTCATAATCCAGGGTCTCCTTCAGCCTAATAGAAGCACGCTGATCTTCTTTATGGTTTTCAATGTAAAACTTGTGTTCAGGATCTCCTCCAATAATGCTGAAAGTTAAAAGTGCATTTTCCCCATTGTCTCCATCCATGGCTGATACTTCTAGAATCTCTGAGTTGACAGTGCTAGTTTCAGGGATTACAACATGCCAAATCTCCTGTGTGAAACTAGGGATATGATCATTTACATCTGCAATCCAGATGGTGGCAGTTCCTGTTCCTGTCAGTCCTCCTCCATCTTTTGCTTCAATTATTAGGAAATATTTGTCTGATCTCTCTCTGTCCAACATCCCTCCTGCCACATAGATGTTGCCAGTAGTGGGACTGATTTTGAACAAGTCCATATCAACATCATTTTTTACATTCTGAATTATTTGATACGTCAAAATTGCATTCAGACCTACATTTGTGTCATCCAAGTCTATTGCTGTCATCTCCATAATGAATGTGTCATCAAGAGAATTTTCAAAAACACTCCCATTACAGTCATTGGGCATACAGGGGAACACTGGGGCATTATCATTTATATCCCAGATGTTTATAATCACATCTGCAAATCCAGTAAGTCCTTCTCCTCCTTCGTCGGTAGCCAGCACAACAAATCTCCAAAGAGCTCGCTCTTCTCTATCTAATATCTTCTGGGAATAAATGCTACCTGTGTTCTCATCTATTGCAAAGACATCATCTGCACCATGCCCATGTATGGAATATCTTATATCACCTCCATCCAGGCCACTATCAGGATCATTTGCAACAACCTAGAGAGATTGAAGTTTAAAAAAAATGAATACCTCTAGTAAATGTCATCATCAGATACCAATTTGCAAGGTATGACAATGAATAATAATCTACTACACATAAGAAGAAAATAGACAGCATCCCTAACAAATGACAGCAACAACTACTTTCATAAGTAAACAGCCATGGTGGATATGGCTGAGACTGCAGATTACATATGAAGCGTATCAAAGAACTCATTCATAAGTATCTTCACACTTCATCTTCACTACACGTTTCTAATTTATTGTGTACCAACAAGTTTAGACTATGAAACAGAAAATTAAAGTATAAGCTATGTAATGGAATTTATACATATAGCCTTGCTAATCTGGAATATCAGTATGCAAAGGGCCTAGTAGCTTTGAGATTGTGTGAAAGAAGTTGTAGCAGAAGCTTCTAGACTTGATCTACTGCTTCATCACCATAACTACACATTTTGTATTCCCATGGGTATTCATACAGTATAATGATAAAAGTCCTTCCTGGGCATCAGTTCACTTCATACATCTGATGAAGTAGATCAAATCTACAGAAGCTAGACTAACACAGGTCCAGAACACACTGCAGAAATAATCCAGTTTAAGATGGCTTTAACTGCCCTGGCTCAATGCTGGGCAATTCTGGGAACTGTGGTTTTGTGAGACATTTAGTCTTCTGTCAGAGAGCTCTGGTGCCACAGTAAACTACAATTCCCAGGATTCCCTAGCACTGAGCCAGGGCATTTAAAGCAGTCTCAAACTGGATTATTTCTACAGTATGTTTTGGACTACAGTTATTCTCAAAAGTGCAAGATCCTTTGCAATACTATGTAAATAGATTAGTACAGTTCAGAAATCTGAAAACGTGGGGAAGAAAACAGAAAACAAATCAGGGAAAAAATGTTCCTATTGTCTTCCAAAGCTGTTTTTTCCCAGAATTTTTTTTTAAGGATGGAATATTTTCTTTTAGAATGATAAATTAAATGTTTAACACAAGGTGTTGATATATTTAGTATCCCAAAATAATTTTTAAAAGCTATGCAACAGAAAGACTTTTATGTAAGATTAAGCATACTATCAAATTACTGCAATTTCTGGCCTTGGGATTAGAGTCCTTGTCCTCCTCTCTCTTTCTCTGTGCTCTCTCACTGGGAATTCAAAGATATAGTTGTGTTAGTCTATAGAATCAGTATGTAGAGAGATTAGTCTCAAAGGTGCTTCAAGATCTTGCTGCAACTGAATGGAAATGAATGTTTTATGTCTGCTTTACACTATGGAGAACCAGACCAAAAAAAAAATCTGTTTGGGTAATGGTTATGTTTTCTTCAGTTTTTATTGTTTTTTATCTGTTCCTCATAAATTGATAAAACCAAAGAGATTTCCTATACTTCATGACCTTGTAACCCAATTTGTAACATAAACTAAAAATTAAAAAAGCAAATTCCATTTTGTAATCACTATCTGCATAAACTGTACTTTTAATATTCTAATAATTTTATGATAATTTTATGCGAAATAAAATTTTAACACATTTTATGTTTCTGAAGAAACAAAGTGACTTTCAGCCTGTAAGGGGCACTGCTTCAAAATTTCCATAAATTTTACATACTTTAATTTAGACTGTCTGTGAGAAAAAAAATCTCATACTTTCTCTAAAAAAACTATACAAGTGTACTGCTATGTGCAACTATCAAGCTTCCATTAAAAAGTGGACCAGACTAGTGCTTGTCCACTTACTGGAGTGATGGAGGAGGCCCACAGTGGCACAGTGGCAATAGTTACAAACCAGTTGCTTTGGACTGCAGTTCCTAACTTTATTATTATTTCTCTTTTTAAATGTGTTTTTAAATTTTATATTGTTGGAATTACTGTTTTAATCTCTTTTGATTTAATGCTGTTTTTAAGGGGGGAGGGATTGTTTTGGATATTATGTATCTTTTTAACTGTTGTAAGCCGCCCTGATTGGGTTCCCAAAGGGCGGGATAATAATAATAATATTATTATTATTATTATTATTATTATTATTATTAACTTGTTTATGCATCTCTTCCATCGCCTTGTGTCTTCTGACAAACAAGCATTCATCTCTGTCCCACACATGGAGGCCTTTGCCAGCATGGACCAGAGATCCATTTTAGTACTGCTGTACCACCATGTGGAACCTCTGATCTTCAGGGATAAGTAGAAAGGGGCAACATGCAAGCCAGACTACTACAAGGACTGACAGGAGGTACTGAATCTTTGGCCATTACATGTGGGACATAGATGAGGAGGACTGTGACAAACTGGCCCTGATAATGTTGGATTGTGCTAGCTATTATTTAGATGAGCATACCCAAATATACCTGAAGAACAAAGACTGGAAGCCCATCTAGTTCCTCAATCACACTTCCATAATATTCATTGAGTGCAAAAACAGGGGCTTCATCATTTTTATTCACAATGTTGATGATGACGACTGCATAATCCTCCCATTTCCCATCAGAGGCCAACAAATGAAGTTCATACAGCTGGACTTCTTCATAATCCAATGGCCATGCAATGAAGATGACTCCCATTTCTGGTTCAACATCAAACACTCCTCCAGTGTTTCCAGCTGTAATTTGGTACCTTAACTTTGCATTTGTTCCTAAAAATGGAGGAGGGGAGGTAAAAGATATTTCACACAAGACCAAAGTTGTCATTTCTTGTAATGAATACTCCTGACTTATTATAGAAAAGGAGGTCTAATAATTGTAAGTCATCACAATTGTGCAGTAATCATAATTATTTACATGAATTCCAGTAAAGAATTTCTATTCTTATTAGATAGCTGCCTACATTACTAAAACCTTATCAAACAATTAGGTGGTATTGTGTTTTGCTATCACTGTGCTGCATCTTTTAAAGCAGTGGCTTTTGAACATTGGGTCACATTGACACAAATTGCAGTAGTAGCATCATTGTAATCATTTTAACTCCTTCCCACTCAACCATTATTCTACTAAAAATCCACAAACATCCAAAGCTGCTATTAGCCACATAAAAGAAACTGTACAGAGTTCTTAAATTCCTAATATTTGATCTGAACCTGCATCAAATCTGGGGGAGGGGGAAGAATTACACCTTCCCTTCCTCCACCTGCAGTTCACATCCCACCTGCCCCTTGCCATGCACAGCTGCTGCCAGAGATATGATTTCAGTTGCCACAGATTTATTTCTCTCCTCCTCCTTGCAAGCAAAGAGAAAAACATGCTCCCACCACCCTCAACTTAGGCACTAATACCACACACAGAGAGACATGCCAGAGGTATCCCCCATGATGTATTCAAGTCTTTTACTCCAAGTGACAAGTCATGTCTCCTGTCTTAAGTCTTCAAGTCTCAAGATGAGTCTCAAATTCTTGCAAGATACTTTGAAATCAAATCTCAAGTCAAGTCTCAAATATGAGAGACAACTTTTAACAGAAAAAAGGTTCAATTTCTCAGAGGGGAATGCAATGGGCTTGAGGCAGGGCTTGAGGATTGTTTGGCAGCCTGTCCCTGCTGCATGTTGGAATAGCCTTCTAAAGCTTTTCAAAAAAGAATAGCCTTCTAAAGAATAGCCTTTAGAATAGCCTTCTAAAGCTTTTCAAAAAGCTTTAGAAGAATCCTTCCACCTCAAGTCCACTGCCTAATGCATTTGCTGTTCCCTTCTGAGAAATTCACCCTGTGCTCTGGGGGCAGGTCTTGCCCATTCTTTTAAATGAATGGCACAAGCAAATTGTTCACTAAAAATATACAAGTCACAGGTTGAATCAAGTCAGTGTATCATTTATTGCTGAGTCGAGTCCAAGTTGAGTCACTGAAGTGATTTAAATCCGACTTGAGTCCCAGTCAATCAACTCGAGTATACATCACTGGTATCTCCTCCCACCTGGTTTGCCCCTGCCTCTATGCAGCCACCTCCTTTTTAATTTTTCATCTCCCCACAGAGTTCGGTTCATGGTGGGCTGGTTGCTTTTGGCCCTCCGAGAACAAAAAGAAAATGGAAGCTCTAAATTGTCTCAAACATCACAGCTACCCTCCTCATTCCTGCCTCCCTCACTCTGTGTTTTGCCTTTCCACACAGAAAACCCAGGGTTTTGTTTTTTTCAAAAAAATCTCTCTATTTTCCCCTCGTATTTGCAAAAAGTATTGTTTTAAAACTGCAAAATGTATCACTGAGGCCAGTTAAATGTGGAATGGGTGAAATGAGAGGAGATCAGAAGGTGGGGGGGCACTTTCTGGTCTACTTTCAGCCCTCTTTCCCCTTCCAAACAGTGCAATAGCCTGGACTCCAGCAAGTGTATGAAAGGAGACCAGATAGTGCACCCCACTGTCCAATCTGTTCACCTTTTCACCCATTCTTCTCTAGCCAACACCACTGTGTTGAACTGAATGAGGAGGCATTTGATTTTCCAACTGGAGTACAGGTAGGTGGTTAGAATGACAAGAAAACAAGAAAAGATAGTGGTTGATATTGATATGCTTGCTGGGAAGACAAAGAAAAACCCAGAGTTAATGCAGCAGTGTAACCCAAAAATAATCCAATTCATTGAACATATGGACTATGGTAGAAATGCCCATTTATATTGATGTGACTTCAAGTAGGGAAAATGTGTGGCTCTAGGATCAATTTGAGTCCAGATAAAAAAAAAAGGAGATGTGTGGCAATAACAGGACAAAATCAAGGGTGGGTACTGTGCACTGGAGGTGAATTATTTTGCTGGTGTAGGTCCAGTCTAATAGACATTGAATATATGTTTAGAAGATTCGTACTTTAAGTAATATTTGTTTGAGTTTTATGTATTGCATTGCCCTTTGTAAGTTGCGTTGTTGATAATGTTTAATGTATTTTAATGTGTTTGATGCTATTATATGTTGTAATGTTTTTTTAGTGTTTGTTAATATATATATATTTTTTTTAAAAAAAAAGTTGGATATATGACACCCTGAGAGTGCCATCTGAGCAGAGAAATACCCTTTGCTTGTTTATATCAGGGCCAGCCCTCCCACCAGACAAAGTGACACAACTGCCTTGGACTCTGCATGCTCAACCACTCCCTTCTCCTGAAGAACAAAACTGTGGATGCCATACAACTGGTCTTGTACCCAGTCAACTAGCCTGCTGCCCTCAGATATTTCAAAGTACCCTATCTCACTGTCAGTATGATTCAGCTACTAGGCCAGCTGGCTTCTGCACATAGCGGCGGGGGGGGGGGGGCATTTCATCCTTTGCCTCAGGCAGGAAAATGTCTTTGGCCCTAAGCAGCAATAAGGGTGTTAAGCAGAGAAGGATGTCTTATGTTATCATTCTCAACACTCTACTGTATCCAGCCGACACAACCACAGCACTTTGATACTACTTTAACTGCCGTTACTGCATCCTGGGATTTATAGATGCACGAGATACTTGAAATTCTCAGCCACAAAGTTCCAGCGCTGTAGTTCAGGGGAACAGACTACAGAAGTCCAAATTCTAGGATACCATAGGATGGAGCTGCTGCAGTTAAAATGGTATAAAACTGCTATAACTGTGTCATGTATACCTACCCCCTAACTGTGCTCACAGCATGGCCTGCTATAAATAGTTATTTGCCATAAGAGCCTCATGCACCCCTTTATGAAGCAAACAGTTACATGTCAACCTCAAGACATGACCAGAGAGATGCCTTTAAGATATAGAGAAGCCTTTAAAAAGTAGAGACAGATGAAAGAGATATTTCCCTACTAAAATATGGCCTCCGCACTCCTGAAAAATTAACTCATTAATATTTCAAATGCTGCTAGTAGAAATTCTGAAGGGTTTACCTTCGTCTTCATCATTAGCACTGACAGTAATGACAGTCGATCCCACATCTTGGTCTTCATCCACACTGACTTCATAGACACTCTTGGTAAAGGAAGGCTTGTTGTCGTTCACGTCACTGATAAAAACTCGCACGTAGGCTGTGTCTAGAGAGACGGGGAACAAGAGATTAAAATACTTGGCTGTGCCACTTCTGTCAGCTACAATTCCTTAAACTGTCTAGCTGCACATTAAATGAAGATGAATAGCAGACAATACAGAAATGAACCCTTAGGGTTGTGGGACAATTTATAATACCAACATTACTCAAAAAAGCACTTGGATATCAAATGAATGCCACATTCAATTTGTTTAAGCAGATAATATGTGAAGAACTGATGTCTACTATGGCAATTGTACAGTTTTGTCTTAACTTTCCTATCCTCAAGCCTAGAGGGCCCAATTTTAACTCCTTCTTTTAGAACATAGCTAAAGCCCCTTGGTAATCAGATTTTCATTGAATGCCTTGACTATTTCTGTTGTTGTGTTCTGCTATTGGCTGTGACAGCAAGGACCGTATGGTATGTAGTGGTATGTGCAACTTGTCCATAAATAGGCTATGCAATTATCTGAGTCTTACACCAACGTGTAGAGAGACCACATGGAGTAGTGATTAGAGCAGGGATAGGGAAATTGTGGCCCATGGGCTGCTTGTGCACCCTAAAGCCCCTTCAATGACCCACAAAGTCCCCAAATCATTAAAAACATTTACCACTTATATTTGAATAATTCTTCATCCAATAAACAGCCAAAATGATTCAAAACCAGACGCAAATGGAGTAGTTTACTTCTCCCAGCCCCAGAGGCAAAACTCCACAAACAACAAAGTAAAAAAGAAGTGCCTAAATGGCAGCCAGAAGTAATGTGGCATCACTTTCAACAAACCAAATGATATCCAAGTGCTTTTTTGAGTATTACAGAGCAGGCTGGCAGTGGCAGGATTCATCCCCTCCAGATTAGACCAGAGCATCCAAACAGGCTGTTGTTGTAGTAGTTGTTGCTGTTGCTGTTGTTGTTATGTGTTTCAAGTTGTTTCTAACTTATTCTGACCCTAAGGCAAAGCTATTATGAGGTTTTCCTGCCAACGTTTGTTTAGACGGGCTTTGCCTCTGAGGCTGATAAAATATGAGTGCCTAAGGACACCCAGATTGCTTCCTTGGCAGAGTTGGGATTTGAACATCTCCTAGAGTCCTAGTCCAATACTCAGACCCCTGCACCATGCAGGCTTCAAGACGACTGAAGGCCCAGCACTACTTAGGGCCTAAGCAGACTGCCAGAAATAGTGCACATTAAATTGAGGCACTGCTCTGGCTCAGTGCTAGGGAATCATGGGAACTGTAATTTATTGTGGCACCAGAGCTCTCTGACAGAGAAGGCTCAATGTCCCAGAAAAAAATACAGTTCCCACGATTCCCTAGCACTGAGCCAGGGCAGTGCCCCAATTTAATGTACACTATTTCTGGCAGTCTGCTTAGGCCTTTAGTTTCAACATTACATCAACTGCATTATATGCCCACAAACCATTATCTGTTGCTGAATGGAGCAAATCTAGTTCTTTCCATTTCTAAGTAACAGATCTTGAACCTCAGGGATGGGGAAATGCAGTGCAATGACCACATATGCCTATTTTGGTCCCAAGGTAATTTTTGATGTTCAGGGGCAGATCCCTCACCCTGAAACATTTTTGTTGGGTGGAAAATGAAATTCCCCACATATGCATTTTGCCCCATTTTTGCCCCCTCCAAGTTATTAAAGAGGTTGTTTGCAAATGGGATGCATATCAGAAGTTGATTCCTGGGTTAAAACAGTCCAAGAGGACCTGAAAATGTATTTAATTTGCACCCTGTATTCTCTAGAGGGCATGGGGAAACATTCTGATGCAAAAAATAATGCAAAAAGTTTTTAGGGAGGCATGGGGGTGCCCCTAAGGGAGAAGCAAGTGCTTCTCCCCCCCCCCCCTTTATAACTGGTTAACTGAAAGGTCTTTTTTAAAAAGATACGCATATTTCTTCTTCGTGATCTCTGCGAATCACACAAATGAGTTTTGTCTGAGCATGCGCAGCTAGCTCGGAACCTTCTGGAATCACTAGGCAGAAGTTGGATTGCAACTTTTTGTCGGTAATTCCGCCCACCTCTATATAGGCCCTTGCGTTCCCGCTCGATCCTCAGTTCCTTTCGTCTGCCGCTTTTGCAGCTTGCAAGGAACCTCGTCACTAGTGCAGTTACTCGTCTAACGGCTTTTGACCATTTTTTCGACTTAACTACTCTTCGGATTGTGACTTATTGATTTAATAATTTGACCTCGGACCGTCTATCGACTTTGCCTTCGCTTACTCCTTCAAACTTGCTGCTTCTGATTGTGATCTGACTTGGACTGCCTCTCGACTCTGCCTTCGCTTCACGATGACATGGCTTCCTTTAAACACTGTGTTTCTTGCAACTCTAAGTTGCCGACCCCTGATCAGCACGATGAGTGCATTTTCTGCCTTGGGGATATGCATAATCCTACAACCTGCAAAATGTGCAGGAAAATGACCCCGCAAGCTTTGAAAAACTGCATGGTCAAGCTAAAGGCAGCACTTTGGGAGAAGGCCTTGCAGGCCAATTCCCCAGCCTCGGCCCTGGCTACTGTAGCCATCAGTAAGCCTTCCTCGGACCCCCCTCAACAAAGGGGAAGATCCAGGGAGAGATCCAAGAGGTCTTCCAAAAGTAAAAGGAGCGTGAGTCCTGAGGGCTTGGAAAGGGGTGGTAAGAAGTCCTTCAAACGTAAGCACTTGGAGACTATTGATGAAGCCCCCTTGTCCTCTAAAAAAGCCCGTTCGTTGTCTCCCCATCAATCCACCGACGGGGAACAACCGATGCCCTCTAGGAGCAAGTATCGATCTGGGGATACTCTCAAGACCCCGTTGTTATCACGCTCGGCGCCTCCACCAGCAGCGCTGTCTGTACCAACTTGTACGGGCCCTTCGGGTTCGAAACTGACCTCTCCAATGGTGTGCCTCGACACTGAATCCGAGGCGGAAATTCAGCCTTCAGCTGCGACTCCATGTGTGGTTATGCCTCCCACCGTTTCCCCATCTTCAGCCCTTAATATCGGGTCCGGGGATAACCCATCGCCTACATTTGTTTCAGGCCAAATGCAGCAGCAGACTCCAATTAACCCAGCTTCAGACCCATGGATCACCAGGTTTCCACAGCTGGTTTTCAACGAGGCTTCCAACAGCTACATGCTCCCGGTTCAGCCCAAGCAATTGCTCCTTATGGAAGAGCAGAGACATCAGTTCTAGTCCTTTCCTGCTATTCAGCAGCCCCTCCCTGTTTCAAATAAGAGGTCATACTCCATTCCTGCTACACAGCAGCCCCTTCCTTCTCTGGTACCATCGTCTCACCGCCTTCCTGCAGTGCAGCAGCCTCCTTCGGTTCCGACACACCGTTCTTCTCCATCTCCATCCCCGGGACCATCCCGGCGCTGTTATCATTCCACTGATTCCCATCAGCCTTCGACTCCTCCACACCGATCGTCTGTTTCTCGCCATCGTTCTTCCCAGTCCAGACACCGTTCCCCATCTGTTTCGCGCTGTCGTTCCTCCCAGTCTAAACACCGTTCAACGTTGAAGGGGTGAGCTTAAAAATCCATGCCACCCTTCCTCTCCCGACTCTACCCCGTCGTACCGTTCCATTTCACTGGGCCCGTCGACCAAATCCAATGAGGACTTAGACTGGTCTCCCACCCAAGCTAGACTGCCTTTGAACACCCAATCGTCCTCCCCTTCCGATGATGTTCGCGCCTTTGCGGACCAAATCCTTCGGATGGCTCGTGCTCTTGATCTTGCAGTCACCGAACCTGAAGATGAAGAGCCCTCTGACCAACTTGAAAAACGGGCTCAGAGTAGAGTTATTGAAAGGCCAGCCATCCCCTACATGCCCTCCCTGGCCAAGATATTGAAAAGATCTTGGGAGGTACCAACATCTACTTCTCATATCTCAAAACGAATGGACAATTTATACCAGATAGTGGATCCGAAGCCTGCATGGATGACAGATCATCCACACCAAAACTCGGACATAGTGGAGGGTGCACAATATGTTTCCACATCAAAGTCATCTACCTCCCCGGCAGACAAGGAAGGAAAGAAGATTGATTTCTTGGCGAAGAAATCCTATTCTCATTCAGTTCTAGGCCTCAAAGTGGCAAACTATGTATAATGTTTGGGCGCCTATACTCATCATCTCATGGAGAAGCTTGAGCCAATCCTTCAACACTTGCCGGAGGAACATAAACCGTATGCCCTTGCCCTTCAGCAAGAGGCACAGGCAGTTGGGACTCAACAAATAGTTACGGCCCGTAATCTCACTGAATGCTCTTCGAAGACGTTGCTTAATGCAATTTTACTTCGCAGACATGCATGGTTGAGAGCGGCTGATTTGATGAATCAAGCCAAATCAACCATTGAGGACTTACCCTTCGATCAATCTGGTCTCTTCCACAAAGACACGGACAAGAAACTTAATCTAAAGTACAAAATGAAAACTGCTGTGCGCAAGCATGGCATCCAACCGTCCCAGCCCTTCAGAAAGAGGTCCAGATATTACCAACCAAGGCCGTGGTACCTGTCCTCACAGCATCCTTTCCAACAAGACGCTTCCCAAACTCAAAATCAATCACGAAGGAGGCAAGCTCCATGTCCATCTTCTTCTTCTGGCCGCCACCACCAACAACAGAGGTGGACGTTCTGAAGGAAACCCTTCAAAACCAGAAGGAAACAATGATGTGTTGCCGCGCACTCTGTCGACAGATTTGATGACAAACTAAGGCCCTTTCTTAACACCTGGGCCACCATCGCTTCCGATTCTTGGGTGCTTGACATTGTCAAGAGGGGATATGCCCTGGAATTTGAAGAGCTCCCACCAACTGGAGCTATTGTCATCACAACCCCTCTGACACCTTACTTGACGAAGTGCGCACCTTGAAAGACAAAGGAGCGATCGAACCCGTTCCCAATTCTCGGGCTCAATACTGTTTCTTTTCCCGTTACTTCATTGTACCCAAAAAAGACTCGGGCCTTAGGCCCATTTTGGACTTGAGAGCACTGAATTCCTTCATTGAATACAGACGGTTTTGCATGACAACCCTTTCTTCTATTTTGCCTCTCTTGCAGAAAGACCATTGGTTCACCACCATCGATCTCAAGGACGCTTATTTTCACATCAGCATCTGAGAGGAACATCCCAGATTCCTGGCCTTCGCAGTGGGCACCGACTGCTATCAATACAAACTCCTTCCATTCAGACTGTCTTCAGCACCGAGAGTCTTCACCAAATGTATGGCCCCGGTCGCCGCCTTCCTGCATCGCAAGGGGATAACAGTCTTCCCATATCTCGACGACTGGCTTCTTACAGCTCCGTCCCGAGAGAAACTTCTGAACGATATCCAGTTTACCCTCGATCTGCTCGATTCGCTGGGACTCAAAGTCAATGAGGAGAAGTCCAACCTCACACCCGCCAAGACAGTCAGATTCATCGGAGCAATCTTGGACTCAGAGCTGGAGAAAGCCTTCCTCCCGGAAGACAGGTTTGCAGCCTTGACCGCTTCCATCAGGACTTGCCTCAACTGCACCAAGGTTCAGGCCCATTGGGTACAGACAGTAATAGGGCATTTAGCCTCAACAACCTTTGTGATGCCATGGGCGAGGCTTCGCCTCAGACCCGTTCAATCCTGGTTTCTGTCCTCGTTCGATGCCACTTCCGACTCCCCCTCAAAGTGGCACACCATCCCGCCTCGAGTTGTGACGTCTCTTCGTTGGTGGCTCCATCCCGACAACGTTTGTGCAGGGATGCCATTTCTACCTCCTCAGTCGGAAGTCACTCTCACCACAGACGCATCAATGGAAGATTGGGGAGCCCACTCCAGAGGACTAACAGTGAGAGGAGTGTGGTCCCGAAACGAAAAGACTCTACATATCAACGCTTTGGAGATGCTTGCTGTGGAGAAAGCACTCAAGGCTTTCCAAATGGACTTGTTGGACAAAGTAGTTCTGCTCATGACGGACAACACCACCTTCATGTACTACCTGAACAAGCAAGGCGGAACCAGATCTTCAACCTTGCTCAACATCACACTTCGCATGTGGGACTGGTGCATCAACCACAACATTCTCCTCCAGTCCATTCATCTCCCCGGTCAGGAGAACAAACTTGCCGACAGCCTCAGCAGGTCCTCCAATCCGTGTCACGAGTGGCATCTCCACCCCGAAACAGTTTCCCATCTTTTCTCCCTCTAGGGGACCAGAGACATCGACCTGTTTGCCACAGAGGACAACACTCATTGCGAAGAGTTTTGTTCAAGGATACTGACCCGGACTTCTCAAGGCGATGCCTTCCAGTTTGTGTGGTGTGGGAGGAAATTTTACGCGTTTCCTCCATTTCCACTCATAACCAGAGTACTCACCAAGATGCGAACTGACAAGTCAGATGCCATCTTGATCACTCTGTGGTGGCCGAGACAACCTTGGTTCGCTCCACTTCTTCATCTGTCTCAAGAAACCTACTGCCGACTGGAGTATCGTCCAGATCTCCTCATGATGTACGGGGGCAGAGTCCACCACCCAAACCTGGACTCGCTACCTCTGGTAGCGTGGAGAATTCGACCTTAAGCTCACTTCCAGCTCATCTACAAACAGTAACTAAAGCAGCCCAGAAGCCTTCTACCAGAAGGTCCTACTCTTACAAGTGGAAGAAGTTCAGGGACTTCCTCTCATCCAGAGGGATTCCTCCATCCCGTGTCTCGGTACCAACAGTACTCGAGTTTCTTCTTTCCATCTCTGAATCAGGACTTTACCTTGCTTTTATTAAATGCTACCTCTCCGCTATTTGCTCTCATTACCAGCTGGAGGGCAAACTGTCTTTCTTCTCTGACCCCTTGGTCAAGAGATTTCTTAAAAGACTCAACAACCTACACCCACCATCCTCGATACCAACGCCTGCTTGGAGTCTGGACTTGGTACTGTCGTACCTCTCTATGAAACCTTTTGAGCCTATGGCCACTACTGACATTAGACTCTTAACATGGAAAACAGCGTTCCTTGTAGCTTTGACTTCAGCTCGCCGGGCCGGTGAGCTATGTGCTCTAAGGATGGACCAGCCATATCTCCGGTTTCATAAAGACAAGGTGGTCCTCCGTACCGACATTACCTTCTTGCCAAAAGTGGTGTCTGCCTTCCATATCAACCAGGACATTGTGCTACCCACCCTGGCCCTGAACCCGACCACTGAGGTCGAACAAAGACTACATACACTGGACGTTCGTAGGGCTTTGTCGTTTTATCTGGAGCGTACCTCGGGCTCGAGGCACTCGGAGAGACTTTTTGTATGTTATTCTGAACACAAGAAAGGACTGCCTGTCACTCCACAAAGACTGTCCAAGTGGGTGACTTCCACCATCCACTTGTGCTACGAACTAGCAGGCAAGACTCCACCGGGCCGGGTGCGTGAGCACTCCACAAGGGCGGTAGCTTCATCATCTGCTTTCCTGTTTGGCATTCCTTTAGAAGATGTATGTCGGGCAGCTGTCTGGTCCCAACCAATGACTTGTATTAAACACTATAGGTTGGACACACGGGCCAGGCAAGAGGCTGCCTTTGGGAAAGCAGTATTATTATCTGGACTTCATTGAATGTTCTTGTATATGTTTGCACTAACTTCGTTATGCACTCACTTAGATGAATATATTGAATACTGGGTTTATAGTACAAACGTACATACAGTGATGTTTGAATTGAAAGTTTAGTTATTGTTCATGAATTACCAATATGGGTTCTTCTTGAAATCTGACTTGAGTTTATGCAATTGTTTACTATTATTCCATTTGCACTTGCAACCCACTGACTGTTGGGTTACAATCAATTCCTGATGTACTTGAATTTGATGCCTATGAAGGTTCAGGTGCCTGTTACCTTGGCTAATTTTGTGCCAATAAACTTTCTTGTTTGCACCTCTAAGCCTTGTGTCAGGATGCTCCCTCCTCCAGGGACATTAGCTTGCTAGTCTGAATAACCCATTTGTGTGATTTGCAGAGACCACAAAGAAGAAGGACAGGTTGCACACCTGTAACAGTATTTCTTCAAGTGGTCATCTGCGAATTCACACAAATCCCGCCCAACCTCCCCTCAGTCGTGTCCTGCTCTAAGTTGATAACCTTGCTGTCACTTTGTAAGCGGCGTACTTGGAACTGAGGATCGAGCGGGAACGCGAGGGCCTATATAGAGGTGGGCGGAGCTACCACCAAAAAGTTGCAATCCAACTTCTGCCTAGTGATTCCAGAAGGTTCTGAGCTAGCTGCGCATGCGCAGACAAAACCCATTTGTGTGAATTTGCAGATGACCGCTCGAAGAAATACTGTTACAGGTGTGCAACCTGTCCATATATACATATATATATATATATATATATATATATATATATATAATTGACCACATGACTGGTTTTGCCCTTTGTCCTCTTACCAGAATTTGGCTGCCCATGCTTTCCTGGACGAGCTGATTCTGAGCCATCTGTTGACTTAACTTCCAAGAGATATGATGCTTTCTTTTCCCTATCAAACACAGAGGTAGTATAGATTGAACCTGTTTTTGAGTCCAAGCGAAAAAATGTATAGTCCCCACTGCGGTCGAGTAGTAGAGAATAAGTGATCTGAAAGATGATGAGAGAGAGCTACAATGAAAATCAGTTTATTTTTGTCTTTGCGTTGTGCAGGTCTCAGGGCAGTATTTAGCTAGCAGAGTACACATACATGAATTTCTGTACACAAGAATTTTACTGAAATGTTAGTACAAAAAAAACCTAAGGAAGGCAGACATGACATCTCGTGCTCTTAGGCAGAATATCACAAAGAAATGTACTGATGGCAAGTTATAAACTAAGCTGATGTCCATTACTACCACCACAAACTGTTCAAGATCGATATTGTCACTGGCAGGTCAGCAGATTCAGTCTCAGAGTTGTTCTAATGATGCTCAAGATAATGGGCTTTCAAAATCACTTCATATTTTTAGCTGCGCCCATGAAAAACTAATGCGTGAGCACAAAACGCATATACTGTACAAGTTGAGGAGCAGAACCTGCTAGTTTCCTGCAGAGAGTAAAATATATGAGAAAACAAACACAGAGCTACTCCTTGTAAAGGCTTCCACTATTGTCAAGAATGGAAACAACACTATTAAAGTTGAAACCCACCTCACCATTCTGGCCAAGGTCTAAGTCAGTGGCAGAAACTTGAAAAACCAGAGTTCCAACCTCTGCTCCTTCAGTAACTGAAGCTTCATAAATTGACGAGGTAAAGAAAGGGACATTGTCGTTGACATCTAAAATGTGTTTAAAATTCAGACAATCAGTCCATGTATTTCACAGAAGCATAGAATCATAGAGTTGGAAGATCCAGTCCAACTCCCTGGCTATCCAGTCCAACCCCGTCATGCCGGAACACATATTCAAAGCACCTGCAACAGATGGCCATCCAACCTCTGTTTAAAAACCTACAAAGAGACTACACCACACTCTGAGGTGTTCTACTGTTGTACTGTCAGGAGGTTCTTCCTAATTAACCTGCTTATTCTTAGAATAGATATAGGGGTCATGCAGATGGGGCAAAAAGAGTGGTCAGAGGCCTCAACTGGCATGTGATCACGGCAACCACAAAGGCCTGGTCCAAATCTGAGCTGCTGTCCCAAATAAGATGCCAGCAAAGAGTGGAATTTTCTTCGTTCCTTTTCTGGCCAGCTACTCCCAGCCAGAAGCACTCTGCACGCGGCTTCCAGACGCTCTGGGGGTATGTGTCATCTAAATGCTATGCACGGGTAAGTCTGGCTTTTGATTTGAGGATTATGGCTGCAGGGAACTCTGCTCTGAGAGTTGTGGGTGAAAGGAACTTTGTTCTTTGGTTGCTGGGAACTCAGTCCTTGTGCTGGCTGCAGGCTCTCCACCTGGTCTAGTCCAGTCTTCAGACTCAGAGGACATGCCTGGATCCTGGAGGCAGAGCATGACATTACCACCATCCTAGTAGTGGTGGACTTATTCTCCAAGGTGACACATTTTGTTCTTTGTTCAGGTGTGCCTACTGCCAAGGAAACCTCTCACTTCTTTATACACAACATTTCTGGCTCCACAGTCTTCCATTAGGAATCACTTCAGATTGAGGCCCCTAGATTGAAGCCGCTTGGTTCTGGTGGAGTCTGCTCCAGCAACTGGACATCAAGCTTATCTGTCACCAGCCTGCCACCCACAATCCAATATGCAGACTGAGGGGGGAAGCAGACTGGCTGCACGGGGCCGCCCTGGGAAGGTGCGCCGTGGGACCGAGGCATCCCCACGCCTCGATCCTGCGGCGCACCTTCCCCATCCCTGAAAGGAGCGCTAAAATAGCGCTCCTTTCACAAGTCAGTGAAAGTGACTGACTTTTTGTTAAGTCACTGACTTTTCCGCCACAGCGTGTCTGGACGCTGCGACGGGAGGTTGCCCTCGGAGCGCCGGCCATGCGGAGGGCCGGTGGCTCCGAGGGCAACCTCGGGAGGAGGAAGGGGCGCTGATCGTGCGGCTGCCCCTCCTCTTCCCTGCCTCCAGGACGGCTTTTTAAGCCGTCTGCCGAGGCCCTGAGTGGACCAACATGACACTGGAGCAGTATCTCTGCTCTTACACCAATTATCAACAGGACAACTGGGTGGAGCTGTTGAAAATGGCAGAATTGGCATACAACAACTCTCTCCATGACTCAAGCTGGCAGATCCTGTGTCCCCCCCCCCCCCACTTTGATTTTCACCCCTGCCTGTTCCCAGCCATATCTCTTCAGTCCTCAGTTCTGTGGCAGATCACTGGCTCCAGTAGCTGCAGACCACACAGTTGCTCCTGAGGGAGCAACTGGATTGGGCCGAGCAGAACTATAAAAGAACTGCCAATAAGAAAAGACAGCAGGGAGCCCCTCTTAATTCAGTTCATCTTTATTAGAGTCATAGACCAGCACAGATAAAAAGGAGATACAGAATAAAAGAAGATAATGGTGATAACAAAGTAAAAACAAGATAAAACACAGGATAAAAACAGTATTTAAAATATCCTTTTAAAATCCCGTCTTGAAATAGGATCAGTTCTTGCTCTCCACCCATCACCTTCCCCTGCACTGCCCGTGTCAGAAGTTGAATGTCGGCTTCATTGATCCCTATCCTATTACAGCACAACTGAAACCTTCGGCTTTCCATCTCCAGTTGCCACTTAGTCTTTGCATTCATCTTGTGTTTCCATTGCTCACTCCTGGTCCTAGCAATGGACACCTGTTCTGCTATAGGGGCTACACCACCACCCCTTGGTGATGTTTGACAGGAATATGAAGTGGCTCAAATTCTAGATCCCTGCATCCACCATGATCGTTTGCAATATCTGATCAACTGGGTGGGTTACAGGCCAGAAACGCGCTCCTGCGAAGACACCACAGATGTCCATATTCCCAAGCTGATCTGCCAGTTCCACCAGCAATACCCTGGTTCATATTGCCTGATAGCCTCAGACCTTGTTCCATTTAAAGGCAATACTTCTTGGACTGTCATTTGGATTAATTGATCAACTGTATTTGACTCAGATTGTCCTGACTCTGCTACTACATCATCATTGCTAGTGAGCCACACATCCCTCAGGGATTCCTTCATGTTCTGTTGACTCCTGCACTCTCATTTGGGGATCTGGACTCATGTTGGCACTAAAACAGGACACGTGGGTCCCTTCCACAGCCTGATGAATATCATCCCATATACTCACCAGCCATAGCTGGGAAGTGGCTCTGTACCTGAGCAACCAGTTGTTACTGTGACACCTGATTCTAAACTCAATATGAGCCACCACCAGCTAAACACCTGACAAGGGTTTATGCAAGCAAAGATTTTTAGCTCTACAATGCTAAAACTAAATTACAAAATATAGTTGATCAACATAGAAATCTGACATTGTTCAGTGAAAGCCAGCCAAAAGAAAAATATCCAGTAATAAAAATCTGATGATTCTTGTGAAAGAAGCTCCATAATATAACAATATCACCTTTCTACAATATATTGATTAACACATGAAGATAAGCACTCTAGGTCAGTTCACGAAGATAAAATAGGTATAACTAATGTGATATTGTTTGGTGCACATTTTGCCCCAACATTAAAGGAACATTACTTACCTGTTACATTAATATAGACAGTGGCAAATGAAGCAAGTGGCACTGCAGCAACATTCTGGGCTCGAACCCTTAACAAAAAATTCTTTGTGGTTTCATAATCTAAAGGTTCAGCTATGAGGATAGATGCAGAACCATCATCTCTGTTTGGGGTCAAGTAGAATCGGATTGGCATGTTGGTTTCTGGAACCAGCCCTTCTTCTAGATTATATGTTATGCGTGGGTCACCAAGAGGGGATGTTGCTTTGATTGTCTGTGTGGTTCAAAATGTTTAGAGTTTCAGAGGTAGTTCTTTGCATATACAAACAGATACAGAGACACATATAGTGGTAGATAGACATTCATGCACATATGCACACACACACAGACCTTTAAAAAATATGTGCAAAAAAAGTTAAGAAATGTGTACTGTAGTTTTCAGTCACTTCTAATATGATTGGCAAACCTCTGCATCTTAAATCATAACACCATATATGCAGTGCTGGATACAAACCTGAAGTTCTACACTTTATCATCAAGCCAGGGTGCTCTCCAAATGTGTCGGACAACTCATAGGGGAACATAGTAATGTAAGAACAGAAATACTAGTGGCGTTGCTACCACTAGAGCTTGAAGGCATTCAGTCACAAGGCTCTCAAAAAGAGAAGGAGGAACATGCCCTTCATCTTCATCAAATGAAGAACAGTAAGAAACAATGGTTTTACACCACAAGGAGATAGTTTCAAGCTGCTGCTGCTGTATAAATATATTCATGAATGATTATGCATGAATATCTGAACAAATATACACACACTAAACAAACAAAATATGTTTCCACATGTTTGTTTAGTGTGCGTATTTAGTGTGCATAGTGTGTGTAAAGGGGGTTACAAGGATAAAAAGTTTGAGAACCACTGCCCTGAAAGCAGTCTTGATTATCCATTTACAAAAGCAACTGAAGTGAGATTTAAGAGCCATCAAGTTTCATATTAATGAAGAAGGAAAAATGAAAGTGGGCGACATCATGGAAAAGGAGATCTGAGGTATTTCATAGTCTCCTTTTTCAGTATTTGGAAAATGAAAACAGCACAACAGCTCAACATCTGAAGCTGCAAAATTCTAATTTCTGTTTCTTTTTTAAGAAGCTTGCATCCCTGTCCCCGTCCCCATTACAACTTACCACAATGGATGTATCTCTTATTGTATTTTCTGGAATGATTACTTCATAAGTGTCTCTTTCCCACTGAGGAGGTTGGTTTTTTGCACTGGTGACAGTAACTCTAAGTTCTACTTTACTGCTCCTGTTCCCTCCATCCACTGCTATGATTTCTTGAGTTATAAAGGATTTCTGCATAAAGGAGGGAAAGAGAGAGGTCGCTTCAGCAAAATATGGTGTGGTCTTTTTTTTTTTATGATGATGATTTCAAACTTCATTAATATAAAGACTACCATGTTTTTCTTCATTTCTGCTCAGAAATTATATGTTCCAAATAATGTTAAGAGACAAACATATTTATTTATTTTTATCTTATTTACTATTATTGCTTATTTCTCCTAGTGTGGTACCTAAGGTGGCTCACAACATAGATTGAAAAATAATTTAGCTAAATCATGATAGTAAGAAAAAAAATTAAACTAGGAAATTAAAATACCTGTTTATTAGATTTCTACCTTGCCTTTCTCCCCCTCCCTTCCCCTGGGACTTGAAGTAGCTAGGAGCAAAAAGAATGAATGAAAGAAGCATAGGTTAAAAAGATAACATGGACTAATTAGAACACTGAACAACTTTTAAAGCAATTTTCCAAAATGTATCAAAAAAAGGGAGGGAAGCAGCATACCCAAATTAAAAATTCCTTCTCAAGCAACCCAGTATAACCATTAAAGGCTGTCGGAATAAAGAGGTCTTTGGCTATTGCTGGAAAATTAACAAGGAAGAGCCAACCTAACTTCCAGAGCTAGGGAGTTCCACAGTCTTCAGTGTCTACGCAATGAATGAAATGGCCTTTTTATATCACACTGACAAAATGAAAATACTAGTGACTCAACATTTTCAGAATGTTTTCTCACAACCAGTGGGCGATGATGTGCTCACTCCAACTTCATGTCTTTATACCTTTGATGCATATGTCAATCATGTCAATGGTCTTCTGTAGCAGCCAGGGAAGGTCTCCAAGCCACAACCGCCATAGTATTAAACCGTATTAAACCATAAAAGAGTCTGCGCACTGCTGCCTTTCCCCAAGAGTTACTGGTCGAAGCACTTTTGTCAGTCTACATCACCACTTAAATCAGAGGTGGACAATCCTGTACATTGTGCAGCATCCCAATTTTTATTTTTACTTTCGTCTGGGGAAGAGACTAAAAAAAAAAAAAAATGCCCTACAGGTTTTTGTGGATTTTTCGGGCTGTGAGGCCATGTTCTAGAAGATGCCAGCCACAGATGCAGGTGAAACGTCAGGAATACATTCTTCTTGAACATGGCCTCACAGCCCCACAAACCCACAAAAAACTATGGATGGCAGCCATGAAAGCCTTCGACTTCACAATGCCCTCTAGTTTTGTCATTTTTTCAGGCTGGCTTTCTCGCATTGCACTGCCATGGTGGTGTTCCTGTACTGTTTTTTAAAAGATGCCTGTTTTTTTAAGATACCTTTTGAAAAACACAAGCAGTAAACCATTTACTTCCTGGTTTAAAAAAGGTCTCACAGGGTCCGATGGGGTAGGGAGATACATGGAGAAATTGTCTGCAGAGGGACATTTGTTTACCAAATAAATTAAAATTTTAGTAAAGAGCAAAATATTCTCCCCAAAATGGGGAAGGGCTAGTGGCTCCCTAAACTTCTAAATTTATATTGTTCAGTGGGAAACAACTGTCAGTTTTCTAGGATACCAAAGAAGGTTTCAAGAATCAACAGACACCAACTATTTAAAGCCTTTCCAACTACTAGAGCTTTCCAATCTCCCTAGAGCTACAGTCAGAGCATGGAATGTCAACTTGAAACTTTTAACTTGTTCCTTTAATTACTGATGAGCCTCTCAAAATCAATTTGTTATTCTAAATGTTACTAGTGGAAATCTTTCATTCATTATATTAGTAATTGTGTTAATCATTACTTTTAAAGGAAAACCAAAGGCTATCTGCACACCTTCCAAAAATGCAAACCAGAGATCATTTCACTACCAAAACCTTTATATAGCATCTTATCTCCAATCACTGACTGAAGAGAATAATGCAAGAATATTAAATAACAGTCAAATTTATACTACAGATTGTGTATCCTGAAATCCAAAATCCAAAACTGTCCACATGGGTGGTTGAGATTGCTTTCTGATGGTACACAAACTTTGTTTCATGCACAAAATTATTACTAATAAAAACTACAAAAATTATGTATAAAATTACTTTCAAGACTGTTTATAAGGTATAGACAAAATGCATATAAATGAACATAAATAAATATAAATACATATAATAAATTAATTTCATGTTTAGACTTGGGTCCCATCTGCAAGATATCTCATATATTTGCAAATATTCCAAAATCTGAAAAAAACAAAACAAAACAAACAAAACAAACAAACAGAAATCCAATACATTTCTAGTCCCAAGCACTTTGGACGAGGGAGACTCAACCTGTATATATTATGCCCAAAGTTACTCTATGGACCTTCTTAAGTTAAAAGCAAAATGTGAAAATAGTTTCCTTATTCAGGAAATGCCAACAAATTAACATAACAGGTTAATACAAACTCTTGTTGTTTTTGTCATTGTTCTACAGAGTGTATGTGTTTCACTGTAAAATCTCAATAAAAATTTAATTAGGAAAAAAAAACTCTACAAGATCTAGGATCTTATGTTTCCAAGCCTCTTGTGACAACCATCAGCCATGTATTGTTTTCAAGCACCTCTCTTTTCCTCCACCAACAAAAGAACCTATTTTTTTGCAAAGGCTAGTTTGTAAGTCAATTTCCTTAGCATGGTAATACATTTCTCATAAGTTATTCACTGTGTAGAAATTTTTAAAGAGATTGCTGAACTTCACAGAGCTTTACACAAAATTAAAAAATAAAAATAAATTCCATTCACTCCCTCTTGGATATGACCTGCCAATACTGTTTCTTGGTTTTTTCCCCTTTTCAGTCAAAGCAGAAATCTGCATGACATGACAGCTGTGAATGACTATATGCTTATGGAAATAATTCTTTCAAAAGAAGCAGACCCTTGGGTGGTGTATAACAATCAGAGTGACACTAATGCACACAAGAAAAGAACCAGGACTATGAAAGCACATACATCTATAACTTGGCATCTCTCTGAATCTACCAGTTACATATTCCAGTTGACATTTAACTGCAGAGAACAAACCAACCTGCAACATACCTGCAAGAGAGGCTGATTGACATAAACCCAACCTGTGGTAGGATTGACATGGAAATATTTCATTTTTCCATTGGCTGCAGAATACGTAATGGAAGCATTTGAGCCATAGTCATCATCATGGGCTGCAACACGAAGAAAGCTAGTTCCCACATCTGTGTCTTCTCTTAAGAAATCTAGGAATGTGGAAATGACGCTAGCTGTTATCAACTCACTTGCTCAGTTTAACACACAAAAGAGACACAGAATTGTCACAAACTACAGGATTATACCTACTGTTCTTCATTCTGGGATTATGTAAATGTAATGCTTTAGTCTTTTGGTTAAAGGATAGTGGGGAATGGAATTATACACCCCGTCTAAAAGATTCTCCTCACAGAATTTCACAGAACACCAATGTTGGAAAAGACCTTCTATATCATCAAGTCAATTACATAATGAAGCAGAAAATCCATTGCTATGTGTCACTAGCAGTGACTATGTGTATGTGTTGTGTGCCTACAGTTTCCCCCTGAATTACTGTAGAATTGTAGAATCATAGAATCATAGGGTCTTTGCAGACTGCCAGAAATAGTGCAAATTGAGTCCACTTTAAGGGTGAGGGTTAGGGAATCATGGGAACTGTAGTTTATTGTGGCACCAGAGAAGGCTCAATGTCTCAGAAAAAAATACAATTCCCATGATTCCCTAGCAACCAGGACAGTTAAAGTGGAGTCAATTTGCACTATTTCTGGCAGTTTGCAAAGGCCCATAGATTCACAGAGTTGAAAAGACCTCAAGGGGCCATCCAGTCCAACTCCTTACCATGGAGGAACTCACAATGAAAGTACCCCTGACAGATGGCCATCCAGCCTCTGTTTAAAGACCTCCAAAGAAGGAGACTCTACCACACTGAAGGAGACTGTTCCACTGTCGAATAGTTCTTACTGTCAGGAAGTGCCTCCTAATGTTTAGAAGGTATCTCTGTTCCAGGTCCTATTCTCTGGAGCAGCAGAAAACAAGCTTGCTCCAGCCTCAATATCACACCCCTTCAAATACTTAAACAGGGCAATCCTGTCACCTCTTAACCGTCTCTGTAATCCAAAGGCAAACATACTGCAGGGTTTTCTTGGCAAAATTTGTTCAGAAGGGGGTTGCCTTTGCGTTTGTGTGAGGCTGAGAGAATGTAACTAATAGCTTCTGCTTAAAAATGTTTAATGAAGTTGGCTCCACTGAAGCAGCCTGAATATACCATCAGAAAATTCTGCCAAAAAGGGTTCACTTGGTTATGTTCGTCTTGAAATTTAAACTTCCTGCTTTGGGAAGTCAAAGGCTTTCATGGCCGGCATCCATAGTTTTTTGTGGGTTTTCGGGCTGTGTGGCCATGTTCTAGAAGAGTTTCTTTCTGACATTTCACCAGCATCTGTGGCTGGCATCTTCAGAAGATGCCAGCCACAGATGCTGACAAAATGTCAGAAAGAAACTCTTCTAGAACATGGCCACACAGCCCGAAAAACCCACAAAAAACTATTCCTGCTTTGGGTCGTAACCTCTGTCACAATGGACAATGAATCTGGTTCTTTGTTTCAAATATTAATACATCAGACATCACCACCTTCCCAATGCCTCTGCTGCTGTAAAACTTTGCAGCTAGAAAAGGGGAGCTGGATGGACATTAAAGTCTTTGTAAAAAAGGAACTTCTTTGTCAAGAGACTTGAGATAAGCCCGTATTGTTACTGAATTTTTGTTGCCAGGAAGAGAGACAAATACTTGTGGGATTGTATGCCTCGGGTGTCAAAATAACTTAGCTAGTTTTAGGCACAAGGTCCATTGCCTTGGGAGTACCTCCCTTAGGCAGAAAAACGTCCTGGCCAGGGGTGAGGATTATCTGAACTGGACCAATAGCTATCATTAGTATTAACAGTAACTTTATCTGTGATGGTTTATTAAATGCATGCTGGTCATCACTGGACAAGGCAATCTAAGACATTTTGTTGCCTGAGAAGGAGCAGTACCCTATTCACAGAGGTCAAGGTGCAAAATATCCAATTGAGAGACTGAGAGAGAAATGTTTACAGCGTAAGCTTTCGTAGACTAGGTCTGCTTGATCATACGCATCTGAGTCTCCTTCTTCAACTGCATTTGATGAAGCAGACCGAGTCTCCTAAAGCTCATGCTATTTATTTCTCTTTCTCGGGTCCAAAGCACACTTCAGAAATAATCTAGTTTGCGAATGCTTTAACTGCCCTGGCTCAATGCTAGGGAATTCTGGGAAGTGTAGTTTTGTGAAACATTTAGCCTTATCTATCAGAGAGCTCTGAAGCCACAATAAACTACAATTCTCAGGATTCCCTAGCATGAGCAAAGGTACTACAAAATCCTTTTGCATACTGATATAGACTAACATGGCTATGCCTTTGAATACAATACTAGCCAAGTTATTTTACTACCTAAGGCATAAGATTAGTCCACCACTTTTCTTTATTACTGGCTATAGGACATTATGGGCTCCACCAGATGGTCAAAAGGCACAGTAAATGTTGGGCTATTCTGTTTTCTGATTGCACACTTTGCAGGAGGTGTTTTTGCTCTCACACCTAATCATACTGTGAACATACCAGAGTTCCATCCTTCTTTGTGCTGTTTGTTTGGAGAATGGTTAAAAGTGAAGTGCAACTTGTCATCAGGATGTATCATTAGTCTACCCAGAAGTCCAGAAGGCACCAAGACAATGGAAATGGATCTGGAAATAAACCCCTACTTTACTCCCAGGATAGGAAAAAAATTACCTGCTATGCATTGGAAAAGTCACAGCTGGTGCTAGATTTCACTGGGAATGAACTGGGTCAGGAGGTATGTCATTTGGATAGTTTTAAAATCACCAGACACAACAGGCGCAGTGCCCACAAAATCCTAGGCTTTTTGCCAGAGATTTTAAAAACAAATAATTAACAACTTGCTGCCTGTAATGCCCAATCTCTATCTCAATGAACACGCTTCATGAATGAAACCAGTTTATTAGGAAAATCAGCACAGCAACACATTCTTTGCCAGATCTATAGTAATAAGCTAAGTTTCACTTCTATAACTCTTTCAGACTTTCCTCCCTCTTACCATCCCACATTTCCCCCCACAGGCAGCTATATGATCTTGGTTCATACACAACAATCCCCCAAAGCTGCTCATCCCATCTCACACACTCAAGCACCAATATGACTACAGCACAGCTAAATAGGCCTAACTTTAATATGACAGAGAGCTATGCAGATTGTCACACAAGAGCCAATCCCACAACAATCACACTATCGGCAGATAACAGGAGCATAGTGCTATAGCGATCTGGGACTGCCAGATCGGGGCTGCAGCAACCACACACTGTGGCCCTGATCCGGCTCTTTGCTGCTCTTTTTTGGAGTGGCAAAAAGCTGCCCTACCACCACCGCCATGGCTCTTCTGCGGCCCTTTGGCTCAGTGTGTCTACATGTTGTGCCAAGGGAGCACCCTGATGCCGTGCGGTCTCCCTGCCACGACTCCACCCCCACGCCAGCCCTTGTACAGGCCCTATAGTTGCACAACTGCGTGGCTAGATCATCCCTAAAGTGTCCCTAAAGTGTCCCTAAAGTGCGAAGGTGTGATTGCCAGTCGCGATCGTCTCCCGTGATGAAATCATTATGGAGGTGTCCCTTCATTAAAGCATTAGAAATGTGGATTCGCAAACGCTTTAATGATGCGACGCCTCCATGACAATTTCATTATGGGAGACAGCGCAACTGGCAATCATACCCTCGCACTTTAGGAATGCTTTAGGGACAATCTAGCCATGTTTTAAGAACAGTAAGCTTGTGTGTGATAATCTCCCATGTTTCCCAGTGAATGAGAACTTCCAGGATGAGTACAGGTTATTCACGACTGAAGTACTGGATGAGTGTGATGTCATGTGAAAATCTCCACATGATCATGCAATCATGATGGAAGCATTTCATTTCATCCCCATGTGATAATCTCCTATGGGGGCGACTCTGACACTGCCTTTTTGTCATACTCCAAATCTGCTGCTTGAAGTGGCCAGCTCACTGCCTAATGGTGGATCATTCCTGTCACTACAGCAATTGAGAGAATGAACTACTCCCTGGGCAGATGGTATTATTCATTTCCTTTTTTTCTCCTCTTATATGCAAACAATAATAATTGAAGATTTAACCAAATTAGGAAGAGTAGCTAATACCCCAGAGGACAGGATCAAAATTCAAAATGACTTGAACAGACTAGAAAGTTGGGCCAAAGCTAACAAAATGAAATTCAACATGGAGAAATGTAAGGTACTGCACTTAGGGCGGAAAAACGAAAAGTACAGATATATGATGGGGGACACCTGGCTGAATGAGACTACGTGTGAAAGGGATCTAGGAATCCAGGTGGACCACAAGTTGAACATGAGTCAACAGTGCGATGAAGCAGCTAAAAAGGCCAATGCAATTTTAGGCTGCATCAGTAGAAGTATAGCGTCTAGATCAAGAGAAGTAATAGTGCCACTCTATTCTGCTTTGGTCAGGCCTCACCTGGAATACTGTGTCCAGTTCTGGGCACCACAATTCAAAAAAGATGTGGAGAAACTGGAGCGTGTCCAAAGGAGGGCAACTAAAATGGTGAAGGGTCTGGAAACCAAGCCCTATGAGGAACGACTTAGGGAGCTGGGGATGTTTAGCCTGGAGAAGAGAAGGCTGAGAGGTGATATGATAGCCGTGTTTAAATATTTGAAGGGATGTCATATCGAGGAGGGAACAAGCTTGTTTGCTGCTGCTCCAGAGACTAGGACCCGAAACAATGGATGCAAGCTGCAAGAAAAGAGATTCCACCTCAACATTAGGAGGAACTTCCTGACAGTGAGGGCGGTTCGACAGTGGAACACACTCCCTCGGAGAGTAGTGGAGTCTCCTTCCTTGGAGGTCTTTAAGCAGAGGCTGGATGGCCATCTGTCAGGGATGCTTTGATTGGGAGTCCCTGTATAGCAGGGGGTTGGACTGGATGGCCCTTGTGGTCTCTTCCAACTCTATGATTCTATGATTCTATGAACTGTGACATGGGGGGGGGGGGTAAAGAAACAAAAATCAAACCAGAAACACACATACACAAAAAAGAGTTTAGACCTCAGGCAAGTTCACAATCAGATAAATGAAACACTATCCAACGAATTTCAATTACATTCGTAGTGGGTGTTTTCAAATCTGGGGCTATTATCATTTACATCCAAGATGGCCACATTGATCTGGCAGATCCCAATGAGAGGCTCTGCTGCCTGGTCCATTGCTGTCACAGTGATTGGATGCTCCCTCTGTTTTTCTCGGTCAAATATCTGAAGTGTTGTCAAGACACCTAGAAACGATATCACAAACAGAAATGGTTTAATTCGGCATGTTTCACTAAGCACTAGACTATACAAGACAGGATTCATCACACATAATTGTCTGTTGTTTTCTAGATGGTGATTGCTGAAGGAAGGGCAAAAAAGATCCAAAAGAAATGCACATCCCCATCAGTAAGATACAAAGATGCCCTCTGCTCACCTGCAATCCAGGGAAATAGATATGAACGTAAACAACCTGATTACATAAAAAGCAGAGGAGAGGTGTTGGTTTTTCAAGAATATTCCAAAATGCACAAATGGGTAATACTTTTACTAGAATCAACCTTCCTACAACTAATTTCTTCTACCTGTATCCACTACTTCTTTTTGCTATCTTTTCAAAATACAGTACTGATATTCTTGTTTATTTTAAACCTGTACTGGTTTATCAATGTATAAGATGCCTTGAGTCCCAGTATTGGGACGTATATCTATAAAGTATATAGTACAAAGTTTTTGTTATCTTTTCAAGACAACAAACCTCTTTTCTAAAGAGGTTACTCCTCCTTTTCCTCTTCCATCCCAGCTTTACAGTACATAGGGGTTGTTTTTTTTGGGGGGGGGGTCAGGGCCATGTTCTAGAAGAATGTATTCCTGACATTTTGCCTGCATCTGTGGCTGGCATCTTCAGATAGATACTATATACTGAAGTATATAGTATATATATACTCTGAAGATGCCAGCCACAGATGCAGGCAAAGTGTCAGGAATACATTCTTCTAGAACATGGCCTCACAGCTCCCCCCCCCCAAAAAAACCCCCACAAAAGTCTATGGATGATGGCCATGAAAGCCTTTGACTTTACAGTACATTATAGATTTTCTCACTTTCCTAGGAGGGAAGTTCCAGGATCTGAGACTATACATCCAGATGGCCCTCCCTTGCACTTCCCCCAAGTGTTCCTGTGAGGATGATAAAATGAAAATAAGAGACTCTCCCAAAGATGTCAAGGCATGGATGGGTTAAAATGGGAGGACTCAGTTCTTTGCCAGGCTATGAGCTGCATAGGGTTTTATAAGTCATCACAAGCACTTTAAATTGCACCTAGAAACAGATCAGAATCTAGTAGAGCTGCTGTAATAAGGGGATCATGTGCTCCCTGTAATAACCCCCCAACTGACAGTTGTTTGGACAAGCTGAAGTTTCTGAGAATCCTTCAAAGACAGTCCCACAATATGTTACCAAAAGTGCATTTTTCTGAATTTTGGTGTGTGTATGAATTCCACATGACCCCAGATGTACACTGCAATGGACCCCAAGTGCCACCAAGGAAATGGCAGGCAGGTCATACCAAGATCACTTGGAAGACTGGAAAACCCAATCCCAAAAGCCAGGCAGATAGTGTGGGAGTTGCAAATGGACCATCATCACCTCCATAATCATCACATCCATAATGATGGGCCAGCTAATGACTTAATCCTCTCCTATTCACCTTGAATATTGCCAGATTACCTCACCCATACAATCTCACACCTTTGCCCTGCAGCTAATTTTAGCCCTTAAAAACCTCTGGATTTTTCTCCTCAGTGTTGCTAGTCTGCAGTTCATGGGGACACTATGTCACTGCAAGCTCTGGTCTTGTGACCGGCACTTCTGTTCAAATCAACATTCTCAGAATGGTTGTGCCTCATGCCACATCACCCAACTGAATCCCAGGGAAAACCTCATCTGTAGTAAGTATCACTTGTAGTTTTGCCTCAACATCCTTTCCAAGCTAACCCCTGACTTCCAGAGCCTTGAATGAGTGTGTTTATGTATGTGAATTGCTGTGTGATTTTCCCTTTTAATAAACAATACTTTAATTGGAGAATTCTGTCTCTGCCTCAATTCTTAGATCCCCTGAACTCTTGGTATACATGTGGGAGACGGGCTCACAGGGTCCTTGTAGCCAATCTCCTCTCAAATTGAGCTAAATAAAATTCCCCTTAATAGACTTTTGGCTACAAATAATCCAAATGGGCTATAATTAAGGTAAGTGTCACCATGGTCAGATCAGGCATCTCCAGGAACCAGTACAGCTGGCACACTTGCTTTAACTTGCAAACACACTGCTGGATACTAAAGAAACCCAAGTGTCCAGGTTCAGGATACCTTAATTGAATCCAATAGTACACCCAAATTGCAAACCTGAGTCTTCATGAGGAGTATAACTCTATCCAGAGGCCGAATCCCTATTCCCTGATCTGTTTGTTTGCCTTAACAGGAGCACCTCTGTCTTCTCTGGATTAAGCTTCAATCTGTTTACCCTAATCTGATCCACTACTACCAACAGACACTGGTTTAAAACAAAAACAGCTTCCTTTACATTTACATTGAAAGGAGAAACAGAGATGATGGTACACTGATGTCACCCAAAACTCCACTAACCTTTCCCAGTGGTTAGTATGTATGTGTTAAATAGACAGTCCAGCAGCCAAGGGGTCAAACAACAATCTCCCAGTACCACCTTCTGAACTCACTCTTCCAGGAAGAAATGGAGCCACTGTAAAGAATGCTTCCAAGTTCCGTCCCAACTAAGGTGGTTCAGAAGGCTATCTTGATCAATGGTACAGAAAACCACCAAGAGGTGCAGCAAAATCAAATGGAACATCCTGCCTCTGTCTAGTTCCCAGCACAGGTCATCCACCAAAGTGACTAAAGATATCTCCAATCCTATAATCACATGTGAAGCCAAGTTGAAATGGCATTAGATAATTAGTCTCACTGGAATGGCAACACACAGCCCAGTAACTTGCTCAGAAATGGAATGCTGGAGACTAGCTCATAACTATCCAATACTGTGGGATCCAGGGAGGGTTCTTTCAAAAAGATTTCTCCTTCAGGCAATATGGAAAACTATCTTGCTATGGGGGGCATTAACCACTTTTTGGCCTTTTTAATGATAAAGGAAGGGCAAGGAACTGGCACATATGTAGTGGATCTCACCTCTCTAATGATCCTGTCCACATTCTCAGCTATAGACATTGAAAAAGTATCCATTAACACTGGACAAGCATGAGCCAAGGTTACATCAAGTGGCCCTGTATCAACTATAATATCCAAGTCATTGTCAAAAAATTATCTTCAGTCAGACTCATTCCTAGGGCCTTTGCAGACTGCCAGAAATAGTGCAAATTGAGTCCACTTTAACTGCCCTGACTCAGTACTAGGGAATCATGGGAACTGTAGTTTATTGTGGCACCAGAGCTCTCTGACAGAGAAAGCCCAATGTCTCAGAAAAAAATACAATTCCCATGATTCCCTAGCACTGAGCCAGGGCAGTTAAAGTGGACTCAATTTGCACTATTTCTGGAAGACTGCAAAGGCCCCTAGTTATTTAACATAGGGCCTTTGCAGACTGCCAGAAATGGTGCAAATTGAGTCCACTTTAACTGCCCTGACTCAGTGCTAGGGAATCATGGGAAATGTAGTTTATTGTGGCACTAGAGCTCTCTGACAGAGAAGGCTCAATGTCTCAGAAAAAAAATACAATTCCCATGATTCCCTAGCACTGAGCCAGGGCAGTTAAAGTGGAGTCAATTTGCACTATTTCTAGCAGTCTGCAAAGGCAAAGTGTTACTCATTTCATTGGCATCAGTACCCTTGAGAAGCAGAGGATTGGTTTAGTTCCACACTGTGAGAGAAGATGCTCCGAAGCAATTGTGTCCATCACCGACATTTCTCCATGATGTGAAGAACTGCATTACATCAATCAAGGCTTGACAGAATCACCTGCTGAGAAATACCAAATACCCCCCCCCCAAAAAAAAGTAACTTTCAAATCTACCATTCTCAAAGGTCACAAGTGTGGGACCACAAACAGGGCCTCTGAGGTTGATTTCAAAGTTGCACGCAATTTGTGAAAGTGGTCTTTAATATCCAACATGATTTCTGAAGAGCAAAAATGTTTTCCCACTCTTTCACAACATTTAGATTGGTCCTAATAAAAGTATTACCTGACTATAAATACTGGATTTGATTTCATAGCCCTTATGGTACCATGTACCTCTGTATTTACACTAGGGTTAATCATAAAGCTACAATCCAACAATTGGCTTTACCTGTGTCGGGATGAATGTTAAACACAGGAAGAGCACCATCTCTATGCATCAAGCCATATTTCACTCTCCCATTGGTTCCTTCATCTGCATCAACTGCCTCTACTTGTAACACAAATGTTCCCACAGGCTGATTCTCCAGTACAGATGCATGTTCACGATAATGCTGGCACTATAAATAATAATAGTAATAATGATAAAAAAACAGCACCACAAAACATTTTTAGATACCAGCATATGATACCTGACTTATGATGCAATCCACTGAAATCAAGCACAGTGGGTGGTGGAACAAATCAATGAAACCTGAGGACTTTGGGCCTCGGCAGACGGCTAATAGAGCTGTCTCCAAGGCAGGGAAGAGGAGGGGCAGCCGCACGCTCGGCGCCCCTTCTTCCTCCCGAGGTTGCTCTCAGAGCTGCCGGCCCTCCGCACGGTCGGCGCTCCCAGGGCAACCTCCCACCGCAGCGTCTGCACACGCTGCAGCGGATAAGTCAGTGAAAGGGTACCCTACGCTTTTAGGGCGCACTTTCACTGACATCTTAAAGGAGCGCTGATTTAGCGCTCCTTTCAGGGGCGCCGACGGTGCGCCGCGGTGCGGATGCCTCGCTCTGGCGGCGCACCATCCCGTGGCGTCCCGGACACCCTCGTCTGCTTCCCCCTTTTGTGGGGGAAATGAAATATTATTTTTAAATAGGAAAGTTCACAAAAGGAAATGTAACTGTCTCATTTGAGCTAACAGAGGAGGAAAAAGAAGAGACAAAAAGAAAGAAACCTTCAATGGGCAGACATAGTGTTTTTTTAATCTTTCAACAATACCTCACTTGTCAAAAAGTATTTCAAAAAGACAGAGCACAGTTTTGTTTTTTACAAGTGACCCTGAGGAAGATTTTGTTTGAAATGCCATGGGTCATATAAACAGTATTTTCTATACCATAATGTCATCTCTTAACTGGAAATGCAGACTTCTCAAAGGTGTAGATGTATGAGATTACAGCAGCAAAGGTAACAGTGAGACAGTATCTTACAGTTGCTCTAATCATAGTGAACTAATTTGTAATATGCATTTTGATTCTGTTGAAATGTACAGCTGGTTCTTTCAAAATCCCACATCTCTGCACAAAGATTTCCATGACCTATAATCCCCAAAACATGAGAACATACAGGCACTGAACTGCCGCACTCCAAAATATGAGGAGCATCCCTTTTGCACTTTTCTATCACACCTCTAGCAATTCACCCATATGCATTCACAGGTGCCAAACCTCGTACCTTCTAAATACAACATCACTGGATCTTCCACATCCTCTGGGAATCCTTCATTTAAAAAAAAGAAGAAAAAGGATTGGGGAATGTTTGTTTCCATGCTTTCTAGTAGAAAGAGGTGTTGTGTGCACTCTTCCTGCACACAGAACTCTGGATTTCTCATGTTGATGCTCGGTTTAGTTTTGTTTTTAAAGACTTTAGGTTTCCTGACAATTAGCCAGCTAATTACCTGTTTTTTAATGAATAACTTCTAATTTCTAAACTGTTCTCACTGTCTAGCCTCTTTAACCAATATGTATAATTTAACTTAAGTTTTCAAGCTAGTTTTCTTTGCATAACCATTCATTTTCGTCTATGCACACTTTGGTCACTGTGCACACACTAACCAGTTCTAATGGCTTTGTGGATTTTAAAGGAAGCATACAAAATTGTTTTGAGTTTAATGTTTCCATTCTTACATTCTTGGGCCCATAGAAAATTATAAAAATGGAGCCTTTTGTTGTCAGTGAATTTAATAGGAAGATAAAGAACAATATAGAACAGGGCTGGGGAAGGTGTAGCTTCCCAGATGTTGTTGGGCTGCAACTATGACCAACATTGGTCACCATCACCAATAATGAGAGAACATACAAATTGCAGTCCAACCTCATCCAGATACATTCATCATCCTGATACAGAAATTAAGACGAAGCAAGAGATGACCAGGAGAAGCTGGGATAAGTTTCTATGTATCAACGGGATAAGGGAGATAGATAGAATTGAACTTGGAAAAGTGATTATCTTTTTTAGGGGACTCCAGCTCCCAGAATCTCCCCAACTAGTGTGACTACTCTGAGAAAGAATACCAGATCACAACAATTGGTATCACTTAGCCACTGTTAATGCATACACTGCAAATAGCAATAAACTAAGGGAACAATTACAACCTTGCTTCAAAAGTAATTAATTTCTTAAATGGAAAAAGCACATCCATGCAAGGGGGGAAAAACGGAAAGCCCATTTAGGTTCTCAAGACAGCAATTATATCCTTATCTACTTTTTCTGTCAGCATATTCACTGCAAGTCAAGATTAGTTTCCAGCACATTTTTGACACTCGCCACATGCAATTTCCCACCGTGGAAGTGATTCTCCACAGCAGAGGTGAACAAGGTATGGCCCTTTGGCACCCACACAATCCTTAAGGCTGTTTTTGCAGCCCTTGTTCCCTCCCAATCCCCCAAATCAATCTATTTCTGGCCCAAAAAGGGGTGAATTCACTTCTCTGGAAGAATCCACAAGTACAATTCATTTTTTAAAGAAGTTTCAGGAGCCCTCTTCTAAACTTTTTAAAATGTTTTTGTTCAGCTTTTGAGGGGTCTGTACAGCCCACGGAGGGTCTCAGGACAGAGAATTGGATCCTGGACACACAGTTGTCCACCCCACCCTACTGCAAGCTTTTGATTCTTGGAAGTAGCCTCTCATTCATTTCCCAAGCTTGTTCCACAGAATTTGGAAATAATTTGTTGCAAATAACTAGATAAAAAGTAAAAGTAAAGGTTTCCCCTTTGACAAGGTTGTCAAGTCATGTCTGACTGTAGGGGACAGTGCTCATCTCTGTTACTAAGCTGAAGAGTCAGCTTTGTCAAATACAACTCTGTGATTATATGGCCAGCATGACTGCACAGAACGTGATTACCTTCCCACTGAAGAGGTACCTATTTATCTACTTGCACTTTTACATGCTTTCGAACTGCTAGGTTGGCAGAAGCTGGGACTAGTAATGGGAGCTCACTCCATCATGCTGCACTTGGGCCTCAAACTGCCGACATGATGATCTAGCCTACAGCACTTAGTATTCATTGGTGGCCTCCCATCCAAGTACTAACCAGAGCTACAGCTTCATTAAATGACAGAGGAGGAATATCACATGGTTCAAGTGCTGGCTCATGCAGCCAAATGTAAGCCATTCTGATTTTTTAAAAAAAAAAACAACCTGTTTCAATCATTTTTTTTCAAAAACAGGACAGTAATGTTTAAACCATGATTATAACTAACTACTTTTGACACTGTAACCGCAAATGTAACAAATTATTTTAAAAAGTAACTTTCTGGTCCATGTATGTGCAATAAATACTGAAACAGAAGTGATTTGTTATTTCCAGATATCTGAGATGATACACAGCAACCTACTTACCTTCTGAAATACAGGTTTGTTATTATTGACATCATCAATATGTACAACAACAAGAGCAGTGCTTGAAAGAAAGCTAGGTCCATCAGAGGCGTTGTCATCTGTAGCTGTAACATTAAGTACATACTCTGGCCCTTGTAGTTTAGGCAGTGGGCTTGAGCGAAGGCGAATTAAGCCTATAAAAGATGAGAGATTGTTTTTCATATGCATTATTAGCTTTTGTAAAGAATGAGACATTTCAACAGCACAGGTCACTGGTACCTTAATGGAGTTTTGAAATATTTGCTGTTATTTACAAATGTACAGGTTAAACTTAAGAAGAAACACAGAATTAAACAGAACAAAGTCCACAGCTCTCACTTCTTTATGGCAGTGGTATCCTAACATCTAGTCCTCAGATGTTGCTAGACTTCCCTGAACCCAAACAATTCCCCCCACCTGCCAATGGTCAGCCATTCTGGGAGTCACAATCCAACAACATCTGGGTACCCAAGACTAAGAATCACTGTTCTGTGGAGACAGTCAACATCTGATAATGCTAGCTTAAAGGAGAAGTGAGCACTTTTCAGACTTCCAAATGTTATGAATCACAATTCCCACATTCCCTTACCAGCTCTATCTGGGCTTCTGGGAGTTGAGATCTAAAACATGTGGCAGGCCAACTTTTCCCCATCCTGGTCTTTAGAATCAAAACACTCAGGTCTCCACCTCTTTTCATCCTGCCTGACTCAAACAACAGTCTTCCTTTGCATACAGATACCCAGATTACTTCATCTGTGGGTAGGAGAAGAGTGTCTTTAGGGCTAAGCAGACGGCTAATTGGGCCGTCTTGGGGGCAGGGAAGGGGAGGGGCAGCCGCACGATCGGTGCCCCAACCCCTTCCCCAGGTCGTCCTCGGAGCAGCCGATAAGGAAGAGAGGAAGAGGGAAAGAGAAAGTAGGAAGTAAACGAGAGAGATTGGTAGGAGACAAGTTTAGGGTGGGAAGAAATGGTATGTAGTGGAAGGTAAGAGGATGTTGGATGAAAGGAGAAGGAAGGAAGGGGAAGAGAAATCGAGTAGAGAGATGGATGAAGAGGAAGGGTTGAAGGGTAGAAGATTAGAAAGTAAAAGAAAGTAAGGGGAAGCTGAGGAGGAGGAAAGAAAGAGGTAAAGGAGTGTATATCGAATGTATGTTAGATGTAGGCGTATTAAATGAAGTACTAGAACATACCCCAATTTGAGAGTGTATAAAATATGAAATGGGTATAAGGTTTTTCTCTTTGTAAATTTCTC
This sequence comes from Phrynosoma blainvillii, assembly GCA_026167975.1. Lineage (NCBI taxonomy): Eukaryota > Metazoa > Chordata > Lepidosauria > Squamata > Phrynosomatidae > Phrynosoma > Phrynosoma blainvillii. Next base: position 16,228,329 of record JANUYF010000007.1, on the reverse strand, counting down.
AATGTATATGTGTCTAAATATGTGTGTATGCTGCAGTTTTTAATTAATAAATTGTTTTAAAAAAATGCTCTCTAACTACACTTTGCAAACTTTGTTGTCGTTCTTAACCACCCTTGAGTCAACCTCGACCCATGGAGATCCTGTAGATGAGACATCTCCAAGACTCCCTGTCCTCCACTGCTTTGCTTAGTTCCTGAACATTCATACCTGTGACCTCCTTAACAGAGTCTGTTCATCTAACATGCAGCTTCTTCTCTTTCTGCTTCCCTCAACCTTTCTTAGTATTATTTTTTCCAAAGAGTCCTCTCTTCTCATGATGTGTCCGAAGTACAACAGCCTCAGTTTTGTTATCTTGGCATCCAGGGAGATTTCTGGCTTGATCTGCTCTAGGACCCATTTGTCTGTCCTTTTGGCTGTCCATGGGATCCTCAGCACTCTTCTCCAGCAACATCTCAAATGAATTCGTTTTTTCCCTAGCCATTTTCTTCACTGTCCAGCTCTTGCATCCATACAGGTTAATAGGGAATACGGTGGTTTGTACAATTCTAACTTGCCCAAGTTTTGAGATCTCCAAGGGATGGCTTTCCTTTGATCCCACCACCATAGCAGGCACATTTAGTGAGGACACAGGAGGGAGCCTTCTTAGGGGCTGCTCCCAGATTGTGGAATTTCCTCCCATGGGAGGATTGACTGGTCCTTTCTCTGGTTGCATCCACATATCAGAAATAATCCAGATTATTATTATTATTATTATTATTATTATTATTATTATTTGTATTGTTACAGTTTTACAATAAAAATAACTATTTTGTGTTGAATTATATTATATCCATGATAATGTAATCACAATTTTATTGTTTGTAATACATAATTAACTTGTAAGAATTTTTCTCATCAGTTAGTTTAACTTCCATTAGTCTTCTTGGTTTTGTGTGTCCCTTATACTCATAACTTTTTCATGTTCCTACCTTTAGTAGTTTGTTATTTAGTAACTTCAGTACTATTTGAGCTGTTTTGAGTATTCTTGATATTTTTGCATATTGCATTTTACAACCATTTCCTCTTACAGTAATTTGCTAATGGTTCCCAGTCAGTTTTTACTGAATCTGTTGGTTTCTCATCTATCCATTTTGTTAATCTGTCCATCTCTATGTTATCAGTTGCTTTTTCTAACCAGTCATCTATTGTGGGTATGCAGTTTTGTTTCCATTACTGTGCTATGAGTATCTTTGCGGTGGTAATTTTATATATAGTATTGTGTTTTGGTGTTTCTTTGCATATTGGTTTGTGATTTTATTAACCATATTTAACAGGTATATTTCTGGTATCATATCAAACTCTATATTTAAAATGTTTTTCATGGCAGTGTGTATGCTTTTCCAGAATTTTTGAATTTTTACGCACGTCCACCATACATGGTACCAGTTTCCAACTGCATCTCCGCATTTCCAGCATTTGTTTTTATCGTTTTTATTTATTTTCGGTATTCTTGTCAGTGTTAGGTGCCAACCAAAGGCCATTTTCAAATAACTCTGTCAGATCTCTTGACATTTTGAGAATTGGTATGTCTTTTTCCTGGCAAACTTCCAAATCTATTGGTCTGCCAATATCCTTGGCCCATTTTATCATCGTGTCCTTTATAGTTTCTTTTTTTTCCCCATGAGCTTGTAAAATCTGGATGTTAATTTCTATCTGCTGCCTTCTAACAGATTGTCTAGATCATTTTTTGTGATGGCAAAGTCTTTTTGTCTTAGGTCTTCCTTAAATCTGTCTGTTAGTTGTATGTATAATAACCAATGCTTACTTGGTTCTAATTCTTGGATTTCTTCTGGCAATTTCATAGTGTATGCAGATGATTGTGTTTGATTCTGAAGTCTCTATATCTTAGCCAGTTCTTTGTTGTGCTGCTTCTACTGTAAAAAGCCTCTTGGGGTGAGACCCATCCTGGTATTTTGTTGTAAAATGCACCCTTTTGGCGCAGTGTGTGCGCATGCTGCGCCAAGAGAGCACCTTGAAGTTGCGTGCCATGCGGACGAGCGCACAGCATCAGGGTGGAGTCGGGGCAGCCAGCGTGCGGTTGCCCCACTCCAACTCCACCCCCAGGCCGGCTTATAGTGCCGGTCTGCATCGGCTCAAAGTTACCCTCACCACCACTATAAATTCAGGGAGGGTTTGTCTGAGATCTAGTGCAGTACTGCAAATACACTACATTTACTGTGCATTTCAAGCATATTTCCTTTGTTGCACATTCTGACATTATTTAAAAAACAAAACTGGCAGAAGATCTAAGTAGCCTCTGCTTCCACAGGACCTTAGTATATATTGTAGGTCATACAAGGGTCGGCAAAGTACAAGAAAGTTTATTTTAAAAAGCAACCCAGACTTGAGCTATTTGAAAAGCTGCAGTGAGTAAATGTCATTCTTTCCCACTGTAACACCATCACGTCTATTATTTATCCAGCATAATAAAATGTGCCATTTGCAAATGGACCAGTTAAAATGACAACTGTCATTCACTTTACTTACAAACAGCCTGCCTTTGCTGCTTGATTTCTGACATGTGCCTTAGCTTCACCTTGACATTCTGATAGATCAAGAACACTTTTACTGACAGCACTATCTTAAAATAAAACTGCCCAAGGAGACAGCATAGATTTGAACTGGGGAGGTGGGTACTGACTGAATAAGTCAAATCAACAGCTTTTACAGAAAAAGGAAGGAAAAATATGCTGCTACCATCTCCATAAAAGCTTTTTAAAAACTATCCTGACAATCATTTTTTTTCTAGTAAAGGAACTGGGTTAATCTTCTAACAACAAGAATCACAGAGAAGTCATATGGTACCTTGAAGATAAACAGATTTATCACGGCACAGACTTTCACAGGTTTATGCCTATTTCTCCCCCCTCCTGCCGCCATAAATAAAAGGCACATAAATAAATAACAAAACAGTTGGTTATACATTTAACACTCCATTATCTTTGTTACCATTTCATTACAGTGTTTGTTTACCTGTCTCTTATATACTATATATCCTTAATTCTGTACTCCCCTTCATTTATCTGATTTTGTAAGTCACTATTTCTCTTAATATTACCAACCTCTGATTTAATTAGTCTGATCCCACTATTGCCTCTCTAGTTTATGCCTATTTCAACTGGATGCAATTCTTCATTGGTCACATTAATACCTTTTTGTTTACCTTCACATTTTAATTTAATTTAATTTAAGGCAGACGTGTGAGGACCACAGATCAACAGATGCCAGAACCTCTCTTCTCTTTTCTCCTACCCCTGCTGCTACAGCTCCCTCCTCCCCACATACACACTGATTTTGTTTGCAAAAGTGGAACTTCTTGTTCCAAAAATCTAATGTCAGACTCTCACCTCATCTCCAGTTTCAGAATTGATACCATAATTACATTTATAACAGGAAAAACACAGATACTACATCTTTCAGCAGCAAAGCTATCCAACTTTATCAGTGGTGGATCACTGAAACAGCTTATACACCAAAGGAACATTTTATATCACTTCCAATTTTACCTTAACACTTGTAGTATTAAGACCAATTAAATACTTATAACAAAAGCCATAAATGAATCAGGGGAGGCTGGAATCTACACAGGATGCTTCAGTCAATTGTTTCCATATTCCATTTAATGGCATCTTTTTTTTTCTGGCTCCTGAAATACATTCATATCTGGAACATTAATATTGCAAAAGCACTATTTGCATGGACATCAATTTTTCATGATAAGTGAACCCCTAAGACAGATCAAATGAGGAGGAGAAGGACAGATCTGAGGCATCTTATTTACTTGTGATTAGCTTCCTGACTCAGGAGAATGCATAAACTTAGAGTGTAAAAGAAAGAGACAGAGGGCTCATTCCCCACCAGTTTGCAATTCGCATTGACACCAGGTCGCGGATTTGATTCAGCCGATGCGTAGTTCCCACTATGGAAGCAAATTATTTCCTTATTCCATGTTGTTCCCACTAGTGGGAATGAGCCCCAAGTTGCCTTGCTCTCCTGAGTTGTGAGTGATTAGTAGGGCAAGGAAAGGGGCGCCTGGTGGTCCCTTCTGGCCCTTTTATGGAGAGACCCCTGGAGGAGCGGGTGAAGCCAAGCAGCTGAGTGGCCCCAACTCCTCTGAGGCGGCTGCTGGGCTTGGAGAGGTCCTGCACCCAGCTTGCTCCCTCTGGGCCATCTATGTCCTCAATGGCCACAGTGGCCCCAAAGCCGGATCCAGGAGTCCTAAAAGCAGGGCCCTGCTCTGCCTGGTGAGGGCGTGCGAGGCCAAGGGAGCCTAGCTAACCACCCTCAACTTCAGGGAGCTGGACTTTGGCGAGACCACCATCCTAGACATCTTCTATGATGCCTGTGAGTTCAGAAGGCTTTGGGAAGGTGGTGGTTGGTTTCTTGGCTTCAAGTGGTGTGGTTTTGAAGGGTTGGGCTCTGGAGACCAGGGATCGAGTCCTCTCACTCTCTCAGCCCCAACCTTCTGCCTTCCCTCCGCACCAGTGCGATGTGAATCAGATCCATAGTTCACACTTGAACATGCTTCCAAATCGATTCTTTTCAAAAGAACCACCAAAGGATCTGTCTTTGAAAAGTTTTTTAAAAATATTTGCCTAGCTTCAAAAGTGACTCAGACTGAACGCAGTCAGGTCTGAAACAGTTTCCAATATGAACGAGGCACATATAAATCAATCAGCAAATCGGTTTATATCATAGTGGGAACGAGCCCAGAGAGAGAGAGAGAGATCAGAGTTTTACCAGGCAAAGTTATCAGATTACTTCAAATAAAAGTACTTTGCATTTATTTTCAGTTCAAAATATTTCAAGGTACAGTGGAGCCTTAGTGTCCATGGGGGTTTGGTTCCAGGAACCTCTGTGGATACCAAAATCCGTGGATGATCAAGTCCCATTAAATACAATGGCATAGTAAAATGATGTCCCTTATGTAAAATGGCAAATTCAAGGTTTGCTTTTTGGAATTTATATTTTTTTTTAAATCCTTTCAAGCCGTGAATGTTTGAATATGTGGATAAGGAATCCATGGATACGGAGGGCTGAATGTATATGTTAAAGCAAGTGATTAAGTACATTCAATAACCAGATACCACTAGTGGGTTTTTTCTATCACATACACACATATACATATACAACGACATCTCATATGTAATATATTAATTTAAATAACAGTAAGAGCTGTTTGACAGTGGAATGCACTCCCTCAGAGTTTGGTGAAGTCTCCTTCTTTGGAGGTATTTAAACAGAGGCTGGATGGCCATCTGTCGGGGGTACAGCATGCCCATGCCAACTGCGAGCTTGCTACCCACACTTTGAGCTTCCGCAAACAGCAAGCCCTGGCTATGTCAATGGGTGTACACGCACACAACGGCGCAAGTGAGAATGCGTGCCCATTGAAAAGAATGGGACTTAAGGTCCCACATTTTTTTGCTATTCACAGAGGGTGGTGGTGTCTGGAACGGATCTCCCGCAGATAGCAAGGGTGCACTGTACTTTGTGTGTTCCTGCATGGCACGGGGTTGAACTGGATGGCTCTTGGGATCTCTTCCAATTCTATGATTCTATGAAACAAATTATATGTTTGTAGTTAGAAAGACAGCATGGAAATCTCTGTGCTGGATAGAAACAGTGGGTCCTTGGTAATTGCAGGGTTTGGTTCCAGGATACCCCATGGATACCAGAATCAGTGGATGCTCAAGTCCCATCATATACAATGCCATAATAAAATGGTGTTCCTTATATAAAATGGCAAAATTAAAGTTTGCTTTTTGGAGTGTTTAGTTTGGATTTTTTATTTTTATTTTGGGGTGAATATTTTTCAACTGTGGTTGGTTGAATCCATGGATGCAAAATCCATGGATATGGAGAGCCTACTAACTAGTGTAAGGTTTCAGAAGTGAAATGCTCTTTTAATCTCATCATTAAAAAGGCACAACCTAGAAAGGATACATACATACAGTTTCTCCATCTTCTGCTTCCAATTATGTAGTCTGTTTGATTTCTATATTGGTGATCAAGTGATGTCCACATATACAGTAATTGTCACGCGCACTTCCTCCTTTCTCCCATCCGTGACCACACAATGGACCCCCATGTCTCACAGCTGCCACCACCCCACGCAAAGAGCCACTACGTAATGTTTTAAACCAACCAATATCTTATCTGCTAATCATTGGAAATTAGATGGAGCATTCTTCAACCCAAAAGGTAATACAGTAAACTCAAACAAACCCATATGGGTAATAAATGCAGTTTTTGACTGATCTTTTGGACACATGGCCACTTGCCAATAACCTTTAGTCAAATCTATGGTAGTAATATACTGAGCCCTACTCATCTTTTCAATTAAATCCTCAGACCTGGGCATAGGGTAAGCATCTGACTGAGTTATTTTGTTAAGTCGCCTATAATCTACACATAATCAAATGGTATGATCAGCCTAATACTACAGGTGACACCCAAGGACTCTCCAATGAGATAATTGTTCCCATTTTAAGCATCACCTCGATTTCATGAGCAATGATGTCAGCCAAATGACCTGTTACTCTATATGGTGAAGTGGCAATAGGACCAGCTTCTCCTGTCTTAATATGATGGTACACCCCTTTTACTCTACTGGGTAAATTTGAAAAAATAGCTTCGTATTTATTCAGCAGGCCAATTTTTTCTTCCTTTTGATGAGAAGTAAGGGAAGAGTCAATGTTAACCGCCTGTATCCCTCCTTCCAAAACTTCCCCAGGTTCCCACTTTCGAATAGGAAATTCCTCATCTCCAGCTTCTTTGATGGCATATAGAATCAAATTTTCCCTTTTTTGATAAGGTTTTAACATATTAGCATGAACCAATTTACAACCAATTTCACTCCCCAAGTCCACTATATAATTTACATCATTGATCCTTTCAGATATCAGAACCAGATCAGTCCATGCATATTGTAACTTATTTCCTTTCACTAGCCGAAGAATCAAAACTTCATCTCCAAGGGGAAAAAATAAATTTCTCACCTTTTTATCGTACCAAGTCTTTTGTTTAGTTTGAGCTGAATTTAAATTTTCTCCTGCACACCGTAATGTTTCCCTTAAAGATGTCATCAAGTTCTGTATATTGGTCACTTCGAGCTCTTTTCCATCCAGATTCTCCCACTCATATCGAATAAGGTCTAAAGGGCCTCTCACCTTGCAACCAAACATTAGTTCAAATGGACTAAAACCAAGGCTTTTTTGTGGTACTTCTCAATAAACAAACAACAGATGCTGAAGCTTGCTGTCCCAATCGATTTTATTGTCAGCTATATATGTCTTGATCATTCTGACCAAAGTTCTATTAAATCTCTCCACAAGCCCATTACTTTCTGGGTGATAAACTGTTGTAGTCAAATGTTTGATTCCACAGACTTCCCATAGTTTCTGCATTATCTTGGAAGTGAAAGAACTCCCTAAATCTGAAACTTATTTCACTCAAGAATCCTAATCTTAAACAAAAAATTACTAAAGCATTTGCTAAGGTAGTTGTTTCCATGTTTCATAAAGCTACTGCTTCTGGATACCTGGTAGCATAATCTACTATAGTAAGTATATATCTGTTTCTTCTCCGAGTCTCTTGTGGTAATGGTCCTATTATGTCCACCCCTACTCTCTGAAACAGCTGTGATATCACTGGCATGGGACAAAGCCCAGCTCTAGTTTTGTCTTTGCCTGTGCCCATTTTCTGGTAAGTGCCACAAGACTTACAACATTCTTTCTCTGTAGGCTTAACTGATTTTACATAATATGCTGCTTTGACACTTGACATTTTTTTCTCTGTTATGTAACTTCGGACAATTATATTTCAAATGTTCTTGTTTATCTGGGTGACTTTCTCTAGTCCCAATACTTCTATTTTTTCCTCAGAGGCACACTCTCTCGACTAAAATTTTTTCCTTTCAGCCTCATTTGTTCATCCTTGTTGCCAGGGCTTAAAACTTCTCCCATCACCAAATCTATCCTTTGAAGCCTGCCAGTTTTTATAATTCTTTTTCTCGTTCCCCTGAAGTTTTACTTCAGGTTTCAACATTTTTCTGGCCCCTTCTTTTGTTATTAAAACTAAATCATCCATCATCTTGGCTGCTCAGCCACTGTATAAGGCTTCTGATCTTGTACCAACCATTTATATTCGTGAGGGATGATATTGTAAAATTGCTCCAACCCAATTAAATTCTGTAATTCCTCTTTTGAAGTCACTTTCGATCCATCTATCCAACTCTTTAATAGAGAGTCCAATCAACATCCTAGCTGAGCATATGTTTCACTCGCTTTTCTTTTTAAACCTCTAAATTCCCTTCAATGGTGTTCTGGGGTCAATCCAAATCTCTGTTTTACCATTTCTTTAAACAAATTATAGTCCTGTGCCTCTTCTGTCCTCATTTCAGCATATATTTCAGATAATCCTCCACAAATTTGTGATCTTAAATAACTCAATCTTTTCCTCATCCTTTATCTTTAATTTTTCACAAGTTCTCTCAAAATTTGTGAACAAGGAGTCAAGGTTATCCCCTTTGTAATATCTTGGGAGTCTCTTCATGTCAATTTGAGGAAACCTATTTACCTCAGTAATAGTTTGTATTGCAGGTTCCCTATTCATCTGTCTCATTCTCAACTGAAAATCCATCTCTGCTTGTCTTAATGCTTGTTCACTTTCTTTATCTCTTTCTTCCAATTCAGCTTGTCTTAATCTTATTTTTTCCTTTTCAAGTTCTTTTTCTTCTTCAATCCTAGCTAATTTGATCTCCCTCTTAATTTTCCAAATCTCCACACTCTCTTGAGATTCCAATACTGCGGTGTCCCGACTTGCTACCAATTCTTGTCCACCACTTCTGTTTCTGTCTCAGTGGATTTTACTTTCTTAGGAGGCATTTTTATAGTATTTCCTATTACCCAAAACTTTTACCTCAGGAAATAGTCTTAACTACTTTTTAATCAGTTATTTACTAAGGTAACACTTGGATCTTAATGGCAAACCAGTGATTCCCTACTTTACTCCAAATTTTTACCTCAGAAATCACTTTTCTAAGATATTATCCTTCAATGTGCTCTTGCTTTGGTACTTCTCAGCTGGAAGTACCAGCTCTCACTCTGTTGTTTTATCTCTTCTCTTCCACAGTCTTCAACAATACCTCAGCAAATTACCTCGGGGACTGGTAATAATACTTTTTTCTCCAGAGTGGTCAGTTTCCATGTAATCCCTTACAAATTACCTTTCACAATTACCTCAGAGATTGCTCCCCTGGCATGAATGTCTTTACTTTAAACTCAAAGCTCTGAACTTTCCTCTCACAAGTTCAGCCCAAATCTTGGGTTTCTGGTTGCTCAAACTCAGACCCTGTAACACCGATCATCAAGCACACTTCTAAGCACTGGATTTTTCCGTATACTGGCCTCTAAAATACTTTAAGCAACTGGATCTTTTCATATCCCACCACTGGCCACCAATTTATGTGACGTGCACTTCCTCCTTTTCCCCATCCGTGGCCACACCATGGACCCACCCCACTGCTGAGCCAATTTATGTGAAGCTTTTGCGACTTTTGACTTTTTCTTTTCATAGAATCATAGAGTTGGAAGAGACCACAAGGGCAATCCAGTCCAACCCCCTGCCATGCAGGAACTCAAAACTCAAAATCAAATCATCCCCGACAGATGGCCATCCAGCCTCTGTTTAAAGACCTCCAAAGAAGGAGACTCCACCACACTCCAAGGAACTGTGTTCCACTGTCGAACAGCTCTCACTGTTAGGAAGTTCCTCCTAATGTTGAGGTGAAATCTCTTTTCCTGTAGCTTGCATCCGCTGTTCTGGGTCCTATTCTCTGGAGCAGCAGAAAACAAGCTAGTGCCCTCCTCAATATGACATCCCTTCAAATATTTAAACAGGGCTATCATATCACCTCTTAACTCTCTCTTCTCCAGGCTAAACATACCCAGTCCCCTTAGTTGTTCCTCATAGGGCTTCATGGTTTCCCGACCCTTCATCATTTTAGTTGCCCTCCTAAGGACATGCTCCAGTTTTTCAACATCTTTTTTGAATTGTGGTGCCCAGAACTGGACACAGTATTCCAGGTGGGGCCTGACCAAAGCAGAATACAGTGGCACTATTACTTCCCTTGATATAGATACTATACTTCTATTGATGCAGTCTAAAATTGCATTGGTCTTTTTAGCTGCCGCATCACACTGCTGATTCATGTTCAACTTGTGGTCTACTAGGACTTCTAGATCCCTTTCACACGTAGTCTCATTAAGCCTGGTGTCCCCCATCTTATATCTATGCATTTTATTTTTTATTTTATTTTTTGCCCTAAGTGCAGTACCTTACATTTCTCCCTATTGAAATTCATTTTGTTAGCTTTGGCCCAGCTTTCTAATCTATTAAGATCATTTTGAACTTTCATCCTGTCCTCTGGGGTATTAGCTATTCCTCCTAATTTCGTGTCATCTGCAAATTTAAGAAGCATGCCCCCTATTCTTTCATCCAAGTCATTGATAAAGATGTTGAATAGCACTGGGCCCAGGACAGAACCCTGTGGCACCCCACTGGTCACTTCTTTCCAGGTTGAAAAGGAGCCACTGTTGAGCACCCTTTGGGTTTGGCCAGTAACCAATTACAAATCCATGTAACAGTTACTTTGTCTAGCCCACATTTTATGAGCTTGATAAGGGAGAGAGTCTCAAATTGATTCTGTAGCTGCAAGCACTCAGCACAATCCCTGGTTTCCCTACTTCTGTGTGTGACATTCCTCCAGCTGTCTACCTCCTGTGAGTGTGAAGTAACCTCCTCCCCAACAACATCCTCTGTGTGGTCCCTGTCCAAGACCGTTCGTTTCACTCTGTCCTGGAAAACGTCTTGCTCACTAATATGCTGAAATGTAGCTTCCCGGGCCTCCAGCTGCTGGACCTTCTCTTCCAGGAGGGCTACCAACTTGCACTTGCTGCAGGTGAAGTTCCCCACATCTCTTGGCAAGAAGACAAACATCCTACAAGTGTTGCAGGTGACTGCAGCAGCTCCCTCAGAGTCCATATTGAGAAATCTTAAGTATTGAAGCAGGACTGTGGGCTACTTTAAAAAGTCCCCCGGTAAAGACCCACGTAATGGGCCCCTGTTGGCTTGGCCTTTTCACTAGGCTCTGTCAGTGAGCTGAATCAACTGGGTTTATAACTCTACAGACAGCTCCTGGATGCTACTTTATTCTGAAGGCAAGTCTCTGACTCTTCCTCTGAGCAAAAAAACCCAAAAGCCCTATAATTTTTTTACAATGTTTTTAAGAACCACTAAACAAAGTTCCCAGGCTGCCTTCTACCTGTGCTGTGCCTTCCCTTGTCTTGTGAAAAATGTGCGCACCTGGAAAGCCTCTAGGAGGAGTTATATAGAGCTAGGCAGCTAGCTCCACCCCCTAGTGACTCAACAGATGTGACTCACAGAAGCCCCACCCCCTCAGGAACAAACACACTCTCCCAATTTTTTTTTAAATTAAACACTCACCAACTCAAAATGGCTGCCCAGAAACTGCTTTCCTCTCTGGTTTCCCTCTTCTCCCTGGCAGGGACTGGCCTGGAAAGCCTCTGGGAGGAGTTATATAGAGCTAGGTGGCTAGCTCCACCCCCTAGTGACTCACAGATGTGACTCATAGAAGCCCCACCCCATCAGCAACAAACAGACTCTCCCAAGTTTTTTTTTCTTAAATTAAACACTCACCCACTCAAAATGGCTGCCCAGAAAATGTTTTCCTTCTTCTCCCTGGAAGGGTTTGTGGCCACACCATGGACCCTTTTCGTCCCACAGCTGCCACCACCCTATGCAGAGAGCCACTCCTTCACCAACCTTCTCTTCTAAAACTCTTTAGTATAACCTATCTTGTATAAGGTTTAGTAGTATGGATATTCATTCACGCTGTAGACAAGTGTTTCATAAAGTAACAACAAAACTTTATTTACAATACAAGTAACAGTGTTTCACTTCATCTTGCTGCACTTGTTATAACTGGTTACAGTTACAAATAATAATATTCTAAAACAGTTTCCTTGGAATACTTTCAATTACCCTCACAGGACACTCTTAGCCCTTCTTTGGGTACCTTTACCACTATTTCTTAACCAGCCTCTAAGGCTATCAATACCCCTCAGGATATTCTCTTTATTTACTCCCTCACTTGGAGTTTAGTATGGGGATTAGGCCCCTCTCTTCTGGACCTTAACCCTGTTCCACTCTGGAACCTTCACTACCAGACCCTCACTGTCTGAAATCCAAACCCTATCTGACTTCCAACTGTTCCTAATGGAATTTCCCCCTTATATCCCAACATTCCATTGGCTGTCACCAGCTCAGTCCTGATTGGTCGTCACCAGGGCTGACTGTAACCTGCTTTCTCTCCACAGTAATCTCCTGCTTAAAGAATGTGTTTGCAATGTGTTTGTTGGTCTCAAAATATCTGATAAATCTCTCTCCTGCTTCAATTCTTGATCCTACACCAAAGTTTCCTAAAAGGTTTGATTCTGTTTTGTTTTCCTCTTTGGCATTTCAATCACCTATTGTTACCCTCACGTCCTGTTGTGGTGTGTAATCAATTTCCTCCTGGGTGCCCATGTAGAATCTTTCAGTTTCTTCCCTGTCTGCTTCTATGGTGGGAGCATAAACGTAGATTAGAGTTACAATTGGCTCTTCCTATCCGCAGGCTTGCTATCCATAGATTTGAGCATCCACAGAGGGCCCCACCCATTCTCCTCACTAGCCATGCATGCACACAGCCACACCACCACATTCACACACATGTTACACCACCACTGAGGAAGAGTTAATGTCCCATGGAATTTACCATTTGCAGGGGTTCCAAAATGAAACCCCCATGGATATGAAGGACCAACTGTATATGGATATGTTTTCTAGTTGAGCCCTACTAATATCGTTCTATTAGACTTTGCACTGTAATTCACGACTGCTTTTGTTACATCTTGTCGCATTATTCATGCCACCCTATTTCTTTCTATTGTCATTTCCAGAGTAAAACACTGTTTAATAATCAGTTTGAAAATGTCCCATTCCTGTCCATTTCAACTCACTCACACCAAGTATGAGCATGTCTAGGCACTCACTTTTTCTTGTTTTCTATTTTTATTTACAATTTCTAATTCTGTGATTTATTTTTCTCACATTCCATGTTTCATCTACATATGTTTTATAGCTTCGAACTTTTCTTTCACCTCTGCACATATCAGTAGCTGAATGTCCTTTTGGGTTGAGTCCAATTGTGTCATTAGACCCAGCGCTACTCATACTTGTGCTCCACTCCCCTCCAGTAACTTGTTGAGTGCCTTCTTCATCTTCTAGCTCTATCTCTTGTTTCATTTTGCATTGTCTCATCATAATGTTTTCAAGATAAAGGGCATTCAAGAGTAGGTTACCGTTGCCTTCATCTGCAAAGTACTAACTCAAAGTCAGCTAAAGCATCACTGCTGTTATCTCTGAGATCTTCCGTCAGTGTCATTCCCCACTACCACTATTGACCAGTAGATGTTTAGTATAGCTCCTGGCAAAAGCCTGTCTGACCTGGAACACCTTACCAACAACAATGTCACTGGGCCAGAGCAGATGGGCAGGAAAAAGCGGCTCCATCCTGCATTATCTTAAAGCAGGTCTAAACTCCACTGCCTGCACCGCCTGCACCGAAGGCGACCCAAACATCCACAGGCTGTCTGCAAGGTGTGGTGTCAAGCCATACTATTTTTTTACCACCTGCCTACCATGTATGTTCACCGTTGCACAAACACACCACCAGCAACCTCCAGTTCAAAACAGCTGGAAGCCACTTTATTTTGCACAGCACAGGTAGAAGGCAGCCTGGGAACTTTGTTTAGTGGTTCTCCTTAAAAAGTTTGTAAAAAAATTTATAGGTCTTTTGGGTTTTTTTGCTCAGAGGAAGAGTCAGAGACTTGCCTTCAGAATAAAGTAGCATCCAGGAGCTCTCTTCTCACCCAGATGCCATTCTATTAGACATGTGCCCACGATTGGCCACACACTCACACTTGTGATGCCTCACTTGTACAGTACATCAGTGCATTGGTGTGCCCAGTGACAAAGCATAATCATGGAGGTCCCTCATACATGCCCCCTTCACCCCATGCCCTCCATTGGACTGTCTGGTTTGTGTATGTTTTAATTATATCCACAACACTATTGGTCATGGTATTTTTGCTTTGCAGCAGTCCTGTACTGGCGCCGGGATGTTTATATGCTAGTGAGATGATGTGCATTTTTCATCTTGAGTCCCAGCTTTGTTTTGCTCTGTTTTGCTCCAGTTTTTAGTTCTGGAGCATGGCTTCATTTTGCTTCCCAACTGCTTTCACCTTGTGGGTCATTTAAACCGCCCACCTTCAAAACAGCTGGAAGCCACTTTATTTTGCCTATGTGTTTCACTCCATTGTCACTATGGCCTCTTACTTCACTGTAGCATGCAACTCCTTTCCACAGAAAGGTAGTGCCAACATGGGTTGAAATAGGAAGGCTGAGGAGGAAAAAGTCTAACATGTCTAAGATCACACTGTGATTTTCAAGACATCTAGATTGCCGCCATACTATTCTAATGGACTATTATTTTATTTTATTTTTCTTATTTATTTGAAGGATTTATATCCTGCTTTTCTCCTACAATGGTATTCAACAATTCAACACACTGGCCCTAGCTATAGGTTGTCTTCCATAATCATAGACTAGAAGTGAATAACTTTGCCAGGGCCTATTTTGTGGGCTGCACCACTGCCAAGAGATAAGTTAGTTGCATTTTTTAAAAATCACAAAAGTGACCCACAGTTCAATCTCAGTTTTTATAGAACATCACCCTACCAGGTAAATATCCTACCAAGTAAAACAAGGCACTGTACCTTGTTTTAGAGGAGAATCCCTGATTCTTAAGGATTCATGGAGTCTGATTCTTATTATCTTGAAGCAAACAAACAAAATTGTCTGGCATCAGTGGGGACAAATCTCGGGCCATAAAACTCGATAGGGGTAACATGCAGACCACTGAATATGTTGCCCATTCCTAGTCAAGCCTATCATCTTCCAGTTTCCTCTTATGGGAAAAGCTGGTGACTGGAGCCAATGGCAATAGCAAAGCTCTTTGAATTCAGTACACCAGGAAAGAGATGAGGAGCAATTCCTAACATCAGAAGAAACCACCAGCAAGATTAAGTAAATATACCCCACATGTATTTAAACACATTAATAATTAAGATTAGACACAGACCCCAACCAATCTCTTGTCACACACAACAATCAGAAGTCACAGATCAACAAAAGTCATACAAATTATATCATTACCTTTTTGAGGATCAATAACAAAATTCCCCTTTTGATTCCCTCCAGTAATGTTGTATGAAACACCATCTCCATCAGGGTCTATAGCATGAACTGTTGCTATCAGTGTGTTGGGACCTGCATCCTCTGAAACAAAACTCCTGTATCTGTCAAACATATAAGATTCAATTCAGTTATCAGAACAGATTAAAGGAAAATCAAACAAGCATAAAATGCAATGGAAAAACATCACCAAAAGACATTACTGTTTGCCTTCTTAGTTGGCAATAAGAAAAGTACACTTGAAATTACCATACAGGGCATCTTGTTAGAAAAAGGGCAAGCTACATATTGATTTCTTATTTGCCTATCTTTACTTTGAAGAACCTAACACCAAATAATATAAACAGAGTTCATAAGCAATATTGTTTTATGTGCTAGTTGCAAATTAAAATATGCCTTCTGACCATCATCAACAGGGTGAAAGAACACAATCAAATCAACTTCAAATGTAAATAAGATCCTGCACGTAAATAATTTTGCAAATGAACTTACACATATCCTATGTATCAGTAATCAACCAAACAGGTTCTTTATCTATAACTGTGGTTCTTTGGGTGATCATTTGTGACCTTACACAAAATGGATCTCTGCACCTGTGCAGTGTGATTTCCATAGTATATAGGCTGCCTTGCTCCTCTGGTCTCAGTTCCAAGTCCACAAAGCACCAGAATTCACGAAAAAAGGTTAGCAGAACATGAGAGGGGAGAAAGGCCGGGATTGTGTAAGGTCACAGATGATACTTAAAGAACCACAGTTACAGGTAAGCAACCTGTTCTTCTTCTTTGTAGCTTCTGTGACTCACACAAAATGGAAGACTGACAAGCTACTTACCCCCGGAGGTGGGAGTGCCATGCCACAGATGAAAAGAGTACTGCCCTGTCAAAAGCTGTTTCCCATTGGGAATGACTGTCCATCCTGTAGTGGGAAACAAATGTGAAGGATTATGACCACATGGCAGCCCAACAAATGTCCTGTAGGGGGACTCCAGATAGGAAGGCCATTGAGGATGACGTCGCTCTGGTGGAGTGACTTCTAATTTGAGGCAGGGGCTCTTTGTCCACCATCTTGTATATCGAGTTGATGGTCGCTGTCATCCATTAGAAAACCACTGAGGTAACACTGGCAGTCCTAGTCTGTGAGGTGAATAATAAATGAAGAGACGTTGTGTCTTGCATACTGCAGTGGACCTGTCAATATAGAAAGCCAGAGTGCAGTGGACATCCATTGAATGGAAGGACCGTTCGAGATCAGTGGAAAGGTTTTGCATGAATACAGGTAGGGTAATATCTTGGTAAAATTAGAAATGTGAGACAACTTTTGGTAGAAATGTGATGTCAGGGCAAAATATCACCTTATCCTTGGGGAAGTGTATGTAGGGTGGATTGGTGAGGAGGGTACAAAGTTGTCCTGCTTGCCTCACAGAGGTGATTGCTACAAGGAAGGCAGTCTTCCATGTCAGGACTCTGAGGTTATATGTGGCCATCAGTTCAAAGGGAGATCTCAAAAGTTAAGAGAGGACCAGCTGAAGGTTCCACTGTGGAGTCATGGCTTGTACTGGGAGGTGTAAGTTCTGGTACCCCTTAAGAAACAGTCATATCAATGTAGGAAACAAGATGGCTTGCCTGCATGTTGAAAATGCCAAGAGATAGCAAACAGGTAGCATTTAACTGAGCAGAGGGTCAGTCCTTTAGCCACAAGGGAGATGAAAAAGTCAAAGATGTGGTAGTGTTTGTAGTCATCGGGAAAACTTCCTTGAAACAGAGGAAGGCAGGGAACTATTTCCATTTGTATGTATATGATTTCCATGTAGAAGCTTTATAGGCCACTTCCAGGATCCACCGAACTGCAGATGGAAGAGATGCAGTGGTCCCCAAACTTCAGGCTACCAATGCCTTTCCTCTTCAGCAACGACCCTAGTGCCCCCAACACCTATTTCTTTATATTAAGTCTACTGTTTATGTAGCAACCAGCTGGTCAGTGGCATCTACCTCAGCTTCTCATGTGCATCCAGCTCACCACTGCCTCCTCCACCTCAGCTTCTCATGTGCAAATACAGCAGTGGCAGCAGCCCAGGCATGCTCCTCCTTCTTGTTCACACCAGCCTTACTGCAAAAGGAAGGCCTGTTGGCCAGCTGCTCAGTTGCTGATCCCAGGATGACTAGGTACAAATGAAGCAATGACCAAGCAGCTGGTCAAGCAGCCTCTTGCCTGCACCAGCCTTGCAACAAAGGCCAGCATGTGTTAGAGTCTTCCCAATCACTGCTAGACTGGCTACTTGGTCACTGTTCCTTTGCACCCGGCCACCCTGGGAGCAGCAACCAAGCAGCTGGCTGAGCAGCAACTGAGAAGACTTTCACCTGTGCTGGTCTTGTGGTTCAACTGGCTGCTCAGTTGCTGCTCCCAAGGTGATTGGGTGCAAAAGGAGAAGCTTCTTCCTGGTGAGGAAGGAAACTCAATCCTTTTTTGTTGAGGTGAATGTGCCTTCCCCACACAGCTTCTAATCATCACCTCCCCAACACACACACACACACACACACACACACACACACCATTATTTCTTCTGCTACCTCTTCTCTTGACCTCTCCAACAAAAGAAAGCAGGAGCAACAGCATAGCTCCAACCTGCCAAAGAAGTCCTGGAAAGCTCCAAAAGTAGGGTCACAAATGTGAAAGTTCCTTTTTCCTGCCGGTTCTCTCCCAGCACCACATGCTCTCACTCCTCCAGTCAATCAGTCTGTCCCAAAATAGTGCCACAGGAGTGAGCTTACAGGGGAAGGCCAATAGTGGGAGACGCCACCACACAAAGCATTCAATGAGGCTGTGCAGTGGTTTTAAGGGATCTTGAAAACAGAAGTGTCATGAAACCCTCATCCCCACCATGGTCCTAAAGGCCACTGGTTCCCCTTCTCTTTTCTTTGCTACAATATTTTGACTGAAGCCCCCCTTGCAGCCCCCTTTTGCCACACCACCATCCTGAAGCTTTTCATCATCCCCAAGGGAGCTGTCCTGCCCACTTTGGGAATCACTGCTATAGAGTAACCTGAAGATCCTAGTGTCTTGCTGTGCCCTGGTTGATGAGGAGGAAATCCAGCTGGGATGTAAAGTGGAGAAAGGTATTATTGGGGGCGGGGGGGCAAACCATGTCTGCATGGGCCACCATGGTGTGATTAGGAGGTAGCTGTCTCCATCTGTCGAGAGCTTAGTCATAACCCATGTGATCATCAGAAAGGATAGAAGGCATATAAGAGGGACTATGCCAATTGAAGAGGAAGACATCTCCTAGCTTCCCTTCGCCCTCTGGGGTTCAGGAACAAAACTCCAATGGAGTTTGTAGGTGTGATGGTCGAAGGCACTCCAGCTGGAGAATCAATCATCCCTCCCTCCGAGGTATGCTCAGTGTGGGCTGGTTCTGGGGAAGGCATCAGTAATAGGACTGGGATGTCTTCTCAATTGACTGGTGAGTTCATCTAGGATCACGGCCATTGAGCTGGTGGGTGGCTTTGTTGTGTGGGTAGATCTCAAGGGGAACAGGATGGTTTAGCTCTCTTTTTCTTTTTATATTATTTTTTTGTGTGTGAGTCCTATAGGGGATCAGAGAGGAAGCTGGAGGTAGATTACAAGACGATTTCCATGTGTAGGAACGGTGTTGAGGGTGCTGGTATCGACTGTATTGGTCTGTCCACAGAGCATGATGCTGAGGTACCTGGGGTCATTTCCATGGTTAAATGCTTGATCGCCACCCATGTGGACAAACCCATCCATCTTTGAATGAATGACTATGCATGAAAACAGACAGTCACATTGCGAGTCTCCCTGAGGCAATGGAGGCACTTACAGTGACCATCCTAGTCTGGGGATTTGACACATGAGATACACAAGTAGAGCAGGGTTTGAAGGAAGCTGTTGTTGTTGCTGTTAGCTGCTCTTGAGTCAGTTTCAACTCATGGCAACCCTGTGGATGAGACATCTCCAAGAATCCCTATCTTCCACTGCCTTGTCCAGATCCTGCAAGCACTTCCCCATAACCTCCCTGATTGAGTCTATCCATCTGGTTTGTGGTCTTCCTGTCTTCTATCCTCTACCTTTCCTAGCATTATTGTTTTTTTCTAGTGATCTGTGCCTTCTCATTATGTGGCCAAAGTACAATAGTCTCAACTTGATCATCTTTGCTTCCAAGGAGAGCCCTGATCTGATCTGTTCAAGAACCCATTTGTTTGTCTTCTTGGCTCTCCATGGTATCCTAAGTACTCTTCTCCAGCACCACATTTCAAATGAGTTGATTTTCTTTCTGTCGGTTTCCTTCACTGTCCAGCTCTCACATCCGTACATAGTAATTGGGAATACAATGGCCTGAACGATTCTGACTTTAGTGCTCAGTTGTATGTCTTTGCTCTTCAGTATCTTTTCCAGTTCTTTCATAGCTGCCCTTTCCATTCCTAGTCTTCTTCTTATTTCTTGATTGCAGTCTCCATTCTGGTCAATGTTTGATCCTAGATATGGGAATTCTTTAACTATTTCAATTTCCTCTTTGTCTAGATTGAATCTGTGTATTTCTTCTGTGGTCATTATTTTTTTTTCTTTATGTTCAACATCAGACCTCCCTTCACACTTTCATCTTTGACCTTTCTTATCAACTGTTCCAATTCCTGAACGTCTTCTGCTAATATTATGGTGTCGTCTGCATATCTTAAGTTGTTAATGTTGCTTCCTCCTATCTTAACTCCTCCTTTTTCTGATTCTAATTCTGCTTTTCTTATGAAGTTTTCAGCATATAAGTTAAACAAATAGGGTGATAGGATGCAGCCTGACTCCTTTGCCTATTGGGAACCACTCTGTTTCCCCGAATTCTGTTCTGACAGTGGCCTCTTGTTCCGAGGCCATAAACGACAGGTGCAAGATGGAAAGGAGTGAAGATAAAAAAAAACCAGCCAAAACATGAAGAGTAGTCAGAAAAACAGTTATAAACCGAAAGTGAAAGAAGAGTGCTATGGAGAAGCTCTAGTCAACACTACTGCTGTGGTGGACAAAAGGGAACTGAAGCCAGAGGGACAGGGAAACTTATATACCTGAGGGGAAAGGGTCTGGGCTACCACCAAACACCAGCTCTACAGCTTTAGAAGCTCCGGAAATAACACTGTGCAGGCACAGAGATCCATTTAATGTGAGTCACAGAGACCGTGAAGAATGATCCAGCAATACTACTTAGTTTTGTTTTGAAAAGATATGGCAAGTAGTTCCCCATGGCAGTGCTACATTTAAAAACTTCCTGCCCTTGTGTAGGTCCAACTAGTTATGACTCATCTATACTAACAAAGGGGGGATGCAGACGGGCGGCCCTGGGAAGTGGAGGATCGGGGCCGCTGCTAGCACACGCAGCGGCCCCGATCCTCCCATTTACTGGCTCAGAAAAGAGCAGCAAAATGCTGCTCCTTTCAGAGCCGGCAAAAAGGGTGCCCAAAGAGCCACCATGCGGTTCTTCTGCGTCCCTTCCGGCCCAGCGCATCAAGATGCTGCGCCAGGAGGAGGGGTTGCGGCTGGCGTGTGGCTGCCCCTCCCCTTCCCTGCCTCCAAGACAGCACAAAGGGCGGTCTGTAGAGGTACAAAGACTCCTTGAAGCTGCAATCTGTTCTCATTCTTGCAGTTTTTAAGAAGGATGCTAAGACACAACTTTTCAAATTTGGCCTTTTATTTATTTTATTAAAATATGTATATGATTCTCTGTATCTAAAGATCTCAGAAAGAAATTGTTGCTGTTGTTGCTGTTTGATTTATTTATACAGCACCATCAGTGTACATGATGTTTTACAAAGTAAAACAACATCAACAAACAGCCAGCCCTGCCAAAGCCATACAATCTACAAGGTACACACACACACACATACACACACACTTAGGGAAAGGAAGGAGTAATACAAATATAAAACTAATGCAGTACAATTGTAAAACAAAGTATCCAGACAGAAATACAATGCAATCTAAGAGAAAGCAAACTGACAAATACATATAATCAAAATATGTAAGATTATAAAACAATATTAAACTAAAATTTCCAAAGCTTTGGAAAACAAGGAAGTTTTAAATAAATAATGTAAACAATGAAGTGATTTTAAAAGATTAAAAACATCTTAAACAATTTAAACTTGATTTTTTTTCCCCTCTTTCCAAACTCAGCCATCCATGCTGCTTTAAAATGTTGGGAAAACTTTGGACCTGGTTTCTGACAGTAGAGAAGGCTGGAAGGGAAGAAGAAGAAAATCCTAATTCTGTACACCATTGGATCTTGGCCCTTGAGCATATTTATTTACTTATTTATTTATTTCAAAGATTTATATCCTGCCTTTCTCCCACAATGGGTTTTTTTTGGGGGGGGGGGGGGGGGGGGGGAAGAGATTCCCAGTGGAAACATCTAGCAGCATCCACCTGTTTTCAAAAGCCTCTCTTCATACAGCCAAAACAGCACCACTTATAAACCAGAGGAAAGTGTCCATGTGTCCTAAAGACATCTGGTATTTGCAGAAGTCTTTACAAAGACTTTTAGGAAAAAATATCCCCCCAAACAGCCTGCTCATTGAATATGGAAAGCTGTTGGCTGTGGAGAGGTGTACATAAAACCGAGAGCAAAAGAGGAATATTGTAGAATAGAGCATTCTGCATAAGGGCATGGCTGACTCCAGTGGCTTCCCAGACACCAGTGTCACCCATAGTGAGGCTTCTGAGGGGCAGTGGCAAAAAGGGCATGCTCACCCCTTCTCCGCCACTGCTGCTGTGGACTGCGCTACTCATGAGTAGAGCAGTGCTGCAGTAGCGAGGGTGGCAGGGCCGCACTTGGCCCTCTCCTTCACTGCCGCAGCGCTGTTTTGATTATTAGACCAGCAGCCTGGCAGCATGGTTGGGAGGGGTGTGGAAGAGGTTGCTGCAACCAAATCATGAGGGGCGCACTTGCCACTCCTCAGCCCGTAGCAGGGGGAGCACCCAACCAGGTGACAACTCTTCTGGGGTGTCACCTGGTTCAGGCCGCACTCCCTGCACCCCCTAGCGATGCCACTGCTTGACTCGTCGGGATCTTGGAAAGGACCACACCACACTGATATTTTTCTTTGTACAACCCACTTTGACAACTAGTACTTAGCACTTCAAAAAGCCTAAGGATATTCAAAGCACTTTACTTACATTGTGAGAGGTTTTTTTACCCTCAAAGGCAGCCTAAACTGTGGCATGCAATCCCTTGAGAGCTATTATCAGTCTTCATTCTGCTGTTAGAAGTGCCAAGACACATGCATTTAACTTGGCTGTCAAAAACTGTTTTTAGTAGGTTTTCATTTTTTAACATTTTAATGATGTTTTAATGTTGCATTTATTTATTTTTACACAGTTGCTGTCTTCATTTTTTTAAAAATTCATTACATACCACTAGGTAGTTTTTATGGGAAAGCAATACAAAATTTTCTCTCTTTCTCTGTATATGCACACACAAACACAAATTACTGTCAGAAGATTGACAGACAGACAGACAAATATTATACAACAAGTAACAATGTAAGAAAAGTCAGCATTACTATACCTATTCAGCAGTTGGGGAACTAAAATTGAGAGAAATTGCCTCCGCTAGAGACAAAGAAGTTTTATTACTGAGAAGATATGAACGAGGTATTTACTGGTCCATACAACCACACTGTTTCTTAACATTCTGATATCAAGAAACACTGTCAGCATGTTTGAAAATACACACAAAAAATGCCCCATGGCAATGCAGATGACTCTATAGCTAAAGCTATAATAAAGTGGTACAGTCATGGACTTACACTGATTGTGAGAACTTAGGCACTTCATCATTGACATTTGAGATACGGATCTTGACTGTTGCTGTCCCAGTCCTTGGTGGTTCTCCTTTATCAACAGCCATAATCACAAACTCATACAGGTGATTGGGACGTTCATAGTCCAACTCTGTTGCTGGGAAGATGGTGCCATAATTAGAAATGCTGAAATCAGGGCTCAGTGTGTAATACAGTATTTCTGCATTTTCTTCAGAATCACAGTCACTGGCTGACACTGTAGGGGGAGAGAGAGATGAGAAGCTAAGCTCTTTCAGAACATACCACAAAGTTCAAAAGAATGATCAAGTGTGTGAAGACCAACAGAAACAGGAACCACCAAAAAATATAACAAAATACTGTCCTTGTGACATCAAAGTGGCTTCATGCCATGTCTGTGCTGTGTTTCTCCCATGAATGTATCAGGATGATGCTCACGCGTTAAAGAAACACACATCCGAAACATCCTATACAGCAACTCGTATAATTTACCACATCAATTGAAACACAAGCCCATGACAGACTGTAAGGGTTTTAGGCACATCATTCAGATGGCACACTCTCCACTGCTATTACATTTAGGCCAGAAAAGGAAACGGCAGAAAAAGCTCACAGATATCAATCAAGAGAGAGAAGGAAAAAATGTATGAAGAAACTTTATGATAGCCATATTTACATATAATGGTATATCATAATATAGGGTTATATTCCCAAGCAGATCCCCCAGTTCCTTCTCCTCCTATGTAACCGACAGGAAGAAATAAACCACTTGTTGGTTTCTTGTTATGAGCAAACCAGAAAGTATGATTTAAAATAAACTCTACTTTGCTAAACAAACCAAAAAAGAGAGCCTATGGCTTGAAGCAGAATTGTTTAGCAACAGAGTAGAGTTTACCTTAAATCACAGTTTGTTTCCATGTCACAAGAAGTTAGGAAACTGTTGAAGTTAATCTAAATTCTAATTTATTCCTCATCTGAGCCACATGAGAGAAGGAGAGGGCAGCAGGGAACACTTTATTCCAACAGTTTATGCAGGCATGTGCCTGACTGTACATAACTCTAAATTATGGTTTGCCATTACATCCACATTCACCGAAACACATAGATCACCATTAAGCTCAGAGTAGCCTCCACCCACTGACTAGTGGCAGCTCTCTACATTGTTAGATAGGGGTCTTTCTCAGCCATACCTAGTGATTCCAAAGACAGACGCTGCAGAATTCTACCTAGGGAATGGGTTCGACCACAGAGGTATGGATATGCATCCTGAACGTCAGGTAAAAACAAAATGAAACAGTAACACTGAACATGAATGGATGAACTCACAATAAAAACCACAAACGGTGTATTCATCATGATTCTCAAAGAATTCTATGGTGTTCCTTTAATCCAGTGGTGGGCAAAGCGTGGTCTGTGAATCATGCTCCAAAATGGCCTCAATGGGATATCTAGTGTATTTCCACTATGTATGGACTCTTACAACTTCCCCAGGGGTCAAAACCCATGTGACACATTATCCTCTTCAAAACTGGCCAAGCTTCTGGTCACAGCAATTGAGGAATTCAGCCTCCTGTACTGTTTTTATTCCACACTTTGCCTGATCCAACAACCAACATTTTCATCTTGGGTTGGCCTGTCTCACCCCTCAGATACTAGAACAGTAGTCAAAATATCCATTTTTGGAAGAGCCAAGCCTCACATGATGTGCAATGTCCCTTTTTTTTAAAAAGTTGTTAACCTTGTAGAAGTGCAGTTGTTACAGTCACTGTTTCAGGAACATTTTCTTTAGTGTAGATCGACTGCTGGAATTCTGGGGCACAATCATTCACATCCATGATTACAACCCAAACCTAAAATGACAAAAGAAAAGCAGTGTGTTTATTAGTACCAAAGCAGATTATAGCTTATTATTATTATCATTATTATTACTACTACTGTTGTTGCTGTTGTGATTTGTATATGCCACTTTTCTCAGTTTGGGGCACATGGAAGATTGTATGGCAACTCTAACACAAACCTATCACAGGGTTTTCTTGGCAAGATTTGTTGGGAGCGGGTTACCTTTGCCTTGCTCTGAGGCTGAGAGAGTGCAGTTTGCCCAAGGTCACCCAGCTGGTTTTCGTGGCCAAGCAGGGATTCAAACAATGGTTTCCAGAGTTGTAGTTCAACACGCAAACCACTACACCATGCTGGCTCTCACACAAGCTTACAAAAGTTAAATGAGGTACACCTAAAACGTTTGCGTTGTAACTAGGAAGTTGTCTGCACTGGACAAATAAAGCAGCTTTAACATGCTTCGAAGCCTAGCTGTTTAGACAACTTACAAGGTGAAATCAGGTAGAAAGTGAAACGAAGCCATGCTCCGGGACTAAAAACTGGAACAAAAAGAAGTTTGGATACTTTGACTTAATACAAAGAATGTGTGTTTTTTCCCATTGCATTATTGGTGACCTGCCCTGTTTGACATACTTTTGCGATTTGGATTTGCCACATTCCCACGCTGGTGCCACACTGGCATATAAACAGCACCAGTGTGGGAATGTGGCAAAGCAAAAATGCAAAAGTACGTCGAACAGGGCAGGTCACCAATAATGCAATGGATGTAATTACAACATACACAAACCAGACAATCCAACAGGGGAGCATGGGGTGAAGGGAGGTAAAGGAGGCATGTATGGAGAGGCCTCCATGACTGTGCTGTGCCAATGGGTCACTGGGCGCACCAATGCACCAATGTACTTTTGAATGTGATGTACAGGCAGTGCATCACATGTGCAACTGTGTGGCCGATCATATGGGTGGGTGTCCAATGGAATGGCATCTAGTAAGGAAGAGGGAAGTAACTGGAGGTCACAGGCAGTGTGTTTCTGTGATGGTGTGCATGCATGATGGGGAGGTAATGGGAAAAAATAATAACCACACAGTGCAGCTTGACACCGCGTAGTGCAGACAGCCTGTGGGTGTTCAGCCCACCTTGGGAGCATGCTGTGTGCACAGTGGGGTTTCGACTTGCTTTCAGAAAACCCCGGATAGAGCTGCTTTTTTCCTGCCCATCTGCTCCAGCTCAAACTTAAAAACATAATAAAGCTATCTATAAAATTAAAGGCAGGTAAAAGCAAACCATTACAAAAAACAACTACACAGCACATGAAAGCCCTCATGTTTTAGGATGCATAATGCTAGAATTTGACATGTTCATGGATCTTTTAGTTAAGAGATCCAGTCTTTAGATTTCACTCAGACAAGCTTTATCCAGAAACTATAGCTGTCCATCACAGGGATGTGTTGTCAGGACTAAAGAGACATTAACAACACTATATTTCCATTTTTTTTATTAGGGTACATTCTCATTTGCCACAAAACCAAAACACTCCCCCCCCTCCAGTTTTCCCATGGGTGCCTCTCCTTCTGCTTTCACTCCATCAAAAGACTGATGCTGGATCTCCTGGCACTACTTCAGCTCTCTTCCCACAAACGAACATGGGCAACACTCGCAGCAATTAACACTACTATATACCCCATCCTTGAGCAACAATACTCAAGATTACTTGCTTACTTGCTTGCAAGCATGCAAAGCAAAGCTATGACAAACAAATCCAACTCTCTTGACCGTGGCAGGCAAGCTGAAGCACTCAGCTCCTGACAGCATTTCATCAAAAATAATAAACATCAGGTGATTTCTAAGAAACCAACAGCATTAATATAAAAGAACTCCTTTTTTAATAAGTAGCAGAGTAATAAAAGTGCTAGAGAGTTCCATTTAGTAGCAAAGCTGTAAAAACCTTAAATACACAGAGAGCATCCTTCCTCCTTTCCTGGGGAAAAAATGGAATGGTTGCCTTGCTTGTGCTCAGGGCAAGAAGCAATTACTTTTCTGGGGGGTACTGAACAGGTGGATAGATCATAGATTAATAACATTTGTATAAACTAAGTTGGTATAAAACTTACGCTGGGCTCCTTGCTAGTGTATCTAGCACTCAACACGGTAGGGCTGAGGTGGGGTGACCTCAGGGACTAGAATCATAGAATCAAAGGGCCTCTACAGATGGGCGGCCGTGGGCTGCCCCGAGAAGCCATAGATTGGGGCTGAGGCTGCCCCACTCCTCGGCCCCAATCCACTCTGTGAGCAGTCCTGGAAGGAGCACTAAAATAGCACTCCTTCCTCAAGCCACAGAAAGGGCGCCAGAAGAGGACGCTGTGATGGAAGGACGTCATTGGAGCACCCGCCGTGTGCAATGGCAGGCACTCCGATGATGTCTTCAGGAAGGGGTTGGGGCAACCAGCGTCCGGCTGCCCCTCCCCTTCCTGGGCTTGAAGACAGCACTTTGCGCCATCTGCAAAGCCCCATAGATTCATAGAGTTGGAAGAGTCCTCCAAGGGCCATCCAGTCCAACCCCATTCTGCCATGCAGGAACTCAAAATCAAAGCACCCCCGACAGATGGCCATCCAGCCTCTGTTTAAAGACCTCCAAAGAAGGAGACTCCACCACTCTCTGAGGGAGTGTGTTCCACTGTCAAACAGCTCTCACTGTCAGGATGTTCCTCCTAATGTTGAGGTGGAATCTCTTTTCCTGCACCTTGCATCCATTGTTCTGGGTCCTAGTCTCTGGAGCAGCAGAAAACAAGCTTGTTCCCTCCTCAATATGACATCCCTTCAAATATTTAAACAGGGCTATCATATCACCTCTTAACCGTCTCTTCAAGCTAAACAGACTAGTGTGATATTACATTACAGGCACCGTTTTCTGTGGCCCCCAAGGCTCACTATGAGGTGGGGCCAATTTCACCCTACGTTTGTGTCTCCCCCAGTCATTTAGACACAGATAGTCTTTTACCAACTGTGAGTGACTCCAGTGAATGCTGTATATACAAATGGAGGGATGAAAGTCAATTGTTAATAAGTAGCACTCACCTCTACTGTACTGCTCAGCTGCCCTGGGTTTTCTTTTGCTTGTACCACAAGGAGGTACTGGTGTTGATCCCTCTCATAATCCATATTTCGACTGAGGTACATATCACCTGTTACTTCATTAATGCCAAACAGCCCTTTTGGATTCATTATAAGGCTATAACTCAGTGACTTGTTTTGATGGGACAAAGCAGAAACCGTCAAAAACCTAGAATAAAAATTGTCAAGAATAATTTTAGCCAATTCCCAACATATCATATTCCAGTGTGACTAAGGAACGGAAGCCAGGATAAATCTCCAATAAAGATAATGTAGCTATACCCTCTACATTTAGCATTTTTTAGAAAGGATGCTCCCTCAAGTGATGAAAAACATCTGTCATAAAATATGATTGCCTTTACCTCCATATTTTGCATTTAGAGTGCATTTCTTTGTGACTGGTCACTGAAAGGAAAATATAGGCTTAATCTGAAATCATAACTGTTGAGGTGCACATGTCTGCGGATCTTATGGGAGGAAAAGTGGATTTATCACACAGAATATGAATCCCATTTTGGAAGACAGGCAGGATATAAATTCCAATACATAAATTCCCCATAACATAGACTTTGTCCACAAGACTTATGGGGAAACCTCTTTGTTAAAATATTTCTGAATCATTCTATATCAGTAGCAGTCAATGAAACTAATTTAAAAAAAGCAACCTATGGTAAAACAATTTAACTTTCAAAAAAGCCCTCTGAAAACAAATCAAAAAGCCAGTCCATCATCTCACTAAGCCCCAAATGCTTGGGTAAGCACCCACATTGTAACTTGCCACTAAAACAGGGACAATGGTGGGTGCCCATCCTGCCTCCCACACAATAACTCATTCTAAGAGGGAAACCAGACTTTAATTGTTCTTGTTAACTGCCCTCCAGTCGATCTCAATCCATGGCGACCCTATGGATGAGACATCTCCAAGATCCTCTGTCCTCCACTGCTCTGCTTAAATCCTGCAACCCCTTAATACTCATGACCTCCTTCATAGAGACCATCCATCTGGCTTGTGGCCTTCCTCTCTTCCTACTTCCCTCCACCTTTCTCAGAATTATTGTTTTTTTCCAAAGAGTCCTCTCTTCTCATGATGTGTCCAAAGTCCAACAGTCTCAGTTTTGTCATCTTGGCTTCCAGGGAGATTTCCAGCTTGATCTGCTCTATGACCCATTTGTCTGTCCTTTTGGCTGTCCATGGGATCCTCAGCACTCTTCTCCAGCACCACATTATCTCAAATGCGTTGATTTTCTTCCTATCATCTTTCTTAACTATCCATCTCTCACATCCATACACGGTAATAGGGAATACAATGGCTTGTATGATTCTAACTTTTGTGCTGAGTTGCATATCTTTGCATTTCAGAATCTTTTCTAGTTCTTTCATAGCTAGCCACTCTCCTCATTTTTAGTCTTCTTCTGATTTCCTGACTTCAGTCCCCATTTCTATCAATGTTTGATCTCAGGTATAGAAATTCTTTTTCTATTTAATAACAATAACAATAATATTTATTTCTTATACCCTGCCTTTTGCCTTGGCAATCAAGGCGGCTTACAAGTACAAATACAGATTAAAAACATACATGCCATAAAACCGTAATACAATACCCCCTTTAAAACTAAATACAATAATGAAAGCATAAAGATTAAAACAACATACGTTCTGGGACACCAATAGGAGTGTATAACAGAGATGTACATCGTGGAGAAGCACAGTTCACATGGAGTAGTCTATTCTGGGAAGGTCTGCCGGAAGAGATCCATCTTGATAGCCTTTTTAAAGCTATCCAAGTTGGTTATTTGACGGATCTCTTCCGGCAAGGCGTTCCACAGCCTGGAAGCGGTGGCAGAAAACGTCCTCTGGGAGGTTACTGTTAATCTAGTTTTTATCGGTTGCAGTAAATTCCTCCCAGAGGACTTGAGGGTATGGGGCAGATTTTATGGAAGAAGGCGATCCCTTAGATAGGTTGGACCCAAGACATGCAGGGCTTTAAAGGTCATCACCAACACCTTAGACCAGGGGTAGGCAACCTTTCCCCTTTAAGGGCTGAGGGACTTCAGCTCCCAGAATCCCAGGAGCTATTGGCCAACATGGGACTATTGGCCAACATGGCTGAGGCTTCTGGGAGCTGAAGTCCCTCGGCCCTTAAAGGGGAAAAGTTGCCTACCCCTGCCTTAGACTGTGCTCAGAAACCAACAGGCATCCAATGAAGAGATTTCAGAACAGGTGTAATATGATCACTCTTAGATTTCCCGGTGATCAATCTGGCCGCCATGTTTTGTATTAATTGTAGTTTCCGGACTAGGTATAAAGGCAGCCCCATGTAGAGTGCGTTGCAGAAGTCGAGTCGTGAGGTTACCAGCGCATGTACAACAGTTTCTAGATCCCTTACTTCCAGGAAGGGGCGCAGCTGGCATAATAGCTGAAGCTGATAACAGGTGCTCCTGACAGTTGCATTCACCTGATCTGTCATGTGAAGCGATGAGCCTAGGAGCACCCCCAAACTGTGAACAGTCCTTAGTGGAGAGTGTGACCCCATTCAGGACTGGAGGTTGTGACCCAATACCCGGTTTGGGGGCCCCTACTGTGAGTACCTCCATTTTATCTGGATTCAACTTGTCGGTTTTTCCTCATCCAGTCCATTACTGCCTCAAGACATAGATTGAGGGAAGTGTTAGCGTGGTGACGCAGCGCATGGGAACCATGTAACGTGAAGCACCAGGATCCAGACTGTCTTCAATGAAGCAAGCAACGTTGTCAGTTACAGGAAAACTCCTTTCCCCTCCAGACAGAGCAGAGAGAGACTCAGCAGATGTCTCACTAAGAGGCTTTTAATCTTCAGACATTCTACGTACAAAGGCTATGTACAATGATACACCAGCGCACTCTCCAACACTCTCCACCTTCCACTATCAACCCACATCAACCCACAACTGTGTCCAGAGGCTTGTCCCTTATATAGCCAGTGCTCCACATGGCTTTCTAGCCCTACCTCTTCCTTTTGGACACCTGTCAATCAACAGTATGATTCAGCATGTTTGCAGCCCTTTTGCAGCACTTACTGTGCTTTACAGCACCAGGTGACTCCCTGTCATTATGTCACCTCCTGTTTCATCAGCCTTGATGCTGCATGACTCAGCAGTGGCCAAATGCTTAGTCATCATGGCTGCTGCCATTTACCACATTGTGCATTTTCCCTGGAACATTATTCCAACAGGAAGAACTGCCATCTGCCATCATGGCTGCTGACCGAGACATGGAGAAATATATTTGGGTGTCATCAGCATACTGATAATACCCCACCCCATGTCTACAGATGATCTCCCCCAGCAGCTTCATATAGATATCAAACAGCATCGGGGACAGAATGGCACCCTGAGGGACGCCACATTTAAGCTCTGTTTTTGAAGACCAACTATCCCCGAGTGACACTCTCTGGAATCTGCCCAAGAGGAAAGAATGGAACCACTGAAGTACAGTGCCTCCCACTCCTAACTTTCTCAGGCGTTCCAAGAGGATGTCATGGTCTATCATATCGAAAGCAGCTGAGAGGTCCAAAAGCACCAACTGGGTCACCCTTCCCCTGTCAATGCTTAGGCGCAGGTCATCTACCAGAGCAACCATGGCAGTCTCCACCCCATATCCCACTCTGAAGCCAGTTTGAAATGGATCCAGAAAATCGGTTTCATCCAAGATCACTTAAAGCTGAAAGGGCGACAGTTCGCTTGATCACCTTGCTCAAAAATGGTAGCTGAGAAACCGGTCTATAATTTTCCAGATCCAGGGGGTCCAGGGAAGGTTTCTTCAGGAGCGGTCTAACAACCACTTCCTTTAAATATGTTGGAACAATTCCTTCCCTAAGGGATGCATTGATAACCTTTTTAAGAAAAGCCATCAAGGCATCACCCCCCTGGACGACGAGCCAAGATGGGCAGGGATTGAGGGAGCACGTCGTCGTCTTCACTTTTCTAAGGATCTTCTCCACGTCATCAGTACTCACCGGCTCGAACTGAACCAGTTTATTCTCAAAAATGGGTTTACTGGACGCCTCATCAGTCAATTCTGCTGTAATCCCAGCATCAAAGTCAGCTGTTATCTGAGAGATTTTATCTCTGAAACCAATTGGGATAGGCTCATGTCTGATCTTGGAATCCATGAACTGCCGAGCCACACCCGTTAAACTGAACTCAATTCCAACAGCAATTCCGAGACCAGCTGTGTCAGCTCGGATAGGGAGTCTGTTAAGCAACGGGGTCCTTATTTCTATTTCTTCATTGTTTAGGTTGAACTTGTGAAAGTCCCCAGTTCTCATTATTTTTGCTTTCTTTATGTTCAACATTAAGCGTGCCTTTGTACTTTCTTCTTTGATATTTCTTCGTAGGTGTTCCACATCTGTGAGGTTTTCTGCCACTACTATGGTGTCATTTGCATACCTTAGACCAGGGGTCGGCAACTTTTTTGCCGGCAGGCCGGGGGGGGGAATGGGGCTGGGGCCGGCGTGCACGCTTGCACGCACGCGCGCTTTCCCCCGCATGCGCATGTGCATGACTCCCATCGTCATGCGCATGCATGCGCACGCGCATGGAGGCACCATTTTGGAAACCAAAATGTTGCCCCACATCGCGCACACATGCACACGGTGGCGGGGCGCCATTTTGGCGGCCGCGGGGGTCCCCCAAGGAGGGCTTCCTCGACCGCGCCGGGCCTTGGAGAGGCCCAGCACAGCTGTGGGGGTCCCCCCAGGAGGGTTTCCTCGTGTTCCAAAATGGCGCCTCGGAGGACCCCCACGGCCGCGAAAGGCGGTGGCGGCGGTGGCGGCAGGACCGGGTAGGGGCCGGTTGGCAGGCCTAGGTGGGCCGGGTGCAGCCCGCATGCCGTAGGTTGCCGACCCCTGTCTTAGACTGTTGATATTCCTTCCTCCTATTTTCACTCCTCCTTCTTCTATGTGACCAGACTAGTTTTATCCAATTTATTGTAATCGGTGCTAAGCCACTATAAGGATCAATTAATAGAAAGGCAATGTATAAATATTCTAAATCAGGAGTAGGCAATTTATGTTGCTTCCACATGTTCTTACACTACAACTCCCCTTATTACTGGCTGTGCTGTCTAGGGCTAATAGGCATCAATGTCCCACAACATATTGGGTGCCACAAATTTCCCACTGTCTAATAAATAAATAAAGGAAAACTGCCAGTTGTCACTAGCAGAGCATCAACATGTGAGTGCAATGATCTCTATGCTTTCTGCACAGACTTACCCGCCTTCAAAATATACAGCACCCCCCAATTCCACACACACATGCCACATACATGTCATAATGATAACTTAACAATACTAATGATGAACAACTTTCTAGTGAAAATAATACTAAGAAGAGATTGAGAAAAAAATCAAAGTGACTTATCTCAATAGGAAAACACAAACACATTTTGGCAAAGTCATCAGGATTGCATATTGAAAAAACAGAAACATTAGGAATACATACAATTTTATTGCAACTCATATTGCATTAAAGACCTGTCAATGGGGAAAGGGGTTTCTCCCTGTTTTCCTTAATAACATGCAAAGACTCAAACAAACACACTCCTGGTTTTTTATAGCTGAAGAACAATACTTCCAGAGCCATACCAGCTGGGGAATTTGGAAAGTTGTAGTCTAAACAAGTAACTTTTTCAAGCACTGGGCATTTCCAATTGGGTTTTCAGTACCAAGTATATTGATCTGCTGTATACCATCACCAAAAAACAAATGCTTGTTTCTTTGAGTGCTTCCAGACAAGGTTTTTATTATGCAATTGCATTGCCTCATTGCTAGAAGTTTAACAGATGGTCTACAATTGACCTCTGGATTATGAACAGTAAGAGCCCTCAGTTTAGAAGCACTAAGGAAGCAGCTGAAAGCTTTCTCCCATATGAATCTGTCCAAAATTTAACAGCCCCAGCCAAGGCCCTGTTGCCTGTTACAGCACTCCATGAAGCTAGGCTGGTGTTCATGTAGAATCACAGAATCATAGAGCTGGAAGAGACCACAAAGATCATCCAATCCAACCCCCTGCCATGCAGGAACTCAAAATCAAAGCATCCCCGACAGATGGTTATCCAGCCTCTGTTTAAAAATCTCCAAAGAAGGAGACTCCACCACACTCGGAGGAAGTATGTTCCACTGTCGAACAGCTCTCACTGTCAGGAAGTTCCTCCTAATGTTGAGGTGGAATCTCTTTTCCTGGAGTTTGCATCCATTGTTCCGGGTCCTAGTCTCTGGAGCAGCAGAAAACAAGCTAGCGCCCTCCTCAGTATGACATCCCTTCAAATATTTAAACAGGGCTATCATATCACCTCTTAACCATCTCCAGGCTAAATATACCAGTTCCCTAAGTTGTTCCTCATAGGGCATGGTTTCCAGACCCTTCACCATTTTAGTCACCCTCCTCTGGACTCGCTCCAGTTTTTCAACATCCTTTTTGAATTGTAGTGCCCAGAACTGGACACAGTATTCCAGATGGGGCCTGACTAGAGAAGAATACTTCCCTTGATCTAGATACTATACTTCTATTGATGCAGCCTAAAATTGCATTGGCCTTTTTAGCTGCCACATCACACTGTTGACTCATGTTCAACTTGTGGTCTACTAGGACTCCTAGATCCTTTTCATACCTAGTCACGTTAAGTGAAGTTCCCCCATCTTATATCTATGCATTTCGGGGTTTTTGCCCTAAGTGCAGGGCATCTTGTAATGGAACTTATAATGAGACATGTAACGGGATTTTCACAGGCTTGTTTGGTGATAACATGGGAGAGCCTTGTTATGGCTCTTACCTTCGGAATGCCCTTCCATGGCTAAGCTGTCCCTCATCCTGCATGTTTTATAATGATTTTTATACTGTTTTTAATGCGACAATTTTAATTGTTTTAAGATTTTTATTCTTTTTGTGAGCTGTCTTGGGTTCCACTCCAGAAGAAAGATGGCTGTGGAGAGACACTGGCAAAGTGGAATGTTCACAACAGTGGACTTTATCACACAGGAGACAATTGTCCTCTTCCTGTGAATAAAGCGGCATTTAAACCTGTCAATATCCCATAACAGCGGGATGTTTTTCAGACAACGTCCCCCGAAAAATCCCGTGAATAAAAAGTAGCGTGATTTTGCCGCTTTATTCACAGGATAATGCCATGATAATGGCGACTCAGGAGATGTCATCTGAAAAACATCCTGCTCTAGTGGGATATTGATGGGATTAAATGCCACTTTATTCATGGGAGGAGGACAATTGTCTCCTGTGTGATAAAGTCCAGCCAATCAGAGACAAAAAGGTGGAGGGCCTGCCTGATGACCAGCTATAAAAAGGGGGAGGAGATATTAAGCGTGGATGAGCCCTATTGAACCAGAAAGACATAGAG
Organism: Phrynosoma blainvillii; assembly: GCA_026167975.1. Lineage (NCBI taxonomy): Eukaryota > Metazoa > Chordata > Lepidosauria > Squamata > Phrynosomatidae > Phrynosoma > Phrynosoma blainvillii. Next base: position 16,192,756 of record JANUYF010000007.1, on the reverse strand, counting down.
AAGGTTGACAAGAAATGGTCTCCAGTAGTCGAGTATAGCAATAGAAGATGGCAATGAAATAGCAAGTAGAACCATTGAAATGATAAGATAATTTGATTAAAAAAGGAGATAAGATTGTAACTGGATATGATTGTTTGGATATGATTACCTATCTCTTTTGAATGAGAGTATCTTTTAAAAATCATATTAGAAAAAGACTGAAGAAAAAATACGGTTATAAATGAAAGTATTTATTGTTAAAGGAACACTGGAAGTATTGTATTGCATGACAATGTGATGATTATAATTTGAAATTTTTACTGTATTTTTAGAGGTTTATATAGTATAAATAAATATTTTTTTTAAAAAGAGTGGATGAATGTATCATGTACTGCCAGAGGAGTAGTTAGAAGTAAAGAGATTAGCCTTACTGGGATTCAGACTCCTGCGTAGGGAAGGAAGATTTAAAAGGACAAAAGAAGTCCTGGGAAATTAGTTGTGTGTGTTATGTTCAACAAGCTTTGAGAACTAACTGCAAAAAGATACTAACTTAAGTTCTGTCTGTAAATAAAAGTTATATTTCTTCTTGTTTACAAAGGAGTGGATTGAAGTAATTTATAAATAACAACATCAAAAGCATGCTACCAAGAACATTAGAACACTTAATAGTAAAGGATACTGGGAGTTCATATCTGAGTCACTTATTAAGTGCATGGGCTATGATAAGAATTGGGGCCAATGGGAGGACCAAGGGTTAGAGAGATAGTTCTGAAGGAAGAAAAGCTTCAAGCTATATGTTATAAGACAGGAGAAGGATTCTGTGTAACCCAGTGGTCACAATGACATATAAACAAAAGAAACATGATGATGCAGTAGTAGATGGTAAAATTATGTTTTGCCACAAATAACTAATCCTAACAAGCTTACAAAAATGTCTGAGGTATGTAGTAAACAGGCCTCCTCAGTAGGGTCAAAATCAATTCTGGATCAGTCCAGTCGAGCCTGATTTCATGATACAATATGTCCAAAATCCATAAATTCCCTGATAAGCTTCAAGTAGGGATTGTGACTTCTTGTATTTAATTTCATATGATCCATGTGGTCTGATGATTAGAAACAGCCTTCATACTGACCAGTTTTGAACCATAAGGTGTATATATATATATATATATATATAAAGGAATAGTTAGAAAACCTACTGTTCTTCGAATGCACAGGCAGTAAATCAGATAGTAAACCATTTAGCTTTAAGCTGATTGCACACGCACTAAATTATGACAGATTGTCAGATCAGCTCCAAAGTTCAGCAAAGTCATGTAGACTTTAATGGGTCAAGCCCAACATCTGGTAAGATTATAATACAGCTTATCCTGAAAAAGAGGATGAGTTGCTCTACTTGTATCACCTCACATATGTATTAACTATCATCCATTCATATTTCTCAATGGAAAGGCTATAAACACCATCGAACCAGCTTGCACCCAAACGATATCAGTCATTTGAAAGCCAATGGTATCTGGGCAAAGATTTGGCAAAAATGACTAATTAATCTGGAGGACAAGAGGAGCATTCAATGTGAGGGAACATTTGGCTCAGGTCCTCTTTTCCCTCCTTCAAAAGTAACTCTATACATTAGGTTTGCAGAAGCCCTCACTGTAGTGTCTTCTAGCTAAAGGTAAAGGTAAAGGTATTCTCCGCTGACAAGGTTGTCGTGTCCGACCATAGGGTACTTTGAGAAGCCCTCACTGTAGTGCTTTCTGGCTAGGCCCCTCTTAAATTGGTGCATCCTCACTGCCATAACAGCATTGAGTACTTCCATCGGTGCAGGTGACAGCCTCCATTTTGTTTCTCAGAATGTCATTAAGTGACAGTCCATGGCATTGTGGAAAATTAGAATGGCTTCTGCCAAACACTCAGCACTTGAAATGGGGGTAAATACAGGCATCCATGTAAAGACTATGGAGTCCAGCAGTGTCAAGGGTACTAAGTATCAATGTCAAGGCTATATACTATACCTTCTCCCTCTATGGATCAATGTCAAGGCTATATACTATACCTTCTCCCTCTATGGATAAGTAAAAAAAAATTTCGCCCATGGCTCAACCCCTACTACAACAGTCCAAATTCTGGCGATGCAGGCACACCTCACTTAACAACACCTCTGACAAAGAAGCTTTGTTTGACAAAGTCTATTTATGCCAACCCCACTTTTCCTTCTTGCTCGCTTCTTTCTAGCTGGATTTTTCTTAACAACTTCAGCACTGAGAGTATGGTGATATAAGGCTGGAGAAATACAGACTCTGGGTGTTTACTGTCTATAGTAAGCAACACAATTAAACTTGAGCTGGGAAAGAATGGGATTCTACTCTAGCTGTTCCTACTACAGCTATGTTTGTCCGCAAGAGGCAAGGTAAACAGCCTCTGCCACCAGAATCACTTACTAACCATGCATGAACAACAACACAGAAAGAAAAGAGGAGAGCAAATACGTCTGCCTCACCAGCTATCCCTAGCATATTAAAAAAAAAATCAATTCTGGCCACCAAAATGGAAATAAGAAAAGTGGAGTCTGGGAAAAGAAAAAAAATTATTCCTGGATGCAATCTGTTGCACATATTGTTAGTTATGAATTTTAAAAATTAAACTTTTGAACTTTTTTGTGATGTACAATACAAACCTATCCCTATTCTGTCTCTATTTGGATAGGTCCATCTCTGGTACCAAACTTTCTGTTAAAGAAGTAATGCTCAGCGACACATCTACTTTGTTAACTGAGACATAACTGTACCTGAATTTGGAACCTTATTAGCCTATTTTGAGTCATAAACTTCAGGGCATGCAGCTGTAGAATTTAACTTTATAATTATATAATGAAACCTTCTACTAGTACTCACGATTCTTCTGGTGGAGTATTTTCAGGAATGTAAACAGCATACGATGTGTTGTGAAACTGTGGGGCTCGATGGCCAGCAACCACAGAAACATAGGCAGGAGAGCCTTGGAGGCCAGGTTTGTCAGCTGCTAGCATAGTCAGTAAATATTCCCTCTCCTTCACCAATGGCAAACCTGTTGTTTTGATCCAACCAGTGTCCTTTTCAACCTCAAATCTATCTTCTCCACCTACATAGAAGCAAAAAGAAAGATGGCAGCTGTGATCAGGAACAATGAGTGAAACAGGTAGCTTCTTTTAACATGAGCAATTTTCATACTGTCTGTTTCATTGCAAGCAGTTCCTACCCATTCGTTTATTCATTTAGGGAATGACCAGTCTGTATGACTGTATGACTATAAATTATGATTTTGAAAGCAAATCCCCAATGGAAAGCGGATGCCCTCCTCACAAAGCTGCTTCATGAAGAGTTGGAATTCCTTGTGATGCTTAAGAGTATTAGCAAAGATGTCCTGGTAAACCTGCACTTCAGTATCTCCATACTGTAGATTGGTTAGAACTTAGAATAGAAGTTAAGGCATTGAGTGTCTTTAGATTTTGGATTTTATGGGGATACCATACAACTATTACAATCACATCCCATATTCTGTCTGATATCTGTGTCTTGGCTAGCTTACTTCGAGACCTGTACGCACATTCCAGTTCATCTTCAGTTAGTCCCAAATCTGGGCAGAGTTATGTTATAATGAATTTGGCCATCTTGTCATTATTCTCTTTGACCTCAGAGAAAAGTATAGGTCAAGCAGTCAAAGGGCCTTTGCAGACTACCAGAAATAGTGCACATTAAATTGAGGCACTGCCCTGGCTCAGTGCTAGGGAGTCATGGGAATTGTATTTTTTTCTGGGACATTGAGCCTTCTCTGTCAGAGAGCTCTGGTGCCACAATAAATTACAGTTCCCATGATTCCCTAGCACTGAGCCAGGGCAGTGCCTCAATTTAATGTGCACTATTTCTGGCAGTCTGCTTAGGCCCAAAGTCTGTTTTCCTGGTCCTCAAGCTTACTCTCAAGAAGATTCATATGGACACAGAGCTGGTTGAGGAAACACTTGTTTCAAACCTAGGTTTAATGTTTCCAATGCTGTGGTTTCAATTTTAGAAATGCTAGCCGTAAGTTTGTTAAATTTAAGGGCTAGACTAGAGTGTCATTCTGTTCTCGTAAATGGTCGTCCATTTTGGGGTCTATCTTGCCCGCTGAAGCCCTGCTGTTTTTTGCACTGCCAGGTGCCATATTATCTTCCTCCACTTGCAAGGTGGAGGAAGATAATACATCACATCAATGGGCTTTTTAGAAAGAGAGTAGCTAGTTAAAACACAGCTCATACTTCCAAACGCCAGCTGAGACACACCCCAAACTGAGTAATATTGGAAAATTTAAAAATAGTACTGTACTCACTCAGTGGAAAAAGTTGCAAAAAGATACTTGGTGCTTCCTGGAGCGTGAGAACTAGGCAGCCATTTGATTCATGCCAAGCAACTGTTCTATTTATATCCAGGTTGAATGTCAATCAAAACTTACTCTCTCTCTCATGCGGGCTTATTCTCATGAACTCATACTGATCTGATTCCCATGAGCTCATATTGCCATAATCAATGAAGTGTTCCCTCTGGCAAGCGACAAGCTCTGGAGTGTCTCTGCTTCTCTCAGGAGAACCCCCTTGATCCACAATATTGTTTATCTATAAGTAGGTGCCTTCCTTGGCTGGTTCAGAGTCCACCCACCATACCTAAGAGGAACTTGCTAGAATTCTGGGATTCTAGATTTTGCCCCCCAATACCAGGACTGAACCTGATACATGAAAATCAAGCATCCTCTTCACAGACCTTTGTTCCTTCCTACAGTTAATTTGACAGGATTTTGTTCAAAATTATGTTTTACCAATAAACACAAACATCCAAGTACAGATTGAGGCAGGAAGGGGAAATGAAATACATATACATAGATGTGTATGTGCTTTGTAAAATATTAAGAGTTGTACTTACCTTCCACAAGAAAATATTCAACGGCTCCATTTTCTTCTTCATCTTGATCCTCAGCCAAGAGCTTGTATACTTTGGTGCCTGCCGAGGCTTTCGGTGAAACTGTGGCTAAGTAGGGAAAAGGCTTCATGACCCATTCAGGGACGTTGTCATTGACATCTGTCACTCTAAGTTCTAAGTTTATGAGATGCCAGTTCTTTCCTGTAGGTTAACAAGGGAAAAGAAAAGGAATGCTTAGTGCTAGCAAACAGCCTTTCTGTAACAATAACAACAAAATGCAAAGTAAAAATCCAGAGGTTATTGTTTCATTTTATTTATCTGGGGGTTGATTCACACTATGATTTAATCCAGTTTGCAAACTGAGTTAAAAGTGCCTCATTCACACTCAAACCGATTTCACCCCCGAGTGCATCCGGAGTGAATTGGGCAAACTGGCATAAGCCCTCTTGACCCGGGTCATTTTGAAAAGGTTCTTTTAGCGTGTCTTTTAAAAACATGTGGGTTGCCCCAAATGTGAACGCACTGCCGATCACATTTGGGCACCGGGGGGGAGGGGCAATGGGCAGAGGGTTGTCAGAGGGGTGGAAAAGTCTTTTCAAACCACCCCTTTTCCCCCTCGCAGCGCTGGTGGCAGTTCCGTGGATCTCTCTGATTTTAAATTTCCTGCGCTGTCAAAGTGGTCCCTTTAAATTAGCCTGCAGCTGTTTTCCATTTATGCTGGTGATTTGGTGCCCATTTTCCCTTTGAGGCAGAGGTCAGGGAAGTTGGGGAGAGGGGTCGGGGGGCATGGTATGGCGTGGTTTTTTAAAAAACTTTGACAGACGCTGCACTCCTGTGCAGGATCTCAGGACCATGGGTTCACAGGTGTGGGAAGTCTTTGGCACACGGGGGGGGGGGGGGGGGGCTGCCCTGGCATGCATTAATCCTTAGTTGTAGTTTCCTCCATGGTATGCATGGATCCCATGGATTAATGCATGCCAGGGCAGTTTCCCCCCTCTCCCCAACTTCCCCAACCTCTGCTTTCACCTTTCACCCAGCTGCCTATTACTTATTTATTCAAATATTTCTATTCCACCCTGTATCTACAGATTTCTGCATTTTACATACACAGTAAGATCATCTTGACCAACTTCAAACAATGTAAAATGATAAATACCAATTGAAAGAAGCTAAATCGTATTAAACTGTTTAACAACAGTTCAAAACCAGTCATAGTTTTTAAAAAAATGTAAAACCATGCACATGTTTAGATTTGTATAAAATCAATTATTAGCTATCTAACCAGGTTCAATGTCTAATCGTAATATATAAATCCCTGAACAATTTGGGATCAGGTTATCTGGTATATCCTCTCCCCTGGTATAGACTTGTGAGATGCTAACAGCATTAAAGAAGGAATTGTTGGTTGTTCTGCAACCCTGCAGATTGTCATCTGGATCTTTTTGTTAAGTGGGGGGACTGCTTCGCCTTCCAGTATTTGGGAGTGTGTTCTCCTCTCCTGTTACCCTCAATTCTTTGTTGTTGTTACTTACCCTCAAGTCCACTCTGATTAATCTCCAAGAATCCCTATCTTCCACTGCCTTGCCCAGATCCTGCAAGCCCTTCCCCATAACCCCCATGATCAAGTCTATTCATCTGGTCTGTAGTCTTCCTCTTTTTCTTCTACCCCGTACCTTTCTATCCTTATTGTTTTTTCTAGTGATCCGTGACTTCTCATTATGTGGCCAAAGTACAATAGTCTCAACTTGATCATCTTAGCTTTCAAGGAGAGCTCTGATCTGATCTGTTCAAGAACCCATTTGTTTGACTTCCTACCTGGGGAATAAAGAGTATTTCTGTTTTGTTAATTTTACAGCACTCACTCCACCACTGACCGTCCGTACCTGGGCTTCCATTTTGCATTCCTAAAGGATGGGGCTGCATGTGCATGTGTGTGTGTGTGTGAGAGAGAGAGAGAGAGAGAGAGAAAGAGAGAGAGAGACAATGTATACAAGGGCTACCCCATGCCTGCCTTCCTTGGAGCCTCCTTTCCTCTTTGCACACCTCCCAACACACACCATCCTCCCATCAGGGCAAACTGCGTAGCATTTGATAGGGAAGATATGTGTGTGCAAGTTGGGAGGTCAAGAGGGAAAAACTGCTTATACACAAAGACAAACCAGACTCTTCCCAATCCTTTGTAAAGCAGAGTGGGGCAGCTTGAGATGGCAGCTTTAAGTGCAAGGCAGATTTGCATGATTTGCTGTGGGAAGATGGCAGCTGGAACTGAAACAAACTCTTTTTAGCTCTTTCTTTGTCCTTTCTTCTTTCTTAAATGTTACGTGTCTTCAAGTCATTTCTGACTTACAGTGACCCTAAGGTTAACCTATCATGCAGTTTTCATGCTGTAAAGGTACAGGTAAAGGTATTCCTCATTGACAAGGTTGTCAAGTCATGTCTGACCGTAGGGGGTGGTGCTCATCTCTGTTACTAAGCCCAAGAGCCAGCGTTGTCAGAGACTACTCTGTGATCATGGGACCAGCATGAATGCACAGAATGCTGTTTGCCTTGTCACAGAAGTGGTACCTATTTATCTACTTGCATTTGCATGCTTTTGAACTGCTAGACTGGCAGAAGCTAGAACTAGTGACAGGAGCTCACCCCATGATGCAGCACCCAAGCCTCTAACTGATAACCTTCTGGTCTTGCAATCAACAGTCAGCGCCTTAACCACTTGAACCACTGCAACCCTTTTCATGCTGTACATTTCTGTAAATGGGGAGAAAATATTTTTCCACCCATCTACAAGCCTAGATCTTCCTCATCGGACGTTGGCTGGGTCACCAGGAGTGCCACTAATGATGATGATGATGATGATGATGATGATGATGATGATGATGATGATTTCTTATGCCCCACCTTTTGCCTTGGCAATCACTAGTATTACTGTTATCATGATGTATTGGGTGAGTGGGAAGTTGAACTCTCCCCCCCCCCATAACCTCAACAGCACATCAAAAAATGGTGACAACACACTTGTCAGGCGAGGATGTCACCTTCCACCAACCTGTCCCTCTCTCCCCTACAACCACTCTACCAACTGATTCCACCCTGATCTCAATTCAGAGCACACATTTTAAAATAACAGACTGTGTAGTAAAAAGTTATTTTTTAAGCCTCAGGCTTTTGCTTCAAATGTAGAGGAATGGCATGTTTTCCAACAGGATTAAAGTATGTTTTATATTCTGTTTGTTTAATTGTATTTTTTTTTGGGGGGGGGGCTACTGGGGGATGGGATTGTTTGCTTTATCTTGTAAGCCACCTCAGTTGTATTTTACAGAGAGGCGGGATATAAATAAATAAATTATTATTATAATTATTATTATTATTATTAGGATCGAGGTAAGTACAAATTATTTTACAGATGTGGATTCAACAAATGAGAAATCTTCCTACTACTAATAAAATTCAGCTGAGAAATCAGGAGATTATTGCACCTGAAATCCACGCCAGGTTACACACGGGTTCTAACCATCAGCGATGGATCTTATCGCATTGTCCCATGCCCGGGAAGTAGGCAGTCCATATCCAACCCAGGCTTCTCCAGCAGCTTTTCATGAATGGGAAAATCCTGTTCATGAAAAGCTGCAGGAGAAGCCCAGGATGGATACAGTCTGCCTACTGCCTAGGCATGGGACAATGCAATAAGATCTGTCACTAATTGTTACAACCTGCGTGTAACCTGGCGCAGATTTCAGGTATGATAGCTCCTCAGTTGCCCCTGGCCACCAGCAGCTTCTGGTCACTGCAAGCGATACTTCACTGTCATCACTGTTGGGTGAAGTGCTCAACCCTCCAGCTTAGACCACAGGCCACTAGTGCCTCTGTCATCTCTGTGCTACTGCCATGCTTCCAAGGTAGTTACAACTACTGCTGTAAAGATGGCCACCACAGCTGTGAAGGGTTGATGCACACAATAAAGTTTCAAATATTACAGCTTTCACATAAGGCCCTAGCACATAGAAGTAATTTTGCCCCCTCCTCAAGGAGGCTGCAATGTTTAAATCAATGCTCACTTTATCACAGAATTGCTAAAATGGTCTTAGCACCTGGTTCCATCTTCCATTTGCCATTGTAAGAACGGTTCAAAATTGTTGCTGCATTCAAGACTTTAACCATCTGTGATTACTAACATCCTATACAGAAATAGCACTATTGGTGCACTTAAAAGAATCCTCTATTAACTGAACAATCAAATACATGGAGCACTCTAAATATAACCCTTTGTTACAAGCACTTATCTCATAAACAGTATAATCTTCTTGAAGAACTATAATATCCCCGAAGCACCTTCTAGGGCATGCCATATAACTGCAGAGGTTTGTTTTCCATCTCCACTAGTTCATATATTTTGGGGAGGGTGGAAAGAGATTTCTTGGCCCTTCCTATTAACTTTGCACAGTCGTTATCTCTTTGTTTATGCATCAGATATAAGTCATATGAAAATGGTTTTATTGGGATGTCTCACAGCACAGAAGGAAGTTTAGTTTGTACAGTACAGTACAGTACAGTACTACCATAATCTTCCATCTATAAACAACCAGTAAGTGGATTCTGGCAAAGAAAATTCCCTGGTGCAACGATTAACTCTTCCAAGTTTAAGTTTCTTAGTATAGACTCCAAAGTCTTAACCTTTTACAACCCTTAAGTACTTTGTGTCCTTCCTAAAAATAAGTGCCGTCCCACTGGTGCTCACAGAACAAAAGCCTCTGTGACTTTTCGCATTCACAACACACCGAGATCAAATCAATCACACAACTGTAGGACTTAAAGTCTGCATAACTAAGGAAAACATCTCATTCCCTGTTCATTTTTTTCTTAAAAATTACAAAATACACAACAACAACAACATTTGAGTCATCAATACAACTGCCAGAAATTATGCTATCAAAAACTACAAAATTCAAGTTGGAAATGTGGTTAGAAATTTAAACTTGAAGCCAACAACCAAACACTGTTCGAAAGAGAAAATATGACATTAAGTATATTCATTTATCAAAGTATCAGACCAAAAACAGAGATGTTGTACAGGTGGAGGGCATGGAGCTGTCATTCCATTAATATATTGTAAAAACAAAGACCATTTTGCATCAAATGAAAAACAAGTCCCTCCCCTCTTTTCCCAGCATCCAACTCACATACCACCAAAGGTTGGGAAACAAAACACCTGCCAGGGAAGGAAGCCATTGTGGAGTGAGGAAAAGCAACACCAGGTAAGCAGCTGCCAAGGCCTCCTGCCTGCTCATGGAAGGAAAATAGTCCATGCTAGCTGCCACTGCCTCACTTTCCCGCCCAGAAAATATCAGAAGGATTTGAAGGGGATAGTTGCAACATCCCCTTGAATACACAACCAGCCACAGCCTTGCCTTGCCTTCCTTCTCATTGCCCCAGAAGGAAACACAGGGTAGGGCAGGGCAGTGATAGAGAAGGTAAAGTTGTACCACTCGTGCGGGCAAGGGGATGCCACCACCACCACCATCTCTTTCTAGGTTTGGCCAGGCAGGAAAGTGAGGCAGTGATGACCAGCAGATTCATAGACTCTTTTCCTTCTGGGGAAGGGATGAGTGTGTGGCCAGCACTGGTGTAGCTGCTGCCATCACCTCCCTTTTCTGCTGGCCAGCAGCCCATACAAACCCAAAAGGAGCAGGGCAGCAGCTGGATAGGATGCCCCTGCCAGGAAGTTTAACAGGACAAAATTGTCATTTATGTTAAAATGATGGGACAGTTGGAAAATGTTACAAAACAGTACTGTCTTGTTTAAAAAGGTATATATATGGGCAAGTCACACGCTCTCAGAAAACCCTGTGATAGTTCACTTTAGGGTCGCCTTCAGTCAGAAACAACTTGAAGGCACACAGTAACAACTCCCTTTTAAATCAGAAAGCAGACACAGAACAGAAGAGAGTGAGCCCTAGCACCAAAAATACTGAAAGGAAAGGAGGATGCTAACCTAGTAAATACACAGACCCACTGTAGAGTCTTTGCAAACTGCAGCGACCAGTCAATTGAAAATTGTAACAAACTGGTGTTATACTAGGGGCTCATTCACACTAGAGTTTTGTGCCATGTAGATCTGGGGAAATTCGACAATATATTTGAAAATGCAATATTAAATCTGACCTGAATCAAAGTTCCCACTATGGGGGGTTGCAGACTGCCAGAAATAGTGCAAATTGAGTCCACTTTTAGGGTTAGGGTTAGGGTTAGGGAATCATGGGAACTGTATTTTATTGTGGCACCAGAGCTCTCTGATAGAGAAGGCTCAATGTCTCAGAAAAAAACCAATTCCCATGATTCCCTAGCACTAACCCTAACCCTAAAAGTGGACTGAATTTGCACTATTTCTAGCAGTCTGCAACCCCCCTAAGTTTACCCCGGTTTAATCTCTCCAGCACAATTTAACCCTCTCAAAGTTCACACTGACCAACATAACTATTAAAAATGGATCCTCCACATCGATCACATTTGATCATGTTTGGGTCTTTTGTTGTTGTTGTTCTATCAATCAAATGATGCACATCTACATCATTCCATTTTATTTGTCATTGTTGTTGATGTCACTTTCGATCCGGTGTCGCCATTTCTGATGCCTACTCCACGTGGTCTTCCAGCCCCATAATGGATCCTTTGTTTTGGGTCCTTTTCCATGCCATGTGGACACACTTGCAAGACATCCTCTGCATTTTCACAGTTGTCTACTGTCTTTCCGCATAGGCAGGTGGATACTCCTCAACTTTAAAATTTGCAAAACTCATCAATAGTGTAGCCATTTTGGGAGTCACACTATTTCAGCCTCATGGATTTGTGATATCAAACCCTGCAGAATAAAAGCTTCTTAAAAAACACCATGCATAGATTTGCCTTAGGCAGGGCAGGAGAGGATGGCATAAGAATATAAATTATATGATATCCAGGGGGAGGGAGGAATTAGCACTCCAAAGGGGTACAGTTTGGGTTTAGGACAAACTGCCCCCAGTTCCATCTCAATTGCACAGTCCGTTTCCCTATGGGGAGACAACTGATCACTTTCCTTCTCCTCAAACACCTCCCTGAAGTCCTGGTAAGGGCAGGTTGTCTCTGGAGTGACTTGCCCCATTCTCTCGGTGGGAAAGTAAACAGCGTTCTGTGCAATCATGCTGGCCCCATGATCACAGAGTAGTCTCTGACAATGCTGGCTCTTTGGTTTAGAAACGGAGATGAACACCGCCCCTACTGTCGAATACGACTTGAAATCCTTGTCAATGGGGAATACCTTTACCTTTTTAATAGTAATAATATAGAGCCAGTGTGATGTAGTGGTTTGAGTGTTGGACTACAACTCTGGAGACCAGGGTTCAATTCCCCACTCGGCCATGAAACCCACCGAGTTTCACCTTGGGCAAGCCGCATGTTCTCAGCCTCAGGGGAAGACAATGGCAAACCTCCTCTGAACAAATCTTGCAGAGAAAACGCCATGATAGGTTCACCTTAGGGTTGCCATAAGTCAGAAACAACTTGAAGGCACAATAACAATAACAACAACAACAACAGCCAGCCCTTTTAAAACCTGAATAGTCATTTTTTTAAAAAGAAGTTTTTTTAAAAAGTCATTTGGTCTAAACCAGCCAAATCTGGAACATCGTCACATCCTACCACCATGTAACATTTTGGCTTCAGCAGAATTTTGAAAGCAATTTTGAAAGCTGCAAGGTGGCTGGATGTGAACACTCCACACACTCCAAGAGAAATGGAACATTTTCAATGCAAGACTGTTTTGTTTGCAGCTTCCTTTGCTAAAATTATTTGCTTATCAGCTCAAAAGGAAAAAAGCAATTCACAAACTAGGTAAACATGCAATACACTAGCCAGGGAGTCATCACTTAGCTGGCCCCAGCACTGTAGGACAATCCAGCTGTTTGTTAATATGGCCCTGTGGTCTATGAACCATTAGAGACAAAGCCTCCAGCACTTCCAAGATGAAAACTGGGACGTGTGACCACACAACAACAGAGTATGGTCAAGATGGCAAAAGTATAAATGAGGAAGAAAACAAAAGCTAAGAGTTTGCTTCCTTATGAGCCTACTGAGTAGAGGAAGATTTGGCCTCCCATCCTCTCCACTTTACAGAATTAATTGAGTGCAAACTAATTTTACACTCTGAATGCAGTCTGCAGCAACTGAAGTAAGCCAAGGAAGAAAGTGAGAGAAGAAAGAAAGTGGGATATTTTAAAACTGAAAAAATGGGATGACAGAGGATTAATCAGGACTGTTTCATGCCAAATCAAGACAACTGGAGGGTAAGAAGAAACATTTTTTACTTTCTCCTGTACCATGATTGCAGTTTAGGATTGTAACAGGGACTAGACAAGACTGTATGTTTTCTACACCAAGACCTACAAATATGAACAGACAAGTTGTGGAAACAAGTCTTTCAGTGTCTGGTGAAGCATAAGTTGACAAGGGCTTGCCAGAGGACTGAAAATGCAATGCAGAGACAAACTGACATGGACAATAACATGCAGTGTCTGTATATAAAGCAGGACAGCGTGCTAAGAAATTTCCAAGTCACACTTACACCAACAATCCATTTCATACAATTGACACCCGCAGCTGTTTCAAAAAGTGTTCCCTCGTGCCCATTAATTTCAAGGCCCTAAATTGGATATTTTTGTTTTGAACAAACAAAAAAATGGTGGCAAATTCTGCAAGGCATATTGTTTGTATGTAAAACTGAATGTTATAAGAGTTATGAGAGTTGGAAAGGAATAGTGATCCTGAACAAATTGGCAAAACCATTTCCAGTACAAATTAAAACAGGTATGAGTCCCAGTTTGGGAGGAGAAAGCAGGATAAAGTAAATGGATAAATAAATTTACTTATTCAAAACAGATAAGTGAAACATTTATCTTTTTTTCTGGACAATGTTCAAAGTTGAACGTGAGAACATATGCTCGCTGTACTTCCAACTGTGCAAAATGAGAAGATATTACTTGCCTGATCTACCCAATGATTTGAGAACAATTTAGTAAAATCAATCTACGATTAATTCCTGAATTTTGTAACCTTGCTTTCCTCTCCTTATATATTCACTTCTGCTTTCCTTTTGGTGGCGGTCATTGCAAAGGAATATGGCTGATAGTGCTTTTTGCACACATGGCTCTGAAGCAAACCTTGCTGCATTTTCTTGTATATCAACTTTAATATCAATATGGGCATATGTAAATGTTGTAAGGAAGAGTTACATGCAAAACAGTAACAAAGTCAATGGCTCACCTAGACCTGGCATTCTAGAGTGCCTTCTAGAGGCAAAAACATTAAATTTGAAAGGGTGGAAGAAGTATATGAAAATAAGATAGATGAATTATAGCACAGGAGAAGGGCCTAAATACCCTGAAGGCACCAGATGTGCACTGATTTTGGAAACTAAATAGAGTCAGCCCTGGGTAGTACTGGGAGACTGTCAGGGAATACCAGGTGCTGCAGGAAAAAGAAATGTAAAACCACCTCTGAGCATTCCTTGCCCTAAGAAAACCCTAAGAAAACCCTATCAAATTTATGGGTTCCCTAAAGTCAACTGGTGACTTAAAACCACACATACATACACTAGGTAACATTGGAGGAAGAAAGTTATCATGCAATCCCTATCCTAAAATCCCTGCACAGCTTTCCTGTCCATTTCTAGATGCATCACACACATCACTTTTACTTTCAAAGTCTTCCATGGACTTCTTTCACCACCACCTCCTCGTTCTTCTCTCACATATTCTTGTGCACAGAACATCAGAAGCTGTATTATACCAGGACAGACTAGCTCTCCATCTAGCTTGGCACTATCTATTCTGAGTGGCAGTGATCCTCTGTGGTCTCACACTTTATAGTCCTTCACACAGATGATGCCTCTTCATGAGCTTCCATCCTCAAGTTCCCCAACTTTCAGCAGTGCAAATGTCCCAATGTCCTTCAAACAATTTCACCCTTTCCCTCTTGCTACTGTAACCCTTAATGTTGGAACAGAGTCCCAGTGAGATGAACTCCCCTTTCAGGCCCAACAGAGAGAAGCTGCTCAAGCCATGCTCTCCTCTCCTCCACCAGAATCCCAGCTTGCATGATCATGGCCGGACTCTCATGGCAATGTTGCTATTATTGTATGTTTTTAAAATTAAAATTTGTTTGATCTTTTATGAGAAAAGTACATAACCTTGCATACATAACATACAAAAGAAAATAAAGGGAGAAAACAGAAAGAATAATATGAAACAAGGGCAAAATACACTAGATTGTATGGCTGTTACTTTGCATCATGAATTAGGTGAATAAATTTTCTGCAGAAGTTGGTAAGTCTTTCATGTTTAACTGGAAAATATCCTTCCAGATGCTTGATTGTGCAGCTGGGAGTTGTTGCAAATGTTCATTTACACAGTCAATAAAGATTGTCCAGTCTTCCTGAGATGCATTGCTTCTCTTTTGTCCATTGCAGAATTTCATTGTATAGGGATGTTTTTCTAGCAACCACGTATTTCTAATCCTTTCCTGTCAACTATCAATATTAAGATTCCCAGATTTCCAACATTTGGCCACCTCTAGTCTGGCCATCATAATAAAAAAAGGTAGTCAAGTTTAGTGTTATTATTAACATATTTGTTGTTGTTATTAACTGCCCTCAAGTCAACCGAACTCATGGTGACCCTCTGGATGAGACATTTCCAACCCTCCAACCCCCCATCCTCCACTGCTCTGCTTAAGTCCTATAGATTCAGGCCCGTGACCCCTTAATTGAGTCTAGCCACCTGGTGTGCAGTCTTCCTCTTTCTAATGCCCTCCACCTTTCCAAGCATTAATGTCTTGTCTTTTCAAATAAGTCATGGCTATCTCATGATGTGACCATAGTACAATAGCCTCAGTTTCATCATCTTGGCTTCCAGGGGGATTTTTGGTTTGATTTGTTCAAGGACCCACTTGTTTGTCTTTTTGGTATCCTCAGCACTCTTCTCCAGCACCACCTCTCAAAAGTCTTGATTTTCCTCTTAACCATTTTCTTTCACTACCCACCTCTCACATGGTGATGGGGAATAGTATGGCTTGGAGTATTCTGACTTTAGTGCTCAGCTGTATGTCTTCACTCTTTAGAATGAGAGTAAAATGAGAGCAAGACAAAAATAAACAATTTGATGTGTAATGCATGAGATTTGATACAGAACTGCATTCCAGAATTCTTTCACCCTGGGGCATTCAACCCACATGTATAGGTACTACCGCTAGCTTTACATCTCCTCCAGCAAATTAGTGGGAGGGTTTTTAACAATTTTGCCAGTTGGGTAGGTGTGAGGTACTATCTATGGGTGATTTTTTTAGCATTTTCCCTTACAGAAGCTGATCAAGACTTATATGGCGAGGAGGACCAAATGCATGCCCATTCAGCATCTGAAACATTCATTTTCAATTCCCATTGCCAAAATGAATGAACAAATTCCCCCCTCATATGTTGTTGTTGCATGCCTTCAAGTTGTTTCTGACTTATGGAGACACCTATCCATCTATGCACCTATCACAGGTTTTTGTTGACAAGACTTGTTCAGAGGGGTTTTTGCCTTTGCCTCCCTATTACACTGACAGAATGTGGCTTGCTTGGTTTCCATGGATGAACAGGGAATCAAACTCTGGTCTCCAGAGCCATAGTCCAGTTTTCAAACCATTACAATGCACTGACTCGCACTGCCAATATACCACCTCCTTTTTAATTTGCTTTCCAGCTGGAAAATGAAGCCAAATTTTGTGGCAACTACTACCAAACTTTGAGAGAGTGGGAAGAGGGAGGTCTTCAGGCCTCCTCTCCCTAGGAGCATTCCTGTTGACAACATCACAGTACAAAATGTAGCACCCCTAGCCATTGATTATTAACCCTAGCTTTGGTTAATACTTGGAGCTTTGGTTAATACTTGGAACACCGATCTTACCAAGGCTGTCGACACGATTGCTCCCAAGCATCCTTTCCAATCCGCTCCAAACCGGAAGCAATGGTATACACATGAAGCGAGTTGGACAACTCGACTCTTATCTGACAAGACTCGTCATAGGAACTTTCTTTGGTCCTATCGAGAGGCAATACGTGCAGCACAGAGATTCTTCTGTTCTGCACATATTGCGTCTGCAGAGTCCCGTCCAGCAGAGCTGTTTAGGGTGGTAAGGGAGCTGATGCAGGTACCTCCTGTGCAGAACCCAACAACGGCCTGCTGTGACATGTTTAACAACTTTTTTGCAGATAAAATCTCTCAGATAAGAGCCGACTTAGAAGCCAGTGTTTTGACAGAAACAACTGATGAGGTATCCAGCGACTCCGTTAATGAAGTTTATCCTGGATCAGCTTCAATCTGTGAGTACCAATGAAGGTGACAGCTCCTTGGCAGAGTGAGGAAAACGACCTGCCCTCTTGATCCTTACCTATCATGGCTGGCTGTCCAGGGGGGGGATGCATTAAGGATGTTCCTTACAGACATCATCAATGCATCCCTCAGGGAAGGTCATATGCCATCTTGTCTGAAGGAAGCGGCTGTTAGGCTGCTTCTGAAAAAACCTTCCCTGGACCCCCTGGATATGAACAACTATAGGCCAGTCTCTTTGCTACCATTTCTGAGCAAGGTAATCAAGAGGGCAGTTGCTCTTCAACTCCAAGCTGTCTTGGATGAACCCTATTATCTAGACCCATTTCAAACTGGCTTTAGGACAGGATTTGGAGTTGAGACTGCCATGGTTGCGCTGACCGACGACCTGCGCTTGGGCATCGACAGGGGTAGTGTGCCCCTGTTGGTGCTTTTAGACCTCTCAGCAGCTTTTGATACAATAGATCATGGCATCCTCTTGATCGCCTGAGTGGGTTAGGAATCGGAGGCACTGCGTTGCAGTGGTTCCGTTCCTTCCTCTCGGGCAGATCCCAGAGGGTGCTGCTCGGGGACAGTTGCTCCCATAAAAAGGAGCTCACCTGCAGCATCCCTCAAGGCGCCATTCTGTCCCCGATGCTGTTTAACATCTATATGAAGCAACTGGGTGAGATTATTCGAAGTTATGGGGCTGGGTGTTATCAGTATGCTGATGACACCCAGATCTATTTCTCCATGTCTTGATCATCAGCCTCAAACACCGATAGCATCTCACAGTAGCGGCCCTGAAACCAAGAATCGGGTTGCAACCTCCAGTCCTGGACGGGGTCACACTCTCCGTAAAGGACTGTGTTCACAGTCTGGGGTGCTCCTTGACTTGTGGCTCCTGATAACAAATCAGGTAAATGCGACGGTCAGGAGTGCCTGTTATCAGCTTCGGCTGATACGCCAGCTGTGCCCTTTCCTGGAAGTAAGGGACCTTGAAACTGTGGTGCACTCGCTGGTAACTTCCCGTCTGGATTTCTGTAATGTGCTCTTCATGGGGCTACCCTCGTGCTTGGTCCGGAAACTTCAGTTAGTACAAAACATGGCAGTCAGAGTGGTTTCTGGATCATCTAGGAGAGACCACATAACCCCGATGCTAAAGACCCTCCACTGGCTGCCTATCAGTTTCCGGGCCAAGTATAAGGTGTTGGTTATTACCTTTAAAGCCCTAAATGGCTTGAGTCCAACCTACCTTCGAGACCGCCTCCTCCCATATAATCCTCCCCATGCACTCCGGTCCTCTGGCAGGAACTTGCTCCAGCCATTAAAATCTAGGCTGTCTGCAACCTCCCAGAGGGGATTCTCGCAATCGCCCCCAGATTATGGAATGGCCTGCCAGACAAGATCCATCAGATTACAATGCTAAACAGCTTTAAAAAGGCTGTTAAAACAGATCTCTTCCGGTAGGCCTTTCCAGAATAGATTTCCTGGCCTCAGGAACCCCCCTACTATGCTCTCTCCCAAATTGGATGCTGCCGCTACGCTTGTTGCCCTATATTTTTTTGTTGTTGTTGTTCTGGTTTGATTATTGTATATTATTTTAATGTAAGATGTTTTAATTAGTGTTGGTTTAATACTTTTTTAAGGGGAGAAGGTGGGTATTGGGTTTTCTTGGATTATACTGTATGTACTTTTAATTGTTGTCAGCAGCCCCGATTGTGCTACGAGGGGCGGGGTACAAATAAATGTTGTTGTTATTATTATTATTATTATTAACCCTGGAGCACCTGTTCCAATTACATCACTAATATTTATCCAGCCTTGCTTTCATCCATACACTTCAATATGTAAGAGTGATTCCTCTTGGCTATCCAGTTGAGGTAGGTCAGAACTTCTCATCTGTTTGAAATTTATCTGGATACATTGTTTTCCACTGGCTTTTAAAGATGTCAGCCTTAGACCAAAATGGACTTCTCTCAGTGAAGGCACAGAACAGTACTGAACAGCAGATAGTAAGTCTCACCAAAAACACATACACTTTGGTACTAAAATGTCATATCAAAATGAATGTCATTGTTGTGTGTGTGTTTTTTAAACCTTGAAGGCATCATTTTTTATTCCTAGTCTGAAGGAGCTCCAGGCTCATGAAGACTGCTAAGATTTGTTGACAGAAAACTTGAAAGAAGGATGTAAGTGAAAAATTTAAAAACAGATTTTTGACTTTTAAACTCTACTGTTGCCAAAGGACAAAGGTTTCTCAGCTTTTCTTTTTTTCTTTTCTTTACTGGCAAGGCACAGCATAATTACTTTAAATCTAGGGAGCTGGCATAAAGAATATATGTTTTGATTCATGAAAACAGCTAGGAAATCTATAATTATTGTTGACAGCTGAACTTTCATGTCCAAGCTAATTTCCCATAGTGCTGGATTCTATGAAATACATGAATAGATTCTACATAACATATATACTCAATTATAAGTCAAGGGTAGGTTTTGGGGCCAAAGTTATGGATTTTGATATGACCCATGGATAAGTCAAGGCTAAAACCTTGGGGCATGTAACAGAGGATCTAAAGGATGATGGAAAGGAAAATGCTGCCAAAGAACAAAATCCCAGCAGGTATAACCCTTTGTTCCTGCTGCATAAAAGGCTGGATGGATGAGTGAGTAGAGGGAGATTATACTCTTGCCTTTTGCCAGGGGATGGTTCCTTTTTAAAATAAGAATTAAAGCACAGTATTCACATTGGGCCATGGATAAGTCTACTCAGGCTTTTGGGGGCAATTTTTAAACTAAAATGTCTAGACTTATACATGAGTATATACAGTAGTCTGGGTTTTTTCACCATTCAAAACAGAACATCAAGATGGAACTAGACACTATGACCATTGAAGGACTACTGCCCAAAGTGAAGTTCTGCATCACATTCTCTCCCTATCATTTGTAGTGTTTAATAATATAAATGAATAACAAACAAACAAAAACACCATACGAGTTTCCCAGTTCCTGCAAACCAATAAAGTGGGATTCACAGGGGGATGAACAGAGCTTAGAAGTAACTGACTATTTGTAGTCAGTCCTTTCTCTGTAATAACTAGTTATGTTTGTAAGTCAGTAAGAACTGTGGTTTTGTGGTATGCAAAAGGATCTTGGATCACTTTTTAAAGTAACTGAAAGAAATTTGTGACATAAGCTTTCACATATAGTCCACTTCATTTTCACTGCTCTTAAAGTTACAGGATATGACCACACTAATGTTTATTATTTATTTATTATTTATCTGGAGTATTTATATCCCACCAGTCAGTCAAAAAGGCTCTCAGAGCAGCATACACATTGTTAATTAAACAGTTCCCTGTCATCAGGCTTACAATCTAAAAAGACATGACACAAAAAGAGAAGAGAATGGTGGTGGGGAAGGGGATAAAGTCCAGTAGATCTTCTCTCCCTCTGAGGCCTGGACCATGGCAGATGGACTAGAGGGAGAGTCTTCTTACTCTGGGTTAGGCCTGATGGAGCTGGCCTGCCCTTCTCTCCCTCTGAGGCCAGATGATGGTGGATAGTGGGAGGGCCTTCCTCTTATTCTGGCTAGGCCTGATGGAGCTGCCCTGCCCCTCTCTTCCTCTGATAATGTTGGATGGGGAAAAGAATCCCGGGGTCTAAATGTTTAATTAATTATTAAATATGGCTAAAATATTTATATCCTACCCTATGCCCCAAAAGTTCATGGCTTCTTGTTGTTAACTGCCCTCAAATCAAGGCCAACTTATGGCAACCTTGTGAATGAAACATCTCCAAGACCCCCGTCCTTCACTGCTCTGCTTAGGTTCTGCAGGTTCATGCCTGTGGCTTCCCTGATTAAGCCCAGCCATCTAGCACGAGGTCCTCCTCTCTTTCTACTACCTTCTACCTTTCCTAGCATTATTGTCTTTTCTAATAAGCCATGCCTTTTCATGATGTGGCCACAGTCTTAGTTTTGTCATCTTGGCTTCCAGGGAGAGTTCAGGCTTGATCTGTTCTAGGACTCATTTATTTGTCTTTTTGGCCATCCACGGTATCCTAGCACTTTTCTCCAGCACCACAGCACAAATGAGTTGATTTTCTTCCTATCCACTTTCTTCACTGTTCAGCTCTCACATTCGTACAATGGCTTGGATGATGGCTTAGTGCTCAGCTGTATATTTTACAATTTAGGATCTTGACTACTTCTTTCATGGCTGTCATTCCCATTCCTAGTCTTCTTCTGATTTCTTGACTGCAATCTCTGTTTTGATCAATATTTGATCCAAGGTACAGGAATTCTTTGACTATTTTGATTTCCTCATTTATGTAGATCCTCCATAGTCATTATTTTTGTTTTCTTTATGTTCAACAGTAAGTCTGCCTTTGCACTTTCTTCTTTAACTTTCCTTAGTAATTGTTCCAACTCTCTGATACCTTCCTCTAGTGGTATGGTGCCATCTGCATATCTTAGATGTTCCTTCCTCCTATCTTCACTCCTTTTTTGAGTCTAAACTTGATATTTGTATGATGTTTTCTGTGTACACACTGAACATATACAGTGTATAATAAAATCAATTTAGAATGGTGTCAAACAACTGGAATTTTAAAAGACTAAACATATATTAAACCATTTAACATTCAAGACCACTTTAAACAAGTTTTTAAAACTTTAAAGTAATTTCAAAGCATTACAATTAGGCCACATTTAAAAGTGATGTTAAGACTTGGCACCAGAATTATAACACCAGAACAGCAAAATGTCACCAGAATGTTACCAGAATGACAACAGTGTTAGCACCAATCAGGCTTCTAAGGGAAGGTTTGTGTATTTGGTTCTTGGTTCATAGTAATTCTTGCTCTGTTGTGGACACTGTGGCAACTATAAAATGAATGGGAGTCAGTGTGATATATTGGAGTGTTGCACTAGGGATTCCATTCAGCCACTGAAACCCACTGGGTGACCTTTTGTAAGACTCTCAACATCAGAGGAAATCAATGGCAAACATCTCAGGACAAAACTTTCCACGAAAAACCTATGATAGGGGTCACCTTAGTGCTACCATAAGTTGAAACGACTAGGAGGTACACAACATGAAAGGAGAGAGTATTTTGTATGGCAGCTTTAGCCTGTAGCAACTCAAAGTAACATTACAGCACCATCGGGCCTGGAATAAGAAGAAGAGCCCTCCCTCCATTCCATCCGATGTTATCTGGGGGAGAGACACTAGGCCCAGCACCATCGGGCCTAGAATAAGAAGAAGAGCCCTCCTTCCATTCCATCCAATGTCATCTGGGAGAGAGACACTAGGCCCAGCACCATCGGGCCTGGAATAAGAAGAAGAG
This sequence comes from Phrynosoma blainvillii, assembly GCA_026167975.1. Lineage (NCBI taxonomy): Eukaryota > Metazoa > Chordata > Lepidosauria > Squamata > Phrynosomatidae > Phrynosoma > Phrynosoma blainvillii. Next base: position 16,170,126 of record JANUYF010000007.1, on the reverse strand, counting down.
CCCTCCCTCCATTCCATCCGATGTCATCTGGGGGAGAGACACTAGGCCCAGCACCATCGGGCCTAGAATAAGAAGAAGAGCCCTCCCTCCATTCCATCCGATGTCATCTGGGAGAGAGACACTAGGCCCAGCACCATCAGGCCTGGAATAAGAAGAAGAGCCCTCCCTCCACTCCATCCGATGTCATCTGGGGGAGAGACACTAAGCCCAGCACCATCGGGCCTAAAATAATAAGAAGAGCCCTCCATTACCATCCGATGTCATCTGGGGGAGAGATACTAAGCCCAGCACTACCCGGCCTAAAATAAGAAGAACCCTTACTTCTTAAAGGACGGGTGGGATTTGGGATTTTTATGTTATTTAAATTGTATTAATATATATGTATGGAAATTTTAATATTGTAAGCCACCCCGATTGCTCTGCAGAGGGGCGGGATATAAATAAATATCATTATTATTATTATTATTTTTATTATTACGAAAATGTAAAGAGTTACTTTGAACATTGCAAATACAACTGTGTCTATTTGGGGTGTGTTGGAATTGTAACTATAGGTAATTCCATTTTAAAGTAAGTTTCAGTTCTGACAGTGATAGTATTTTTTCATTTTCGGGATTTTTGAGGATTTGAAAAGATCAGGGTTTTGTTCGAATTAACCCCCTTTTAAATTCGAATTTAGTTATCAGACGAGGCGGAACGGGACAAATCCCGTAAATTAAAGTCTTTCGCTCGTCCCGTTTATTTCCACTTTCTCCCCGCAACTCCCCATGTGATAACGTGACTAGTTGTGTTGTGTGCATCCAGCTGCAAGTAATTTACTTATGCTGAGCTAAGTGAACTTTATTTTCTTTGGTTTAATTGGTTTAATTGTTATCAACAGAATATCACTGCAGACCAGAGTCTGAACAGCTGAAGGAAGTTGTAAAAGTGTTCCCTGCTAAACTCTTCTTCTCATTTGTTTTTCAAAGCAAAGGTGTGAAGTGAGCAATCATGGGGGAAGATGCCTTGTCTCCTTTCATCCTGTTGCTTTGTCATGATCATAATGATGATGGTTCTGCCACTTGGAAAGGAGAGAATGTTTGATTTTGTTTCATTTAAAGAAAGTTTCTTTAAATGTTAAAGCTACAATTTGTTTATTTAACCTATGATTGGTTTGCTTCTGGGCAAGGAGAGTTCAGAATGTCCCTGAGGCTGAGAGAGTGTGACCTACCCAAGGTCACCCTATGGATTTACATGGCTGAGCTGGGATTAGAACACCATAGAAACACATTGGGTGACCATGGGCAAGTCACATGCTCTCAGCCTCCAAGTCCAACTCTAGAATCCTAGATATTCCTTCATGGTAGAAGGGGGTTAGACAAGATGACCCTTGAAAATCCCTTCCAATGCTAGTATTTCTTCATGGCAGAATTCCTGCTTGGCAGAAGAGCACGTTTGCCATCCCACCCCACCCTCACCCCTTCTTCTCTTTTGTGAGGGTCACATTTTCTCAGTCTCAGAGGCAGCCCAAAACTCCCCTTTATGCCAAGAAAACCCTGCAACAGGTTTGCCTTAGGATCACATTTTCCACTGCCATCCTGATGTTGAACAGGGGGTGTCCTCTAGGATCCTATGTATTCCTTCATAGCAGAAGGGATTTGGACTGGATAGTTGAGGGTCCCCCCAAGTCTACCATTTCTTGTTGGGACTACAACTAAAATTTATTTGTTGAAATTGGAGTTTTTTTCTTTTTGTGTGCCTTCAAGTTTTTTCAAGCTGAGGAATATTTTATAAACCTCTGCCAAATGTCCTTTTGACATGTTAATTGAGTTTGAAATGCAAATTAAATTAGCACCAGCACACATAATTAGTGTAAATGTTCGCCTTGTCTTTTATTGTCATTAAGGAAATCTGTGAAAAATATTTCTCTTGCCCCTGCCAAGGAGAGACAAAATAACCTTTTGAAAGTAAGACTTTTGAAATGAATATATATTTTTTAAATCACATCTTGTTCTCAATGGACAAGAAGAAGAAAAAATTGATTTGTCACAAACTAGGAATGAAGCAGATGGCCAGGAAGGAGTGGCCTCCAATCTCTCTGGCCATGATCAGGACTGTGGTAACTGCAAGGCCCACTCCCAAACCAGGCCATCTCCACAGATCTCAAGCTGCACCAGCCAGGAGTTGGTTTAAACTGACTCCTTTTTGCGGCAGCCTCAGACTCCTTTGCACAGTGTCGGAGCAGCTTCCAGATGCTTTGGGGCCATGTGTCATCTAAACGCCATGCCCCCGAAGCGACTGGAAGCCACTTCTTTTGACCTGTGCAGATCTGAGGGGCTCTGTAGATGGGCCCTTTGCAGCATGCTGGAGGCAGGGAAGGGGAGGGGCAGCCGCACACTGGCCGCCCCAACCCCTCCCCAAAAACGTCCTGACGCCACGTGCCCTTATGCGTGGTGTCAGGACGTCCTTCCGGCGTAGCGTCCTCACGTGCTACACCGGAAGAGGCAGAGAAGCGGCCCCGATTCTCGCGTTTGCCACCTCTTAAAAGCTCTTTCTCGCCCCTTCCGGCACAGCACGTCAGGACACTGCGCTGGGAGGATGTCCTGCCGCCGCACACCATGCATAATGGCGCACGGCATCAGGACATCGGCAGGCTGGGGTTGGGCGGGCGGCTGCCCCTCCCCATCTCTGCCTCCAGGCCGGCCCTTTGGGTTGGTCTGCAGTGGCCCTAAGTCTTTGGGATTTATTCCCAAGTAAGCATGCACAAAACAGTCTAAATCTTTACTGGAAACAAGTTATAGTTAGCAGGTTATTTGGTGTTTTTCCAAACTCCAATAGTGTAGGAGTTGCCTCTAGTCTTGTCATATTATCATGTCAAATCATTAAAAACATTGTCCATCTACAAAATTCAACATATTTGCAGACTTCTGATTTCATTAGGCTTGTTCCAGTTTCACTTTCTCAGCAATAAATTGCTATGAATATTTCAGATTTAATTTCATAAATCAGAAATACTAAAGTCATTATCAATATAACAATCTGTATTATTATAAGGAGGGGGGAAATGACAGTCTCATGATTTAAAAGGAGGGGAAAACTGACAAGACTAGGCATCTTACTTGGGTGAACATGTCTCCACAATTAGAGTCTATATTCTGTATTCTTTTATTTTAGTGAGGGAAGAGGTATTGTATTACTATGATTAAACAATAATGTCTGAGAAGTCAGGTTGAGCTTGGCATTTTTAGGTCATTTCAATGTATAATGTGCATGTTTTAATGGCTTAGAAGGACAATAAAAATCTTGGAAGTCTTCAAACCAGCAATGTCAGCCAAACCTAAAATGTATAGTTCATAAATAAAAATAAAAATTCTGATCTGTATCGTTTGGCATATGCAATTTACAGTTTTTGAAAAAGTTCCATCAATGTTGTTAAGATTAATATGCAAAGGGTTCTTGTAGCACTTTTGAGACTGTGCAATAGAAGTTTAGCATAAGCTTTCATAGACCTGCTCCACTTCCTCAGATATATTGCCTTATTGCCTTGGTCCTTTATATCAAGTTAATCCACTCCAGCTGTTCATGGTAGAGTTGCTGATTGCAGATGAACTTGCCACCTTTCTGCAGTAATCCCACCTTTAGCATGTTCCACAAATGGATTTCTCATCCACAGTACCACTGTCATAACCTCCTCCCCATCCTGCCCCTCACTTTATGACTGGTCTGGGGAGAGGTTTTTGGTTTTTGCCATTGTGGTGCCATGACGTCAAGATAATACCAGGTGATGGATGAAACCTTTTCTCACTAGCAGACAGGAAAAGAAAGTGGCCACACTGCCCCTTGTCATTTCTTTCCATTCTGTGTAGATGAAACTGCCATGATTTTTCAACTGTGCCCATTTCTTCAGTTAAATGCATAACTGTGTTTTGCCTTATATGTGGTAGGGTCCTCTTGTGTCCTCCAGCATGCCTCCTCTATTGCCCTGGCATGCATGCTGGGGGGGGGGGGCTTGTGAAGTAATCATGCATTGTCCTCGTTGAAAATTCTACAAAGCTGTTAAACTGTAAGAAAACATTAAGGCGCTATCATATTATGTTATAATAGCACAACAGAAGGGTTTTTTTTAAATTAAGTTAAACATGTGACAAAAGTTGTCTTTGCTACCCAAACACCGGAAGTGGTCTGTGGATTCCCTGCACAGATCTCCTTGCTAATCTTCAAGAAAAGAGTAATCTGGCCACACCCAGATCCTCCCCATGTTGTTGTTGTTGTTCTTCTTCTTCTTCATGTTGTTTCAAATGTATGACAACTCTATTGTGGGGTTTTCTTGGCAAGATTTGTTCAGAGATTTACCGTTCCCATCTCCTGAGGCTGCCTACCCACATCTCACTCACTAATGGACTTTTCATGGAAGGAAATGCAATGGGTGTTTCACAGCACAAAAGGTTACAGGTTGGTAGTGAGAAAGAGAGTCCTTAACACATTATTTCCAGTGCGAAAAAATGCACATTAACAATGGCACTATGATGGTATGACACCAGGACATCAATGACATCATGAAGCTAGGCATAATCACTGGCAGTACTGATGCATCACTATGATGCTATGTAACATGGTGCAATAGGGACCTTAGTCTATGAAAACTGGTGCTGCAACTTTTTTCACAGTTAATCTCAAAGGTGCTACAAGACCCCTTTGCATACTGATATGTCAAGACTCAGCTATGTCTATAAATTCTATTGTCAAGATTAATATTCAAGCTGCATGCATAATTGTGCTTTAGACAAGACATTATATTACATGGTTGGCAAATGACTTTTTCTTTTGTCTGTTTTGTTTAGACAAAAGTGGAAGAAATTTCCTCAATGGGTACCCACGATCAGACAACACTTCCTTTTATGCATTTTATACCTAAGATGACAGCTGAGAATAAATGCATAGACAGGAGACAAATGACAGTCAGAGAAAGGAAAAATCTGAAATTTGTAGTAGATCTGGGGGCTCCAAGAATATGCTGTTTGCTTTTGGAGAAAGCTTTAAAAGCCAGAGGTTTGGAATCCTTTCAACCTTTCTTATTTTCACCTGTGCTTGTCTCTGGCTGAATCCAGACCTGCAAAATAGTTCAGCTCTAGTGCACAGTATCCAGTGCACAGTTTTATTAGTGTCATTCTTCCTATTTTTAATCCATACATGAATTGATCTTAGAGCCACACATTTCCATAACCTGGTATAAATAAGCATTTCTACCATTGTCCATGTGTTTAAGTAAATCTGATTATTTTAGACTACATGGCTACAGCAGCTCCATCTTTTTTTATTCCCAGCATGCATGCGGATATATGTATATCTGCATAAACTTGAACAAACCAGTAGCCTCTCTTGTACCACCCAAATGCACTTCCATTGGATGGCTTCCTTGAAGGTTTCTCCTGCCCAGGAGAAAATGCCTCTTCACCCCATTTAAAGAAACATACAGCTTTTAAAAAACAAGGAAGGACAGAGATGGAAGGAGCATAGTGAGAAGCAAAGAGCTAAAAAGAGTTTGCTTCAGTTCCAGAAGCCATCTCCCCACAGCAAATCACACAAATTTGACTCCCACCCCAAGCTGCCATCTCAAGCTGCCCTACTCCACTTTACAAAGGAGCACCAAGAACTAGGTGGTGTTGGGTTCAAGTAGTTCCCCCTGCTCCTTTAACATCCCAGATTGCTCCTACTCTCTGCAATTTGTCCCTAGGGAATATACAGCAATTCTATTTTGTTAATTTCACAACACTCACTCATCCCTGTCATGATCATAGAATCATAGGACGTTATCACACGGGGAGCTCCGAACAGAAGCCGGCTTTAAAGTGAAAGTGCTACCGCAAAAGCGGAAGCAATTAATTAGCCGGCTTTCCCCGTGTGAAAACCTCCTGCGCATTTAAAAGGAGGTTACTCCAAACAGAAAGTAGGCAGAAACTGCTTCTTTTTATTTTCGGAAGATCCCCGAAAATAAAAAGAAGCAGTTTCTGACTACTTTCTGTTCGGATTAACCTGCTTTTAAATGTGACGTCATCTGAAAATATACCCGCTTTTGCGGGTTATTTTCAGTTTAAACCCCCGTTTCCTCACAGGATTTCCCCCGTGTGATAATGTCCATAGAGTTGGAAGAGACCTCAAGGTTCAAACTGTCAGGATATGGATGGTCTATGCAGTCAAAGGTGAAATGTAGAGATGTGTGTGTGGAAATTTCCTCATGTGAACAACATCTAGAAAAACAAAGTGAATCTAACACCAGATGGCCAACACAGACATAAACATGGACTTTCCCAAAGATACAACTCATGGACACAGACTTTGTTATGGGTAGCAAGTGATATCAAAAGGTAAACATTGTTAGGCTTGGGAAAGATAGTCACGTGGTGGATGATGGACAGCAAGAGGCTGGGTTAGCATACATCATACAGACATTATCCAATTAACATAAGGTTAACACCTAGAAGGTGGAGTATGGGAAGGGCCTAGAGAAGCCTTTGTCTAGAATGTTTATTGTTCAAGATGTAAGCACGTGTGTGGCTGGAAACAGTGGTTTTAACTGCAACAAGTTGGAGATCCTAAGCTTTTGGGATTGTTAAAGATGTAATCTTTCATGGCTGAACTGGACAAGTTCATCACAATGGATTTTACTTAGTTATCTTATTTTACTTTTATATGCATTAATAAATTATGCTTTTGGACTTTACAATGTGTCTTCTTGACTGAGGAAGACAGGATCCTGAAGAAGAGAAGCAGAGCCAGTTGATGGTAAGAGTTACAAAGTGGCTGTGGATCACAGCAGCCAGCTTGTTCTGCAGGTTCTGCTGGGTGCCAAAGAGCATGCCCATAGTCCATAGAGTTGGAAGGATAATGTCCATAGAGTTGGAAGAGACCTCAAGGTTCAAAACAGTCCAAACCCCTGCCATGGAGGAAAACATAATCAAAGCACCCCCAACAGATGGACATCCAGTCTCTGTTTAAAAACCTTCAAAGAAGGAGACTCCACCACTCTCCAAGGGAGTGTGTTCCACTGTCAAACAACTCCTACTGTCAGGAAGTTCTTCCCAATGTTGAGGTGAAATCTCTTTTCTTGTGGTTTGCATCCATTGCTCTGTGTCCCAGTCTCTGGGGCAGCAGAAAAAAAGCTTAATCCATCCCCAATATGAAATCCCTTCAAATATTTAAAATAGGGCTATCATATCACCTCTTAACTGTCTCTTCTCCAGACTAAACACTCCCAGCATCCTAAGTCACTCCTCATAGGGCATGGCTTCCAGACCCTTCACCATTTTGGTTGCTCTTCTCTGGATACTCTCCAGCTTGTCAACATCCTTTTTGAATTGTGGTACTCAGAACTGTTCACAGTATTCCAAGTGAGGCCTGATCAAAGCAGAATAGAACTATTACTTCCCCAAATCTAGACACTATACTTCTATTGATGCAGCCTAGAATTGCATTGGCTTTTTTTTTTTTTTTTTTTTTTTTTTTTTTTTTTTTTTAGCTGCAGCAGCATACTGTTGACCCATGTTCAACTTGTGGTCTACTAGGACTCCTGGATCCCTTTCACATGTACTAGTGTCATGCCAGGTGTCCCTCATTCCATATCAATGCATTTCATTTTTCCCCCTAAGTGCAACACCTTACATGTCTCCATGCTGAAATTAAACTGAAATTAATTTTATTTACCCAGCTTTCTAATCCACTATTTTGAATTTTGATCTGCTCCTCTAGGGTATAGTTACTCCTCTTAATTTAGTATCATCTACAAATTTGATATCCATGCCCTCTATTCCTTCATCCAAGTCACTGATAAAGATGCTGATGCTGCATTGGGCCCAGGACAGATTCCTGTGGCACCCCACTGGTCACTTCTCTTCAGGATGAAGAGGAGACATTGCTGAGCACCCTTTGGGTTCAACTGGTCAACCAATTAAAATCCACCTAATAGTTGCACTGTCTAGCCCACATTTTACTAGCTTGTTTGCCAGAATATCGTGAGGGACCTTCTAGAAAGCCTTCTTGAAATCAAGATGTGCTACAGTCACAGCATTCCCTTCATCTACCAAGCTGGTAATTTTATCAAAAACGGAGATAAGATAGGGACATTTGCCCTCCTCCAGTCTGCTGGGACTTCTCCTGTTCTCCAGTTCTCAAAGATTATTGCCAGTGGCTCTGAGATTACTTCTGCCAGTACTTTTAAAATCCTTGGCTGTAATTGATCTGGTCCCAGAGACTCAAATTCATTTAGATTACTTATTCTGTGCTGTATTTCCCTTATTGTGTCCTCTGATCAATTTTTCTTGGGTTGAGCACCCTTTTTCTTTACTGAGAAGACTGAGGCAAAGAAGATATTGAATAATTCTGCCTTTTCTGTTAGCATTTCGCCATTTCCTTCATGCATTTCCTTCTTCTTCTTTCTGCTACAGACATACCCCAAAAGCCCTTTTTATTATTCTTAACCTTTCTAGCAAATCTGAGCTCATTGTGTACTTTAGCTATTCTGACTTTCCCACTACACAAATTCAAGCTATGTGTTTAAATTCCTCTTTAGTGATTTCTTCCTTTTTCCATTCCTTATACACGTCCCATTTAAAACATAGCTCAGTTGAAAGTTCTTTAGTCATCCATATTGGTTTCTTCAGACACCTCCCATTTTTCCTCCCCATTGGAACTGTCTGAAATTGTGCCTTCTGTATCTCCCTTTGAGAAACTCCCATCCATCCTGAACTCCCTTCTCTTTCACTATTCTTGACCATGGGATCACACTCAGTATTTCCCTAAGTTTACTGAAATCTGCTTTCCTAAAGTCTAGAATGCGTGTCTTACGCTCGGCTTCCCCTTTCCACTGTATAACAAACTCCAGGAGAATGTAATCACTCCCATGTAAGGATCCTGCCACTCCCACCTCATTAACCAGGCCAACCCTGTTGGTTAGGATCAGAGCTAAAATAGTTGATCCCTTTGTTGCCTCTTCCACCTTTTGGACAATGAAATTGTCTGCCAGGCAAGTAAGGAATTTGCTGGACTTTAAACTCTCCTTTCTGAATGTGTGGCCATCTGTTCTAGAAAGGCATCATCCAATTCCACAGTTTGACTTGGTGGTTTGTAGTAGACTCCCACAATAAGATCCCTGTTGTTTCTTTCTCCTTTAATTTTTATCCAGACACTCTCCACCTTATTTCCAAGATTTAAATCCTAGATCTCTTCACAGGTGTAAACATCCCTGACAAATAATGCTATTCCTCCTCCTTTCCTGTTTGGCCTATTTCTCTTTAAAAGATTGTACCCCTCTATTATTACATTCCAATCATGAGACTCATACCACCATGTATCAACAATGCTTATTATATCACATTTGGCTTGCTGTACTAGGAGTTCAAGTTCATCTTGTTTATTTCCCATGCTCTGTGCATTAATGTAGAGACATTTAAGACCAGGGGACACCCCCCCTTGCTGTCTATGTAAAGTTTTTTCTCTCCCACTGTTGGGTCCTTGTACTATTTGCCTTGTTCTCTCTATAACCATTTAGCTATTATCTCCAACCTTTGATGAATTCCTACCTTCCAAAGTACCATCTCCCTCCCTCACATAACTCAGTTTAAAGCCCTCCTGATCAAATTTTTGAGACTCTTGGCAAATTTTTGAGACTGTACAGCCCATCCCTTACCACAGGTCCCCTCTCCTGAAACCACAGGCCATGGTCAAGGAATCTAAATGGTTCTCAGTGGCAACATCTGCAATGCCAGTTGTTCACATTTACTATTTTCCTCTTCCATCTTAGACCATGTCCTTCAACTGGGATAAGAGATGAGATAACAACCTGTGCATCCAGCTCTTTCAGCTTCTTACCCAGAGCCTCATAATCCCTTATGATTTTCTTAAGGCTGTGCCTTGCAGCATCATTGGTTCCCATTTGGACCAAAAGGAAGGAATAACAGTGAATAAACTTGACAAGTCCTGTCAGCCTCTCTGTCACATCAAATAAAGTCTTGTCAGCCCCACTGTCATATTAAAAAAAAATGGATTTTTGCTCCAAGGAGACAACACACCCCCTGAAACATCGTCAGGCTCTCAAACCACTGCTTCTGTACCCCTCAGCAAAGAGTCCCCCACAAACACTATGCACCTCCTCTGAGACTTAGCAGCAGCTCTTCACTGTGCTCATTCTAACTAAGGGCTGATGCAGGCAGCCCATTTGGGGCGGCAGAGAGCTGCCTTGGGGAGAGCTGCCCTGAAAGAGTGGCAAAATGCTGCTCCTTTTGGGGGCAGCAAAAAGCCGCCCTAAGAGCCAGCACTGTGGCACTTCCGATGGGTGTCGGGGTGCCGTGCGCCGTGTGTACGGCGTCAGGACGGCATCGGGGTGGGGTTGGGGTGGCCAGCCAGCATGCGGCTGCCCCATCCCAATTCTACCTCCAGGCCAGCCCTTTGGGCTGGTCTGCAATGGCCCAAAGTCTCCTCCACTTCTACCGAGGACTGCCCCTACTGCTCTCCCTTATCTTTGCTGATAAGCTTCAAATCAGTTCTGTAGCTGCAAGCTCAAAGAATGATCTCTACTTCTGTGTGTCACATTCCTCCAGCTGTCTACCTCCTGTATATGGAAACTGACCACTTCCTGAGAAACTTCCTCTATGTGTTCTCCATCCAGGACAGTCTGTTCCACTCTTTCCGGGAAAACCTCTTGCTCCCTAATATGCTGAAGTATACATACCAGGGCCTCCATCTGCTGGTCTTTCTCTTCCAACAGGGCTACCAACTTGCACTTGGTGCAGGTGAAGTTACCCACATCCATTGGCAAGAACACAAACATACCACAGTTGTTACAAATTACTACAGCTGTTCCCTCACTGTCCATATTCAGTAGTGTTCAGTAGGCACTGAAAAACAGGACTCTGAGCTTCCCTGTCAGACTTTCCCACAAAACACCTGTTTTCCAAACCTCTTCATCAAGCTCCAGAGACTGAAGTTATATAGAAAAGCTACTGGCTGCTAGCTCCTCCCCCAACTAAGTCTCTGACTCACTTCCTCTGAGCAAAAGCACCTCCTCCCTGGGACCAGGTGCTCAGGAAGGGGACCTGGGGCTACACTTAATAGAACAATAGAGTGCTAACAAGCACACCTCCACTCAGATCACACAATCAGCCTTGACATAACAGACAAAAGGTCTCCAAAGTACAATAAAACAACATACACTATTGCTCACACAATCAAACTTCCACTAGGGTCAAAACAAACTAAAGAGCCTTAGCCCAAATGACCATCACCCTTGACCCAACAAACTATCTTCAAAGACTCACTGGGCATGTTTAACCCCACAGACACACGCTCACCTTCTGCTGTCTCTTCCTCCATATCTGTCCTGCTTCACCAAATACCTACACAGGATGGTTGGCAAGGAACCATCGAACTGATAATGCAGGCAGAGACAGTAAATTACCAGCAGCTAGAAAACATCCTTGCCTGTGCAAGTATATTATGAAAAAGGTGTTGGTCAAGAAGTCCAAGTCAAGGGAGGCAACAAGAATCAAGGTCAACATGGTCCAACGGTTGAAGAAGCCAGGAAGTCCGAAGTATGAAATGCAGCAGTCTAGAAACAGCTATTAGGGACAGGAATCATAGAATCATAGAGTTGGAAGAGACCACAAGGGCCATCCAGTCCAACCCCCTGCCATGCAGGAACTCAAAGTCAAACCATCCCCGACTGATGGCCATCCAGCCTCTGTTTAAAGACTTCCAAGGAAGGAGACTCCACCACATTCCGAGGGAGTGTGTTCCACTGTCAAACAGCTCTCACTGTCAGGATGTTCCTCCTAATGTTGAGGTGGATCTCTTTTCCTGTAGCTTGCACCCATTGTTCCGAGTCCTATTCTCTGGAGCAGCAGAAAACAAGCTAGCTCCCTCCTCAATATGACATCTCTTCAAATATTTAAACAAGGCTCTCACGTCACCTCTTAACTGTCTCTTCTCCAGGCTAAATATACCCAGTTCCCTAAGTCATTCCTCATAGGGCATAGTTTCCAGACCCTTCACCATTTTAGTCACCCTCCTCTGGACACTCCAGTTTTTCAACATCCTTTTTGAATTGTGGTGCCCAGAACTGGACACAGTATCCCAGGTGGGGCCTGACCAAAGCAGAATACAGTAGCACTATTACTTTCCTTGATCTAGATACTATACTTCTATTAATGCAGCCTAAAATTTCATTGGCCTTTTTAGCTGTGGCATCACATTGTTGACTCATGTTCAACTTATGATCTACTAAGACTCCTAGATCCCTTTCACACATGGGACGTTATCACACGTGGGCCACAAAGAGATAATAAACTGGAAATGACAAATTCCAAAAATAAACCGAAAATAAACCTTGATTCCGCAAATGTTTTTCACACGTAATTACCTTAATTGCGCAATTAAGGAAAGCTCCCGCTGAAACCACATTTAACGTTCACACACAAGTGAAAAAAATCCCATACATGTACTAGAAATGATCTTCTAGCACATGCGCACTATGCTCGCCGCGGCTGTCACTTGCCACGGCTGTCACCCCTTTCCCAGGTCATCCTCGGAGCAGCCGGCCCTCTGCACGGCCGGCGCTCCGAGGAGGACCTCCCGCCGCAGCGTTCGCACACGCTGCAGCAGAAGAGTCGCTGAAGGTGTGCCACTGTCATGGTCAGCCCTGAGGAGGACTTGGAGGATGAGGAGGAGGATGGGTCTCCTCCAGAGAAGGAAGAGATGCAGGCTCCACCTGGTTCTCATTCTGCTCTCCCAGCCCCAGAGCAGGAAGAGATACAGGCTCCACCTGGCTCTCATTCTGCTCTGTCTGAGCCAAGCCCGGTTCTCCCAGCCCCAGAGCAGCCAGGTCCTAGTGCTCCTTTCTTGGAGGCTCAGCTGCCTAGTGGGGAGAAGCAGGAGGATACAGCAGAGCCAGTGCCTTCCTTTAGGCAGAGGAGAGCTGAGAGTGCTGGCAGTCGCAGGTCCAGGAGACTAGCTGAAAAGCAGCTGCTGAACAAGGCTCAGCTGGCACTGAGGTAGGATTTGACTATTTAAACAGTTGCAAGAGGCTTCCTCAGTGCCAAGACTTATTGTAGTTTCCTTGGGAGACTACGGTCAGTGTGGCTCCTTGTTTCCTGCTTTGTGCCTCTCGCTGTTGCCTTGTGGAACTCTGTTGCCTTGACCTTGGACCGGACTGGACCTTTGCTGATTGCTGCCTGCCCTGACCTTAGACTGACTGACGCTGATTTCTGGACTCTGCTTTGCTGGTGCTTCAACTACAGGAAGGTTTGTGGCTGGCCTTGCTGTTTGCAGCTCACCCTTTCCATCCCTAGCAGCTGTGGGAACTGAGGCTGGCTGTAGTTGAGGACAGAATAAGTCTTGGCCATAATCTAAGCTGCTACAGGATGGCGGAGGGAGCCTTAATCAAAGAGCTCTTGGAGCACAATCAAAAGCTAGTTGCTCAAGTTGCAATGCTTACACAGGCGGTCTCAGAACTCCAGGCAAATCCTCAGCTGCCTGCACCCCCCCAGCCCAGGCCCAGGGTTAAATGCCTGACTGCCCTGCCTGAAAAATTTTCTGGGGACCGAACTTTGTTGGATGGCTTCTTGGCTAGCTGCCAGCTGCATTTTCGAATCAGGAAGGCAGATTTCCCTAGTGACTCTCATAAGGTGGCTTTTGTCATTGGACTGTTGGCTGCTCCCGCTCTTAAATGGGCAACGCCCTACCTGAATGCCCAGAGCCCAGTGCTGGCTGACTGGCAAGCCTTTGAACGTGAGTTTAAAGAGACGTGGGGGGACCCTGTGAAGACTGAGACTGCGGGACACAGGCTTTTGACCCTGAAACAAGGCCAGGGCTCGGTAGCGGACTACTCCGTGGCCTTTCGCCTCCTCGCACAAGATGTGAATTGGGGAGACAGTGCCTTGCAGACTGCGTTTCGGCATGGTCTGTCAGCGGCCATTCTGGATGAGCTGGCCCGCTCGGAACCACCACAGACCTTGTCAGCCTTGATTGCCCAGGCCATCCACCTGGACTGCAGCTTGACAGCCCGAAGGGAGGCTCGACACGCTGGCCTTCCGTCTCCTTCTAAGTCAGTGCCGTCCTCTCTTGCGGTTGTTCCTGAGGCCGCTGCTCCTGGGACATCAGTGGAGCCAATGCAGTTGGGAGGAGCTCGGCCACGGCTGTCAGGGACGGAGAAGGAGCGGAGGAGACGGGAGGGCCTGTGCTTGTATTGCGGTCTCTCTGGACACTTTGCAAGGGTTTGTCCTGCCAAGGGACGGCGAGCCAAGCCGGCGGGAAACGACGCAGCCCAGGTGTAGAGCAGGTGGGGCACCTGGGGACTGCTTGGAAACCCACCTCTGCTATCTCGGTCTCGCGGAGGGACCCCTTGCTGGTCGCTGCCAACCTGAGGCTGCCATCCATATAACTGTTGCCGGTGGGGGCTATGTTGGATTCGGGGGCCTCCAACTGCTTCATGGACTTGGGGTTTGCACAACGTCACGGGATCCCAATGGAGGCGTTGCTCAAGCCCCGGACAGTGGAGACCATTGATGGACGGCTTCTCCGGTCGGGCCCCGTGACACACCAGACTCCAGTACTTCACCTGGAGATCCAAGGACATGTTGAGGAGCTGCGGTTTTTGCTGCCCGCGGTTCCTCACTTCCCGCTAGTGTTGGGCATGTCGTGGCTCTTGCAGCATGATCCGCATATTTCCTGGTCCCGGCGGGAGGTGCTCTTTGGTTCGGAGTACTGCCAGGAGCACTGTTGGCCAGAAAGGATCCCAGCTGCGGTGGTGGCGGGGGCTCAGGACAGTACCGTGATGTTGCCGGAGAAGTACCGGGACTTTGCAGATGTCTTCGACAAAAAGGAGGCGGACCAGCTTCCCCCGCACCGGCCCTATGATTGTGCCACCGATCTGGTGCCAGGAGCCCCTATTCCGGCGGGGCGTCTCTACTCTCTCTCGGAGCCTGAGCTGGCGGCTCTGAGGGAGTTTTTGGAGAAGAATCTGCAGCGGGGCTTCATTCGTCTTTCTAAGTCTCCTGCGGGAGCACCGGTACTTTTTGTCCGCAAGAAGTCGGGGGAGTTGCGCCTCTGCAACGACTATCGAGCCCTGAACAAGATCACTGTCCGGAACCGCTACCCCTTGCCGTTGATTCCGGAATTGCTGGAGTGGCTCCGCTACGCCAAGGTCTTCACCAAATTGGATCTTCGTGGGGCTTACAACTTGGTGAGGATCCGGGCTGGGGATGAGTGGAAGACGGCCTTCCAGACTCGTTATGGGCATTATGAGTACACAGTCATGCCCTTTGGACTCTGTAATGCCCCCGCCGTCTTCCAGCATTTTGTCAATGACGTGTTCCGGGACTATTTGGATCGGTTCGTCATCATATATCTAGATGACTTCCTGATTTACTCCCCAACTCGGGAGGCCCATGATGCCCATGTGCGTGCCGTGCTCCAGCACCTGAGGGACCACCGCTTGTATGCCAAGCTGGAAAAGTGTGCCTTTGATCTCAGGGAGGTGGACTTTCTGGGGTACACTGTTTCGGCACAGGGCGTGGCCATGGATCCTGCCAAGATCGAGGCGGTGCCATCTTGGCAGCCCCCTCGCAACAGGAAGGATGTGCAGCAATTCCTGGGGTTCGCCAACTTCTATCGGAAGGTCATCAAGGACTATGCGGACCTCACGAGCCCTATCTCCCAACTGTTGCGGGGGAAGGGCCGGTTCCCGTGGACGGCGGCGGCACAGTCTTCATTCGAGGCCCTGAAGATGCACTTCATGTCAGCCCCGATTTTGCAGCACCCAGATCCTCGCACGCCCTTTGTGGTGGAAGCTGATGCTTCGGATGTGGCCATCGGGGCGGTGTTGCTCCAGCCCACGGGTCCCCAGGGGCATTTGCTACCATGTGCCTTCTATTCCTGGCAGCTCTCTTCTCCAGAATTGAACTACACCATCTGGGAGAAGGAGCTGTTGGCAATCAAGGCAGCATTCGAGACGTGGCGGCATCTATTGGAGGGGGCGGCACACCCGGTGGTGGTCCATACAGACCACAGGAATTTGGAGCATCTGCAGACGGCCAGGAAGCTGTCTCAGAGGCAACAGCGCGGGTCGTCCTTTTTCGCAAGGTTCCAGTTCCAGCTCCAGTATATTCCGCAGTCCCGGAACCGGCAGGTGGACGCTCTCTCCAGAAAGCCGGAATACGCCACGGGACCAGGGCAGGAATTGCGGTCCACCATCCTCCGTCCAGAGAACTTCGCGGCTGCTCCAAGGGAGGCGGCGCTGGTGGACCAGATCCGTGACCTTCAGTGCCAGGATCCACTGGTGGCGCAGCATTCAGAGGATGGAGAGGCCTCGCCGTTCACCATCCACAATGGTCTCCTCTTCCACCGGGGCCGCCTGTACGTGCCAGCAGGTCCGTGTCGGGAGGCGGTCTTGCGGCTGTGCCATGACTCCAAGCCGGCAGGACACTTTGGCTTCTGCAAAACTCTGCACCTCCTCACCCAGGAGTTTTTGGTGGCCTCGAGTTCGGGCGGGGGTGGCCAAGTATGTGGACATGTGCCCAGTGTGCCATCGGGCGAAGGACCATCCGGGTCGGCCGGCGGGGTTGCTGATGCCACTGCCAACGCCATCGGGTCCCTGGAAGGTGGTGTCCATGGACTTTATCACGGACTTGCCCCCCTCTGCTGGCTGCACCACCATTTGGGTCGTGGTGGATCTGTTTTCCAAGATGGCACACTTTGTGCCGTGCGCAGGTCTTCCCACGGCCAAGGAGACGGCTCGGATGTTTATCCACCACATCTTCTGGCTCCATGGCCTGCCGGAGGGGGTGGTGTCTGACCGCGGCAGCCAGTTCACCACCCGGTTCTGGACCAGTTTGCTCCGGCTCTTGGATGTCACGCCCCACCTGTCTTCGGCTCACCATCCTGAGTCGGACGGTCAGACGGAGAGGACCAACGGCACCCTGGAGCAGTACCTTTGCTGCTCTGTGAGCTACCGCCAGGACAACTGGGTGGATTTGCTCCCGATGGCAGAGTTTGCTTATAACAATGCCGTGCATGCCTCAACCCTGCAGATGCCTTTCTTTGCCACGGGAGGCTTTCATCCGAGTGGTTTCCCGGCAGTGGTGCCCAGTTCGGACGTTCCTGCGGTGGACCAGTGGCTTCAGGAGCTCCGGGCAGCACAGTCGCTGCTGCAAGAGCAGTTGGAGGTGGCCAAGGAGGCTTACAAGAGGGGCGCAGACCGGCACCGTCAGGAGGGGCCTCCGTTGCAAGTGGGGGACTCGGTCTGGCTCTCTACACGTCACCTGCCCCTACAGCGGCCTTGTCGGAAGTTGGACGCACGGTTTGTGGGGCCCTACAAGATTGTGGCCTGGGTGAATCCGGTGGCGTTCCGGCTCCAGCTGCCTGCGACATGGCGGATTCATCCGGTGTTCCACCGCTCCTTGTTAATTCCAGCCTCGGAGGTTTGGCCTGATGCTGGCCTGATGCATCCACCAGAGCCGGTTTTGGTGGATGGGGAGCAGGAGTTCGAGGTGGCCCAGATTTGGACTCTCGTCGCTGTCGGGGGCGCCTCCAGTACCTGGTGGACTGGATTGGCTATGGGCCAGAGGAGCGCTCCTGGGTGGACGCTGTGGATGTCCATGCTCCACGTTTGATTCGGGCTTTCCACCGCCGCTGTCCAGACGGGCCATGTTCCCCGCCGCCGGAGGGGGACCGTTATGAGGGGGGGAATGATGTCATGGTCAGCCCTGAGGAGGACTTGGAGGATGAGGAGGAGGATGGGTCTCCTCCAAAGAAGGAAGAGATGCAGGCTCCACCTGGTTCTCATTCTGCTCTCCCAGCCCCAGAGCAGGAAGAGATACAGGCTCCACCTGGCTCTCATTCTGCTCTGTCTGAGCCAAGCCCGGTTCTCCCAGCCCCAGAGCAGCCAGGTCCTAGTGCTCCTTTCTTGGAGGCTCAGCTGCCTAGTGGGGAGAAGCAGGAGGATACAGCAGAGCCAGTGCCTTCCTTTAGGCAGAGGAGAGCTGAGAGTGCTGGCAGTCGCAGATCCAGGAGACTAGCTGAAAAGCAGCTGCTGAACAAGGCTCAGCTGGCACTGAGGTAGGATTTGACTATTTAAACAGTTGCAAGAGGCTTCCTCAGTGCCAAGACTTATTGTAGTTTCCTTGGGAGACTACGGTCAGTGTGGCTCCTTGTTTCCTGCTTTGTGCCTCTCGCTGTTGCCTTGTGGAACTCTGTTGCCTTGACCTTGGACCGGACTGGACCTTTGCTGATTGCTGCCTGCCCTGACCTTAGACTGACTGACGCTGATTTCTGGACTCTGCTTTGCTGGTGCTTCAACTACAGGAAGGTTTGTGGCTGGCCTTGCTGTTTGCAGCTCACCCTTTCCATCCCTAGCAGCTGTGGGAACTGAGGCTGGCTGTAGTTGAGGACAGCCGCAGCCTTTTTTGGTGCACCTCCGGAGACTTGTGAAAGGAGCGCCACTTTAGCGCTCCTTTAAGGGGCGGCGAAGCTGCGCCGCAGGGCCAAGGTGTGGGGATACCTCGGCCCCGCAGCGCAGCTTCCCCAGGCAACCCACAGCCGCCCGTCCTTCTAGTCACCGAAGGTGCGCCGAAAAAGGCTGCGGCGCACCTTCGCCGACTCCTCCGCCGCAGCGCATGCAAATGCTGCAGCAGGAGGTCCTCCTCAGAGCGCCGGCCATGCAGAGGGTCCGCGCTCCAAAGAGGTCCTCCTTGGAGCACCGGCCGGGCGGAGGGTTGGCACTCCAAAGAGGTCGGCGCTCCAAAGAGGTCCTCCTTGGAGTGCCGGCCATGCGGAGGGTCGGCGCTCCGAGGACGACCTGGGGAAGGGGTTGGGGCGCCGATCGTGCAGCTGCCCCTCACCTTCCCTACCCCCAAGACGGCTCAATTAGCCATCTGCTGAGGGGGAAGGAGATACTTACGCTGCCTCCAGGACCCCGCGGAACCATGGGAAAATGCGGGGAAATGCTTCCAAATGTGCATTTGCTTTTCACATTACGGCAAATTTACCTTAATTGCGAATTTACCTTAATTGCGCATTTGCATTTCCTCCAAACAACCGAATTTCAAAAGATCTCGGTTAACACCAGTTTCTGTCCACTTTCTGTGCGACGTCATGTGAAAACACAGGGCACTAATCCAGTTTCTGTTTGGGTTTTGTGTGGATTAACCAGCAGATTTGCCCCCGTGTGATAACGTCCATACTCTCGTTAGGCCATTTTATATCTATGCATTTTATTTTTTGCCCCAAGTGCAGTACCTTACATTTCTCCCTGTTGAAATTCATTTTGTTAGCTTTGGCCCAGCTTTCTAATCTATTAAGGTCATTTTGAATTTTCATCCTGTCCTCTGGGGTATTAGCTATTCCTCCTACTTTGGTGTCATCTGCAAATTTGAGAAGCATGCCCCCTATTCTTTCATCTAAGTCATTGATAAAGATGCTGGCCAGGAAACAGATAAGTTGCTTCCAGCACTCACCTCAGGCAAATTAAACTTCTTAAAGGAACTGATGCCAACTGGTCCTAATAAGAGCTTGCTTGCTGCTTGGCCCACAGTGTCTTTGTTCTATCTTTTGTTGGATCCTTTTGTCCCAGCTTCTTGATTGAAGACTTAAGACTCTAGCTGTGTCCTCTGCCTCATCAGCAAGTGGGTCTTGTCCTTGTCCTGATGGCTGAGGCTGCACTTCCACAGGATTAACTGGCTGAGGCTCTTCAGCAGGGAAAGCTGGCTGCTCTGCAACAGGAAGAGCTGCAGGCTGTTCCCTGTCTGGAAGATTTGCCTGGGTCCCTTCTTCTGCCTCCTCATCAGACTCTTCCTCCAGGTCCCAGTCCTGCAGCTCCTAGCCAATGACACTACCCAAGCAAAACACCAGTTTTCCAAGCCTCTTCGCCAAGTTCTGTCACTAAGCTCCAGAGACTGAGACTACAGCTATACAGAAAAGCTACTGGCTGCTAGCTCCTCCCCCAGCCATGCCACTATTCATACATCCATTTTAATTCCTAAAGGGTGTGTGTGTACAAGGTTTACCCCATGCCCGCCTGCCTTGGGGCTTCCTTTCCTCTTTGCCCCCCTGCATCATTCTCCCATCAGGGGCAAACTATGGTGCATTTAACAAGGAAGGGGAGTGGGAGGTGAAGGGGGTCACCATAAGAGAACAGGTGACTTGAACATATATACACCCAGTGCAGGGGGCTTCTGCAACCTAACTAAAAGCTGAATTGGCAATTCACCTTTTTGCCAGAAAAAAGGACAACTTTGGGAGTTGGGGACTATATACTCAAACCTGGGGATGACTGTGGCCTCAGGACCATACTGTCTACCCTCACTTTACAGGCAATGGAACATGGAGACATTTTTAAGAGTAGAACAAAGCAAAAAGGTATAAAAAAATCTATCACATGCCTGAACAGATAATAAGCCAACAAACAGCAGCACTTTATTTGTAGGACAATGAGAGGGTGGAATAAATTCTGATTGTATTTAATGAATGCATGAGCATCCTGCAGAAGCATCACTGTGATGAATGGGAGCTCTGCAGCAGCATTCCAACAGTTGCCACTCTTTGCTCCGAACTCTTAAAAGTAAAACAATGTACACATTTGTCAGTTCCAAAAATCCAGGAAGACAATGAGTGACTGAATCTTTCTTTCAAGTCCAGTTCTCTGTTCAATCATAAAACATAAACCCCTCCAAAGAATGAAGTTTGAATTCTTTACCCAGACACCTTACCCCACTCAGACCAGGTAAAATATTATTAGTTTACCACATATCTATTCTTTACTCTCTCATCTTGCACTTAAAACTGAAGTGCTTTTAAAAAAATCTAGGAAGCTAAAAGCAAATGTGGAAAAAAATCAAGACAGATATACTTTGGTTCACAAATTTCTCAGAAGAATTAGTTTCCAAACACAAGACACATTCGGTGGAAGAAATCAGATACTTCTACAAAGGTTGCACTTAGGAAAGGCAAATAACAAAGACTTGTAACAACTACTGATGAAAGTTAAAGAAAAAAGTGCAAAAGCAGAGTAACAGTTTATTTTAAAGTGGGTAATGAAGACATTGAAACAGTTCAAGATTTTGTATACTTAGACTCAGTCATTAATGAAAATGGAGACTATGGGCCTTTGCAGACTGCCAGAAATAGTGCACATTAAATTGAGGCACTGCCCTGGCTCAGTGCTAGGGAATCATGGGAACTGTAATTTATTGTGGCACCAGAGCTCTCTGACAGAGAAGGCTCAATGTCCCAGAAAAAAATACAATTCCCATGACTCCCTATCACTGAGCCAGGGCAGTGCCTCAATTTAATGTGCACTATTTCTGGCAGTCTGCAAAGGCAGTATAATCAAGAAATCAGAAGACAACTGAGACTTGGAAGGCTGCTAGATAAGAGCCTGATGTATAAAAATATATCACTAGATATGAAGTTAGAATTATGCAGGGAATAGTACAGTACAGTCACCCCTCCATTTTTGCAGGGGTTCCATTCCAGACACACAGACACACACGAAAATGGAAAAGCGCAAATATTCAAGCCTCATAGAATGGCGGTGCGTGCCTGCAGGAGCCCACTCCATTTTGTACCTCTCCGTTTGCTGCCCGCAAACAGGCAAGGGACACGGACTTCAAGTCCACAAAAACGGGGGGGTGACCGTATTTCCAATTTTTATGTATGGTTGTGAAAGCTGGATAGTGAAAAAGCTGACAGGAAGAAAATCAACCAGTTTGAAATATGTAGCTAGATGAGCATTCTACAGATATATGGACTGCTAAAAAGACAAATGAATGGGTGTTAGAGCAAGTCAAGCCTAACTGTCACTAGAAGCTAAGACAACTACAGTACTAAGGTTTGTCATATTCTGGACATACAATGGATCTTTCTCATCTATGGGGATTCAGTTCTGGAGAGCCCTGCAGATGGGGGAAAATACAGATGGTCACACTCCATTTTATTCAGTGGGTGGCAACATGTGTGTGTATGCTTTAGCATTATCTGTGTGCATGTGCCACCATTGAATAATATGGGCATGGTGATATGCAGGCAGTTGAATCCATGTATCACTAGCCTACTGATGTGGCGGACCCACTGTATGAATGGCATGACTGATTGGAAAAGATGATAATGTTTGGTAAAGTGGAAAGCAGTAGGAAAAAAGGAAGACCACCTTACAGGAGGATTGACTCATTCAAGGAAACCACAGCCCTAAGTTTGCAAGACATGAGCAGGGCAGGTGATAACTGGAGATTTTGGAGGTCTCTCATTCATTGATAGGATTGCCATAACCTGAAGTGAACTTCACACTTCAAACAAAAAAGACTATACTGACTACTAAGCTATCTTCTCCAAGATATTTTTACTCTGACTAGCTGTAGCTGTCCAAAGTTTTAGGTTTACAGTATAAAAAAGTCTTTCCGAACACATTCTACCTGCTGTTTTTTAGCAGGAGATAGCAGAGAATAAAGCTCCTACAAACAGGGATGGCAATCTTGGCCTACATCCAAAGCCCTCTAGAAGCAAGAAGGAAGCAAGTTAATTAGTGAGTCCAGAGGTGGAGAGAAAAGGCAGTTGCAGAGAAAGAAAGCTGTGGCAAGAGGCAGGCTGGGGCAGGGGACACAAGTATACAACTTACAGTTGGGGGGGGGGAAAGAGAGGCCACAATTTTATTGTTTACCATAACCTGCCTGCAATTCAATATACCAGTCCTCTGACTCACCTGCCAGGGAGAATATGAGGTGTAACAATTGTGAAATCCATGTGGGCATTGTTAGTGGTCGTCCTCCATTTTTCTTATATATTTTAGCCATGTGGAGTTCCCTATGACCCCAGCCTGACCCTTGGAAGATGGCAGCCATAATCCCCTAGATGTAAGGTCAGGTAAGCAAGCTGAAATTGCTTAATACCACTAGAAATTTCCTGGACAGGCAGGTTTTGGGAGTTGCCCTTGGGAATATCTCATTATGTTGGAAAAGATACTTAATGGTGTTTGTTTGTTTTAGTCTCACACTTAATGGGACAGTGATCAGATTTGATTACACCCCTTTTCTCTAGCTTCCTTTCCTTGATAGTTTTGAAACCAAATGCATTGTTTAGACCAGGGGTAGGCAGGCAACCTTTCCCCTTTAAGGGCCGAGGGACTTCAGCTCCCAGAAGCCTCAGCCATGTTGGCCAATAGTCCCATGTTGGTTAATAGCTCCTGGGATTCTGGGAGCTGAAGTCCCTCGGCCCTTAAAGGGGAAAGGCTGCCTACCCCTGGTTTAGACTATGCCCAGACTTAAGTAAACAATAGTAAACCCATCAAGCCTTTGTCCACCTATTGTTCGACTCATGGCCAGGAGGCAGAAATTCCCTATAAGAACCCCTGGATTTTAGCAGAACTTGTGCTACCTTGGAAGTGCATGCTGAATCTCTGTCGGTCTGTGCTCCAAGATAGTTCCCGCGACCCCCTCTCTTGCCGGTCGTGCCCCTTCCACGGAACCCATCTGCATTCGCCAGAAGTCCAGAGGAGTCTCTCAGGTGTGAGTATATCTCCCTCTATCCTGGTTTCCCACTTTGCCTCCCCCGCTCTCGCTCTTCCCCGCTTATTCTTCTAATGTGTGTGTGTGTGTGTGCCGCATTTGGATGTTTGCTTATTTTTGTCAAATAAATATTTTAGACTATAATTGGAGTTTGGTCCGTTTGAGCGTCATTCCCTGCCAGAACTCTTACATCTCTGGTAGACAATTGGATAAGATCTCAGAAGCGAAGTTGGGCGCTTCCCTCTCACCTTTGAGATAATTATAAATTCCCCAAAATTAGGTCTTTGTTTCCCAACAGCATGCAGCCACTATATGGTTCCTTGCCAACTACACGTACAAGGGATAGTTCAGGTTCCTTGGCTAGTTCTGATCCATTTGCCTATACCCCCAAGGTCATTTATGGGGATCTCATCAACTTGGAAAGAGACTCACAGGCCCTGCCCTCTCTCAGAACTGGATCTTGCCCATGCCATACCTCCAACACTGTCATAATGTAAAACAAACATGATCTACTGCATCAACCTATGACAAGTACTGCATCAGCATATTCCCATAAGGGAGAGAGGGTGGGAATTCAATCAGAGCCCAAAAGCTGGGCAAGCTCCAGAATTTTTATCCACCCTGGCTAGTCCACAGTGAATTCTTCCCTTTCAAGGTCAAGCCCAGGGAAGGTTCTGCCATCATTGAGCGTTGACTGGTCAATCCCTCAGATGCATGTGAAAAGCCATGAGGGCTCCAGGGAGGAAGAGCCAAAGGAGGAAATGGCAACACACACACCCCAGCCATGCCACAACCCACAGGTACCACAGTCCACAAGCAGGCTTTATGGGGTGTGTCTGGGACCCTAGTGAAGAAAGACAAGGGAGTCAAGGGAGTCAAAAAGTGAAAGAAAAAAGAGTAAAAGAGAGAAAATGGAGTCAGGGGTGCCTCATACACAGAGTGGGGTGTCCGAGAGAGCCATACACATGAAGGGGGGGGGGGAATAGTCACTGAAAGAAAGAAGGAGTCTCAGAGTGTCAGAAAGAAATGCAGAGAGAGCGAGGGGGAGAGAGAGGAGATTATCAAACCGACAAAAAGGAGGGAGAGAAACGGGACTCTCCCATCTTTATTGTGTGATTGCACAAAGATTATCACACAACGTCCCGCAATGTCCCACTCATCCCATTCTTCTCCCATCAATGAAGTGGAATTGTCCCATAACTTTTTATTCAATTTCCCATGAATAAAAAGTTACAGGACCACTCTACTTCATTGACAGAAGATGGATGGGATGAGTGCAACGCAACAGGATGTCATGTGATAAACTTAACGCAATTGCACAATAAGGATGGGAGCATCCCGTTTCTCTCCTGTCCTTTTTCTCCATTTGATAATCTCCAGAGAGAGAGGCCACAGAGTGATAACTGAGTTATTGGCCAACTGTGGATTTCAGTTTTCCCTTCCCCAGAACCAACATGGCTATCTTTGTTACTTATGTTCCTTGACTATTCATTTTCTTAATATTTATACATTTTTCTACACACCTGACAATGCATCTTCTGTTCCTTTGAAACATAATTACTACTTACTGGGCAACTGAGGGAAGGGGGGAAAATCTAGCAGCTGTTTCCCATCAGAAAGAGACATCTGGAAAGAGTTATGCTCGCAGGCAGATGAATCCATTTGTACACCAAAAAGCCTTCATCTTACCTCAAATGGGAATACTCACACTATTTCAACAGCCCCTCGTATAACACGAGGAGTAAAAACAAGAATTGCAATAGTCAAGCTATTATGTATTTTGGCAACAGTTCAGCGTCCAAGCTGATGCAGTAAGCATCCACAGAAGCAATGGCAACCTTGGGGAAGAGGTGACACAGAAGAACTATAAGTCAGTGGGAGCGTATGCATGTAGAAGGACCTGGATTTAGTCCTTATCTTTCCAAATACAGAGAGCCAGTGTGGCACTGGTGGCTTCAGTATAGAACTACAATTCTAGAAACCAGGGTTCAAATCCCTGTTCAAAAACAGAAACCTACTGGGCGACCTTGGTTAAGTCACACACTCTCAGTCACAGAGGAACGCAATGGCAAACCCCTTCTGAACGAATCTTGCCAAGGAAAACCCTATCATGATAGGATTGCTTTAGGGTCGCCATAAGTTGAAAACGACTTGAAGGCACAAAACAACAATCCCACATACATCTCTAGGATAGACATCTACCTGAAACTGTTGAGAGTCACAGCCAATCAATCAGTGTAGTCATTATTGAGCCAAATGGTCTTAGTCCTGCATAAGGCATCCTCCAGTGTGGTGTATGGTCAAGCTGTTGGCCTAGGGCAGGGGTAGGCAACCTTTCCCCTTTAAGAGCCGAGGGACTTCAGCTCCCAGAAGCCTCAGCCATGTTGGCCAATAGCTCCTGGGATTCTGGGAGCTGAAGCCCCTCGGCCCTTAAAGGGGAAAGGTTGCCTACCCCTGGCCTAGGGAAAGGGAAGGAATAGTATGGCCGTCTACATATTTATGAACTGCATCTTCCAGTATGCCTCCTTCTGCTCCCACCATTCCTCACTATTGGTGATGTCAGCTACAGCTGGTGGGAGCTGCAATCGAACCATGTCTGGAGCCATGATTCCCACGGCTGCCTGAGGACATGGGAAACCAGGTTTACACTCCCATTGAGCCCAACTCACTTGGGCATGTCTCTCTCCCTCTCTATCTCTCTGACCTACTTCGCTGAGTTGTTGTAAGGACAGAGAATCCAAAGAGAGGAGAGTTGCTTTTGAGTTCCCTGGAGGAAAAGAGGGATATAAATTTAACTAATAAAAGAAGTGGGGAAGGATCCCATTTAGCTTAGTGGCAGTAAACTTCGAAATCTCTAGACAGTGCTAGAAAAGACATGTTTGAAACCTTGGAAACCCACTATCGATCAAAGCAGACAGTGCTGAACAAGATGGTCCAAAGGAACATTTGTTATAAGGCAATTTCTTGTGTTCTTAGAAACAGCTGCCTATGTGTATTAAAAACGATAGCAGTACAATTACCAACAGAAATAAATAAAATGAGTAACACGTTATTTCTCATACTTGCTCTGCACCCTTTCCACATAGGTAAGATGAGAAGTCTGAAGATTTAGACAAATTTACTGGTGCTTACTATAAAAATTTGCAAATCCAAACACATGATAAACAAATCCCTAAGAATTTACAAATCATGTAATAAACATTATATGACAGATTAGAGACTTTAGAAGGGTAATGGAATAAAAGAAACTAGGATAAACAGCATTCTGACTATTAAATAGTCATTTCAAGTGAAGCCAACAGCATATCAGTCTCATGGCATGCCCTCCAATTTATAATGTTACAAGCCAGCTTTAGGAGTCAGACTTTGTCCATATGTTCAACAATTTACATCTGTCACCAGATTAACAGATTTGTGCTGAAATGCAGTTAGATCTGGGGTGAGAGGGAGGAATAAACGCTGACGGCTTCTGCAGAAATGAAAATGTTTGCATGAAGAGAGGGGGAAACAACCAGCAGGTCTAAAAAGCTTTGGTGCTCAAGTGCAAGTAGTTTCACAAAGATGTTTCTAATCTGACTGCTGGCAGTAAGAGATGTGCTATCTAAATCTCTTGCATGCGTAAAACTCTGAGACAGGAGAGAAACAACATTGTTTCCTAAACTTTCCTCATATATATTCATTTCTACTAAAAATGGGCAATATGCCAGAAATGTAAACTGAAATAACAAGAAATGTATGTGTACATGTCTCAGAGGAAGTGAACCTAAACAGAAATGCTTCTCAGGATAGTCCCCCAAAGTCAGGTCTCCATGAAGAGTCCCAAAAATGCAGATAACTCCATGGACCCCAAAACAGGGGGAGAAAGCAGCAGCTCAAACCTTCTCTGAGACTAGGCTGGGGATGAACTGAGCCCCTTCTGAAACAATAAGGCAAAACTGGACCACCAACACAGCTATGTAGTTGAATAATTTGCAGCTCTACCAGGGGCAGGTCTCATGAAGCTAACGGGTCTGAATTGCCAATTCAAAACAAAGTGCTTCTACACACATACAAAACTGCTGCTATTGTGAAGACAGCAACTAAACTGCACAGGGAAGTTTGGGGGGAATGGCAGATTACATTATCATCATCATCATCATCATCATCATCACCACCACCACCACCACCACCACCTTTGCTTATTAAGAAGTTCCACACTTCAATCCGGCAAGGCCTCACTCCACTACACCAGTGAACATATGTTAATTCTGTATTGTTAAGATTCCTTCTTGATCATTCCTGTGTTAGGTAAATTCCTGGTTAGTGGCCTCGCTGATGCTTCATCAATGGAAAGGAATGGGCACAAGGCCATCTCTTGCTACCTTAGGAGCAAATAAAGGAGTCTGCAATACTGAATAGGTAAAGGCTGAAGGAGAGATGAGAGCATCTCTCAAATGAGTTAACTGAAGCTGGACGACTGCCTCTCACAGCTTACAGGACAGTGCAAATTGTTTTCTGGAGAACTACTGCCTGTTGAAGGAGAACCTGTTTTCCTCTACTATGTTCTGCTTGTATAAATTAAGTAAAGGCACTATTACAAGGTGCCAAGTGCATCCAAATGATATTAACTGCTGTAATATTGCCCTGTGATGTCTCACAGATTGTAGAAGGGAAGAGCACATGGTACTCATTCGTCTGGCATACTAATGGAATAGTGTAAATAGTTCAGCATATCTCATGAATAAAATTACAGCAATGCTCTTTCCAAAAAAAAACAACAACAACAAACCCAAACGTTTTGTTGTTTTTCGTGCTATGTCACATCCAGCTATCATTATGCTAGAATAAAGAAGAGAAATATGTGGCCCTTCAGATGTTGTTGAACACCATCTTCCATCATTCCTAATCTTCAGCTACACTGGAGAGCATTGATGGCTATTGCAGACCAACAGCATCTGGAGATATAAGCAGTTTGGGAAAGTCACTTTTATGGAATTCCCACAATCAGCATGGCCAAGAGGATTCTGGCAGGTGTAGTCAAAAAGGCATATTTCCATACTCTGGATATACCCTGTTCTTGTGATCTCAGCCTGTCTCCCGTTTGTGGATCTTGTGATCAACTTAAAGTGTCTAATGAAGACTGAATACTCATTTGGGATCTAACAACACTATCCATTTTTAATTGGCTCCAATCCACACCACTTGCAACACCCATCCACTTTAATTATACAGACCAGGCTCTGGCAAAAACTCCCTTCTCCATCTGCCCCAGTAATATCAGACTGGCCTGACTAGTTTGAAATTAAGTTGTGAGCTGTACTTGTTCTTCAGTTTGTTTCTCATGCACTTAGTTCCTTTGGTGTAGAAATTTATAAATCATAATCAGTACTGACTTGTAAGAGGTACCACGGAAACATGGGCTACCAGCCTCCTACTAGGCTACGAAGATGATCTGAGATAGAATAATTTGCTCTTTCTCAGCCAGTCTCACTGATTTATCTGTTAGCTGTGGAGAATTAAGAGCTTTCTCACATGCATGGAATTCCTAATCATCTGCTACTACTAGGTAAGATGTAGCAATAAACTATGCCTTATCAATGCTATTTTAAATGTCTGGACTTTGAATTGTCTTTGATACAGTGCAATCCACTTTAGGCATAAACTGGCAGGAAAGGGACACACAAATAGAAGAACAAACAATGAGTACAAAAAGATGAGAGATTCAAATAATGACTATGATGGGAGGCACTAATTCCTCATGCACTAATGCTCTGTAGAGGGGCAGGATATAAATAAATTTTATTATTTATTATTATTATTAATTACCAGATGGTCCAGCCACTGAGGAAGACAGTTCTACGAGACTACATGCCCTGGTTCACATTGAGAGAAAGGCCAGACATAAATCAATTTAATAAATAAATAAATAAATAAATCATAATACTGTGTCCAGTTCTGGACACCACAATTCAAAAAGGATGTGGAGAAACTGGAGTGTGTCCAAAGGAGGGCAACTAAAATGGTGAAGGGTCTGGAAACCATACCCTATGAGGAATGACTTAGGGAACTGGGTATGTTTTGGCTGGAGTAGAGATGGTTAAGAGGTGATTTGAGAGCCTTGTTTAAATATTTGGAGGGATGTCATATTGATGAGGGAGCTAGCTTGTTTTCTGCTGCTCCAGAGAATAGGACCCAGAACAATGGGTGCTAGCTCCAGGAAAAGAGATTCCACCTCAAGATTAGGAGGAGCTTGCTGACAGTAAGGGCTGTCCGACAGTGGAGGACACTCCCTCGGAGAGTGGTGGAGTCTCCTTCTTTGGAGGTCTTTAAACGGAGGCTGAATGGCCATCTGTCGGGAATGCTTTAGTTGGGAGTTCCTGCATGGCAGGAGGTTGTGCTGGATGGCCCTTGTGGTCTCTTCCAACTCTATAATTCTATGATTCTACAAGCGGTCCCACCTAAATTTACGGGAGGTATATATTCTCCAACATTACACAAATTAAAACCAGGACACTTGTGGCCAAACAACATAAGAGTATGGTCAAAATGGCAAACATTATGAAGTGAGGAAGACCACACATGTTGGAGAGGCTGCAACACTTTGCTTTTGCCCGAGCCTACTGGAAAGGGCAAGATTCCACCCATTCTTCTGCTTTACCCTCTAATGAGTTAACTGAGTGCAAACTACTTTTGCACTTTGAACTCCATTTGAAGCAATAGAAGTAAGCTGCAGAGGAAGGGGGAAAGGGAGGAGAACAGAGAAACTGGGACATTTCAAAAGGAACTGAAAATATCAGAGGCCAGAGGATTAATCCAAACTATTCCTGGTGAATTGGGTCAGTAGGAGTGTATGCAGACATACTATCCCACCATTCTGCTGCTTAGTCTACAGTGTAGGGCCAAGTTGGTGAACTTCTAGTTCACCATATAGTTTGGCAATTGCGTGAAGATTATCAGACAACATCATAATAATCGCATCATTATCTCATTAATAAAGAGGAATTCTCCCATCACTTTTCATTCACAGGACTTTGCCATGAATAAAAAGTGATGCTAGAATTCCTCTTTAGTCACGGGATAATGACGAGGTTATCACAACGTCAGGCGACATCATCTGATCATCTTCGTGCAATTATGCAATAGTGACGGGAGCATCTCACTATGCTCCCATCACTTTTGCTTGTGTGAAAATGTCCACTCTTACCTGGCATGGATAAGGGTAAAGGATTATAGGATCTGGAATCCCCAAGAAGTGAAGTCTGAATGCTCCCTCCACTTGCTGCAGAGCTCCTTATGTTCAGTGTTCTCACCCTGGGGCGATGCTATGTACAGCAGTTACCTACTCTTCTGACCATTAGCTGTCTGAACGCATTCTGTTTTGGTCCAAAAATGGAATTTTTTTGGACAGACCATAAATCTTTGATCCAGAACACATGAGACTTCATCCTCTTTCTTTCCTCCCATTCTACTTCTATCTCTTGGTCAAGCTCTCTGGTCAAGCCAGGACATGCACTCTCAATACAGCTAGCAAGCTACAGCCTCGGATAAAACTTATGATCCTTTGCATTCATTACAGTGAAAGCCTGATGTGATAAAATATTCAAATACCAGTGTTGAGTTCTCACTGCAGCATACACATGGCTTAAATGATATAAATATGTGCTTAAATAAAATATAACAAGATCGACGTTACCTATTTGGAGAACACGCTAAACATCCATCCATAGTAAATCCCTTGATAAGAAAAGGAAAAAGGGGGGAAAAGTGAAGGAAAGGGGATTACAAAGCTAATGCCAAGGGATGAAGGAAGGTCAGAGAAGCCCAACATGACAGAGGATTAAATGAGAAAGGATCTTTCAATGCATCCCACCCAAACATTAATGGAAATCTGTAGCCTTCTTAAAATTACATGTCAAAATAATGTTAAAACATTAATGCTCATTTCAAAGTTTAGCCCCCTTTCACCTTCCTTTTGTGAGCAAACTTAATAGTGCCTGTCAAAGACCGCGAACAAATTATATATACACACAGACAACTCAGTTTTAATCTCAGATATGACGGTGCAGAGACACAGGTGGTGTAATAGTTTGAGCGTTGGACTATGACTCTGGAAACCAGAGTTTGATTCCCAGCTCAGCCATGAAACCCACTGGGTGACTTTGGGCAAGTCACATGCTCTCGGCCTCAGGGAAAGGCAATGGCAAACCTCCTCTGAACAAATCTTAACAAGAAAACACAATGACAGGTTTGCTTAGGTCAGGGGTAGGCAACCTTTTTGAGCCGGGGGCCGGGTTGCTGTCCCTCAGACAATTGGGGGGCCGAAGCACAAAAAATTAATTAATTAATTAATTAATTAAAATTAAAATTAAAAAATTAAAACAAATTTTAAAAAAATGCATGCACACTCTCTCAGCCCCAGAAAAGCCATGGCAAAACCCCTGTGGAGATTTTGCTAAGAAAACCCCAAGAATAAATAATAACAACAATAATCAATATCATCATGGCGGACGGCAGCGGCAGGGGGTGGCAGCGGCGGCGGTGGCAGGACTGGCCTGGGGCCAGTCCAAAGGCCTCGGGTGGCCACATCCAGCCCCCGAGCCTTAGGTTGCCTACCCCTGGCTTAGGTACACCATAAGTTGGAAATGACCTGAAGGCATACAACACTTGGAGAGAGAGATACAGGCACACCTCCTTTTTAAAAGCCTCTGACAAAGAAATTCCTTTTTACAAAATCTCTTTATGAAAGCCTGCCCCCTCTCCCCCTTTACATTTTCTGCCTAGCTAGAAGGTTTGGTTTTGGTTTTGGTTTATTTAGCATTGGCACTGGGAGGATGGTGAAGGAGTGCTTGAGCAAAAGGGACTTTCAATGCTTTGTTGCAGTAATGTGTCTGCGGTAAATAGTGCAATAAACTTTGTCCTGGGAAAGAATGGCATTCTGCTCTAGGTGATCCCACTGTAGATCTGTGTGCTTACATATAACAGGCAAGGCAAACAGCTGCCTCCAGAATCATGTATGTGTGAAAAGCAAAACAGAAAGAAAAGGGTAAAGGAGATTAGCCTGCTACACCAACTACACAGGCATGTTGAAAAAGCATAGATCTCTAAACAGTTTCACTACCAAAATGGAAATCATAAGAAAAATGGAGGCTGTTGAGAGGGAGAAAAATAACCCCTGGATGCATTTTGGAAAAAGCTTTTAAGTGATCACTGGAAGATTCAAAATGTTTTGGTTTACTTATGCAAGGCTTACCTGACCTGGTTGTTTCATTCCATATGTGCATATTGTTAATTTTGAACAAAATGATCAAACATGTTGAACTGCTCATCTTTTTTGTGGTGTAGGAATGTACACCACAAAGGAATGTATCTCTACTCCTTATTTCTAGCTCTGGTACCAAAGTTTTAGTTAAAAAAAAGTAATAGCCAGAAACACATCTATTTCATTAACTGAGTTATACCTGTATTCTATTTGATATAACAACAAAAATAGATTGTAAGAAAAAGTGAGTGATGTAAATGTGATTAGTGAATCCACAAGTCAGCAGTTTAAAAACTAGTACTAGCTGTTAACTAATTAGGTAGCATTAGGTAAACATTAGCACAGATTCTTCCCAGTGTTTGTAATAAGAAGGGAATAATACCAGTCTGCTGCAAGGATGATTGTATGAATATATACACAGCACGTGGCCTGTGCAATATCAATGCTAAATCATTAGATTTGACAAATGTTTTTTCAGGTTGCCAGATTTCAGGGACTGGCCCCAAGTCTCCAATTTTTATGACTCATTTCCAGGCAGGAGTTGTTGTTAAATGCCATCAATTTGACTTCAAACCATGGTGACTCTATAAATGGGAGCCTCCATGTTCAGGTCTTGCAGACTCATAGGCATAGCTTCCTTGGTTGAATCCATCTGGAATGCAGTCTTCCTCTTTTCCCTCTGTACTTTAACTTTCCAAGCATTAATGTCTTTTCTAGTGAGTCCTGCCGCATTCACCAGCCAGCAGTAGGAGAATGTCCAACTCCAAGGAGGAGCCATTGAGCAAGTAAGCAGAGGAAAAGGAACAAGAGCCACAAGAGGACTAACAACAGGGAGGATTCTCCTTTTGAATGTGCACTCATCTCCTCCAGGGAGCCAAATTATTCTTGGTGGCACCATTTGTGGAGCCAGTTGATCACCTCTGCTACCTTCTTGGGCCACTTCCTTCAACAGGGAGAAGAGATGAAATTACAACCTATGCACGAATGTCCTTCCGCTTCCTACTCATATCCTCATAATCCTTTGTGATGTTCTGAAAGCTGTGCCCAACAGTGTCATTGGTTCCCATGTGAACAAAAGGAAGGGGTAACCATCAGTGGACTTGACTAGTCTTGTCAGCCTCTCTGTTACATCACAAATTTTGGCTACAGGGAGACAGCACACCTCATGTATCATCTTGTCAGGCCTACAAATTGTTGTTTCTGTTCCTCTGAGCAAGTAGTCCTCAACCACCACCACCTGTCTCCTCTTAGGTTTGACAGAGGATACTCAATGTCCAGATTCTTCCTGGGTCATCTGCATGTTCTGTACAGGCTGACAGTTCATTACCTAGTGGTAATGAGTTCCATAAATTAATAATGCACCACATGAAAAGCCTGTCCTTAATCTCCCACAAATCAGGTTCATCAAATGACCCTGGGACCCAGTATTAGAAGACAAAAGGAGAGAAAGGGCTGATGCAGACCAGCCATTTGGGGCGGTAATCAGAAGCGGCAGATCGGGGTCGCAGCAACCCTACACCGCAGCCCTGATCCTCCCTTTTGCTGCCCCGAAAAGATCGGCAAAATGCTGCTCCTTTTAGGGGCGGCAAAAGGCTGCCCTAAGAGCCGGCGCTGTGGCTCTTCAGCACCCTTTCGGTGCAGCATGTTTAAATGCTACACCGGGAGGGCGTCTTGATGCTGCGCGCTGTGCATACAGCCGTGCAGCATCATGACAGCATCAGGGTGGGGTTGGGATGGCCAGCGTGCAGCTGCCCCGCCCCAACTCTACTCCAGGCCAGCCCTTTGGGCCGGTCTGAAACGGCCCAAAGTCTTTCTATTCATTTTCTATAGCAAAGGGTTACCCATTTTTGGCAAAAGGAAGCAGTTGTCAAAATTAATTACAGGTTATTTGACTATGCATATTAAAATGACAGGATCATGGGGGGAAAAAGAAGGTTCAACATACTATACACCAGGAATTAGCAATTAGTGCATTAAAGGCCAGATCCAGCCCAAGAAACAATTTTATCCATCTTCAAGTGGCCCTAATAAATTTTAAACAAAATGTAAAAATTTCAGGACAATTTCATTCTTCCTGTCAAAAATGTTGCTTTTTAAAAAGCTGCAAGAGATAAGGACATGTATATCACACAGGGATTTGTATTTCTGCATAGCTGTTTCTACCAGCTTCTTGTAATAATATTTTTCTGGTATTTTTTTTTCCAATTCATACAGCAGTTTCTTTCGCTGTCAACTTAACAACTGGCTCAGCACCACAGGATAAGCCAGAGTTCTGAAAGCAGTTATTTCTAGAATCTACCAATTTTTTTTCCTCCTTCAATGTGCCATTCTCTCTCTGCTGGAGCTACTACACATGACACAGAACTGGCAGAAAACATTAAAGAAAATGGATTTGCTCTGGAGAAAAACAAGACGATATATTGGAGACACTTCAAGAAGCTTAAAACCATGCTTTGGATAAGACCGTGGGGAAATAAAAGATGGCAAGATAGAAGCCACCACTGGAAAGATATCTTCCTGACAACATTAAAGCCTTTCTGCACTCTTTGGGACCCAATGAAGGGGAGGCAAAACATCAAGATATGCTGCTCTGAGTTTTATAAAATAAAAATTAGAGCACATTCCAGGAAGGCAGAATCCCAGCTGAATAGAATGTCTCATTCTAAGAACAGTCCCCAGCACTTTGAAAACATCCATCTTAAAAGATTTCTATACAACCAAGGAGGGTTTATTTTTCCTTTGAAGCGTTTATACTTTATTCTATAATTCCACAAACCGGAAAAAATGTGAGGTTCTATAACTATAGCCCCAACAACAGACCTATGTTGTGTTTGGGCCAGGGTGGGGGAGAGCTATTTTACTAGCAGGACAGTTGTCAACAGCAGAAAATAAGAACAGCTGGGACCAAGTCAAAAACAGGTCAGAGTACAGATGTGAAATAAAAAGAAACCTAAGACAGACAGAAAAACTGGCCAACATTAGGAGTAGAGAAACTGAATAAAAGAGGAAAACAAAGCAGTCAGAACACCCTAAATCCTCCACAGTAAAGACAAAAGCACAGAAAACAAGCTCACCCCCTGAAATCACATACAAATAACTTTTTAAAAGGGAACACACTAGACACATCCACTGCATCTATAGTTACCCCATCAGAATATGATCTTGCTTATGTTGCACTGCAAAGCAACACTTGGGATGCATCCACATGGTAGAAATAATGTAGTTTGACATCACTTTAACTGCCATGGCTCCATCCTGTAGAATCCTGGGATTTGCAGTTTTGTGAGGCAGAGAAGGCTAAAGACCACAAGGACAACCCAGTCCAACCTCTTGCCATGCAGGAATACACAATCAAAGCACTCCCAACAGATGGCCATCCCAGCCCTTACCATCAGAAAGTTCTTCCTAATGTTCAGGTGGAATCTCATTTCTTGTAACATGAATCCACTGAATCTACTTGGCCTCTTTGATGCAGTGCCAATCCCTGATCTGAGGGAAAGGGGCTCCCTATCCCAACAATGGGTTTAGGAACTTCCACCCACTTCCAGTTGGAACCATGGTGATGCAGGGTTATAACAGAATGGCTGGGAAGCTGTTCACCATCTTAAAATTTCAAAATTAAAAAAAGCCCTAAGCATACTGTTGTAATATTATGGAGCATTATATGAAAATCACCATTATGAGCAGTTTCCCAGATCCACATGCTGTTGCTGTATGGGCCTACAGCCAGGGAAGAAACAGGCAGGTACCAGGATGGCTAATGGGGTAAACACATTGCTTTTTAAAGGGTGACCAGAAATCTGAAATTAGCTCTGATCATGGTGATGATCACAGGACCTGGAATTTACCAAATTTTAGGACGTGAAATTTACCAAAGAGAGTGCCAAGCAGACCTCTTGCAGGAGGGTACCCCATAAATGGGGTGCCATTACTAAAGTGTCAGATCCTGGGATGTCAGCCATCTTACCTTACCTCTGAAAGCAGCTATGGATGGAGAAGGACTGCAGAATATTATTCAGCAGGTCAAGATCAAAGAATCAGAGTGGAACACACTGCCCCGGAGAGTGTTAGGATCTTCTTTGGAGGGTTTTAAACAGAGGCTGGATGGCCATCTGTTGGGAGTGCTTTGACTGCATATTCCTGCATGGCCGGGAGTTGGAATAGATGGTCCTTGGAGTCTCTTCCAAGTCTATGATTCAATTATTCTATGAATGCCTCACCAGGTTTGCAAGCTGCTGAATCAATCCAGGTGTTGAACCAGAGAAAATATGCACTCTTATTCAAACATTCTTTAAGGTTTCAGGTCAAGATCCAGCGCATTTGCCATCCATATCAACTGTTCTGTGAAGGTCCTAATGTCATTGGTGGGAGAGGCAGAGTCATGGTGGCCTAGGGGCCACAATAAAGAATGGCCCCAAAAGATATCCATAGTGGAGGAAGAAGCTGGAGATTCACATCATAATTTGTCTGGAGAGGGGGAGAGAGGTGGAAGAGAAAGCCTTTGATGAAGGCATTGGAGTCAGTATCATAGTGGATTCAGAGTGTTTGGGAGGTTCATGTGTGAGATGGATAGCATAGTCAACAATAGTTTGGAAGCAATCCCAAGTGGCATTTGGTGCTAAGAGTATCAGGGGACAGAGAAAAGCAGACCTGCTCAATGCCTACTTTGAATCATAGAACTGGAAGAGACCACAAGGGCCATCCAGTCCAACCCCCTGCCATGCAGGAACTCTCAATTAAAGCACCCCTGACAGATGGCCATCCAGCCTCTGTTTAAAGACCTCCAAAGAAGGAGACTCCACCACTCTCTAAGAGAGTGTGTTCCACTATCGAACACTACCTTACTGTCAGGATGTGCCTCCTAATATTGAGGTGGAATCTCTTTTCCTGTAGCTTGTATCCATTGCTCTGGGTCCTGTTTACCTCAGTCTTCCCACAAAAGCTAAAGGGTACTCAGCCTGAGGAAGATGATGCAATAGAGGAGCAGATGATGCAATAGAGGAAATATAGCAAAGAATAAGTAAAGAGGTAGTACAGGAATACCTGCTATCTAAATGAATTCAAGTCTGTAGGGCCAGATGAACTACATACAAGGGTATTAAAAGAACTGGCAGAAGTAATATCAGAGCCACTGGCAATAATTTTAGAGAATTCCTGGAGAACAGAAGTGGAATGGAGGAGGGCAAATGTTCTCCCCATCTTTCAAAAGGGGGGAAAGAGGACCCAAACAATTACCACCCGGTTAGCCTGACATCAGTACCAGGAAAGATCCTAGAGCTCACTGAAGGCACACAGCACAACACATAAAAGTTTATAGCAGCCTTGAATCCCCACATTGGGAGAAAGGAGGGGTATTAAATAAATAAATAAATAAATTGCAGCTTTACCTTTAAAATGTTTTCTTTACATCCATTAAGCAAACCACCCTTTGCCAAGCATCAGCCTTCTGTTAGGTTTAAATGGGATATAGAGTCAATGTTAAAATGTTGAAATGTAAAAGATGTGTGTCTGTGTTTTTCCATGCTGTGAAAAGTTGTTTTTTTCTGAGAGCTAGATTCACAGTTTATCAGTCCCAGGTGTGATTTAGCCAAAACAGGAGGCTAACAGGACTCCATTCTATGGGAAAGAAGGTCTGTTTATATTATGGTTTATGTAAACACATTTTTGTTATGGGAAATGTAGTCACATGATTTGTTATTGTAATTAAGGGTTGGACTAGTACACATCACGTAATATCACCCAATCAGCTTGTAAAGGTTACACCCAGAAAGGTGGAGTCTTGTGGGACTGAGGGCT
The DNA here is from genome assembly GCA_026167975.1 of Phrynosoma blainvillii. Taxonomy (NCBI): domain Eukaryota; kingdom Metazoa; phylum Chordata; class Lepidosauria; order Squamata; family Phrynosomatidae; genus Phrynosoma; species Phrynosoma blainvillii. Next base: position 16,131,573 of record JANUYF010000007.1, on the reverse strand, counting down.
GAGAATCAGAAAGTTACTCACTTGCTTTTTGACTTTTGAACTGTAATGAACTAATAAAACCATTCTTTTGGTGATGCTACTAACACATCTTGAATCATGTAGCAAATAGATTTTATTCCTGCTTAGCCAGCTTTGGCTAAAGTGGAAATATTATTATTTGTTTTTTCTTTTCTTTTTTTCTTTTTTTTTTTCTTTTTTTTTTTTTTTTTTTTTTGCTTTTGTTCTTTTACAATAAAGAAGCTTTGCTGAAAGTTCCAGGTTTGGATGTTTGGTTTTAAAGGACTGTTTCCAACACTCCTACAACATTATTTTAACAAGTGGTACCAGAGGGATGGCTCTGATCCACGGCACCTCTGCTGCAGAACCTGGAGTTAAAAAAACAACTTTTTTCCTATCCTGGCCAGCGAGGGCTCCGCGGAAGGCAGCACACGGCTTGATTTATGGCAGTAGCTGTAAAGATGCCAGCGGGGATCCGCAGAAGGCAAGGAGCTGGGATTTCCACGTCTGATTTATGGCACAAGCATCACAGAGGACTGTAAGTACAAGAAACCCCCCTTATCTGAAAGGGCCATTTGTAAATGGACTGTTTCAAAGCTGTCTCAAAGCTGTGAAGCAAGCAAAGAAAGCAGCAATTAGCCAGAGGCTGTAAAGCTGCAGTTTAAAGAGACAGAGTTCTGGCAGAACGCAGCCGGGGGGAGGCTATCAATTTTTAAGACTTGTGCTGGACTCTTTTAAAAATAAGTAAAGATGGAACAAACTAGGTTCCCTAAGCTCACCTCTGAAAATTTTGCATCTTGGAAAATCTATGCAAAATCCCTTTTGGTAAGGGAGAATTTGTGGCAGATTGTGCAGACTGGTTTGGGGGCTGCTCCTTCTGCAGCAGACCAAGAAAGAAATGAACGGGCTAAAGCCACCATCTTACTTTTATTATCTGAGGGACAATTAAATCTTGTCCAAGATCTTACTTCAGTAAAAGAAATATGGGACACCTTGGCTGGAATTCATCAGTCCACTTCTGATCTAGCAAAGATGATTTGGGCAAAACGATTGTTTTCATGTAAAATGAAAGATAAAGACTCTGCAGAAGCTCATGTAAGCAAAATGAGAGATTTGTTTGCCCAAGTTCAAGCAAGAGGCATTGCCTTAGATGAAAACCTCAGAATTTACATTTTATTGGGTTCACTCAATGAATCTTATGATAATATACTGTTAGGATTGCAAGCCTTGCCTGGGGCTCAATTGACTATGGAATTGGTCTGTGGGAGAATTTTGCAGGAAGCTGAAAGGAGGAGATTTGAGGCAGAGCAACGAAAGCAGGGGTCTGCAACTACAAAGCCTCACAATGTCCCAGAGGGAACTCCAAAAGAGATGCAAACTGAAAAAGCTGCAATTTCAAAAGGAAAAATGTGTTATTATTGTAAAAAATTTGGACATTTAAGAAAAGACTGCAGGAAGTTGATTGCAGATACCAGGAGGGGGCAGCAACAACAACAGCAGCAGTCACAGCAGCAACAGCAGCCACGTCCCCCTGGTGGACAAAAGAAACACAGTGCTAACCAGGGATTTGTTGCCACAATTCAAAGCCGAGATGATGTGCCCCAAATTCAGCCACACACAGTATGGCTTTTGGACAGTGGAGCCTCCACCCACATGGCAAACAAAATTGAACTGTTCCAGAGTAGAAAACCAGCTAATGTTGTTTCTGTTGCTCTGGCAGACGGGGAAGGGCCAAGAATTAAAGAAATGGGAACTGTGTGCATTCCAAGTTTTGGTACCAATTTTGATGATGTTTTGTATGTACCTACATTGCAAAATTGTTTAGTTAGTGTATCAGCTTTGACCTCAGATGGGTACAAAGTGAATTTTGAGGGGGATGAATGTTTAATCTTTAAAGATGGTGAATTTTGTGCTAAAGCCATTAAGAAAGACAAGTTGTACCATATGATAGACAGAGAAAGCTGTGCAATTGCACAAAATCAGCCTTTGCATGAAAATTGCATTCATTATTTTCACAGAGTGATGGGTCATGCTGGTTTTCCAAATCTTTTGAAATTGAAGCAGGTTTGTCCTGAACTTAAAATGTCACCATGCTCAAACCACTTGGAGTGTTCAGTTTGCAGCAGGATTAAGCTGAAGGCTTATCCTGTGGCAAAAAGAACAAAATTTAGAGCCCAGAGACCTTTTGAATTTCTGCACTGCGATCTTGCTGGGCCAATTAACCCCCCCTCTCAGGGAGGATGTAAATACTTCATGGTGATTGTGGATCGCTTCACAAGGTTTTCTTATGTGATTCTTTTGAAAGAAAAGGGTGAAGCAGGAGAGAGATTCAAGGAATGGGTGAACATGATAGAGAGACAGTTTAACTACAAAGTGGGAACTTTGGTCACAGATAGAGGAGGATAATTCTTGGCTACTCATTTGACCAATTGGCTAAGAAAAATGGGAATTAGACATTTTACTACTAACCCATCTTGCGTGGCTGAAGATGGTCTGGCTGAAAGGAAAATAGCCATTCTGAAGCAAATAAAAGATTGTATGATGCTTGATGCCAATGCTCCAGAGCAGGGGTAGGCAACCTTTTTGAGCCAGGGGCCGGGTTGCTGTCCCTCAGACAACTGGGGGGCCGAAGCACCAAAAATAAAATAAATAAATTTTAAAAACTTTAAAAATATATACATGAACACTCTCTCAGCCCCAGAAAAGCCATGGCAAACCCCCTGTGGAGATTTTGCCAAGAAAACCCCAAGAACAAGTAATAACAACAATAATCAATATCATCATGGCGGGGGGGCAACGGTGGCGGTGGCAGGACCGGCCTGGGGCCAATCCAAAGGCCTCAGGAGGCCGCATCTGGCCCCCGGGCCTTAGGTTGCCTACCCCTGCTCCAGAGCATCTTTGGGGGGATGCTATTCTCACAGCTAATTACCTGACAAACCGCACTTGGAATTCAGCTGTGCAGAATACTCCTTACCACATGCTTTTCAAGAGACCACCCAATTTGAAATATCTTAGAGTGTTTGGGCAGTATGCAAATGTGTACATACCTGCAGCTTTCAGAAAGAAAGGTCAGCCCAAATGGAGACGTTTGATGTTTGTGGGTTACACAGGAAACAGTTACAGGTTTTACCTGGGTGGAAATCAAATTCTTTTTTCCAGGAGCGCAAACTTTGAGAAACATTCTGGGTGGGAAAACATTCATTCAAACAAAGAGGTGTTTTTCAGACTAGGTCAGTTAGAAACACAGACACCACCACCTGCCAGAAATGGAGGGGCAGTGAAGCAAGAATCAGATTCTTCAGAAGGTGAGGCTAGCACATCAGACAAGTTGTCACACACACGTCCACCAGCACCTAGAATGACAGAAACAAAGAGACACACAGACAGGGAGACTTCAAGTACAGACACTGAGGATGATGAAGGAAGAACAAGGACCATAGTTTTAAGGAGGACAACTAGAGTTAGGAAACCTCCAGATCGTTTTAAAGTGCAGGAAGCTAAGGCTTGTGAAGTCATGGTAGAGGAGCCTGAAAGTTACAAGGAAGTACAGGAGTGTTGTGATGAAGAGAAGCAGAAATGGGAGTCTGCAATGGAGCAGGAATTCAAGGCTTTGGTAGACAAAAAGGTGTTTGAAATTGTTGACAGGCCTACAAATCACAAGGTGATAGGTTGCAAATGGGTTTACAAAAGGCAGCTGATGCCGGATGGTAGTCAGAGATACAAGGCCAGATTGGTAGCTAAAGGATTTGCACAACAGAGGTTTGAGAATTATGACAAAACTTTTTCTCCAACAGCAAAGCCTGAGAGTTTGAGGTTGGTGTTGGCTTTAGCTGCAAGGAGGGGCCAGATAGTGCATAATTTTGATTTTGAGACTGCATACTTGAATGCAAGTTTGATGAAACTGTTTTCATGGAACAACCTTTGGGTTTTCAGCAAAATAGTGACAGTAAGGTGTACAAGTTGAAGAAAGCATTGTATGGTTTGAAGCAGAGTGCCAGAAGCTGGAACCTTTGCATTCATGAAGAGTTGGTGAAGCTAGGCTACAGACGCAGTGTAGCTGATGCATGTGTTTACACAAAAGGAGATGTGATCTTGGTGATTTATGTAGATGACTTGTGTGTAGCAGCAAATTCAAAGCAAGAAATTCAGGCAGTTAGGAAGGAATTGTCACAGAAATTTAGTGTCAAAGATCTTGGAATTTTGAGGTCTTATCTAGGAATAGATGTTGAATGGTGTAAAGATGGGAGTTGTTTGTTGAGTCAACAGAGTAAAATTCAGAATTTGATTGAAAAGTGTGGATTGCAGGATGCAAAAACACTGAAAAGTCCTATGTCTGTTGGTTATGTGAATAGTGAAGGGACTAAGGAGTTTGAAAATTCAGAGATGTATAGGAGCTTTGTGGGAAGTTTGATGTTTATTGCTAATAACACGAGGCCTGACATTTGTTTTGCCGTGGGCATGCTTGGAAGAAAGGCAAATTGTCCTATAGTGGAAGATTGGACAGCAGTGAAACATTTGTTAAGATATTTGAAGGGTAGCATAGACAGGAAATTGAAGTTGCAAAACAGTCGAGCTGGTCTTGAATGTTTTGTTGACAGTTTGTTTGCTTCTGAGATACAGGATAGAAAGTCAGTGACAGGATTGTTGATTAAGTTTGGAGAAAGTGCAATTGTTTGGAGAAGTAGAAAACAGAGATACGTAGCGCAAAGTACAGGAGAAGCAGAATTCGGGGCCTTATCTGAGTTAGTTAATGAGATTGAATGGATTAGACAGTTGTTGAAAGATCTGAATGAAAAATGTGCTGATCCAGTGATGATAAATGAGGATTCTCAGACATGCATTGCTATGGCTGAAGCTGAGAACATGAAGTGCAGAACAAAGTACATTGGTGTGAGGTATCAGAATGTCAGAGAAATGGTACAGAAGGGAATTGTGAGTCTGCAATACATTGAGTCAATTCATAATCAAGCAGACATCTTGACAAAGGCATTGACCATTGATAGACACGAACAGATGTCACGTCTACTTGGCATGTCTTAAGTTTAGGCCTAGCCATTGAGCTAAGTTACTTTTACAACAGTGTTAGTTTAGTGTACAACATACACACATCTTACATTTCAGGAGGGGATTGTTAGGTTTAAATGGGATATAGAGTCAATGTTAAAATGTTGAAATGTAAAAGATGTGTGTCTGTGTTTTTCCATGCTGTGAAAAGTTGTTTTTTCTGAGAGCTAGATTCACAGTTTATCAGTCCCAGGTGTGATTTAGCCAAAACAGGAGGCTAACAGGACTCCATTCTATGGGAAAGAAGGTTTGTTTATATTATGGTTTATGTAAACACATTTTTGTTATGGGAAATGTAGTCACATGATTTGTTATTGCAATTAAGGGTTGGACTAGTACACGTCACGTAATATCACCCAATCAGCTTGTAAAGGTTACACCCAGAAAGGTAGAGTCTTGTGGGACTGAGGGCTGAGAATCAGAAAGTTACTCACTTGCTTTTTGACTTTTGAACTGTAATGAACTAATAAAACCATTCTTTTGGTGATGCTACTAACACATCTTGAATCATGTAGCAAATAGATTTTATTCCTGCTTAGCCAGCTTTGGCTAAAGTGGAAATGTTATTATTATTATTTATTGTTTTTTTTTTGCTTTTGTTCTTTTACAATAAAGAAGCTTTGCTGAAAGTTCCAGGTTTGGATGTTTGGTTTTAAAGGACTGTTTCCAACACTCCTACAACATTATTTTAACACCTTCATCATAACAAAGCAACAGGAAATAGACAATGCAAGCCTCTAGTACTATTTTCTAGTAACACCAAGTCTGAATAGTTGCTTTGCTTGCACAAAATACGCAATTCTGCCCATCAAATTGTAATTTCAAACCTCTTATCCCTTCACTTCATTTGCAAATGATTTTTTAAAAATTCTTACTTCTTGGTCAGGAAGCTCCAGGATTTACAGCTTTTTAAAGAGCTAATGGAAACATCCAGTAACAAATACCTTGCATGTTTAACAAACAGTGATGAGAATTTGTTACATCACTATGCAGAAGAGCCTGCTTGGATGGCTGAAGCAAAAGAAGAGATAGAGGTCCTCACACCTTTCACATACATTGCTTTTAAACTGTGCTTAACCCGAATGGAAAGTAAACAAAAGCCACCTCTTTTTACTTTTGGGTTTTTCCAAAAGTAAAAAGAAGAGGCTTTTGATTACTTTCAATTCGGGTTAAGCACAGTTTAAAAATGACGTTGTCTGAAAATCTACCTGCTTTTGTGTTTTTTTTTCCTATTTAAAACCCCGTTTCTGCATGGGATTTCCCCCCTGTGATAAAGCCTATTCTGAGATTCTCCTTAGACAAAATGAGAGTGGCATAGTGGTCAGGGATTTTGCTACCACAAGTGATGCATTTTATTAACAAACCAGTTGAAGGTATGGTTGTTCGCGAGGGCTGCTAAGAAAAGTCATGCAGTTTGGATCAAACTGAAAGAGACTTACTGCATTACAGAAAGTAGAGAAGTTAAAGGAGGCCAAAGGTGAAAACCAAAGCCAAAGTTTGAGAAGAGTCAAATGGCAGTCCAAAGTTGGAAAAACATGAGAAACCAAACCAAAATCTCACAGGTGTTCCTTCAAAGCTCCTGCAGTGGCAGATGAAAGGAACTGAGAAGTTCAGGTGGGAACCGAGGGATAGAGCTGCACAGAGATGGGTGGGACTACAGCCAAAGTCTTCTATCTATAGCTCTAGAAGTTTCCAAATAAAGCACTGCACAAGTGCAGATAATTCATTTGTGTGCATTACAGAGACCACAAAGAATAATTCTAAATTCCATCACAAGATATTTCTATCTATTTACTTCTGAAGAAGGCTATCAAAGCCCATTTCATTAGATGACTTGGGACCAATGGCAATTTTGGCTCATCTTCCAAAACTATCTGGGGATGCAGATGGCGACAAACGCTGTCCTCAATCCCAGGAAGGGGAGGGGCAGCTGGACGCTGTGTGCCCTATCCCCTTCCTCAGGACGTCATTGGAGCGACGGCCCATCCGCATGACGGGTGCTCCGATGGTGTCCTTCCAGCTCAGCGTCCAGACACACTGAGCTGGAAGAGACACCAAAGAGGAATGCCATGCCTCTTGGGGCGCCCCTTAAGCGGCTTGTGAAAGGAGCGCTATTTTAGTGCTCCTTTCGCAGGCGGCGAAAGGGAGGATCAGGGCTGAGGTGTCCGGCAGCCTCGGCCTCGGTCCTCCACTTCCAGGGGCGGACCAGGGCCACCCCTCTGCTTCCCCCCTAAGTCCTCAGTGCTAATTGTAAAATTACCTATGTTACCTTAAGAACTGGTACCTTATATTGCTTGTTTTTCTCTTCCATCTGCATTCTTTTTTCTTTTTATATCAGATCTATTATACTTTAAACCCATATTATTTTTGTTGTTGTTGTTAGCTGCCCCAAGCTGACCTCAACTTATGGCGACTCTGTGGATGAGACCTCTCCAAGACCCCTTGTCCTCTAATTCTAATGTGCGGTCTTCCTCTCTTTCTATTGCCATCTACCTTTCCTAGCATCATTATCTTTTCCAGTGATTCATGCCTTCTCATGATGCAGCCAAAGTTGACAACCTAAATTTTGGGGGGAAGCAGACAGCGCTTTGCGCCGTCTTGGAGGCAAGGAAGGGGAGGGGGCAGCCTCACACTGGGTGCCCCAACCTCTTCCTGAACACGTCATCGGAGCGCCCGTCGCTCCACACGACGGGCGCTCCGATGACATACTTCTGCCATAGCATCCGCAGACGCTGCGGTGGAAGAGACGCCGAAGAGGCGCCCAATGCCTCTTGCGGCGCCTCTTCCACGCCTTGTGGAAGGAGTGCTATTTTAGCGCTCCTTCCAGGGCCCGAATAGGGGAGGATTGGGGCCGAGGAGTGCGGCTACCTCGGCCCCAATCCGCAGCTTCTCGGGGCGGCCCACAGCCGCCCATCTGCTTAGGAGGTTAGTCATCTAGTTAGTCCAGCTTGATCCTCATGTTAGTGTTCAGAGTTATATCTTTACACTTTAGGATCTTGTCCAGTTCTTTCATAGCTAGCCTATGTAGTCTTCTGCTAATTTCCTGACAGCAGTCTCCGATAGGAACTGCCTTTTTAAAATCTTTGTAGAGCATTTTGAAAGTGTTTCCTGATTTATGAATTACTGCAGTTCTCCAACTATTTCCACCAGCCTTCCCTAAACTGGTACTCTCTAGATATGTGGCACTCAACTCATATCACGCCCAGTCAGCATAACCACAGCCACTGTAGTTTGATATAATCTGATTTTGTTGAATTGAGCCTAATTAAAAGCTTGGGATCCCACAAAACTAATTCCCTCAGTGACTCATAGTTTCCTCAAAGCTTTCAGAGCACTGTTCTGGCTTTCATGTTTGAAGGTTTTAAATCAATTGGGATTCACATGCTTTAGACACAAACAGCCAACAGATGGAATGAAATCAGAAGCTGCCTCTGGGCCAACTCACCTTGGATGGCAGGTTCTGAAGGTACCAATCCTGGGCCATCATTAAAGTGTAGCAAATCATCCCCTTTTCTTAAAGGTTACTGTATTTTTCTCCACTATTGAGGATGCTGTCTGGATTTTCCACCTGGGACAAAAAAGTTATATCTGATGCTAACTTTCCTTTGGGGGTTTTATATTTAAAAGTAACAGATATGGTTCTTAAAGGAAAAACTAATATGATTTGGTGTATTTCCATGTAATTTTATACTGTTTTTTAGGTATTTTAATTGTTTTAACTGTTTTAAATTTTATTGTAATTTTTAATGGTTTTATCTGTGAGCCACCTTGGGTCCCTTCTTGGGGAAGGGTGGCAAACAAATGAAATACATACATACATACATGCTTTTTTGAAAGACTAGAAACCATTTATGGACTTTTTGAACAATAAGAAATCTAACAATGTAACAATCTGTAGTTATGGCTACTAATAACTCTAGTAAGTTTTTTTTTTTTAGTTGGATCTGTAACAGTAAAATAATATAAATTATTTTTTCCCTCCTTTCATTTTAGTTTGGACTGGGAGGTCAGAGCCCTTTTGTGTTTTAGTGAGTTGATATTTAGTGTATTAGTCCCAGAGTCCTAATCTAACATTTAAACCACTACACCACACCGGTTCTCCAACAACATGCCTGGCAGTAAAAGGAGATCAGGACACGACATGTCCTACTAGGGGGCTATAAGCCTGTATTCCATAGCTTTCCCTCCTCCACAGCCTTTCAAAGAAATGAAAGCTGAGAGCCTCTGAGTAAAACAGCACATTTTAATTTTCTATTTTTTTCCAGACCTGTAATTTTTGTGTGATTTATTTACTTGAATCTTTTCTAAACAACCCATCATTCAAACTCCAACCCAGGATGGTGTATAATACGTATCATTCAAAAGAACAACTGAAAGAAAGTTTTAAAATAACCATCATGCAAACACGGTGGCTCAGCAGTTAAGATGCTGAATCTGAAGACTGCAAGATCGGCAGGCGGGCAGTTTAAGGCCCAAGTGCCACGGGACGGAGTGAGCTCCTGTCACTAGTCCCAGCTTCTGCTAACCTAGCCGTTTGAAAAGCATGTAAAAGTGCAAATATATAAATAGGTAACACTTCAGTGGGAAGGTAACAGCGTTCTACGTAGTCATGCTGGCCACATGACCACCAGAGTAGTCCTCAGACAACGCTGGCTCTTTGGATTAGTAACAGAGATGAGCACACACTCCCCTAGGCTAGACAATCTTGTCAAGGGAAAGCCTTTACCTTTTACCTTTAAACAATTAAAAGCAAGTAGCAGCAAAAGAGAAGGTATTCCCAAGCAGATCTCTTAATCGTCCATTTATAAGGTCTTTTACCTGATCTCCCTAATTGCACTTGCTGCCCTGGGAAGTTACAAAATGGCTAAAAGGAAGTTAACCTTTTCTCAGTGAACACTGACCAAAAGAAGGGGCATTTTGATCACCTGCCTAAGTGACAGTGTGTGAGTACAAAATATGAGCTTAATCCTTCTTTCAGTTAGATAATACAGACTGAAAAAAAGATAGGATTTTGCATTTACTATGGGATAGGACACTGAACATGCCATATTCCCCATTGGTCCACTTCTATTCCCCTTTAGCTTGGCAAGTGAAGGTCTAGTCAGCAACACCTGGTCTGAATTTGCAGCAGAAGCCATCAGCTCTCCATTCCCTTTGCTATCACTGAGCAGAGTATATGGTCAGAAGAACACAGGAGCAGCACACATTAGTGCTTCAATAAGACTGATCCATAACTGCTGCATGAAAAGCGGTACTATGAGATGCAACAATATTCCTCCTGGTAGACCTGGCAACTTGTGGATTTCCAACTGTAACTGGACTACAACTCCCACCATCTCTGACTACCAGCTATATATTGACAAAAATTATGGAGTTATAAGCCAATAACATCTGAAGGGCTGCAAGTTGCCTACCACTCTGTGTTGTCTTCTGCCCATGCTGATCTTGCAGTTCCATCAATTGCCCTTTAAACTAATGGGGCTCAGCAATGGGAGGAACACAATTGCTCTGTCACTGAAAAGAATCAGATAGGCAAAATCAACACTGACAAAGAACCTGTAGAGAAGTACCTTGAGAAGCTGCCTCCTTTCTGAAATCCAATTATAATGATTATGAACACCACAGGACTGGTTCAAATATCTAAGCAACACAACTGCTGCCTCATCATGGTAATACATGTAAACACACATACAGGAAACTCTTTTTTATAAAATCTTTTTGTGTCAGCCTAGTCCCCTTTTTCCTTCTGGTATCATCACTAGCTGGAGGTTTTATAGTAGCATCAGCACTGGTAGGATGGTGAAGCATGGCTTGGAGAAACCCAGACTTTTCAGTGTCAGTTACAGCAGCATGTCTCCAATATACAATGCAATAAAGTTGGGCTGAGAAAGAATGCTACATTACTCCAGTTGATCCTAGTGTAACTGTGTGTGTGCCTGCTGCAACAGACATGGAAAACAGTAGCTGTCTCCAGAATCCCTTACTGAGCATGCATGAACAGCAAAACAGAAAGGGAAGAGCAAAGTCTGCTTTACCAGCTAACCCCAGCATAGAAAAGCATAAATCTGTACGTTTGGCCACCAGAATGGAAATCATAATAAAAGTGGAGGACTATGCAAGGCTTACCTGATCTGGCTGTTTCATTTCACATGTTCATACTATTAGTTTTGGATAAAAAGTTCGCTATAACACATTGAACTGTTCCTTTTTGTGAGGCAGGAACCTGTCCCTATTTTTCCATGTATTTCTAGCTCTGGTACCAAACTTTCTGTTAGAAAAATAATGCCCAGAAACATACCTACTTTTTTAGTTGCAAATCACCAAATGGAAAGGGTGTATGATGGGATCCTTCCATGCTACTCCTAGGCAGTATGCAAACTGCAGAAATAATCCAGTTTGACAACACTTTCACTGCCATGACTCAATGCTATGAAAATCTGGAAACTATAGTTTTATGAGGTATTTAGCCTTCTCTGTCAGAGAGCTCTGGTGCCACAACAAACTACAATTCCCAGAATTTGATAGCTTTGGCAGTTGAAGTGGTGTCAAACTGGTTTACTTCTACAATGCATCAGATGCAACCTTAATGAAAGCAGAATGTCAGAAATCCAGGAGCAACTATAAAATAAGATAGCGGGAGGGTGGGCAACTTGTGGATGCCATCCAACTGCAATTCCAATCATGCCTCACCATTAGCTATACTAATTTGGGCTGATAGGTGCCACAGTTCAACATCATATCAATGCTGTCAAAATACCCACCCTTCCACTAAGATATCCAATATAGTAGTACTGTATACAGCAGGGGTAGGCAATCATTCCCCTTTAAGGGCCGAGGGACTTCAGCTCCCAGAAGCCTCAGCCATGTTGGCCAATAGTCCCGTGTTGGCCCATAGCTCCTGGGATTCTGGGAGCTGAAGTCCCTCGGCCCTTAAAGGGGAAAGGTTGCCTACCCCTGGGATACAGTATATTTGAACTGCAAGAGGAAACTTTGTGGAGATATCTGCATTCAGGAGTAATAACCAGACAAGACTGGGGAAGCACTGTGATGTACTGATTATAGTAACTGTTAATGCATCCCCATTCATAGGCCACACTTCCATAAAGGGAGTTTGTCAGGAGCCATATGACAAAAATCAAGAGATGTCTCTGGGTGGGACCAAGTCACACTACACTCATGAACTCTTAAGAGTACCAATGGTGGCAACTTCCTGGGGTAGAGGGGATGCATAGGAGACCCACACACACAACAACAACAAAAAAGTGATGGCAACTGCAACAAGTCTCTGTGGTGCAGAAGGATAGTAGAACACCCTCCTACACCATAAAGTCATGCTAGTGTACAGGACCAAACACCTCTTCTCCTTCTGGAACTGAAGGGCAGATGTTGAAAGGTGGATTGGTTCTCTCTGCAGTGCAACCACCGACTGCCAGCAGTGGGAGCACCAAGAGGACAGTAGTGGGTATAAAAACACAGAAGGAGGTACATGTCTGTTTCTCATCCCATTTATCTCAAAATAAAATCTCTGTATGTGAAGTTACACATTGATGGTGTCTTGCAATCCTTGTGTTGAATGCATAGATCCCAAAACAGGGGGATGGGGGACTAGTTTAAGGGAGTGATCTCCTCCCCCCCCCCAAACAAAATGATCTAGCAAAATTGGACCATCAAGACTCCTAGGCAGTTGAGTCTCCTAGGACATTATCAATCAGAAATGTACTAAATGATCAAGCACCAAGAAATATTAATACAGCTGTTGTCATTCAGCACTTCCAGGAGTAATAAAGGCTACCTGCAATCTGCACACTTTCTTGGCAGTAAACTACACTGTACACATGGAGGGCACCTCCAGGTACATACTGTGCTTGTAAGAGTTTTCATATTTAAGGATGCTAATGGGATGGGAAGTTATTTGCCTGCCTCCTGAAAGTAGGCAGAATTAATAACAACCTGTCTGCCAATGGCCATCCCTTTCGTTGACACCCACATCAGGGAGACTAAGGGCCTAAGCAGACGGGCGGCACGGGGCCACCCCGGGAAGCTGAGGATCGGGGCCAAGGCATCCACATTCCTCGACCCCGCTGCGCAGCTTCACCGCCCCAGGAAGGAGCGCTAAAATAGCCCTCCTTCCACAAATCGCCGAAGGTACGCCGCAAAAGGCTGCCGGCGCACCTTCGGCGCCTTTTCCGCCACAGCGTGTGTGGGCGCTGTGGCGGATATGGTATCCTTGGAGCGCCGGACGTCTTTGGGAAGGGGTTGGGACGCCCAGCGTGCGGCTGCCCCTCCCCTTCCTTGCCCTGAAGATGGCGCTTTGCGCCGTCTGCTTCCCCCCTAAGGTGCAAAGCTCTATTCACCTGTGAAGCTCAGTAGATAGTCCTAGACCCATCACTATCTCAGGAAAAAATACAATTCCCATGATTCCCTAGCACTGAGCCAGGACAGTTAAAGTGGACTCAATTTGCACTATTTCTAGCAGTCTGCAAAGGCCCTATTTCGCTATTCAAAAGGTTGTTGTGGGGATAATATGGGAAATTGTTATTCTTTAGCGCTTCAAGTCGTTTCAGACTTATGGTGACTCTAATGCCATTGCAGGGTTTTCGGAGTATATGAGTATGTGATTTGCTCAAGATAACCCAGTGGGTCTCCATGGCTGAGTGGACATCAGAAGCCTGGTCTGTAGAGTCATAGTCCAACACCCAAATCACTACGTCACAAAAGTCTGCCATCTTCCACTCCTTTGAAGAAAGGCAAAAAGCACATGTACACAGCTGCTGTAGATTTTAAGACAGCTGCTGTAGATTTTAAGAATTCCAGGGCTCTGTAACCAGTGGTGTCACTAAGCAAGAGGCTCCAACCACACCAGATGACATCCAAAGAGGGAGTGACACCACTGCTTCTCAAACATCTCCCTTTTGGCAGAAATTGGCTGCTGGCATTCGCCTGCATCCCATCAAAATGCTAAAGAGATGGGTTGAGTGGGGTGAGGCTCTGTGGGAGGAGAAAGGAGAGGTCCCAAGAGTATTTTTTTTTAAAATAAAATTTACCCGTATTTTTCGCCATATAAGGCGCTCCGGCATATTAGGCGCACCCAATTTTAAAGGAAGAAAATCCAAGAAAAAAGGATTCCTCCCTTTAGCCGGAGGCCGGTTGTTCAATGGGCTGGTGCTGGGATCGGAGAACTTCTCCAATCCCAGCACCAGCCCACTGAACTGAGGTCGCGGGGGGAAGGAGGACTCCTTCCCCCCGCGACCTCAGTCTTTGAATGGGCTGGTGCTGGGATCGAAGCGATCCCGGCGCCAGCCCATTGAAAGACTGAGGTTGCGGGGAGAAGGAGCCCTCCTTCCCCCCCCCGGCCTCAGTCTTGGAATGGGCTGGTGCCGGGATCGAAGCGATCCCGGCACCAGCCCATTCCAAGACTGAGGCCGGGGGGAGAAGCCGATTCCAAGACTGAGGCCGGGGGGGGGAAGGAGGGCTCCTTCTCCCCCCGGCCTCAGTCTTTCAATGGGCTGGTGCTGGGATCGCTTCGATCCCGGCACCAGCCGATTCCAAGACTGAGGCCGGGGGGGGGGAAGGAGGGCTCCTTCTCCCCCCGGCCTCAGTTTTTAATGGGCTGGTGCCGGGATCGCTTCGATCCCGGCACCAGCCGATTCCAACACTGAGGCCGGGGGGGGGGGGGGGGAAGGAGGGCTCCTTCTCCCCCCGGCCTCAGTCTTTCAATGGGCTGGTGCCGGGATCGCTTCGATCCCGGCACCAGCCGATTCCAAGACTGAGGCCGGGGGGGGAAGGAGGGCTCCTTCTCCCCCCGGCCTCAGTCTTTCAATGGGCTGGTGCCGGGATCGCTTCGATCCCGGCACCAGCCGATTCCAAGACTGAGGCCGGGGGGGGAAGGAGCCCTCCTTCCCCCCCCCCGGCCTCAGTCTTTCAATCGGCTGGCGCCGGGATCGCTTCGATCCCAGCACCAGTCCATTCAAAGACTGAGGTCGCGGGGGGAAGGAGGGCTCCTTCTCCCCACGGCCTCGGCCCTTCACCCTATAGGGCGCACTCACTTCCCCACGCACATTTAGGGGAAGAAAAAGTGCGTGTTATAGGGCAAAAAATATGGTAATTTTTAAAATTGGGGGAAAAATAAACTTTCTTTTAAAACAGGGGTAGGTAACCTTTTTGAGCCGGGGGCCATGTTGCTGTCCCTCAGACAACTGGGGGGGCCAAAGCACCAAACTAGATAGATAGATAGATAAATAAATAAATAAATAGATTAAAAATTAAAAATTAAAAAAAATTAAAATTAAAAAAATGTGCATGCACACTCTCTCAGCCCCAGAAACGCCATGGCAAAACCCCTGTGGAGATTTTGCCAAGAAAACCCCAAGAACAAGTAATAACAACAATAATCAATATCATCATGACGGGGGGCGGTGGCAGTGGCGGTGGCAGGACCGGCCTGGGGCCGGTCCAAAGGCCTCGGAGGGCCGCATCCGGCCCCCGGGCCTTAGGTTGCCTACCCCTGCTTTAAAACATCACCTTTTACCAAATTTTCCTGTCAACCACATGAAACTCACAACTCTTACCATGACATTCAGTGATATGCAGAAATTATTATTTATGAGTAACATTAGTACAAAAAACACTGCTATGGATTATGTATGGTGTGTTATGGGAGGAAGTCAATGGTGGTTACTGCACCAGGTGACACCAACCCTAGTGATGCCACTGTCTACAACAGGGAATTCTATAAGTTCTTCCAAAACAGCTAATTTTCTGGGCTTCTTTGGCAAAAGCTTTGAGATAGTAGCTTGCATCAAATTGGGAAACTCATTTTTCCTTCCAACAGCTCAACAAACCCATGTCATTTTTTTGTGGGCTGTCATTTTGTGGGCAGCAAAAACATTAAAACAAACACAAGGTTTGCCAGCTGACTGTTGATATTTCAGAGAGGGGTCGTATTTTCAGGTTTGGAACATGCTAAATAGGCACTGCTGAGTTTTCAAAACAGACTACAGATGGATTCAACACATCTATATAAGAAACATCAGTGATTTCAACTCAAATTTATCTTTATGCAAGTAAAGAGGTACCACATACAGAGCTGGCACAAGACACTTAACTGCCTGAGCCTAAAGACACAAGGGCACCCTCCCTGTTTCAGTGAAAGAAGTTAACTGTTTATGTAAGCATTCAAAGAGACTTATATTTATTCTATTGTGTGAGTTTTACAGATTTACTGCAGTCATTCCCTCCAATGTGAACTCGAAGGCTTTCACGGCTGGCATCCACAGTTTTCTGTGGGTTTTTCAGGCTGTGTGGCCGCGTTCTGGAAGAATTTATTCTTGACGTTTGGTCTGCATCTGTGGCTGCCATCTTCAGAGAATGGTGGTATGGAAGTGTGTGGAGTATATATATATATATATATATATATATATATATATATACCTGTGTGACCCTTGTTTGGGAGAAAATGGTTTTTTACATATTGATGGTGGAGTTTGTGTGCTGTGCTGTGTACTGTGCAACATGGAGGTGTGTAGTATAGAGGATATGCGAGGGGGATTTGTGCCTATTTAAATAGCAAGCTATCGCCTGCGGAGGAAAAACTCTCTGACCCTGGGTGGTGTTCATCTTGATTTTGGTGTTTTTTAGGACTGGTAGCCAAACTTTGGGCCTTTACAGACTGCCAGAAATAATGCAACTTGAGTCCACTTTAACTGCCATGGCTCAGTGCTAGGGAATCATGGGAATTGTATTTTTTTTTCTGAGATATTGAACCTTCTCTATCAGAGAGGTCTTGGTAGCACAATAAACTACAGTTCCCATGATTCCCTAGCACTGAGCCAGGGCAGTTGAAGTGGACTCGAGCTGCATTATTTCTGGCAGTCTGGAAAGGCCTTTTGTTTACTTTCAGCGTTTCTTCTTTCCCGTTGAAGTTCTCCAGGTGTTTGTGGATTTCGATGGCCTCCCTGTGCGTTCTGGCCTGGCAGTTGTTGGCATGGTTGCGAATTTGAATGTTTTCAAATATCATTCTGTGCCCTGAAATTCTGGACCATGCCAACAACCGCCAGGCCAGAACGCACAGGGAGGCCATCGAAATCCACAAACACCTGGAGAACTTCAACAGGAAAGAAGAAACGCTGAAACATGTAAACCTCTTCCTCCCAAAGAAGGGTCCCACAGGTGTATAGACGCCACACACTTCCATGCCCCCAACCTCTGAAGATGCCAGCCACGGATGCAGGTGAAACATCAGAAATAAATTCTTCCAGAATGCGGCCACACAGCCCCAAAAAACCACAGAAAACCATTCCCTCCAAGTTTCTTATTCTCCCTGGGGAAAAGTTCCTTTTTCGGACTCCAGCGCCCCCAATCCTCCTGCCAGGGAGAAAGGATCTGAAAGCGGGGTATTTTTCCCAGCTCTGCCCACATCACAAAATCCCTCCCAAACTTTCAGCAGGTCCCTCTCGGAAGGAAAGAAAAGGGGAAGAAACAAATGAAGAAAGGAGAGAAGGAAGGAAGGAAGGGAGGAAAGAAAGGGAGGGAGGGAGGGAGGGAAAGAGGAGGGAAGGAAGGAAGAAAAGAGGGAAAGAAATGAA
The DNA here is from genome assembly GCA_026167975.1 of Phrynosoma blainvillii. Classification (NCBI taxonomy): domain Eukaryota; kingdom Metazoa; phylum Chordata; class Lepidosauria; order Squamata; family Phrynosomatidae; genus Phrynosoma; species Phrynosoma blainvillii. The sequence goes on along the minus strand of JANUYF010000007.1, from coordinate 16,113,928 downwards.
GGAAAGAATGAGGGAGGGAAGGAAGGAAGGGAAAGGGAAGTGAGGAAAGAAAGGAAGAAAGGAAGAAAGAAAGAAAGGAAGGAAGGAAGGAAGGAGGGAAGGAAGGAAGGAAAGAGGGAAGGAAAGGAAGGAAAGGAAGGAAGGAAGGAAGTGAGAAAAGAAGGAAGGAAGGAAGGGAAGGAAGGAAGGAAAGAAAGAAAGAGAGAGAAAAAAGGAGGGAGGGAGGAATGGGAAGGAAGGAAGGAAGGAAGGACAGGAGAGAAGGAGGGAAGGAAAGAAAGAGGAAATGCAAGGAAGGAAGAGAAGGAAGGGGAGAAAGGAGGAGTGAAGGAAAGAGGGAAGGAAAGGAAGGAAAAAGGAAAGGAAAGGAAAGGAAAGGAAGGGCTTCCTTGGGTACCTGTCCTCTCTTGGGCCCGGCAGACGATCTCCCAGCGGGGGGCGGCCTCCCTGTCGAGGGTCCGGGCCAAGGTGACTTCGCCGGTGTCCCTGTCCACCTTCACGGGGGCCTCCGGGGAGAGCAGCTCGAAGAGGGCGCCGGCGTCGGGGCCCAGCCTGGCCAGGAGGGTGCCGGGGCGGGCGTCCTCGGGCAGCGCCAGGGCCAGGGGCGGCTCCGGGGGGCGTCGGGGCGCGGGGGCCCTCCTCCGTGGCCGTGGCCGTGGGTGCTGGCGAGGGCCGTCCGCCGTCCGGGGGAGCGGCAGGGGCTGCGGGAGGACCTCGAGGAGGAGCGGGGCGCTGAGGAGGGGGGGCTGCCCTCGGTCGCGGGCGAAGAGCCGGAGCGGGATCGGGGCGCGGCGGTGGAGCAGGGAGCGGACCAGGACCACGCGCCCGCTGCGGGGCACCACGAAGAAGTGGGCGCTGCCGGGGCCGCGGGCGGCGAAGTAGCGGAGCTCGGCGTTGGCGCCGGCGTCCGGGTCGCGGGCCAGGGCCCTCCACACCTGGGCCCGCAGCGCCAGCGTCTCCGCCACCGCCAGCCGCGTCACCCCGGCAGAAGGAGGAGAAGGAGACGGGGACGCCGCCAGGAACCGGGGCGCGTTGTCGTTGTCGTCCAGGACGGCGACGCTCACCGCGGCCAGCTCCAGGGCTCCGCCGCCGCCGTCGTCCTCTTCGTGGCGGCCGGGGAGGCGGCACGGGCTGCGGCAGCAGAGGGCCAGGCGCAGGGCGTAGCGCGGGCGGGCCTCGCGGTCCAGGGCCCGCCGCGTCCGGAGCCAGACGTGTCCGGAGCGGGCGTGGAGGGCGGCCTGGAAGTCCGCCTGGCCCTCGCCCAGCAGCCGCAGGTGCCACCGACGGCCCTGGACCTTGGCGCACCAGGGCTCCCCGGGAGACAGCCGCGTCAGAGGGATGCTCAAGCCGCTCACCCGCGTCCCCGCAGGACGGTTCTCCGGGACGTGGCCCTCGAAGGACGGGCGGCGCCTCCGCGGAGGAGGAGGAGGAGGAGGAGGAGAAGAGCCCGGCCCCGGAGCCCAGCCCAGGAGCAGCAGCAGCAGCAAGAAGGGGCGCATCGCGGCAGAGAGGCGCTGCCCCCGACGGCGCTAGTGCCACTGAAGAGGCTCCGCCGCAGCCGCCGAGGAAGAGGAGGAGGGGCGGGGCCGAAGAGGCGCTCCCGGACGCCATTGGACGGAGGGATGGAAGGGAGGCGGGGCGGGGCTTTGACCGACCAATCCGAAGCGCCTCCGGAGGAAAAGATGATGCTCACCTGGACGCCCCGGACCAGGTGCCAGGCGCCCTCTTGGCTCCCTTCTCCAGGCGCTTCTCCCAGCGTCCTCCTTTTCCAGGACGCGTCCTCCCTGTCCAGCTGTCCGGGGAAGAAAAGCAGCCAAATGCTGATAGCCACAGTTTAAACCAGGGGTAGGCAACCAGGAGCTATTGGCCAACATGGGACTATTGGCCAACATGGCTGAGACTTCTGGGAGCTGAAGTCCCTCGGCCCTTAAAGGGGAAAGGTTGCCTACCCCTGGTTTAAACAATAAACCAAGAAGCTGCTCAAGGAGCTTGTGACGTTGAAAGCAAAGGCAAAAGTCCCCTACTCTCAGATTTGAGCAAGTTCAGGAACTCTGTGTGTATCAATAAGTGGAGGACAGCCATGAAAGAACTAGAAAAGATTCTAAAATACAAAGATATGCAACTCAGCACAAAAACCAGAATCATACAAGCCATCATATTCCCTATTTCCATGTATGGATGTGAGAGCTGGACAGTTAAGAAAGATGATAGGAAGAAAATCAACTCCTTTGAGATGTGGTGCTGGAGAAGAATGCTGAGGATCCTGTGAACAGTCAAAAAGACAAACAAATGGGTCCTAGAGCAGATCAAGCTGGAACCTCCCTGGAAGCGAAGATGACCAAACTGAGATTGTCATACTTTGGATACATCATAAGAAGGAAGGACTCATTAGAAAAGACAATAATTCTGTGAAAAGTGCAGAGAAATAAGAAGAGAGGAAGGCCACATGCCAGATGGATGGACTCTATTAAAGAGGTCACGGGTATTAAGGGGCTGCAGGATTTAAGCAGAGCAGTGGAGGACAGAGGGTCTTGGAGATGTCTCATCCATAGGGTCGCCATGGGTCGAGATCAACTCTAGGGCAGTTAACAACAACAACAACAACAACAAAGGTAAAGGTATTCCCTGCTGACAAGGTTGTCAAGTCGTGTCTGACTGTAGGGGGCAGTGCTCATCTCTGTTACTAAGCCCAAGAGCCAGCATTGTCAGAGACTACTCTGTGATCATGGGACCAGCATGATTGCACATAATGCTTTTTACCTTCCCACCGAAGTGGTACCTATTTATCTACTTGCATTTTCATGCTTTCAAACTGCTAGGTTGGCAGAAGCTGGGACTAGTGACAGGAGCTCACCCCATCATGCAGCACCCAGGCCTTGAACTGCCAACCTGCCGATCTTGCAATCAACAGAGTCAGTGTCTTAACCACTTATAATAATATAATAATAATATTTTTTTATTTGTAACCCGCCCCTCTGCAAAGCAATCGGGGCGGGGAACAGCAGTATTTAAAAACAGAACAGAGTTAAAACATTCCCTCTCCCCACAATCCCATCCTCCCCCCCGCCCCATCCCCTTAAAATAAAATTTTAAGAGTCCCATACAGACTCCTTAGTCATGCTCTCTTGCACTAATGTTCCTTGTCAATTGTCATTCCCATATATGCCCCTTAATGTTATGTTAATACTTGTGACATAGACAACCGGTCAAATTAAAATTATACCTTCAAGTGACAATATCCTACATACAACCTAAATGTATTCCCATACATTTATATTTACATACAAAAACCTCCAAAGGAGGAGACTCCACTAGACTCTTAGGGAGTAGGAGTGCTCAGCCAGCACTTTTTCGGAAATTGAAGTTTTCCGACTTGAGAAATTGGCCGGCTGAGCGGTCCTTGGACCCATTCGGCCGGTGGCATCACGGCAGAATTGGCAGCAAATTATATGTGATAACATCCGGCTGTATCCTTGATCAAGGATTGAAGCCAGAAGAGGTAAAACGCCTCTTTAGGGAAGGCAGTAAGCTCCTAGGACATGGAACAATGGATTCAAACTACAGGAAAAGAGATTCCAGCTCAACATTAGGAAGAACTTCCTGACAGTTAGAACTGTTTGACAATGGAACATACTCCCTAGGAGTCTGGTGGAGTCTCCTCCTTTGGAGGTTTTTGTATCTAAATACAAATGTATGTAGATGTATGTAAATACATTTAGGTTGTGTGTAGGATATTAAGCTCCCTAGTCCAGGGGTAGGCAACCTTTTTGAGCTGGGGGCCGGGTTGCTGTCCCTCAGACAACTTGGGGGGGGGCGGGCGAAGCAGAAAAATGAATAAATAAATAAATAAATTTAAAAAAATAAAAAAATATGCATGCACACTCTCTCAGCCCCAGAAAAGCCATGGCAAAACCCCTGTGGAGATTTTGCCAGGAAAACCCCAAGAACAAGTAATAACAACCAATCAGTGCACATGATTGGGTATTGGATTTTATTATATGGATTGTGGGGTTTTTTATTATTGTTATGATTTTATACATTGTATTTTATATATTGTATCTTTCTATATTTCTCTGTAATCCTGCCTCGATCCATAAGGAGAGACAGGAAAATACAAATAAAAGCTATTATTATTATTGTTATTATTATTCAATATCATCATGGTGGGGGGCGGCGAGGGGCGGCGGCGGCAGGACCAGCCTGGGCCTGTCCAAAGGCCTCGGGTGGCCGCATCGGGGCCTTAGGTTGCCTATCCCTAAGCAGCAAAAAACAAGCTTGCCCCATCCTCAATGTGACACCCCTTCGACAGTGGTGTCACTAGGGTTGGTGTCACACAGTGCAATAACTCATGGTGTCATCCTCCCATTTCCCACCATACAGAATCCTTAGTGATGCTTTTTCACACTAATGTTACTGATAAATCATAATTCCCATATATGCCACTGAATGTCATGCTAATAGTTGTGACGTAAACAACTAGCCACATTAAAATTATACCTTCAAATGACAATATCATATGCACAGCTTAAATATATTTACATATACATAGTGAACAATTGGTTAAAATGTGATGTTTTTAAAGAAAATGTTAAAAAAAATTTAAAATTTTCAAACAATTTGATTTTTTTTTAAATTAAAATTTTGAAATTTGAAATTTGAAAAATTCTGGGGTCTCTCTTTTCTCCTCCCACTGAGCTTCACCCCACTCTCACCATCTCCTAAAGCATTTTAAAGGGAAGGAGATGAATGCCACAGCCCATTTCTGCCCAAAGGTAGGTATTTGGAGAGCAGTGGTGTCTCACACACAACCCTTTAGGGAGTCAATTGGCAAGGATCAATTGCAATTTGGCTAACTGGGGGTGGTATGTCCCATTGTTAGGCAAAGCAAACCAGCTATGGCAAGCTGGTGAGACCAGAGGCAACAGCAATAACAGCCTACCTCAGGGGTAGGCCACCTTTCCCCTTTAAGGGCCGAGGGACTTCAGCTCCCAGAATCCCAGGAGCTATTGGCCAACATGGGACTATTGGCCAACATAGCTGAGGCTTCTGGGAGCTGAAGTCCCTCGGCCCTTAAAGGGGAAAGGTGGCCTACCCCTGGCCTACCTCAACCTTTCTCCTTCTACCTCCCCCTGCTGTTTCCATCTTCAGGAGGCTGATCAATGAAGCAGAGCTCTCTGTTCCATATGATCTGTCTCACCTATTCTGCTTTGGTCAGACCTCACCTGGAATATTGTGCCCGGTTCTGGGCACCACAATTCAAAAAGGATGTTCAGAAGCTGGAGTGTGTCCAGAGGAGGGCAACCAAAATGGTGAAGAGTCTGGAAACCATGCCTTATGAGGAGAGACATAGCACGCTAGGGATGTTTAGCCTGGACAAGAGAAGGTTAAGAGGTGATATGATAGCCCCGTTTAAATGGGATGTCATGTTGAGGATGGAGCAAGCTTGTTTTCTGCTGCTCCAGAGACTAGGACATGGAGCAACGGATTCAAACTATAGGAAAAGAGATTCCACCGAAACATTAGGAAAAACTTCCTGACAGTAAGAGCTGTTTGACAGTGGAATATTCTGCCTCCAAAAGTGATGGAGTCTCCTTCTTTGGAGGTTTTCAAACAGAGGTTGGATGGCCATCTGTTAGGAGTATTTAGACTGTGAGTTCCTGCATGGCAGAATGGGGTTGGACTGGATGGCCCTTGTGATTCTATGATTCTATCATTCACACCCATTGACCTGGCCTTTTGCCCTCAGATGCTGATGTTTATTTATTTATTCATTTCATTTCTATGCTGCCTTTCTCCCAGAAAGGGACCCAATGCTGCTCACAAAAACATTTTAAAAAGATATTACAATAAAAAATTTAAAACAATTAATATCATCTAGAGAAAACAGTATAAAATTAACACAAAACATGGAAAAGTTAAAAACATAATTAAAACACATACCTCACATGAAAACCACCCTGTCATGATTATATATTAATAAGCCTGCCTAAATTAAAGTGTTTTAGCTTGCCAGCAAAAGGAAAGAAGAGAGGGGACAAATCTAGCCTCCCACAGAAGGGATTTCCAGAGGGTGGGAGCAGCTACCAAGAAGGATCAATCTCCTGTCCTCACCATGTGAGGCTGTGATGGTGGTGAAACTGAGAAAAAGCCTTCTCCTGAAGATTGTAGGGCTCTAGCAGGTTTGTATGGGGAGATATAGGGCCTTTGCAGACCGGCCCAAAGGGCTGGCCTGGAGGCAGAGTTGGGGCGGGGCAGCCGCATGCTGGCTGCCCCAACCCCATGCCGACGCCGTCCTGACGCCACACGTTCTGACACACTGTGCCAGAAAGGGTGCTGAAGAGCCGTACGCTGGCTCTTAGGGCGGCCTTTTACCACCCCTAAAAGGAGCAGCATTTTGCCGCTCTTTTCAGGGCAGCAAAAGGGAGGATTGGGGCTGCGCCGTGGAGTAGCCACAGTCCCAATCCGCCACTTCCTAGAGTGGCCCAGAGCTGCCCATCTGCAGTTCCCCATAGTCTCTCAAAATAGTCTGGACCTATGCTGTGGAGGGCTTTATACGTCATGACCAACACTGAATTGTGCTGGGAAGCAAACTGGTAGCCAGTGAAGTTGTTCCAATATGCTCCATATAATTTGCCCTGGTCAGCATTCTGGCTGCAGCATTCTAGACCTGCTGAAGTTTCCAAACAGTTTCCAAAGGCAGCCCTACAAAGAGTGCATTATAGTAGTCCAAACGGGAAGTAATCAAGGCATCAGTCACCGTAGCCAAATCTGATGTCTCAAGGAATAACTGCAACTGGTGCACTAGTTTCAGTTGTGCAAATACACTCCTAGCCACTGCTGAAACCTGGGCATGCAGGCTCAGAGGTGAATCAAGGAGAACACCAAAATTGCAAGCCTGAGATTTCAGGGGGAGTGTAATCCATCCAGTACAGGCAGAATCCTTATTCCCTGATCTGTCTTCCAACTTGCCAGGAGCACCTCTGTCTCTCTGGATTAAGTTTCAATTTGTTTTCCCTCATCCAGTCCATTACTGACAACAGACATTGGTTCAGTACAGAGACAGTTTTCTGGAATCAGATGGAAAGGAAAGATAGAGTTGATTTCATCTGCATACTGGTGACATTGCACCCCAAAGCTCTAGAGGACCTCTCCCAGTGGTTTCATGGAGATGTTAAATAACATGGGAGACAGGACAGAACCTTTATGGGGTCCCATATGCCAGTGGCCAAGGAGTCAAATAGGAGTTCCCCAACATCACCTTCTGAATTTTCCCCTCCAAGAAGAATCGGAACCACTGAATAACAGTGCCCCCAAGTCCCATCCCAGAGAGGCGGCTCAGAAGGATACCATGGTCGATGGTATCAAACACTACTGAGAGGTCCAGCAGGACTAACAGGGACACACTCCCCCTGTCCACTTCCCTGCACAGGTTGTCCACCAAGGCGATCAAAGCTTTCTCTGTCCCATAGCCAGATCTGAAAACAGAAATGGATCTAGATAAGCTGGTTCATCCAGAATCTCTTGGGGCTGGGAGGCCACCACTCACTTCAGAACCTTGCCCAAGAATGGAATATTAGAGACAGGCGGATAATTATTCAGAATCCAGGGAGGTCTTCTTCGGTAATGGCCTCACTACAGGCTTACTACAGGTTTTCTGGGCAAGATTTGTTCAGAGGGGGTTTGCTTTTGCCTTTATCTGAGGCTGAAAGAGTGTGAGGGGCTATTCAGAAGGGTGGCTCTGGGCCACCCCTGCTAGCAGTGTATCGAGGCCGCAGCAACTGCACGCCATGGCCCTGATCCTCCCTTTTGCCGCCCCTAAAAGAGCAGCAAAATGCCGCTCCTTTTAGGGGTGGCAAAAGGCCGCCCTAAGAGCATGCACCCTTTTGCACAACATGTCTACATGCTGCACTGGGAGGACGTCCTGACGCCGCGCAGTATGCGTACAGTAGCACGCCGTTGGCCTGGGGTTGGGGCAGCCAGAGTGCGGCTGCCCCACCCCAACTCCACCCCACCCTCAGGCTGGCACTTTAGGCCGGTCTGCAACACCCCTGACTTGCTTAAGGTCATCCATTGGGTTTCCATGATTGAGTGGGGATTCGAATCCTCATCTCCAATTATAGGAAGAGAGGAAGGCCACATGCCAGATGGATGGACTCTAAAGGAGGTCATGGGTATTAAGGGGTTGCAGGAATTAAGCAATGCAGTAGGGAACAGAGGGTCTTGGAGATTTTTCATCCATAGTGCTGCCATGAGTCGAGATTGACTTAAGGGCAGTTAACAACAACAACAACAAATATATATTGGGTCAACCCTTAACACAAGTGAACAGTATCAGCAGGAGCAGTGAACAGGCTGTTGAATATTTAATTGAAATATCCATTTTGGTTAAGTGAGGCATACAGCGGTGTTTTCCCCTAATCTATTTTAGACCTTCTTATTATGCAAGTATTTTGTTGCTTAAATGTGCGTTTTAAAAAGTCCAAGGGCACTCCTGAGGGACTGTAACACTTGTAGCTTTAGAAAACAGTTAGGTACTTGAAATATGTAAAACACTGCAATTACTGAGGAAGTAGTGGGTGTTTTTCTGAGAGAGGGTGGAGATGACTGGCAGCAAGACAGACCAGAGCTTGCAAAAATTTGCTTTTTTGGCAAACAGCTCTAATAATTTATGGGAGCTGTGGTCCAAAATGATAACTTTTCTGAGCCCAGAGGCCAACCAAAGATATTTTGCTGCCTGGGGTGAATGGCAAGATGTCTATTCAATGAAAAAAAAATCAATGTGGCCTGCAGTTGAATTTTGTTTAATGATTACAATGGTATCTTATTATCCTCCATCACTCTTGAAACTGTAGATTAGTTTAAGGGGCCACATTTGGGCAACATTCATAGCTCCGTCTGCCAACAGAATAAAACAGCAATTGAGTCCAGGAGCAACAGATGAGGCCTACCCTCATACTCCCTGAAGCTGTCAATAAGCGCATCTCACTTGGCAGAGGATGGAAAGTTACTCTTTGGGCTGAAATTCTCATGACTAAGGGCCTATACAGACCAGCCAAAAGGGCCGGCCTGAGGGTGGAGTTGGGGCATGGCGACTGCATGTCGGCTGCCCCGACTCCACCCTGATGCCATTGTCATGCTACACACCCGATCAGATGGCGGGCAGTGTTGCAGCACTCCGGCAGCATGGCAACTACATGCTGCACACAAAAAGGAGCGCCAAAATGTGGCAAGGGCTGTGTTTTTCCATTTCTAAGAGGAGTGGTGTTTTGCCACTTCTTTGGGGGGGGGATACCGAATCAGGGCAGCGGCATGTGGTTGCTGAGGCCCCAATCCAGCAAGCAAAGAGGCGGCACAGAGCCTTTGGGCGGTCTTTGTGGCAGCATACTCTGGGTGATCAGAATGGAAAACCAGGAGCCAAAATCCTTCCTTTTGATGTGAATTAGTAAGCAGTAGCCACCCATTTCAAACAACTGGCATATTTTAGACATTGAAATTCTGATAATCTTTTAAGGTGACATTTTCTTCTGTTCAATATAGTCCAACACCCCCATCCTTTCCAAGGGAAAACTAGAATCAGGAAGAACACTTGTCAAATATTGCATTCTTCCCAACTCTACCTAGTGCAGTATTGTTAACTAACAATCTCTAATTTTTCTCTCACACTGCCACCTGGAGATAAACACTGTTGTTACAACTGAAAGTCAAAATTATCAAGTGAAACAATTGCATTCCTTTCAGCTTCAGATTCTCCACAGAGACAATTTTCCATTGCTTGGCAAGGAGGAGTTTGTGAAGAGGAGCAGCAAAAAGGGATGGTATTGCTTGCAACCGCTTTGTTTGCCTACAACTTATAATACTGGGCATGAAACGACATCTCTTGCTATCTTGAAAGACATCCTCATTATGTCAGAGGATAAATGGACATAAATCAGACATTAGAAATGGGAATACACATAAAACAGTGGCAGAACATTTCAGACTCTCTGGACATTCCATCTCAAAAAAGCGGTCCTTGAACAAAAGAACTACAAAGGTAGATTGGAAAAAGAAACAGCAGAATTAGATTTCGTCCACAAACTACAGTACAGTCCCTCAGCAGTGGATTGAGCAAAGATAAAGGCTTCCTGGCACACTACATTTCAACACTCATGGGGGCATTCACACACATCTAGTCTCTTCACCACAGGTTAGTTCTATTGCCAAACTGGATTTGCCACTTCATTTACATGCACAAAGACTAGTTTATAATGCCTTTGTTCACAAACTCAAACAAAAATTCACCAAACAGTGATAATTTTATTGGCCAACTGAAATGCACAATATACTTGTTGCAAGCTTTCAAAGCTCCACTGGCTTCTTCATCAGGCAAGATGTTACATCAGGCAAGATTGTTCACAAATGACTATTGTTAAAACTGGACTTGCCACTTCATTTCCATACACAAAGGATTTTGAATTCAAATTGACATTCTCACACACCTAGGGCATACATAATTCTATCCCTGGTTTAACACTCCATCAAATGCATCTGAGAAAGTAGACAAGTCTACAAAAGCTCATGCTGCCAACTTTTTTCTTTAGTTGGGAGGGATGCAGTCGGGCGGCCATGGGCCACCCTGGAAGCAGAGGATTAGGGCCGAGACTGCCCCATGCCTCGGCCCCAATCCACCCTTTTGCCGGCCCTGAAAGGAGCGCTAAAATGCCACTCCTTCCAGAGCTGGCAAATAGGGCACCCGAAGAGCCGCCGCATAAAAACGCTGCGCCAGGAGGACATCCTGACAGCACATGCCGTGCATAGCAGCACGCACCGTGATGACGTCCTTGGGAAGGGGTTGGGGTATCCGTGATGTGGCTGCCCCTCCCCTTCCCTGCCTCCAAGATAGCGCAAAGCGCCATCTGTAGAGGCCCTTAGTCTCAAAGGTGCTACAAGTTTTCTCTACATACTGATTCTACAGACTAATATGGCTATATCTTTGAATCCTCATTGCTGTTTTTCAAAATAGTTTTGAATTATATTGAAACAGTTCTTCTGGGGCAGAAGAATGCCACTACTTACCCTGCCATTAAGAAATAGGCCTACTGCTAGAAGGCCTTTGTGGGAGAAATAGAATGGAAGATTGTTACTCAAAGAATAGGTGACGGAGGCAACTGGGGATCTCCATCAGCTGTCAGCAATACTTAAAATGTTGAGGAAATTAGTTTTGTGAGAGGCTTGAGTAACCTTTGGACCATGTGCACCAATATATAACAGTACTAACTGGGAGGACTCCAGATTCTGGGTGAATTAAGACGGTTTTGTTTAGAACATATGTAAAGTGCAATCACATACACAATATAGCAATCCAAAAACAGACACAGCATACAGAGCTAACCAAAACTGAAACACAGAAAGGGGATAGTGGAGTTTTTAGGGGTTGCAGGGGGTTATAATTACCTGTCTGAAGAAAAGATTGTTGAAAGCTGGCTCAGACTAGGAGGGTGCCTGTGTCTGAGTGCAACACAGAACATACACAGCGTGTGAGTGTATATGCTGGCTGTGAACCCAGAGGTTAGATTTTGAAATCATATTTATACCTTAAAACTAGCCCTAGGCAATGGGCTATCTAGCTAGGTAACAAAGGCTGAATGACTTGTCCCAGAAATCAACAATTCCTGACTGGTTGATGGTTGGATTGGGATATCCTTGAGATGGATGGATAGATGGATGGAGAAAATTGGCTGGGAACACAACAGAGAGTAGGCAGAGAGATATTTACTTACTGCTTTGTTGGCAAAGAGATCCTTTGTCTCAGGTTTCAAGGGGAAATGCAGATTACTTGGGGAAAGGAAGAAGCGCTTTATATTTGATGGTTTTGTTTAGCTGGATGTACAGCTAACAATTCTTTTTTTTTTTTCAGGGAAGCTGACCTTTAGTGTTCCTGACATGTCATAGATCTCTCAAAAATGTGCTATCTCCAGATATGAGATGTCAAAATATGAGGACCCCAAATACAGCATAGGGTATGCATGGGTCTTTTAACAAGGCTTTTAGCATGGGGCCAAAACTAGGAATTAGATGTGATCATTATAGAGTCCATTTTCATCTGATTGACTGGGTTTCATCTGGATCTGTTGCCTATTTGGACCATCATCTGGTCCAAATTCCAAGCTTTCATATTTATACTTTTTTAAAAGTAAGTCCATGGCCTTATGTATTGAGATATGGAGCAAAGCGTGTAGGCATGCCAGACTTTTGGGGGGTGGAAGGTGCATTCACTAGAGATGTTATGGTAAAGTATGCTTATGTATGTGATGTAATAAGGTAAAGGATCTGTTGGGAGGGGTGAGAACATGGAATGTTGGGGTGACTGGGCTGAGTATTTGAATGGTATTTTTAAAGGGCCAGTGTGTATGACAGTCAATCAGTTAGGGGTACGAGTCAATGAGACTCAGGGCTAGAAATTAGAGTTACAGTTGGACATCTGTATTCATTCTATTTTGGACCCCCCACCCACCCTCTCATGGGTACAAAAACCTATCATGCTCAAGTCCCATGAAAAGTAATGACAGCAGGGCACACATGTGCCCCCTAGCATAGCCATGTGCATGTGCCGCCATTAACGAAAATGGGGGCTTGCCATCTGTGCATGGTTAAATCCATGGATGGCAAGTCCAATGATAAGGAGAACGGACTGTATTTATTTATTTATTTATTTATTTACTACTTTTCTCTCCTATAGGAATCAAAGTGGCTTACACACAAAGAAACTGTAAAAATGTAGTGAGAGGTGGTGAAAGAAAGAAGTTTGTGTTTTGTGTCATTTAGGATAGCTAGTTAGGTTCATCTAGAATTATGAGAAGAATTATGAGAAGATATTAATGAGATAATGAGATCCATTAGTCCATTAGGATTTGGATGAGTTAAATAAGTAACAATAACAACTAAGGCTTGAAATTCTGTAACTATGTACTTCTGTATGTTGAAAAAAGATCCACCTCAACATTAGGAAGAACTTCCTGATGGTCAAAGCTGTTCAATAGTGGAACACATTGCCTCGGAGGGTGTGGAGTCTCTTCTTTGGAGGTTTTTAAGCAGAGGCTGGATGGCCATTATGAGTTCCTGCATGGCAGAGGGTTGGACTGGATGGCCCTTGTGGTCTCTTCCAACTCTAGGATTCTGTGAAGAACAAGGACTATTGGGTAGTGGGGGGGGGGTTGCATGACTGAAAACTATTGTGTGCACTGTCTTAAAGGTCATTTAATCAGAAGATGGGTCATACATCATCAAAAGTAACTATTGATTTTCCACTTATATATTAAAACAGTTTTATTTTCCTTTCCTCTCCTGTTCTTTCTTTCAAACAGAAACAGTCAGAAGGGTTTTAAATTGTGCATTTTGTATTTTGTTTTAATTTCAGATCAGAGAAGCTCCCAAATGCTTTCATAAACTGTTCCTGAGTCTACTTTCCTTAAAGCTAACTAATTTGAATATAGGCTTGTTAGATATTATTGTTTTTGACTTGATGTCTTTTTGTTTCTTTGTTGTACCCATTAAAACCCTGTCATTCTTTTCTTTTTGCAGATGTAAAGCCATGCTTTTGTTTTTGTTTTTGTTTTGTTTAATTTTAAGTCTGGCCTACACATTTGCTGTCTAAATCATAAACATGACTCTGTCAAGCATAGCTATTAATAAATCACAAACAGAATTTTATATAAAATATTACTGAAGTGTTCCTTTAATAGTGTTCACTGTAGATGCAGCTTCTTCTGATTCCTTGCCTGCCAAAGAAGAAAGAAATTGTTACATAACATCAAAGCACATCTTCTAGAAAGGGGACACACCAGACAAAAATTCTCTCTAGGCTTTCAGTCTCTTCCTCCCCCTTCTCCCCATTTTCCCCTTCATCAAAGTCACCCTTAAATTGAGATGCTGAACTTTAGCTAGCTCCTTGTTTTTAGAAAGCCTTTGACCTTTCTCTCATTTGGTTGTAGCATTTGACATCTTAGCTGTCTCTATTTGCTTATACTGGGATGGGCAACTATAAAAGGGGATAGGGGCAATTTTTACCCTTGTTCCTCCCACAAGACCCCCTAAATTTTTGGGGGGGATCTATTATTTCTGGGTAATTTTTTTTGTTCCTCAAAATAGTTCAATTGATTTGCTTCCCCAACTTTGCCAAGCTGTCCAACACCTTAAAAACTTGCTAGAGCCCCAGAAATTGGTTGAAAATCTGCCAAAATTGAAACAACAGTGGTATTGGGGTTTTTGTGTTTTGTTGTATTAAATTTTTCATTTCGATTTTATGTCATACAATAAAAGGAGGGAAAGCCTCACAAATCATGAATCCGTACAATTCTTTCTTATCCTCAAGAGGATTTCTGTCATCGTCTGCCTCTCTTTTCTTTCAAATTGTAAAGTTGCTATTCTTTTTACTTTCTTTCCTCCATCTTAGGACTTCTTTAAATGCTTTCTTCTTTATTCTTCTGTACATACCTGTATTACACATTACACAGACATTTCCTACATTAGATTACCCATTTCATACTAATCCATTTACCCTTCTCATTCTTATACATTCCTACACATCCACACTCTCCATTCTATCGCCATTCCATCCTCACAGTCTTCCTGTTAACCCATAACCGTAACTCGCTCTTATCTTGTTCACACCACCTATACTAGCTCCTTTAACCTCTCTTCTGGAACAGTGAAATTGTTGTAGGCCTACTGCAAACACCCAAGCCAGATTGAAAACTTGGATGATTTCTAGCTAGAACAGAGGACTAATCATTATAAAAGAAGAATATGTATACATTTGCATTCCACACAAGGTGACCAGGCATCCTACTTTTCCAGGACATGTCCCACATTTCAACTTTATGTCCAGGAGGGATTCCAAAATGTCTTCAATTTTCAGCATGGCTAAGAAAACATGGAGTAGCACCATGTTTGCTGTACCCCTTAGAGAAATTTGTCTACTTGGCAGCCTGTAAATAAGGAGATCAAATGAATCCTTCTAAAGTTCTTTTTTCCTAGGAACAGCAGTAGACAAGACTTCCCCCAGAGCTCAAAGTACATTTGTTTCTCGGAGGAGAACAGGACCTCCAATATGATAGCCAATGGGCTGCTTGAGGACACAATGCAAAAGTTGAAAGGGTTTTTTTCCTCTTAATTTCAGCACAGTGGACAATTAAAAAGAATAATTTAAACATATATATTCAGTCAAGGGTTTGCTGCTAGCAAAATACCATTTTAAGCATTTGTCTTGCTCAGAGTTTTATAAGTATACAGTTGGCCCTCCACATTTGCGGCTTTGACTTTTGTGGTTTTGATTAATATGTTCTCTCTAGAAATCTCTAGGACTTCCAGCACAACATCTGCCAGAAGTTGACCACAGAGTTGTGCTGGAGAACCTAAACGTTCCTAGAGAAAACACTTCTCTAGGCATTTGTAGGTCCTCCAGTATGATTCTATGATCAACTTCTGGCAGATGTTGACCATAGAGTGCACTGGAGGACCAGGAGATTCCTAGAGAGGTGTGCTCTCAGGTAAAAAGAATAGTGTTTTTTTATTGGCAGTTTTTCCACATTCACTGGGGTCCTTCTCCCTTAACTCCAGTAAATGTGGAGAGACCACTGTATTGCAAACAAACAAGATATTTTAATAAAGATAAATTCTTCAGAAAAATGCAGTTGAGTATGTTGGTGTGTGGATGATGAGTGTTGTAGTGATGCCCTTTGGCACCCAGCAGAGTCTGCAGGACAAGCTGGCTGCTGTGATCCACAGCCACTGTGTAGATTTGCCATCAACTGGCTCAGCTTCCCTTCTCCAGCATCCTGTCTTCCTCAGTCAAGAAGACACATTGTAAAGTCCAAAAGCATAGCTTTATTAATGCATATAAAAAGTAAAAATAAGATAACTAAGTAAAATCCATTGTGATGAACTTGTCCAGTTCAGCCATACAAGATTACATCTTTAACAATCCCAAAAGCATTAGGATCCAACTTGTTGCAGTTAAAACCACTGCATCCAGCCACACACGCTCACATCTTGAACAATAAACAATTCTAGACAAAGGATTTTCTAAGCCCATCCCATACTCCACCTTCTAGGTGTTAACCTTATTTTAATTGGATAATATCTGTATGATGCATGCTAACCCAGCCTCTTGCTGTCCATCATCCACCACGTGAGTAACTTTCCCAAGCTAACAATTATTTATGTATTTGATATCTCTTTGTTAACCATAACAAAGTCTGGTTCCATTAGTTCTATCACTGGGAAAGTACATTGTTGATGTCTCAGTTTATTGGCCACCTGGAGTTGATTTATTTTGTGTCTCTAAAATATTGTTTTGTGCTTTGTCCAAAAACTGTTCTCAACTGGAAAATTACAGACACACACACATCTTTACTTTTCACCTTTGACTATATAGCACATTCATATCCTAACAGAGTATATAATAAAATAAAGTATATGTAATATATCGTATGTTTGCAATGTGGTCCCTAGTGCCTCTTCCTTTCCTGAACCCCGCTTGGACCTCTGGGATCTCTCTTTCCATGTATGGTTGGAGTCTATGTTGCAGAATTTTGAGCATAATTTTGCTTGTGTGGGAGATCAGTGCTATGGACCTACAGTTGCTGCAGTCTTTTGTATCACCTTTTTTGTGGATGGGGATGTATATTGACCACTTCCAATGTGTTGGCCATTGTTCTGTTTTCCATATCACATTACAAACATATGATGACTAATGGAGCGCACTAGGGAATTCCAAAAGAATTAGTATGTGTTTTATAGACTATAGCAAAGCCTTTGACTACATAAATCATGAAAGGCAATGGAACGTCCTTAAAGACATAGGAGTGCCAACACATCTGATAGTCCTGATGAGGAATCTGTACTCAGGACAAGAGGCTACTGTGAGAACAGAACATGGAGAAACAGAATGGTTCCCAATTGGCAAAGGAGTCAGACAAGGCTGCATCCTTTCACCCTATCTGTTCAACTTGTATGCAGAACATATTATAAGAAAAACAGGCTTGGACACAAAAGAGGAAGGAGTGAAAATAAGAAGAAGGAATATCAACAATCTAAGATACGCAGATGACACCATAATACTACCAGAAAACCTCACAGACCCGGAACACCTACTAAAGAAGATCAAAGAAGAAAGTGCAAAGGCAGGCTTAATGTTGAACATAAAGAAAACAAAAATAATGACCACCGAGGACCTTCACAAGTTCAACCTAAACAATGAAGAAATAGGAATAGTAAAAGAATTCCTATACCTGAGATCAATCATTGATAGAAATGGGGACTGCAGTCAGGAAATCAGAAGAAGATTAAAAATGGGGAGGATGGGCCTTTACAGACTGCCAGAAATAATGCAACTTGAGTCCACTTTAACTGCCCTGGCTCAGTGCTAGGGAATCATGGGAACTGTAGTTTATTGTGGCACCAGAGCTCTCTGACAGAGAAGGCTCAACGTCTCAGAAAAAACTACAATTCCCATTATTCCCTAGCACTGAGCCAGGGCAATTAAAGTGGACTCAAGTTGAATTATTTCTGACAGTCTGTAAAGGCCCGATGGCTATGAAAGAACTAGAAAAGATTCTAAAATGCAAATATATATAACTCAGCATAAAAGTCAGACTCATACAAGCCATTGTATTCCCTATTACCCTGTATGGATGTGAGAGCTGGGCAGTTAAGAAGGATGAAAGATGATTCATTTGAGATGTGGTGCTGGAGAAGAGTGTAGAGGATCCTGTGGACAGCCAAAAAGACAAACAAATGGGTCCTTGAAAAAATCAAGCTGGAAACCTCCCTGGAAGCCAAGATGACAAAAATGAAGCTGTCGTACTTCGGACACATCTTCTCTAATGAGAAGAGAAGACTCATTAGAAAAGACAATCATGCTGGGAAAGGTGGAGGGAAGTAGGAAGAGAGGAAGGCCACATGCCAGATGGATGGACTTTATTAAGGAGGTCACAGGTATGGGTTTGCAGGAATTAAGCAGAGCAGTAGAGGACAGAGGTCTTGGAGATGTCTCATCCATAGGTTTGCCATGGGTCAAGATCGACTCAAGGGCAGTTAACAACAACAGCAAAATATAGCTGTAAATAACCCATATAAAATCAATTTTTATGTATAGTAGTTTTTAAGCTTTTATTTTTGTAATGTCCTATATTTTTCTTGAATGTCCTACATTTTACAATGCCTTGGCCTCCTTTGTGTTTATGATGACATCTGGTCATCCAGATTCTGCATCTTCCTATGTATGATGGGTTGAGATTCTCCAACAATATCATAGATTGTGTTTTATACCATTTTCATATTAAATCACCTTGGAGCCCACCTTACATAATTTTCAAAATATTATTTATTTTTTGTGGCCCTGAAAACCTGGTCCCAAACTTTTCTTTAAGGTCCCTCCACCCAGAAGTCCAGCTGTGTACAGGGCAAAAGGAACTGCCATGGTAAGAAAGGGCAACTATCTCTTTAACTTTGGATGATGCTCATTGATGTTATTTCATTATTTGTATTTAACATTTACAAGATTGTGAGCCCAGACTTACAATCTCAAAACTTTTCACATTTGTGGCTGTTAATTGCTGACCCCAAAAACCTACCTCTTAAGCCAAGCAGAACTTCTTGACTGAAGGACTTTTTAGAGAAGCTGCAGATCAGGGCACTGGGAAATGATGACTGCAACTGGCTTCCAGTTGAGGGGCATGTTGAAAGTTTTCTCCAACTGCCTGTCTCAACATGACCCATGAATGGGAGAGCACTACAGTCATCATTTTCCAGTGCCCCAATCTGCAGCATCTTGGAAACCCTTCAGTTGGACTGCTGCCTGGATGAAGAAGTAACTTTTGTGAGAGGGGAATCAGCATCAGTAGAAGTAGCAATGGCCTCAGAACTCCATCACTGTCATTGTATTGCTGATGGAAGATCTCAGCCATTGATGTTGACATCACATGTATCCACACTGCACAATGATTGGACTTTGAAACCATTTTAACTGTCCTGCTTTCATCCCACAGAATCCTATGATTTGTAGTTTGGTGAGGCACAGTCGGCCCGCTGCATTTGCAGCTTTGACTTTTGCAGTTTTGATTATTTGCGGATTTGATTAATATGTTCTCTCTAGGAATCCCTAGGTCCTCCAGAGAGATTCTGTTGGAAATTGACCATAGACTTGTGCTGGAGGATCTAGAGCAGTGATTCCCAAACTTTCGTCTTCCAGGTGTTTTAGACTTCAACTCCCAGAAGCCCCAGCTAGCTTGGCCAACAGTAAGGAATTCTGGGAGCTGAAGTACAAAAGATCTGGGGGACCAAAGTTTAGGAACCACTGATCTAGAGATTACTAGAGAAAACACTTCTCTGGGCATGTGTAGGTCCTCCATCATGATTCTATGGTAAACTTTTGTCAGATGTTGGCCATGGAGTTGTGCTGGAGGTAAAAAAGTAGTGCTTTTTTATTTGCGGTTTTTCCACTTTCACTGGGGTCCTGTGCCTCTAACCAGTGCTCCTCAATTATTTTCTGTCATGCCCCCCTTAGGAAGAAGAAAACATTTCGCACCCCCCGCATGACTGTAAATAGTATCATTTGTCTATAAAATTGTTATAAGTACACCTAACGAGCCCCCCTTTACGGAGCCTCGCGCCCCATCTTGGGGGCGCACCCCACTATTTGAGAAGTACTTCCCTAGCCCCAGTGAATGTGGAGGGAACACTGTACTTAGAATTCTTTGCCAAACACTGCTCTAATGCTGCAGTTCAAGGGAGTGGATTAGAGAATTTTATGTCTCTCACCAAACTACAAATCCTAGGATGGAACCAGGACACTTAATGTGCTATTAAACTACTATACCTATGTAGTGTGGGCACACTCAGCATCCTAAATGCAGAAAACAATGATTGAGGGAGTTTATAATACAAACAGGCTTTCCATCAAATTCAAAGAATTGACTGCCATGTTGTGGCATCTTGTCCCTTACTACATAGGTAAGGTAGTCATCCGTATTGGTTTTATGTATTCCTACATATCTACAGTAGGCAGTGTGGTGTAGTGGTTTGATTGTTGGAATTTGGAGCAGTGGTGTCCCAGTTCGGGGTGTCAACCAGTGCGGGGGGGGGCTTTGGGGGCAAGGCCAAAATGGCACGCCTTCACCTTCCTGTTGTGCACAGCTTTACTCACAAGTGAAGCAGTGTGGGGCAAGGAGGTGGGGGTTCACTGGACCATCTCCTTCCCTGCTGTGCACCACTGACCCCCCCCCACCCTCCTAGTGACCACAAAAACCCACTGGGTGACCTTGGACAAGTCACAGTGTCTCAGCCTCAGAGAATGCCAATGGCAACCCCTCACTGAAGAAACCTACTGAGAAAATCCTAGGGCTGCCATAAATCGGAAACAACTTCAAGGCAAACAACAACAAACATATCTACAACCATTCAGCAAGACTGGTCCTACCATTAGGGAGAAAAAGGTGGTCATCTCAGGCAACAGATGTTGAGTGGTGCAGAAGGGGCAGAAATGTCAGCCCCCAGAATCTTCCTCTAAATTAGAGGAGAGAGATGTGTAATCAAGGTACTGTTCACAAAGTTTCTTTATCAGATGGGAGGAGGCACCATTTTGTTCTTTGCTTCAGTCAGAAAAATGTCTTGAAGTAGTCCTGATATTCAGAGATATATAGCAGTAATAGCCTCATGGCTTAATTGATGCAACAGACATAGGAGGCTTCCTTGTAAACTATCTTCAGAGTTCTGGTCCTCGAAATCTTCTCTCTACAAATACTGGTTATTTGTTTGAATTCTTCCTTGGTAATCTGCCCTTTTCTCTACTTCTTATATGAGCTATTTTAAAATCTTACCTCATCTGAAACCTCTGTATGAAGCCACCCTAGTTTCTTTAGATGCCTGCCACTTTGTTTTCTCACTGGAATTATTTGTAATTTTGCCTTCCATATCTCATGTTTAAGAAACTTTCATCCATGATGAACTACCTTTCTTTTGAAAATTTCAGACCATAAGTTCTCATCCAGTATTTTCTTAAATTTATTGAAATAATCTGTTTTAAAGTCCAGAGCATGCCTCTGGCTACATTTAACTTTCCTTTACCTTCTCCCCAAGAGTCCTACTATTTCCATCTTGTTGATCAACTGGTAAGCATCACGCCCAAGAAAAATCCTTTGTCCCTTTTTCCACTTTCTGAAAAAATGAAATTTTCAGCAAGGCAAGTGAAGGATTTGTTGGACCTTACACTCTTGAAAGATTTTGACTTCTAACATACATCAAGTATTTTTTAAAAAAGTTTGGTAATTTGAGCTAGGAACTTATCTAATTCCTTTATTTATTTATTGGATATATATCCCATCTTTCTCCCAAAATGGGATTCAATATCATTTACAAAAATTTAAAAAGAATATAATTAAAACATCTCTCCTCCAAAGGTAATGCAAATCCCACACACCATACCAGCTAATGAGAACAATACATCATACAATTATAAATTGACAGCTATATAATTATACATATCAAACGTATACACATGTCAACAAACATATCCACAATTCTAAACAGCAAATCAGATAACAAGGTTTGTATCAAATACATGTCATTTATCACACATGATATAAACTCATCTTTTATACCTTTTTATACCCTTCTTTGATACCTTTGCCATCCCACAGCATGACCATTAAGTACAAATAACATCAAAGTTAAAGCACAACAAAATAATTGAAGCCATACATCACATATAATCCCATACATCACAGTTGGATCCTACATAGCTTACCCATGGTACTGAACATGATCCCCCAGCACAATAATCATGGCAAGATTAGCCCAATCCTTACAGGTTGTCATGGAGGATGTAAAGTCCTGAGCTGCTCCTGACTGAGTAGGCATCTCATGGGTGTTGAAGTCCCACAGCAAAACTAGCCAAGGGGACTCCAATGCCAACATCAACTCTGTCAGTTCAGGAAGGGAGACTGTTGAGCAGCAGGGTGGGCACTAGACCAACAGAATCCCTATTCTGTCCCCAACACCCACCTTTAAATAGACATACATGACACCTAGTGAGGGAGATGGAATTCCAATAGACCACTGCAACTCTGCCTCTCATGTTTAAGGCCAATCTACGACTCTCCCCCTCTACTGATAACTCCATCTCCCCACATTGTGCCTCCCTCTATCTATTAGTGTTCCAATGGCTGCTCCCTTTGCAGCTCTTCCTCCCATATTCTCTGCATGCCATACTTACTACTAGGTCCTAGACTGAAATGACTGTCTATAAAATAATGTTATCGTTGCCATTTCAGTGTCACTCCCCTGACAGTGTCACCCAGTGCAGTCCGCACCTCCTGCACCTCCTAGTGATGCCACTGATGCTACTTATTCCCAACTGTTATGTTATGTAATTATGTTAGTAATTATGGTCTCATGAGCAAAGGAACATGGACCTGAGGAAAGGTTCTGGAAGCTTATTGTAGGGGAAAGTTTGAAGGTGGCTATCTAGAGTGATAAAGTTGTCATCCCTGTGGGGGTGGGGGTAGGAATGGAAATCAGTGAAGTAACAACAACAATAAGCACAAGGAGAGTCACACTTGCCACATCTGGCTTCTCAATACATTGTACAACCTGTTTCTCCCCCAAAATGAATGTACATTCAGGTATGTTCATGCCACTTCTGCTGCACTTAACAAATTATATCTGCCTGTACCCTAAATATGTGTGCCTTTGCTCCGGCTCTAAACCAGTGCTGCAACCTTTTCCCACTCTTCCATGTCCCTCCCACCAAGATTGCCAGATGCTTGCTGTGACAAAGCCGCAAGGCCCTGTCATGAAAGATTAATGTAGGTCCCCCAAATCATTGAGTCTTTGTTCTTCATGAGTGACTTAGCAATTGATAATATTAAGACAGCTGTTAATTAACCATTCATCACGTCTTTTCCCTGACACAGCATTAGTGCTCTCTCAATTAAAAAAAAAAATCACATTAATTTTTGCTTATACATAATTAGCAGAGAACACAAAAGAAGCAATTTTTACACATACTTAAACAATTGTATGAACTGGCATGTCAAAGGACGGATGCTTGCTCACCTGTTCTGGCCATGGAGTACATCTTGCAATTGAGTCAAATAGCTCCTGGCAGGCTGGCATGATATGCATTATCAAGCATTATTTGCTTCTCCTTTGATCAAGAGCAACACTTGCTTCTAACAAGAATATACAGTAAAGGACATTTCTACAGAGTTTTGCTGCAAGAACAAGGATAGAGAGAGGTTGCCTGTGGTTTTAGGGCAATATACATCATATCCAATAGGACTAGCAACAGTAGCACATGGTGTCTTGTTCTTTCTATCAGTTATTGATTCCTGCTTTTTTTTCACAAAGCATGAATACTTTCAGATGGTGGGATCACCAAAAATTATTGTTTTAAACCAGATATTAGATGTTTCTTCTTGTTCTTGTTTTTTAAAAAAAAAGAATCTACAATTCAAGACTCTATCTGGGGAACTATTGAAAATTTCAATGCAATTCACATCTCACAAAACTTTTCCACTTGTTCTGTTGTAAAAAATTAGTCTTAGTCAAAAATTGCATTTCTCTGCAGTGCAACCCAGGACAAATGCATGCTGTATACCTTCAGTAAACAAGAGACAACAGTTGAATCTGCACTACAGAAATAATCCTGTGTGACACCACTTTAACTGCCATGGCTCATTGCTATGGAATTCTGGGAATTGTCATTTGTTGTGGTACTAGAGCTCTCTGACAGAGAAAGCTAAATGTCTCACAAAACTACAACTCCTAGAATCCCACAACATTGAGCCATAGCAGCTAAAGTGGTGTCAAACGGTATTATTTCTGCAATGTGGATGCAGTAGTCTTTTGGAGCTACGATATGGAGAACAGATATCTTTCCTGAAGTCATAACTTAACAATTTCCAATTGATCATACAAGTAGAAAGCATGTAGCCACTCCAGACATGACCCAGTAGTAGGTACTGAATGACTCTTTATGCAGAAATTTAAACAGCACCTACACAGCAGCTTATGCCTGCATATGTCAACAACAGGATTCCAGCTGATAAGTTGTCACCAAAGTACATCTGGGACAGATTTGGAAGAGACCTTTTGTGCAGTCACAAGCTTTGAGTGTAACTGGAGGTTGATGGACATACTTTATTGACCAACAGTAAGCATGAGCAGAGGTCAAAAAAAGCTCCTTTATAGGACATGTTCCCCAGACACATGTTCCTGCTAGCGTTCCCAGATCTCAGGTCTTGGTCCTGAGCCTTCAGTTTTTGTCATCTCCAGCCAGGAGTTGAGGGTGCAAATTCTCCAGTTTTGGGGGGCTCAGTTCCAGGCAAGAGGAAAATGCTGTGTGCAGATTTCCAGTTCACTTAGCTAACAGTCTGCAAAGGCCTTAAGTTAAAGCACTAGCTTGCTACAATTTGCAAGCCTTCATTGATTTCTTGCTCCAACTCACAAAGACTATCTAGTGGGGTTATGTTTGCATTTACTAGCTTCTTCTTTCTCGCTCAGTATTTGTAGTGCCAAGACAAACGTCCTATGCTGCTCTGCATCCAAATT
This sequence comes from Phrynosoma blainvillii, assembly GCA_026167975.1. Lineage (NCBI taxonomy): Eukaryota > Metazoa > Chordata > Lepidosauria > Squamata > Phrynosomatidae > Phrynosoma > Phrynosoma blainvillii. The sequence continues at coordinate 16,089,337 of JANUYF010000007.1, read as the reverse complement.
ATGGCTAGAAGCAAGTAGGCAAGATTAAATGTTCCTTATCCTATCTCCCTAACCAAGTGAGAAGGAATAATTCCCTCATTTTGCCTTGATCTGGAAACAGCTCCTTTAGCTAAGATTTCTCTCTTAATTTTTAATTAGGAAAATAGGTTCTACCCCCATCCCACCTCCACCCCCATTTAAATTGCAAACTGTAAACAACTGTGGTTGGACATAATGACACTGCCAAGGACCATTCCTAGGTCTCAGGTTATGATCCAGAAATTTCAGAATTTGGGACAATCTTGGAGTCAGAACCCTAGCCCTGGGGACTAGAAACAGCTTTTTCTGTGCAGAAAATAGAAATTTTCAGCATAATCTCAGCAGATTTGAGCAGATCTTAGCAATGATGTCATTTGCTGACACAAGACCTGAAAATCAGTTACTCAAACCTTTCTTTCATTTTTACTGCTCCACTTGCTTTCTTCCTGATCAGTCTCAATCAGAGGGAAGTAGATGGTAGTCACCCATACAAACATTTGAAGCATTAGCTTTTTAGAATGCAGTTCGCAGAAACTCCTAGCCACTATGACCAGTTGTGATTATGGCTACTGGATTCTAGGAGTTACAGTCAAAAAAATTAGCTTTTCTGAGCTCAGGTTTAGTTTTCACAGGGTAGCCTAGGCCTCTATATTCTAGGGCCAAAACCTGAAACCTAAGGATGTTCCCTGGTGTTGTCATTAAGCAATATGTATTGAGGCACAATCCCAGTTACAAAGGGATTCAAATAAAAAGCATGAAAAATAGATGATGAAGATATTTAAGATTTTTCATATTTGGGCTCAATCATCAATCAGAGTAGACACTGCAGTCAAGAAATCAGAAGGCAGCTAGGACTTGGAAGGGAAGCCATGGAGGAACAAGACAAGATCTTAAAGTGTAAAAATAAATTACTGAATACTAAAGTTAGGATGGTCCACACCATAGTATTCACCATTTCTAAGGACTTTATCACACGGGAGGCAAGTGCCTGTGAATAAATGGTGATTAAATCCATGAATATCCCAGAACAACAGGATTATTTTCAGACGACGTCGCCATTATCCCGGCATTATCCCGTGAATAAACAGCGTTCTGTGCAATCATGCTGGCCACATGATTACATAGTAGTCTCTGACAACGCTGGCTCTTCGGCTTAGTAACAGAGATGAACACTGCCCCTACAGTCGGACACAACTTGATAACCTTGTCAATGGGGAATACCTTTACTTTTAAAGTGGCAAAATCATGCTGCTTTTTATTCAAGGGATTTTCCCGTGAATGAAAAGCAGCACAATTTTGCTGCTTTATTCACGAGATAATGCCGGGATAATGGCGACGCCATGCAACATCATCTGAAAACAGTCTATTGTTGCGGGATATTCACAGGATTTAATTGTTATTTATTCATGGGATGGGGGCATTTTGCTTCTCATGTGATAAAGACCTATGTATGGTTGTGAAAGCTGGACAGTGAAAAAAGCTGATAGGAAGAAAATCAACTAATTTGAGATGCGGTACTGGGAAAAAGTTCTGTGAATATTGCAAACTGCTTAAAAAGACCAATAGATGGACCCTGGAGCAAATCAGGAATTCTCCCTAGAAACAAACAGGACTAAACTGAGGTCGTATTTTGGCCATATCAGGAGAAGACATGACTCACTAGAATAGATGAGGGCAAAGTCAAGGACAATGGGGAAAGAGGAACACTGCATACCAGATTGGTAGATTCAGAGAAGCTATTTCTGCAAGAGCTGAGCAAGGAAGTTGAGAACAGGGTGACTCAGAGATCTCTCATTCATAGGGTTGCCATAGAACAGTGGACCTGAAGGCAGTTAAAAACAACAAAGTCTAACAAATGAGGAAAATACTATATACAAACCTCTTGATCTGAGATTTCTGTTCTTCACCTTGAGACGTTGGGCCAGGCTGTGAGATCTAATAACCCTACTTCACAATATATTATCTGGGGTGTGGAGATAAATATACCTGCCAAATATCGATGGGTTCCAGCTGGCATGTCAACTGCTCTCTATGATATTTCTGCATCCATTAAAATTGCTTTGGAAAAGAAGAGGGAGAGGAAAAATCCTTACTGTAAACTAGGTTAATAAAAGACATGGGGTAGGGTAATAAACCAAAATTCCTTCTTAAGAGTGCAGTGGCTCTCCTAGTTTTAAACTAAATGCCTCTGTTTCACCAGAAGAGCTGCTCTCAAAGAAATAACAAGAAAAGTCCATTAAAATCCCATTTTGGTGTGTTTGACATCAGAAGCAATTGGCATTAGCAGACTGATGCATTAGGGTCACACTATGACATATCCACCATGGGAAGGGGACTCAAAGGAAAACTAGCAATAGTAACAACTGAAAATAAAAGACTGGGAATTCAAGAGACTCTGGAGACTTGGCATAGGGGCTGACAGTGCCTCCCAAGGCTGCTTTTGCTTCATGAATCCCTAGATTGCCCTTTTCTGGTCAAAATGAAAGGAATGAATTGTGTCTCCAGGAAGCTCCAGAACAGAGGAGATGAATCAGACAGGATTATACCACACACACACACACACACACACACACAACATTTCAGAGATGAAAACTAGAGCTTGTGTGATCAAGATGACAAGTATTATTAGTGGGAAGAAACCCAAGTTAGGAAATGCTGCAGCAGTTTGCTTTTGCCTGGGCCTACTGGAAAGGGAAAGATTCTACCCCTTCTATCCTCTTCCTTGAACTCAGAAGCTTATTGCTCTGCTAAATAAAATGTCTTACCTCTCCTGAATTCAATTCTAATTCGGGTAGCATCCAGATACTATCGCAGGGATTTTGTTGCTGAATCAGACTGAATCTGCTGCCCAAATACAGCCCAGGTCCAGTCCTGGTCCCAGGAGTGCTCCGGGAGCCATTTTCTTAAGTTGGAAAACTCCCGGTTTGGAAAAGAGGCATGCTCAGTGTGCCAGGAACCCAGGCTTGACTCAGGCTGTATTTGGGTGGCAGATTCGGCGGCAAAATCCCTGCGATAGTATCCAGATGCCGCCCAAATTAGAATTGAATTTGGGAGAAGTAAAACGCTTTATTTTAGCGGAGCGATAAGCTCCTCGGTTTGCAGGAAATGAAGTAAGCTAAAGGCACAAGGTGAAAGGGGAAGGAGAGAAAACCTGGGACATTTTTATGATATCTGAAAAAGTGGGACAACAGAGGATTATAGAATCATAGAACATAGTTTTGGAAGAGACCACAGGGGCCATCATGTCCAACCCCCTGCCAAGTAGAAGCACCACTTAAAGCACCTCAACATATGGCCATCCAGCCTCTGTTTAAAATCCTCTAAAGAAGACTCTACCACACTCCAAGGGTTCCACTGTCAAAAAGCTCTGACCATCAGGAAGTTCTTCCTGAGATTTAGGTAGAATCTCTTTTCCTGTAGTTTGAATCCAATGCTCCTTCTCCTAGTCTCTGGAGCCATGGAAAACAAGCCTGTTCCCTCTTCAATATGGCATCCCTTCAAATATTTAAACATAACTATCATCTCCCCTCAACATTGTTTTCATCATGCTAAACATTCCCAGCTCCTTAAGCCGCCCTTCATAGGGCATGGCTTCCTGACCTTTCATCATTTCAGTCACTCTCCTCTGGACACATTCCAACTTGTCAACATCCTTCTTGAGGTGCCCAGAACTGGACACAGGTGAAGTCTGACCAAAGCAGAATACAATGGTACTATCACTTCCTTCGATCTAGGCACTATACTCCTGTCGACGCAACCAAGAATCATGTTTGCTTTCTTCGCTACCGCATTACACTGCTAACTCATGTTCAGCTTGTGGTCTATTAAGACTCCCAGATTGCTTTCATATGAACTGTTGTCTGTCCAGGTGTCTCCCATCTTATATCTGTGCATTTCATTTTTTTCTGCCTAGGTGTAGGACCTTACATTTTTCCGTGTTAAAATTCATCTTGTTAGTTTTAGCCCAACACTCTAATCTGTCATGGTTATTTTGAATTTTAATCCAGCCCTCTCGGGAATTAGCAACTTCTCTCAGTTTGGTATCATCTGCAGATTTAATCGGCATGCTCTCTATTTCTTCATCCAAGTCATTGATAATGATGTTGAATAGCACAGGGCCCAATACAGATCCCTGTGGCACTCCACTAGTCACCTCTCTCCAGGATTGAGCCTGTCGTTGCACTTTCTTCTTTGATCTTCCTTAGCAGATGTTAGTAATTGGTGGTAGCACTTTATAAACAAAGGGTACATTACAGCCTACCCTGCCTTGCAGGACCATAGGTACATGTGTACTGTTTACCATTTACAAAGCATTAACTTATTAAAAGTATGAACAACTCTGATTATTTTTCCATAGCTACTTTGATTTCATACTTCAAATAACACCTAACTGTTTCAGCATTGCTATTTTTGGGTTGTGTGTTATCTTCTATTATTCACCAAATTTAGATCCCTATAACAATATCTGTGTTGTCATTCAGGCTAACATATATGCTACTACTCATCTACCACATAAAAGCACCTTTCCAAATTAATACACACTCCAGTAGCTGGTTCTGTCACTGCCTTCAGATATCTCTTTAAGCAAACATCTGCTTCAAGCGAAAGTTGAAGCATATGTGAGTCTAATTACAATGGCTCTGGAAGTTTGGCATTAAAGGTATTTGTCAGGCATTCATATAATAATAATAATAAATGTTTTTGGTGGTGAGCTTAAATCTTGGAATGGTCACTGCCACAACGGAAATGGAAGGTTTCATTCTCAGACCCCCAAAAGAAGAATGTAGGATGGTTTTTCTATAACACGTTCCCAGTCTATGGCATTTATCACACGGGGGAGAAAGTGCAGAAGTCCCATGCAGAAACAGGATGTAAAAGCCAGAAAAAACCCACAAAAGCAGGTTGATTTTCACACACATCAAGGTTAATGTAAAATTAACTCGAACAGAAAGTAGACAAAACCCGAATTTTCCGAAAGTAAAAAGGAGCGGGTTTTGTTTACTTTCCATTTGGGTTAATATTGAGTTAATGCTAATTAATCCTGACATAGTGCAAAAACTACCCGCTTTTGTGGTGTTTGTCAACTTTCTGTTTGGGTTAACAACACATTAACAACAATGTTGCGTGAACATCAACCCGCTATTCTGTATTTTTTTCAATTTAAAACCCTGTTTTGCATGAGATCACTCCCATATGATAAACTCTTATGTATCCTGTTTTTCCCCTGGATAGGGGGAGGGAGCCCAGCTTTTGAACTCTGCTGTAAAATCTAATTTGCAGACTTGAAACATGTACCGCACAATCTACTTCAGGACACATTGCAGCATTAAAAATAATATTCCATTCAAAGAAAAGAATAATGTATTATGGGATGTTCAAAGCAAATATAAATGGAAGAAACATAAAGAATTATTTCCCTGGGTAACATTTGAATGTACAGAAAATAAGAATTCATATAGTTAGAAGGAAATGCCCTAATCACAGCTAGCTAGCTACCCTTAGTTGTTCATAATTTATGTCTATTATCAGTCCCTTTGTAAAGATTTGAGGATGGATGGTGTGAGAGGTCAGTCCCATGATTGTTATTTCATTTCAGACAGCCACACAAAGGAAGTCCTGCATATGCTCCAACTGTCCGAGTTTAACAAAGACAGTCTTGGTTAATGTCCCCATCTTCAAAAAGGAGAAAAAGGGGACCTAAATAATTTTTGCCCAGTGAGCTTGACATCAATACCCAGAAAGATTCTAGAGCAGATCATTCAACAGACAGTTTATAATTACTTAGAAAACAATGCTGTCACCACTAACACAGGTTTCTCAAAAACAAGTCATGCCAGACTAATCTGATCTCTCTCTCTCTCTCTCTTTGATAAAGTTATAGGCTTGATAGATGAAGGGAATGCTGTGGATGTAGCATATCTTGATTTCAGTAAGGCTTTTGACAAAGTTCCTCATGATACTCATGCAAAGAAGCTAGTAAATATGGCCCAGACAGTGCTACTATTAGGTGGATTTGTAATTGGCTGACTGACAAAACCCAAAAGATGTTCATCCATGGACTCCATTAAGGGGTCATGGGTATTAAGGGATTGCAGGATTTAAGCAGAGCAGTAGAGGACAGAGAGCAGAGAGTCTTGGAGATGTCTCATCCATAGGGTCACCATGAGTCAAGATTGACTCGAGGACAGATAACAAACAACAAAAAACACCAATGTAATTAATAACTTGTGCAATGTTTAGTAACTCATAAATGAGACACAGTTTCAATAGAGAGAACAACAGGGTCCTTTTTCAAGGCATCTCTTAAGCCTTATTCAATCAGAAATGACATTTTCATGCCCAGAGTTAAACAGGTTGAGTCTCACTTCTTTGAAATGTTTCGGGAACAGACGTGTTTTGAAATTATTATTATTATTATTATTATTATTATGGATTTTTGAATATTTATTGTTAGAATCATAGAATCATAGAATCATAGAGTTGGAAGAGACCACAAGGGCCATCTAGTCCAACCCCCTGCCATGCGGGAACTCCCAATCAAAGCATCCCCGACAGATGGCCATCCAGCCTCTGCTTAAAGACCTTCAAGGAAGGAGACTCCACCACAATTCAAAGGAGTGTGTTCCACTGTCAAAAAGCCCTTACTGTCAGGAAGTTCCCCCTAATGTTTAGGTGGAATCTCTTTTCCTGGAGCTTACATCAATTGTTTCAGGTCCTAGTCATTAGTCATAGTCATACATGTTGTGTGCCTTCAAGTCATTTCTGACTTATGGAGACTCTAAGGGGGTTTTCTTGCCAAGATTTGTTCAGAGGAGGTTTGCCATTGCATTCCCTTGAGACTGAGAGAGTGTGACTTACCCAGGTTCATCCAATGGGTTTCATGGCTGAGCTGGGAATCGAACCCTGGTGTGTGTGTGTGTATAATGTATATTTGCATATACATAATGAGATATCTTAGAAATGGGACCCACTCTAAACACGAAATTCATTTATGTATCATATACACCAGGAGTTTCCAACCTGGGGTGCTTGCACACCCTGAGGGTGCAAGATGGAATTTCAGGGGGTGCGACAAAGAGTGGTTTGTGTCCTTGAGTGACAAGTTACAAGTCATCACTCAGCCAGCTCCCAGTGTGCCTTGAGAAGTGGTATTCAATGGATGCATTGCATAGATAGTACAAGGGGGTATCGTAAAGTAATAATTATCACCTGGAAGTTATTATGATATATTGATGAAATTTTGTCAATGTCATCATTGGTCCCCAAATGCATGATGTTGAAAAAATCAGCTCTTTGTATCCTTTATTTTTGTTACAGGTTGTGCCAGAAATGACTAAAGTGTAAGATGGAGAAGACTGAGGCTGCAGTGTGATAAAATTCCTGCATTTGAAGGGTAAAAGTACCCGGCAAATTCATAGTGAGATTATGACAGTTTATGGAAATCATTGCCCATCTTATGACACTATTGTGAGGTGGAAAAGGAATTTCCAAACTGGTCACATGTCACTCACAGATGGGCCAAGACCTGGAAGACCATTATTGACAGACGATGTGGCCACATTGAAGAAAATGGAGTGTTTAATCCTGGAAGACACGAGCAGCCATCCAAATGATCATTAATGGAACTAGTCTCAGTTATGGTAGTGTGTGGAAAATTATTCATGAAGAACTGCATATGTCTGGTGTCTGCATACTGGGTTCCATATTTGCTAACCCCTTTCCAGAAGCAAACACAGCATGACCTTTCAAGACAGATGTTGATGCTGTTGGAATAGGATGAAGAGGATTTTTTGGTCACCTGGTAACCATGGATGAATCTTGGATCTATCAGTATGATCCAGAGACCAAAACCATGAGAACGGAGTGGAAGCATGCAATTCCCCTCCCCCCAAAAAGACAAAGGTGCAAAAGTCAGCATGGAAGGTCATGCTCTCAGTTTTTGAAGATTGCTGTAGAGTCATTCTCACAGATTAACTTGAAAAGGGACAAACCATCACTGGCACATACTACAGCAATCTTCTGGACAAGTTGCAAGATGGTCTGAAAAAGAAACACTGTGGTATGCTCTCCAGAGCCATTTATCTCCTAGCTGACAATGCACCAGCTCACTCATCCCAAGTTGCAGTTCACAAAGCAAGGGCATGTGGCTTGAATTTTCCTTTGATTTCCCGGATCTTGTGAAATTTTTATTTCGAAATTTATTTCAAAATGTATATATTTAAAATATATTTTCACACTAGGGATGGTTAGATCCATGGATAAAGAATCAGTGGATACAGAAAGCCAACTGTACACGTAACCTGGAAGTAATTTTATACAATATTTTAAATAATTGTGTAGAAGCAACAAAGTTTGTGTGCTCTGTACCATCAGAAAGCTATCTTAGCCATCCCTGTGACAATATAGGATTTTGGTATATTTTCGATTTTGGAATTCCAGATAAGGGATACATAACATGTATTTTGTTGTGGACATCATGCTGAACAAGATATACAAGGTAGACATTATATGGCATTGTCACTTCAAGATTTTTAAACAATGAGCCTGAGGTGAGTCGCTGCCATGCAGCTCTTTGTGGCATTTTTTAAACAGAAAAAAAAAAAATCTGGGACCTACCTAATGTAATATATTGGGACAAAATATGCCCCATGTTATTTTGTGGTTCAAACATGATGCAAAGAAGCTGATAAGGTTATTTGGGTAAGAAGCAATTTCTCAAAGGTGGGAGTGCAGCAAGTTTGTGTTCATTTGATCCTGTCCAAGAAGGACCAAGGGCTAGTCTACACCTAAGTGTATTCTGCGAACTGCTGCAGATTTTCACACATTCGCATTGATGCTTAATTGTCTTCACTTTCCTGTGCAAATTTGCATCTATTTGCCTTCTCTGTGACAAAAATGAACAGCCATGCAAATTTATGTGAAGTGGATGGATGGCCACAAGTTTGGTAATGCTCATGGATAATACACATCCTCATGAATAATCCAATAAAAACCATAATTCCTTTTTCTTCAAAGTATAATGTGTCCCCTCCACACACAACCAAAAAACCTCAATTCCTTTGAATTGTGTGTTTAGTTTTTAATTGTGTAGACAATCCCAAAGTGGAGACATTGATATCTTGCAAGACAAGGATGAAACAACCTGGTGAAGACATAGGTAGTTCATGGTACAACAGTGAGAGATATAATTGAAGGACTACACCACCATCTGACTCCGGAGGACCCCCATATAGCGCCAGTGTTTCCTGTTTTGCCTTTGGGAAATCTCCCAGCTCCAAGCTTCAGTGTCTTAAGCAAGGAGAAAGAGAAATAACTCATTTCCAAGTAGGTTGCAAAGAAAGCAGATAAACAAGAGGGTGGTCATCAGCCAGCCCAGATGTCATTAAAGCATCCAGATAAATGAACCCAGCAAGGAGTAAAACAGAGTTGTCAATCATATCCAGTCCAAGGTCAAGAAACTACTGCCAGTCACCAAGACAGAACAGTTGGGAAATGTATAGGCAGTTATCTCAAGGTGCTTAATGAGTCAGTATCTCCTGGGATCTGTGTAGTTTATCCTTATTTCTTTGATGGTCTTCAAAGGATTGCAGCATGTCTTCAGTGTCTGCCACCTCCTGCTAAGAATAGGGGGCCCCACTGCCTCAGCCCTAGGCTACTTGGATTCAGAGGCACCACCATCATCAGGAGCTGTAAATTCATGGAAATCTGACTCCTCTGTGTATTGTTTATGCTGGTCACTGACTGTAATAAACTCATTCATTCATCCAACTCCACAAGGTGAGTTATGACACTACTCCCCTCCCTATGATCACCCTCCTTAGTGTGGAGGAGTCCAGATTTAGCAGGATAATTTTGGTGGAACCTGTACAGGGGCGTGGACATTGAACACATCTTCCCAAATGGATTTCCATGGCTGAGCAGGGAATTGAACCCCGATCTCCAGAGTTATCATCTAGTGTGTAAACCGCTACACTACACTGGCCCTCACACTTAAGGAGTTGGCTTAAGGTCTCTGGAGCAGCAGAAAACAAGCATGCTTCATCCTCAGTATGACATCCCTTCAAATATTTAAACATGGCATCAAGTCACCTTTAACCTTCTCTTCTCCAGGCTAAACATACCCATCTCCCTAAGCTGCTCCTCAAGGTATAGTTTTCAGATATTTTGCCATTTTGGTCAGAGGAGGGCAGAGGAGGGCTCTGGACATGCTCCAGCTTGTCACTGTTCCTCTTGAATTGTGGTGACCAGACTTTGACACAATAGAGAGATAGTGGCTGCTATCTTCTCCCTCTGTCTCTGACACTGGAGTCAGGTGCTTTTAAATTAACTGGAAAGTTATTCCACAGATATTGATGATATAGCTTTAGACAGAGCAAGTTAATTGAAATCAACAAGGCTTAATCACAAATAACTTGTCTAACTTCTGTGTGATTAATTATTAATTAATTCTGTGTGATTCGGGCTGGTGTATTTGCATATATAATTCAGGCTGAAAGTCAGTGAAATATAAAGCTCCAAGCAGTATATAAAGCTGATTGCACATCTCTGTATAAAGCATAAAAGACTGTACTACCTTTCAGGAAATATCTATTGTGAATTTTGCTTCTTAGCTATCAATATGACATTATGTGAAAACCCTAACAAAGAGGCAAAATTCACACCAGAGATTTCCTGAAAGGTAGCACAGCCTTTTAGGTTGTGTATGTGCAAGCAAGCCACTCATTTTCTCTCTCAGCCTGTAGGATGGGCTTTAAGAATGACTGAGGAGGCTGATGTGAAACCCTTAGAAAAAATTTAAAAAGGAAAAAAAACTGTATGTATGCCAAGCATAGCACTAACTGAGTCCTTGATGCTCAACAGCTTCCATAGATGTGCTAGTGCTCAGTACATATGTCTCTCTGACCCACATGTGTTTCCAAGATATTAAACACAAGCTGCTCATGATGAATGCTCCTAGAGTGACAGAGAAGGAGCTAAACTATAGGATAAAGCAGCTTGGCTTTAATTCAAAGATGAGCAACTGCCCTAAATCTGTAATTCTGGCTGGCTGTTTACAAGCAAGAGCTATTCTGGTGCACAAATCACAAACCAGCCAAAAGTGTTGTGTCAATGATCTGAAGGTCACATTTAAAAGCCCTATATGTTACGCATCCTGGCTGCTGTGTATCACAGATGCTTTGAACTGAGTTCAGAGGCTTGGGATTCATAATATCATAGCCCACTTAGGACAGACATTGCTCAATGCCTGTGATAATATGGCAAGACATTGATCTCTAGCCTCTGCACACACAATTAAGTCCAGTACTGTCACTTCTTTACCACCACCAATTTTTAAGCATCTGTTGAGAGACGGTAATGCTGAGCTTAGCAGGAAGGTCTAAGGCCACAGATGGCCAGCCTTCCATGCAGTTACAGGAAACATATGGTAACCTTGTAAATGGCTGCTGTATGGCTCTGAGTTGTCTGAATCTGTTCTGCCAAGGCATGTCTACATTGGAACTTGAGGAGCAGTAAGAAGAGAGCCAAATGTCCATTCAGGGCATAACCTATGCCTCTGTATTCAGGCATAGAGAACTGACTTGTGTGCCCTGTCTCCAGCTTAGGCAATGCTTCAAAATGTTATTTGACAGGATTTGACAACCAGGCCACTGGCCTTGCTGACTGGAGGATTCAGGCATCCCCCCCCCCCACATTTCACATGTGAAAACGGTGAGATATGAGCCCAAGCAACATCTGAGTGTGCTCAAGTGGGCAAAGGTTATTAATAGGAAAAGCACACAAGCTAGGAGATGCCACAGCAATTTGCTTCCACCTGAGCCTACTTACGGGGGCAAGATTCTGCCCCTTCTCCATTCTCTCAATTGCTGAGATAATTTAGTGCAAAACACTTTTGCAGTTTGAACTCAATTTGCAACATTTGAAGTAAGCTGAGAACAGAGAGTGAAATCGGAAGGAGAAAAGAGAAACTGGGACATTTTGAAGCATCTGGAAACGTGGGACGACAGAAGGATTAAACTGGACTCTCCCTGCCAAATCAGGACATTTGGAGGGTATTTTCTGTCAGATGTATATCACTAGGAGTTTTTTTGCACAGCTAAAAAAAACGGTTTACCTTTCCCGGTTTGAATCCTCTTGTGGGATGCAGCCAGGTATTATCACAACAAAAAGATCCTAAATTCACCGCTGATCCCGCCAGCTGAGTGCAGCCCAGCTGCATACTGGTAGCCATTTTCGAAATGCATTTTACAAAGTGCCAAGTGCAGCCTGGCTGCATACTGGTAGCCATTTTTCAAAACTGGGAGCTTTTCAGCTTTGAAAAGGGGCACCTAGGAACCAGGCTGCAGCCAGGCTACACTTGGCCGGTAGAATCCGTGGCAAATTTGGGAGTTTGATATTATCCAGCTGCATCCCAGAAGAGAATTCAAACCAAGAAAGGTAAGCCGGGTTTTGTAGCTGTGTAAAAAAATCCTGAGTAATGTTTCCAAGCTCTGCTGCCAGTTTCTAGGATTCATAGAATTATAAAGTTGAAAGAGACCACAAGGACCATCCAGTCCAACCTCCTGCCATGCAGGAATACACAATCAAATTACAGCTGACAGATGGCCATTCAGCCTCTGTTTAAAAACCTCCAAAGAATAAGACTCCACCACTTTCCAAGGCAAAGTGTTCCACTGTCGAACAGTGTCAGGAAGTTCTTTCTAATGTTTAGATGGAAACTCTTTTTCTGTAGCTTGAATCCATTGTTCTGTGTTCAGGTCTCTGGATCAGAGGAAAACAAGCTTGCTCAATCCTCAACATGACATCTCTTCAAATGTTTAAACAAAGCTACCATGTCGTCCCCCCCTTTACCTCCTTTTCTCCAAGCTAAACATACCCAGCTCCCTAAGCCATTCATCATAGGGCATGGTTTCCAGATATTTCACCATTTGGGTTACCCTCCTCTGGAGACCTGGATTGCAGCACTTCCTGTTTGGTTTATTTCCCTAAAATAGTTTATATCCCTCTATTACTACATTCCAGTCATTAGGCTCATCCCACCAGGTTTCAGTGATACCTATTATATCACATTTGCTTTGCTGTGCTAAGAGTTCAAGTTCATCTTGTTTATTTTCCATACTTTGTGCATTAGTATAGAGGAATATAAGACCATGGGCCATTCCCCCATCTGCCTTGTATTTTCCCCTCCCAGTGGGTTCTTGTGTTATTTGCCTTAATCTCTGTATAACATTTGGACTAGACTCTCCTCAGTCCCTTCCAGTCCCATAGAAGGCCTATATTAGGAGGCCTACCATTGAGTTAAATGCATACCCTTGTAAAGCCATGATAAGCAGAACTGCCCTAAGACATTTTGCTGTCTAAAGTTGAAGACTGAATGGTGTTCCTTACTCCTGCAGATCAAAGAGCATAGTACCATAAACCAACAAGGTTATTTTGGCACCTAAGACAAAAAAACTCACATGTACCTCTTCTTCTCTAAAATACATAACATGCATACAGTAATAATGAATTGAATAATAGGACATTTGCTGCATTTTAACTGGAACCCAAAACCAGCTTCCTCCATTCTGCCCAAAGTTAGGTTGGGCAACTGCAGTGGTGACACAGACCAGTTTTTGTCCCTTCACCCCAAAACTAGGCTGCATTATCCAGAAATCACAACTAGAAGTCTCCTCCAGTTTCATTAAAGTCCTGGAGTGGCAATTGTAAATGGGGGTAAATTGTTGTTGTTGTGTGCCCTCAAGTCATTTCTGATTTGTGGTGACCTTAAGCTTGGCTTACAGCCTTATCACAGGCAAGAATTGCTCAGAGGAGGTTTTGCCTTTGCCTCCCTGAAGCCAAGAGTGTGTGACTTGCTCAAGATCATCCAATGGGTTTCCATGGCTGAGTAGGGATTCAAACCCTTGTCTCCAGAGTCATAGACCCACTCTCAAAGCACTTCACTATGCTAACTCTAAATTGTTTGGCATTTTTGTTCCCCTTTCAGCTTTTGAGGGCACATGTTTGCCCAGAATATTTTTAAAGCATTGGGTATAAGGCTTTTGTGGGGGATCTCAAAGAAACCTGGGAGGCCAAAAAAGGCCATGGAAGCCAGAGTGTAAACTGGGGAGGACTTTGTACAGTACTTTTGATGGCTGTGTAGAAGAGGGAATTTCAGCAACTGTAACAAGCTGCACTTCCTGGAATTCCCTCTTCTACAAAACCATTAAAGGTACAAGAACTGTCTCCACATTTTAGTCTAGCATCCCTAGGACCACATGAATCCCACGAACCACTGTTTCACCACTCTATTCATGTAGTTACGTATTGCCCCTCCTCAAAATTCTGCCCTGCTCATGAAATTTTCTTTCATTACCCAAATTTCTAGCATTGCAATAAGGCAAAACCTAAGTTAAGCATTGAGAAATACAGTGTAATCATCCAGAGAAAAGGGCAGTCAAATTAATGAAAGGATTGTGAACCCAGCATCTCATTCTCTGCAATACTATAATTTGGGGACTGAACGAAAATTTCATGCAGGGCACAAAATTATTTGAAAGGGCAATGCCTTCATTTTGCCCCACTCTTCCATAGCTACACCCTAGTCCTCACCTAAGGGTAGGACTGGTCCTACATAAATCTCAAGAGAAACGGAAACTTCATCAAATGCAGCAGCAGCAGCCCTACTCTGCTTATGGTTTTCCCCCTAGAAATTTATCCCATCATTAATATTGGTATCTTGTGACATTAAAAGCAACATCCTTCACCTGCTTGTTGCCAATAAACTTGTTTCAGACAAACTCGTTAAGATGTAATCTTAAAAGCATGTAAGAAACCAAACTGCCAACAAGCATGCTGAGCTACCATTGCGGAACAAAATGCTAAGATGACTGCGGTATTTTGAAGGAGAATCAAAGCATATGGTGGTATAATGGAGCATGAATTTACAGCAGCAAAGATGTACGCTGCAGATTAAAGCTTCATCTGGGAGGACATACTGCATCACAGCAGAAAACTCCAGTTATTGCGATTGGTTCCTTTCTGATTGAAAGGGCAAGATAACCATTTTGATAGAACCAGGGCTCCCTCTGCCGGTAATGTATTGTTCATACTTCCCCCTTCAAATCAATATATATTGCTATACTCTAATAAGGCACCAGATCCATCTGATCTTGAAAACTAAGCAGGTCTGCTCTTGTTAGCACTTGGATGGGAGACTGCCAATGAATACCAGGTGCTATAGAACATATTTTGGAGGAAGAAACTGGCAAACCCATCTCTGAGTATTCCTTGTCTAAGAAAACCTTATGAAATTTAGGGTTCCTCTAAATCAACAGGCAACTTGAAGGGACATGCACAGTACAGGATAGCTTTGCAACCTATTTAAAAGTTGAATTATCAAGTCACCTTTTTGCCAGAAAAGTGGGCAGCCTCAGGAGTTGGAGACTACATACTCAAATCTGGGGATGATTGTGGTCCCAGATACACACTGTCTACCTGGTACTGTCTACCCCCATTTTACAAGAACTGAAACATGGAGAGAATGGGGGGGGGCAATGCAAAAAGATATAAGAAGGAGCCCTGGTGGCACAGTGGTTAAATGCTTGTACTCCAGCCACTCGCTCACAAACCACAAGGTTGTGAGTTCAATACCAACCAGGGGGCTCAGGCCGACTCAGGCTTGCATCCTTCTGAGGTCGGTAAAATGAGTACCCAGCTTGTTGGGGCAATTAGCTTACACATTATAAACCACTTAAAGACTGCATAGCGTGGTATGAAGCGGTATATAAATGAAGCTGCTATTGCTGTAAGAAAAACTGTTACATGCCTAAGCAGATAATAAGTCAACAAACAGCAATACTTTATTTGTAAAACAATGAATGTTTAGGAGAAAATCTGGTTACATTTAATGAAATATTAAAAAGAGAAAATCACTAGGAAGTTCTCCTGCATCAGCATCACTACGATGAATGGAGTTTTCATAAGTCAACAAGCAATTTGAAGGCGCATAAATGCACACCTATTGTATATATCCATGTTGGTGAACCTATGACATGCATACCAGAGATGGCACATGGAGTGGAGGAAGAGGAAGGAAAGGCATGTGCCTGTTCCTCTTCCTCCGGGCCTCCAGCTGCCTCTGGAGAAGCAGCTGAAAGCCCAGGAAGGTATGTGGGGGAAGTCCTATCCTGGAAGTCCTGTCCCCCCCCCAGAAGTCCTGTCTCTAGAATGGGGTAACACCCAATGCCAGAAGGCCATTTAGTTCGGGCACTCAGTGCCGAAAAGCTTCACCATCATTGGTATATACATTATGTGTAAATCCACCCCCCATCAGTCCAAACTACATGTGAATTTAAAGCAGGATTACCCGGTGTGCCTTATTATAAGGCATGCCTCTTATATGATAGCTGAAAAGCTTTTTCTTTTATTTGGCAATTTATTAGTTATTATGGCTATGGGCAAATCTGTGTAAATATATGCACAAACTGCAATGAAACTAGGGATGAAAAGAATGTGGAGAGGCTAATGTACAAATCCTGAATAGTCAAATGAAAATTGTAAATAAAAGTCTGTTTTAATTTCAGCTGCCTTTTAAACTGAGTTGCAATTTGTGGTTTGCTTTAGTTACAGGCTGTAGTTACTTTTGCACAGGCATCATGGATGATTTTAATATATTTGTTCCATTAATTATTGTGGAGATTGTTTGCTATTATGAAATTTGCAGAAGAATCTGGGATCATTTGACTGTCATGTGGCTAGCCCTGAAAGAGTTGAGATATTCAGAAACAAGTCACTGTAGGAAATGATGCTCATAATTGCTGTGACCTCAGGAGAAGAGAAGAGAAGGCAGTCACATCTCCACTGTGTCTTGGACCCAGTATTGGACACCAGTGATGGATGAAAAGACCCTCCCCATTTCAACTGTCTTTGCCCTGGGATTGGAAGGAGAGAAGAAGAAGCAGACTTTATCCCCCCCCCCCACCATACTGCTATACCCTTTTCCTGATTTTTTGTTTTGTTTTGTTTTATTTAGATTGTAAGCTTAAGGGCAGGGAACTGTCATACTCATGCCTTGTAAGCCTCCTTGGCAGCCTTTTTCACTGAAGGACAAGGTGTAAATATTCTAAATAAATCAATAATTTTATCAAAGGCAACGCTAAAGTAGTTCAATCTGTCTGGCTTTTAGTAGCTTTTAAAAACACTAATTTTATAGTAATGCTCAAAATGTATAATACCGAAAAATAGAGTAAACAATCACGTAAATGTTAGATTTCCTGGACACACCAGGTAAATAGGTCATGTCAAGATTGTATAATGCTGTCATCTATGCAAACGTGTATGGGTGTTTTTCCACAAACGTTTTAGGTTTTTTCCACAAGTTCCCGTGGGACTGCAGATGAGGCAGAATCTTTGTTCTGATTAACATATAAGATCAGTTTAAACCATTTAGAATAAAATCTGCCTTGTCCTTGAGGATAACACATTATTTTCATTATAGTCCAACAATTCCCTACTGATATGGGAATCCACTGAGTGTCAAATAGCTATCCTCAACAATGGTCATGGCTTGCCCTGGAAAAAGGCTTCTCTTTCCTTTCCTTTCCCTTCCCATTCTCTTTTACTCTCTATAGAAAGTGCAAATTGAGGGCCGATGCAGACCAGCCAAAAGGGCTGGCCTGGGGGTGGAGTTGGGGTGGGGCGACTGCACGCTGGCCATGCCAATGCTGCCATCACGCCACACGCCCAACCGTGCTGCCATCATGCCACACGCCATCACGCCACACGCCCAACGGTGATGCACATGGCATCAGAGCACCCCGTTGCCACAGCGTGCTGACACGCTGCGCCAAAGGGACACAAAAGAGCTGTGGCAGTGGCGCTAAGGGCGGCTATTTGCCGCCCCAAAAAGAAGCAGCATTTGCCAGCTCTTTTTGGAGCTGCAAAAAGGTGGATCGGGGCTGTGGCATGTGGTTGCCACGGCTCCGATCCAGTTCTCCCTTAGGGGCCATCTGCATCGGTCCTCAGTCAATCTAAAAAGAAGAAGAGGGGAAGGAAGAGGAGGAGGAGTGCAAACAGCCTGTAATTCTGTAAGAGATTCAAGCAAGATCAGGCTGGAGACACTACACAATTGTACAGTGGCCCCTCCACATTTGCTGGGGTTAGGGGTGCAGGATTGCTATGAAAGTGGAAAAATCACAAATAATAAAAAAAACAGTTGGTTTTTACCTAGGAGAACAACCTTCTAGGAATCTCTAGGTCCTCTACTGGAATTTCTAGGTCCATCTACTGGAAACTGACGACAGAATTCCACTGGAGGACCTACAGATGCTAAAGAAGTGTTCTCTCTAGGAATCTCTAGGTCTCCAGCATGACTTCTGGCCAACTCTGACTATAGAGTAGACTGACTATACATATTGTTTTAAATAGGACAGTACCTTTCTCTTCCCCCCTCCAGACTGTCTCATTGTTTTATTATAAATGTAAATTTTGTCCCATTTTCAAGGGAAAAAATCCTGTTATGTTGTGAAAATGGTTTGAAGATCCCTGTTTGAAATTGTGATTGTCCAAAAAAAGTGTCATGGAGTGTGAGAAATTTTATGATAAGACATTGAAAGACCAAAATTTGCTGCATAAGATTATTTCATCAGATAAATATTCATTGTACGATCATGTGAAATCCAATCCCCCTCTACATCTACCTAAATTTTTCTATGGGTTCTGTCACTGAAGAATAATTGTTAGCTTTATAGGTTCCAAACTTTTGTTATTGTCTTCCTTTTTTACAAATACAGAATATTACAGAACCTCATCCTGGTTTTTGCCATCCCATGTCCTGTTTATGTCTCAAGGAAATATGGTCAGCTGGAGGACCTAGAGATTCCTAGAGAGAAAATATTAATCACATCCATGAATAATAATCAAATCTGCAAAATTCAAAGCCGCAATGTGGAGGAGCAACTGTAGTACTTTGTCACCGCTTTAACCATTATGGTTGGATCCTGTGGAATCCTGAGGTTTCTAGTCTGGTGGGGCATAGATGTCATGAAATAGACAGCAGCACCTTTAGACAAGCAACCAGTCAGTTTAATTAAAGAATTAACAGAACTTTATTGGAAGATCCATAGGTCAGTCCTGGCTATCAGACGTTTTAGCTGAGACTGAAAAAATCCCCCCCTACAGTTAGTGAAAAGAATGTGCAAAAAGCCCGCGCTCTCAACCCCTCCTTCCTTTTCCCAAACATCTCGTCCGTTCCCAGCTAGCCGAGCCAGCCACCCAAGGTCACTTGATAAAGCACCTGCACTCTAACACAACTAACCCATCTTCCCATCATCCCCACACTATACTACATATCTGATAGAATACTAACAGGATTCTAACAATAGAGCACTCTGGCTAAGAATGAGAGCTGGACAGTGAAAAAAGCAGATAGGGAGAAAATCAACCCGTTCAAGATGTGATACTGGAGAAGAGTATACTGTGGACATCCCAAAAGACAAACAAATGGTTCCCAGAACAGATCAAACCTGAAATCTCACTGGAAGCCAAAATTACAAAACTATGGTTATGATACTTTGGCCACATCATGAGAAGGTGTGATTTATTAGAAAACACAATAATGCTAAGGAAGGTAGAAGGCACTAGAGAGAGTGGCAAATCACATGCCAGATGGTTCAACTCAGGGGCAAAACAGACCACCCCAAAGGAGCGGCTTCTCACCACTCCTTTGAGTGCTAGATCGGAGCCACGGCAACCGTACGAACTGGCCCTGATCTGGAATTTTTCCAGCCCAAAAAGAAGTGGCAAAATGCTGCTCCTTTTGGGGGCAGAATAAAGTGCCCTTTTTGCCACTGCCACAGCTTTTCCCTGTTTCTGCGGTGCAAATGTGTGTAAATGTCATGGCACAGAAACCTTGCAATGAAGCCCATCATTTGGTTGCGGGTGCGGCGTGACACTGGCTTAGGGGTGGCATCGGGTCATGAGGTATGTGGACCCCATGCTCCCACACCACCCTGAAGCCGGCGTTTTTTGCCAGTCTGCTTTGGGCCTCAGTTAGGGAGGTCATGGCTCTGAATTTACAGGACCTGAGCAGAGCAGTTGAGAACAGGGAGTCTTGGAGATGTCTCATCCACCGGTTCACCATGAGTCATGGTTGACTCAAGGGCAATTAACAACAACAATGTCCCTAAACTACAAATCCCAGAATTCCATAGAATGGAAACTTAAGGCCTGTACAGACTGCCAGAAACAATACAGCTTAAGACCACTTTAACTGTCCTGGCTCAGTGCTGGGAATCATGGGAATTGTAGTTTTTTCTGAGACATTGAGCCTTCTCTGTCAGAGAGCTCTGGTGCCACAATAAACTACAGTCCCCATGATTCCCTAGCACTGACCCAGGGCTGTTGAAGTGGTCTCAAGCTGCATTATTTCTCGCAGTCTGTACAGGCCCTATGAGAGTTAAACTAAAATCATAGTGCTATAATTGTGTGTGTGAAAGAAACCTTGGTGTCTGGGGGTATCTTTAAGACACAAGGGCCCTTTAATGTTCTGAATCTTCACTCATGATCAACTTGTATATATGTGTCGATCAAAATTGACTCTCCAGATGTTTTGGCTGAAGGTCCCATCAGCTCCATCCACCATGCTCAGTGGTAAGGGAATGTAGAGGCTCTGGTAAAAACAATGGGAAGATTAAAAGTTCTCTTTGTTTTTGCCATTGTATGCTTCCACCTATGGTAACACTATGAATGACAGACTTCCAAGATAACCTGTCATCAACAATCCTGCTCAGGTCCTTCAAACCCAGGGCTGTGGCTTCTATCTACCTTTAGTGTGGTCTCCCTCTCTTCCTGCTGCCTCTCACTCTACCAAACTCTACTGGCTTTTCTAAAGAGTCATAGAATGTGTCTGTCCCAAGTATGATAGCCTTAATTTGGTAATTTTGGCTTCTAAGGAGAATTCAGTCTTGATTTGAAAATAAAACATATATCAAACATAAGATGCCTTCAGTGACCCCACTGAAAGGAAGCTAGACCTTGGGTAAAATACTCTGACTTCTCATCACTTTAGTCTTAAGACCCTTAGGCTTAGACTCAGCCTCCGTTGGCAACTGCTGTGGGTTAAAGAGACAATTTGCTGCTTTTGGAAGCTCAACATGTGATGCTAAAAATGCCCCAATCCAAAACACACCCACAAAAAGACTAGCCCAAGTCCACCTCTGGTTTTGAAAAATTGGTGTTCCCTCACTCCAATAAACAGTGTAAAGGGGAAGGCCAATGTCTGAATTAAAATGTGAATTGCTGCTTCTTGATGCTTCTGGTAGATACAATTCAATCCCTCTTTTATGGTCCAATGCAGTGGGGTAGATGGATAATCTGGAGCAGGGGTAGGCAACCTTTCCCCTTTAAGGGCCGAGGGACTTCAGATCCCAGAAGCCTCAGCCATGTTGGCCAATAGCCCCATGTTGGTCAATAGCTCCTGGGATTCTGGGAGCTGAAGTCCCTCGGCCCTTAAAGGGGAAAGGTTGCCTACCCCTGATCTGGAGCAACTGAAGTTAGCAAAAAACAGCCTTGAAGGCCACACATGACCCACACTTTGTGCACTCTGGGCTTAGAGGACCTTAATAAATATAAGTGTGTAACAGTTTTGGAGTCTTCATTTGTGTAAGGGAAAGCAAGAATGAATATGTAAACAAGCTTGGCTGATATTAATACAGTATATTCCCCTAGAGCAATTTGGCTTTGTTTTTGTTAACTGCCTTCGAGTAAACCCTGATGCATGCTGACCCTATGGATGAGACAACTCCAAGACCACTGCACAGAGAAGATGGAGAAATTTTAACAGGGGACAGAGAAAAGGGAGAACTACTCAACACCTTCTTTGCCTCAGTCTTCTCACAAAAGGAAAAAGGTGTTCAACCTGAGGGAAATGGAGCAGAGGACACAACAGGGGAAATGCAGCACAAAATAAGTAAGTGGAAGTACAGGAATACCTGGTTAGCCAAATGAATTTAAGTCTCCAGGACCAGATGAACTACATCCAAGGATATTAAAAGAACTGGCAAATGTAATCTCAGAGCCACTGGCAATAATCTTTGAGAACTCCTGGAGAACAGAAGAAGGCCCAGCAGACTGGAGGAGGGCAAACATTGTCCCCATCTTCAAAAAGGCAAAAAAGAGGATTCCAACAACTATTGCCCAGTTAGTCTGACATCAATACCAGGAAAGATTCTAGAGCAGATCATTAAACAGAGAATCTGTGAACATTTAGAAAGGAATGCCATAATCACAAAAAGTCAACATGGGTTGCTCAAAAACAAGTCATGCCAGACTAATCTGATCTCTTTTTTTGATAAAATTACCAACTTGCTAGATGAAGGGAATGCGGTAGACATAGCATATCTTAATTTCATCAAGGCTTTTGACAAGGTCCCCCACAATATTTTTGCAAACATGATAATAAAATGTGAGCTAGACAGTACAACAGTTAGGTGGATTAGTAACTGGTTGACTGACCGAACCCCAAGGGGTTCAGCAATGGCTCCTCTTCATCCTGGAGAGAAGTGACCAGTGGGGTGCCACAGGGTTTTGTCCTGAGCCCAGGGCTATTCAACATCTTTATCAATGACTTGGATGAAAAAATAGGGGGCATGCTTCTCAAATTTGCAGATGACACCAAATTAGGAGGAATAGCTAAGACCCCAGAGGACAGGATGAAAATTGAAAATGACCTTAATAGATTAGAAAGCTGGGCCAAAGCTTACAAAATGAATTTCAACACGGAGAAATGTGGTGTGTGGTCTCCCTCTCTTTCTACTTCCCTCCAGCTTTCTTAGCATAATTGTCTAATGAATCATATCTTCTCATGATGTGTCCAAAGTACAACAGCCTCAGTTTGATAATCTGGGCTTCCAGGGTGAGTTCAGGTTTGATCTGTCCAAGGACCCATTATGTTTGGGGGCATTCACACTCAGTTTTTTGTCCCGAGGAGATGTGGATCCCCGCACTGATGCATATCGGGATGTTGTTCCCATTACATTTTGGGTTTACGAATCTGAGTCATTTTAAACCTTGTGTTATTCACACGTGCGATCATTTTGGGATGAAATGGAGCCACCTCCATTCCCTTGAGCGATACAGAGCTATTCAGATCTTTCAGGAAAACTCGGGGGGGTGGTGGTATCAAATATCCTGGGTTAAGTGGGGTTTTGGTAACCCCCCGCCCCCCAAAAAGTGCACAGAGTGCATTCGGGGGAAATGTGAACACCAAGGAAATAACCTGAATTCATCCTGGATTATTTTCGTAGTGTGCCCACAGTATCCTTAGCACTCTTCTCCAGCACCAAATCTCAAATGAATTGATTTTCTTCTTATCCATGGAAGCAAAAAAAAGTGGACAGTCCTAACTTTCATCTCCATAAAGGATTGGTTCAGATCTTCTGATGTGTGGATTTTGCCTTTAGCCATTAAGATGTTTGTTATTGTGGAGTTACTGTGTCTTGACATCTTTCCAATTTCAGTGGGGAGACATGGGAAGGGCTGTCACATGCATCAAAAAGCATTTAGGATGAGCTCAGCAAACAGTCCCTTTATGGCAGAAGAGTGCAACTATTGCCCTTTAGTTGTTGATGGATTGCAACTCCCATTATTCTGCACCATTTTCTATGTTGGTTAGAGTTGGTAGGCATTGTTGGACCCAAATCATGAGCCTACAATTACTAATCTCTAAATTTCCAAGAAAGATCCATGACTGGGTAGTTCACTAAAGGTTCTCTTTGGTCCAAAACACATTGAAGAAATAATCCTGTTTGAGACCGCTTTAACTGCCCTGGCTCAGTGCTAGAGAATCCTGGGAATTGTAGTTTATTGTGGCTCCAGAGCTCCCTGACAGAGAAGGCTAAATGTCTCCCAAAACTACAGTTCTCAGAATTCCCTAGCATTCAGCCAGGGCAGTTCAAGTGGTCTCAAATTGGATTATTTCTCCAGTGTGTTCTTGTGTGGAAAAAACAAAAAAGATAAATTTATTTTAATGTAGGTACAACTCAAAATAGTTTTCCCCTCATTTAAATACTGCCCAAATTGGCTTACAAAGTCAATATTTAAACACCCATTTTATATATAGCCACACATTAGTTTAATTGAAAGTGAGTAATAAAATATGAAATCAAACAAGCTTGATCACCTCCAAGTTTGGATATATCACTGCTCTTTCTACATTTTAATGCCTTATGCCTTAATGTCATTTCTTGATGTTCACTTTCTGAATTATGATCCGCTTAAACTATATTAATATAGTTTTTTATTTGTATTGTTTTAATAATTTTAATGTTTTAATTGTTTTAATATATGTTTGTTTAATTGCATATCTTATATTTTCACTCAACTTTTGCTGTGTTTTAAATCTGTAACTCTATGATTCTATGATTAGCCTCCTTGAATCCCCCATTTTTGAGAGAAAAGTGGGATGTAAATGAATAAAATTATTAATCATTATCTTCGGCTGCAGAAATAATTCAGGTTAACACCACTTTAACGGCCATGGTTCAATGCTATGGGATTCCCAGGATTCCCTCGCATTGAGCCAGGGCAGTTAAAGTGGTGACAAACTGGTTTATGTCCAAAACACACTGCAGAAATAATCCAGTTTTCTTTTCTTTAATTGCCCTGGTTCAGTGCTAGGGAATTCTAGGAATTTATAGTTTATTGTGGCACCAGAGCTCTCTGACAGAGAAGGCTAAATGTCTCACAAAACTACAGTTCCCAGGATTCCCTAACACTGAGCCAGGGCAGTTCACGCGGTCTCAAAGTGGGTTATTCCTGCGGTGTGTTTTGGACCTATTCCTGCAATGCGGATGGAGGGGCCATCATTATGCTCTCCTCTCCCTTTCAGAAATGGAAAAGATCGGTTCGGTGCTCGGCTAGCTCTGGCTGCCCGAGTGGTCTCCAGGACCGTTCTCTTTCGGCGTTCGATTGGTGCGGTCTGAGTGGTTCGGAGGGCATCGCGCAGGCGCGCAAACGGGTGGCGGAGGCTGCGGCCGTGGCCGCGCAGGCGCAGAAGGCGCTAGGGTCAGTCTGAGGCTGAGGCGAGGCATCCTCTCGGTTCCTCGGACGCCGCTTTTGGCGCAAGAATGGCGGACGAAGAGCTGGAGGCGCTGCGGAAGCAGCGGCTGGCCGAGCTGCAGGCTAAACACGGGGTGAGCTCCCGCGGGCCTGGTTCCTCCTCAGCCACAGCGAGGGGCTGCGGCCCTCCTTTCAGCGGCTGCGGAGGAAAGGGGTTTATTTTTACCGGGTGGCTGACGAGCACCATCTCTCCCAGTCCCCCTCTTTTGTTATTTTGTGCCTCCGAGTCATTTTCTTTTTACTTATGGACGACCTATGGTGGGGTTTGCTTGGCAGAGGGGGTTTGGCATGGCCGTCCTCTGAGGCTGAGAGAGTGTGACTTGCCCCAAGGTCATAGAATCATAGAAGAGTTGGAAGAGACCACAAGGGCCATCCAGTCCATGCTGTGAGTTTCCATGGCAGAGCCAGGATTTGAACCCTGGTCTCCAAAACCAGTGGGGAGCCAGTGTAGAGAAATCTCAGGGTGAGAGAAGTGCCTTGAAATAGTTGTGTAGATACTTATTTACTTCACTGCTAAGACTCCTTGCTTTTTATTTTACTGGTATGCAGTAGTCCCCCCACATTCTCTGGGGTTAGGGCTGAAGAAGGACTTCCGTGAACGTGAAAAAAATGCAAATAAAAAAAACACTATTCTTCTTACCTGAGATAACGCCTCTCTAGGAATCTCCAGGTCCTCCAGAGCAACTCTATGGTCAACATCTGCCAGAAGTTGATCATAGAATCAAGCTGGAGGACCTACAGATGCCTAGAGAAGTGCTCCTCTAGGAACTTCTAGGTTCTCCAGAACAACTCTATGGTCAGCCTCTGGCAGAATTGTGCTAGAGATTCCTAGAGAGGACATCTTATCAAAACTGCCAATGCAGAGGGACAGCTGTACTAGTTTGAATGTTAGACTGTGACTCTAGAGAGCAGGGTTCAAATCCCTGCTTGGCCATGAAAACCCACTGGGTGACCTTGGACAAGTTGCACACACTCAGCCTCATGGGAAGCCAACAGCAACTTTTCTCTCGAGAAAACTGGCCATGAAAATCCTGCGATAGGGTAGGATCTGCATAAGTCGGGAACGACTTGAAGGCACACAACACACACTCTGGAGTCGTACTCGGACTCTATAACCTCTACACTACCCAAATTCCTTCTTTTCCCTGGAGATGTGGGAACTACCTCCAGTTTTCAGCTTGACAACTTCTATGTGTAGCATAATTAGGGTGCTTTCTCCCCCACAAAATGACAACAAAACTATCAGTAAGATAAACAGCCCACCATTTATCTAAAGGTAAAGGTTTCCTCTTTGACAAGGTTGTCTAGTTGCAACCGACTGTAGGGGATGGTGCTCATCTCCACTATTAAGCCCTTTAGCTTAATTGTCCAGCATTGTCCGAAGACAGCTCCATGGTCATGTGGCCAGCATCACTGCACAAAACGCTGTTACCTTCCCACCGAAGTGGCACCTATTTATCTGCTTGCATTTGCATGCTTTTGAACTGCTAGGTTGGCAGAAGCTGGGACTAGCGGCTGGAGCTCACCCCATCATGCGGCACCTGGGCCTCGAACTGCCAACCTTTTAACCTTATGATTGTCAGAATCAGCATTCTAACCACTGAGCCACTGCGTCTAACAAGCATGTAAAAGGGCTCTCCTTTTCTCACCATAACAGCCATTTTAAGGCAGGACAGGCTGAAAGCCAGCAACTGGTTGCCCAGTGAGTTTCATGACTTGGGGAAGGAAAGGGGACTTAATTTGGATCTCCCCAGACATACAGATGGCTCCTAGAACAAATCAAGCCCTGAACTCTTTCTGGAAGCTAAGATGACAAAACAGGCTGTCATACTTTGGCCACATCATGAGAAAAAATTAATCGTAGAAAAAACAATACTGGGGAAGGCAGCAGAAGGTGAGGAAGGTCACATGCCAAATGGATGGACTCAAATTAGGGCGGCCACAGGAATGAGACTGCAGGACCTGAACAAAGGACAGGCGTTCTTGGAGATGTCTCATCCACAGTCACCATAAACTGAGGTCCATGTGAGGGCAGCTAACAACAAGTCCCAGTCAAGCCCCCAAACCACATCACCAGTACAAGGGTTGGCAGCGTGAAAACTGAAGAGGTCTCCTGTACTTTTAATGGTTGTGCAAAAGAGCAGACTTTCAGCAAGTGTTTCTTGTCACACCACCAGTTAACAAGAAACCACTGCTGACATCCCCTATTCTACACAACCATTAGTAACCCTAACACTTCAATAGTGGCCAAAACACGCTGCAGAAATAATCCAGTTTGACACTGCTTTAACTACCCTGGCTCAATGCTAGGGAGTTTTAAGAACTGTAGTTTGGTGAGACATTTAGCCTTTTCTGTCAGAGAGCTCTAGTGCCACAATAAAATACAATTCCCAGGATTCCATAGCATTGAGGCAGAGCAGTTAAAGTGGTCTTATTCCTGCAGTGTGTTTTAGACCTAGGCCTCACTGAACCAGTAAGACATGCACAAAGAGCCTTGTTCTGTTGTTAAATAGAAGACCTGTGTATAGAAGAGACTTAAATACTCTTGTTTGGCTGAGTATTTATAAACTGATTGACTACAGATATCAAAATAAACTACAACATAATTAAAACCATTGGTCGTACTGTGGCACTTTGAAGATTTAAGATGTTTATCAGAACACGAGCTTTGCAATAAGCTTGTTAGTTTTTATGGTACCACAGGATTCATTGTTTTTGTTGCAAAGGGCAATTTTGGAAATTAATATTTTGGATGCTAGTTCTCACTGAAGACATCAGATAACCTGTTAGTGAGCAGTAGTAATTCAGGATGTTGGGATGCTCTTTTACACAAAAGAAATTAAAGTTTTTATTAAGAACATCACAGTTTTATGTGAGGAGTGACTGAAAGGTTTCTTTTAATGTAGTGGTATGTCTCCCATGTGAGTGAAAGTTTGGAAACCATGCATTATGGGGAGCAACTTACGGAGCTGGATATATTTAGTCTGGAGAAGAGATGGTTAAGAGGTGATATGTTAGCCCTGTTTAAGTATTTAAAGGGGTATCATATTAAGGAGAGAACAAGCTTTTTTCTGCTGCTCCAGAAAGTAGGACACAGAACAGTAGATGCAAGCTACAGGGAAAGAGATTCCATCTCAACATTAAGAAGAACTTCCAGATAGTAAGAGCTGTTTGACAATGGAACACACTCCCTCCAAGAGTGGTGGAGTTTCCTCCTTTGAGGTTTTTAAACAGAGGCTGGATGGCCATCTGTAAGGGTTGCTTTGATTGTGAGTTCCTGCATGGCAGGGGGTTGGACTTGATGTCCCTTCCAACTCTATGATTTTATGAGTGTATTTTCCCAATCCCACCATTATGAAGTGGTACAACTCAGACACAAGTTTGCTCACCAACAAGACTCATACACAGTTACCTTATTTAACTTAATTTACCTTCTTTTCTAATCTTTCAGGATTCTTCCAGTGAGATTGCACAACAAGAATCAAAACAGAGGTATGGATTGACATTATTGCATTTATCACAAAATTAATGTCTAGGATTTTTTAAAGAGGCAAAAGTGGAGAAGATACTGAATCTCTGTAACTGTATCTCTTCATGGTTTTCCCATAGTATAAATTATCTCTGGTGGTCTAACTTTTATGAGACCAGGGATGTGTGTCCCTAGTCTAAATCACACGCTTTTGGTTTCATATCTGATTTGACTCTGAGAGTTTTCACATGTGGCCCTCTGTTTATAATTCCATGTACTGTGTTACCATTATTGCCAATTCTCTATATATCATTTATAAATAAACATTTTTAGAAATGTTTCTTTGCTTACTCTTCATTCAACGTTAATACCTGCCATAGTAAAAATAACTGTTACAGCGAGAAAGAAGTGAAGTTATTTTGTTAAATCATAATCATATTGTAACTTGTACTTAATGATCACAGACATACTTGAGCAGGAAGTTAACCTGGAGGGATAGGGAATTTGGGGTGAGTGTGAGTGAGGTATGGGTTATTTTGTGTTGATACATCTTAATGTATTTTTTCTGTGTTGTGTCTATGTTTTCTTTTCTGTATTTTTGTATGTTTGTCATTGTTTTATTTTGTAAACTGGATTTGTTAATAAAGTTATTTTAACTTAATTTTTTTTTAAAAAGATGTAACTCAGTGATGTTTGCCTTGTTTGCAGTGTTCATAAGAGGAAGCTAGTCACAAATAACATATTGTTTGTAACTAGTTATTCCCAACCTCTGGCATTTTAACATAATTAAAATTGCAGAATTGTAAATTAATTAGAGAACCAGTGTAGTGTAATGGTTTGACTGTTGTACTATAACTGGAGACCAAGATTCAGTTCCTCATTTGGCCATTGGAAACTCGCTGGGTGACCTTGACTGACTGACATGCTCTCAGCCCCAGAAAACCCCAGAAACTATTTGAAAGCACACAACAACAACAAAAACAAGTTAAATATCAATTACGGAACACCAGACCTGCCCTCAAAAGAGAAAGTGGCTGTTAATACGCCACTGGGTAAATACAAAAGGGTTTCACAGACAGATATACCTCATGCTGCTTCCTTGATAGAGAGGTTCTCTAGACCTGCTTCTTATTTTCAACAAATGATTAGATAAAGGAGGAGAGGTTGTTTGTTTTTTGGTATTTTGCATCTATAAGATGGCTGCCTTTTTGCTTTTAGCAGGATAAAAACTTGATAAACAGAGGGACTTTAACATTTCTGCATCAAGATTTTACTATTAAAATTACTTGGGTTTGTACTTGTAAGTGGCATCATAGATATTATGTTGTTAGTTACTAAATTAGTAGTTAGTTACAAGTTTCTGTAATTAGATTCTGTTTTTCTCTTAAATTAATTTGATTTTAAATTATTAGCTTCCTGCAGAAAGGCAGTGTTTCTCTTTAGGGAATGCTTTATGCCTGGTAATTCTGGTACAAAAGTTCACCTTGTTGAGCAGCTATAACCTAGAAACTCTGGAATGTCTTGTTCCTGGAAGTTCATACAGAAGCTGCAGAATTAGTTATGAAGCTTAAAAATTATCATGTTGAAATGCCATGAGGACAATAATTCATAAGTATATTAGGCTTCGGATAGCTGTACAGTAGGTCATATTCAAGACCATGAAATTAAAATATGGTGTGTTTTTCCAATTGAAAAATTTAAGCATGACGCTTCTGTTATACAAAATAGTGAAGGTTACCTTATTGCAGTATTCTGTGGCTGAAATCCTGTTAATTCTGATGAGAGTAGACCTACTGAAAAGATGGAGTTTGCTATGTGTTGATTCAGAAATTCAAAAATTGATTAATCAGTTCTATTCTAATTAGAATTAACTGACAGGATTCTGGCATTTATACATTGAAGCCTTTGGAAACACTGCTTTTTCTGTGTAAAATGAGTATAATTGCATTACAGGGAGGCAGAAATGAGAAATAACATTTTAGCTCAAGTTTTGGATCAAGCAGCTCGTGCCAGATGTAAGTATATATGATATTCTCTAAATAATGTTGCCCTTTTATGAATCACATTCATATATTGTTCAATAACTTTCGTAGGAGGAAAAAAGGATGGTGTTTTTATTGCATTACTGTGCACACCTGCATAGATGAATATACATATATGTTACTTCCTAGGAAGCATGGGTAAGATTGCACTGCTAGGCAGTCTTCCTTGACTTCTTTCCTTGTCTTTAAATAAATGTTGAGAACCTTTTTATCTTGGCAAATTACTTTCATAATTAGAATCTATTTAGCCTATAAATAGATATGCTCCTATATATTTTTTAACTCTGCCTTTATTGTTTGTGTGTTTGATATATGCAAACTGACTTAGTTCATTGTTTGGCATAGACTTTACTTCATTAAACTTTTTTTCACTTCTTACCATATTTAAAAGGATGCCTTAAAGCAATGTACACAAGTATGGGGGAGGAGGGAGCTGAAGCAAGCAAAATGTAAAACTGCTAAAAACTAGATAATAATCAGTTCAATTTTTTAAAATTAAAGCCTCAAAAATCACATTTCTCAGGCTAGACATGCCATCCAGTTGAAGAGGTGGATCTTTATCAGGAACATCAAACTGGTCATAGTTTGGTCATACAAGGGGAAGGATGTTCCAAAACACTTCCTGTTAATGAGGTCTGCTGTATAAAAAGTTGCTTGGTCAGAATACCATCATGATATATATCCCTATACATGAGTTGCATCCCCACAGTGCAGCCACATTGTTCTTAAGAACAGAAATATCCCACTACTGTTAAGTTCCAATGGCACAAAGAACAGTCCAGTGTGCTCCTTATATCCTTTCTTGGGAAGTTAAAAAATTAACCACAAAATAGCATTTTTCTTTTCTTTTCCAGTAAGTAATTTAGCTCTTGTAAAGCCAGAAAAGGCCAAAGCAGTTGAAAATTACCTTATACAGATGGCAAGATTTGGGCAGTTAGGTGGGAAGGTAAGTTGATTCTTTGCAATTATTCCTTGATGAAACAAACCTTGTAAATATCAGAAGCAACATATCAGAAGGATAGGGAAACACATGTCCTAGAGCCAATTCCTGCCCTCCTTGTGTTCTAGTTCAGTTCCTGGGCTACCCTCACCAGCATGGCCACATTCCCTTCTCTTGACACTATGCTTTTGTGCTTCCCCAACCATTCTATATATTTTCCTTTCCAAAAGGTAGAAATGTCTCTCTTCAGGGTAAGACGTATTAAGAACTTTTAACTTAATTATGCTTATACATTGGAATGTGAGCTTTGGAGGCCTTCTATGAAATGGGGTTTATCTAGAAATGAGAGGTTCTCGGTACTTGGAGCATGAGATCTGCCCAGAAAATCTGGCTAGCTGATACAGTGGACCCGCTAGGGTTAGGGGCACAGAACCCCCATGAAAATGGGAAAACCACAAATAAAAACCTACTAATGCTTCATATAAATGGTGCACCTCCAATGCAGCCAGAAGCAGCTTCTGTATGCCCATGTGTTTCGGGCCACTAATAAAAGATGTTTAATTTCTCTTTTCTAAGTTTTATTTTTGTCTTTGAAACGCAGCATCTACAGTGTTTTGTTGTAACATTTGTTGATAGGAATTGCCAAGTTTGCTCTTGTTTGATGTAT
The DNA here is from genome assembly GCA_026167975.1 of Phrynosoma blainvillii. Classification (NCBI taxonomy): domain Eukaryota; kingdom Metazoa; phylum Chordata; class Lepidosauria; order Squamata; family Phrynosomatidae; genus Phrynosoma; species Phrynosoma blainvillii. The sequence continues at coordinate 16,057,106 of JANUYF010000007.1, read as the reverse complement.
GTGTATTGTCCTGATTGATTTTTTTCTACAATAAGTTGGGAAAAAATATTCCTTTTCATTTTGGTCCTTTATTCCAGTCCTATTTGGTTTGGGATGAAAAGGTATATTTTGAGCTGCCACTTTCTACTACTTGAAGCTTATTAAACCCAATACTGCATAATTTAGAAAGAAGCTGTTTTAAAAATTGCTTTTTCTAGTGGCAAGTGAAGATAAAAGATGCAATGTAAACCATTCCACCAAATGGGATTTTCTGCATGGTTGTCTTTTGTTTTCCCCTGGCTTTTTAGGTTTCAGAACAAGGGTTGATAGAAATACTTGAAAAAGTAAGTCAGCAAACTGAGAAAAAAACAACAGTAAAGGTAAGCCATCTTACAATTAATGTGTGTTTATAAATAGTACAAAATTGCATAGATGTATGAACTACAGCATAACTTGTTAAAGGCATGGTTCATCCATAAACTCCTTGTTGTGTAAAGCTTTAATAGCTTACATGTTGAGTCTCCTTATCTGAAATGCTTCAAAATCCATTAACTTGTTGAGTGCTAACATGACAGGGCAGCCATGGAGGCGGCGGCAGGCCTGAGCTGCACATTCTTTGGGCTCTCCTGCCTCCAAAGAGAAGAGAGGAGTGGCAGGGAGGGAAATGGCATGGCTGAGTTTGCAGCCAAACTTTGCACAAGTGGCAACTGTGGTGACTCAGCTGCTCCACTGCTGCTCTCCAGCCAAAGTGAGGTCTAGAGCAGGATCTGGAGAAGAGCCCTGTGTACCCCCCCAAAAAAACAACAACAACAACAGCCACCCTTTCTTTCCTCTCCTCTTCCACCTACAGATCAGTCAGTGGCTTTCCTACCTAAGCCTTTTGCAAATAGAAAACCAGTAATTGCAGCCAGCTCTGATGGCAGCAGGGGCAGTGGGTCACCTCTCGTGCCTCAGATACTGGCTCAGGTACAGGAAGGTTGCTCTCCTGACCTTTCCCCCTGAGTGCATCAACCACCCAGTGCCTGGTGAGCACTCTACAGTCATCGCCCCCACGTAGGGGGCAACAGCGGTGAGCCTCCAGTTCTCCAACAGCAAAACGAGTGTCTGAAAAAGGAGGTGCCCATCTCCCTCAAGTAGGCAGCTATGGTCACCTTCACGTCTGAGGAGTGTGAGTGCGCAGAATAGCCTTGGTGGCAGCTGTACCGCAGGAGTAACTGCAGTGGCAAGACCCCGGTCGCAGCTGCTTCCTCCTCTTGGCACTTTGCTACTTCATCTAGAGCAGCAGAATCAGCTGGGGAAAGCTGCAAGACAAATTGCCTTGTGACAGCAAGCAGCTTTCCTATACCTGAGGCACAAGAGGTGAATGTTGGAAGCTTGCTGTTGCACAAGGCTTGACTTGCATCCATGGCTGATCCCGCCACCATAGATGAAGCAGCAAAGTGCCCCACCAGCGAACAAGGAAGAGGAGGAAGTAGCTCCAGTAGTCCTGCCATGACTACAGCTACTCCTGTACATTCACCTGCCCCAGATGCTATTGTGGCCATGAGTTGCTACTTGCAAGAAATGAGCACCTCCTTCTTGGGACACTTACTAATTTCACCCCCAGGGAGCCAGAGCTGGAGGAGGAGATGGCTTGGTGGGGGCAATGGCTGAGAGGCACTCTCCAGAGCTTCTGTATTCCAAATACAAAAATACTTGTATTCCAAAATCTGACAAAATCCAAAATGCTTCTGGTCCCAAGCATTTTGGATAAGGGAGCCTGTACTGAGGAGAACATAGCCATCTTCCATAATTTACTTGCCATGTTTTTAAAGCTAGACTTGTTGCACTTGCTAATCAGAAGGGTTTTGTGGTCATAAATCTCCATAGGCAACTTGCTGGCACAAAAAGCATGTTAAGTAACATAGGAAGATCACAGGGATCATTCACAGTGTTAACATGTTGTGTTAACAGAAAGTGGCCCTCTGTTTGGACTTTAGTTTTTGTTTCCCCATCTCTTTGCCTCACCCTTTTGAATTGTTTTGCTGTGTACTCCTGGGGTAATGGGTTGGATGAAGAAAAACAAATTGAAACTGAATCCATACAGGACAAAGGTGCTTACTGTCAAGGCTCCAGATCTGGGGCTGCAGGTGTGTCAACCAGTTCTGGATGGGGTTACACTCCCCCTGAAAGACTTTGCTCGCAGTTTGGGAGTGCTCCTGGATCCGTCCCTCCAAATGTCAGCTCAGATAGATGCAACAGTCAGGAGTGCCTGTTATGAGCTTTGGCTGACATGCCAACTGCGCCCTGTCCTAGATTTGGAGGACTTAAAGATAGTAGTGCACATGCTAGTAACCTCAAGGCTGGACTTCTGCAATGCACTCTACATTGGGCTACCTTTGTACCATGTCCAGAAACTCCAGCTGGTTCAGAATATGGCAGCTAGATTGATTACAGATACTTCCAGGAGTGATCACATCACACCGTTCTTAAAAAAAACAAAAACAAAACAAAACTCTCCATTGGCTGTCAATTAGTTTCCAGGCAAAGTACAAAGTGTTGGTCATTACCTTTAAAGCCCTATATAATTTGGGTCCAGGTTACCTACAGGATCACCTTCTCCCATACAGTCTACCCTGTACACTCAGGTCCTTTGGAGAATGTTTCCTCCAACTGGCTAGGACTAAACTGGCAACGGTTTCCCAGAGGACCTTTTCGTCTGTTGCCCCCAGACTGGAATGACCACTGGAAGACATACGACAGCTAAAACTGTTGACTCCTTTTAAAACGGTATTAAAGACATCTCTTCCAACAGTCCTACCCAGTCAATTTTACATCATGACTTTTAAGTTTGTGTATGTGCTCTTAATGAGCATACTTTAATGGTTTTATAATAATGTATTTTAATTTGTGTTTTTAATGTGTTTTATATTTTAATGTGTTGTACCCTGCTTTGAGGAGAGGCATAAAATAATAATAATAATAATAATAATAATAATAATAATAATAATAATAATTTTTATTTATAACCCGCCCCTCTGCGTGGCAATCGGGGCGGGGTACAACAAGATTAAAAAACAGAACAGAGTTAGAAGTCATTCCCCCATCTCATAATCCCACCCTCCCATCCCCTTAAAATAAGATTAAACTGCAATCAGATTAAAAATGCCACATAGTTAAAAAATAAAAATAAACAGAATCAGTGGAACAATTCTAAAAACTCTAAAAACTCATCTCCCAGCTAAACGCTATTCCAGGAAGGCCTGCCGAAAGAGATCCGTCTTTACTGCTTTCTTAAAAGCAGCAAGAGTAGTAATAAGACGGATCTCATCCGGCAGGCCATTCCAGAGTCTGGGAGCGGTTGCGGAGAAGGCCCTCTGGGAGGTCTGGGACAGCCTAGTTCTTATTGGCTGTAACAGATTCCTCCCAGAGGACCGCAGGGCGCGGGGGGGAATCATACGGGGAGAGGCGGTCCCTAAGATAAGATGGACCCAAGCCATGTAGGGCTTTAAAGGTCAAAACCAACACCTTGTACTGCGCCCGGAAACTAATCGGCAGCCAGTGGAGGGATTTAAGCACCGGTGTTATGTGCTCCCTCCTAGATGATCCTGTAATTAGCCTGGCTGCCATGTTTTGTACCAATTGAAGTTTCCGGGTTAGGCACAAGGGTACCCCCATGTAGAGAGCATTGCAGTAATCCAAACGTGAGGTTACCAGGGCGTGCACTACAGTTTCCAGATCCCTCATGTCCAGATAAGGGCGCAGTTGGCGTATCAGCCGAAGCTGATAGCAGGCGCTCTTGACCACCACACTCACCTGACTAGTCATGTGAAGCGATGAATCTAAGAGCACCCCCAAGCTGCGAACACAGTCCTTAGAGGAGAGTGTGACTCCATCCAGGACTGGAGACTGTATTCCCAGATCTGGCTTCGGGCCTGTGACTCTAAGTACCTCCGTTTTGTCTGGATTCAGCTTCAACCTGTTTTCCCTCATCCAACCCATTACCGCTCTGAGACAGTCATTAAGAGGTGAGACGCCATCCGAAGTCTGAGACGATGATCTGGTCATGGAGAGGTATATCTGGGTGTCGTCAGCGTACTGAAGACACCGAGCTCCATGCCTCCAAATGATCTCCCCCAGCGGCTTCATGTAAATATTAAACAACATCGGGGACAGGATGGCGCCCTGAGGGACACCACAATTAAGCTCGATTTTAGATGAGCAACTGTCCCCGAGCCTCACCCTCTGAGATCTGCCCGAGAGGAAGGAACGGAACCATTGCAAAGCAGTGCCTCCAATTCCCAGCTCTCTCAGGCGATCTAAGAGGATGGCATGATCTATGGTGTCAAAGGCTGCTGAGAGATCGAAGAGCACCAACAGGGTCACACTACCCCTGTCGATACTCAGGCGGAGGTCATCGGTCAGAGCAACCATGGCAGTCTCAACCCCAAATCCTGTCCTGAAGCTGGTTTGAAATGGGTCGAGATAATCGGTTTCATCCAAGACTGCTTGGAGTTGGGAAGCAACTGCCCTCTCGATGACCTTGCTCAAAAACGGGAGCAAGGAGACTGGTCTATAGTTGTTTCTATCCAGGGGATCCAGGGAAGGCTTCTTCAGGAGTGGCCGAACCGCCGCCTCCTTTAAACAAGATGGTACCTTGCCTTCCCTGAATGATGCGTTGATCGTGTCCCGAAGGAACACCCTCAACGCATCCCCCCCCTGGACGACCAGCCAAGATGGACAGGGATCGAGGGGGCAAGTTGTCTTCCTCACCATTCCAAGTAGCTTGTCCACGTCATCAGTACTCACAGGTTGTAATTGATCCAGTAAAGTGCCATCAACGGAGTTCCTGGAAGCCTCATTTACGGACTCTGCCAAAACAATGGCGTCCAAGTTGGCTCTTATCCGAGAAATTTTATCTGCAAAGTGAATATTAAAGGCCTCGCAGCAGGCTGTCGTCGGGTTGAGTAGGGGGTTTGGCGCAGGTGGAACCTTCGTCAACTCCCCCACCACCCTAAACAGCTCTGCCGGGCGGGACTCTGCAGACGCAATGCGTGCAGAACAGAAAGATTTCCGTGCTGCATGCAAAGCCTCCCTATAGGAATCAAGATGTTTCCTAAGGCGAGTTCTGTCGGATGAGAGACAAGACTTACGCCATTCGCACTCTAGTCGTTGTCCATCCTCCTAAGCTCCTCGGTGTACCAGGGCTTATGATTCGAAGCGGGCTGGAAAGGACGCTTGGGAGCGATTGTGTCAATAGCCCTGGTGAGATCGATGTTCCAAGTGTCCACCAGGGCTTCGACAGAATCACCGGCGTTGCCAACCATTAAACCCTCTAAGGCTTTCTGGAAGCCAATTGGTTCCATTAGCCTTCAAGGGCGGACCGTTCTAATGGGTCCACCACCCCTGGGAGGGTGAACAGTAGCCTTTAGTTCAGCTCTGATCAGAAAGTGATCCGTCCATGACAGGGCAGTGGTATTTTTGATCTCTGCCCACGGATATTCCTGCTCCGTACTAAAGACCGCATCGAGGGTATGACCAGCACAATGTGTGGGCCCGTTGACCAACTGGGATAGGCCCATGTTTGTCATGGTATCCATGAACTCCCGAGCCGCGCCAGTTAGATCTTGCAAACTGGTTTCGAGTGGGATGTTGAAGTCGCCCAGAACCAAAAGCCTGGGCGACTCCAACAGCAACTCAGAAACCAGGGCGGTCAGCTCGGTCAGGGAGTCTGTTAAGCAACGGGGTGGCCGGTATACCAACAGAATCTCCAAACTATCCCTGGTCTTCAGGCTAAGGTACATACACTCGATGTGCGTCGTTTTCCGGATAGGCTTCCTGATCGGGGTTAAGGTGTTCCTATAAACCAAGGCTATGCCACCACCACCCCGCCCACTTTCCCTCACCCGCTCACTAACTGAGTACCCAGCTGGGAGGGCCTGCGCCCAGGTCGCGGAGCTGGCATCCCCCAGCCAGGTCTCAGTGAAGCATGCCAGGTCGGCAGCCTCATCCACTAAGAGGTCGTGGATGATGTGGGTTTTGTTTTTAACCGACCTGGCATTGCAAAGGAGCAGGTTAAGGGTCAGTGGAATGGTTGGCACGCTCTCCAAGTTATCCCGGGAAACAGAGTCAACTGAAGGAGGGATAGATATTAGACATCGATCCCTCCTTCTTTAGTAACATTTGTTGACTCTGTTGCCGCCATACCTTCCCTGCCCCCACACAACCTGGATCTCCGCCCCCAGACTATGGTCAGCTCCAATCCATAGGGGAGGAGATGAGTGACCAACCGATTCCAGATTTTAGTCCCAGCAACGGCTGCATAAATGACATAAGAAAAAGTGCTACAAAGCAGTGCGAAAGGGAGGTAGGCCTCAAGGCCATCTAATATTGTCTTCAGGTGGTAATTAAGGAGGGGGGATGAGGCTTCAGTCTGAAGTCTGAAGTCTTTTCCTAACATCACTCCAACTCACTCCTCTCAGCAGCTCTGTATCATTCCTGCTTTCAGAAAGCAGGTGACTGTTTCTGATAAAACATGCAGCCAATCCCATCCAGCAACCAGAGAGATATGGGCAGTGTGGTGGTTTATGAAATGGTTAAGCTTAAGTGGCTAAGCAATGAGTTAGGATATCCTTAGTGAATATTTCCCCAAGAGGACATAGGCAAGCCTCTATGTTGCCCCCTTCCCATCTATAATACAGTTATAATGCTGGTCTACCATAAATGATAGACATATTGGTTCTGTCTGGAGTGGACAGACTTCAGACTTGCTGGGAAAACTTTGCTTTTTGCTAGAAGCCTGAATCCAAACCACCAAGGGCCATACACAAAATAAAATGCGAGTGGTGGCTGTATACATAGAATTAAGGAACAATGCCTCTGAGCACATGCTCACCCCAGAGATTTGTTATTAGATTTCAAAGTATATATCAAGATACAAGGCAATACTCATTTATGTATTGATGATAGAATCAGCATTTAAGCAAAATATATATTGAAAAAACTGCATCCCCTTGCTTTTGATTTGTTATAAAACAAACAGAATTTTTCTTGCTGATTCAGTCTTGTCTCAAACAGTTGTAAAGCTGCTTTCACATATACTATTTTCCTCCCCTTCCCCCCAGTTCAACAGAAGAAAAGTATTGGATTCAGATGAGGAAGGCGAAGAAGATTAATTCAAGAAATACAAAGATGGACGTCCACCACAAATCATCTGGAGTATGTCAAGGAAAGTATGCTATACCTGACATAGCTATAGATGAAAAAGTTTACACAATTTTTTTCTGTATACATTTTTATATAAAGGGAAATGAAATGATCTCATGTTCTGAATAATAAAATTAAGTGAAATGTTTTTCTTAGATCCTTTTTATATAATGGGTGGAGAGGTAGCTCTTTGCTCATTGTCTCTCAGGCTTCAGCTTTCCTTTGATACTACCTAGGAGAGTCCACAATGCTCTTGTCATCTATTAGTGTCACATTAGTCCACCTGTAACCATAGGTAATACAACGGGAAGTAAAAAGATTGCATTGCAAGAAGTCACAGGTTTTTCCAGTGTTAGTAGTTATGTCTGGGGACTAAAGAGGATTTTCATTTTGTGTGTGTAAACTGTTGAGAAGGACTGCTATACACTCACAGGTCTAAATTCAATTCTAGTCCCAACTAATTAAAAAATGTGTGGAACTTATTAGTTACTGCTACAAGTCTCATTGATTTCAAAGTGTCAGTTGTAAATGGGATTGAAACTGGATTTAATCCACAATATTCCCAAGCCTCTTAACTACAGCTAATGGATTAGGTGATGGTGGAACCTCCCCTCCCAAGTGCTTATTTCCCCTACCATTTTACCAGATTACCTTAACCATGGTTACTGTCAGCCAGGATTTGCTGTCAGTTTCTTAAACTAGCTTCATAGTGCTGGTTGATAGCAGAGCCTAGTTAGTGTGTGCCATGGTTTGAAAGAATCAGGGGTGGCATGAATAGCTTGCACATGAGTTTGCTTGGTAATAGAATACTTCTTGTAGTTTTGCTGAAATCTTTTTTAAAGCCAAACAAGAGAGGTTGGTTGGCAAAAACATGGTTGCATGATACTGTGTCTTGGTAGATTATATTAGAAATCAGATCTTCATCATGGAATTGAATTATTAGATCTGCAAAGGAAAGTTTTGTTTGTTTTATGTAGATGTTTTTTTCTTCCTAAGGTAGCCACGGTGCTCCAATTATTGGGCATAATACACTATAGTTAAAAATGTTAAGTCTGATTTCAACAGGAGACTGATACATTGTATCTAAATTGTCTACAGTAAAAAAATCAATCAATTGCTTATCCATAGCTTGATTGTATACTGTTAAATATCAATATCACTGCAACACAATACTGTGTAACAAAATACTTGCTTTTCCTCAGGCTACCTCTATTTTTCAATTATACAAAATAGACAAGGCAGTTGGCCAAATCTCTATGTTTGTCTTACATGCATGATGCCATTGTAACTTGTTATGCCTTTTGTTGAAAAATAAACGTTTGATTCCCACCAACATCATATATAAGCCAAAATGTAAACTGGGAGAGAAGTTGTTCTTTCTTTGTTTGTGGAGGTGAAGTATATATAACAAGAAGTTTGAAGCGGATATTAAAACCTTTTCATAAGTGAGTTGTACTGAGCAATTCCTTTGTCTTGTTTTATCTGAAAAAGTTTCTTTCTTCCATGAAGTCTCATTTAGTCTTACATGGATGTTCATCCTGTTTGCACCTATACATAGAGTGATGTTCACAGCTGTAACATGTAGATTATGGTCTGTGTGAAGGTTGAGTGTCCATACTCATTTTAATGGTACCCAAGAAAAATCAAACATTTATTGCTTGACACTAGCTTTAAGAATATGCATTGAAAATTAGAACACAAGCCTCCATCAACCCAAGGTGAAGTCATAATGTGCTGTAAATATGAAAGCTAAACACTAAGAGCATAGATTTATTAATTTTATTCCTTCCATCATTTGGCACAGGTCCAAGGCACATAAGAAAATTAGATGAACTCAAGTACTTAGTAGAAAAATATACTTATCCTCCTTCAAGAGCACACTGGAGCTCTACTTTTTGTACAGTATGTTACTCTGTACACAGAAATCTTTGACAGACCATCCAAAATAGATTAACAATAAAAAACCAAAGTTTTGTATACAAATATTACATAAAAATCAATGTAAATTGATCAAAGTTAACTGTGCTTTTCAAGTTATAATTCTACCCCTTTTTAGAAATGGAAAATTAAGAATAAAATTCCTAAAGCTGATACCCATTTCTAAAAGTGCACAACAAATTTAGGAGAATCTCTAAGTGGGGGAAGAATAAACTGTTTAATACATTCCAAGTGATACAGAAGTACTCCCTTTCACTAGACTCATTGCATTTAGTAGCACTGTTTTCTTGTGCATGAATATTTGCTATTTTATCTTGAGCAGTAGCAGGCTATAGCGTTGAATTTCAGAATCTTAGCACTGGCAGCTTAACAAAACAAAAGCTTACTTGGTGTCGATATGAAACCTGCTTCTTTGCAGAAAATTCTGTTAAATTAGGCTGCAGGTCTTTCTAAGACAAAATGTATTCTTTGTTAAAAGCAGTTATTGTAACCTTCAACACTGCAATAAAGCCAATGGAAATAAAACTGACTGTGCAATCTTGCATTAGGCTTTATATACATCTCACAGTTCTGGAGTGCCCCAAATCCTTCTGAGAGTGTGTAAATTAGCAGCACAAAACCTGAAATCACTACTTTTTCAAACTATAATATTTAAGCCCCTAAGACATTCTGTAGTTTTTGGACATATCTTCATACTTTACTGCTGAATCTGATTTGAAGAGTGCAGACAAATACAATTGTTGTAACCTTCTCCTGACCAGGTTTGTTAATAATATAGATTAAATTCCTGGATTTTGTGAATTTATCTGCAAGTAAAAGGATCTAATTCTCCAAAAGTCCAGACTCCATTAGGATTGGAGGCTCTTCTTTCTCCTCCTGATCCACATTTGAAAGCCTTCATCTTAAGCATCTTTTCATTCTTCAGTATTAAGTGGAAAGAGTGTGAAGCTGCTGCAGCCCCTCTGAACAAGTTTTCTTGTCTGCAGTTTTTGAAAACATCAATCAGAGCAGCCTTCTAGTGAAGAAACACTTGGATCTCTGGATAGATCACAGATGTCAGTGACGTCTGAAGCTGAAAGGGCCACATTAACAGTGTGTCTCCGATGCATTAGTTTATTTCTAATGGGTGTTGCTGTCTCATGAGTATTGTCATCTTCCCCGGTGGGTTTGTTGCTGGCATCAAAGCTGTGAGTTTGGCTTTGTTCCAGAGGATCCACAGGCTTCAGTTTGCTCTTATCAAAGCTCTTAATAGCTAACTTAGGGAGGACAAAAGAACGCAAGTTAGGTGCTTTGGGATAAAGAGCAGATAAAAAATCCAAAGCAAACAAAATCCCAAATTAGTGGAGGTATTGTAGACCAACCAGTCTACATGCTGCTTTATGTAGGAAATCCCATACTAGAACATCCCCAACATACCTCTACTTGAGCCTCCACTCCGGCCTCTACTTGAAGACTGCCAGTGAGGGAGAGCCATCCCTCCCTCATTAGTTCATTAGTTCCAACACTGAACTGCTCTCGCTATTTAATTTTTTTCCTAATGTTCAGTGAGAATTGACCCTCTAATTTGAGCTCACTACAGCTAGTCCTGCTAACCAGGGCAGAAAAGAACAAGTTTTTGTCATTTGTTTCCTTGATGCATTCAAAGGCTGAGATCCAACAAACATGGTAGTGGAATATAAGTCTGCTAGCATACTTATACTGTTGTTTGGGGGATCAGAAATTAATTGCTGTTTCTTAAGGGTCTGAGGGGGCCAGTGCTCACTGAAGATCATGTTGGGCAATGTCATTTTATTTTGCGGTTACTCTGAAAACTGGTAACATTTGGCATTTGATTCTGCATAAATCCTTGCAAAAAGATCGCCCTCAGATGTGATGCCTGCAATTTCATTAAGAAGAGTGTAAATGTAACTCTCTTTTCTTAAAGGTATTAATTTCCTTTTTAAAAAGCTGAGTCTGCACTTTGCAATTTAAGCAATGTGTCTTCTATAAAGAGCTATAGAACCTCAAGAACCTTGGTGGAATATTTCAGGCAATGTGAGAGAAACAAGAATCAAAGTGGGAACCTTCCCAGTCTAAAAAAGGGTTCCCTTCCACTCCCAGGGGACTTGGAAAGAAACTGTTAAACCCTCCACTCCTATTCTGCTTGAGAAGTGAAGAAACAGTTCTCACATTCCATCTCACCTTCTGTCCCAAACTTCCATCACATATTGGTCATGTAAAAATGAGATAAAAGTTATCTAACCTTGCAGGATTCCATTAAAAAAACGAACACATAATCTCAAAGATTTTCTTTCTCCCTACCTGGTGCAGTAATTCATCATCAAAGTTAGGCATGCTTTTATCTCTCGTTATAGTCTTCCGCAGGTCTTTTGATCTAAAGTAAAAAACATTAACAAAATGGAAATAGAACATTACACTTTAATACATCTCTTTTGGTACACTAGTGCCTTCCAGCCACCCACTAGGTGGCAATATGTTAAAAGACCAAAGGTGCCAGTTTGTATTCATTCATTTTTAATCCTGGGTCTTGAGAGCCAGCCTAGTGTAGTGGTTTAGTGTTGGACTATGACCTGGAGATCAGTCAGAAATGACTTGAAGGCATCATCAAACATTTCTCCAGCCAACTAATGGGGCAGGAGGGGGGCTAATTTGGCTCCTTTTTTTAATCCTCAGCAACCTCTGAACGTCCCTTATAGGCTGTGGAGGCAACTTTGCGAAATCTGTATGGCTTCCTGTGGTGTTTTAGTTCAGAAAAGGCTATATTTAACTAGGAAGTAAACTTCTGTTTATCATCCGGGGCAGAGTGGTGGTGGCAACAGTAAAACTGCTCCCCATGACCTAGGAGGGGTCTTTACTTAAAAATGAAGGAGTCCAAAAACAAAGTCTGGTGGGCCCTTGGGGGGGCCTCAAACATGGCCTATGTGATTACCCATAGGTCACACTTTCCCCACCCATACAGACAACACTACTTTAAAGATGCAACCCTAAGAACTGCAACAAATAAGCCTTGTTCAGATGTTTGTCCAAATATGTACGGATACAACCAAATGGAGAGATGGGCAGCATGTAAACTCTGCCTCCCAATGTTTCTGAGCGCCCAGAAATTATATCCACTTGAGGTTTGGGGCATGCTCTGTGCTTGGTTGAACAATCGTCACAAAGCTCCCTTGATAGATCCTCCTCCGATCTTTGTACTCAACATTTGAAGGTCTAATTTACTTTTGGGTACTTGGGAATGTTGGGGAGGCAGGTTTTACATGTGTATTCATGTCTCCGTCCCCTAAATTTGGTCCTACAGACATTGAGACAAATGCTTGAAAAGGACCATAGAGTTGGAAGAGACCACAAGGGGTATCCAGTCCAATCCCTTGCCATGCAGGAAGACACAATCAAAGCACTCCCAACAAATAGCCATCCAGCCTCTGCTTTAAAACCTCCAAAGGAGCACTCTCTGAGGCAGTGTGTTCCACCATCAAACAGCTCTTACAGTCAGGAAGTTTTTCCTAATGTTTAGGGTGGAATTTCTTTTCCTGTAAACTCAGGCCCAAAACACACGGGCAAAAAGTGCCAGCTTACAGGGAACAGACACAGGTTGTTCCCCTGTTCTTCAGGAAGGAGCTGACTGAAATTCCCACACCGTTCCCTCAATGATCTGTGTTATGACAGGCAGATCTAGGATCCCTGTCACAATTCCTTGCCACATCAGACATTGCTCATGCTGCTTCCAAAGCTACAGGGGGAAAGACCTCTGTCAATCACAGCCGCTCTTGCTAGCTAAATGGGGACTGGGGGACTTTCACTGTCCCTACATGTCTCCCCAAACTAGGGAAATACATAAAGATCACAAATACCAAATTGTTATGCATGTGTAACTCTAGGTTGCACATTTGCTAATTCCCCAGCAGGATTCCAGCCATTAACAGACCAGTTAATCCATACAGAAGTCATTCTGTCATATGGGATAAGTGTAACTTGTCACTTGACAGAGGTCTGTAGCAAGATCCTAGGATCCAGAGTGGAAACAAGAGAACTTGTGCTATGACCTCCTGAAAAACGCATTGATCTGAGAGAACTGTTGGAGCAGTTTCTTCCTTCCCTTCCCTGCTGCTATTTCATACCTGGAGGCCTTGAAGGAAATTAAAAATAAAGAATCTCAAGACAGGAGAACTCTCCCATCAGCAATCAGCATGAGCGAACTTGGCTGCTCTGCATTCTGCAACTATGTTTCAGCATTTTGAAATTGCAAATAGCTTTGGTAGAAAGGTAGCATATAAATGAATTAATGATTATAATTCTTTACTAGCAGTACAATTTTGCATATGCTTACTCAGAAGTAAATCCCCCATCTTCAATAGGGCTTACTGTTTAGCACTATTTTATCCTTTCTGTTTCTTTGGTTTTAAGCAAAGGTTGGGGTACAGTGCAACCTTTCTAACTAGGTGATAAGAGAAAGTGACCAGAAGGTCTAAGTTAAGTTGTGCCATGTTGAAAGAAACATCTGCTTAGACATTTTTAAAATGTTTTATGCTCTTAGAATTTTCAAATTAAATCAAATACGGCCAAGGCATTCTGAGCTGCTTCCTTAAACATCTTAATGCATTATGATGACAAGGATACCATCCAAAACACTAGCATGAAATAGAAAGTGTCAGTGTGACATGCATAGTTTGGAAATGGAGATGGCTCATTATTGATGAGTTCATGGTCCAAAACACACTGCAGAAATAATCCAGTTTGAGACCACTTTAACTGCCCTGGCTCAGTGCTAGGGAATCATGGGAACTGTAGTTTATTGTGGCATCAGAGCTCTTGACAGAGAAGGCTAAACGTCTCACAAAACTACAGTTCCCAGAATTCCTAGCATTGAACTAGGGCAGTTAAAGTGGTCTCAAACTGAATTATTTCTGCAGTGTGTTTTGGATCTGTATGACTATTGTAGCTTTTTGATGCTCAAATGCTGCCACTGCATGGTTTTGTAAGATTTCTGTATTGGTTAAGTTTAATTACCTGTTTGGGGTGAATCCTGGGCTTTTAAGCCAGAGTTAAACTGATGTTTTCAATTCAATAACAGACTCCATTCCTGAACCCTCAAGGGACAATTGTACAACTGCAGTGTTGATTAGATGTTGTACTTCTAACAACTCAGTGATATGCAAGAGAGAGCGGGGCAGAGTCAGAGAAAGGCAGAGAGAGAGACACCAGTAGGTGCAGCCCACCTTGTTTCCAGTACAATACAGTTCCTCTTCATCTATGGTTGAAAGATCTTCTGTAGAATCTGCCATTGCCATACTCTCAACACTGGAGCCCTGTGTAGTGTCAGAGTTTCTTATTTGCTTCTTAGGACAGCATCATCAATAATGAAGACATTTCTTAGAACTTACTTGTTAAATCGATTGATTGACTGGACAAGTTGAAGGCGCTGGGTGACAAGATCATCTGCTATCTCAGGAGACTTAAAGCTGACTGCAGGTTTAAGTAACAAAAACCATTTAATTGGCATTCTTCTTCAGTAATCTAGTCCACATAATCCTGAATTAAGAATTAAAGTTGTCATAAGATATGTTTTTTAAGTGTTCAAGTTGTAGATAAAGTGATGCCAATACTGGGTTCATAACTGTAGCAAGTCTTAAAGATGCTGAAAAGGAATCAATCAACAGTTGGATGAAATATCAAGAATGAGGGAGGAATTGAGTGGTAGAATGAACTATATACCATTTCAGATGGCAAGATGCTTGTAGGGTGACTTCATGTTTGAATGTTGACTTTTATAGAAAATTAAAATTCCTCACAATGAGGGAATCATAGAATCATAGAGTTGGAAGAGACCACAAGGGCCATCCAGTCCAACCCCCCCGCCATGCAGGAACTCTCAATCAAAGCATCCCTGATAAGATGGTCATCCAACCTCTGTTTAAAGACCTCAAAAGGAGGAGATTAAAAGGACTAAAAAAGGATTAATAAACAGGTTCTCCCCCTCTGTTTCTTCCTTTCTCTCTTTTTATATATGATAGTAAACATCAGAAAGATTAATTTGATAAGAAGAAGAAATTAAGAAGGGAGAAAGAAGGAAGAAAAAGAAGGAAGGGAAGAAAAACAGAAAAAGAACCTACAAAAAAGAAGACAAAGAACAAAGAGACAGTTGAAAATAACATTTTTCACAAATGAAGAAGACTTGTATAGAACAATGTTTATGTACTAGAATTCACTTGTAACAGTAACTTGTTCAGTAGAAATGTAAGTGAAAGGAAAGTGTGTAAATAAAAAAGAAAAGAAAAAACAAAGACAAAAAACAAAGACGGAGACTCCACCACTCTCCGAGGGAGAGTGTTCCACTGTCAAAGAGCCCTTACTGTCAGGAAATGCCTCCCAATGTTTAGGTGGAATTTCCTTTCCTGTAGCTTGCATCCGTTGTTCTGGGTCCGGTTCTCTGGAGCAGCAGAAAACAAATTTGCTCCCTCCTCAATATGACATCCTTTCAAATATTTAAAGGGGCTATCATATCCCCTCTTAGCTGTCTCTTCTCCAGGCTAAACATACCCAGTTCCCCAAGTTGTTCCTCGTAGGGTATGGTTTCCAGACCCTTCACCATTTTAGTCACCCTCTTCTGGACACACTCCAGTTTTTCAACATCCTTTTTGAATTGTGGTGCCCAGAACTTAGAATCATAGAATCATAGAGTTGGAAGAGACCACAAGGGCCATCCAGTCCAACCCCCTGCCATGCAGGAACTCCCAATCACAGCATCCCCGACAGGACACAGTATTCCAAGTGGGGCCTGACCAAAGCAGAATACAGTGGCATTATTGCTTCCCTTCTAGACATTATACTTCCATTTAAAAGAGCAGAGATGAAGTAGTGTCAGAACCATGCTTCAGTGCATGGATTCTGTCAGGTTTTTATTGGGTTTTAATATTTTAATATTTGTGGTTGATAGTGGATTGTGGTATGTTAGTAGTTGTAGCAAATATGTTAGTTAGGATGTGAGGTTGGGAGTATTGCTACTGGACTAGAATAGTTTTGAGAAAGTTAGGCCTCTGGAATGTGTAACCTGTGGGATGCAGAGGGTTGGTGTCTGGATATAACTGGAAGGAGGGGGTGATGGGTGAAATGCCTGGGCTGAAGGGAGATAGCGCTGGTGAGAAAGTTTGGAAAGGGGGGCTGGCTTGATGGGGGAAAAGATGCTATGGGAATTGGAGGTGGGTGCTGGTTTTGGCACCAAGGTTGTTGGGTGGAGTTTAGTGATTCAGGGGTTTTAAGATATTGTTTGGTTTGGAGGGGGCAGTTCTGGCTTAAACTCTGACTAGTGTATTTCTGACTATGTGTTCTCAAAAAGCTTCTGGTTGGTTCAACTTGCTGGACTTACTGATACACAGAGTTCCTAAATTTGCTCAAGTCTGACAGGTAGGTCTGAACTTCCGTCTTCCCCTACTTCTGTGCTAGATTTCCTGTGGCAGGGATACTGTTTACATGTATTAAAAGGCGTTCCCACCTGGAATCAGAGGCGACATAGACTGCCAGCTCAAGATTTTATCATATTCAAGTGAAAATAGTTACAAATGCAGAAACTAGTTTCCTTCTCACCTCCCTGTATAGACCAAACTACTACATTTACATCGCTAACTTCACTATCTACAACACAAACAGATATAAACTGAGCAGAGGGCCATGTAGAAAGTAGGGGTTCCTCGCCTATGGTTTTCCCCATCCAAAGTAGGCCTTCGGCTCTCTGCCCCCCCCCCAATTCTTTTCAAAAGGACTCCTTAGAGAATAACTGCTGCACTAGATGACATGGGGCTAAATACTGTCCCCAACAACAGAAGCAAACTAACTCTGAATCCCAGTTGCTGAGCAACAGAAGAGGACTAGATATAGGGAATATGCTAATGTAAGAAATAGGATGCTGGACCTATTGGACTGATCCAGCAGCAATTTCTCCATATTTCCTATTAGGAGAAACTCTGGTATTAGATGTGCAAACAGCGAGGGAATAAACTCCCATTTGGAGATGAAATCACACTGGCAAACATGCTGGCCCTCTGCATCTTTCACCTCTTAGAGCAACAGTGAGAAAGACATACAATTGTCTGTGTAGTAAGTGCAGTGAGGTTATGAAAGAAAGGCAAAATCTTGTCCAATCCTTATTATTACAACAGATTCTGTGTGTTTCAAAACTTAGAAATAGCACAAACAGGCCATCTGATAAGTTTAGAACAATGGGAAAATTTTTGGAAGAAAAACATAAAATTTACACTTTGTTATGACTTGAAAGAAAACTATTATAAAATGCTATTCAGATGGCATTTTACACTGACAGGATTAGGAAAATGTATAAAAATATTGACTCAAAATGTTGGAAATGTAAAGAAACTCCTTGTACTTTTTATCATATGTGATGGTTGTGCCCAAAAGGTAAGAAATTCTGGTTGTCAATTCACAACATGATTGAAAAAATTCTGAATGTAAAAATACCATTATGCCCTGAAATGTATCATCTACTTAATATGTTGAAGAGAAAATACTGGAGGATAAAATAGAGGATAAAATGTATCTACTTAATATGTTGAGGATAAAATACTTGAAGATAAAATAGAGAAGAAACACTCTAAAATCATATTATACATGGTGACAGCCACAAGGATAGTTTATGAACATAATTGGAAAAATCCAGATATCACCACTGTAGATGACAGGTTGACAAAAAAATATACCGTACATGTTAAGTTTAGATAAATTAACATTAATGATTAAAGATGGTACAACATCCAAACTTAGAATCATAGAATCATAGAGTTGGAAGAGACCACAAGGGCCATCCAGTCCAACCCCCTGCCATGCAGGAACTCCCAATCAAAGCATCCCCGACAGATGGCCATCCAGCCTCTGCTTAAAGACCTTCAAGGAAGGAGACTCCACCACACACCGAGGGAGTGTGTTCCACTGTCGAACAGCCCTTACTGTCAGGAAGTTCCTCCTAATGTTGAGGTGGAATCTCTTTTCCTGGAGCTTGCACCCATTGTTCCGGGTCCTAGTTTCTGGGGCGGCAGAAAACAAACTTGTTCCCTCCTCAATATGACATCCCTTTAAATATTTAAACAAGGCTATCATATCAACTCTTAACCTTCTCTTCTCCAGGCTAAACATCCCCAGCTCCCTAAGTCGTTCCTCATAGGGCTTGGTTTCCAGACCTTTCACCATTTTAGTTGCCCTCCTTTGGACACGCTCCATATCCTTTTTGAATTGTGGTGCCCAGAACTGGACACAGTATTCCAGGTGAGGCCTGACCAAAGCAGAATAGAGTAGCACTATTACTTGAAGGAAATTGGATGGAACTGATAGTTTTGGAAAGATAATTAGGGAAGGACAGCAGTTATATTTTTAGAATACTGAATGAGGTGGAATATCAATGACTGCAAACATGTGAGCCATTATTTTGATAAATGAATTATTGAATGATATATTTGATTGAAAGGAAATAGGGAATATAATATTAGCTCTAACGATGGAAATAAAGAAAATTTAAGATGTGAACAAACAAACAAAACAAAAAAAACAGAAACATGGGAAGAAGAAGTCATTGTACAGTTGGCCCTCCACATTTGTGGCTTTGACTTTTGAAGATTTGATTAATATGTTCTCTCTAGGAATCGCTAGGTACTCCAGAGACATTCTTCTGGACGTTGGCCATAGAATTGTGCTGGAGAACCTAGAGATTCCTAGAGAAAACACTTCTCTAGGCATTTGTAGGACCTGCAGCATGATTTTGTGGTCAAATTCTGACAAATGTTGACCACAAAGTTCTGCTAGAGGACCTAGAGATTCCTAGAGAGGTGTTCTCTCAGGCTAAAAAAAGCAGTGTTTGTTTATTTGCATTTTTTCTACTTTCACAGTGGTTCTAATTTGGAGGGTCCGCTATATATATATATATATATATATATATATATATATGTCTGTGTGTGTGTGTTTTTGTTTTGCATTTTTTAATATGTTGCTGTTTTGTACATATGTTTCATAAAGGAAAAGTGTTGTCAATGTACATATTGCTTATGTTTATACATCCTATATGGTGATTGTGCAAATCAATAAAAATATTAGAGAGAGAGAGAGAGAGCTTAGAAATAATTTTGTCACAGATAATATTTCTAATGCCACAATGGGAAGACAAAGGTACTTAGGTTCTTTAGGACTATTGGCACAAACTGCATTGAGTAACCTCTATCTGCATTAGGCAGATGAGGAGGAAACATTGTTTTGCATGCAAAAGATGTCATGTTCAATTCCCATCATCTCTCCAGTCAGGTATTGGGTCACAAATGATGGGAAAGCCTATTTAACTGGACAGCAGCTGCAAGTATTTACAAAAATAATCAATGCTAAGTGTGCTCTTGAAAAGGCATTCTCCCTGTTCTCTCATAGAGGAAAGAATGCCTTTTCTAAGGTACTGCCTGCTAAGATTGCTTTTTTTTCCTGCCCTTATTCTTCAGAGCAATTGGTTTAGGCATATACATATTTATGCAGAGTAAACTACATCCAACCGATCAATTAATTCTCTCCCCTTAAAATAAAGCTGTGCCTTGCTGGATCCAACCAAAGTGTGGCATTACTTGCAAGAAGTCCAGCAATCAGCAATCACTTAAGTGGTCCACTAAAAATTGGCTACTGATCCACCAGTAGACCATAATCTACCTGCTGCCCAGCCTGCCCTGTAGTATCTGATAATCTCCCAGGTGTCCCTGCAGAAAACGACACATATAGGAAGGCAACATTTATTTAGCACAGCAAGAAAAACAGCTTCCCAGCCCTATCCAGCTACCAGAGTTCTTCTACCTGCTTGATACGATAGGCCTTGTTCTTGATTTGCATCTGCTCATCAAAATACAGCACTCACTTTTTCTCCTGATCTTCCCAGACATATGAGCTTTGTAATTGGTTTGTCTTCCCTCTGATGAGATTGCTGCAGCTTGTAGCATCTTGAGAATAGCTGAATTCTTTGAACAGGATGGAAGAAAGGAGACAAAAGTGAGGTTTAGTTCTCATTAAAAACTGATGACTAAATTCCTAAATGTCATTTGAGTGGGAATATTTTCTAAAACACACATGGGAAGGTCAATGGTAGAGCACATTACAATTCCTAGCAGCTCCCGGGAATTGCTGGGAAAGGTCCTCCTTCTTGAAACCTTAAAAGTCAACACAGACCAGGCTGGGCTACCTGCAACCCTAAGGTGCAGCTCTTGGACTAATTTCTAAATTGCTTTGCAAGTAATTGGTTCAAATCTCAGCAAGAACAGCCCACTAAGTGATCAGAAAGAAGGGAGAGAACACGTTAGCATGGAGAGAGAAAGAGAGGTGGCAAAAAGAAAGAAAAAGACTGAGCTCACCTACTTTTGGCCCTGCCTTCTGCTACCTTCAAGGATACCCACTGCCAACATGCAGGCTGTGACACAGTGCCCTTGAGAGAATGTGATCCTTGACAGGAAAATAGCTTCCCATCTCTGGAGTAGCGATGGAATACCATTCTGAGCCAGACAGACCAATGGCCTGATTTTGGGCAGTTTCCTATGTACCAATGTTTGCCTATTAGGCATCATGCAAATGTTGGGAGGTTTACTGTCACCCCAAATTAGATTCAGCATGTCATAATTGTGGAAACTTACAGGCTCACCGTAGTCAAGAGGCGTGCATTGTCTGTTGTTCTTAATGTGGGTTGATGCTCCATACTGCAACAGCAGCTGCACCAAGGCTTCATAACTCCCAATCACAGCTTTATGGAGGGATGTATTGCCTTGGTTATTGGAAAGGTTAACCAAGGCCCCATGCTGGAAAAGGGAATGAAAGGGAGGAAAGAGATATGCACATGACAATACTGAAGGGAAGCACAACACTATTATTTTTCCAATAACAAATTAACATAATAAATAAATAAATATAACAATAAAATAACAATAACAAATTAGGGCTACAGACTTGAGCTGACAAATCAAGGTACTATAGCCTTGAGTATTATAACTGCAATACCAAAGCTGTGTTGCATAGCTCTTGCAAAAATGTTTGCAGAACTACTATTATCTATTTCTCTCTTACAGTTCTTTGGATTCAACCTCCAGCATTCATATTAGGGGGGAGGGGAGATTAGCTGATCTGGATCTGTGAAAAATGCAAGAGGTGCTTTTTGGGGGGGGTGGGGCAGGAAATTGCCACCATGAGGTTAGATTTTTCGGCTGTCCCTTTATGCCATCTCAGCCTCTCTTAAATGGATCTGACAAACACTGAAATTGAAATACAATAATTAGAGTATTATATTAATTTTCAATGGAAACATAGCCAATGGAAATTAGCCTGTTTCTCTTAATGCTATTTGCCCATCCTGCCATCTTGTGATTATTGAATATGAACAATATAGATCACAACTGAAAGAAAAAGGATTTTTTTTAAAAAGTACCTGAAGATCCCTCACCTGTAACAAAAAGGCCACTATCTCTCGATAGTCATTCAAGCAAGCGTACATCAAGGGCGTATTTCCATGAATGTCCTTTTTATTTTGTTTAGCATTGTTCTCTATCAGACACTTTACCACCTTTTAAATGAAAAACAGCAGTATTACCATTTTAGTTTGAGAAAGAATCAACAACAAAAAAATAGAGAATTAAAATGTTTTTGACTTCACACTCTAGTTAATAATTTAACTAATAGATTGTGGAAGACTGTTCAATGCACTTAAAAGCATGGCTTAGGTCAGAGGTTTTTTTGCTCTACTGAGGTGTACAGAAAGGTGGTGGAACCACTAAGAATACCTGTAGTTCAATCATTACTTGGTGGCTTTTTGTTTCCTGACAATATAGACTTAGACTATTTTGACCAGGCCCAGATTATCAAATAGGCTAACAAGACCCTGGCCCAGGATCTGCCATTTTCATGATATACCTCTGGTACATTATACTAATTTTCCCCTACAAAATTATAATTAAAGATGCCTTTCACAGTGGCCTAGAGCCCTTGGTTTCCTTATTACAGCTCTGGTTTTGAGTATTTTGGTACTGAAGGGAGGGAAAGTGTCATTAAGATACAAGCAATATATGCAACTTGATTTTCACAACAATATCCAATAAATAAATAAATAAATAAACCAGGTACTTCATTAAGACCTTCAGCCATTTTCAAACCATACATGGAAAAAAACCCAATTAGGTAGGAAGTCATGTGGGCTTCCAGATGTTGTTGGACTATAAACCCCAGCATTCCTCACCATTGCCTAGAATGACCAGGATTTACGGGATTTGCAGTCCAGCAACAAGAAGACAGCATAATTCCCACCTCTACTTTAAGCAGCCCTAGTAGCAAGGATCCAGACTGGTCATATTCTCCCAATGAAGGGTTGCTGTTTGACCGCAGGCACCTGAAAAAGGCAGTTTCACATTTTTTTAAAAAAGGAATTCCTGTCTGGGCTCTCTCAGAGGTGACACAATCTTGTAAGATGCACCTTGAGCAGT
This sequence comes from Phrynosoma blainvillii, assembly GCA_026167975.1. Classification (NCBI taxonomy): domain Eukaryota; kingdom Metazoa; phylum Chordata; class Lepidosauria; order Squamata; family Phrynosomatidae; genus Phrynosoma; species Phrynosoma blainvillii. Next base: position 16,034,520 of record JANUYF010000007.1, on the reverse strand, counting down.
TTGCAGACTGAAAATACTGTATATTAGCACTAGCACATTAACAGATTAGTTCTTCAGGAGCCGTTGTTTTAACTGCACAGTAGTGTTTGCTAGCTAACTGCAGCCATGGCAGCCAAATGGATGCCACTCCCAAAATAATTCCAAAGTCTACCTGTGCTTTTCCTAACTATCCAAAGCCTGGTCTGGCATTAACTTTGCACAGTGGCCAAACATATTTCATTTCTCTTCTAGCTCATTCACTTGCTAAACAAAATTTATTTACCTCCAAGTGACCATTCTGGCAGGCTAGGTGAAGAGGCACTGCGTGGTTGGCATCTTTTGCCCCAACATCAGCCCCAAGTTTCAACAAGAGAGTGACCAAATCATCATGTCCATGGAGCGCAGCTACATGGAGTGGCGTCTGACCATCTTGGTTTGTAACATTCACGCTAAATCCATTACTGGGTACTCTGAAGAATTTCTGTTGGGAAAATTAAAAATTAATCCAAAGGAAATCCAGAACCACACTTTCTCAGCTCCCCCTTACAAGATAAAGAACATGCAGACAACCACTGTGTACCAGCTACTGCTCAGGAACAGACAACTGAGAATGCGAAGACATTATTACAATTTCAGCCAATAAAAGGAATGGTGGTGTAAAAACAAACAAACCATTTTTATTTTATTTTTTATTTTTATTTTTTGCTGTCTTAGGTGGAGAGAGAGAAACTGTTCAGTTATGTATCTGAGCTGAAAACTGAGCTACTGAAGGAAGGAAATGGGGAAAACAGAGAGCACCAGGCAATGGGAACTGGTGACAATCTTATGTAGGACTTGCTGGAGCTGATATTGACCATCATTTTCTTCAAATTAAAACAAAACAAAAACAATAAAAATGCATTTATATTCAGGGCAGTTGGCTAGACATATAAATCGTCAGAGAAACTAATTTCCTGATTTTTACTTGAGAAATATCCTCTTCTACAAACAAATAGTACTTATTCCCAAATAAATGTGATTACTATCAGGATAACAGAAGCAAATTCAATTTTTCCTAGTAGATATCACAGTACTGTACTAATATTTAAGAGACTATATATTGCAAGTTACTAAGGGAATGTGAACCCAAAAGCTATGAGTTCTAGATATGAACTTTTTTCATTGTCTCACTCTGCAATGTTAGAAATTGAGGACAAGGAAAATGCCACTGGTGGGGCAAAATTATTATTTGGAGAGGCAATAGACAATACCCCCATTTTGTCCCCCTCCCTCAATTCCCATAGCTACATCCTTGGGATAGCAGCAAAAGAGGCAACACAGAGATCAAGAGCACAGGTCTCATCTACCTAGCACAGGTATAAAAAAACTCATTAAAGGTGAGGGCAACAAAATGCTAGTGTTCACCATTGAAAGAGAAGAACAAGTCAGGGATGTTAAATTCTGCCCTCCTATTCAAAGTTTTCTAGTCCACCTCCCTCTCTTCACTCAGTAAAATGAACTTCTTGACTCACTGCTACTCAATCCTTTCAAAAGCCTGATTAGCCAGGACTTCATCCCATCAGGTCATGAACATGGACGAAGGCATGTTTAAGAGCAATGCCCAATTAATCACAGAGCTCTTGCACGCAAAGAGTTAGGCAGACTGTTGGCTCAAGACATCTGGATGTCAGTAGCAGAAGACAAGATGGCACCCATTCCCCATACAGAAGCCAGGTGGGCTGGCAGCTAAAACTTACTTCATCTGTGGCAATGAAGAGTGTTTATCACCACAGCTGGGGGAGCAGGCTAATTTGGAGAGCCCAGGAGATGTTGTGGAGCTCTATCTTCCAACAGAGAAAGTGCTAATGAGCTTAAGACGAACTGCTAGGAAACTGAGGCCTCATTCCCACTACGATTTACAGCGAATTGCGAATCGCTGTATATGTGCCTCGTTCCCACAGTGAGCAGTTTCAGAAGTGACTGCGATCATTTGGAGTAGTTTTGAACAGCTACAAATCCAAAAAACCCACACTTTTTGAGGAATAGTTTTCTGGCTTTTTTTTCTTTTTTGGAAAAAATTGATTCAGAACCATGTTGAGCAAGTGTGAACAACAGACCTGAATTGCACTGTAATGGACTGTAACATTACCAAGGCAGAGAGGCTTCCTCCCAGAGACTATCTTACCAGCCAAGGCTGGAGGAAAGGCCAAGCAGGCCAGTTGTCCAAGGCTCTTTCTTTTTTCCTTCCTTCCTTCCTTCCTTCCTTCCTTCCTCCCTAACTCCTCTTCTTCCTCCTCTTTCCCCCTCCCTCTTTCCTCTCCTCCTCCTTCCTCCTTCTCTCTGGTCGGTGGAAACGTGTCAGGTGTTCGAAGCCCCCCGGGATGCCAGCCGAGAACGGAGGGGGCACATCAGAGGGTCTCCATCAGGTCCGGCATGCCCAAGGGGGTGTAGGGGGAAGGTCGGATGTGGTGGCTTTGATGCGGAGCCCACAGCAGGCAGACAGGCAGGCCCCCGGGAGTGGAGCAGGAGGTTGCAGCCCTTGCTAGGGAAGGCAAATGATGCGGGCTTCCCTCCCTTTCCCTTTCCCTCCTGGGGGACCCCAGAGCTCATTGCTGGCATTCCTCAGCCTCCCTTAGCCACTGAGGTGCCACCGCATTGAGGAGGGAGGGAGGAAGCCCCTTCATAAGTGGGGACTACATGGAATAATGGCATGATTCGCTTCCATAGTGGGAACTAAGCATCGCTCTCAATTGAATCAGCCACCCAGTGTCAACACGATTCACTAACCGATGTAAATGTAAGTGGAAATGACCTCTTTGAGTTGCTTCTCAATATCTACCAACTGAGGCAATTGTTTGACACTGCCTAATGGCAAGGTTGGCACTAAGAGAGGGTGAGTTGGGTAGGGCAATAGACCAACCTTCTGTGCAAGACCACATTTGGAACACTGACACAAAGGATGACAAAACTCCAGTTTCTCTGCACTGTCTGATTCTTCAGTGTCTTCAAGATCATCTTCTACCCACTCCAAAAGATAACGTACCTAGAACAAACACAGGTTTCAGGCAGGGTGAGAGGAAATAAAAGAGCCATCCTTTTATTGTCTGAACCATAAGTCTTGTCCTTAATAAGGATAAAACTATATCTGGGCTATACAAATTCTGAAGGTAGGCGCAGGCTCATATAATGGAATGAGGAAAAGAACATTTCTGCACACTAAAATGTCAAAGAAAAGGGAATCTTTTTTCCTTCAAGTCTAGTTTTCTATGTCAAGAGGTTCTTTTCTATATAAAGAAGAGGATCCTTCAAATCACCGCAGACTCCACTTGCAGTCTGAAGCAGTTTAGCCCAGACAGGGAGAAGCTTTCTGACGTGTTTTTTTTTTAGAAAAGGCAAGGTATTGCTGAATTAAATGAGATGTGACAAAAAAGCTAACAAGGCAGCCTCGTGGCATCTCATTTCCTACAAATGAAATGAAAGTTAGGGGAAAGAAAATGAAAATATTCTTGCTATCAGAACGAGTTTGCCTTGAAACTGTGAAGTAAATGAGAAATGACCTCCTTGCATGTAACTGAGACTTTGATGCTCCTATTCTGAACAATGCTTCTCAGATCCATTTAGCCTGGATTGTTGAAGATTAAAAAACTGAGGCATATGCCACAGAACATGCCAACATGATCCCTTCACTGTCACTATTTTTATTTTGTTAATGCTTTGAGCATTGGACTGTGACTCTGGAAACCAGAGTTCAAATCCCAACATAGCCACTGGGTGACCTTGGGCAAGTCATACTCTCTCAGCCTCAAAAAATGGCTGAAGAAACCCCTTCGAAAGAAACTTGCCAAGAAAACCCCATGATAGGATCACCTTAGGATTGTCATAAATCGGAAACAACTTGAAGGAACACAACGACAATAAACAACCGATGTTTTGTTTTTTTAAAATCAGAGAAAATAATTAGTTTTTTAAAAGCCAGCGTAAACCAGCATGGTGTAGTGGTTTTATCACTGAACTATAATTCTGGAGACCAGGGTTCAAATCCCCACTCAGCCATGGAAACCACATGCTCTCTGTTTAAAGGGAAAGCAATAGCAAACCTCCTCTGAATAAATCTTGCCAAGAAAACCCCATGATAGGCTGCCTTAGGGTCACCGTAAGTTGGAAATGATTTGAAAGTACACAACAGTAACAAATTATGTAGTAAGATTGCACTACAGAGTGTATAAAAATATGCCTTTTTTCAGCAAAAGAAGACATAGATATGTCAGGCTTTCCAACCTGGTGCCCACCAGATACAACTGGACTATAAACCTTGTCATTCATAGCCATGGTCACTGGAATTGGGAGACACCAAGACTGGGAAGGGTGGTTTAGGGGATGGGTTTGGGAGAGCAAAGAGGAAAGAGCCAGATGTTGTCTTCTCCCATTTGTAACCCTCCTTTGTTTTCTTACCACTCCCCCTGCCACACATTTTTTTGCTGTGGGATTCTGAAAGCTGTAGTCCAAAAATGTAACCTTTCCAAGCTCTGATTGTTGCTTTAAAACCAAAAGGTGGGATACACAATGCATTCTAAGGGTATGCAACTCCCAACAGGCAAAGAAGCAAGACTGATTTCTCCCCAAGCTTCTTATCCCCTCCTCTTCAAGTCAACATGCATTACATGTCCTTGAACAACAGGCAATCTGAGAAAATAAGTATTAACTCCATGCAGGCTTCCCCAAAAGGTTCACTGTAAAATCTGAATTTGTGGCTTGACAGTTTAATCATGATATCTCCAACCTATCTGTTTCCAATGACAATGGATTAACAGGGGATTTTGGTCAAAAGGTTAAATGTGCTTTAAAATAGGTGCAACTGTTAAGTAGCTCTTGAAGCCACTATAATCTGTTCTCATCAATTAATGCATGTCACTCTGCATCTTCCTTACATTTCAGAGTAACAAGCGGTCCAAGAAAAGCAGGATGCCAGACAACACTCCCTAGCCCTGCAGAAGTTTGGACTCCTTGGAGTGTAGAACATCTCCCATTCTGATGTTTTTGGCCCGCAATTCACATCAGCCTCACCCAGTATAACAAATGCTAGAGGATTATGGGAGTTGGTTCAAAGTACTAAATGTGTCCTTATTGGTAGTGGTTGCAGATTTTGTTTTCATTTCATGTCATAACTACATTCTATTATATCCTACCATTATTGTTTTAAAATTGTTTATGTATCTCTTTTTTATTATTTGTGGAAAGAAAATTTTGTTATTAACTACCATCAAGTCGACTTCGATTTATGGCAACACCTCCAAATCTTTCATCCAAGCCCTGTTCAAGTCTTGTAGACTCAGGGCTGTGGCTTTCATGATTCAATCTATCCATCTGGAATGCAGTCTTCCTCTTTTCCTATTGCCTTCCACTTTGCTGAGCATTATTATTTTTTCTAATGAGTCATGTCTTTTCATGATATGGCCAAAGTTGGACAGCCTCAGTTTTGTCATCTTGGGGCTTGCTTACACTTGCCAGAATACTCCAGGCTGTTCCCTGCGTATTCTGGTCCCACATCCCCATTAAATTTGCTCCACCTTACCTGCTGTGGTTCCTGCAAGCCAGCCAGCACCACTGTTGTAACAGTGAGTCACTCTGAAGTCAGAATGAGGCACTCAGTCTCGTTTTGACCTCAGATAAACCCAGAGCGACTTGAGTCCACAGAGCAACTCGCGTCCACAGTAGATACACTCAAGGACCAGTAGCCACCTGTTGTGGCCTGTTGCTGCAATGTTTTGCTCCGGATGTCCAGAGCAAAAAGCAAGTTTTTAAAATGCAGGAACAAGGGGTAGAAACCCTGAATCGGCTCCAGGCATTGCAGCCAGCCCCTGGGGGGGGGGGGGGGATTTATGGTATAGGATTAATGCAGACAAGCCTTTGGCTTCTAGGGAGAGTTCAGGTCTCATTTGTTCCAGGACCCATTTATTGGTCAGCAGAACTCTACTCCAGTACATAATAATAATGTTAAGAAAAATAATAGTGCCGCCCCTCCCAATTCATGGGGGATCTGTTCTGGACAACCCCCCTCACAAAAATGGAAAACCACAAATATTCAAGCCCCATTGAACATAATGGTGGTGCATGCTCTATTTTATCCCTTCTGGCTTCCCATCCGCAGAAATTCAAACTGCGAACAGCAAGTCAGCGAATCTAGAGGGACAACTTTACTGCTTTTTGGGCTCTCTTGCTATACAACTAAAAAAAACCTCACAAACTTTAACAGAAGGTGCATGGCTTGACATTTTTACTTTTTTGGACCACAACTCCCCAAACTCCTGAACCAGCACGTCCAGTGACTATGCTGGCTGGGAGATTCTGGGAGTTGTAGTCCAGAAATGTAGGATTCCCAAGTTCTGTCCTGGACCACCAGTGATGATCCCATGTTTTGGAAAGCCCTGGGGCAAAGATTCTCCTACTCTTAAATCATGGGGCATTCTTTTTCTTCTCACTGTTGCTGTTGGCTGCTTGCTTGCCAGTGAAGAGAGAGGCGATAAAAAAGCAACTCAAAGAGCAGTCAACTTCTCATCACCATAATCTAATCACTTGCTCCTTTGTTTTGCTTAGAGGCCTGGAGTTCTTAGAAAGAATGATGTCTCTTCAGAAACTTTAAAAAATGCAAGCTTTAGCATTCTTTGGTCTTTCCCTGTCTACGGCTAGTGGTCAACTTTCCAAACAGGAATAGGAAATCTGGGGTGGACTATATACCCTTTGTCCAGGACATTCTAACAAACCTGGCCTGGATCAAGAAATGGATCTGCTACAAACATTTGTTTTTGTTGTGTGCCTCCAAGTCATTTTTGACTTACGGCGACCCTAAGATCCTATCATAGGGTTTTCTTGGCAAGTTTCTTCAGATCTGAAAGAGTGTGACTTGCTCAAGATCATCCGGTGGGTTTTTATAATGGCACTATATAAATAAATGATAATAACAATAATATGCTTGAGTGGGTAATCAAACCCTGATCTCCAGTGTTATAGATCAACACTCAAACCACTACACGAAACATTACCCCCCTCTGAACCAAAGGAAAAAAGCAACTGAGCAAGGAAGCATCAATGGCAGGCAACAGTAGCACAAGGGCTGACTGGTAGACCCATTGCAGGGACACATATCTTGGCAGATGCCCAACCAAACCATTCCCTTTGTATCATTGTTGTTGATATGGAACTTCAAGTCATTTCCAACTTACAACAACTCTAAGACAAACCTATCACAGGGTTTTCTTAGCAAGATTTGTTCAGAAAGGGGTAGCCTTTCTCTTCTTCTGAGGCTGAGAGACTGCAACTTGCCCAAGGTCATGCAGTGGGTTCCTATGGCCAACCGGGGATGTGAACCCTGGATTCCCACGGTCCTAAGCCAATACTCAAACCACTACCAGCCCTCTCTCTGTGTCATACAGGCTTTGTGTAGACATCATGTCAAATCATGTTTTGTCCTTCTAATCATACACCAAAGCAGATTTTCCATTTACTCAGCACTTCTCTTTCTAGGTACAGTGGTCTCCAGAGAGGAGCAACAGCCTCTAACAGTGTTTTATCAATTTAGACACCATGCCAGCCCTTGTTTGGTTCCAATTTCAGTTTAGTCTATGGTTTTGGATTCCAACTTGTCAGATCAGAGATCAGTGGCTTAATATCTGAACAGAACCACTGTGTTTTGCAATCTTTTGTATTTTTAAAAAAGGGAAAATTTCTGTCTATCAAACATACAGCAGTATAATTTGATTTACTCTTAACTGCCTGATGAAAAGAATAAAATTACTATGGCATTCTAAGTCATCCTAGGAGACAGTAAATAATGCAAATTATAGGATGGGAACAGCCAAGTTGATATTGATGCATGGAAAGTAAGATATTAAAAGTCAAAACACACTCAAATGGCATTTCATTTCTGTAAGGCTTTTTCTGCATATGTTGGTGGCATAAAGTCTGCTATAACATCTTGTTCAGACCTGATACTATTATTATAGAACTATAAAGATACAACGCCTGGCTTCCATCTCCATATCTCTTCTCATCAACATTTTTGCTCCTGAATATGAAGGTCTAAGTAGAATACAAGTGTCACTGAAACAATAATGAAAGGCACAGCCATTTTAAAACATGGGCTTTCCTCTTTCTCTCCCCCCTTTGGGTGGATTGCAACATTTAATTTCAATCAGCTATGACTGTTTAATTTCAATTAACTCTTGGCCTCAAAAATGGAAGAGAGGTGTTAATGAATGCTGGACACTCTTCTCCTTACTCAGCCTTATCTTCTAGCAATGGAGAGAAGAAAGACCAAAGCGTATCTTCTTTGGTTTCCCAGCCATATGTACTATGTCAGCTTTCTCAGGCTGGTCTCTTTCAGATTCAATAGTAATCATAGGTTGGGATGATGGGAATTGTAATAATAATAATAATAATAATAATAATAATACTTTTTATTTATATCCCGCCCCTCTGCAGAGCATTTGGGGCGGCTTACAATATTACAATTTCCATTAAACAAAACATAAAATCCCGAATCCCACCCATCCTTTAAGAAATAAGAGTTCTTCTTATTTTAGACTGGGTGGTGCTGGGCCTAGTGTCTCTCCCCCAGATGACATCAGATGGTAATGGAGGGAGACACCAGGTTGAGAAGGCTCAGCTGTATAATGTACTATTGAAGGGGGGCAAACATTTGGATTTCCATATGTTACAACTCCCATCAGCATGGCCAATGAAAAGGGATAATGAATATAGACTAAAATTAATTAATTAATTAATTAATATTATTATGTTTATTTATATAGCACCATAAATTTACATGGCACTTTACAGAGATTAATTAGTTGATTAATTAGTTGATTAGATTTTTCCCTGCCTTCAATTTCAGGCTTATAATCTAAAAAGACATGACACAAAAGGAAAAGTGAATGGCAGTGGGGAAGGGGAATAAGTCCAGTGGTTCTTCTCTCCCTTTGAGGTCTGGACCATGGCAGATGGACTGGAGGGAGGACTCTTCTTCTTATTCTAGGCTAGGCCCAATAGAGCTGGCCTGCTTCTCTCCCTCTGAGGCTGGATGGAATCAGATGGACTGATGGGAGGGCTCACTTCAGAACTTCCCCATTCCTATTTAAAGATTCAGCTATATTGCCACCATCAAGGTGAGGTGCTTATAAGGTAAGATGCGACTTTATAAGACTGCAGCTCCCAGAATCCCCAGTCAGCATGGATATCAGCATGGCTGGGGGATTTTGGAAATTGTAGGCATTTCTGTGCCCCTCCTGCGCAAGACAATAGGCAGCTGAAGCAGAGGAATGTCATCCAGCCTGGACCCACAGGAGGAGAAAAAGCAGAATCTTGGGTACTCCCATTAGGCAAATAAATACACATTGCTACTTGATTGCCTTTAAAATTGTACATTATTGTGCTTTAAAACTGTATGTTAACAGTGTACATTAGTAGAACATGTCCACTCTGTAAAGTCATCAACACATGTGACTGCAATACACCATTTACAAAGGTTTGAAAGAGTAACATAGGTTACAAAAACCTTACCATTTCCAAGTCTCCATCAGCAACTGCTCTTAGAAGTTTGTCCACCTATAAAATAAATAAAACCAGAAAGAAATGGAATTTCAGTTTCATTGTTTGGTGTTAACCACCCTCGAGTTGATTCCGACTCATGTCAACTCTGGGGATGAGACATCTCCAAGACTCCTCCACTGCTCTTAGATCCTGCAAATTCATACCCTTGCCCTCTCTAATGGAATCTATCCATCTGGCATGTGGTCTTCCTCTCTTTCTTCTCCCTCTACCTTTTCTAGCATTATTGTCTTTTTTAATGAGCTATGCCTTCTATGTTGTGGCCAAAGTATGACAGCCTCAACTTGATCATTTTGGCTTCCAGGGAGATTTCAGGCTTGATCCACACTATCCTCAGCATGCTTCTTCAGCACCACATCTCAAATGAATTTTCTCATTTGCTTTCTTTACTGTCCAACTCTTGCATCTGTACATGGTAAAGGGGGATAAAATGGCTTGTATGTCTCACATCTTGGTATATCCTGTACTATCCATATGCTCTGAAAATTTACTGTCCATTTCCAATTTGCAGTATAAGGATCAATTCAAATAGTGAGCAGAACCCATTGGAACGATGGCTATTGCAGTTCAACATACTGCAAGACATCAGTATGGCGGAGCCTCCTATATATGAACCCTTCTTAAATTATATAATTTCTAAAGCATGGGGGGCACAGTGCTCTTTTATGTCAACATCTCCTTGCCAATGGAAAGCAAGCATTTCTGGGAGAAAGAAATTAGAACTCTTCCTGATGTGATAGATTTCTAACAGACATTTCTGAAAAGAAGTAGATTGTAGGTTTCCCCAACCTGCATCTGAAGTTGCCCATTTCTAGGAAGAGCTCTACTGCATGATCCACATGGACTTAACTTTTATTTCTAATTTACAAGCAGAGAAATGAGACACAGCAACCTGATAAAATGTGGACTTGGCTAAAAAGAGACTCCAAAAACATGACTGAGGGTGCTAGAGTGGCTGATAAGCTGTGTGCCATTTTCCTATTCATAATTAAATAAATAATATTTTCCTGCAAAAACAAATACCGGTATTTAAATCTGGGGCAGTTATTGGCTTGAAATACTGATCATGGTGGTGGTGGTGGTGATGATAACTCTGGCTTAACTGTATTAAAGGTGTAATTCTTTGTTAATTTTCTTCCTGAAAGAAGCAGTGAGTCATTTTAGTAATTTTCTTCCTGTTATGACAAAGTCTTTGAAAACTATGCAGTTCTTGAAGCCCATTCACAATGACTTATTTTGTGCCAAATTTGTGTTTGGTTTTGACAGAAAATAGCACTTTCTGCTCAGGATAGAGAGCAGAAAATGCTCTTTTTTCCACAAATAAACCACGCGCAAATTTTACACAGAGTAAGGGCCTCTGCAGATGGGCAGCTATGGGCCGCCCCGGTAACTGGCGGATCGGGGCCGCGGCAACCCCATGCTGCAGCCCCAATCCTCCCTTTTGCCGCTCCGAAAAGAGCGGCAAAATGACACTCCTTTTAGGGGCGGCAAAAGGCCGCCCTAAGAGCTGGCGCCGTGGCTCTTCAGTGCCCTTTTGGCGCAGCATGTTCAAACGCTGCGCCGGGAGGGCTCCCTGATGCCGCGCACCATGCATAACGGCACGCGGCGTCAGGACAGCGTTGCCGTGGGTTTGGGGTGGCTGGTGTGTGGCTGCCCCGCCCCAACTCTACCCCCATAGAGTTGGGTCTGCAAGAGGCCCAAAGTCCCCAACTGCAAAGATTTTCATCAGTCCAGGATTCTTCTCATCATGCTTTCTCAACATTCAAAATATATGTTTTTCTATCACTTTAAAAAAAAAATGAAATATTCTTTCCTCCCCTAAATTCAATACAGTGAAAGTGCAACAAAATGTTGTCTTATTCAATAAGAAAGAACTGCAACAAATTACAGGGAAATAGCACTGAAGTAAAGTTGGATTAAAGAATGAGGCCATGGGCTTCAGAGCTGAAAGGCCTAAGCTGCTGGTAATCTTTTTTCCCTTATTTGAACTACATGCAGGGGCATAGGTTTGTCTCTTTAAGGAAAAGCAAAACAAAAAAAGCAGCGACTGAACAAATGTTGATATGCTACACTTCTTATTTATACAACAGCAGCTTACAGCTGTTTCCATATTGTGTCCTGCTGCTTTGGCAGTCTTTAAACAGAGGCCGGATGGCCAACTGTTGGGGATGCTTTGATTTTGAGTTCCTGCATGGCAGAAGTTTGGACTGGATGGCCCTTGTAGTCTCTTCCAACTCTATGATTCTATAAGACAAATGGTCCCTCCCCCCCTTAAATTCCTGAATGACAGAAAGAACATTTGGGAAGGGAAAGCAGGAAGGACTGAAAGTCCCCTGCCTGCATCACAGCCCTTGTTAAATAAAAAAAGAATTATTCCAAACCATGCATTACATATTCAATGTCATATTGTTTTAGAACAAACATGGTAATCCTATGGGGCAGGAGAAGCTCTTTCTATCAAGCAACAGGAAAAAATGGAGAGCAATTTTCCCCTTTTTTATTTCCAGGGTTTGTTTTTAATCCTTTAACATTCCCCTCCCAATGATTCGAAAGGGAACAAATTAGTCTTCTCCTCCAGTGTCAGAGTACAGGTCATGGACCTTTCTATATCTGCAACAAGGAAATCTACGACCCCTTTCTCAAAAGGATCAAATGCTCTCTCTAGTTTGTGTGTTCTTCCTCATTTAATAATTTTTGTTATCTTGACCACATTCTGATGTCCCTTGGCCACATGTGTCTAAGGATTCACTTGTGAAATGTTAGAAGGTATGATTTTGTTGGATGGTGTTTGCATAATAATGAAGAATAAAACAAGAATTGCTTTGACACTCTGGATCTGCACTGCACTGCCAGTGCCCCAATGCTTCATCAGCTTACCTCTTTATAAATAGCTTTTGTTTCTTCTTGTCTCACTGCTGTTGCTGATGATGATATTGGAGAAGATAAACTGGTGACAGATGATACTTGGCTGATGGTGTCCTCACCACACACAGAAGATCTAGCTAGGGGCTGACAGAAGCAGTAAAGAAAACAAAAGGAGGCAGCATCAACATACTCTTAGTGCTTGAGCAGGTAAATATCTTTACACTAAGGAAGGGTTTCCAAACAAGACACTTGGTTTACCTGAGAAGCACTCTTCCCTCTTTCAAATGTGAGGTATTTCAGCTCCATTAAAGATAAAATCTACAGGCGGAAAGATAAAATATTAATGAACAAGCAGTTGCAACACTGCTTTTAAGTTGCTGACTGGAAGATAAACATGACATTAGCAAAGAGGAGATGAGATATAAAAATAAATCAGAGAACACCTCTGATTTGTAACATTGATCTTGTATTCTATTCATTTCAGAAGCAGAATCATGACCTTCCTCCACTCAAAGCAAATAGAAATTATTTTTAAGAGGCCCTGGTTCTCTATGTTCTTATTAATTTTAAGCTAATTTAAAAAAGACTCAAGAAGATTTATATTTTAAAAGCCTCCAAAGAACAGATAAGGAAAAAGAACTGAATGCACATTGCAGGGACATCTCAGAAACAAAACAGTGACCTTCATCTGTCAAAACAAATGGACTTTTGTTACAAGGCTCTAGCCATTTCCCTCTCTGAAATTAAGTAATTAAAAATCACAGAGGAAATTGATTTTTTAAAAGCGTCCATATAATAGTTAACAAAAAGTACCGTAGAATTTAATGCACATTGTGATGGAGTCTCTTTCATTCGATTTTGAATATCTGGGTTGGCTCCATTCTGCAGCAGCACTTCTATGATCCCTTGGTAGCCCCAGCGGGCAGCTATATGAAGAGGGGTGTCTCCTTTTTCATTTCCAATGTCTAATTTACAAGAATGGATGTCATAATACACTAAAGCCTTGACACACTGGAAAGTTAAAACAAAACAATGAGGTTGATGAAAATATTATTCCACCAGACAATGAAATTAGAAACACGTAAAACTAGCTTCTGCCAAGTTAGACGATTTGTTCTCTTAACATAAGAAGACTCATGCTGGATAAGACCAAACGTCTATCTAGCCCAGCATTTGGTTCACATGGTGGCCAACCAATTGCACAGGAAACGTACACAAGTAGGACACAAGAGCAAGACCACAGCCCCAATCCCATTCCCCAACACTTGATACACTGAGGCATTCTCTGATACTAGAGGGAATATATATCAATAATAATAATAATAATAATAATAATAATAATAATAATAATAATATTGCAAAGCAATCGAGGCAGCGTGCAAGTTAAAACAAGGCAACCGTTAAAACAATTCTGTCCCCCCCAATCCCTAACCCACCCACCCCATAAAAATTGAATTAAACCAGTAGAATAATTAAAATATCAAACTAAAACAACTCAATAACTTAAATCTTAAAATAAACAGTGGTGGCTGGGAGCAGCAACCACCCAACTCTGTTAGGGCGGGAGCGGTATTCCGGGAAGGCCTGCCGGAAGAGATCCGTCTTTACTGCTTTTTTAAAGCAGTCAAGAGTGCTAATAAGACAGATCTCCTCGGGCAGGCCATTCCATAATCTCGGAGCGGCCCTGACTTGCAACTAATAGCCCAATTCTTCATGACTTCCCCCTCAATTTAACATGGCCAGTTTGGCAGCAATCACTACTTGTTGTAATAGTGAATTCCACAGGTGCTGCAGGAATACACTTGTCCTTCCACATTCGCTGGGGTTAGGGGCACAGGATCCCAGTGAAAGTGGAAAAAAACACAAATAAATAAACAATACTTTTTAAACCTGAGAACACCTCTCTAGGAATTTCTGGATTCTCCAGCAGAACCCTGTGGTCAACATCTGCCAGAATTTGACCATAGAATCATGTTGCAAGACCAACAAATACCTAGAGAAGTGTTTTATCTAGGAATCTTTAAGTCCTCCAGTGCAACTCTATAGTCAGCAGACTTTCTCTAGAGGACCTAGAAATTCCTAGAGAGAGCATATTAATCTAAGCCACAAATAATCAAATCCATAAAAAGAGTCCTTTTATCTGACTCTCCCACTATTCAGATTCAGTGAATGATCCTGACCTCTAGTATTATGCAAAAGGGATAAATGCTCATCCTTATCTAATTTTAAAAGACCAGGCATAATCTTGCTCACTTTTTCTCTAAGCTAAAGAGCCACAAACAGTGCAACCTATCTATTTGGCAGGATTGTTGCTTGATATATTCTACTTGCCTTTTCCACTTTTATAATACCCTTTTTCTAAATCTTGGCTCAGTATTATCTATTGTTAAGTGTGACCCTTCAGATGTTTTGGACTACAAATCCCACAATCCCTTACCATTAGGCATGCTGATGCGGGTTGAAGTGCAAAACATTACTGATGCAGGTTGAAGTGCAAAACATTTGAAGGGCAATAAATTCTCCTCTACACTGACTCACACCGACTCACTATATTGATTCACTGAAGTCTACATTGACTTCAGCACTGGCTCTCCACGGTTTCAGGCAATATACCTTACCCAGGCCTCCTTGTAAATGCATGCAAAGCATGTGGTAGATAACTGAGAATACAGTAAAGCATGCAATCTATCACTGAGCCTATTTTTAATACACACATCATTGCATAAGACAGTAACAGCATGATCTCTCTAACATGCAGGCCCAAAATTAACATCTGCATTTTTTCCCTGTTTGCCTGATGAAGAAGCCAGTGTGACTTTGAAACCTTGCAACATGTAGTTGTGCATTTTGGTTGGCCCAATAAAGGTATCAATGTTTGGATGTTTTTGGATTAGCATGATCTATCTGTAAGCAATTAATGGAGAAGCAGCATGGTGTAGTGATTTGAGCATTGGACTATGATTCTGGAGACCAGGGTTTAAATCCTGGTTCAGCCATGAAAACTCACTGGGTGATCTTGGACAAGTCACATTCTCTCAGCCTCAGAGGATGGCAATGGCAAACTCCCTCTGAAAAACCTGCCAAGAAAACTCTGTGATAGGTTCACTTTAGGGTCACCGTAAGTCAGAAATGACTTGAAGATGCACAAGAATAATAAGCAATTAATATATATAAATTGTTTCTGTCAACATGGCAGCTACCCCAAAAGCAGGGCTTTCACAAACTATGAGGTAAACTAGGCTGAGAGATATCAAAGTGAACAAGTAAGCTTCATGGATAACTAGGAATCTCCCTGCCCTAGCTTAACACTCAAATAACTACATCATACTGGTGCTCTCATATACTTTTCTCTAGATAGGAGTACAGCAATGATCCCAAGTTTCTAATCTTCAAGGATGTAGAGATATCTCTGAAAATGTGATACCAAAATGTTTTTCCGCAACTCACTGTTTTAATAAAAGGTGAGATTCTGCAGAGTATACGCATGATAAATATTAATTAAATTTGCTACAGACTACTTACATCCTCATGTCCATAAGTGCAAGCCAAGTGAAGTGCTGTGTTGCCATTATTGTCTTGTACTTCATTCCTTGCCTTATAATGCAGCAAGAGAAGCTGAAAAGGGAAAAGCCAGCAAATGTTTTTATAAGAGGAAGAGGGAGATATAAGATGATATTTTGGCACAGAGCTTGGAAATAATACATGCTCAATAGAGTTTCAAAATAACCAAAAGTTAGAGGAAAGGAAGTCATTTTAATTTGATGTGGTTGTGAATGTGAAGTTTTGTTTACATGTTTAAATGTATATGTGTAGGTAAACTATGTCAGTTGTGTTTTGTTATGTTTATTGCTATATGTAAAAAATAGATAAATAAATAAATAAGAAATGTTACTTTTTTGGACAATAATTCCCAGATATCCCCAGACAGCCTGGATTCTGGATCTAAGATTCTGGGAGTTATTATCTAAAACAGTAACTTTTCCAAGATCTGTTTTAATGGCTCAGCTAAGTGCCCAAGCAAAATCAAATCACTAATCTACTTCTTTTCTTGAAAGCTGCTAAGAAATAATACCACTCTTTCATTATTATTATTTTTTTGCAACTGCTTTGACTGCATTCCTAAACATAACCCTTGTCATACACTATTTAAAACCTATTAAGAGTTATAGCCAAGCTACATAGATGCTGTCTCCTATTAGAAACTGCAGAGGCAGACTCAAGGTACATCTAACGCATGGAGTCAATTTGATGGAGGACTTCATCATTCTTGAAGGTCACAGTGGCTATCATTCAAAGAGTTTCTTTCAATAATGGCATTTTCATAAGGAACTACTCAAACATTTCAGTTACTTCCCAAACTTTACCCCTATGATACGTCACATAGTACACAGGGTGGATTTTATATGTTTGTGTTTTTCCTTGCTAGTTTTTTATCCCCACTCTTCTTCTAAAGTGTTTGGCATTATAGGTATCTCATAGCAATCCAGCCACAAAAACTGAACTAGGGTCCAAAACACACTGCAAAAATAATCCAGTTGGAGACTGCTTTAAATGCCCTGGCATAGTACTAGGGAATCCTGGGAATTGTAGTTGTTGTACCAGAGCTCTCTGACAGTGAAAGCTAAATGTCTCACAAAATGACAGTACCCAGAATTCCCTAGCATTGGGCGAAGGCAGTTAAAGCGGTCTCCAACTGGATTATTTCTGTGTTTTGGACCTTCTTCATGGTCAAACCATGACCTTCATAGACGAGTACAGATTACTGAAGGGATTCCTATTCTGCCACCCCATGTAGTTATGGAGATGGGACTTGAAGGAAGGGAGACTTGGACCTTCCACAGGCTGGATTCTGATCATCCAGACAGATCACATGCCCCCTCTTCCCTAATGCTTCATTGGTTCCACTGGCATCTTTTTTTTAATGGCTGGTGTAAGCTGATTCTGTAATGTCAGAAGGAGTTATTGCAAAACCAAATCCACAAATGTCAATATTCCTCTCCAGAGGAAGTACTGGAAGACTGCCACTTTATCAAGCCCAATGTTTTATTAATGATTTGCTATTTACAGAAACACTGCAGTCGTCTTTCTGAATGACAAAGGGAACAGAAGAAGAGGACTTGCAACCTTTGTAACCGGGGACCTGCACAGATCATTTATTTCTATATGACACTCCCTCTCTCCTCTCCATATGTCTTAAAAAGCACTGTAGAGAATCTTGTTTAAAAATTGGAGAGGATAAGACTTTTTCTGTGTTTGTTCCAAGGTTACAGAAGTCATTTTCCAAAGAGAAATCATTTGCCTTTCATTAATTATGGGAGTGGTGGTGGTACTACAGACATGCAGAATCTTAAGCTAGCAGTGATTATAGCCTTTAACTTTAATATGATTACTTTGCCTGATATTAACCCAGAAAAGCTGACAAACATGCACAAATGTCTTGTTCAAATCCTTCAAAGCCTGATTCCTCTCACTCCTCTTTTGAAAGTAAGCACCGACAAGCTGTCACCACTGCCATTTTCCTGTCCAGGCATTCAAAAAGTTTCAGAAGCAATGCTGTGGCGGAGAGAGTAGAAGAAGTTGGAGCTTCTTTTAGGTGCTCCCAGGATGGACTATGCTCTCACCTTTTGCAACTCTACTCAGAGAAAGGGATGGTTCCTTCTTTTTGATAAGAGTTAAAGCATAATATACTCATCCCTCCCTGTTCATGGACTTGGGAATCCGCAGTCTTGCTCCTTCAGGGTGGCAAGTGGGTAGGGCCTCCAATATTCGCGATTTTTCTGATTTGCCGGAGGGGTCTGGAACAGATCCCCTGCAAATTGGAAGGGACGACTGTACTTACACTGACCCATGGATAAGTCAACCCAGGTTTTTTGGGTCAATTTGTTAACTAAAATTTTTAGTATGGTAAGAAGATTCTCTGGAATATCAACAGATGTGGTGCATGGGGCTGTGAGGGGTAAGCGACAGAAACAGGAGCATGGCTCTTACAAAACCAAGCAAAATCTTCCATTCTTACAAGAGGTTCTTTGGAACCTTTCCACTCTAGTTGTTTTTATTGTTTATAAGGTGCACTGAATCATATAATAAGGGATTGTATTAAACTTGCCCCTTTCAATCTCAAACCAATACACAGATTTGCTTCCCCTATAATCCCCCAATCCCCTCCCCCACCTTTTGTGGGACAAAAAATCCCAACCTAAAATGGCAAATTGAATTGATGCCTGGGTATTGGACTGTGACTCTGGAGACCAAGGTTCAAATCCCTGCTTAGCCATGGAAACCCACAGGGTAACCTTGGGGTAAATTACACTCTCTCGGCCTCAGAAAGAAGCAAAGGTAAAACCCTCTGTGAACAAATCTTGCCAAGAAAACCCCATGACAGGGTCACTATAAGTTGGAAATAATTTGAAGGGACACAACAACAACATTTCCAGTGCATAACAGCCTTGCATCCTTCTGAGGTTGCTAAAATGAGTACCCAGCTTGTTGGGGGCAATTAGCTTACAGTTATAAACCACTTGGAGACAGCTTAGTGCAGTATGAAGCAGTATGTATGAAACTGCTATTGCTATTGCTAGTGTGAACCTCAATGGGGAGGTTTGACCCCCCTACCCCCTGTGCAATTACCCACTCCTGCTTTATACCCTTAAGTCTCAACACAAAATTATGCAAAACACATTTTTAAAAAAATTAATACCTTACAGCAGGGGTAGGCAACCTTTCCCCTTTAAGGGCCGATGGACTTCAGCTCCCAGTAGCCTCAGCCATGTTGGCCAATAGTCCCATGTTGGCCAATAGCTCCTGGGATTCTGGGAGCTGAAGTCCCTCGGCCCTTAAAGGGGAAAGGTGGCCTACCCCTGCCTTACAGCAATCACAACATAACATGCCAAAGACTAAGAATGTATTCTTGATAGGAATAGTTCCAGATATGAGGCCACATATTCCTGGCTGGGGCCCCTCTCCATTCAGCAGGCCCTGGTGGTGGTGGTGTCTGGCCGCCATTTTAATTTTCTGTTATGCTTGGGACTGACACCAAACAGGATAACAAGACAGACAGATGAGGATAAAATAAATTAAATGGAAGCCCTGCTGGAGACATGACAGCAACCCAAGTATGCCAGGTGCTGACTTCATTTGTCTGAAGGTGCCAGCCACAGATGCTGGCGAAATGTCAGTAATAAACTCTTCTAGAACATGGCCACATAGCCCAAAAAATACACCAAAAGCCATGGATGCTAGCCACGAAAGCTTTTGACTTCACAAACAGGATTCAGTTTTCTTTTGTCAATCAAGACAAAGTCTAGAGATTGCCTGAATCCATAGGCAGTCAGCAAGACAGTTCCAGGTTTTGACAAAATCATGAATGAGATCAAGGAGCAAAAAATGATTGAATTTTATGTTCACAATTGGGATTGATTTTACTGTTTATATTTTTCTGAATAAATTAGAGTCTAATGGCTCTATTTAGATTTGCATTTCATGCACTGAGTTAAAAGCTTATTTTCTGAATTTCAGTTTGTTCACCCATAGTAAGTGGTCCAATTTGTGGTTCAAAAATTAGAAACTTGACCTCTTCATCTTCAAATGTGATATTACTTTTGTAGAGGGTGCAAACATTAACCAAACATTTCCTAGGGGTGTGGGGCATAGAAAATGTTGCGAACTACTGCTCTACATCTTCTGGACTTCAGTGCCCAGAAGTCCCTCCACCTCAATTATAAGGGATTGTGGGGACTATACTTCAAAACATTTGGACCCAGTATTAAGCAAAATCTCGAGAAAAGTCCCAATTTTCCTGTCCACAGCAGCAGCTAAAATAAGTTTTTTTGCTTTCAACAAACAAGAAGTACTGGGTTGAAAAGTACATTAGCTGGTGATAGTTGTGCTGATGATGATTTTAAATGAGACTTCAGTAAAACCTTTCATTCACCCTTTGATGCTTACAGTAACATTCTGATATCCTTTCTGACAGGCCAGGTGAAGTGGTGTTGACCCGTGGTAATCCGTAGCATTGACAACGGCTCCTTTGGAGACTAACAAATCTATTAAAGAGGCTTGCCCTGTGGGGGGAAAAGGCTTGTTACAATCAAAATGTCATCTGTTTCACAGCAAGCAAAGGAAGTTTCATTTTTGGAGTCAAACAGGGAAGTTAGTAATCTTTTTTCCCTTGCTTATACAAGACATATGGTAGCTCTCCTAGCATTTGTTCAGGTGCTAAATGTCCCTCAACTGACAGCAGGGATTAACAGCAGGTTATTCTAGGTTTGGACTCAGCAAAGGACTTTCTAACAATAATAAATGAATCATGGAGGAAACCTAGTAAGAAAGGAATGCACGTGCAAATTACAGGTACACAGAAGAGTGATCAGTCCTGGTCTGGGTGAAGGAATTGTAATTAAGCAGCTTCTCAAATAATAAACTTCCATGTCATCCTGATGCAGCAGAAAGGATTAAAGCAGATATTCAGGACTGACTATACCAGTTTCCAAGGGATAACATTGACTCAGAGTTTCAAGGCATCCTAAAGGTTATGCAGTCCAGCCCTCTGCCAAGCTGAAAGATCTTCTTTCCATACCCTCCCAGCAACAACAGCAGCAGCAACAGCAACAGCAACAGCAACAGCGGCGGAGGAGGAGAGAGAGAGAGCTGAGAGCGGGACAGCTACAAAAACTGCCCACCTGTCCTACATCCTCCTGCTCTTTCCACACTTTCCCAGCAGCAGCAGCAACAGCAGCAGCAGTAGTAGTAGTAGTAGTTTGGAGCTCGCCTCACTGTCCATCAACATTTGACTACCTTATTAGACCCCTGGTTTCTTGTAACAGGCAATGTTATTGAGTACTTTTGGCTATTACTTTTCTGTTCTTGCCATTGTTACATCTTCTCCTGTTGACCATTGGGCACTGAATTCTTTCCTTCCCATGGCTCCATGTATTTCTCCTAA
Organism: Phrynosoma blainvillii; assembly: GCA_026167975.1. Classification (NCBI taxonomy): domain Eukaryota; kingdom Metazoa; phylum Chordata; class Lepidosauria; order Squamata; family Phrynosomatidae; genus Phrynosoma; species Phrynosoma blainvillii. The sequence goes on along the minus strand of JANUYF010000007.1, from coordinate 16,013,153 downwards.
CCTGATCCCCATTCACCCGCTTCCTATCGCCCAGCTTCCATTCTTCTGTTCACTCTGGAACTGTCGCTCTGCTGCCCCTAAAGCAGTGGCAATTCATGACTTTTCCCCCCCTCTAAATCACTTAATCTCCTCGCTCTTACTGAAACCTGGCTCCCAGCCCTTGATACTGCTACCTCCGTGGCCTCTCTTTTACCCACACAAGCTGCTCTGAGGGTCAAGGAGGAAGAGTCAGTATCTTACTGTCTAATTCCTGCCAGTTTCAAGTTCTATCTCCCCCCCCCCCCCCCCCGCTATTGTTTCTCTTCGTTTGAGTTTCATTCTATTAGACTCTTTTTTCCTCTACATCTGCGGGTTGCAGTTATCTGTTGCTCTCCTGGCTCTGCTACCCAGTTTCTCTCTGACTTTTGAGTCATGGCTCACATTTTTTTCTATTGGATGCAGTCCCCTCTCTGATTCTAGGTGACTTTAACATCCACTTTGACAATTCCAAGAATCTGACAACGTCTCGCTTTGGTTCCCTCTTAGCCTCTTTCGGTCTTCAACCTTATTCCAATTCTTCAAATCATTCACTTGGTCATTGTCTTGACTTATTTTTTCCCGCTAACTGTGTCATTTCTGACTACTTGGTAGATGATTTTCCATTATCTGATCATTATTTAATTTCTTTTACTCTTGCTTATATTCCACCCCCTCGTCGTACTGTTTGACGTTATTTTCGTGATCTTCAGTCTGTTAATTGTGACCATCTCAGTCAGATCTTGGATTCATCTCTCTCCTCTTTAAATTTTGGGGGCTCTGCTGATTCAGCAATGTCTTTATTTAACTCCACTCTTTCTTCAACTCTTGACAGCTTTGCCCCTGTCTTCCTCCATGACAAGACCTCAGCCCTGGCTTACTCCTATAGTTAGGTTTCTCTGGTCCTGCTCTCGAACAGCCGAGAACGTCTTTGGAAAAAGTCCAGGGAGTGGGCTGATTTTATTCATTATAAATTTGTACTTTCTTCCTTTTCACGTGCCTTATCCATGGCAAAATAGAATTATTATAAATTATTGATTTGTGCCAATAAGAGGCGCTCGCAGCGTTTGTTCTCCACCTTCAATACTTTGCTAAAACCTCCTTCTCCTCCAGCATCTTCATTATTCTCTCCTAATGATTTCACTAAATATTTCATCTCAAAGATTACCACAATTCACTCTAAGATAGCCCTTCCTGATCTTTCATCTACTACTGATTTTCTATCACTCTTGGCTAAAAAAAATTGTATGTTTCCTCCTGTTTCTTTGGATGAACTCTCTTCACTGCTGAACGCTTCCAAACCTGCAACTTGTTCTCTTGATCCAATTCCTTCTCATTTTCTAATCTCTATAGCCCCTTCTTTTCTGCCCTTACTTCTCCATATCTTTAATCTCTCTCTCTCTATTGGCTCTTTCCCTTCAGTCTTTAAACGTGCTCTAGTTTTCTCAATTCTGAAAAAAACATTCTCTCGACCCCTCTTATCTGTCTAGGTATTGTCCTATTTTTCTTCTTCCTTTTCTTTTCAAGATTTTGGAATGGGTTGTTTATTCTCGCTGTCTTGAGTTTCTTGAAGCCAACTCCATTCTTGATTCCTTTCAGCCCAGTTTCCGCCCATGGCACTCTATAGAGATAGCTCTCACGAAGATCTCGGATGATCTTTTGCGGGCCAAGGCTAATGGCTTTTACTCTGTTTTCGTTCTTCTCGATTTGTCTGCGGCCTTTGACATCGTTGATCACTGTCTTCTGGTTGATATACTTTCTGACCTTGGGTTCTCAGATTCTGTCCTTGATTGGTTTAAATCTTATCTGTCAGACATCTTTTGTAGTGGCCACGGGTGGTCAGGCTTCATCTTCTGTTCTGTTATCTGTTGGAGTTCCCAGGGCTCTGTTTTGAATCCCCTACTGTTTTCCCTTTAAACATTGTCCCTAGGAAAACTCATAAGTTCTTTTGGCTTCTCCTATCACCTGTACGCCGATGACACGCAGCTGCTTCTTTCCACTCCTGACCTTTCTTCAGTTCTTGAACAGCAAGTTTCGTCTTGTCTTACAGCTGTCTCTCAGTGGATGCGCCACTGGTGCTTGAAGCTCAGTATGTCCAAAACGGAGCTTCTTGTTTTTCCACCAAAGCCTACTGTTCAATACTGTTTTTCTGTTTCTGTTGACAATATTTCTATTCGACCTGTCCAGGAAGCCCGCAGTCTTGGTTTTATCTTTGATTCCTCTCTGTCGTGTATCCCCCAGGTTCAGGCCACATATATAGAATCAGAAAGGGGACTGCATCCAATAGAAAAAAATGTGAGCCATGACTCAAAAGTCAGAGAGAAACTGGGTAGCAGAGCCAGGAGAGCAATAGATAACTGCAACCCGCAGATGTAGAGGAAAAAAGAGTCTAATAGAATGAAACTCAAACAAAGAGAAACAATAGCTGGGGGGGCGGGGGGAGATAGAACTTGAAACTGGCAGGAATTAGACAGTAAGATACTGACTCTTCCTCCTCGACCCTCAGAGCGGCTTGTGTGTATAATATTGCTAAAATCCGACCATTTCTCTCAGCCTCTACTGCCAAGATTTTGATCCATGCCCTAGTGGTCTCGCAACTAGATTTTTGTAACCTTCTCCTGGCAGGGCTTCCTCTTTCTCACCTCCATCCTTTAATTTCAGTCCAGCATTCTGATGCACACATTATCACATCTGCTCACCGTTTCAACCATATTTCTCCTTTATTGTCATCCCTTCACTGGCTCCCCTTCCCTTTCCGTATCCAATATAAGCTTCTGTTGTTGATTTTTAAAGCCCTGCATGGGTTGGCCCCTCCTTATTTATCAGAGCTTCTTTCCCATTACTGTCCCACTCGTGCCCTCCGTTCTGGTAGTCAAGGTCTGCTGTCTCAGCCTAGGATTTTTACTGCTCCATCCCGGATTCGTCCCTTTTCACTTGCTGCCCCTCATTCCTGGAACTTCCTTCCCCCACGAGCATGGGGCATCACTTCTTTTACCAGCTTCAAAGCTGAGTTAAAGACTATACTGTTCAAGGAAGCATTCACAGGCAGTGCATGATGATTATTTGATGTTTTTAATTTGTTGCCTTCTTTGTATTAATATGTATTATTTTATTATTTTGTAGAATGTACACCATTGGCAGGCTTTCTTTATCTATTTTTATCTATTTTATTGACTGTATGTACAGCGCTATATAAATAGAGTGTAATAATAATAATAATAATAATAATAATAATAAGCCAAAACAATATAGACTGTGGGCCAAGTCAAAATGGTGTCTTGTGTGTGTGTGTTGTGTGCCTTCAAGTCATTTCCGACTTATGGCGACTCTAAGGCCATAAAACCCTATCATTGGTTTTTCCTGGAAAGATTTGTTCAGAGGAGGTTTGTCATTGCCTTCCCCTGAGGATGAGAGCATGTGACTTGCCCAAGGTCACCAAGTGGGTTTCATGGCTGAGTGGGGAATCAAATCCTGGTCTCCTGAGTCATAGTCCAACACTCAAACCACAATGCCACACTGTCTCACACAACTGCCCTTTTTTAATCACCAAGGAAGATGATTAAATTACTGTTTAATCTAAATTACTAAATTACTAAATAAATTACTAAATAAACTAAATTACTATTGTATGGTGACTATGAAAGAACTGGAAAAGATACTGAAAAGCAAAGACCTACAACTGAACACTAAAGTCAGAATCGTTCAGGGCACTGTATTCCCAATTACCATGTACGGATGCGAGAGCTGGACAATGAAGGAAGCAAACAGAAAGAAAATCAACTCATTTGAAATGTGGTGCTAGAGAAGAGTACTTAGGATACCATGGACAGCCAAGAAGACAAACAAATAGGTTCTTGAACAAATCAGACCAGGGCTCTCCCTGGAAACAAAGATGATAAAGTTGAGACTATCGTACCTTGGCCACATAATGAGAAGGCAAGGATCACTAGAAAAAACAATAATGCTAGGCAAGGTAGAGGGTAGAAGAAAGAGAGGAAGACCACAAACCAGATGGATAGACTCGATCAGGGAAGTTATGGGCAAGGCAATGGAAGATAGGGATTCCCGGAGATGTCTCATCCACAGGGTCGCCATGAGTCGGAACCATCTCGAGGGCAGCTAACAACAAAAGGTGACTACAAGTGCCAGAAGGATGATCAGAAGACACATGCTCTGTTTATTAGTTACATTTATATGCTGCTTTTCCTCTGCCTTCCAACTTTATTCTTGCAACTGCTCTATGAAATAAATCAGGATGAATGAGAGGGACTGGTCTAAAGTCATCCAGTAATTTTTAAACAAAAATTTAATAAACAAGCAAGTAAAGGTTTTCCCTTGACAAGATTGTCTATCATGTCTGACTGTAAGGGGCAGTACTCATCTCCGTTACTAAGCCAAAGAGTCAGCGTGGCCAGCATGTCTGCACAGAATGCTGTTATCTTCCCACCAAAGTAGTACCTATTTATCTACTTGCACTTTTACATGCTTTTGAACTGCTAGGTTGGCAGAAGCTGGGACTAGTGATGGGTGCTCCCTCTATCACATTGCACTTGGGCCCCGAACTGCCAATCTGATGATCTTGCAATCGAGCCACCACATACAACCACAAATACCCAAGTACAAACACACAAATAAGCAATAAATAACACGGTAGAAACAATATAACTATGTGCAGACTATATTACAATAATCATATATAAAAAACAGGGTGGCATATGAAAAGACAAGTTGCTTATCTGTAACTGTAGTTCGTTGAGTGTTCTGTGAACTCACACAATTGGGTCATCCTGCACCTCTGATTAGTGCATTTTTTGGAACCTTCTAGAATAGTTATATAAGGCTTTTGGCACCTTCAGCTCTCCCTCACAATTCCCACTCATTTACCTCAGTTCCAAAGGATGCCACAACAGCACCATCCCAAAGACCAAGGATGCAGGACATTGAGGGGGAGGATGGGTGGGTTTGTGAGAATTCTACTTGGTTAAGTAAAATAAACAGAGAGAATGGCCCTTGGAAAGCAAAACCTTTGGTTTGCAGTTAGAGAAGTACAGAGGTGGGGTGTTTTTTTGTTTTTTTTTAAAAAGACAGATTAATTGAAAGTTAAAGTACAAGAATAGATATCAGAGCGAATTAATTTATTGGTTTTAATACAGTGAGGAGAAGCTACTCAAGAGGAAAAGTTAATGAATGCTGCTATTCTGCTGGCAGATGGAGAGAAAATGAGGTAGGGTAGCTTGGCAGGGTGGGACATGTGAGGTAATGGGGGGAAGATATAGAATAAAGGCCAAGCTACTCAGTTCTAGAAGTTTCTGAATGTAGTCTCTGCACAGGTGTGAAGCCCATTTGTGTGAGGCAATGAGACAACAAAAAAGAATGCTGATTGGTACTGCAAATGAGCTGTTTTGAACATACTCTACAGTCCTATGCAACTCCAGTATATACACCAGTGTCTGCTGAAAGTGAAAAGCTGGAATACTATTGGAATATTCCAAGTACATAAGATTACAATGCTCACCACATATTGCAGCTACATGAAGTGGAGTGTATCCTCGGTCATCTCTAGAAAATGGGGTAACAATGGAAGGATCATTCAGTTTCCTAAAATAAAATTTAAAAAATTAGTTGACAAAGTACAATACATTTCACAAAATTGCTTTCCTTCCCTCAGACACCAAGAAAGATGGTTATATCTACACTACTTTAATATGGTGGTTACAGTTGGCCCTCCATATCCAAAGATTTTTTTATCCATGGATTGAAAATATTGCTAAAATATAAATCCCAAAAAGCAAACCCTGATTTTGCCAATTTATATAAGGGACACCATTTTACTATACCATTGAATTTGATGGGACTTAAGTATCCATGGATTTTGATATCCATGGGGGGCCTTGGAACCAAACCTTATCGGACAACAAGGGCACATCGTATTGTCTTTCATCATGACTGATCTCATTATCAAATGTTCTTTCATATTCGGTATTCTCATCTGGAATATTGGAATAATAATATGAATTTACCTTACAGAGCTGTTGCAAGGTAATCAAAATAATGAACATGGTACACAGTGACTAACCTATGGTCTCCATTGTATGCAGGATGCCACTTTGATTTCATGGAGTTATGCCCAAACACATTACTTACTCAACTGTTGTCCTTGCCAGCTATGTCAATAAATCCAGGCAAATTAGCCGTGAGGTAGAAATGGGGGTGTGATCTTCCAGATTTTGTTGAACTTCAATTCCCGTCTGCCCTAACTAGTCTGACCAACAGTGAGCCATCATCAGAATAGTAGTTCATCAACATTTGGAGGGCCAAAGGCACCCTACCCCTCTGTGGCAGGGGGATAGTATTGAGAATTCTGCTTTAACTAAGGTAATGGGGGCCAGAACAGATGGCTTTCTCATATATTCCAGTTATGTGCCCCTGTATCCTTTTTTACATGACTCTGATATATTCCTTGAATTCACTCCCTCCACACATTAGAAACAAAAAATAGGGTCACTTACATAGAGCTGTGTCATAATTCATTCTTTCCCCCTTGACAGCAACCCAACTGCATGCATATTTCACTCACATAGTTCATTGGGGCCTACTCCAAATTTAGATTCTGCAATTTTGTTCTATTAATTCAGGACTGTTTTTTTTTAATTTTAAACTCAAAACAATTTCATTTTCCAGAGATTTCAAACATCTGTCCTTGTAACTAGTTTGCAGTTTAAAACAACAACAACAAAATGACAGTCTATAATAACAAGGCTTTGTCTATTTCTCTCCCCAAAATTATCCATGGATGTTGCAAACTCTCCCTCATCCAGTTTCTGAGATTATTCAGATATAACAATAAACAACAGTTTGCAGTGCCAAGCTATGACTATTAATGTCGTCTGCGTCAAAGCCACTTGGAGAAACAATGATTTTGGAATAGCCACAAAGCAAGGATGGCACAATTTAGGGAAGCATTTTGATTTTCCATCCAAACCAATAAACCATAGTCTGGAATACTGCTCCACATGCAGAAGCTTTTGCTTAGGATAGCATCTGGAAATTTTGAGAGAAAGAAGAAAACTACCCAAATCATAATTTGTATGTGTCTGGAACACAAAGAATTATGTGTATGCATCCCAATGAAAACTGAGTTTCTCATCTAGTGTTCGTTCACTAATCCCATTTCAGCAAGCAATTTACACACAATTATCCTTAACTGATTTACACTGCAATCCTATAAAAATCTACTGAGAAAGTCCCAATGAACTAAATGGGACATATAATTTTCTAATCACAAAAATTATGTAATTACACATTTTTCAATGTACAGTTTTAAAACTGCAGGTCACATTAACACAAACTGCTGAATCACAGCTAATTACAGCTAGTGTTACCTCTGAACCAACCCATCATAATCTACTTTATGCTGTGTTAATTCCCAATAATGCCTTGAATTTTTTTTAGACCTTTGAAAATATTATCCTTACCCAGAAACCAGTTTCTCGCATGTTTCACAAAAACAGAGAGGATGGCACATTTTTTGTACAGTATCCTTATCGTTGTCCCCCTGGCTTAATAAGTGTTCTACTTCTTCCTGATTGCCTGAAGCAATGTGCTGTAAAGAAGAGCAAAAGATAAGGCGGATATTCATACAAAATCAAAACCAAACTGAGTTGGGGTGGAAGGAAAAAAAAGTAGAATAGTGAGCATGACAGTTCATTCACACTGTTCTACAAACATGAATCTATGTTTCCACCATGGCTCATCTGTTTTCTGTAATTTTTGAAGATTATATATATGTGTCCAAAAACTCACAAAAATATGCTGTTACAAGCTGTGACTGGCAGTGGCTCTCAGGCTCTTCTTCAGTGTAGGCTACAAAGAAAATCAACTTAGATACAAACAATTAAGGATCTGGCTATGAAAGTGTATTAATAATCCTTTAGAAAGGTTAAATGTATGCGCTTCAAAGCAGGTGAGTACTTTATCACTCTTATACACTTTTGCATGATAAGTTCTGCTCCAAACCAAATCTGGTCATGCGTCAGAAAGTGACCCATTGCACCAGAATGTAGCTGGAGATGCATATCTCACTGAAAGCAATGCAGTATGAACCTTTGCTCATGTATGGTATATGCACTCCAGTGAAGACTGAGATGCTCCTTAGATTTCTGTCTACAATTCCCAATTAAGAAAGTGATGTGTGCACAATTATTCTTATGTGATTTACAGCACAATTCTATAAACGTCCTACTGCGAAGTCCTAATGAGTACAATGGGACTTATTCCTAGATACATCATTTTCTAAGTGCGATTTTCTAATTTTCTAATTATATACTATATATGTTGACTATAAATCGATCTCATGTATAAGTCAAGGACAGGTTTGGGGGCCCAAATTATGGATTTTGATATAACCTGTGGATAAATCAAGGGTAAAACTTAGGGGTGTATAACAAAGGAATTAAAGGATGGAACAAAGGAAAACAATGCCAAAGAACTTACAAAATTTTAGTTGGCAAAACTATTTGTGCTCACACTTAAGGCTTGATGGATGAGAGAATAGAAGGGGGTCAGTGCTTCCAAGACAGATTGCACTATTGGCTTTTACCTGGGGATGGTTCCTTTTACAAGAGTTAAAGTGCAGTACTTACATTGACCCACGGATAAGTCGACTTAGGTTTTTGGGGTCAATTTTTTGACTAAAATTTCTAATTTATACATGAGCATATACAGTACTTAAATATTTTTGAAGTACTGTAAATACTCATGTATAAGTTAGAAATCTCAGTTTTTTGGGAAGTTTTGAAATCATGTTTATGATGCCCCTCAGGCTATTTCTAGTGATTTCTTATTATTCTATTTCTGGGATCGGGGGGAGTTACTTTGCAAAAACAAAAACAAATCTTGCTACTCCTTAAAAAACAGCAAGTTTTGTTTGTCATAACATACTCTCCAGATGTACCAATTTGGCAGAGGCAGTCCTGAGCAGTCTTCTGTCATCCCACTTTTTCAGTTGCTCTTAAAATATCGAGTTTCTCTTTCCTCCTCCCACCTTCCCACTTTAACTTCAGCTTACTTCCAGTGCTGTAAATGGAGTCCAAAATGCAAAATAATAATAATAATAATAATAATAATAATAATAATAATATGGTTTATTTATATACCGCCCCTCTGGCTAACCAATCGAGGCGGTGAACAACAGAGTACCTTAATACATTACAGCAAATTAAACAACAATAATACAATAATACATTGCAGCAGATTAAATAATGTCCTTCCCCCCTCCCCAAACATCCAACAAAAGCAGTTTGGACTCAACTAACTCAGCAAGAGAGAGAAGAGAGGAGGGGGCAGAATCTTGTCCTCAGTAGGCTCAAGCAAAAGCATACTACTACAGCCTCTCCTGGCTTTTGTGCTAATCCTTATTAATATTTTTTTGTCATCTTGACTGCACTCAGATGTTACCTCACTACACGGCTCAGCTTTCATCTGTGAAATCTTAGAGATATTGCATAGGCTTGCTTGGGCTGCATCTCCATTGCAAAACTAATCTGGTTTGGCACCATTGTAAGTGCCATGGCTCAAGGCTATGGAGTTCTGAGAACAGTAGTTTGTTGTAGCACAACAAACAACCGTTCTCAGAACTCCATAGCATTGAGCCATGGCAGTTAAAGGGTGTCAAATTGGATTTTTTTCTACAGTGCAGATGCAGCCATGGACAGTAGCCCAACTCATCAGATGCCTCTGATGCAAATGGGCTGCAATCCATGAAAGTTCGTGCCAAATAAAACCTGTTAGTCTTCAAGTTGTCACAAGACTCTTTCTTCTTATTCAAAATATGGATTACAGTTGGCCCTCCATTTTCACGGTGGATCCGTTCCGGACCCACCCCGCAAAAATGGAGACTCACCAATATTCAAGCCCCATAGGCTTGAATGGGGCATGTGCCCGTGAGTGCATGGCCCATTGATTTCAACGGAGGTCACCCCTCCATGAATTTGCCCCTCCTTGAGGTCCATGAGAACGGAGGGGCAACTGTACTTTCTTTAGTGAAAGCCAACATGGTGTAGAGGTTTGAGCATTGGACTATGACTCTGGAGACCAGGATCTTGGATAAGTCACACTCTCTCAGCTGGCAATGGCAAATCCTCTCTGAAGAAACTTCCCAAGAAAATCCCATGATAAGTCTGTCTTAAGGTCACTATATGTCAGAAACAACTTGAAGTAACACAACAACAGCCATATTGCTGTATCATCATTCCTGCTTGAATTCATATTAAAAAGACAAAATCAAGCTACATCCTTGATGTTACATGACCTAAAAATAAACACAAAACACGGGGATGTATGTTTAACCACATGTTTCACACTAAAGAGCTTTCAGAATATATCTCTGGAAAATGCAGAATCTATCTTTCCGTTAATGAGAATTCTCCAAGTGGAGAATATTTTTAACAAATGCATTTCATAAACATTTAAAACATAAACAATAATGGAATCTAAACAATGAGCTTGACTCAGCTGTTTTTCTCTACCAGCAGGAGGGAAAAAACAGCTCAAGAGAACTTTCATCATATTAAAGATTAAACACTTGCCCTAGCAAAATTCCTTTTAACAGCCTGACTATGCAAACCAAGCTCTTAGAACCTGAAAAAATCTGGAGATCACACCAGAGGCTCACAACTACACTTCAGGAAATGAGGAGAAGGGAACAAAGCAGGTGATCATAGAATCATTGCCTCAAAACAGACAGGCGCTATAAAGCGCCTTCCAGGCACTTTGGGGGTGGTGGCGGCGGCGTTTAAATGACATATGCCCCCAAATCTCACAGAAACTGCGGCTAGGTCCCCTAAGGCTGCCTAAACCCAGCTGCAAAAGGAGCGGCAAAAAGCTGGTCCTTGCCAGTGGCTCATTTAGGACTGTGGCAGTGGCCCGCTTTAAGAGCAGGCCGTGTGGTTGTCATGATCACCGGGTGATCATAGGTGAAGCAGCCTCTGAACTCTTTCCCATGCCCATCTGCATGATCCCCTTGAATCAGAGTTGGAAGAGACCTCAAGGGCCATCCAGTCCAACCCCCTGCCAAGCAGGAACTCAAAATCAAAAGAGATGGCCATCTAGCCTCTGTTTAAGAAACTTCCAAAGAAGTAGACTCCACCACACGTCAAGAGAGTGCGTTCCACTGTCAAACAGGTCCTACTGTCAGGAAGTTCTTCTTAATGTTGAGCTGGATTCACTTTTCCTGTAGTTTGCATCCGTTGTTGTGTCCTATTCTCTGGAGCAGTAGAAAACAAGCTTGCTCCATCCTCAATATGATACACCTTCAAATACTTAAACAGGGCTATTATATCAATTCTTAACCATTTCTTCTCCAGGCTAAACATGCCAAGCTCCCTAAAACTTTCCTCATAACAATTGACCACTTGCTCAGTCTCAGTGCACTTGACCAAAGTAAGGAAATTGGCAACCAGCTTTATCAAATCACAATATCAAGCAAAACCTCAACTACAATCTTGTTATCTCCTCTTTCAAAGTGGAAAAGAAGAGTGGAAAAGAACATTCTTTTAAGAAAATGATAAAGCTTTCATTTTCTTCTGCTTCTTAAGGGACAAGCTCTAAGCAGACCTGTTGTAAACTGAGACCTGTTGTAGTCTGAGCAAATTCAAACACTCTGTTCACAAGATGCATCAATAATGGAATCATCCATGTTCAACAGAGACAGACATGGATACCACTGTTATCAAAGGCTATCACCTTAGAAAACTGCCTTACACTGTGTCATACCATATGTGTACCTAGCGCTGATTGCAAGTTGCTTTCCAAGGTTTTAGGCAAGATTCATTTCTAGCTCTACATGGAAATCCCTGGAATTTTCTAATGCTCTCTCATAAAAGTACAGATACACCTCTTTCAGTGAAGTAGAGATGTTCCTGGTCATTACTTCTTTGACAGAAAATTTGGTACCAGAGGCAGAAATAACATGGAACAAATAGAGCTAGGTTCCTGCACCACAAAAAAAAAAAGTTCAATGGGTTTCAGCAAACTTTTAATCCAAAACTAACAATATATGTGAAATGAATCAACCAGATAAGGTAAGTCATGCATAAGCCTCAATTTTTCTTACAATGTCCATTCTGGTGGCCAAACTTATAGATATATTCTTTTTAAAAAACATGCTGGGTGTAGCTGGTGAAGCTGGCATATCTGTTCTTTTTGGTTTTGCAGCTCATGCGTGCTCAGTAAGGGATTCTAAGGACAGCTGCTCTTTTCCTTGCCAGTTGTAGGTAGGCATACAGCTACAGTAGGAACTACTTGAGTAGACTTTATTCTTTCCAGCTCAAGCTTTTATTGCATTATTTATTGCTTGTTGCAACTGACACTGAAAGTCTGTGTTTTTCCAGCCCTCTTTACCATTCTCCCAAGGCCAGTACTGCTTTAACACTTCCAGCTAGAGATGATAAGGAGGAAAAGGCAGGAAAGTGGGGCTGGGTGAGCATAAAAAAGATTTTGCAGAAAAAGAGCTTCTTTGTCAAAGACCTTGGCTGCATCTGCACTGCAGAAATAATCCAGCCCGATACCGCTTTAACTGCCATGTCTCAAAGCTATGGATTTCTGGGAATAGTAGTTTTGTAATAAATACATTCAGCCTATCAGAGAGCTCTGGTGCCACAACACACTACATTTCCCAGAATTTCATAGGCTGAGCCATGGCAGTTAAAGTGGTGTCAAACTGGATTATTTCTGCACTATGGATGCAGCCTTAGTTAAATGTACTAACCAGGCCTAACCCTACTTAGCTTCTGATGTCAGATGAGATTGGGTGAGTTCAGGGTGATAAAACTCTAAAACATTGGAGACATGTCATGATTAACAGTGATGTTTATCTTGAGAAAAGATGCTTAGAAATTATCACAATGAGATACCATGGGTTTGAAATATTCTCAGAAGATGATAGAAGAGAAGCATATTTGCAAGTTGCTACAACATTAATACAATTCAAACCTGAAACAAGCAGTCTATTGGGGTAGCAGACATCTGAGACAGCAAGTTCATTCTTTGTTTTAAGAACAGCTTCTCACTAAATCCTGCAGTCTCCTATAAAGAGGGAGAAAAGGATTTAATATCATAAATAATATTTAAGTGAAAACATACTTTTACCACAACTTTTTCGAGTTTAATGTGTAATGATGCATTGATTAGTTTTGCACAGCTAACTCCATCTTAAATATAGATTAAAGACCTCAAAGCTGAATGTGAGTTTATTCTACCAAAACATACATTTCCAACACTTTTTTGAAACTATTTATAAATTGCCCTTTCCTTTCTAAGAAAATAAGACCAGTGGCTTTAAAACTAAAACCAACATTTGCAATAAAAAGTCACAGCAGAGAATTAAGTTCATCTAATGGCACTGATTAAAACGAAGCAACAGCAGGAACCATTGTTTCGCTGAAAGTGTGGGCAAACAAAGCAAATTTAATCCGGTAAAAAATAAATAAAATAAATAAAAATCAGTTACATTGGCATCAGACAAGTATCTCGGACAACTGTTCCAAAAAGGAGTATCAGTGCAGAGAAGGCCTGCCTTCCATCACTACCCATCTAACTGTTGCGTATAACTATTATATTACTAAATAATGTACTTACATTGGCCTAAATTTTACATAAATTTTATTTTAGATCATAACTCAAAGTAAAATTTAAAGACTTTGTCTAAGCCCTTTCTCACTGTTCTCAATGCATTTGATTTAACTTCCATTTCTATTCTTAACAACATTTTGTATGTACGCATCTTTGCTATTAAATGCTCGTCATCTAAACAAAATTGTTTCCACTTATGATTCCATCAGTACAAAATCAGTGTTTTTGTCCATGTTAAATCTCTTCACATATTCAGTATGAGAACCAGTGAAATATCAATCCAGTTTTCAGTTCCTCTTTAGATTTGATTCCAACTTAGTATGCAGTAATATTTGATTTCAACTTAATAAACTCATTATAAGTCACCCATTTTTATTCAAAAGTCTCTTTCCTAAACAGTGCTTCATATGGTGAACTCCAAAGACAGAGTTTTGAATAAAGTTGAATTTTGTATCTGTTCCAGTTTCTCAACAATGATCTCACACAATGATTGTTAAACATAAGCGTGTCACGATAGTTTTTATATTGAGCATGTGTATTTGTCATGCCTTTTAACTTCTGTATATTTTACTGTAATTTTATACTGTTTTTAGAGGATTTTAACTGTTTTAAATTTTATTGTAATGTTTTTTAAATTTGTGAGCTGCCTTGGATCCCTTGAGGGAGAAAGGCGGCATATAAATGAAAATAAATAAATAAATACAATTGCTGTTCACAATGTTTAACTTTATGCAATTGATAAAATAGGTCTACTCCAGTTAGGACTAACACTTGAATTTAGGTTGTTGTTCTTTTTAGCTGTTGTCAAGTCAACTTCAGTTTATGGTAAACCCATGAATGGGAGCCCTCCAAGTCACCCTACCAACAGCCCTACTCTTGCAGACTTAGGACCATGGCTTCCTTGATTGAGTCTATCCAATTTGGGTTAATATATGTATCTATTATGTTAAAATAAATTCTTAAAACAGAAAAAAAAGCTGGAGCTCTTGACAGCTTCTCATGAGACAGCTAAGAATTTATGCCACAAAAATATCCTTAAAATGCAGCTCTACAGGCTAGTGGTCAGCAAAAGTTGATGTGTCGGACCGGCAATCCTCCCCACCCAATGCGCCAGGAGCTTGCACCATATTTGTGTCCATAGGCTACAAATATTTCTTTCTTTCTTGCAAACCCACCATGGACTGGCAACCAATGGCTCACAGAACAGCACTGGTCAAGGGATCACCACTTTAAGCAGCACTGCTCTATTCAGTTCCATACAGAGTATCCCCTAGCCTAGTCCTTCAGTTGCCAACTTTTGAGAGAAAGGAAGTATAGGGAAAATACTGCCCGAAAACAGCAGAATTTGCAGGTGCATGATTTTGGGAATGGGGTTTGAAGTGAATTTAGGATTCCACTTCTCATAGGCTGCATCCACACTGTAGAAATAATCCATTTTTACACCATTTTTAACTGCCATGGCTCGATGCTATGGAATTCTGGGAATTGTAGTTTGTTGTGGCACCAGCGCTCCCCGAGAGGCTAAATGTCTCACAAATCTACAGTTCCCAGAATTCCATAGCATTGAGCCATGGCAGTTACAAATGTGTCAAAATTGATTATTTCTGCAGCACAGATGCAGCCTTTGCTGTCTTTTGGGACAAGCAGTTCTCAAGGTTTTATTTGTATGGAATCATATGTGCTAGCAGTGCCTTCCTTTCTTTCTTTAGCATGGTGGGTACAGCAAAGGAGCTAAAGCTACCTTCCACTGGTATTCTATCTGGGGATGTGGCTATATGTTATATATACTATTCATCTTTTGCTTTAAAATCAATATTCAATTTACCTGTTGAATTCATAGTTCTGTATACTCATTCCACAGATTTCTGATAGGCCAGTGCGGGGAGGGAACTATGTCAAAGAAGCTGGAGTGATGGC
The DNA here is from genome assembly GCA_026167975.1 of Phrynosoma blainvillii. NCBI lineage: Eukaryota > Metazoa > Chordata > Lepidosauria > Squamata > Phrynosomatidae > Phrynosoma > Phrynosoma blainvillii. Next base: position 15,997,592 of record JANUYF010000007.1, on the reverse strand, counting down.
ATACTTGTTATTCTAGCAAAATAAAATGAACTCAAGACAGACAGTATCTGAGCTTTATAGCCATTTAGGCAGTAACTCTTGGAAAGGAAGTACTGCAGGGGTGTAAATGGTCATCTTTAGGGCCTCTGCAGATGGGTGACTCTGGGCTGCCACAGCAAGGGGCAGATCAGGGCCGCGACAGCCCCATGCTGCGGCCCCGATCCTCCCTTTTGCTGCCCCGAAAAGAGTGGCAAAATGCTAAGAGCCGGCGGTGCAGCACTTCAGCGCCCTTTCAGCAGTGTGTTTAAACGCTGCACTGAGAGGATGTCCTGATGCCGTGCGCCATGCGTAACGGCACGCAGCATCAGGACAGCGTCAGCGTGGGATTGGGGCAGCCGGCGTGTGGCTGCCCCAACTCTACCCCCGGCCGGCCCTTTGGGCCAGTCTGCAGAGGCCCTATAGTTCCTGTATGGTCCAGTTTAATCAACAGTGACTCTACAGAAGCTTTTTCTAAATCAGCGATGGCAAACCTTTTAGAGACCGAGTGCCCAAACTCAGTGGCATTTCCGCACTGGTTGTCACCTGGTGTTGGGGGGGGATACCCGGGGGGGGGATGAACCCAAGGCACACTCTCTCAGCCTCAGGCTAGCAGTTGAAGGGACTGGAGGACGGAGGAAGAGGAAGAACTGGCACACACTGGCTCTTCCTCCTCCCCTGTTCTCCCATCCCCTTAACTTCCTCCCCAAAGACAGCTGAAGGAACAGGAGGGCAGGGGAAGAAGAGGAACAGGCGCGTGCTCCTATTGTACTCCTACTGAAGTAACGGATAGTGTATGTGCCCACAGAGCTCTGTGTGCCAAAGAGGGAACGCACGCCATAGGTTTGCCACCACTGCTCTAGATGTTGTTGGACTGTTAGTTCCAGTGCTGTAGCCAACATAGCCAATGCTGTACCCTGCATGAACCCTCCAGATGTACATCTGAACTCCAATCCCCAGCATTCCCTAGAGTTGTCTGTTGTCTAAGGCTTCTGGGATTTCCAGTCCAATAACATTGGGATGACATCATCAGTCAGCTTACCTGAACACCAGTGCAAACACATTTAATGCTGATTTGGAAGCATACAACTGAGATGGCATAGTCCTCACACAGAGATTGTTTGATATGCTTTAATGTGAAATTTATGGCATCAATCAAACAGATGCAGTGGGAGGCAAAATGTGTGACTTCCAATACAGCTGGACTGCATCTTCCAATGCCCCTACCTAGTATAGCCTGAAGAGGAGTGCTGCGAACTGCACGCCATGTATGGAGGTCTGCATTATTCCCACCCGATTCAGACACTGGGGAGATTATTATTCCCACCACTCCAATAATCTGGTTTACCTCTTCTGAATTGAACTCTAATTCAGGAGGCAGCCAGGTCCTGTCACAAGGATTTTTCCACTGAAGCCGCTGGGCGAGTGCAGCCCAGCTGCAGCCAGGGTCCCCAGTGTGCTTCAGCAGCTTTATTTCAAAACTGGGAGCTTTCCGACTTGAAAAAAAGGCTGCTGAAGTGCACCAGGGACCTGAGCTGCAGCCGGTCTGGACTCGTCTGGTGGCTCTGGTGACAAAATCCTTGAGATGGGACTTGGCTGCCTCCCAAATTAGACTTTAATTCAGAAGATGTTAAACCAGGTTATTAGAGCGGTGAGATAATCTCCTAGGAATGGGAAACTCCAAAGTCAGCCCTACTATTATGCAAAGATTTCAGGCAGCAGATTTTGGGTACCATGAAAAGGCAGCCAATGGTTACTGTAGTTGTTTAATTTATTATTGTAACTTTATTGCCAATGAGAGAGGTGTCTGTCACGTCACAATGAAGTGATTGCTAACCAAAGTGTCATTTCTAAGTAGGATGGCAAATAGCTACAAGCATAACTTATTCAGTTAAGGGGGTAAAGAATGTAAGATTTCCTTTCTCCAGTACCTAAAATGATTTTTGAAACTGCTAAGCAATGCCAGTGGAGTAGATCAGGAAACCTGGATATTATTCTACTTATATTCTACTTTACAGAGGACAATCCCATATTTAAAGGACTGTCACATCCCCATTGATTTAGATAAGGTTCAGGATGAAGATCCTTTAAAAAAAAGAGAGCAGCAGGTGGTTTGAAGTTACACATGAACAGTATACACCTGAATAGTTGAGCTGATCCAAACATATGGATGACCCGCTCACAGCCTTTCCCCTATTCCAAGAAGCATTGTCTTTTTATTTAAATTTACACTAAAATGATTATTGGCAGCTCTTCCTTGGTGGTGCATTTCTTCTTTTATGTTTATGAACAACTAACTACATTCAACCCCATCCCTATTCTAATGAAGAACTATTGAGCCCATTTGCAGTAGACAACTATAGTACAGATAGTGCTATCATTCCACTACCACAGTCCATCTAATGGAATTCTGGAATTTGTGCTTTGGTGAGGCACTAGAACACTCTAAGAATTCCAAATGTGCCTCCCTAAAATGCCAGTCCCAGGATTCTGCAGGATAGACTTATGGGCATTAAAGTGGAATAATAGCACTATAATTGCTTATAATGAAAGTGGAATGATAGCACTATAGCTGAGTATGACTAGGCCTCTGGCAGTATAAACAGGTTTTTGTACATGGTATTTTATTGAAGAAGTAATTGTGGGTGTAAATCCAACAGTGATTCCTAAACTCTGGCCTTGGGATGGAAACAGATGGTAGCAGGCATGTGGGAAGGCAAGAGAATTTGATGCCACCCACAGAATTTGAAAACCATCACCCTTGTTTGGTTTTTAAAACAAACTTTGGAAGAAATAAATATAAAGAGCAGTGGTATTTAACATATTACAAGGCCTGCAGACATGTAGAGTTTCTACTAGCAATGATACAGCATACATTTCTATAGGCCTACTATCATTTTTAAATTTTAAGAAAATTAGTTGTAGGTTGGCTGGCAATTAGTTGTCGGTTGGCTGGCAACTTCCATCAGCAGAGCCAGTGGTACATGATTATGGGAGTTGCAGTTCAAAAACATCTGGGAGACAAACTCATGACTGCTTTCATGGCTCTCCTCTTCCTCCCTCAAATTCTTCTAGATAAGTAAAATGAGGGCATTGGACAAAGTTATTCTCTGAGTTGCACAGTCAATGATGACCTGAAACCAGATTTTCCAAGACCAAGTACAACATAATGAGCTACTACATCATACTGGCTTACTGATTAAATTGAAATCTGACCTGTTCATTGAAACACGTTAGCCATTTTGAAACTAAAAGTAAAAGGAAAGCATACCTCATTGCTTACCTATGCTTCCCCACTTAAATTTCAGATGACAATTGTTAGCATGACTGGGCAACATAGTTGGAGGAAGGCTGTTGAAAAGGTCTATGTTTCCCCATTACTTCTGTACTGTCTAGGTCAGGGGTAGGCAACCTTTTTGAGCCGGGGGCCGGGTTGCTGCCCCTCAGACAATTGGGGGGCCGAAGCAATAAAAAAATAAATAAAATATGCATGCACACTCTCTCAGCCCCAGAAAAGCCATGGCAAACCCCCTGTGGATATTTTGCCAAGAAAACTCCAAGAACAAGTAATAACAATAATCAATATCATCATGGTGGGTGATGGGGGCAGTGGCAGGACCGGCCTGGGGCCGGTCCAAAGGCCTCAGGGGGCCACATCCGGCCCTTGGGCCATAGGTTGCCCACCCCTGATCTAGGTTGGATTTTAAACATGGGACTACCTTTCTATATAAACCTTCTCAATTTTTGGTGATACCTTTTTTGGAATTTTGGTGGCCTCAAAACAGCTGGGAGACTGCATTTGATCTACCACTACCCCTGCACTAGAGCATCCACTTTGATCTCCTATGAAGAGATGTCATTACAAGATTTTAGAAGATTCTTTTTCAAAGTAAAAAGGCTGCAGCAACATTAACTAACCTACAGCTACAAGACAAAACTTTCAGAACTTTGGAGTGCAGTTGTTTTAATTCAGACAAATTTTCTTAATGGCAATCAAATCACCTCTGTATTTTAAAAGACAAGCATACATTTGTTGTTTTAAGCTGCTTTACTTTGAAGAATTGCACACATTTATCATCCAGGTTCATCAATGCATTTTATTACAGAAAAAATTCTGTTTTACAAAAGGTACCCTATATTGCCCAAACATTTCCATATTAACCTTTTTTTTTTCTTTACAGCAAGCTAAGTAACTGAAATTAAAGAATTGGAAGATCAAGCTTCCTTCACCTAGAAGATTGAAATCTTATGAGTGGGTATTTCTTTTCATTTATCCTCTTCTTCTTGGACACTTTTTTAAAAAAATAATAATATGGCCTTCTGATCTAGCAAGCAACTTGTGGTCAACATTTGCATTTTGAGAACAGGAAAAGCCAAGTACCACAAGCTTGCTTTTCAATACCAAATCTTAAGCAAAGTGAAAGTGTGGTAAAAGCCATTTAAAAGGCTGCAGATTTTGTGACATGTTTTATAGAAGAGCCCCATTCCCACCCCATCTCCATCTGTATACAGCCCTTCTGACTGAACCATTAAACATCACAATTCCATTCCTTGTCAGTTGGGTCAGGTGGAAATTTCATTGCAGTACTTTGTTCACATCATTGCAGTCTTCAGGTCAGATTGGAAGAACCTATTTTTGGAAGGGTAGAAACTCCGAAGTGTTTGTCATCAGGTCTGAGGAAACTGTACTACCTAAATATTTTTCCAGTACTTACTTACTTTCTCTCTCTCTCTCTCTCTCTCTCTCTCACACACACACACACACACACACACACTTACTTCAACCAGAACTTGAAAAAAATGGGGACTACTACTCCCAGAATAACCAGACACTGAGGTCAGTGGCTAGGCTGTCTAGGGGATTCTAGGAGCTGCAATCTAGAAAACCAGTCTTTCCAAGCACAGATTTTAAATTTTCACAGGAGGCTCCTAGTGGTTTCGCGTCTCAACTCCTGGAGAGTTTAACACCTGCTCAGTTTCAGTAATGCTACAGAATCTGGATTTCATCACTATCTAGTGGCCCCCAAAAACAACTCATGTTTGAAATCCGAAGTGACTATGCAGGCCAGATTTGTTTTCATTTTTTTTAAAAGTTAAGGATACCCTCTTCACAACCATTATAAGTAGATAGCTTGTCCACATAACCAGCAAATCCCCGAATTCAGATATGGACCTTCTTGACTTGAAACAGCAGCTCCAAGAGCTCCAGGAGCCAAGCGGGGAGAGTTGGGACCAGCCCCTCCCTTTCCACCACCTGAGCAGCTGGACTGGAGGCTACTCCGCTGGCACCACCCAGCAAGCGGCGGCCTCCCTGAAGCCACGGAGGACTGCTGGCCACCCAGCAGCCCTCGGAGGACCAGTTTCACCTGCGCTGCTGGGCACCGCTGCGCTGCGCTGCTGGAGAGGAGCACCGGCGGCTTTAAAATCCCCTCCAGCTTCCAGCTTTTGACTATAATTGGACTTTGATTTTCACCAACAGCACAGCTGTGGCTGGAGCACGGTTGGGGAGACCGGGAATCCTTCCCCAGTTACACATTTCCCAGCTACAATGCTATTATGTATTTTTATATTGTAGTTGTATATTTTATATTGTATTGTATATTGTTTTTTAATTTGTTTTGTTGAATTGTTTTGGGGGGTGAGTGGGGATGGGAATGAGGGATGGGAGTTGATTTGATGTAATCTATTTTGATGTTTTGAACTCTGTACGCCACCCCGATTGCTTGGCAGAGGGGCGGGATATAAATTAAAATTATTATTATTATTATTATTATTATTATTATTATTATTATTGACTCACAAGAAAGAACAAGTTTCCAATGTTTTCAACCTATCATATTAGTACATTAGCATTTCCATATCACAAACATGGGAATCATGTGGCTATCCAAATGCTGTTGGACTGCATCTCCCATGATCCCTTACAACTATGCTGGCTAAAACATCAGAGAGCTGTTGTACAAGATCTGGAGGGTCACATGATTCCTCAGGCAACCCTAAAATACTAAAATGCCAAGAATTTCTTTTTATTTTGGACATCATCCAATCTAAATATGGGAATACATCTGTGTGAGATGCAAGCAGAACACATGCTAGAGGATGGGCACACATCAGTGTCCATATCCTTCCTGCAGATTATGCTCTTTAGCTCACTTTTGCCATTTGTACTCTTTACCATTCATTTAAATACAGGTGTCAGGGGCTTAAAAGCTGCTGTTACCAGCCTCACTGAACAACAGCCTTCTTACAAAGACATTTAAAATGTGTACATGGGCTAAATGTTGCAATGGAAATGTACACCAACAAGCTAGCTATCCAGAGAGCTAGCTATTGCAACGGTGAACTACTGCATACCTACATTAGCAAGCTCTCTGTGAAATCTTCACATTGGGACTCTAAGATTCCTTGTAAAGTGGCTTACCGTTGGCCTGTCAGAGAGGTTTCCTTGACGGATATATTCTATTGCAGCCTCAACTGAGGTCAAGCAGTATCCTAGCTCATCCTTTGCTGAGCTGCAAAACCTGAAGTTTTTGATGTAACTCAGATTCGCCATCCTAGACAAGAAAAAAACATATAAGGTTTCCAGACATAACTCAAGAAAAAGTTAGAAAATATCATTTATGCTTGGAACTCTAATGGGACCTATTTCCTCTTGAATAAACAGGATGAGAAAGCCTTCCTAGTAAAAGCTTTAAATTCAAGAAATGGAGAGCAGGGGCCACTGGTTACTAGCAAACAGTTTACAGTCCAGCAGGAATTTTGGGATAACAGTTTGCAAAGACAGGATTGAGGAACCAATTGGCCAAAAAGAGACCATAAAGCCCAAATGATGGATAGGCATGTTGAAGAAAACTGTTCAAACCTGGAAAATGTTGTAAGTTCCTAGTAATTTCAAGTTAAATTAAACATGTACAAAAATTGTGAGCCATGTTCCAAAATATCTTGACATAGTCTGCTAATGTTAAAAGACAGAACCTTGGAATAAGATGCAAAGAATAAGAGTCACACACAGTTTGGAATAGTGCTTGCTCCTTATTGGTATGCCATAACCTTTCATTGCTCAATTGCTGCTGCTTCACATTTCTGTAAGAATCCTATATAACTGCTTGTTCTGTATGGAACTTCCAAGCCAGAGTCCACCCAGCACTGTGTTGTTAAATGAACTACGGAGCTCAATCTACTATCAGACTCTATTCAATAATAATAATAATAATAAATATCCCACCCCTCTGCCACGCAATTGGGCAGAGGGTTAAAGGGTTAAAATTCCCCTTTAGGCTGTTGGGAACTGGGTTCTAACAATGTCTGGAGAGGGAGGTTCCTACTTCTGGTTTAAGGGAATAGGACAGGGGTACATGTTCCATTTCAGAACATACATACTTAGGGCCTTTACAGACTGCCAGAAATAATGCAACTTGAGTTCACTTTAACTGCCCTGGCTCAGTGCTAGGGAATCATGGGAATTGTAGTTTTTTCTGAGACACTGAGCCTTCTCTGTCAGAGAGCTCTGGTGCCACAATAAACTACAGTTCCCATGATTCCCTAGCACTGAGCCAGGGCAGTTAAAGTGGACTCAAGTTGCATGATTTTTGGCAGTCTGTAAAGGCCCATAGTTGATCTTGAGGGATCTAGATGCTCCTCACCAAACAGAACACCACACCACCAAGGCAAAAGTCCACCAGTGGTTTTATCCAGCTTGTGCTTAAACATATCCAAAAGTAAGACATGATTTGACTGGCTTGGAAAAGTTGTTTTTGACTACAATCTCCAGAATCTCCTCATGAATATGACTACTGAGCATGCTAGGCAGGAGATTATGGGAGTTGTAATCCAAAAACGTGACTTCTCCAAGCTCATGATTTGACCTTGGAATTGATGCATCTGTACCCTTAGGAGCTATATTCCACGCTGTGAGTGATGCAACGCAGACTAGCCATCAGGAACATTGGTGAAGTTCAAACTATTATAATTCTCCTGGATAATTTTGACAGTACTATCCATGTTGTGAGGGAAAAGAAAGCTACAGTAGCTTTTTCATAAATATGGATTAAAATAATGTAACCTGTTCTATGGAATGTATGTAACCTAAGGGATGCAGTGGCTCAGTGGTTAAGATGCTGACTCTGATGACTGCAAGATTTGCAGATCAGCAATTTGAGGCCCAAGTGCCGTGGGACAGAGTGAGTTCCCATCACTAGTCCTAGCTTCTGCCAACCTAGCAGTTCGAAAGCATGTAAAAGTGCAAATATATAAATAGGTAACACTTCAGTGGAAGGTAACAGTGTTCTGTGCAGACATACTGGCCACATGATTACAGAGTTGTCTTTGACAACGCTGGCGCTTTGGCTTAGTAATGGAGATGAGCAGTGACCCTTACAGTTGGAGATTACTTGACAACCTTGTCAAAGGGGAAATGTTTACCTTTTTATGTAGCCTATACCTCACAAAGCTTGGCTATCTTAGTGTTACAAATAACATATTACATTCAAATTGCTCAAAAAGTTAATTCTACAATAAAATATAAAATAGTAAAAAAGTTGGCTCCACATTAAAGATTCTTAAAAACACACCGTGCATTAATTTGATAAAATTATTAAATTAAAAAAAATCTAAAACTAGCAGAAATAGTAACAATTAAAGAGGGAATGTTGATTGTTACTTAAATATAACATTGCTAACATTTAACAATTAAAACAATGAATATGAAAATGTCTGTTGGAAAATGTTTATGAATTTGGGCTTCAACGGTTAAATTTTTAACAAATTATTTCCAAGTTTTAGTACTTCATCATTAAGAATTGTACTGAGAGAAAAGTGACCTAAGAACATGTTGCAGCCACACACACACTGTGAGCTGTGCAGCTCTTTGTTTCAAATATCCACACATTTACAAAAAGGCATCTAACACGTGCAAAAAGACGCATGGATTAAAAAACAGCACTACGTTATAACTGACGTCCAAGACCATAAGCACATTTTGTTAAATGCACATAATCCCAGAAAATGGCCACAGTCTAATTCTGTAACAGATGTTAATAACCTAAACATTTTCAGACTTGTGGACAAAAATATTACACAAGGATTTGGGGAAATTGATTTCTGGCATTAAACAGCAAGGAACATGTAAATATATTTTATATTCAGATGGCACTAATAGTGTTAATACTTTGGTCTTGGCTGGAGTTTAGCATAGCCAACAACAAGCAACCGTCAGCTATGCAAATGTTTTACAGCATATATTGCTAAAGAAACATAGCAAGAGAACATACCTCTTTGGAGACTTTTAATAATAGCCCAGTACTGTATTTATGCAGGACTGGGGAACCTAGGGCTATATAACTAAACTCAGACTTCCTGTAGTTCCAATCTAGCTCTTTGGGGATGGCCCTGAAGGCTATGGCTACCATCAGTTGGTGGTTTCCTCAACTTCTGTTTCGGTCTTTTGCATTCTACAATGTTGACATGCCCCCTTTTAAAGCTTAGCTACTGGCTAAACTATGCTCGTATTTTTGATCACATCCATTTGTCTTTTTCTGAAACTGAATTTTGCCCTTGGGCTGAAAAAGATTAATTTTCCCAATACCTTTTCCTTAAAAAGAAAAGATGACATTTATCTTACAATTTAAATATACAAAGTTACATAAATTTTATCTTATTAATTTTTTAAAATTTTATATGTCTTTTAAATGATTTTATACTTTGTATGTGTCGATTTTAATTGTTTTTAATTTTTTACTGTGAAGATTGTTAATTGACTTTTTCTGGGAGCTGCTTTGGGTTCTACTCTGGGGAAAAGGTGGCATAGAAACAAGAACATTGGTTTTACCTGTGAGATGTCTCTTTTTGGCAATGAGAGTGGAGACATCCATATGGGTTGCTCCCTCCTCATCACTCCAGTAGGCAGGAAGTAGACTTTGAGGGATTTGCCCACCAAGGAAGCAACCTCCCCTTTGTCCCTCAGCCCATGTTACAGCTTGATTATCTAACTTGTCTAATGTTTCCTAGGATATAATACTACAGGTTAATGTTAGAAAGTGTGATACAGGTTAACATTAGTAGGTGAGGTCACCAGTGTGTCCCCCTCTGTTTTACTAACCGGTCACCACCCTTTCCAAGCTGCCACCCTTTCTTGGAGTAAAGTTGTAATTCCTCAGCTCAAGGTAGGACAAATGTCTTTGCCTTCATTGCCGAAAACAAACATTTCACAGGCCAATGTTCCTTTTTCTGGTAATGAAGGCAGAGACATCCTGATATGGGACATACCACAGCTCTGCCTCTACAGGTGGGAGAACTTAAGTATGATCTTATTGTGATGCCATTGCTTGTAGCACCTGCCTGCCAAAGAATTGCTTCGGCCAACTTGAGTGCTTCCAGTTGATAGTGGCATACAAATCTTGATGATAGGCCATGTCACTGCCCTACAGATATCTATGATTGTGTTTGTGGCCAGAACCAGAGGTTGCAGCACTGCGAGTGGAATGAGTTACCACCATTCCCACTAATGAATGGCACAGGGTTATGCAGCCTCTGACAGCATTGATGTGGAGACCTTCCTTCCCAGTGAAGATAGCTGGAAGAGGCAAACATACCGTCAGATACTCTAACTAGCTTGATGCCACTAATGTATATTTTGAGTGCTCTTCTGACATTGAACATATGCCACGTCTTTTCCAGCTCCCTGGTTGTGTGAGGGCAGAAGGATGGTAGCACAACTTCTTGAGTTCTGTGGAAGGCAGAGCTGACCTTGGGCATGAAAGTAGGAGTCCAGGTGCAGCACTACAGAGTCTCAGTGGGAGATGCAGAGTTCCCTTCACACCAAGAGCGCCCCCAGTTCTGAAACTCTCCTATCCGATGTGATTGCCACCAGCAGCAGTACATTCCATGTCAGTGACTTCACTGAGGCTTCCCTCAGGGGCCTTCATCAGGGCAGACAATATGACATGCATGTCTCAGTTTGGGTACCTGTGTACCACTGGTAGTTTTATCAGTGTGGCTGTCCTTAAGAAACTTTTGATGTATGCGTGTGTGGAGATCTTTCTTACTTTCACCAGTGGTAGAGCTGAGGATATAGCGGTTACTTGCCTTTTCAGAGTGTTTGGTCTGAGGCCTTTAGCCAGGCTGTTTTGTAGGAACAATAATAATATGTTCACTGTGACCGAGTCCTTCTACTCCACCAGACAAAAGTCCTGAATGTTTATTCATATATCCTCTGTGGTGATGGGCACCTTGCATTGCTGATGGTGTCTGCTACCTTCTGGTAGTTCCCTGCATTTAATAGGTTTTCCACTCAACCTCCATGTGTGAAGGTTGAGCCAGGCTGGGTCCAGATGGTATATTTTGCCTTGTATTAGCAGATCTTCTCTTATTGGAAGTTGGAAGTGATCTTGGCATAGGGACATGATATCTGAGAACCATGCCCTCTACAGCCAAGATGGTGCTATTAGTATTATTTCTACCTTCTCTGCTCACAGTTTTCTGAGGCATTTGGAGATCATGGCCGTTGTGTGGGGGGGAAACATACAGGAGGCCCTCTGGCCAACATGTGTTGAGAGTGTTTATCTTTTCCACTCTCTGTGACTGGAACCTTAAGAAAAAACATTTTGTTTGTGGATTGGTCAGTGATGCAAAGAAATCCACTTGATGATTGCCTAGCCTTCCTGCTGTCATTAGGAATACTTCTGGGTGCAGTACTGCTCTGTTTGGTCTGTGTCTGATCTGCTGAGCCAGTCCACCTTTGTGTTGAATTCTCCTTTCATGTGTTCTGTTAGCACCCTCAGGTTGGCTTCCACCCATGACAGCAATCTTGTTGCTTCCATCAATGCTCTTGACCTGGTTCCTCCCTCTCTGATTATGTAGGCCTTTGTTGTTACACACTCTCTGTCCAGATCAGTACTGTTTTATTCTGTGCATGTTGCTGGAATGCCTGAAGTGCTTGCCTTGTAGCTCTCAGCTCCAACCTGTGGTGTTAATCCTTTTGGTTCCATTTCCCTTGCACAAGATAGAGATCAAGGACTGCTCCTCGTCCTCTCTGGGTGACGTCCGTTGTTATTTGGACCTCTCGTGCTGTCCATATGAGGTGGTCCGAGAGGATTGCTGTGGACAGCCACCACCTGAGTGTGTCTGATGCCTCTTTCAGGATGTGGAGGTCCCTGTATGACTGTGTGATCTGGGTTTGGTCTGGTAGAAGGAACCACTATTGCTGCTATCATCCACTAACAGCAGGAGATCTGAGGTACCTGTCTGATGTTGTCTCATATTGTTCTTCTTCTCTCCTTTGTGAGGAATACTCCTCCCTGCACAGTGTCTATGATGGCTCCAAGGTGCTGGATGCACTGCGATGGACCTAGGTGGCTCTTCCCATGATTTACCAAAAAACATGTCTGGCTAGTGAGGCCAAGACAAAGCTGACATTCTCCTGGCCTTGGTGCAGGGTTGATACCTTGATCAGTGCATTAACTAGGTACACAAATGCATGTAGTCCCTGCTGCCCCCAGCTGGCTACCAATGGTGAAGGCCCTTGGGGCAGATGATAGGACAAATCAGAGAATCTTGTACTCCACGTGTTTTCCCTGGTAGGCGAAGCGGTACACATCTGACAGGTGCAGGGAGGCCTGGAAGTTCTGATGTTGTAGTGCCTCTAGGATTGTCTTGAGATTTCCATCCTGAACTTGCGGTTCCTTACAAAATGATTGACCTTCTTTAGGTCTAGGACTGCCCTCCATGACTCATTCTTTTTTGGGACAATAAAAAAAAGAGTAGGGGTCATTTGGTTTTTCTGCAGGTAGTACTGATTCTATGGCCCTGATGTTCATCAGGTGTTGAATAGCTTCCAACATCAGGCAGTGTTTGTCCTCCTTTTTGGACCTTGGCGAAGCTATGAAGTGGTTGAATAGTTGGCACCTGAAGTCTATGATGTAGCTGTACTTTAGTGTGCAGCATATCCATTAGTCTCTTGTGATTTCTTCCCACATGTCAAAGAACCTCTGTAGACTTCCTCCCACCTGTAAGCTCAGATAGTCATGCCTGTGTGGGTTTTCAACCTTGCTTGCCTGCAGCATTGATGCAACTGTTGTTGCCTGGTCTGTTAAAACTGTGTGGCCTGGAACTGTTGTCGGGGAAGATATCTGTGCTCAGACCACTCCCTGCCATACCTCTTATCCCTGCCATGAAAGGATCCGTATTCATACTTGTAATCAGTAAAGGAGTATTGCCCCTGACATGGGCAATGATAAAATGGTAAGTTTTCTTACCATCTCTTTTGGCTGAAGAGGCCAATACTTTCCTTTTGTCCCTGGTCTCCACCAGTAGAGGATCTAGGGACTCTCTGAATAGTGTGCCTCCTGTGAAGGGGGAGAATTTGAGATTATGTTTCAACCTTGCATCAACCAGTTTACTCTTTAACCAGATCTGTCCCCTAACCAGGAGGGCTGTTGCCTGCGTCCTGGCGTTGAATTGCATGATGTCCAAGCTGGTGTCTGCTGTGAAGGCTGCCACCTTCAGGAGCTTGTTGATGCCCTGTTCTCAGCTTGGTATTTCCCCAGGTACCTCTGGGATGAGGTCCTTTGTCGAGATGCAGGTGGCTTTGGAAAGGATTGATACAGCTGATGCTGCCCTAAAGGAGAATGAGGATGATGCTTGATGTGATCTTTTCAGGGAGGTGTTAGCCTTTTTTCCTTTGGTATCTTCAGGGCATCCTCGCCATCCTTGGCATACATCGAGGACAAGAGCAGTGCTGATACAGGGGAGTCCACGAGTGGGATTTGTAGTTTAGCTCGAACCAAGTTGTAGAATTTTTTAGCTGTCATAGGGAAGGGTGTCGCTTATACTGGTCTTGCCCATTCTTCTCTGACTACCTTCATGAAATCAGCTGTGGAGGGAACTTCCAGGGACAAGAGTCCCGACTCGGGAAATGAATCCCAACTTCCTGTGACAAGTCATTGTGCTCAAGCTTGTTTTTGTCCCTGGGGCATGGGAGTTCTAGGATTCTTATTGCTTTATGTAAAAGTATCCCAAAGGCCTCACTGTGAAAGAGTTTTGTTGAGGCATTACTTTCTGATTCTGTCTCCTCATCCTCCTCTCCTGAGAGTTCCCCCTCCTCTAGGTCTGAGGGTAGGGGACTCCTCTCCTTTCTCCCTCAGACTTCTCTCCCTCCTGCTCCTTGTTTGATGTGTTGGCGCTGTCCCACTTAGCTTTCTTGTGTGCTTTGCCCCCACTGTGGCCAGTTGTTATTTGCCTCTTTTCCTCCCACCCCCTTTTGGTCTGCCAGCTGTTGCAGCCACCATCTTTGTTTTTGTTCCCTTCCCCACGTTATGCTCCCTCTGGATGCTTCTGTGGCAGAAGTTTCCCCTCTTCAAAAGGGGGATTGCCATCTCTTGATCACTGGGTGCAACGCCTCTGCCTTCTGGGCAGCACGTTGCCACAATGTCCCCTTGGAGCCCAGGTGTGGGAGGTGCAAATGGCAGAGATCAGGGTTTGTCTGTTCACGCTGATTCACTGGCGATAAACACCCTGAGCCAAGCACAGAAGCGCCCATAGTTGGCGTGTCCTGCTGAGATGGGGGGACAGGGTCTGGACTACTAACCTCTGGCTCCAAGTATTCCGTTACTGTGTGTTCAGACCTCCAGTACCTATTGTTGCGACACTTCCTCCTTGGCCGCAATGGGTGGGATCACCCTCACCCTCCTTGGGTGCTTTCCTTTTAATATGGCAGCCCCTACTAAAATGCATGGGACCTGGTCTCCCCAGTCCCAGAGGCAGATATGGTCAAGCTCTTTTCCGCGGATATGCCTGGGCTATCATCGGTGTACCTCCTCTCCAAGTCAAGGCATAGTGGGGTGAAAGCTAAGGTAAGGGAGGGTACAGGAAGATGGGTTTTTAAAATTTGGATACAAAAGAGAGGGTTAAAAATCAAGAGGAAATGACCATAGAATTAGGGAAGAAATTAAAAATAGCCAAACAAAAAACTTTTGAATACTCAAATAAGACTGGAAAGTGTCTGGCACATAAACTAAGGAAGGAAAAAGCAAGGGGACAAAATTCAAACAAAACAAGAAGAAATAAAAGAAGTTTTTTATAAATTCTATTCAGACTTGTATAAAGAATGCCCAACAGACATAGAAAAAATAAAGGAGTATTTGAAAGAAATAAAATTCCCATTTCCAAATCAGCAACAAATCCAAAAATTAAATAGAACTATTACAATGGATGAAATAAGAGATGCAATTAAGAAGTCTAAAGATGGAAAGGTGCCAGGCCCTGACGGGTTTACATCTAGTTACTACAAAATATTTATAGAGGAATAAAACCCCTTTACCAAACATTCAATGCTATATTAAAAGAAGGCATTCCAGATACATGGAAAGAGATGGATATTGTGATCTTACCTAAAGAGGGTAAAGATAATACGGAGGCAAAGAATTATAGGCCAATATCGCTTCTAAACCAAGATTGTAAAATATTTACAACTATCCTAGCTGAAAGATTAAAGACATATTTGCAACTCTGGATCGATGAAGACCAAAGAGGGTTTCTTCCGGGAAGGTACATGAGAGAAAATATAAGAATAGTCTTGAATGTAATGGAATATTATGCAAAACATATAGAGAAAAAACTAGGTTTGGTCTTTGTTGACCTAGAAAAGGCATTCAATTTGGTAAATTGGGTTACATTAAAAAAAATATTGCAGGAAATGAATTTGGGCCAAAACTACTGTAATTGAACAAATGAGATATATAAGGAACAAAAAGCAAAAATCTTAATTAATGAGGAAAGAACAAAAAAACAAACATAGGTAGAGGAATGAGGCAGGGCTGTCCCCTGTTGTTTTTGCTAATTATAGAAGGTTTGATTCAGAGAATTAAAGAAAATGAACAAATAAAAGGGTTGAGAATAAAAAAAAATATAACTTTAAAATTACAGCCTTTGCCGATGACCTAATAATAATTTTGGACGACCTTTCAGAAAGTATCAGATCATTATTAGAAACATTGAAAATATTCGAAGAAATTACAGGATGTAAGGTTAATAAAGAAAAATTATCAATTCTTACTAAAAATATATCTAAAAAGAAAGAACAAAGTATAGAGAAAAACTCAGAAATTAAAATCCAAAAAACTGCAAAATATTTAGGGATAAACATTCCGAATAAAAGTATAAATATTTATGGAAAAAAACACCCAAAAATATAGAGTGAAATAAAACGATACCCAAAAAGATATTTAAAACATGGAATAAAGATTTATCTAAATTTATCTGGTCTGGTAAAAAACCAAGAATTTGTTTCAAAATTCTGCAAGATGCGAAAGACAGAGGTGGATTAGGAATGTCGAACTTAAAACTCTATTATGAAGCATGCCATTTGGTCTGGCTCAGAGATTGGATTAAATTAGAGGACAACAAACTGTTAGAGCTAGAAGGAGAACGCCTCAGATTTGGATGGCACGGGTATTTAGATATGGAAAAGAAAAAAGCAACAAAGACTTTAACAATCATGGTGTCAGAAGAAATACAAAGCTAGAATAACAAAGAAGATTCCACTATGGTTATCACCTCAAGAGGCTTTTTATAGAAGAGAAATGGTGCATAAAGGAAATTGGCTAACATATAAATGAATATTAAAAATACAAAAAGGGGAAACCAAGCTAAAATCTCGAGAAGAATTAGAAGAAGGATATAGCATAAGTTGGTTCCCATATAGACAACTTAAGGAGAGATATAAAATGGATAGTGAAACATTGGGGTTTGAAATTGAGGAATCTGAGATAAGTAAAATCTTAAATGGAGATCCAAAGAAACTGATAGGGATTGAAATGGAAGAAGTAGTAGTAAAAGAAGCAATGATACAGTGAGCAAAAAATATAGGACATCCATTGGAAATGAGTAAATGGGAAAATGTATGGCAAAAAGTACTAAAACACACTGTATCACAAACCCTAAGGAAAACTATTACAAAATGTACTTCCGGTGGTATTTAACACCAGCAAAAATTTCCAAAATATACAAAAATAGTAATAATGTAAGGAAATATAGGGAGGAAATAGGAACCTTTTATCATTCCTGGTGGTCCTGTAAAAAAGTCAAGAAATATTGGATAATGGTAACACAATAAGTCAGGGGTAGGCAACCTTTCCCCTTTAAGGGCCGAGGGACTTCAGCTCCCAGAAGCCTCAGCCATGTTGGCCAATAGTCCCATGTTGGCTAATAGCTCCTGGGATTTTGGGAGCTGAAGTCCCTCGGCCCTTAAAGGGGAAAGGTTGCCTACCCCTGCAATAAGTGATATACTAAAAACCAATATACAAACGAAACCAGAATTTTATTTGTTAAATATGACAGATAAAGAATTGGAAATCAAATTTGGTAAAATACTTTTGCACCTGACCACCATGGCCCGATTAGTTCTAGCACAAAAATGGAAAACCGAATATATCCCAGAAAAAGAGGAATGGTTGTTAAAATTATATGATGCAATGGAAATGGGTAAACTAATGCAATTAATACAGGGCAAACAAACAGATGATGTAAAAGCTGAATGGTAATTAGTGCATAACTATATAAATAAATTATGTAAAAAGTGAGTAAATAAAGGAAGTAGAAAAAAAAATTACCGGGTTATAGGAACATAGAGGAAATAATAATAATAATAATAATAATAATAATAATAAAAAACCCAGAAGACTTTTGATTTTTGGAAGAATCGAGCAACAAGGGATAAATATATAGAAGATAGTAACGACCAAATTAGAAGCATGATTATATAGAAATTTATAAGGTGAAAGGTGAGAATTATTACATAGCAATAAGTTAGTAAATTATACTTAAAAGACTAGGTATTCAAAAGTAGTATAGTAACTCATAAGTGAAGAAAGAATGAGTTTTAAATCTTAAAAAACATTAACATTAAGATAACAGATATTATACATAAGTGATAAACTTTGAAGAAAAAATGTAGATTTGGAGAAATAACGAATAAGACAAAAAAAAGGGAAGTGGTCATGATTGTAACAATATAAACTAAATAAGATAATAAATTATATAAATTATATAAACGAGTCAAACAGGAATCGAAATCGAAATCATAGCAACTTAAGTACAGCAACATACCAACATTAGAAAGTGAATAATAGAGGCAAAGATAAATTGGCAGATGATGGAAAGGAAGTAAGGAATGGTTGAAGAGGAAGAAAGAAAGTGATGGAAGGTAAGAATAGGTGAACTGTTGGTAAGTGAAGGGAATTTGATGTTAGAAAAGAGTAAGAAAGTAAGGAAAACAAGAATGCAATAAGAAAGTTAGAAAAATAGGAAAGAAAAGAATAGGAAAGGAAGAGAAGAGGAATAAGAAAGTTAAGGAAAGCCAAGTTAAAGAAGTTAATCTTATAAGGGATGTAGGAGGGAGAAAGGATGGTTCAAGTAGAAGGTTTAAGGAGGGGAGGAATAGTCGAGTGTTATCACTGCCAAATATGTGGAAGGATAAACAAAGATTGTAAAACAATGTAGATAGATATGTTTGTCGGTATGTGTGATTATGTAGAGTGATGATTGTATGAATAATATGTTTTAAATGTGTTTGTTTTTAAATGTTTAATATCAAGAGGAATTGATGTGGCAAGCTAAAGTCAGATGATAAATTGAAAAGGGGTTAAAAGTTAATGGTAGGTCGGGAAGAGAATCTGGAAGACACCTACTTGGAGCAGAGGCAGGAATCAGACTGAGGGACAAGGGGGGGGTTGCTCCCTCGGTGGGCAGAGTCCCTCAAAGTCTACTTCCTGTCTACTGGAGCAATGAGGAAAGAGCAAGCCACATCAGAATGTCTCTGCCCTCATCAGGATCATTGCCCTTATCATCGAAAAATAAATAAATAAATAAATTTTAAAAACCTATTTTTCAAAACATGCTCTTAATCCTATGAATCATATGTTCAGAACATAGGGCCATGCTGCAATGATCATGGGCTGGTCAAAATGTGTCAGACTATTTCTTGCAACAAGGCCATTTTTATAGATCCTAAGAGGGTCTGTTATTTATTTCAGGTTTTACTGGATGTTCTTAGTTTCTTCTGCTTTCAACCATGTTTAAAACCTCCATGAGTAAGAAGACAACATGATACAAGTAAAGGTACTAGAAGGTAAGCACTGGTTGTATCAGGGTGGTTGAGCTCTGGGATTCAGAGGCCAAATTTACCACCTCCTGAATCTCTACAAGACTACCCCTCTCAGTTTTCCTGTTTTTCGATGATTGGAAGATCACTTCTTGTATGGCAAAAATGTCAGAAACACTACACACATACACTTTAGCAATGACCTGAATCTTCCTGGAGAGAAAAATGTCATTCCTGTAAATTCCAGGAGCACTGAACCAGTCACTTTTTCTTTTTCAGTAGGAGTTTCTAGGTGTATCCTGGAAGCCAAAAGAACAATCTTGGGAAGCCACATATGAGCTCACTGGTGACATGGTTCCTGCCCCTGGAGTACAGTCCGCCCACTGTATCCAAGGACTTGCCATCTGTGGATTCAAGCATCCGCAGACAGCAAGCCCACAGTGAGATGGTGGAGGAGGAGGAGAAAGAGGCAGAGGAGGGGGAGGAGGAGGAGAAGGAAGAGTTGGGTGGAAGAGGAGGAGGAAGAGGAAGCGGTGGAGGAGGAGGAGGAGCAAGAAGAAGCGGGAGGAGGAAGAGGAAGAGGCAGTGGCTGAGGAGGCAGCCGCCCACCTCCTGCCTGCCACTGGTGAGAGCCGGGAGGGAGGGAGGGAGGGAGGACAAGTCCCACTGTCCCCAAGGGTGGGGCTGCCAAATGGCCGAACCTCCATTGGGGACAATGCAGACTTAAGCATCTGTGGATTTTGGTATCCGCAGGGGCGTGGGGGTCCGAAATGGATCCCCTGAGGATACCAAGGGCCGACTGTACATTAATGATTAAATTTCTGCCAGCAGAAACAGATTTCACACTGTTACGAGTGAGAACCAGGGGGAGGTAGTGGTCAGAATATTCAGTCAGGAGCTGGGAGAGCCAGGTTCAGAACACAATTGAGCCATGAAACTCATTGGGTCACCTCAGGACAGTCACTCTCACTTGCCCTGATCAATCTTCAAAGCTTTGTTGCAAGGATAAAATTGGAGAGCCATAGATTCTGCATTGAGCTCAGTGGAAGAACTAAATGCAACTATTTAAAATGAATGCATAAATAAAATAAAATAGCACTCTTTGTAGATGACAGGACACTACATACCAATTTGGAATCTCTGTCTTCACGAGGAGGTACAGCAAGACTGAAAGGAGATCATCTGCACACACGGTCTCCATGTTCACTGCAAGGGGAAGGGGAAAATAGAAACCTTTCATGTTTTTAACTAGTGTAAAAGTGACTGATTAGAGAACTTTGATAAACTAAAAAATTCTGCATTCCTTCCCACCCCCACTGCAGTCAGCAGCTTTTTCTTTTCTTTTTCTTTTACAGGGGAGAGTGCTTGAAACACTGAGTAGCAAGAGCATCTTGGAGACACGCCCTCTGTGGTAGTGAGAAGAAGCAACAGGTCCTTTCAGAAGAGCCCCAGGTATGTACTCTGGAGTCCAGGGATAAAGAATGCATGAGCCTCCAGGTATTGTTGGACTGCAATTACCATTAGACCTAACCAGCATAACCAACTGGAGGGGATTGTGGACCATACAGTCTAAGACAACTGGAAAGCCCAAAGTTACCCACTCCAGCTATAAATGATTCTCATTTCAACCACCATATCACTCCAGCAAGCCCATACAAAAGAAGACAAACCCAGGGTAAAATATTTGCGCCCCTGGAGTTCTCACTACTCTGGCAGTTCAAGTGCTCATAATACAACCATATTCCTGTGAATCAGAACAGTCTTTCCTAACTAGGGTACCTTCAAGATATTGGAACTACAGTGTCCATCAGCCCTAACCAATGATGGTGACTGTTATACTCCAAAAATCTGGAGGATACAAACTTGGAGAAGGCTAAATTAGACACAAGAAAACTTTTGCAATACTGTATACTATTGTGGTATTTATATGCAGATCTAAAATGTAGTTTTTTTGGCAAAACCAAAATTCCATCCCAAAGCCAACTTTGTGGCTCTTTTCAGAGTATAGTAAAAGATGCCATCATAAACAGCACCAAGAAAGTATGTGTATTGCCTATGACTTGCACCTTCTGTTCCAGCTCTTGCAAAGGGCTAGTGGTCTCAGAACAAGCACTCTATTCTCCTTACCAAAATAAATATTTGGAAACATGTATATAGTTGCCTCTCCATTTTCACGGGGGATCCGTTCCAGACCACGCCTCACAAAAACAAAAATTGCCAATATTCAAGCCCTATTGACTTGAATGGTGGCATCCACCATGGGCACACACTCTATTTTAATCCCCTCTGTTTGCCCCCCGTAAACAGGCAAGGGCCGCAGACTCGAGGTCCGCAAAAACAGAAGAGCAACTATATTTCCATATACAAACATACATTTATTTTAAAAGTGTGTGGAGAGTGCTTCCTACAGTACAGATGGACACTGAAAGTAATTATTTCATTGTGATGGCTACATACCTCTTTGACTTGGAGACTGCATTATAATTTGCACCACTTTACGGAGACAGAGGAGCTTCTGTTGTGGAGAGGTGCACTTATTCAACTGGCTCAGTTCACGTTTTGCACGTGGTATGTTGAAGCTGCAAAGAGTTTGTTCAAAAGAACATATTAGTTCACAACAATCTGAGAAGAGAGTCAATGTTAAATTAAGCACTGTATTCATTTTAAGGCATAGAAATCTTGTTCTTAATTGCTCTTCCAAATCCCAGCACAAGAGTAACCTCAGGTTGTCCACATGGCCTGCCATGGTGCTTTTCATAGCTGCTTTATCCACACAGGTCAGCAAGTGAAGTTCTCCAAAATGGTTCCATGGGCATTTTGGAGAAAAATATTTTTGCCCACCTTTGATCTATATCAATGATGGGGAAATTCTTGCCTGTGGCCAAATGCAATCCATGGAAGGGTGTTCTTTGTATGATCAGCAAGCCGCTTTTGCCCTATCTCTAGTCAGAGAAAAACAAGCTATTCAAGGCCTGGAAAGGTTTTATATGAAACTGAGCTGCAAAAAAACTTTGTAGCCTGGAACTTATTGCTTAGCTGTTTTCTCCTAAGACAATATACACTACTGAGCAGTGCTTTCAATGCTTGGTGGTGAAGTACCCATAATGCTAAGAAGTCAAAATAATCCCACCTCACATCCACTGCTGGAATGCAGGGCCCGAGACTCTTCCAATTTGGAATTTAGACCCTGTGCTATAAAAAAGTAGCCCATTCCTGATCTAGATTGTAAAATTATCATCAGTCTTTCCAGCATAAATGTGGATGGCAGAGCCTCACTTCTCCCTCCCCAGTTTTTCCTAGCATCAGGTTATAATCCATAGGCCTATATATTTCACAAATATACATTTCACCATTCAACAAAATCCAGGATTTCTTTGGAGATTAGAGCTGCTCTGAGAAACAGCAACCTTTGCTTTGCCCAAGTTGTTTTTCCCCTCTCATCGCACTTCCCAGAATATAGTCAGGAACAAAAACAAAATTTAGAAAAAAAGTTTTTGTCTTTTTAGGTAACACACCTGAATTCAGGCTTGATACCCAGATCTTTCTGCTGTAGGTCTTGCAGACTTCGTGTAATTTTGTTGAATGCTGCATCCTAGTCAGGAAGGAAAAGGAAAAACATTTTTAGATACTGGAAAGAAGCTATAGCTGAAGATACATTATACACTGTACATTAGCATTAGGGCTCAATTCAATTTCAGATAAAGTCTCATGAACCACATTGGGTTGGGCCCAAAGCAGATGGATAAGATCAAAAATACCAGCATGCTTTAGCCTGAAGCTCCTACCACAGAAACTATGCCTTAGAAACAGCATTTCCATTATTTAAAATACAGGGGGAAAAATTGTACAGAAGATGGAAAACCACTACGATAGAAGGATATGTGACCATATGGAGAACCCCAGAGGTTCTCTTAGGATGTCAGATGGGTCAGGTTCAATCACACTCTTGCTATACAGTAACCAAGCAATATAGAAGTTCCCTTATACCAAGTCAATATCTTTGTTGTTTTAAACTCAGTATTATTCTACTGTGACAGTAAACTCTTCAAGGTCTCATGCAGAAGCTAATCATCATCACTGTTTATTATATAAGCAAAACAACAACAACAAAAAACAGTTAAAACACTTGCTACTTTAACCTTCTAGCTGGAAATTCCTTGAGGAAATGAATCTAGGACTTCCTGCATGCAAAAAACATATGGCCTCAATTCAACACACCCTCACTGTAGCATAAAAGATCCACAGGAAGACCTTGCACAATACTGATCCATATACTGTCCCAAAGCCATATCAAATAGGCATTCTGTTTCTCAATGAGAGCAGGCAGAATCAGAGGTCTGCCTACTATAGGCAGACACACAACAGTGACAACAGCACTACAATACATGGGAATCCTCTTCTGTGTGTCTGGCTTGAGATGGGATTACCAGATGCTTCTCCAGTCATGTTTATTCACAATGAAGCAGAGAATGCCAATGTGAGGCAGCCTGGGGGCTCTAAAGTAGGACACAGGATGGAGGCCTGGGCACTGTGTGGAGAGAAGGAGAATACTAACCCCCATAGCTGTTGAAAAAGCAAATTTGTGTGTGGAAGGGATACATACATGTGTGGATGTCCCAGCCTGAACCTGCCTAAGTCTACCACTGAACTACAAAAAAAAATAAAAAATACTTGAATGGACAGATACAGAGTTGAAAAAGACCACAAAAGACATCCAGTCCAACCCCACGTCATGCAGAAGTATACAATCGAAGCACTCCTAAAAGATGGCCATCCAGCACATTCTGAAGCAGCATATTCTACCATCAAACAACTCTTAATGTCAGGAAGTTCTTCCTAATGTTGAGGTGGAATCTCTTTTCTTGTAGTTTGAAACTACTGCTCTGTGTCCTAAGCACTGGAGTAGAGAAAATTAGCTTGCTCCATCCTCAATATGACATCCCTTCAAATATGGTTAAAAATGGCTATCATGTCACCTCTTAGCCTTCTCTTCTCCAAGCTAAACATACCCAGTGACCTAAACCGCTCCTCATAGGGCATGATTTCCAGACCTTTCTTGATTTTGGTTGCCCTTCTTTAGACACACTCCAGCTTGCCAATATCCCTTTTGAATTGTGGTGCCCAGAACTGGACACAGTATTCCAGGTGAGGTCTGACCAAAGCAGAATAGAGTTGTATTATTACTTCCCCTCATCTAGACACTGTACTCCTACTGATGCAGCCCAGTTCATACTGGCTTTTTAAACTGCTACATCACACTATTGATTTATGTTTAGCTTGTGGTCTACTAAGACTACCAGATCCCTTTCGCATGTTTGTCTTCAACCAACATAATACTCTCCAGTAAAGGGAAAGCATGCATTCAAAGAGATTTCTTCCATAATCTCTCTGAGCAATGAATGGACAAATACTCATATCTTTGATTCAAATATATCTTTCTCCAAATTCCACAATATGCATATATTTAGTATCGTATTGTTGGAATATAAGACACAACCCTACATGGCACTGTAGCCCATATGATGTAATGGTTAGAGTGTATGGTTGGGATACAGAGATCCAGCTTTATTCCTACTGTGCAATTAAACTCCCTGGATGACCTTGAGCCAGCCATTGTTTTTCTACTTGGGAAAACAGACGTATAGAGGAAAGTAAGAACACCATCTTGACACCAGAGGAGGAAAGATGGTAGATTTAAAATATTAAGGAAAGAAAACACCTACCTCACTTGCCTCAATAGACCCCACATATTTAAAGATCAGATCATAAAGAGCATGGTGAATATACATCTAAAGATAAAAATATACAAAGAAAAGAGTTGTACTGGAGATACCCATGTATTTCTTTGTCCCTTATAGACCAATTCAGACCCATTCAATTCCTGAAATCAATTCTGTAGCTCCTCTTGGAAGTCTGAGATGCTCTGCAGTTCTTCCAAGCAGGGCATTTAACATGGCATTCCCACCCCCACCCACCCCCCACCCACTATATGCAGAATACTACTCAGAATATTACATCCACACATTCTCTGGAAACATCAATTTTTGGGCTCATGATGAAGCCTTAATTGTTTTTGCAAGCTTTCTCAGCACAATTTACCCTACAACATATTTTATGGATCTAGATACTGTATAACTATTTTATATTTAGTTGCATATTGTTATATTTTATTGAAGTACACCTCTCTAAAATCTTCAATGTGAGCAATTTAGAAACATCCATGAACACATAAACATAACTACAGAGTACTTACGTCCACAGCTTGCTTCATCAGATTCATTTGTGATTCCTGCTTTGCAAGCATTCTCTAATTATCAGAGGGGGGAAAACATGGTGTTATCATATATTGTTACCAGGAAGAAGGGCAACATTGTTTCTATGCATTACATCAGGGGTAGGCAACCTTTCCCCTTTAAGGGCCGAGGGACTTCAGCTCCCAGAAGCCTCAGCCATGTTGGCCAATAGTCCCATGTTGGCCAATAGCTCCTGGGATTCTGGGAGCTGAAGTCCCTCGGCCCTTAAAGGGGAAAGGTTGCCTACCCCTGCATTACATGAATGGACAGTGTAAATAATGTAATTTTCACTGTCAGTACTTCCTGTCATCTAAATTTAGTTTGACCTCACTGTCAGCATTATACATGTACTATATATACACACTTGAGCCTCTAAGATATGATTCATGTATCTTAAGAAGCGAGTTGTATTCCACAAAATTCATTCTATAGTACATCTGATGGCCTTAAGAATTGGCATACAACTCCTGTTGCTTCAACTGCAATAGACTAACATGGCTATCCCTTTAGAAAATTCATTATGTACTCACAAGATGGGAGTCCCTCAATAACTGCTGAATGCATTTGGTGTAGAGTGCATTCACAGAATCCTGAAGACAAACAAACAAACAATAGGGAAAAGAAAGTGTCAAACTACCTGAGAAGAAAAGAAATGAGGTAGGGAGGAGTATTGTAATTTTTATTGAACATACACAAAGGTATTAGAAGATATTCAGATGATTAAATATATGGAGCACAGGTGTATTCATTAAGAATTATATTACTGTGTATTAGCCATTCCAGATTTTGTATCTTAGCTACTCATTGGGAAACAGCTTAAAGACATAAAAACATTTAAATCCCAATTCACTTCTATTTAAATAAATCATTTAGAGTTGTGTGCCAAAGAATAAATATATTTCTAAAGCAGGTAAGACATGCCACACCAATGGCACAGATGGAATGTTAAAAGTGGCATTCTCATACCAGAGACGAAATAATGCCTTTTTATAATGGGACTTGACACCTAATGGAGCAGAGGTACAAGATTCAGGCCTGCTTTAAATCAAGATACTGACTATGTAATGTCGAAGGATTTTCCTGTCATGCTCCTTGAAAGTCCTGTGGAAAGATGCAATAGCTTTATCAAATTTTTCAGTGTGCTTTCCCAAGAACTCTCTCACATCTTCAATGTTTTTCAGCGAGTAAGAATTGGATGGCGTTGAAGATTGTTCTGAAATGGAAGGCAGTGGTTAGTATCCTGAAATATCACCATGTACTTCTAGAATTAGCAACAATTCACACTTAGTCATTAGATAAAGCTAGACACACATAAAGGAGGTGGCAAAAAACTATGATTCCCACATTGTTAAATTTTGACTTGCTATGAAATTGTTCCAAGCAAATCTGTTAAGGTAAATTAGCCTTCATTCCCACCGCTTCATGAAAAGTTTCCAATTTTGTCCAGAATTGATAGGTTGCCTGTTCCTAGCAAAAGTGGACAACCTGTACTTCTCCAGTTGCTGCTGCACTGCAGCTCCCATCAATTCTACTTATGGCAGCTAGGATTAGCAGGGATTGCAGTAGAATAACATTCTTCAGTCTGTATCAGAGTAAGACTGACCTATCAATGCTATTGAATTGCAACTCCCAGCTCTCTTTATTATTGGCTATGCTGACTAGGAGTGTTGGGAGATAATGATAGTAACAGATATGTTTTAAAGTAAAACTAAGTAATAAGGCAAGTATGAATGAGCATTAGGTTAAGTAAGAACACTAACATCTGGGAAACTGTACAATTCTGAGTGCCTCAAAAGAATAGTAGTCTAAATACTGGCCAAAACAGCAAAACCAGCAAGCAAGACTGGCCCAAGCAAGCAAGACTGGCATTTTGCTGCCTGAGTGCTGAGAAAAGTTCTACCGACCTTTGATCTCCTTTTTTTCCAAAGAATGAGCTAAACAGAGGATGCTAAAACTCTCTTCCTTCTCATTGTAGAAAGTTTCCTCAAAGAGAACAGGTATTGAGCAATGGTGATTAAAGCCAGCCCCAAGTATAATCAAGTTTCCTTGTATAAAGATCTCCTGAAGGAATGGAAGAAAGAAAGCAATAAAGTAAAATCAATAAAATAAAAAATGGCTAGAGCAATGTAAACACTGCTAACAATAACCTCAAGCCTAGCTACCCATGTAAGTTTCAAGAGATTGCAAGCTTTGTCCAAAACAACTAGATGCAAACATGAATTTGTAATAATAATAATAATACATTATTTATTTATAGCCTGCCCAATCACAAGGAATCCAGGTTACACCAATAAAAGTGCATGGAATACAATAAAATTCAAAAATTAGTCCCTTTCCAACCCCCCCATACAAAAATATTTTTAAAAAAGGGGGGGAGATAATTGGCGGATAGAGCAACGTAGATCACCTTGTGCTGGAAAAGGAGTTAAGTTGGGAAGGCCTGCTGGAAGAGATCCATCTTAAGAGCCTTTTTAAAGGCTGCAAGAGTAGAGATGTGACGGATCTCCTCCAGCAGGTCATTCCACAACTTTGGAGCAGTGGTGGTGAAGGCCCTCTGGCTAACCAAAGTTAGCCGAGATTTTTTCAGCTGTAGTAGGTTCATCTCCGAGGACTTTAGTGTGCAGGACGGACAATATGGAAGAAGGCATAAGTATTCTGGTCTCAAGCCATGTAGGGTTTTAAAGGTAGTAACAAACATCTTGTACCTTCCCCGGAAACTAATTGGCAGCCAGTGAAGGGACTTCAGGACTGGTGTTATATGGTCATTACAAGAAGTACCTGTAATCAACCTGGCTGCCATATTTTGTACAAGCTTTCGTACAAGTTTCTGAACTTGGCACAAGGGTAGCCCCATGTAGAGCGCATTACAGAAGTCTAATCGAGAGATTACCAGTGCCATGTATTATATTTATGTATTGTAGTAGTCGCCCTTTGATACTGCATTATGAAAGGATCTTAGGATGTATAACTGGAAAGAAAGATTGTACAACAGTTTTAGGATAAGTACACTAAAATGTCTTCTTTCAGGTTTTGAAACATTACTCTCAATTTGCTTACTATCCACTGACTCCACTTAAGACTCAAAAATTGTGAACAGATTGAACTGCTCTCCATCACTATCAAAACAAGAATTCCCACCATTATGCACTATGTACCTTTCCATTCAAGGTCTGAAAGTTTTCCTCCACTGATTTGAGAACATAAGAGTCAAACTGGCAAGTTGAGATGAAGCTACTTGAAAGACTTCCTTTGCATGGTACTAGTACCTAGAGAAGTAGGAACACAATGTCAGAGGTACATATAAAAAGCAATACTCTAGAAGCAAAATGATGGTATTCGATCAAACTGTTAAAAGAGACCAAATACTGATATTAGATGCCTCTGAAATACAAACAAGTCCCAGTTACCTGACAATTTATTTTAACTGTTACAGATAAGGACCGGAATACCAGCAAGGTAGAGGAGGATTGCTCCAACACATTTTGCTGCCTGAGATGGACAAGGTGGTAGCCTGTTAATTCTTCTCTTAGTAAATAGTCCTATACTACACTGATTTAAGAACCTTTCAGGTACACCATCCCTGTGTGGAGACCACCAAGAAGACCTTCTCAGATAGTCCTCTGCGGTAGATGTGGCTGCCAGAGTCCTGTTTTGGTACTAACTGTTGTGGAATACAACAGAATATTACATCTACACATTCTCTGGAAACATCAATTTTTGGGCTCATGATGAAGCCTTAATTGTTTTTGCAAGCTTTGTCAGCACAATTTAGCGTCAGCAACCTTTTTTTCCTTGGGGTGATCCTGGGGTCGGAGGAGTGCTCCGACCCCAGGATCACCCCAAGGAAGCTTTCCATGGGGCGATGCTGGAGTCAGAGGCGTCGTCCGACCCCAGCATTGCCCCATGGAAAGCAACCTTTTTTTCCTTGGGGTGATCCTGGGGTCGGAGGAGTGCTCCGACCCCAGGATCGCCCCAAGGAAGCTTTCCATGGGGCGATGCTGGAGTCAGAGGCGTCGTCCGACCCCAGCATTGCCCCATGGAAAGCAACCTTTTTTTCCTTGGGGTGATCCTGGGGTCGGAGGAGTGCTCCGACCCCAGCATGGTCCCAGGGAAAGCAACGCTCCTTCCCCCTGCGTCCTCG
This sequence comes from Phrynosoma blainvillii, assembly GCA_026167975.1. NCBI lineage: Eukaryota > Metazoa > Chordata > Lepidosauria > Squamata > Phrynosomatidae > Phrynosoma > Phrynosoma blainvillii. The sequence goes on along the minus strand of JANUYF010000007.1, from coordinate 15,968,050 downwards.
GTGGTTCAATGGGCTGCTCAGCCTCCGATCCCAGGAGCAGCCCGACCCAGGAGCAGCCCATTGAACCACCGAGGACGAGCGGCGGCCTTGGAGGGGAGCTACATTCGGCCTATTAGGCGCACCAACTTCCCCACCGTCATTTTGGGGAAGAAAAAGTGCGTGTAATATGCCGAAAAATACGGTAGTTGTGCAAGTAGTGTCACTTTCTCAATGCCTATATAAGAGCAGGTCCTAATTAGGTGCAATCCTCTATTTTCCAAAAGCATCACATTTTACTTACAATTCCATACCAACCATTTTGAAAGCTTATACAGACCATATCAATCCCTGTGCAATGAACAAGCTCAAGAACATAACACTCTTTACACCACTATGGGATCCAGCATTAACTATACTGGTGTATATTTATGCTGTGCTAAAAGTATGTAGAGTCGTGGGTCATGTTTGTTTAGTGTTGTTGTTACCCACCTTCAATTCAACTCCAGCTTAGGCTGGCATAGGTTTTCTTTGCAACACTATTTCAGAGGAGCTTTGCCATTGCTTTTCTCTTAGGCTAAGAGAATGTGATTGAAACAAAATTACTCAGTAAGTTTTCATGGCTGGGTAGGATTCAAACCCTGGTCTCAGAATCCTTGTCCAATGCTCAACTACTCTTCCATGCTGGTTCTCAAGGGATATATTTACAAGCCCCATATGAAGCAGTATCTTCCATACCTGCTTCAACCATGCTCTAACCATGTATATATGGCAGTCTCCATGAATCTGGCACTCACCACCATTTCTGGCTGGGACAATTAATGCTTTATTCAGAAGACCTTACAACCCTTTCAGCACTTGAACACTTGGCATAAAGATAACAGATCTGGCACACAGACAGTCTCTCAGTCTCACCAACATCCCAGGCATATTTGATGAAGACATGGGAGACAGCCTTCTCAAGTGGCTGCTCCCAGGTTGTGGAATTTCCCACCATGGCTGGTTCCCTCATTTTCTCCTGGCAGGCCAAGAACTTATTAGGCAGGTCTTTGGCTCACAATTCATATGGCAAAAAGACATTTAATGGGGCAGTAATCTTTTCTGTCTTGCTTTAAGTGTGTTTTAAATTGTTTTAACTTTGGGTTTTTAATAGAATTGGTCAATTATTTCTTAATTTTTGTACAAATAGTCCTTTTAAAAAAAAAGCTGTACTCTATTTGAATAGGATGTAAGCATCCCTCTGTGCAATGAGAAAGGAGGGATAAATTAAATCAGTAAATAAACTTCATACAGATATCTCTTTGGACAGCTGGATGAATTTCTTTGAAACTTATGTACAGATTTCCCCCCTCTGCTTCTATCCTATTGTGTATACATTTTAGTTCCCCTCCTCTTTTATTACAAAAACTTTACAGAACAAAAAATTGGGGAAAAATAGTAGCTGGGACTCATGATAAATGATGTGGTCCAAAATAACTGCAAAACACCATGTTGAAAGATTGATGCAACAGGGCACAGTAAGAGAGAAGGGGTATCTTGGTAGTTTTACACTACAGATAAACTCTTATTTCTTGAAGGCATCACATTTTACTTACAATTCCATGCAATTCTGCAACTTTCCTGCAGAGATCAGGACGCCGCTTCTGCATAGCTAAATAGAAGGGGTTCTTCAAGAGATCTTCATCATACACAGCCATAGGGGCCTTCAAGTATCTGACGCAGAGGCTTTCTGGAAAACAGTGATTCCCCACATCCCAGAAGAAAGATAGCTTGATAAATTGATAATATCTTTTGTTTATAGAGAAGTACCGTCTCAATTTAATTCATGGTCATCAGATTCACCAATAAGCACAAAGCATATTCAGAGTGTGAGGAGAAGGAAGAAGAGAAACAACAACACTGGAGAACAGTTACGGGTAAAACAGGCCCTACCTGTGGCTGCAGCTTACACTTGGCACGAAATTATTACCCACTGACCCATGTGCTGGGGGAGTGAAGTGGGAAGATGCCAAAAGAAAAGGAAGGTGATGAGTTAGTGGATCCAATCCAGCATGAGGCCACTGCTTGGTTGCCTGCCATTCATCATCCACCACCCCAATGGGGGAATAAGGTGCACCAGATCTACTTTATCCCAAAATGGATCCTTCTCAATGTCTCTAGTGCCCTACCTGCATTGTGGCAGATTAATAATAAAAAGGAGCAACAGTAATACAGAACCTTAGAAGAGATTCCAACGATTCTAATGAATTAGAGACATGCAGTTACTGGGAAGAAAGGAAAAAAACCCATCAGCAAAGCCAGTTAACTAGGGATAGGATTCCTTCCTAGCCCTATTAAATGGCAATCAACTGCTGTCCATAACAAGCATGGGATAAAATAAAAGGGGGATGAAAGGAGGGCAGGCCTATCTAGTGCCATCCAAATTAATTTCATAGTCACAAGATTCACTAATATACAGAAAACATTATTCAATTTTTGCATGTTTTTTTATGTGACAAAACCTTAACTTGTTTGTACAATTAATTCCTGTAATCATCTTCTCTCTACTTCATTCTTCTTTTTCGTCAAGGCCAGAAAAAGCAAGTGACAAGCTCCCCCCAAAAAAAACCCAGCTCCTCAGTAACTTAGGTCTCTAGATATACTGTGATAATATATCCAGTATATCTACAGAAGGAACAACTGCATGATCAGGCTGTGACTGGATCTCCTCTCCACTGATTGCTCATTCGCCCCAGCCACACTCCGTACAATTATTCTTCCTCATTTCACCATAAAGAACCATAAACTTGGATACAGAAAATAAGCAAAAATATTTGAGAGCACAAAGAAGGGAAAGTGGAAAAGACAGAACACTGGAGTGTCAGCTACAACACTGATGTATACATCCACTGTGAATTCAAATTTATCTTTCTTTGCAGTGTACAAATAACAACATCGTTCATGTTTGACAGGAACCTCTCCCCAGGATAACAATGTCCACTTTGTTTTGAACCAAAATCTGGAACAGCACCAGCCCTCAGAAGAACATCTTTTCCTTCCTAGTATGATCTCATCCATTTTTGTTCTAGCCTAGAAGTCCAATGTCTCTTCCCCATCTCATGTCTGCTCAGGCGTTTCTTTCTCTGGGCAACACCTTATTTTGTCATCATACAACTTCAACTCCCATTTTTAGGTAAAAGGAGACAATGGGGGGTTGCAGACTGTCAGAAATAGTGCAAATTGAGTCCACTTTTAGGGTTAGGGTTAGTGCTAGGGAATCATGGGAATTGTTTTTTTCTGAGTCATTGCGCCTTCTCTGTCAGAGAGCTCTGGTGCCACAATAAACTACAGTTCCCATGATTCCCTAACTCTAACCCTAAAAGTGGACTCAGTTTGCACTATTACTGGCAGTCTGCAACCCCCCAATATTTCCACTGTGAGGGTCTTTCAGGAACAACACCTATGTTTTACTTTCTAATGTTTATTGGAACTTTTCATTTCAAAAAAAAAAAAAAAAAAGGAGCCCTGGTGGCTCAGTGGTTAAATGCTGATACTGCAGCCACAAGACTGTGAGTTTGATTCCAGGACTCTAAGGTCCACTCAGCCTTCCATCCTTGCGTAGGTTGCTAAAATGAGTACACAACCTGTTGGGGGCAATTGGCTTACAGATTGTAAAGTGCTTAGAGAGTGTTGAGTTCATTGATACTGATTTCTATTGCTAAACTGTCAGGGTATGTGGAATTGGAATTGAATTTCATTGCACAGAATATGGCTGATAGATGCTGGACAATGCAACACATGGGAAAGGTTGCAGAATGGTGATTGACCTGAAATGTCATGTTCATACCATGCAGGACATGCCCAGGATGTCACAGCAGACATGATGCAAGAGGACTATTGCAGACACCTGTGTGAGAAGATCATGCCATGGACAAAATGTATAAATATGAGTGTGGACTATGTTTAGTGCAGGTTGCTGTTGTTAGCGGATAGTTGGTTGGATAGTCATTGGTTTGTACATAATGCTGTAAATACTGTGTAGTAAAGTTCTGTACATAGAACTTTGAGACTGAGTTATTATTAAGCACCTTGATCAGTCATAGATGCTGATAGCACTGCTGAGCCCAGCAGAGAAGGACCATGGGTAGTGTGCAGCCCTGACATAAACATATTTATTGTTTTCTTAAAATTTACTCATTTATTAAAATACTTCTGTCCTACCCTTTATCATCTGATGTCTAGGCAGTGTACAATATAAACAATTCAAAACACTTCCAGATTAAAACCATAAATAATTTGAACAATATGAAAATATGTTAAACAATTGCAACTACTTTAAATGCTGCAACAATTTAAAAACATGTATACATACACTTTCAAATAAATTAGTCCCTGAAAAGTTTAATAAAAAGCCGTGTTTTGGCTTCTTGTCAGAAAGAAACCAATGTTGGCATCAGCTAGAACTCTAGCTGGGATGCCACAGCCAAGAAGACCCTCTCCCATCTCCTCCCATTTTGTACTAGTCCCACTGGTGGGACACAGAAGAGGCCCCCCTGCTGTAGTTCTCAGTTCTCAAGCATGTCTAAAACAAACGTGGAGGAATATGAAAGGAAAAAAAGGAGGAAATGGTGAATTACACAGGACACACTCTTGGGTTAGGAAAATGCAATAATGTAATGGCATGGCCATACTCCAAGCGGGGGGGGGGGGGGGGGACTGCTTAGTTTTGGTATCTATGAACATGTAAAATAAAATAGCAAGATCCTGACTATGGAATGATGGCTGATGACTAATAGCATCTACTTATGTCACTCCAGTGTATGGACAAAAAGCTATCATTTGGAACAAAGTGAAGGATGTGTACCTTTAGGAAGAGTGAGGTGGTCACCTCAAGGAACAGATTCTGATTATGATAAAATGGCAGAAAATTCATAGAGTCATAGAGTTAGAAGAGTCCTCAAAGGCCATCCAGTCCAACCCCCTGCCATGCAGGAATACACATTCAAAGCACTCCAGCCAGATGGCCATCCAGCCTCTGCTTAAAAACCTCCAAAGGAGGACATTCCACCACAATTCAAAGGAGTGTGTTCCACTGTCAAACAGCTCTTACCACCAGAAAGTTCCTCTTAATGTTTAGGTGGAATCTCTTTTCCTATAGCTTGCATCCATTGTTCTCTGCCCTATTCTCTGGAGCATCAGAAAACAAGCTTGCTCCATCCTCAATATGACACCCCTTCAAATATTTAAAATAGGGCTATCATATCACCTCTTAATCATCTCTTCTCCAGACTAAACATACCCAGCTCCCTAAGTCTCTTCTCATAGGGCATAGTTTCCAGACCCTTCACCATTTTGATTGCCCTCCTTTGGACATGTTCCAGCTTCTCAACATCCTTTTTGAATTGTGGTGCCCAGAAGTGGACATAGTATTCCAAGTGAGGCCTGACCAAAGCAGAATAGAGTGGCACTATTACTTCCCTTGATCTAGACACTATACTTCTATTATACTTCTAAATTATTAATATATATTTTCCATTAGGAAGAAGAGAAGTGCTTATAGGATTTTCTGTCTTTAGATGTTCCCAGGTAACTTGCTGGTTCAGGACACTACATACTTTGAATCACAACTGTTCTGCCTCAGACAGTAATTTCTCTTGGACCAGCCTAGGTCTCAACTGCAGCTTTTTCTTCTATTCCATATGGGACATTATTTGACCCTCTTGATAATACTATTAATTAGGTCATGACTCTCTTAAGACCAATCTAAATTTCAGCATCTCAATACAGGCTTGGGCAGGGAGATCTATTTCCAGAAATTAAGCTAGTTTCTGGCCACTAAACAAAACTTTTAACAACAGCATCAACTAGATGTGAGAGCCAGCATGATGCAGTGACTTGAGCATTGGATTACAACTCTGGAGACAAGGATTCAAATCCCTGTTCAGGCCTGGAAAAATACCAGGTGACCTTCAGTGAGTTACTCTCTCTTAACCTATGAACAAATCTTGCCAAGAAAACCCTACAATAGGGTTGCGGTAAGTCAGAAATGACTCAAGGGCACACCACTACAACAACAACCAATTAGGCAATACTGGCACAAAGCACCATTCCTTCTTAGGGTCAAAAGCAATAGGTGGTCTTTAGAAACAAAAACAACCCTAAACATCTGTAAATATTGCTATTTTAGTTAAAAATGCATTTACTTCTAAATATTCAAATGGAGACAGGCTCATTAAGCCAATTCTTTCCAGTCCAGATCACAGTGATGTCAAATCATTTTCATTTGACAGATGGCAACTCCAACTGCCCAGAAGAAGGTGTTCCAAGTGCAAGCAATGACTGCAGTTCCCAGGATGTGAGATTACATGCCTCACGCAAGTAACTAGCTCTAAACCGCTTAGTGGCATCTGAAGAGACACAAGCCAAACCTGCAACGGCTCTCAGGGCCAGCTGGCAGCTTTCCTCCTCTCCCTGCCCCTTCATTCTTTCATTATTTTCAATGCATTTGAAAACTCTACAGCCACCTAATCCACAGCGGATTTATGCAAGCCAATGCCACTGGCTGAAGGCCATGCCTATACCATTAGATCAGTACAATGGGGTGTGGAGTATTTACTGGAGAATATTAAAATATGTCAAGTTATATGATGGGTGGAGAAGTACAACCCAGACGCTGTGACTTCACTTGGCTGCCATATCCTACAAAATGTGTGCCTTCAAACCCTTTCCAACATATGGCAACCCTGTCATGGTGTTTTCTTGGCAAGTTTCTTCAGATGGGGTTTGCCACAGCCATCCTCTGAGGCTAAGAGATTTGACTTGCCCAAGGTCACCCAGTCAGTTTTCCTGGCTGCAGCGAGATTCAAACCTTGGTCTCCAAAATCACAGTCCAAGGTTCAAACCACTAAACCACCTTGGCTCTCTATGAACAGGTTACTTTCCCTCACAATCTAGTCATTATTCCATCTCCAAACAAAAATGTACAATGAGAAAGTCCTTGCCCTCCTTCCAAGAAGAGAAGTCAGACAGAAAAGCCCCACTATTATTCCAGAGCTGAAACTGCAGTCCAAGCTTTGTGCACCATATTAGAAAAATATGAAGAAGAGGAAAGAACCCCTTGGAAAGCACTTGGGCTGCAGTCCTACAAGGCAGGTAAAAGGCCTTTTCATTTAGTCCGACATCTGAACATCAACTGGTTGCTAGTACTCCCAAGATGGGAAAGTGTTTTCCCCCTTCTTGTTCTTTTGAAAAACATTTTAAATTGTTTTAATTCAAATATATAGCTGTGTTAGTCTGTAGAATCTGTATTTAGAGAGATCTTGTAGCACATTTGAGACTAACTAAAGAAGTTGGCAGCATGAGATTTCGTAGACTTAAGTCTACTTCCTCAGATGTATTTGGAAATAGACTTAAGTCTACGAAAGCTCATGCTGCCAACTTCTTTCTTTAGTTAGGGCCTTTGCAGACTGCCAGAAATACTGCACATTAAATTGAGGCACTGCCCTGGCTCAGTGCTAGGGAATCATGGGAATTGTATTTTTTTCTGGGACATTGAGCCTTCTCTGTCAGAGAGCTCTGGTGCCACAATAAATTACAGTTCCCATGATTCCTTAGCACTGAGCCAGGGCAGTGCCTCAATTTAATGTGCACTATTTCTGGCAGTCTGCAAAGGCCCTTAGTCTCAAAGGTGCTACAAGATCTCTCTACATACTGTTTTAATTCAGTGCTTGTTTCTATTATCACACTTTGCATGTCATACACAGCCTCCAAGGCCCTGGTGTATTGAGAGGTAATAGACACATTCTTAAACTATTTAATATTTTTTGAATTGCTCTTTATTATTGTAACTTACTGTGTTGATGTCACTTATGTGGACTGCAGCCTTGAGTCCTCCTACCCTGGAAGAAACATGGGATGCACATGAAATAAATAAGATTTTCTCTGTTTATTGAACGCAATGGGACTTACAGCTAGATAAACACACACTCCAGATCACCTGAACTGACAACAGCTACAATATCTTGACAAAATGCAGGCCTGTGACTAACACTATTGTAATGTGGTTTGTGTTGGGCAATGACTCTGGAGAACAGGGCTCGAATCCCTGCTTGGCCATGAAAACCCACTGGGTGACCCTGGGCAAGCCACACTCTCTCAGCCTCAAGAGGATAGCCATGGCAAACCCCCTCTGAACAAATTTTGCCAAGAAAACACCGTAAGAGGTCCGCCTTAGGGTCGCCATAAGTCAGAAATGACCTGAAGGCACACAACAACATGACATTTTAATAGCTTTGCCTAATGAAGAAGCCAGTGGAGCTTTGAAAGCTTACCACATGAATTCTGTGCATTTTGGGTGGCCCAATACAGGTATTAACGTTTTGTGCATTTTGAATGTTATTGTAATATAACACACAAGAGTGACACTGCAACAGTCCTGACAAAGCTTCCCTGAACATCCTGAGTCACTTGACTCTACCTGTGTTGCTAATATCACAACATAAGCACAACCCAAGATACTTCGGCAGCCTTTCTCCACTTGGGCTGCAACCACACTGCAGAAATAATCCAGTCTGACACCACTTTAATTGCCATGGCTCCAGGCTATGGAATTCTGGAAAATTTGGAGCTCTGGTGTTACAACCAACTACAGTCCCCAGAATTCCATAGCCTTCAGCCATGGTAGTTAAACTGGTGTCAGAGCGGATTATTTCTGCAGCATGGATGGAGCTTAGATTGGGGTAGGCAACCTTTCCCCTTTAAGGGCCGAGGGACTTCAGCTCCCAGAAGCCTCAGTCATGTTGGCCAATAGTCCCATGTTGGCCAATAGCTCCTGGGATTCTGGGAGCTGAAGTCCCTCGGCCCTTAAAGGGGAAAGGTTGCCTACCCCTGAAAAGAGAAGGCATTCTGGGCAGCACCTGAGGGAACATGCCAAGACCTCCATCTTGCCTCATGCCTGTCTCTTCACCAGTGATGTGCGGAGGGTGTGGACTGCACCAGGTGACACCCTAAAAGAGCATGACCCCCACTGTTCCTCAAACACCTACCTTTTAGCAGAAAGGCTCTGTGGCATTCATCTGTTTCCCTTTAAAAATGCTCGAAGAGATGGTGGGAGAGGGGTACAGCTTAGTGGGAGGAGAAAAGAGAGGCCCCAGAAATTTTGAAATTTCAAAATCTATTTTTTTAAAAAAAAAATTAGAAAATTGTCTTTTTTAAAAAGAAATCTTTTAAAATTTTCTTTAAAAACATCACACTTTAACCAATGTTCACTAAGTATATGTAAATACATTTAGGTCGTCTGTGTGATATTGTATAATTTGAAAGTCTAATTTGAATTTTGCTAGTTGTTTATGTCACAACTATTACTCTTCCATTCAGTGGCATATGGGAATTACAGTTTATGAGTAACGTTAGTGCAAAAAAGCATGGGACCAAGGATTCTGTAGGGTGAGAAATGGGAAGTCAAGGGGTGGGTGACACACCAATCCTAGGAGCCAAGGATTGTTTCCTTACTTGAGAATAAAATCTCACTGGGTGACCCTGGGCAAGCTCCACTCTCTCAGCCTCAATGGTACACGAGGTATCTCAATAGTATATGGGTTTATGAGTAACATTAGTGCAAAAAAAAAACCCCATGAGACTAAGGATTGTTTATGGGGTGAAATGGAAGGAGGTCAAACCATAAGTTACTGCACCGGGTGGCAACAACCCTAGGGAGGCCACTGCTCTTCACTCCCTTCAGGAAAGGGAAGGAAGGAAGGAAGGGGACGGAGAAGAAGCGAAGAAAACAACTCAAGGCTCTTTGCAAAGCCGCCTCCCATGCGAGGAGAGGAAGCGCGACGCTGAGGGCGAGGCCTGGTCGACCGGGGCCCCTTCGGCGCCCTCCCTCTTTCCCTCAACTTACGGACTTCGCGCGGCCTCACTTCCCTCCAAAGCCCCAGAGGGCGACCGGGTCTCCTCCGCGCCTCAGCCCAGCCGCCGCCATCGCCTCCCACTCTTTCTGCCCGCTTTCTCTCTCTCTCTCTCCCTGAAGGAAAGCAGCCGCTCTGCCCTTCCGACCAAGCCCTACCTCTTCCGAGCCGAGAGGTCCAGGCAGCGGCTCCTCCCCAGCCGCCGAGCCAATAAGCCGACCCGCCTCAGTGGCGGCCCGCCAAGGTGGAGCTTCCGACGGAGGGAGGAGAGCAGTCGGGGGCCTGCTGCCTCGCAGAGCCGTCTTCGCCGCGCTGGGAAGAAGGAGTGAGGCTGCCGCGAAGAAGGAGCAGTGAGCGGCTTCGTGCCTGAGGCGTCGCCGGGCTCCAGCTGGCTGCTATTTAACGCTGGGAGAACCCGCCTGAGGCGTTTCTAACACAGGGAGAGCTTACCTGAGGTGTTTTTAACGAGAGGAGAACCCTCCTGAGCCGTTTCTGAGGCGTTTTTAACGCGAGAAGAGCCCACCTGAAGCAGTTTTTAACGCAGGGAGAGCCTGCCTAAGGCGTTTTTAGCGTGCGGAGAGCACACCTGAAGCGTTTTCAACGCAAGGAGAGCCCACCTGAGGCGTTCTTAACGGAGGGAGAGCCCGCCTGAGGCGTCTCCGCTCTTAAAGGGAACGAGGCGGTGAGGGAAGAGGAGGAGGAGAGCCGAGGCGTCCCGGCGCCCCTTTTTCTCTCTTTCCGGCCGGGAAAGAGCGGGAGATGCCCGAGAGCTGCCGGCGTCCGGGGTGTTTCTGGAGCGCCCCGAGTCCCTGCAGGGTCCCCGGCTCCCCCTGAGGGGGAAGAGAGGCGACCGGGGGCGATGCGTGCGGGGCTCGGGGCCGGGGCCGCCGCCGCCGCCGCCGCCGGGGGTTTGTGAGGGAGCGAGGAAGGCGCGTCCCCCGCCGCCATGGCGAAGGAGGAGTGCAAGGCGCTGCTGGACGCGCTGAGCAAAGTGGCGGCCTGCTACCGGCACCTGGTGCTGACCGTCGGGGGCACCTCGGACTCGCAGAACCTGCGCGAGGAGCTGAGGAAGACCCGGCAGAAGGCGCAGGAGCTGGCGGCGGCCGCCCGGACCAAGCTGACGGCGGCGCTGCGGAACAAGGCCGCCTCGGCGGGCAAGGAGGACCGGGCGGAGCTGGAGCGGCTCTGGGTGCTCTTCTCCAGCTGCCTGGAGATCCTGGAGAGCGACATGCGGCGGGCGCTGGAGCTGGGCCAGGAGTTCCCCCTCAACGTGCCCAAGAAGCCCCTCATCCAGACGGGGATGAGCGGAGGCACCTCGGCCCTGGCCGCCCGCGCCATGAGCGCCCAGAACATGAAGTACGAGGCCGAGGCCAACATCGACGTGGCCGACCTCAAGGACCTGGAGAACGAGATCAACCAGGTCGGGGAGATGCGCTACGAGATGGAGATGAAGGTCAGCGTCCCGCAGTGGACGGTGGAGGCCAAGCAGGACCCCGGCGCCGAGCTCAAGTCCACCGTCAGCGTCGGCGCCTCCTCCCTCGGCCTCGTCTCCGTCGAGGAGAACAAGGCCTTCTGCGACGTCAGCAAAGTGCTGGCCGGCATCGTCTTCACCGCCGTCCTCCTCGTCGCCGTCATCCTGGCCGTCTGTGTCGCCAAACTCTCCTAAGGCCGAAGGCGGCGGCTGCTTCTTCCACGGAGGAGGAAGAAAGGGAGGGAAGGCCAGGCTGCTCTGCTATTGCTCAGGTTACAAGGAAGACCCTCACCTTGTTGCTGGGAAGGGGATCTGGCCTCCCAACTCAGCCATGTCTCTGAGATAGATACTCTAGCTTTAAAGGTACAGCTTTATCTGAGGAAAAGGAAAAGGACACTTGTCTGTCTGCATGGCCCCTTCAGGGTTCATGTGGCATCTTTAGGGTTTGGTGTCTCCCGGTGCGGTCCGTAGCTCCCTAATGACACCACTGGTTGGTCCCCATGTTTCTGGGAAAGGGATCTGGCCTCCTGCCCAGATCCCAACCCAGCCACCTTTCTGAGACATTCTAGCTTTAAAGAACCAGCCTATCCAAGGTACGGCTTTATCTGAGGAAAAGGACACTTGTTTGTTTGAAGGGGGAGTTAATGAAAGAGGGGTATTACAACTACCAGCAATGGCATCCCCAGGGCTTGGTATCTCCTGGTGCACTCCACAATCCCATAATGACACCACTGGTTGGGTCCCCATGTTGCTGGGAAAGGGATCGGGCCTCCTGCCTAGATCCAACCCAGCCACCTTTCTGAGATAAGGGGGTTGCAGACTGCCAGAAATAGTGCAGATTGAGTCCACTTTTAGGGTTAGGGTTAGTGCTAGGGAATCATGGGAACTGTATTTTATTGTGGCACCAGAGCTCTCTGACAGAGAAGGCTCAATGTCTCAGAAAAAAACAATTCCCATGATTCCCTAGCACTAACCCTAACTCTTAAAGTGGACTCAATTTGCACTATTTCTGGCAGTCTGCAAAGGCATTTAGGGCCTAAGCAGACTGCTAGAAATAGTGCACATTAAATTGAGGCACTGCCCTGGCTCAGTGCTAGGGAATCATGGGAACTGTAATTTATTGTGGCACCAGAGCTCTCTGACAGAGAAGGCTCAATGTCCCAGAAAAAAAATACAATTCCCATGACTCCCTAGCACTGAGCCAGGGCAGTGCCTCAATTTAATGTGCAGTATTTCTGGCAGTCTGCTTAGGCCTTTAGTCTAGCTTTAAAGAACCAGCCTATCCAAGGTACAGCTTTATCTGAGGAAAATAACACTTGTCAGTTTGTGGGGTCCCTTCAGGGTTAATGAAAGAGGAGTATTACAGCTGCCAGCAATGGAATCCCTAGGGTTTGGTGACACCTGATGTAGTTCATAGCCTCCTAATGACACCACTGTTTGATCCCCATGTTGCTAGGAAAGGGATCTGGGCTCCCACCTAGATCCCAACCCACCCACCTTTCTGAGATAGTCTAACTTTAAAAAACCAGCCTATCCAAGGTACAGCTTTATCTGAGAAAGAGGACACTTATCTGTTTGTCGGGCCCCATTGGTGGCCCTATTTAGATACCGTTTCAGGACACCCTAAACCTGCCACCCAAGGATCACTGACTCCAGTAGGATCGCATCCCTAGGGTTGTTGTCAGGTCAGTTCATCTTTATTACAGTCATAGACCAGCACAGAGTTGGTGTCACCCAGTGCAGTAACTCATGGTATCACTCCCCCTCCTCCCATCCCACACCCAGACAGAATCCTTGGTAACTTTTTTGGACTAATGTTACTCATAAATCGTAATTCCCACATACCACTGAATGCCATGGTAACAGATGCGACATAGAACAACTAGCAAAATTAAAATTGTACCTTTCAATTACAATTATCATATGCACAGAATAAGTGTGTTTACATATAGTTTCAAAAATTAAATTTTGAAATTTGAAATTTTATTTTTACAGGGGGGGAAAAACCCTGGGGCCTCTCCTTTATCCTCCTCTCACACCATCTTGTCAGCATTTTAAAGAGATACAGGTGAATGCCACAGCTTGTTTCTGCCAAAATGCAGATGTATGAGGAGCAGTGGTCTCACCCCCCCCCCCCAGAGTGTCACCTGGCGCAGTCCGCACACACCCCCACACTCCCCAAGTGACGCCACTGCGGGGTCCTTCAAGGTTAATGAAAGAGGAGTATTACAACTACCAGCCATAATAGGGATTTGGTTGCTATTTGTAGATGACTGTTTTAAGTAACCGGAAACAAAATATGGTTTGTGAATAGCCTCCGATGGTGGCCTGTGTTTACAGATTGGTAACAAGTTGTGTATAATTAGGTGGTTGGAATGGATTATGGGACAAAATGGAGAGATTTAGGAATCGCATAGAATTCACTTCAGACCTAAGGGATATTGTGTCCTGATTGAGCCAAGGATTTGTTTTCTTCTTAAACATTTTCCTTTTTTTTTTTTTTTTTAATTCTCTGGAGTTAAGACTTGAAAGTCTTTTTCTAAAATTAAATCTTATAGAGACCTAAACTTTTACAGTGGGAAGGGACTCTAATTGCACTTTTTTGGCAACTGTACAATGTCAAATGCAACCCAAATCTACAGGAAAAAGATTAAGGACCATTTACAGTGATCTTAAGAAGCCGTTTTCAATTTATGATTGCATAACATAATTTACCATTGCTATATTATGGGGGGGGGGGACTCCACTTCCTGATGTTTTGGATTATTCATTCCATGCCAGCCAAATTTAAATGTTCCATTTAATGTCACACTATACACAGAGAGATTTACTTCCAAATATGTGCTTGTGTTGGCTTCCTTCAAATTATTTTTTTACTTATGGCTGAATCGTCTGCTTATTTTTCAGGAAGTTTGTTCAATTGAACTTACTGGATTTTAATTCATGTGCATGGGCACTTTGGGATTCATGTTTTGTGCACTGAACAGTAGGGTTTGTTAACAGTGGTAACAGTTAAGGAAGAACAAGATCCTAAGGATCTTGACTAATGTTTAACACTGCTGAATTAAGTAGAACTTATTCTCTAATAAGTACGTTTGTGGCTGAAACACACTTGTGTGCCAGTCTAGGTTTGTGGATTACATTTTTATGGAAGTATTTTCTGCTTATGTTTGTGGAAGTTGCTTTGATCTAAAGTTGATGAGATTCGGTTGTCAATATAACTGAAATGTTATTTTGTTTTGCAATGTAGCATGATGTTAAATATTATGTGGGAGTATATGAAGTTGCCTTATAGCAACACATACCATTGGTCTATCTAGTTCTACATGACTGACAGTGGCTCTCCAAGGATCCTAAGAATACTTTAGAATATTGTGTTTAACCCTAGCTAATTAAATAGTCTTTCCCAGCCCTAGCTGAGATGCCAGAGACTGATGCAGTTTGATTCTGTGGTACAAATAAGAGACCTGATCTCACGTTGACACTCTGAAGTTTACACATGTTCATCTCCCATTACTGTTAATGGGATTTATATATTTACCTGAAGGAATCAAGGAGATTAGAGTCAATCTTATAATCCTGACATGCTCAAGCACTGGCATAATGTGACTTGGATGGCAGTGCTTTCATAACAATTGAAATTTATAAGCATCCAACACACACATACTATCTCTAATGTGTTCTTTATGAAATTTATAACTTACAGATTCTATACATGTATACTTTAAAAGGGATTCATAAAGAACACAAGAAGTGTCTCTTTTTGTGCAAATTCCTATCTAAAATATTTGTAATATAAAGAACAGCATTTTACTCAGAGTGATTTGCCAAGAAAAGTTTTCTGGTTTGCTCGTTTAATCAATTATTTGAACTGGTTGACACATGATCTGAACAAGGAGGGCACTTGACCCACCATTTTGGAATATGTCTTCCTAGATAATAGGCCTCCCCCTTTGAAAATGTAAATAAACATACTTAAGATGTTGCACTTATACACAGAGCATGTCTGTATACTTGGCAAAGGAGTTTATCACACGGGGGAAATCCTGTGCAGAAACGGGATTTAAAAGGTGGGGGAAACCCG
The DNA here is from genome assembly GCA_026167975.1 of Phrynosoma blainvillii. NCBI lineage: Eukaryota > Metazoa > Chordata > Lepidosauria > Squamata > Phrynosomatidae > Phrynosoma > Phrynosoma blainvillii. The sequence goes on along the minus strand of JANUYF010000007.1, from coordinate 15,952,632 downwards.
CAAAAGCGGGCAGATTTTCACACACATTGCTGTTAAAATGGGGTTAACCCAAACGCAAAGTAGTCAAAAACTGCTTCTTTTTACTTTCAGGATTTTCCGAAAGTAAAAAAAAGCAGTTTCTGACTACTTTCCGTTCGGGTTAACCCCATTTTAACAGCGATGTTGTCTGAAAATCTGCCCGCTTTTGTGGGTTTTTTTCAATTTAAAACCCCGTTTCTGCACGGGATTTCCCCCGTGTGATAAACTCCAAAGTGTAGTAGAAGGCAGAGTTAGTTTTAGAGCAGAGAAGATTTACAAATGTGGTTTAGTTCTGTGGAAATTTTATGTGCATAAGGGGGAAAATCTGAAATTCTTGATCTAATTTAAGATCCTGTGTCATCACTGTTTTGGTTTTTGAGTTTCTCGACATTGATGTTCTGTACTTTGACTGATGGAGCATATGTATAATGGCCAGATCCAGTCCTTGGCATCTCCAACTATTTTGTCATGGGTAGGAGAGCTGGGGAGAATGCTAACCATAAGATCATGAAGTGCTACTGCCAGTACCTCTAGACCAATGGTCAGGAACTGTTCGGTTCCATGGGTAGGATTCTTGCCCTTTTACACCTGGGACCAAGTCAGTAGGCTAAAGGACTTGAGGAGGAGGTTCTCCATCCCTCCCTAGCATTATCTACATTCACCTCCACCCCCTACCCCCCCACACACACACACCACTATGTCTAGAGCAGGGGTCGGCAACCTACGGCCCGCGGGGCGGTTCTGGACCAGGGCCCCACACTTACCGGCCCAGGCGGACCCCTGCTGCCATCGCATGTTGTGGTTGCCACGCAGCTGCGCGCACTGCGACCACCATTTTGATTTGAGTACTCCTGCGCATGCGCAAACGTGTCGCGGCCACCATTTTGGAGAACAAAATGGCGGCCATGATATGTGTGGCGGCAGCGCATGCGGGGGGTGCGCGTGGAGGCGGGGGTTGCGCACGCGTGCCACCATTCCCCCCTCCCTCGAGCCGCCGGAAGGGACGACTTCGGGGGACCGGTCCCCGGCTCAAAAAGGTTGCCTACCCCTGGTCTAGAAGTCTAGATAGTACCAACCAGTAGTCTGACAGTATAGGGTAGTTTACTATATGTGATTCAAGCTACAGTACTAGTGCAAAAATGGTTCCACTGCCACAACAAAAAGTTCTGAAATTATTGAGAAGTGGAAAAAAATCTCCATCTTACATTTTTACCCTATGCATAGCTATGTATAGCCACATAGCACTAAAACTGCTGTTCACAAATCTGTTGAATTTAATCATAGCAATACTTAAAAACGTGCCCCATACATTTCAAGGGAACTTTCTTAGGACATGTTCAGCATCAATATGCTGTCTCATTAATGTCCTTACAACTAGATACGTATACCCCTATACCCCAGTCCGAAGTATATATATATATGGAAAGCCCCACTGGATTCAAGGAATGTGTGCAGTTTTAAGAATAGTGTGATGTTGAAATAAGTAACATACTTCTGGCTGTAGATGAAATAGAACATCCTGCACAGCTACATTCCTTTGTGCACTTATTTAAGGACTTTATCATATGGGGAAAATCGGGGGGGGGGGGGAATCAGGGGTTTAAAGAGCCATTATCCTGCCATTATCCCATGATTGGGTGAAAGATTTTCACATACATCACAATTAAAGAGCCATTATCCCGGCAATAAACAGCAACAAATCATTCACAGGATTTCCCAGTGAATGATTTGTTGTTGTTTATTGCCTGGATCATAGCTCTTTAATTGCATGACGTCATGTGAAAATCTTTCACGTGATCGCGGAATAATGGCAGGATAATGTCTCTTTAAACCCCTGATTTTCCCTGTGTGATAAAGTCCTAAGTCAGTCCTATTGAATTCATTGAATTTAACTTTGGAATCAGCATACATAAGACTGAAGCTGTCAATGAAAAGCTGTGGCATTTGCTTATATGTACATGTGTCTAGGTTAGATGGCTAGCCAATCCCTTAAGTTAAAAAAAATTAAAAATAGATTTGATACTACCTCCTCCTACCCACATTCTCTTTTGAGTGCTACAGCATCCTCACATTGGCCTCTTTAGAACTGAACGTTTTAAGTTTGTTTAATTGTAGGACTATATATATCGTTCTTACAAATAGACTGTATTTCAGGTTATATCTGCCCAGGATTTGTCCAACACATTTTATAGAAGGTATATAATAATGGGTGATACTTGGCCTTTGAAGTTATGGGAACATGTTGTCAAAGAAGTCTCTTATTTTTGTGGAGGATGTAGCCAGGGAAGTCTTCTGAAGATGTTTGCCAAAAATAAACACCCCAGAATAAGGTTGGTAATAAGCAAGTGGCATCAATAAGATGATATCATGATATAATTATTCAGTGTATCAAATCTATTTTTGGTTTAGAGGTCTGTCTTGTTGAAAAATTATAGTAAAGAATGGGTTTGGGATTTTATTTATTTGAGAATACAGGAATAATCCCAAAGTTTTGTATTCTTATTGGTGCTAAACTACCCGACTCTGCATGTAGATAGACCGCTGCTATTGATCCTCTGTATCTGTCCATTGTCAATGTTTAAATTATTGTTCATTGAGAGGACCTTATCTTTGCTATCATAAGGGCTAGACATTTTTCTTCAGCGACAGCCATAATGGGAGAATACTTGCACTTAAACTGTCTTAAATGCTCTACAAACAAAAATGTTTAAATCCTGGAGAGCAGGGCCGGGGGAGGGGGGGACGACTGCAGGAATCTGACTTTACATGGTTGAATTGCCACTTACAGTATTGTTGTCAGGAACAAATTTTGTATTCTTTGCACATTCCAAAATCCAGTTCAAGTAGTTCTACAGCTGTGCTTGCTCTGGAACAATAAGGAAATCTAGATTCAGTAGTTGAGAGTTAGGGTTTGTTATCATTTCAACCTGGATGTGCTGTTACTCATCTATGTGTTTTTGTAGAACTGTCATGTTTATGAGCTGTAAATCTATCAATTTTGTTGATCTACAGGATTTGTTTTGCAAATGATCTGAACTATTTATTACATAAATTCATAACAACAGAAGACACTACTTGCTAGATAATTCTTCTGTGGCTGGATTAAGCTGTATTTCTAAGAAACTTTACTTGAAAATAGGTCCTGTTGGCCGTTCCTATTTTCAAGTAAACATTTAAGATGGAGATTTAGGCATGTTTGCAAATCAGTAGCAGAGTTGTACTGCTTGCATCTCCCTTAGAACATAATTCAGATTTAAATGTCATTCACTTGCCTGTTTTTCAAGATCATCCCCACTGTCATCTGGTCTGTTAATGTTCACGAACTGTAAAGACAGAGACAAGTCTGACACAGGATTGTCACCCTCTAATTAGCTAATACCCGCACCATTAATCCCCCAAGTACGCCCAGGACAATGATGTGTGCAATGTGACCCACGAACAGATGCCTGTCACTTGGTTTGCTAAGTTGACCAAAGGAGGTCAGGAGTCATATCTTTCACGAGCAATAGAGAAGACAGCATTTTAACAGGTTTGGCCTGTTATATAGGAGTCAGTAAATAAAATATACTCCTGAAATTCCTTCTTTTGTGCAACTGCGAAAAGATAAGAGAGATCATCAGTCTCACTTTTAGGTTAACAAGGGCAGAAAGCAGACATTCCCCTCCATCAGCTTGTCTTGTGGGAATATCTTGATGAGAATAGTGGTTTGAGCGTTGGACTATGACTCTGGAGACCAGGGTTTGATTCCCAGCTCGGCCATGAAACCCAGTGGGTGACCTTGGGTAAGCACACTCTCTCAGCCTCAGAGGATGGCAATGGGACCTCCCCCGAAGAAACCTGCCAAGAAAGCCCCATGATAGGACCTTAGGATTGCCATATACTTGAAGGCACACAACAACAATGTATTAATAAATTTGTACTTCAACCAATGCCCGAGAAAGCTTCCAGACACTGATAGCAATGTCCAGATAAACAAAGGAACACCACTCAGAGCCTATGGAGTTCAAGCAAGTCGAGAATGGCAGATTTACACACAAAGGCAGAGTCCAGTAACAAGGGCCATGATCAGTCAGGGTGCAAGCCAAAGGGTCAAACTAAGAGCATAGTCAGGCAGTCCAAGAAGGTCAAGGGTTCCTGAAGAGTAGGGTGGTCACAGATCAATCCGTAGTCCAAAGATCCAAGCTGAGAAGTCAGTACAGAGTCAGGAAACAAGATGCTTTTGCCAGGGAACTCAGATAGCTTCTGACAAAAGCTCTGGCATCCTTCTCAGGCTTTTATCATCAGTCCTCATTAATGCAGGTAGTCTTTGATGAGTTAGCGTTTTGCATACAGCTGCCTTGAACAATGGGGGCACGCCCTTTTGGATCGTCTCTAGCTGAATGTAGGTATGTGATCCTCCTCGTCCTCCATGCCCACATTACTAGAAGGCCCTGCTGCCTGGAGGTTTGGCTTCTGGAGCCACAGCCTCTGCTGGAGCTCTCAGGGCAGAGCTAGGGCCAGGGCCAGAGTCCTCTCCTGAGTCTTCAGCCAGGCTGGACATGACAACCAAATACATGGACATTTGTCATTAAAATAAAGTCCAACACGTTCCAGTTCTCTTCTAGAAGGAATTATGTGGGGCCTACTTGGATTGTTGAACCACTTGGCATTTTTTTAAAACAATACGTAGCAAAATATATTTATGTACACTGTGCTGCAACCATTGACTTATTTACTGAATACCTTTAAAAGATGATAATTTAAAGCAGAAGTTTAGCTTTTGTTAAAACATGTACAAACTTTTTTAAAAAAGAAAAAAAGCCTGATGACTCTCATGTTTACAGCCTTAGCAATTTTTATTGAGTAAGAATGTATATTTTCACTGGAAAAGTCAAGGGAAGACTTTTGTAAAGAAGATTTTTTTAAAAAAAAAATCAAACTTTGCTATATATTAAGGAGCATGACTAATTCAGGTATTATGACTGTGAACGTGATCAGGAATTATAACTATCAAGTGTTTTGTATAAAAGGAAGAAAAGCACTTTGGATTTCTACTGTTGAAATGTTTGCTTGAGGGTCTATGTTACAGAATTGTTTTACTATGAATGTGCAAGTGTTAAATTACAATGAGGTGGTGCCATTCCATCTGTGCAAGAGTGTGGCTTTTATGCTCAGGATGAAGCCTGTTGCTATTATTTATTTAAAATAAAGTCTGTTCTGTTAACTTGCCAATGTGTTTCCAATGCCCTTTTGTGTGTATATAAAATGACAGATGTCTGAGCAGAAGCTTATCAATCAAATTGAGCTGGATTCCTCACTAAATCGCTTAGATGATCCAAATAACTAAATTCATTACTACACAGTTAAAGCCCAAAGTGTGCAAGTTAAGAGCAAGGATAAGGAGCCTGTACCCTCTGAGGGTATTGGACTCCAATTCCCATCATCACTGGCCATTGTTGATATAGTTTGGGGTTGATAGTAGCTAGGACCAGAATCATCTGCAGGTTCCTCGTCCCTCCAGGTTTTTGTTGTGTTTTGCTTTTGTTTTTTGGTGGGACTGGTGTCTGTGCAGCTCAGAACTTGCACATTCACATGTACACAAAGCTAAAATCACCTTTTGGATGAGGGTTTCAGACTTACAATATAATCTTAGATTATTCAACTTGAGGTTTTTTTATATTGTAACTACATAAAGCAGTGGAAATTTGCTTATTCTAAGTACAGAAAATTTTGAGTCTGGTTTTCATAAGAGTAGTATCCAAGCTACTTCTCAGGCTGCATCTGTAGTACAGAATTACAGTCGTCCCTTCCGATTTGCGGGGGAAACCATTCCAGAAACACACACCCACGAATCAGAAAAACTGCAAATATTGGAGTGAAACTCACCTAGACATTCCATAAATAGGTAATGACACCAACTTTAAAGCAAGGGTGTTCAGATCAGGGTGTTAATCTTTTAATTAGAATGCTGGTACTACATGTTCAGTAGAAGTCTTAGTAGCCAAGCCTTTCGCATAGAAGAAAAAGAAAATGAAGCCAAGGAATTTAGAGTTGGCAAAATTGAATACTGAATGTGAATCTATGCATCTTGAACTAAAAGCACATGTTTAATCTGTTTTTATTCATGTTAAAAACTGGAAGGAGGATTGGATAATGAAAAATAAATTTTCTCATATATGACATTAGAATTGAAAACAACAAAACCAGAAAATCCATGTTGTGTCAGGGGATTGTATCTATATAAAAACAAAATCCAAGAGGTCTTAAAGCTCCTAGCTTCCGGCTGAAAATTAAGAGTGCAGAATAATTTGTATATAAATAAACATTTGTGAAGCTCCTGATCAACATATTTACCCTTCACAGATTTTCATTATATAAAAAGTCATTCAGGAAGACCATTGGATTATAGTCCTCTAAATGCTCTCTCTCAATACGATTATGTTAGTCTTTTAATGCAGGCTGAGGTCTGGGTGGAAGAGTAAGGCTACAACGTGAGCAGCCAGTTGCAGTGAGAAGCATACAGTACAACTGGGATTACTGAAGAATGACTGCTTTTTAAATCTTGCCTGTTTGTACATCTAGCAAGTATCTGAATAGAGCAGCAAGAAAGAAGACTACATTGAGTGTGCAAATACATGGTACAAAATGCAATTACTTGCTTTCTGTTTTAATTTCCACCAGGTGCACATTGCAGGTTGTGTTAAAGCAGGGGTAGGCAACCTAAGGCCTGGGGGGCCGGATGCAGACCCCCAAGGCCTTTGGGCCGGCCCGAGGCCGGTCCCGCCACCGCCCCCCGCCATCCCCTCACCCGCCATTATGATGTTGATTGTTGTTGTTATTACTTGTTCTTGGGGGTTTTTTTGGCAAAATCTCCACAGGGGTTTTGCCATGGCTTTTCTGGGGCTGAGAGATGTGCATGCATGTTTTTTTTAATTGAATTTATTATTTTTATTATTTATTTATTTATGGTGCTTCGGCCCCTCAATTGTCTGAGATACAGCAACCCGGCCCCGGCTCAAAAAGGTTGCCTACCCCTGTGTTAAAGTAAGTAAAAAAATGTCTTGCTAAGTAAGTAAAAAAATAATTGCTTTAGGAAAAAATACACTTAGGAAGCATTCATGAAGAGAATATGATGAGAAGAATCATAGAATCATAGAGTTGGAAGAGACCACAAGGGCCATCCAATCCAACCCCATTCTGCCATGCAGGAACTCACAATGAAAGCATCCCCGACAGATGGCCATCCAGCCTCTGTTTAAAGACCTCCAAGGAAGGAGACTTCACCACACTCCAAGGGAGTGTGTTCCACAGTCTTAACAGTTCTCACTGTCAGGAAGTTCCTCCTAATATTGAGGTGGAATCTTTTCCTGCAGCTTGTATCCATTGTTCCGAGTCCTGTTCTCTGGAGCAGCAGAAAACAAGCTTGCTCCCTCCTCAATATGACATCCCTTCAAATATTTAAAAAGGGCTATCATATCCCCTCTTAACCGTCTCTTCTCTAGGCTAAACATACCCAGTTCCCTAAGTCATTCCTCATAGGGCATGATTTCCAGACCCTTCACCATTTTTAGTCACCCTTCTCTGGACATGCTCCAGTTTTTCAACATCCTTTTTGAATTGTGGTGCCCAGAACTGGACACAGTATTCCAGGTGGGGCCTGACCAAAGCAGAATACAGTGACACTATTACTTCTCTCTTCTACTCCAAAGGGTTGTTGAAATATCCAGACCTATTAAATTGGAATGTGGAAAAGTTGAGAATAAAATCCGAAGGTCAACTGGAAAAAGAGTGAATACAATGTCAATGGTTTTTTTACAGGCAACTCCAGGTAAGGACAAACGTAGACTTTAAATTAGAAGATATCACAAATGGAAAAATTGAACTTGGTATGATTTTGTTGGAAAACAAGAATGCCACTATATCTAAAATGTATAAACTTGCTGAAAAGAGAAACAGAGATGGAAGTAGGTAAGGAGTATACTGTAGGATGGGTTCAAAATATTGTCCACTCGATACAAAAATGGAATGTGTTGGAAGTGTGGCCAGTGTGAGGGAACTTTCTATCATATTTGGTGAATGTGTTCCAAAACAAAGAAGTATGAGATAGAAATTTAAAAAAATAATACAGACTACAGTCGCCCCTCCATTTTCACAGACTTTGGGTCCGCGTCCCTTGCTTATGCGTGAGGGACAAATGGAGGGGCATACAATGGAGGGAACGCCTGGCGGCACATGCCAACGTGCCCCTGCACCTCCATTCAAGCCTATGGGACTTGAATATGCATGGGTTTCCATTTTCGCAGAGGGGTCTAGAATGGATCCCCCGCGAAAACAGAGGCAACTATATTTTCCAAATTAAAATCAAGCTACAACCAGAACTCTTTCTTCTCAGCATGTTGGAGGAGAAGAGAGAAAACATTTAAAACGAATGCTGTATTTAGTAACGGCTGCAAGAACGGTATTCCCACAAAAATGGAAAGATTCCAAGTTACTGACAATTGATGAATGGCTTATAAAAACAGATTTGATGGAAATGGATAGACTGATGACTCTAATCAATGAAAAACCATTAGGAAAAAGGGAGGAGGACTGGGAACAAGTGTTAAATTATTATAAGAAGAAGTGGTTTAAGTGTTTTGTTAATTTGAATAATAGAAGTGATGAGTTAAACACTGGATATTAGTAAGATAATTGTATAAACAAGAAAACACTAAGGAATTTAAAAGAGGGAGGTGAAATATAGGTAGGGGGGAAATGAAAGCCAAGTCTAAACATTTATTTATCATATGGATAAACCTATAAGAAGGTACAGTATTCATACGAATGTAAGAGGACAATTAATTTTTTGTAAGAAGTGATTTGGATCAATTGATATTATGAAAAATGAAGAAAATATTTAAAAAGCGGTTATAATCATGATGTAACAACTTTGTATTTTCAAAGAAATGGTGGGGTGTCTTTTCTTTTTTTCTGAATAAATAGAAAATGAAAATAAACTATAAACTATAAGATTATGTTAATGATGATGAGAAATGATGTTAAAAATTAATAACAATAAAAAGAAAATATACACTTACAGGGTTACTCTTCTCTGGATGAAAAATTGAGTATACACTTGCAGGGGAATGAGATTGCTCTGAATCCTCTGCACTGAATCCTCTCCACAACTATTCATAGCAAACAGTGAAAAAATACAAATAATGTTATGCCAAGATTCACAGAAACCAGACAGGCCAAGAAAACCACATGAGACTCTCTGTGATCTCTTTCCATCACTGAACTAGTGCACTCGTATCCAAGATTTACAGCAGGAGTAGGCAACCTAAGGCCCGAGGGCCAGATGCGGCCCCCTGAGGCCTTTGAACCGGCCCCAGGCCGGTCCTGCCGCCACCCGCCATGATGATATTGATTGTTGTTGTTATTACTTGTTCTTGGGGTTTTCTTGGCAAAATCTCCACAGGGGTTTTGCCATGGCTTTTCTGGGGCTGAGAGAGTGTGCATGCATATATTTATTTAATTTCTAATTTTTTTTAAAAAAAATATTATATTATATATTTATTTATTTATTTTTGGTGTTTTGGCCCCCCGATTGTCTGGCCCCCGGCTCAAAAAGGTTGCCTACCCCTGATTTACAGTAAGAATTGGAGTGATCAAACAAGCTTCAATGGGGTTTTTATAAAGAATTAATATTCAGAGTATAAATATTCACAAAGGAATAAGACAACGCAAGAACGATAACATAGCACATACATTATATTACTTTACTTTAACTATATGGGCTTTTGACTCCCTGTTTCTCTTAAGATTATGATATGAATGTCTATAGCAACAAGTAAGGGGGGATGCAGACAGGCGGCCCTGGGCTGCCCTGAGAAGAGGAGGGTTGGGGCCGAGGCTGCCCCACGCCTCGGCCCCAATCCTCCCTCTTGCCGGCCCTGACAGGAGTGGCAAAATGCCGCTCCTTTCATAGCCGGCAAATAGGACGCTCTAAGAGCCGCCGTGTGGCTCTTCTGCGCTCCTTCTGGCACAGCGCATCAAGACACTGTGCCGGGAGGATGTCTTGACAGCGCACAGCATCACAATGTCCTCAGCATGAGGTTGGGGCACCCAGTGTGCGGCTGCCCCTCCCCATCCCTGCCTCCAGGCTGGCCCTTTGGGCTGGTCTGTAGAGGCTCTAAGTCTATGGTGGAGGATGATGGCATCCTGGCTTGGTAAAAATTGTCACTCACTTTTGGGGGTATTTTCCAAGGATCAAAAAAGAAGAAAAGGTGAACTACAGTTTTCTGGAGAGGACAAGAGTTGCCCCTCCTAATCTACGAGGGGTATTATAAAGTTTTAATTATCAGCTTTTAAAATTTTTGACAGAAATTTGTTTTGATTTGTAGTTGTTAACTTATTTCTATGTAGTCACCATCAAGATTTACACATTTTTCCCAGTGTTTCTTGGCCCTCCAAATACCATTGTTTTAGAAATCTGCAGATTGCGCCTTAAACCACTCTTCCACTTCATGAATGACATCATTTGTATTGTCAAATCGGTGACCCCACAATGGATTTTTCATTTTTGGGAAAAGAAAAAGTCATTTGGTGGTGATGACACCGACAAAATTTCATCAATATACCATAACATCTGAGTGATAATTATTACTTTATGATACCCCCTTGTAAACCATATGTAATAATCAAAGGGATCTTGTAAGCACCTTTGAGACTAACTGGAAGGAAAAAGCTGGTAGCACAAGCTTTTGTAGACTTAAGCCTAGGCTTCTTTCTTTCAGTTAGTCTCAAAAGTGCTACAAGATGCCTCTGCATACTGATTTTCCAGACTAACACAGCTATGTCTTTGAATACTACCAATATGTAACAATGCTACTTGTTGACTGTGCATATTCTATACATAGAAGTATTCAATCATTTCGAAATGTATCTTTAAATCCAGTTAAGCAAAGTGGCAGGAGAAAGCTTAATTATTTTTTTTCATGCAACCTAATACTATACTACTACAAAAATGCTTATAGTACAGTCAACTCTCCGTTCTCGCAGGGGATCCATTCCAGACCACTCCTGCAAGAATGGATAATTGCGTATATTCAAGCCCCGTAGGCTTGAATGGAGTCACGCACCCCTTTTTGTCCCCCTCCGTTCACTACCCGCAGATAAGCACGGGCTGCAGATCCCAAGTCTGCAAGAACGGATGGGTGACTGTATTTAAGTTATAGGAAATATAATTGGTAAACCCATGAAGTCAATGAAAGATGATTCCTCACTCTGTGGAGGATAGGCTTCTGTCCTTTAAATACATTGAAGAAAAGCTTGGTTGAAAAATTAAAACACTTGCATATATACACAATGAGGTAGTTAACGGAAGAATAATTCTTGTTGCAACTTTTAAAAACTCTACATGAATTTGCTTGGTCTGTTATGTCTATGGAGTGTGACTCTGGACTACAACTTAGCTGTTTGGTTTCTTTAATCAATTACAGTGAGGATATTTTAGGTGTTTTATATATAAGGGGAATATGCCAATGAGTTCTCCAGATGTATGGCAATAATTTTCAGAAAGCCAACTGAAACATGTTTATTCAGAACTAAATTCAACCAAGTTTTGTGGAACTTCTAGTAAGTAAACAAAGGAATTCAAAAGCAAAATAAAATATTCAGACATCTTTCAGGATCAAGTCTATATACCTTTACATCTAAACTAACAAAATATTGTACCTAAGAGAAAAATAGAGCAAGCAGATGTCCAGTTTTGCATGTGTGTGGGTTTGATTATATTTATGCTGGTGGTTTGTCCCAGTTTTTTTTTTTTAATGTGATCAGCCAGCTGGCTGACCTCTGCTAGTCTGCCAAGCTACCAAGATGAACTTGCAGCCATGCTATTTATTAGGCCCCAGACTGCAATATGCAAAATCCTTCAAATGAATTATCTACTGCTAAAAACCTGTTTAAACTGTCCACAACCTGGCATGGTCAAGGTTAAGGGTGGTTAACAGAGAAAGACAGACATGATCTACTGGGTCCTCGGTGTTTTCTCCTTATTTACAATAACTGAATATGGAAGGAGAAGGGATGGGTTCTGGTACTCTGCTTCCAGGTGTAATTTTTAAAAAGATATCAAAGGGCAATAGAGCCACAGAAAAGCAATGGAGCCACATCACCTAGAAATGCCCCCTTCTTTCAATGTAATGTACGTGATTCTGTGGAGATAGAGAGCAACCTCTTGGATTTGATGTGTGTTATCTTTCATTAGCCAAGGAGTTCGCTGTGAGCAACATTAATTCTGTAAATCATGGTTATGCATATAAAGGTAAGACATTTTCAAAATTCCCCTCTTGAAAGTTTAAAATACTACATAGAGAGAGGCTGAAATCCTAAGAACACTTTCATGGGAGCAATGCCAATGATAATGAGATTTACTTCTGAGTAAACTTTCAGAAAGAATAGTGCTGTCAAAAAAGTATAGAATAGGTGTTTTATTTTAAAGGTTATATGTTCTCCTTTCTTATTATGAACAAATGCTGCAAAGTGTATGGCTGGCATGTGTTTCTTCTGTTTCTTTGGAACACCTAAGAAATGCAAATGAAATCTAAGGTCCAAAACATACTGCAGAAATAATCCAGTTTGAGACTGCTTTAACTGTCTCTGCTCAATGCTTGGGAATTCTGAGAACTTTAGTTTTGTAAAGTATTTAGCCTTCTCTGACAGAAATCCCTGGTGCCACAATAAACAACAATTCCCAGGATTCCATAGCCCTAGCCAGGGCAGTTAAAGCAGTCTCAAAGTAGATTATTTCTGCAGTGTGTTTTGGACCTAAGTCTGTTAATTTCTATTTTCTTTTATCTACTAGTAATTGTATTATGCTGGTGTTCTTGAAGAGCCTCATGACAGTAAAACCCAGATCAGATCATCTCCCATGTAACCACCTATTATCTGTTTTAAACATCCACCAGTGGGGAAGCAATCACTGGATAGGATGAACCATGGTAGATAGAGAGTGGGCTTATTTTAATCTGATTTCCCACTGAAAATCCCCCCATGTTTTGTCCCCAAAGAAACCAGAACCCACAACCAAAGCCTGCATGCCCACCCTCCATTAGCTGCACTTTCAAAAATAAAAGCTCAGGAGAGATCATCACAATGCACATACATGTGTATATTGTGTGTATATTATTTTGGTATTAGATACATTGATTGGCTTTCATCTGTAGAATATTGTAGAGTTAGGCACCCATAAGCCCAGTGATTTCAATGAGTTTATGAGTGCATGAAATCAGGCTGCAACAAGAGTAATAAATTAAGCTGTGATATAGTTTGATTGGGAAGCTTTCAAAAATCTTACAGGAATTTTGGTAAGTGGAGATCTTACTGATAATTTATAAAGTAGATTTAGAATAATGGGCTGAGGTTCAGTGTGCATGCTGGTAAACAGGATGAGTCCCAATCCTTGCCTAGGCTTGTCCTTTAAATCTCTGCAACAGCTTGGAATCAGTAGCTCCCCTGATTTACATTACTCAAGACCCCAGAATTTACTCATCCCAGAAAAACACTTTATGGGCCATAGCAAAGCATTTGACTGTAACAAGCTATGGAACGCATTCAAGGACACAGGAATGTCACTACATTTGATAGTCCTGATGAGAATTCTGTACCAAGGTCAAGAGCCACAGTAAGAACTGAATTTGGAGAAACAGAGTGGTTCCCAATTGGTAAAAGGGTCAGGCAAGGCTGCATACTATCACCCTATTTGTTCAACTTACATGCTGAAAACATCATAAATGCAGACTTAGACTCAGAAAAAGGAGGAGTGAAGATAAGAAGAAAGAACATCAACAACCTAAGGTATGCAGATGACACAATAATGCTGGCAGAAGACATCACAGGCTTGGAACAGCTACTGAGGAAAGTAAAAGAGAAAGTGCAAAGGCAGAGTTAATGCTGAACATAAAGAAAACAAAAATAATGACAACAGAAGAAATACATAAATTGAATCTGGACAATGATCCATATCAACTTGACGCTTTGGTGGAAGAGATCAGAAGGTTAAAAGAGGAAGTCAAAGATGGTCATCAAGAAAAAACACAGGACCTTAAAAATCTCAGAGTGGAAATGAAAAAGGATTTAAAAAGTGAAATAGGGACTATCCAAAAGAATACTGAACAAATGTGTAAAGAGATGGTACAACTTAATGGAAGTCACCAAATCTTCAACTAGACAACTAGAAATAAAAATGGAGGACTTAGCAAAGGATCAATGGGAGGATCATGAGAAATTAATTTTGATGGAGCTTAAATAGAGGGAGACTTGCCTTAAAGTAAAAGGACTGCTAGAGACACCAAATGAAAATTTGTATAAGATCTTAATACCAATTTTGGCTAATTACATAGACAAAATACCCCAAGAAATGGAGGGGCAAATTGGCAAGATCTATAGAATCAACTCTAATGGAGCAAAAATAAAGAAACTGCCAAGAGAGATAATCATTTATTGTACGAGAAGGCATATTAAAGACTTGATATTACAACAAAATTATCAACAGAAATTAAGAATAGATGGAAAGGACATTCCAATTTATAAGGACATTCCTGCTAATATCCTGAGGAAAAGAAAAGACTATAACTTTTTGACAGAGCAGTTAAAATTCATAAGATTCCCTACAGATGGGAAAGCTTAGAAGGGTAATAATAATAATAATAATAATAATAAAATTTATTTATACCCCACCCCTCTGCTGAGCAGTCGGAGCAGCCTTAACTTGGTAACAAAAAAGATTTACATTGAATTCAATGGAAAAAGATAGCAAATTTTGGAGAACATATGGGAGAGAGATTGAAGGAAAGGAGGAGAGAAGCTTGATTGAGAGAAATAAAGAGAAATTGGAAAGGACAGGAGAGGGGAGAAGCAGGAGAGAAGAAATTGTAGGAAACAGAGAGGAAGACAAACAAGTGGAGGAAGAAAAATCTGTAGAGATAGGAGAGGAGGAAAAGCATTCAGGAGAAGAGGGAGAAGCTGAAGAAGAGACAGTATTGGAATATGGTTGATCTAAAAGGGGTATATTGGGTAATAGAGGGGAGTAGGAGTAGCAACTTAATTTGAGGGAAAGTAACTAAGCTAGGGTTGAAAATTATTAGCTGAAATGTTAATGTTCTGAATTTACAGCACAAATGGAAGAAATGTTTCACTTTCTTGATAAAGGTAGTAATTTGTTTACAGGAGATGCATATTAGGAAAAATGAACGAAACTCTTGAAAAATTCTACATTTGGGAGGAAATTTATAAGTGCATCTTTTAAGAAAAGAAAGGGAGTAGTATTGTATATTTTGAAACATCTATCAGCTAAAGAAATATTGAATGATAATAATGGACACTATATGGGGATCGAATTAAAATATCAAGAAATGAAATGGCTGTTGATTGGAATTTATGGTCCTCATGAAAACAAAGGAAAATTTTATTCAAAGCTAGGTGAGAAAGTGGCAAACCTTGATTATGAAAATATACTATGTATGGGAGACTTTAATGGGGTGATAGACCCCAGTGAAGATAGAAACACATCAGCTAAAAATAAGGAAAAACAAATTAAACTTCTGAATAGTTTTTTTGAATTTATGGAAGAGATGGTCTTGATTGATGAATGACAACATTTAAATGAACATTTAAGAGATTATACCTTCTATTCGGAGAAACACAAATCGCTATCTAGAATGGATATGTTTGTGGCTTCCAAAATACTGTTAAAACCAGGGGTCGGAAAGTTTTTCTTACCTGGGGCCGGTCTGCTGGCCTCCAGGTCTTCCGCGGGCCGAGGGTGTGTGGGGGGGAAATGGTGTCACGCGCGCTCATGCTTGTGCACGCGGCCCCCGCCACCCCTGCCACCATACGTGCTGCCGCTGTGCCGCCACGCCGCCACCACGCACATCCCGGCTGCCATTTTGTTTTCCAAAATGGTGGCCACGGCTCGTTCGCGCATGTGCAGGAGTACTGCGCATGCGCAAATGAGTCGCGGCCGCCATTTTGGAAAACAAAATGGCAGCCGCGATGCGGGGTCGCCGGCGGGGATTGGCGGGGGCCGGTCCAGAGGCCTCGGGGGCCGGACACAGCCCATGGGTTGCCTGCCCCTGGTTAAAACAAATCAATATGGTAGACATATTTCCAAAAGCTTTAACTGACCATAATCCCTTATTGATAACATTATAGAAAACAAACATAGGTATAATTGGAGATTAAATGAGGATCTGTTAACAGATAAATCCTAACAGCCAAAGCAAAACAAAACAAAACTATAAAACATTACTTTGAAGAAAATATTAATAAAGATGTCAAGTTACCAATAGTATGGGATGCATTCAAAGTGGTTGTAAGGCTTTTTTCATTCAGCAAACTAGTGAATTGCTAAAAAGGAATAAAGAAAAGATTGTAGAATTAAACAAAAATCTTAGAGAGAAAGAAAATTAACTTAAATCTAACCCCCAATAACAAAAAAGTGGTGAATGAGATAGAAATTTTGAGAAAACAAATCTCTGTAGAGATGGTTGAAGATGTTAAGAAGAAATTGAAAACAATTAACAAATCCCCTTTGAGCATTTTAACAAGTCAGGGAAATGGTTCGCTTACAAATTAAGGAAAGAAAGAGAGAAGAAAAGTGTCATTAAAATTAAAGAAGGAGATGAAATCTATACAAGACAAACAAAAATGGTAGAGATGTTTCTTTCTTTTTTTTTTCAAAACTGTATAAGGGCTGACCAAATAGCAAGAAGAAAAAAGTAAATATTTGGACAATGCTAATCTGAAAAAAATTGAATGATGAAAAATGGACAATTCTAAACAAGCCAATTACTGTGATGGATGTTAGGCAAGCAATCCAAAATTGTAAGAGTGATAAAGCACCAGGCCCAGATAGAATCATGGCAGCTTTTTATAAAACCTTTATCGAAGAGATAAGTAGCCTCTTACAAACCGTATTAAATAATGTTTTACAGGATCAAATTCTGAAAACATGGGGAAAAGCCAATATAGTTCTTATCCTAAAAGAAGGTAAAGATATGACCAACCCAAATAATTACTGTCCTATTTCTATACTGAATACAGATTATAAAAAAAATTCTATGATATTGGCAGATAGGCTTTAAAATTGTTTAAAGGATTGGATCGAGGTAGACCAAAGAGGCTTTTCCCCAAATAGACAAATGAAAGATAATATAAGAATAGTGTTAGATGTATTAGTTTTATGAGCAGCATAGTGAAAGAAAGTTAGCGTTATTGTTTCTAGATCTTGAGAAAGCCTTCAATAATGTGGATTGGATAACTTTATTTGAGATATTGGAAAGAATAATGGTTGACCAAAATTATATAAATTGGATAAAGAAAATCTATTATGAACAGAGGGCCCAATTGATTATAAACTGGGGAAAAGCAATTAGCTTTAATATAGAGAAAGGAACAAGGCAGGGATGCCCATTATCCCCATTGCTATTTTTGTTAGTTACAGAGGTAATGATTGGAATTATTAAAAAAGAGGAAATAAGAATACTTAAATTAAAAGAATACCAATACACAATTAGAGTTTTTGCCAATGATCTTGTGATCATTTTAGATAATCCACTTGATAGTACAGGAAGATTTAATGAAATATTATTGGAATTTGGAGAGATTTCAAGGTGTACGGTAAATAGGGAAAAAATTGCAATTATTGGGAAAAACCTAACAAAAGCAGAAGAGACAGAACTTTTAGTAAAAGCGGATATAAAAATAGAGAAAATGATTAAATATTTAGGCATAATTTTGGATAAAACATTGGAACTATTTGAAAACAATTATATAAAATTATGAGCACAAATCAAAGGAGACTTGACTAAATGGAGAAAACTAAATTTAGCCTTATTAGGGAAAATTGAAGCTATAAAGTGTCTATGCTGCCACAGATACTATTCTTGTTTCAAATGATACCAATAATTATATCAGACAAGCCCTTTAAGGATTGGCATAGGGACCTAGTTGGATTTACCTGGAATGGAAGGAAGCCTAGGATTAAACTCAAAACATTACAAGATGCAAGGGAAAGAGATGGATTGGGAATGCCAAATTTGCAGTTCTATTTTGAAGCAAATTGTCTAGTTTGGATAAGGGATTGTATATCAGTAAAGGATAAAAGATTATTGGAATTCGAAGGGAAAGATATCAGATTTGGATGGCATGGATATTTTGAATATGATAAAGAAGGGGTAAATAAAAACTTTACTAATCATTGTATTAGGAGATCTTTAATATGAGTGTGGCAAAAATATAAAGTCCGTTTAGCATCTAAACTCCCTTTTGGGTTTTCTTTCTTGAAGCTTTCTATAGAACAGAAGGTAGATTGAAAGATTAGTTTACTTATGAAGAATTACTTAAAAATCAAGGAAGGAAATTATTAAAAGCACAAGCTGAATTAGAAGAAGGGAAAATTATGAATTGGTTTCTTTATAGGCAAGTATACAAAAGATATAAAATAGATGGAAAAATCAGAGGATTCAAAAGTGATAAATCTGAATTGGAAATAGTTATTAGAGAAGAGCCAAAAAAATTAGTGCAAAATTATATAAAGCTTTATTGAAAATAAACATGGAAGAAGAGGTAATTAAAGATCAAATGATAAGGTGGGCTAAAAATGTAGGGCACCTGATTAACCTGGCATAATGGGAAAAAGTGTAGCAAAAACGAATGAAGTATTCAATATCACAGAAGTAAAAGGAAAATGTTTATAAAATGTACTATCGTTGGTATTATAACTCTGCCCAAAAAATCCAAAATATATATAAAAAAATAGAAAATAGCTGTTGGAAATGTGGTGAGATGGTTGACACCTTTTTCTACTGTTGGTGGACTTGTAGAATGGCAAACACATATTGGAAAATAATTAATGAGGCGATAAATTCTATATTTAATATCAAAATGTGAATGTCTCCAGAAAGTTACCTATTGGGACTATTAGAAGATCTGCAAAATAAATATAGGAAAATATTATATCACCCAATAACTACAGCTACGATAACCTACGCACAGAAGTGGAAAAGTGAAGACATTTCCAGTGAAATGTATGAAACAATAGATAGAACTTGATAAGTTAAACCAGCTACTCAGAGGCAGACCAGCTGATGAAATTTATGATGAATGGAAACCAGTTATTACTGTATATATTTGACTATAAGTCACCCTCATGTATAAGTGGAGGGCAGGTTTGGGGGCCAAAATTATGGATTTTGATATGACCTGTGAATAAATCAAGGGTAAAAATTAGGGCCATGTAACAAAGGAGCTAAAGGATGAAGCAAAGGAAAACAATGCCAAAGAACTTACAAAATTCCAGCAGGCATAACTGTTTATGCTCACCCTAAAGCAGTGGTTCTTAACCTGGGTTCGATCGAACACCAGGGGTTTGGTGAGTCAGTCTCGTGGGTTCGGCAGAAGTCAAGACACACATCCGATTCATATGATTCGTGATGACACGCCCCGCTCATCCATCATTGGCTGCAGGTGATAACCTGTATACGTTTTATATTTATATGCCCCATCCAAGCAAACCAGCTTGCCCTGCCTCCACCGACAGAAGTGGCCCTCTGATTGGCCGTGTGGCGTGATTGACAGCGCGGCGGCCCACTCCCCTCACCGGATGGCGCTGACGGTCCGTCTGTATTGGCGGTAGAAGGGTTCGGTGAATGCGTAAGAATCGTAACAAGGGTTCGGTGAATGCGCATATGAAACTGGTGGGGGTCAGTACCTCCAACAAGGTTAAGAACCACTGCCCTAAAGGATGGATGGATGAGAGAATGGGGGGGGGGGTTTCAGTGCTTCTAGGACAGATTATATTCTTGCCTTTCACCAGAGGATGGTTCCTTTTTTAAAAGTAAGAGTTAAAGTAGAGCACTAATATTGACCTGTGGATAAATCAACTCTGGCTTTGGGGGTCAATTTTTTGACTAAAATTTCTAGACTTATACATGAGTATATACAGTAACTATTTTGAAATGTTATGGGGTTCAATCGCAGTAATAAGCTTCCTGTTTTAGGATTCATAGGATATATAAGTAGTATTAGATGTTATTTAATTAAGTGCATAAATGAAAATAAAATTTCAGGAAAGGATAGAAAAAAAGTTGGGCAAGATAGAACTAAAAGTAGATAGGAAGTCATGAAATAGTAAAGGGAATCCTAGAGAAGGTAAGGAAGGAAGTTGGAGTGTATGAGATAAATTAGGATCATTTTAGGTATGGAAGAGTGAGAATGAAAGTAGTCCAGAAAGATTGATGGAAGGTATAGTAAGTGGATGAAGGTTTGAGTAAGTGAAGAAAGTATGAGTAAGTGGAAGGCAAGAAGGTAGGAAGAAGAAAGTGGAAGATGAGGAAAAAATGAGTAGATGGAGGGTAGGATGGAGGAAAAGGAAAGGAGAGATTAAAAAAGAGCAAAGGAGACTGAAGATTGAGGAGTTAAGAAAGGAACAGCCGGGATGGTAAGAAGATAGAGAGAATGGGAAGAGTGATACAGGAAGGGAGAAAGTGAATGCAAGGTGGCAAGGTATGGAAGTGTAGGATAAATAGCTTATGTAAGGGTTTGTTTGTTTGTTTTAGGCTCAGATATAACTTTTGTTTTAAAATGTGTGTGTGTTTTAATGTGGTGTATATAAATTCAAATAAAGATCTTTTTTTAAAAATGAAGGGGTTGCACCTTGAGTTACCGCAGTGGGTGGCAGAAACCCTAGTGATGCCACCATTTAGTCAGGGGTTCTGGGAGTTGAAGTCCAAAAATTTGGGGAACCAAAGATTGAGAAACACAGCTCTAGTACACTCCCCTTGAACGGCAGCAATAGAATTCTCTAGCAGATCATTCTACACATTTGATCAATCCACAAATCCCAGGATCCTGTAGAACAGAGCCATGATCATTAACTGGCAGCACACTGCTCTAATGGTATAGTAATGGATGTACCATTTAGTCAGGAACAAGTCCCATTAAACTCAATGAGGCCAGAATCCTATTGTTGTGTCATCTTGACATAAAAGAGTACACTAAGCTACTGTGAGGAGCTTTTTGGAACCAGTTTGATGTAGGAGTTTGAGTGTTGGACTCTGAGGCTCATTCACACTTGCACTTAATCCAGTTCCCAAGTCGCTTCAATACAGGAGTGCAGAATCGATTCAAACCAATACCTAGTTCACACTACGTTTTCCATTACCGAATGCATTCATGTTTATTTTAAACACACATCTTGTTCACACTGACATTTGCTCCACTTCAAAATGGATTCTCACCATCGATCCATCCCGCTTTTTTACGTCAATCGTATGATGCGCATGGGCGTTTCTGGTCACGCAAGCACTCAGAGGTGTGGTTGCACACATCAGCTGTCACTATTTCCATGGGCCTCTGTGTGTGTATATGT
Source organism: Phrynosoma blainvillii (assembly GCA_026167975.1). Taxonomy (NCBI): domain Eukaryota; kingdom Metazoa; phylum Chordata; class Lepidosauria; order Squamata; family Phrynosomatidae; genus Phrynosoma; species Phrynosoma blainvillii. The sequence goes on along the minus strand of JANUYF010000007.1, from coordinate 15,931,220 downwards.
GTTTATGTATGTGTGGGTGTGTAAGATGCACACCCTTCTCCTTCTCCACTTTCCGTGTGTGGGCTCCTAGAAGCTGAGAGGGCGCAGGAGCCTTTCTATGGGGGCAAGAGCTGAACATACTCCACTTTCTCTCCATGTGGGAAAATGGGCTCCTAGAGAGGGGCAGCAACTTCCGAGGAAGAGGAAGCTCCCCTTTGGTCCGGAGCCCCCTAGCCCCCAGGACCCCCACCTCCATGTGGGTTGGGAACCAGGGGGCCAAAAGCGAGGGAGGAGAAAGAGGAGGAGGAGAGCCCATCATCCGCAACACTCATCCTCCTGGGCGTTAGTGTGGCAAAAGGCCACCCAGAAGGGGGAGAAGGATACAGAAGGGCTATGCAGATGGGCAGCTCTGGGCCACCCCTGCTAGCGGTGGATTGGGGCCACAACAATTGTATGCCGCGGCCCCATCTTCCCTTTTGCCGCCCCTAAAACAGCAGCAAAATGCCGCTCCTTTTAGGGGCGGCAAAAGGCCACCCTAAGAGCTGGCACCGCGGCTCTTCCATGCCCTTTCAGCAGTGTGTCTACATGCTGCGCTGGGAGAGCGTCCTGATGCCACACGCCATGCACACATGTGCGTGGCGTTGGGCTGGGGTTGGGGCAGCCAGCGTGTGCTGTCCCGCCCCAACTCCACCCCTACACCGGCCTTTTAGGCCAGTCTGCAATGCCCCAAAGTTACTCTTCCTCCCTTCTTTCCCTCCCTCTCTTCCCCCTTCTTTCTTTCTTTCTTCCTTTCCTCCACCGCAGCCTGGAGTAAACTCCTACATCACACTGGTTCCAAAAAGCTCCTCACAGTAGCTTAGTGTACTGTTATGTCAACATGACACAACAATAGGATTCTGGCCTCTCATTGAGGGGGGTTGCAGACTGCCAGAAATAGTGTAAATTGAGTCCACTTTTAGGGTTAGGGTTAGGGAATCATGGGAACTGTATTTTATTGTGGCATCAGAGTTCTCTGACAGAGAAGGCTCAATGTCTCAAAAAACAAACAAACAAAAAAACAATTGCCATGATTCCCTAGCACTAACCCTAAAAGTGGACTCAATTTGCACTATTTCTGGCAGTCTGCAACCCCCCTGAGTTTAATGGGACTTGTTCCTGACTAAATGGTACATCCACTACTATACTTCTTCCTCCTTCTCTGCAGCCAAAGCAGCTGATGCAGATCCAGGGGAAATTTTATTTCTATGGGAGCAACAGCTGATTGGACTCAGAAAAACACACACAAATGCAGCTGACCCCATAAGCTGTCATTTAATTTTTTAAAAAATCCACGCTGCAGCACACCATTTGGCTGCAATGGAAATCCAAACAGCCCCACAGAAGTTCAACAACAGCCCGATGGCAGCGCTGAGAGGGGAAAAAATGGTGGCTTGATCCTCCTGTAGTGTGGGATGGGTACCACCTCTCTGCCAATCCTCTGCCCATTGACCCATTGCAAATGCGCTCATATTTGCTCAACACGCTGCAACGCGATTCTTTTCAAAAGAAGCGCCAAAAGATCTGTTTCCAAAATAAGTTATTCTTTTTCAAATTGCGTTGTTTCACCACGAATCAGACCGAATGCAGTCGGGTCTGAAATCCATTCAAGTGTGAACGAGGCACAAATAAACCAATCTGTAAATCGGTTTAAATCATAGTGTGAATGAGGCCTGAGAAACTAGGGTTTGAATTCCCACTTGGCTGTGGATATCTACTAGGTGACCATTGGCAAGTCACACTCTCTCAGCCTTAGAGGGAGGCCATGGCAATGTCCCTCTAAATAAATCTTACCAAGAAAGTCCTGTCACTTATTATAAAGGAGTTCAATGGGGTGGGGTGACCCCAACCCTAGTGATGCCACTGCCCCCAACTACAGGGCAGAATGCAGACATTACAAGCAGAAATACGCAGACTCTCCAAGGGGTGTGGGTGCTGGCAGTGTGTGTGTGTTTGTGTGTTTGTGTAGGTGCACCTTCAAGTCCATGATTTTTACAGGGTTTGCTTGGACCAGGAATACTGAGAGCTGGTTTTCCATTGCCTTCCTCTGAAACAGAGCCCTAGAGCTTTGTTTTGGTGCCCACAACCAATGGTCATCCCCAGAATCCCATAGCCTTGAGCCAGGGCAGTTAAAGCGGTGTCAAACCAGGTTATTTCCTGGATGCAGCCTCCAGACTTAGGAAGCCAAGAGGAGGAAAGGAGGGGACATGGCAGTTAAAGCGGAGTCAAACCGGGTTAATTCTTCAGTGTGGATGCAGCCTCCAGGCTTAGGAAGCCAAGAGGAGGAGAGGAGGGACGCCACTAAGTCAGGGCCGAGTTGAGAGGCAGCCCACGACAACATAGGTCCAACCACACACTGCAGAAGCAATCCAGTTTGAGACCGCTTTAACTGCCTTGGCTCAACGGTTTGGAATTCTGGGGACTGTAGTTTCGTGGGGCATTTAGCCTTCTCTGTCAGAGAGAGCTCTGGGGCCACAATAAACTACAATTCCCAAGACTTCCTAGCAGGGAGCCAGGGGAGTTAAAGCGGTCTCAAACTGGGATTATTTCTGCAGTGTGTTTTGGACCAAACTGAGGGGAAATTTCCATGAGGAGGGAGGTGGGCAGAACCTGGACCATTTACCGCCCTCACAGCCTCCCCTCAGTCAGAGCGCGCCATCCTCGCGGCCCCCCTTCTTCCCTCACTCGGAGGGCGCCTCAGCCCCGGAAGCCGCTGGGGGGCGACGGAGGGCCTTGCCTGAGGGGAGCGCGGCGGCGGCGGAGGAGGGCCTCAGTCTGCCACGGCTGGCCTTTTCGACTCTGCCGCCGGCCAAGTCTCCTGAGAAGAGGAGGAGGATGAACTCAAGAGTGAGGCCTTGGCGGGAAGCCGCCACAGTGCTCCTGGCGGCCGGCGGGGGCGGCAGTGGCGGCCATCTCCCTGCGGCCTTCGACTACCGGCTGCTGCTTCTGAGGCGGAGCCCCCGCAGCGCCTTCCTGCCCAGCGCCCACGTCTTCCCGGGCGGCGTGGCGGACGCGGCCGACTTCTCCTCGGAGTGGCTGCCGCTCTTGCCGGAGCCTCCGCGGTGCGGCCTCCGGGCGGCGGGGAGCCCCAAGTTGCCGCTCTTCGCCGCCGAGAGGCCCGAGTTGGGCGCGGCCTTGCCCGGCGACGTCGCCTTCCGCCTCTGCGCCATCCGCGAGACCTTCGAGGAGGCCGGCGTCCTGCTCTTGGTGCCTCAAGGGGACGCCGCCGACGCCGCCGACGCCTCCCCGGCTCGCCTTCTAGGCCCCGAGCGCCTCCCTCCGGCCTCGGAGCTGGCCGAGTGGCGGCGGCGGGTGCAGCGTCAGCCGGGCAGCTTCCTGCAGCTGTGCCGCCTCCTGGGCTGCGCGCCCAACCTCTGGGCCCTCCACGAGTGGAGCAACTGGCTGACCCCCGTGGGCCGCGCAGGGCGAGGAGGGCGACGCTACGACACCGCCTTCTTCCTCTGCTGCCTCGGCCAGGAGCCCCCGCAGGCCTCCCACGACGAAGGAGAGGTCACCGCCTGCCAGGTGAGGGAAGAGAAACCTCTTCGAGGGACGTAGGCTGCATCCACACTGGGGAAATAAACCGGTTTGGCACCGCTTGAACTTCCCTAGCTCAAGGCTGGGGCATTCTGGGAATTGGAGTTGGTTGTGGGCCCAGAAGGCCACAGCCTTGAGCCAAGGAAGTTCAAGCTCTGGGCCCCACAACAAACTTCAGTTCCCATAATGCCACAGCCTTGAGCCAGGGCAGTTAAAGCTCTGGGCCCCTCAATAAACTCCCAATTCCCAGGATTCCATAGCCTTGAGCCAGGGCATTTTTGCTCTGGATCCCACAACATACTCTAATTTCCAGGATCCCATAGCCTTGAGTCAAGGCAGTTAATAATAATAATAATAATAATAATAATATTTATTTGTACCCCACTCCTCTGAGAACAATCGAGTTAAAGCTCTGGGCCCCACAACAAACTTCAATTCCTACAATGCCACAGCCTTGAGCCAAGGAAGTTCAAGCTCTCAGTCCCACAACAAATTCTAATTCCCAGGATTCCATAGCCTTGAGCCGGGACAGTTAAATCTCTGGGCCCCACAAATTCCCAGTTCCCAGGATTCCATAGCCTTGAGCCGGGACAGTTAAATCTCTGGGCCCCACAAACTCCCAGTTCCCAGGATTCCATAGCCTTGAGCCAGGGCATTTCACTCTGGACCTCACAACAAACTAATTCCCAGAATTTCATAGCCTTGAGCCAGGTCAAAGCTCTGGTTAAAGCTCTGGGCCCCTCAAAAAACTCAATACCCAGAATTCCATAGCCTTAAGCCAAGGCAGTTAAAGGTCTGGGCCCCACAACAAACTCTTAATTCCCAGAATTTCATAGCCTTGAGCCAGGTAGAGTTAAAGCAATGCCAAACCGGGTTATTTCTCCAGTGTGGATGCAGCTGTGCTAAAAAAAATGACAGTGCTTGCCTATAGGGCTTTGTTGTTAAGGGGGAGATGCAGCTCCCCATGGAAAAATCATACATGCTCATAAAGAAACAGTTGGAAAATCTTTGCATTCTCTTTCCCCCTCCTTAGATAAATAGGGAATTACTGCATGCAAACTCTCATTTCTCTCCCTCTCTCTCATTCAAACTGTGTATGTGTGCACATGGCAAGAGAGGCTTTTTGCTTTCAACTTTCATTTCAGCCTTCACACCTGCTGTTTTTGTTTGTTTGTTTGTTTAAGAGCAATACATCACCCAGGACTCTTTCTGCTTGGCTCAAAAGATAAAGGAACTTTTCTCTCCACCAGATGGGGAAATCTAAAAGAGCTGCTATCCCATTACCATACTGACCCATAAATAAGCCGACTTGGCATTTTGGGGTCAATTTTGGAGCATACATTTTTTGACTTATAGATGAGTATATATGGTAAGTCTACTTCCTCAGATGCATTTGGTGGAGTGGAAAGCCAGGGCCAGACATATATATATATATATATATATATATATGCCATTGGTATGTGAGAATGTCAATCAACTTGCTACTTTGTTTCCATACACAAAGGGTTTTCAATTTGAATTGACATTCTCACATGCCAATAGCATATATTTATATATATGCCTGTCCCTGGCTAATCACTCCACCAAATGCATCTGAGGAAGTAGACTGAAGTCTACAAAAGCTCATGCCGCCAACTTCTTTCTTTCAGTTAGTCTCAAAAGTGCTACCAGATCTCTTTACATACTGATTCTACAGACTAACACGGCTATATCTTTGAATCATACTTTTTCTGTGTTTCTCTATGGGCAATTATCCAATGTTTCCCTATGGAGCAAGTATTCTTCTAGGTTTCCTTATGGGCAAGCATCCTCCCATCTTTCTCTATGGGCAAGTAGCCTCCTATGTGTCCTAGTATTCTCATGGGTTTCCCTATGGGCAAACATCCTCCTGTGTATCCTAGTATTCTTGGTTTCTCTATGGGCAAGTAGTCTCCTATGTATCCTAGCACTCTACAGTCTTTTCCTATGGACAAGCATTCTCCTATGTATCCCAGTCTTCTCTGATCTTTCCCTGTGCGCAAGCATTCCCCAGTGTTTCTCTGTGGTCAAGTATTCCCCTATGAGCAAGTATCATCCAGTCTTTCTCTATGAGCAAGCAGTCTCCTGTGTATCCTAGTACAGTCGCCCCTCCGTTTTCATGGGGGACACATTCCAGGCCCCCCTGTGAAAACAAAATCGCAAATATTCAAGCGCCATGGGCACGCACCCATTTTGTCCCCCTCTGTTTGCCGCCTGCAAACAGGCGAGGGACGTGGACACCGAGTCCATGAAAACAGAGGGGCGACTGTATTCTCCAGTCTTTCTCTATGGGCAAGTAGTCTCTTATGTATCCCTATGGGCAAGTATTCTCCAATGGTTCCCTATAGACAAACTGTCATTTGTTTTAGTACGTCCCCTTTCTTTACAGTCTCAGAATTGAGACCCAGCCGCCACCACCTCTTCTTTCTCCTCTCTGGTCATGCTAGGCCTGTGGATCCTGGGAAGTGTAATCCAAGGCCAAAATCGTATTGGCTGCATCACACTGCTGCAGAAATAATCCAGGTTGATACCACTTTTAATAGCCCTGGTTCAATGCTGTGGAATTCTGGGAATGGCAATTTGTTGTAACACCAAAACTCTTTGACAGAGAAGGATAAATATCTCACCAAACTACAGTTTCCAGAATTCCATAGCATTGAGCCATGGCAATTAAAGTGGTGTCAGACCGGATTATTTCTGCAGTGCAGATGCAGCCTCAACTCATGGCAGCCCTGTGAATGAGGTATCTCCCAGCCCCCCTGTCCTCTACCTCTCTGCTCAGGTCCTGTAGGCTTAGGTCCTTGGCCTCCCTGGTTGCGTTTATCCCTCTGGCGCATGGTCTTTGCCTCTTTCTGCAGTTGGCCCTCCACATTTGTGACTTTGACTTTTGCAGATTTGATTATCTGCAGATTTGAATAATGTATTCTCTCTAGGAATCTCCAAGTCCTCCAGAGCAACTCTGCCAAAAGTTAATTATAGAGTTGTGCTGGAGAACCTAGAAGTTCCTAGAGAAAACACGTCTCTAGGGATTTTAGGTCCTCCAGTATGATTCTATGATCAACTTCTGGCAGATGTTGACTATAGAGTTGCACTGGAGGACCTGGAAAGGTGTAGGTAAAAAGAATAGTGTTTCTTCATTTGTGCTTTTTCCATATTCATGGGGGTCCTTCACCCTTAACCCCAGCCAATGTGGAGGGATCACTGTAGTACCTTCTACCTTCCCTAGCACTATTGTCTATTCCAGTGATGGGCAACCTTTTGAGCTTGGTGTGTCAAACTTTGCTAAAAAACTGAGCATAACTTGGGTGGTGTGTCACTTTGAGGAAACAACATTATTTCGCCGCCGGGAGAAGGAGGGACTGGCCTAAATACCTCGGCTTGGGCCTGGACCTCTTCCCGGCCCCGCACTGGTGGTGCCTCTGCCCCCAAAGTCCCAGAACTAGATGCTCTGTGCCGGACTTCTGTTGTTTTGGCCTACAGACCTCCGGCACAGAGTGTCTAATAGGGGAGGATGAAATTTGCGACTAGAGTCTTAGAGTTGTTAGAGTCTAACTCTAAGACTCTAGTCGCAAATGTTTTATCCTCAGGAGCAGCAAATGTTTTATCCTCGGCTACTGCACTTGGCTGTGCAGGAGCCGAGGATGAAACATCCTTGTCAGCATGCGGCCGCCTCAGCAGCCGCGTGTCATCAGAAATGGCTACGCGTGTCAGTGCTGACACACTTGTCATACATTCGCCATCACTGGTCTATTCTAATGAGTCATGCCTTCTCATCTCAGAGGCTGGATGGTCATCTGTTGGGGGTGCTTTGATTTTGTGTTCCTGCATGGCAGAATGGGGTTGGACTCAGTGGCCCTTGTGGTCTCTTCCAGTACAAAGTACAACAGCCTCAGTTTATTCATCCTGGCTTCCAGTGAGATTTCAGGCTTCAGATTTCTGCTCAAGGACCCATTTGTTTGTCTTTTGTTCAAGGACCCATCCTCAGCCCTCCAGCACCACATCTCCAGTGAATTAATTTGCTTCTTATCCGCTTTCTTCACTGTCCAACTCTCATACCCATAGCTGGTGATGGGGAATAGAATGGCTTGTACCATCCTAACTTTAGTGTTCAACTGTATATCTTTACACTTTAGGATTTTTTTCCTAGTTCCTTCATAGCTGCCCTTCCCATTCCCAGGTGGAAAGCTGCACTTGGCAATGTGATTTTCTTGCACTGCAGCACTCAGAGTTGGGACCCAACCTCCTCCTCCTCCTCACTGGTCATGCTAGACCCATGGATTCTGTGAGGTATAATCCAAGGCCGAATTCATAATGGCTGCATCTGCACTACTGCTGAAAGAAACCAGTTTGACAATGTGCAGTAAGAACTAGGCATTTATGTGTTTGACAATATGGCCTGTAATCATTAAGAATATTTCTTAAAACAGATGAGATAAAGAAACAGAAAATTTAAGAGGCTACTATTTCCTTTCAGTCGTTTAATCTCACATTAATAGTATATTATTGGGACCAACTACCAGGCTGCTTCATCTGTGTGACCAAGGAGGATACACGCATGAAGGTTTGTCTAGCTGCTTTGGATCCAACTGTGTTGCTGTTTGCACCATGGCCACAGGGTTCAGTGGCATCTAGAAGGTACTGGTTTTTATCACCAGATTTTGCAATGACTTGGCATTACATAAATTGTCAATTCTGATCCAGTCCATAGTACCAGCTCAAGCAAGGTCAGTAGGGACTGTCAGTGTCAATGACGTTGTTTTGTCACTTTCTATCTTACACTGCATGGTCATGCAGAATAACACACATCTAGAAGTGCCTCTTCAGTACTGGCCTTCTAGTTTCTTGTGCATTAGAGGAAAAAACTTAAAATATATCCTGGTACTTTAAAAAAGATGTTAATGATGTGTCTTGCTTGATTGTCAGCATAACCCTACTTTAAAAGATTATAAGGAGAAAAAAACACATGGAAAAGTAAAATATCTTAAAATAAATAAGGTGAGTCCTAAAAAATAAATTCTTCTGCGTTTATTGAGATTTACAGTATGGTGTAATGGTGTGAGTGTTGGAATAGGACTATGGGAAGCTGGGGTCTGAATCCCCCCTTTCTTCGCTCAGCCATTTTAACTCACTGGGTGAGCCTGGGCAGGTCACATTTTCTCAGCTTCAGAAGAAGGCAGTGATAAACCTCTGGGTAAATGTTGATAAGAAAACCCTCTGATAAGGTTGCCATAAGTGGAATTGACTTGAAGGCACATAACAACTTCCTATTACCTTAGCTTAGAATGGCATTCTGTCCTCAAGCTTTGTTTTAAAGTCAGAGCTCATTGTATTTTGAAGAAATACACTATGAGCCAGAGTGTTGTAGTGGCTTGAGTGTTGGATTAGGCCTCTGGAGATCAGGGTTCGAATCCCCAGTCAGCTTAGGGCAGTCATACTCTCTCAGCCTCAGAGGAAGGCAAAGACAAACCACCTCTGAACAATTCCTACCAATATAACCCCTTGATAGGTTCGCCTGAAGGTTGTCATGAGTTGGAAAAGACTTTAAGGCATACAACAACATCATGTGCAAAGTGTCTTTACCTTCACCCCTGAGGTTGCAATCCTAGGAGCAAGCCTCTTTGAATGGGAGTTACTTTTCAATAAACATGCATAGGGTTGTTGTATGAAAATATCTGCAGAAGACATTACTTCAGAAGTGAGCTAAGCTTTAATCTCCTGAACAAGGCAGAATAACAAAACCAAGGGATCTCCAGCCAATCTGACCTATAGAATTCTTTTCGGATTCCCAGTACTGCAGTAAGTTAGCCCTTGATTTATGAAAGCAGAGTCTCTAAACAGCCCATGCAAATGACTGTCCAGTGTATTAGTGAAACATTTAGGAATGTATGAAAGGTGTAGCTGTCTATGGATCTCCTACAGCTTGTTGCAGCTCTGTAATGATACATCAGTGCTTTTGTGTGAAAGGCTGGAACCACCGTATAACTTTTTCAGAAACATAGTTGTGATAGTTGTCAAGTTGGAGGAAAAAATACAGCACCACTTTTGAAAACACACTCCCTAAATATTTTATATACAGTGCCTTCTACTTTTTCTAGATGTGGGGTGGACATCCATTGACCCTCCATATTCTTTTGGAATACAATTCTCCTGAGCCCTAGCCAATATATCTAATGATGAAAGTTTATAGGAGGTCGGTCCAGCATTATCTGGAGCTGCCTAGCCATATTCCAGACAGAAATGGACCTTGCCTTCCCTATTTTATTTTAGGATATAAATGGCTCAATATCATATTTATTTTATTTATATGCCTTTCTCCCAGCATGGGACTCTAGATGGCTTACAAAGGCTAAAAACAAGATAAGCTAAAATATAATAAAAATATTAAAACACAATTAAATAATCAAATACTCAGAATGTACATTTCATTGGGAACTTCAGACTATGGAGATTGTCTTAATCTTCCTTCTTTTTCAGTGGTCAACACCCTTAGAAGCTGTTGAACTCTTTAAGTCTCAAGACATCTGGATAGCACCACCACAGTTTTATGAGTTATGCAGACTGTGCAATTTCTCATCACTTCATGATTTGCATGCATTTGGCTCCAAGCGAGCTTTAGAGGGATGTGAACGTTGGATGCCTGTTCTGTTGGTTGCTTCAGATGGCCACATGCAGATTTTACCAGGTAGATGAAAATGAGGTTTGGGTTGCTTATTTAAGTAGTGATCCCTGCTTAGCCATAGAAACCCACTTAAGCAAATCACACTTTCAGCCTCAGGGAGGCAAAGGAAACCTGCCCCCCTAAACAAAACTTGTCAAGAAAACCTTGTGATAGGTTCGCCTTAGGGTTACCACAAGTCGGAAATGACTTGAAGCAACCACACAAATTTAAATATATGCCTTTCAGCTATTATATCCAATTGTTTGGTTTGTTTACAAATAGTTGCATTTATTTTTGTGGTGGTATGTAAAATAAAGCAACTGCGAGGAACATGCCACAGCAGACCATGGGTTCATGCATATTCCTTTTCATGTACAAGAGGAGGAAGTTTAAAGTTTTCAGTCATGGAGAACAGCAGTTTGTTCTAATCAACAGACAGTTCAAATAAGGATCTTGATTTATTTGAACTGTCTGAACAAACTACAGTTCTCCATATTCTTGCTCAAAAGGAAACTAATTTCTTCAAAAATATGTCAGGAAGCTTTAAACTTCCTTCCTTGGCACATATTGTTTGTTTAACCTTTTAATGCCAGTCCTTAATTTTTTGTGTTATATCCGAATTGGAGCTATGTTTATATACAGTCTGGAACATTCAAATCTGATTTCCCATTCTATAAATATATACAGTCTGCCTTTCACATTCTTGGGGTTTAGGGGCACAAGACCCCTGCAAAAGTGGGAAAAGCAAATGTGCATGGCCAATGGTGCCCCAGGCATGGTGTCATCCAGTGCAGGGGGGGGGCAGTGGCAGGAGCCCCCCTTGTCTTCCCTATTGACCTGCTCGCTCAGTCGGCTGCCTACCCAGGGTTGCCATGTGGTGGCTTGGCAAGTGGGGCAACGGAAGGGAGGAAGAGAAGCATGCACATGCCCTTCCCGGCTGCTCCGTCCTGGGCTTTTCTGGCGGGAAAAGCCCAGGACGGAGGAGGAGGAGGAGCATGCATGCAGAGGGAGCTGCCATGTGGGAGGAGGGAAGCATGGTTGCCCTTCAGACAAACTCACGAATAATCAAATCTGTGAATATTAAACCCACAAATGTGGAGGCCCAATTGCATATTGTAATGTACACTTTGACAGGGAGGCCTCCTTTATTGTTGCACTGGAATCCTTTAATGCTTGCCCTGATGTACTGGCATTTGGACCCACTTATGAAAAATTCTGTCTCAAACCACTTCTGAATCTTTGCAAGCTTTCATCCTGCTATTTGATGGCAAAAATTACTAGAGGCAATCTGAATGTTCACTAAAGTAAGAACTGTTATGTATAACTATAGATTTGTATATAATTTAATTTTTAGGTGATGAGCTATACCCAGAAGATCCTGATTTTACAGGGGAAAAGAAACCAATTTTGACGTCAGATAAAAAGATTGAAGAACTAATGAAAGGGGCTAATAAACTTCACCGGATAGTGACACAAAAGCTTGATAACGTTAGTGTCCATGTGAATATCCAACAGAAATATAAACACATCAATCCACTAATTATAGACTCTAAAGTTGGAAATAGTGCAGACTGCAATAGCAGATTATAATATTTTTTCTGATATTGGCATTTTTAAAATAGTTAATATATTTTTATATACAAGAACCCATATGGCAGTTAAAAGTGACCATGTTCTTGTGCCAATTTACTTACATACCTCAAACCTACTGTAAATTATTTAGGTTTCAGTTTTCTGCTAAATATTTGTGTAAATGTGCTAATTGTGGACTTTAAGAACTTGACCTTTATTTATACAATTATGGATTGAGGTCACTAAAGTGCCATGTGGCACTTTAGCCATTTAGCCATGAACAGCCCAGAGGTCATACATCAGTACTGGGATAAGCTGGAGTCATTTAGTATCAATATAATTTAATATCTTCATTTATTCTGCTTTCGTCATCCTTATGTATAGAGATACACCAGGATGTTTAATTATTCTGTTAGTTCACATTTACTTTGAAATAAGATTCCAGTCTTGTATCTGTACAAGTCCTGTAAGTTCAATTGACTATTATTAATATGATATTCAGAAGTTCTGCTTTTGGAACTGGAAGGCACTTTGCTAGACATACAGACCTATTCAGTACTGTCTTATTTGTAAAGCAAAGTTATAAAGTGAATTTTTAATAAATTCCATGAAATATTTTTGAGTTCAAATATTTTATTTTAATTCTTATATTTCAAAAATGCTAGATGGCAAGTATTTATAATTAGACATTTTGTCTTGCTCTTAATGTATTCTTTACATGAATTCTTGTTAAATAAATAAATATTTATTTTCAATAACATTGCTTTCATTGACTGCTTTCATCATTGCTAAGATACACTGAGTCATTGCATACCTTCTTCAGTTTACTTTCAAATTGAAAATACCCGTATGTCCACAATAGTGTGTACTGGATTTTTTTAAAAAAAAAATCAATATATTAAAATCAGATTTTTTTCATCTTTTATATTTCTAGGCTATGGTGTCCAAAGTGATGTTTATGGGTTGTGTATGACTTAAATAATTCAACAAAATTACAAGAAATTGTTAAAATGAATTACAAAGGCTACCAGGGTGACGTAACTATTCTCCATCCCATTTTAAGATAGGAATTTGAAAAGTGGAATATAAAAAAAAGTGGTGTAAATAATTAGAAGTTTATCCCCTAAAGTAATGGCTTCCTAGTTAGGCATTTTAAGGATTGAAACAAGTGATAGAAATGTGTGAAAAACAAAGAGAAACATGCTGCAGCTGACCCAATTTGGTTCAGTTGTTTTGTCTTGGCTGTTGCTGCACTGCAGAATTAATGCAGTTTGATACTGTTTTAACTGTCATGGCTCAATCCTTTGGAATCCTGTGATTTGTAGTTTGTTGTGGCATCAGAACTCTCTGATAGAGAAGGCTAAATATCTCACAATATTACAAATCCCAGAAATCCATAGCTTTGAGCAATGGCAGTTAAAGTCATATCAAATTGCATTATTTCTGCAGTGTAGATGCAGTCTTAGTTGTCCAGAGGATTCTTAAAGTAGATGAGAATCATTTGGCCTTCCAGAAGTTAGGCTACAGCTCCCAGCATTCTTCACCATTGTTTATGCTAGCTAACACTGTTGGAACATGCAGACCAACAACATCAGGTGGGCTCCATTATTCCTTTCCTATTCTGGAAAGTGCAAAAAAAAAAAATTACTGAACCATCTATATCTAATGTTTCAAGGCATCTTGGGGCCTAAAGCTAGGGGAAATTATTTGCCAACTATAATGACATTCAGAAAATTCATTCAGTGGAATTGCTTTTAGATGTGAACAGCTCTGACAAAGAAAATAGGATATCTCTTGGGCTGCTATTGCATTTGTTTAATTTCAGGCTTGCTGTAAGTCATATTTCAGATAACTATCATGAGCAATAAATCATAAGAAGTAATGCAAAAAACTGCAATTCAGTACTATATTACTTAGTAAAATTACAATTCAGTACTAGCTCTTAAAGGTGCCACATGGCTCCTTTTCCCTTCTTTCTTTTTATACTCACATTAACAGGGCTATCTGAAAAATTCTAGTTTAAATACTGCAATGATTGCTCGGTTCCTTTTTAGCGTAGCACAAATATAGTCTCCATTAGGAAAAATATATTCTCAGCCTTTTTTTTTTTAAAAGACAATTCTATACAAATGGTGGTAAACCTCATTGGATTTAAAGGACTTTGCATGAGAATTATCCTCTTGCCTACACACACTCATACTGAGAAGACTGCTGATGGTATTGATGAGACTACTTCAAAATTAGTGCTTTCACAAAATATATTCAAGCTTCTGTGTCATAAATTCACAAGGTCTTCAGCAGGAATAAACTACCTCAACACATATTGCTGAAAAGCTTTATCTGTTGAATTCCTGCTTGTCGTAATAAGGCACAAAGCCTTAACAAACAAAAAAAGAAGCCTAACCCCGCCAGGAAGCATACAAACAATAAACAAGTGGACTGGGGAATTTACTCTGCTGTTCAGTATGACTCGGTGAGGATTAAATCAGAAGTAAGGAAACCATTTCGATCGCCAAAAGGTAGCTGTGTTCTAATTGCAGCCTTAAAGTGAGTTAAAACAGCGACATTTTGTACTGCAGGATTAACTAACCCAGTTTAATTTCAAAGGAGAAGGAAAAACAACCACTTTGTCCTATGCCACTTTGGAAAGGTTAGTCTTTTGCAGCACAAACAATAAGTCTTAATTGATTTACTGTGGCATAAAGCTTTGTAGATTATTGCCCATAGCACGTTAACTAGGCTGTTTAATGTCACCTCCCATCAGCCCGCTGAGAGTGTACATCTTATGCAGAGGGCTGTAAGCCACAAAAGTACATATATTTAGAATCATAGAATCACAAGGGCCATCCAGTCCCAAGTCCCTGCCATGTAGGAACTCACAATCAAAGCACCCCAACAGCCTCTATTTAAAAACCTCCAGAGGAGACCACCATTCTCAGAGGGAGTGTGTTCCACTGTTGAACAGCTTTTACTATCAGGAAGTTCCTCCTAATGTTGAGGTGGAATCTCTTTTCCTGTAGCTTGCGTCCGTTGTTCCGTGTTCTAGTCTCAGAAGCAGCTGAAAGCAAGCTTGCTCCATTTTCAATGTGACACCGCTTCAAATACTTAAATAGGGCTATCATATCACCTCTTAACTGTCTCTTCTCCAGGCTAAACATCCCCAGTTCCATAAGTCATTCCTCATAGGGCATGGTTTCCAGACCTTTCACCATTTTGGTGGCCCTCCTCTGGACAGGTCCGGCTTCTCAACATCCTTTTTGAATTGTGGTGCCCAGAACTGGACACAGTATTCCAGGTGGGGCCTGACCAAAGCAGAATAGAGTGGCACTATTATTTGCCTTGACCTAGACGCTGTACTTCTATTGATGCAGCCTAAAATCGCTTCGACCTTTTTAGCTGCCGCATCACACTGTTGACTCATGTTCAACTTATGTGGTCTACTAGGACTCCAAGATCCCTTTCACACGTTGTCTCGTTAAACCAGATGTCCCCCATCTTATATCTATGCATTTCATTTTTTCTGCCTAATGCAGTACCTTAAATTTCTCACCGTTGAAATTCATTTTGTTAGTTTTGGCCAAGCTTTCTAATCTATTTTGATCCTGTCCTTTGGGTTATTCGCTACTCATAATTTGTTGTCTTCTGCAAATTTGATAAGCATGCCCTCTATTCTTTAATCCTAGTCATTGATAAAGATGTTGAATAGCACTGGGCCCAGGACAGAACCCTGTGGCACCCCACTGGTCACTTTTCCCCAGGATGAAAAGGAGCCATTGTTGAGTGCCCTTTGGGTTCAGCTGGTCAACCAATTGCAAATCCACCCAACAGTCACACTGTCTAGCCCACATTTTACTAGCTTGTTTTCAAGAACATCATGAGGGACATTGTCAAAGGCCTTACTAAAATCGATATACTATATCCACAGCATTCCCTTCATCTACCAAGCTGGTAATTTTACCAAAAAAGGAGATCAGCTTAGTCTGGCATGACTTCTTTTTGAGAAACCCATCTTGACTTTTTGCGATTATGGCATTCCTTTCTAAATGTTCACAGACTCTCTGTTTAATTATCTGCTCTACAATCTCCTGGTATTGATGTCAGGCTAACTGGGTGATAATTGTTGGGATCCTCTATTTTTCCCTTTTTGAAGATGGGAACAACATTTGCCCTCTTCCAGTCTGCTGGGACTACTGTTTTCCAGTTCACAAAAAAGATTGCCAATGGCTCTGAGATTACATTTGCCAGTTCTTTTAGTACCCTTGGATATCCAAGTATTCAAGTACCCTTCGATACTAAAAGAACTGGCAAATGTAATCTCAGAGCCATTAGCAATAATTTTTGATTTTAATCATACTGTTGCTAATCATCAATGTGCCACCAGAGTCTGTTGTTGTTGCTATCCTTCTGCAGTATGAAATAGTTGTTTCTGCTAAATGCAGAGCTTGTTTTTGCAATTCCACAATCTTACATATTTCTTCTCATTTCTTGAATGGTCTTAAGGGAACCCTAACACAATTCAGGGGAAAACTAAATTGAGTGCAATGAGCGAAAGTATAAGGAACAAGTCTGTAGTTCCATACACATTTACTTAGATGTTAGTCTCACTTGCACTAGTAGGATTTATTTCTGAGGAAACAAAAATAAACAAGGAGGTAACAGTGGAAATATATAGTATACCTCCTGTTACCTGTCTGCTCTTCAAAAATTGCCTGTTTGAAGAGTAGAAAGCAGAAATATGTATCTGAGAAAGGAGCAAGATCCCTATAAATTAGGAGAGCCTTCATGTAGAATAGATAATGAAAAACTATGGATCACTTCTAAATAAATCAGTGTGCCACAACATTTGATTGTCCTAATGTGTAACACATACTAAGTACAAGAGACTACATTCAGGAAACAATATGGAGAAATGAAATGTTTTCCATTTGGTGAGAGGGTCAGGCAAGCATGCATTTTATCATCCAATCTGTAAGGCAGAAGGTTGTAGGAGACTAAGGGCCTTTGCAGACTGCCAGAAATAGTGCACATTAAATTGAGGCACTGCCCTGGCTCAGTGCTAGGGAGTCATGGGAATTGTATTTTTTTTCTGGGACATTGAGTCTTCTCTGTCAGAGAGCTCTGGTGCCACAATAAATTACAGTTCCCATGATTCCCTAGCATTGAGCCAGGGCAGTGCCTCAATTTAATGTGCACTATTTCTGGCAGTCTGCAAAGGCCCTAAATTGAGTAAGCCACAATGACCTGAGCAAGACTGTTCATGATAGTTTGAGTTGGAGGTTTCTCCATAAGTCTAAGTTGACTTGATGGCAGTTAACGACAAGAAAACCCTATGAAATCCATGTGGTCACCATGAGTCGACAGGTGACTTGAAAACACACACACACACCTGCAGTGGACCTTGAATATAATTTAAATTTTGAAACAGAACACAAGCAACAATAATGACAATCCACACAAACACACAAAATTAAAAATGATTTGTATCCTGCAAAATAGCCATGTTTCTAAACACCACTGGAAATACCCTTCCCACAAACCTGAGTATTGCAGAAGTGTGTGAAAGAAGTGTGTGACAGGCACAAATGGGTCTCAGAGCAGATCAAGCCAGAAATATCCCTAGAAGCCAAGATGACAAGACTTAGACTGTTGTACTTTGCACACACCACGAGAAGGCATGAATCGTTGGAAAAGACAATAATGCTAGGAAAGGTGGAGGGAAATAAAAAGAGAGGAAGGCCACATGCTAGATGGATGGATTTTATTAAAGAGACCACGAATATGAGTTTGCAGGAGCTGGGCAGAGCAGGAGAGGACAGCGGGGCCTGGAGATCTCTCATCCAGAGGGTCGCCATGGGTTGAGAGTTGGCCCAGCTTTCTCAGAGTTGTTAGAGTTGCCCAGGCTTTTGCTTCTGGGTGACTTTGAACCAGAGCAGACAGGCAGGATACCACAGGTCAAGCAGAAGTACTCAACATTTTCTTTGCCTTGATCTTCTCTGAAAAGGAGAACAATGCTCAACCTGGGGAAATGGAACAGATTATGCAGTAGAGGAAATGCAGCACAGAATAGGTAAAGAGGTAGTTGTCAGGACCTAGTGGCAGCCCTCTCCATACAGATTTGCAGATGACACTAAATTAAAAGGGGTGGCTAATATCCCAGAGTACAGGATCAGAATTCAAAATGACCTTAATAGATTAGAAAGCTGGGTCAGAACTAACAAAATGAATTCCAAAGGGAAAAATGTAGGATATTACAGTTGGGCAGTAAAAATGAAATGCATAGATAGAGGATGGGCAATACCTGTCTTGACGGCAGTACATGCAAAAAGGATCTAGGAGTTTTAGAGGCTTATCACATTGTAAAGTAACTTACCCCTGCTGAATTACAATTGATTTCGGGATGCAGTCGGGTATTATCACATTAAAAATGCTGCCGAATTTATATACAATGGGGGACACCTGGCTGAATGAGACTACGTGTGAAAGGGATCTAGGAATCCAGGTGGACCACAAGTTGAACATGAGTCAACTGCGATGCAGCAGCTAAAAAGGCCAATGCAGTTTTAGGTTGCATCAGTAGAAGTATAGTGTCTAGATCAAGAGAAGTAATAGTGCCACTCTATTCTGCTTTGGTCAGGCCGCACCTGGAATACTGTGTCCAGTTCTGGGCACCACAATTCAAAAAGGATGTGGAGAAACTGGAGCGTGTCCAAAGGAGGGCGACTAAAATGGTGAAGGGTCTGGAAAGCAAGCCCTATGAGGAACGACTTAGAGAGCTGGGGATGTTTAGCCTGGAGAAGAGAAGGCTGAGAGGTGATATGGTAGCCGTGTTTAAATATTTGAAGGGATGTCATATTGAGGAGGGAACAAGCTTGTTTTCTGCCGCCCCAGAAACTAGGACCCGGAACAATGGATGCAAGCTCCAGGAAAAGAGATTCCGCCTCAACATTAGGAGGAACTTCCTGACAGTAAGAACTATTCGACAGTGGAACACACTCCCTCGGAGAGTGGTGAAGTCTCCTTCTTTGGAGGTCTTTAAACAGAAGCTAGATGGCCATCTGTTGGGGATGCTTTGATTGGGAGTTCCTGCATGGCAGGGGGTTGGACTGGATGACCCTTGTGGTCTCTTCCAATTCTATGATTCTGTGATTCTATGAATCTGCCAGGCGACTGCATCCTGGCTAAATCCTGGCTCCCAGCCACGCTCAGACAGCCAATTTTCAAAAATGGGCCTCTTAGTGGACCACAGGATGAACACGAATCTATTCTGCTTTGGTCAGACATCATCTGGAATATTGTGTCCCGTTCTGGTCACCACAATTTAAGAAGGATGTTGACAAGCTGGAGTGTATCCAGAGGAAGACGATCAAAATTATGAAAGATTTAGAAACCATGCCCTATGTGGACCGTGGATATGTTTAGTCTGATGAAGAATACGCCGTTATAGACTGCCAGAAATAATGCAGCTTGAGGCCACTTTAACTGTCCTGGCTCAGTGCTAAGGAATCATGGGAACTGTTTATTGTGGCACCAGAGCTCTCTGACAGAGAAGACTTAATGTCTCAGAAGAACTACAATTCCCATGATTCCCTAATACTGAGCCAGGACAGTTAAAGTGACCTCAAGCTGCATTATTTCTGGCAGTCTGTAAAGGTCCAATGATAGATATGTTTAAACATTTGAAAGGTTAACATTGAGGATGTAGCAAGCTTGTTTTCTGCTGTTCCAGAGAAGTGGGTCCGACACACACTGCAGAAATAATCCAGTTTGAGACCACTTTAACTGCCCTGGCTCAATGCAAGGGAATTCTGGGAGTTGTCATTTATTGTGGCACCAGAGTTCTCTGACAGAGGCGGCTAAATGTCTCACCAAACTAATTCCCAGAATTCCCTAGCAATGAGTCAGGACAGGGCACAACAAACTCCAATTCCCAGAATTCCATAGCCCTGAGTCAGAGCAGTTCAAGCAGTGCCAAATCAAGTTATTTCTCCAGTGTGGATGCAGCCCAAGATAGTGTGGAGATTTTTACTTATTTTTTATTAAGTGATTTTAAAAACTCACACTTTTTAGAAACCGCCTTGGGTCCCCTTCTGGGAGAAAGGCCATATAGAAATGAAAAAGATATAACTAAACAAGCTTCTCTTTTCCTTTTGGTTGAGCAGAGACAAAGGTCCAAAACACGTGGCAGAAATAATCCCTGTCTGAGACCGCTTTAACTGCCCTGGCTCAGTGCTAGGCAATCCTGGGAATTGTAGTTTATTGTGGCAGTAGAGCTCTGACAGCTAAATGTCGCCCAAAACTAGTTCCCAGAATTTTCTAGCACTGAGCCAGGGGTTAAATTGGTCTAAAACTGGATTATTTCGGCAGTGTGTTTTGGACCTGAGAGAGTGCTTTAACTGCCCAGACTCAATGTTAGGGAATCCTGGGAAATGTAGTTTATTGTGGTACTAGAGCTCTCTGACATAAAAGGCTAAATGTCTCACAGAACTACAATTCCCAGAATTCTCTTGCACTGAGCCAGGACAGGTAAAGTGGTCTCAAACTGGATTATTTTTGCAGTGTGTTTTGGACCTGAGGGCGCATCTATGCTTTGAGCTGCATCCGCACTTTAAAAAAATAATCCAGTTTGACACCGCTTTACCTGCCATGGCTCAATGCTATGGAATTCTGGGAATGGTCGCCTGTTGTGACACCAGATCTGAGCCATGGCAGGCACAAAACACACTGCAGAAATAATCCAGTTTGAGACTGTTTTAACTGCCCTGGCCGAATGCTAAGGAATTCTGGGAATTGTTTTGTGAGACATTGAGCCTCCTCTGTCAGAGAGCTCTGGGGCCACAACAAACTACAGTTTCCAGAATTCCCTTAACACTGAGCCACGGGAAGCGGTTTCAAACTGCATTATTTCTACAGTGCAGCTACAGCCGGTGAGGAACAGGAATTGCTTAGTTTAGGAGCCGTTAGCGACATAAGTGCGACGTTCGGCAGCTGGCTAGAACCGGAAAGGAGAATCTCACTGCGCATGCGTGTATTTGATGCCCAAGACGCCGTTAGTGACATAAGCGTGACGTAACTGGCTAGAACGGAAAAGGAGTTTCACTGCGCATGCGTATTTGATGCCCGAGGAGCCGTTAGTGACATAAGCGTGACGGAATGTAGCTGGCGAGAACGGAAAAGGAGAGTCTCACTGAGCATGCGTATTTGATACCCGAGAAGCCGTTAGTGACGTTTAGCTGACTCCAACGGGGAGGGTTTTACTGCGCCTGCGTGGGATTCCAACCGTCTTTACCTCGTGTTGGGGACGACGGCGGCGGCGGCTATAAGGCGCTGAAAGCTGGAGGAGAGTGGTCGGTGGCAGCCCGGGGTCTCCTCCAGAGGTGAAGAAGCGAGTCTAGAGCAAAAATATCTCGTCTTGGTCGGCATGCATAAGGAAAACATAACCCCACAAAGAGCCAACCACCTGCAGCAGCTTTGTTCAAAGGAGGTGTATCGTTGCCTTCTTTCCGAGGCTGAGAGAGTGTGACTTACCCTCTGTAAATATATACTGCAGGCAGTCTTCCTCCTCACGGCTTGGGGAAAAAAATAATTTGAGGGATCTAGAATTCCCCCAACGTTCTTTCAAGGTTGGATTCTGGGAATTCATTTTTCAGAAGGTTTCTTTTTCCAAGATAGTGTTGAGATTTTTTAATTTTAATAATAATAATGATAATAATATTAAGTGATTTTAAATTTCTCACACTCTTTGGAAGCCGCCTTGGGTTCCACTCTGGGAGAAAGGCCAGGTAGAAATGAAAAGAGAGAAATAAACCAACTTTTCTTTTCCTTTTAGTGGAGCAGCGACAAAAGATGTCATTGCTTCAGGGCTTCTGTAAGGGCCAAAACACACTGCAAAAGTAATCCAGTTTGAGACCACTTTAATTGCCCTGGCTCAATGCTAGGGAATTCTGGGCATAGTTTTGTGAGACATTGACCCTTCTCTGTCAGAAAGCTCTGGTGCCCCAATAAACTACAATTCCCACACTTCCCTAGCACTGAGCCAGGGCAGCAAAAGCAGCCTGATACAGATTATTTCTGCAGTGTGTTGTGGATCTATCTTAGAATTCCACAATGAGATCATAGAAGACATTTCGATATTACAGGTATACTTCAGTTAAAGAAGCAGATGTTTCCCCAGCAGCATTTCCTTAACAGAAAATCTGGCATCAGAAACAGCAATAATATAAAAAGAATTGGGATAAGGTCTTAAATCACAACCCCCCCCCAAAAAAAAACTAAGCAGTTCAGTATATTTCAGCAAACTTTTTTAAAATTCAAAATTAACAATATGCACATGTGAAAGCACTGCCAGGTCACATAAACTGCATAAGTAAAATCATTTTTAACCTCCTAGGGGCTATTTGAAGGTTTCTTCCAAAATGCATCTGGGACTATTTTCTTCATTTACTAAGCCTCTGTGTTTCTTAGGATTTCCATTTTTATGGTCAGACTTGCAGATGTGTGTGTGTGTGTTTTGTTTTGTTTTTTACATGCTAGGGGAGCTGGTAAGGCTTATCTACCATTTCTCCCTGTTTTTCTGTTCACATATGATCAGTAAGAAATTGTGGAGGCAGCTGCTGTTTACTTTGCCTGTTGTAGTCAGGCAAGAACTGGTCAATAGGATCACCTGGAGCAGAATCTCATTCTTTCCCAGCTCACACTTTATTGTATTGTTTACTACAGGGACGCTGCTGTAACCTGACACCAAAAAGTTGTTTTTCTCCCTCCCTCTTTCATCTTCCTCCCAGTGTTGATACTGCTCAAAGCATCCAGCTAAACAGAGAATAAGGAGACACGGCACAAAAAGGCTTTGCAAAAAAGCAGCTTGTTAGAGGCTTTGTTAATTGAGGTATGCCTGTACCACATTGGAGTCTGTTCCCAACAAAACACAGCATTAAGAATTCTCCAAATGGACCCCCAAAATGTCCTCCATACGCTTGATGTCAACCTTTTTAGCAAAAACTTTCCTCTTGGACTGGGTTCATTAGACCTTTTGATGTTCAACCATGGTTTGTTGTGAGTGTGACACAGAAGACCTTGCGCTTGTGCATTCCCACTTCTTCCCTGTGCACAAGATGAGTTTCAAGCTTCTAAGTCATGTTTTTTAACACAGCAGTTTTTAATTTGACTTGCTCTAATCTGAGTCAATTCAGATAAATCGGAATCAAACTATAGTTTTGGATTCTACTTTGTTATGGTTAACTTTGTTGTAGCTATGCTTAGAACAAACCACAGTGCCTAATCCTTGGATGTAGCAGGAAGATTATGCTTTGTTCAAAATGCAAGAGGGTTTTATATATGAAGGAGAGGATGCATAATGAACCCAAGATTCATGCTTTCTTATCATAATGCTAAGCTGGGGTAGCTCCAGAAGTAATTTTTGTCACTAAGGAACTGGTGTGTCCTCATCCCCCAAATTTCCCAAGAACCACTACCCCCATAATGTCAAAATGCCATTTTGCTACTTTGGGGGGGGGGGAGGTTGTGGAAGGCTTCTTCACTATTTTTTGTTTCTGTAGAAGACTTTCTTCAAAACAAAATGATCACACTTGTTTCTGGCCAAAGGAGGATCTTAGGAGGACTGAAAAAATTGAATAGAGTACAAACACCCCCAAACATGTCTAACTGGCCAATAGCTATGGGGTATTTTCTGGCAAATACACACACACACATATGCAGTACACATTTCCCTCCCAAAATTTGGGGGGATGGAGCACAGCATTCCAGAGTTCTGCAGGGGGTAAATGTGCTCCCCAACCTGTGGCAGTTGTCTATCCCTCTGCTAAACCATGGCTTAGTACTGCAACTGAACTTGGCCTTTGTAGATTGCATATGCAGTGGTGGATTTCTTATCTCAATTCAGATAACTTTGTCTAGAAATAAAAAGAAGCTTTTAAAAAATTATGGCATATACTTTAAAGCTGCAATCCTTTTATTGCTTACTTGGAAGTGACATCTGAGCTTCAAGCAGTCATACTTTTAGAATTCGACTTTGAGGAAATTGCTCAAACATATGCTACATCCAAATTCGGCCATTTGCGTAAGTCAGATCTGCACAACTTGGCAGTAGGAAGGGGCCAATAGGTTTAAATTAAATATTACATAATTATATTTATTATTTATATTAAATATTGTTAATATATTATTTATATTAAAAGGTAAAGATATTCCCCGTTGACAAGGTTGTCAGGTTTCGTCCAACTGTAAGGGGCGGTGCTCATTTCTGTTACTAAGCCGAAGAGTCAGTGATTTCACAGAACACTGTTTCCTTTCCCACTGAGAAGTACCTATTTATCTACTTGCATTTGCATGCTTTAAAACTGCTATTATTAAATATTATTTAATATTATTTATATTAAATATTAATATTAATTCCACCCTCTTCTCCTCTCTCTGACCCTTTCTTCAGGAGAAAGCTGGACAGCAGAGGAGCCTTGCAGGGTAAGCATTTCTCGTCTTACGCCGCCACTGCCTAGCCTTCTACTTGGGAGAAAGCTGGGCAGTAGAGGAGCCCTGAAGGGTGAGCATTTGCCCACCTTCCTTCTCTTCCAGCACCTGGTTTTCTCCTCGGGAGAAAGCTGAGCAGCAGAGGAGCATTGTGAGAACTCATCCATCCATCCATCCATCCATCCCAGGGGGTAGGCAACCTTTCCCCTTTAAGGGCCGAGGGACTTCAGCTCCCAGAATCCCAGGAGCTATTGGCCAGCATGGGACTATTGGCCAACATGGCTGAGGCTTCTGGGAGCTGAAGTCCCTCGGCCCTTAAAGGGGAAAGGTTGCCTACCCCTGATCCATCCTCATCTTCATCCTCTACCCAGCCTTCTCCTCAGGAGAAAGCCAAACAGCTAAAGAACTTTGTAGGACAAGTATTTGCCCATCCTCCTCCGCTGCCCAACCTCTTCCTCAGGACAAAGCTGGGTGGTGGAAGAGCTCTGAGGGGGCAAGGATTTGCCTGTCCTCCTCCACCAACACCTGGCCTTCTCTTCAGGACAAATCTGAATGGTAGAGGAGTGTTGTGAGTGTTCATGCCATCCTCATCTTCATCCTCCACCCAGCCTTCTCCTCAGGAGAAAGCCAAACAGTGGAGGAACCGTCCTTCTGCTTCGCTGCTTGGCCTCCTCTGGAGAAAGTCGGGTGGTGGAGGAGCCTTGCTCAGCAAGCATTTGCCCATCCTCCTTCACTACCTGGCCTTCTCAGGAGAAAGCTGAGCAGCAAAAGAGCCTTGCAGGGTGAGTGTTTGCCTTTTCTCCTCCACCACCACATGGACCTCTCCTTGGGAGAAAGCCAAGCAGCAGAGGAGCCTTGAAGTCATTCCACATACTTGCAGGCTGCCAGAAATCCCTTGGTGGGCCGCACATGGCCGTATGTTGTGCAGGCTTGATGCAAGTGGTAGCTACTCTCATGCCTGATCTTCTCACATTTTGGTCCTATTTTTACTGTTCCCCTCAAATAGAGTGGTGTCACCTGTTCTCATCTGCTGCATGCACAACCTGAAGAGTATTTGATTTCATGCTCAGAATTACTGTTGGGTTAAGAAGCAGTTTTCCTCAACTTGGGCTTGATGATTCTTGCACCTCCAGTAGAACAGGTTTTCAGTACAATCCTATTCATGTTTGCTCTGTTGAATTCTGTTTAGTGGGGCTCACTACCCATGTATTAGGAGGACACACTTGCTCTTCCTTAAAGTTAAAGGTTTTCCCTTTGACATGATTGTCAAGTCATGTCCAACTGTAGTTGGTGGTGCTCATCTCTGTTACTAAGGGGGGTTGCAGACTGCCAGAAATAGTGCAAATTGAGTCCACTTTTAGGGTTAGGGTTAGTGCTAGGGAATCATGGGAATTTTTTTTTCCTGAGACACTGAGCCTTCTCTGTCAGAGAGCTCTGGTGCCACAATAAAATACAGTTCCCATGATTCCCTAACCCTAACCCTAAAAGTGGACTCAATTTGCACTATTTTTTGGCAGTCTGCAGCCCCCCCAAGTCAAAAAGCCAGCATTATCAAACACCTTTGCCTCAGTCTTCTCACAAAAGTAAAAGGGTGCTCAACCTGAGGAAAATGGAGCAGAGGACACAATAGGGGAAATACAGCACAATATAAGTAAAGAAGTAATACAGGAATACCTGGTTAACCTGGGCGACTAAAATGGTGGGTCTGGAAACCATGAGGAACAACTTAGGGAACTGGGTATGTTTAGCCTGGAGAAGAGATGGTTAAGGGGGGATATGATAGCCCTGTTTAAATATTTGAAGGGATGTCATTGAGGAGGGAGCTAGCTTGTTTTCTGCTGCTCCAGAAAACAGAACCCGGAACAATGAATGGAAGCTACAGGAAAAGAGATTCCACCTCTACATTAGGAGAAACTTCCTGACAGTGAGAGCTGTTCGACTGTGGAACACATTCCCTATGAGTGTGGTGGAGTCTCCTTGGAGTCTCCTTTGGAGGTCTTTAAACAGAGGCTGGATGGCCATCTGTCAGGGATGCTTTGATTTGGAGTTCCTGCATGGTAGGGGGTTGGACTGGATGGCCCTTGTGATCTCTTCCAACTCTATGATTCTATAAAAATAGAGATAGGAGAGGGTCTTCTTGGCTGTGGCATCCCACCTAGAGGTCTAGCTGATGCTAACATAGGTTTCTTTTTGATAAGAAGCCAATTAAACTTTTCAGGGACTAATTTATTTGAAAGTGTATGTATAAATGTTTTTAAATTGTTGCAGCTTTTAAAGTAGTTACAATTGTTTGTTTAATATACTTTCATATTGTTTAAATTATTTATAGTTTTAATCCTGAAGTGTTTTGAATTGTTTATATTGTACACTGTCTAGACATCAGATGATAAAAGGATAGGATAGAAGTATTTTAATAAATGAGTAAATTTTAATTTATATTCCATTCTCTTCTGACAGTCAGAGCTGTTTGACAGTGGAACACTCTCTCTTGGAGTGTAGTGGAGTCTCCTTTGGGGGTCTTTAAATAGAGGCTGGATGGCCATCTGTCAGGGATGCTTTGATTTGGGGTTCTTGCATGGCAGGGGGTTGGACTGGATGGCCCTTGTGGTCTCTTCCAACTCCATGATTCTCTGATCTCTGTGATCATTTGGCCAGCATGATTGAACAGAACGATGTTACCTTCCCACCGAAGTGGTACTATTTATCTACTTGCACATTTATATTCTTTTGAATTGCTAGGTTGGCAAAAGCTGGGACTAGTGACAGGAGCTCATTCATCACTTGGCGCTTGGGCCTCGACCTGCCGATGTTGTGATCTTCAGAGTTGGCCTCTCAGTCGTTGAGTCACCATAGTGAGTCTTTATTGTAGTTAGTCTATTTTGTTTCCAATTTAACACAAAATGTGCTTTTTGATTACTTCATTTATTCTGACTTGGAGGATTTGTGATTCCTTCAACAGATTTAGGGTTTATGACTGATGAGCAGATGGCTTTTTCATAATGTTACCAAATTACATTTGAAACCTTTGTGTATATTTTATGAAGTTGAAAATTTTTAAGAAGTTCATTTTGTGGAAGCAGTTTATTAATGTTTGCTTTGTTGCATTTTCAGACTTGTGTATAAAGCTTGAAGAAGATGTTTGAAGTCTTTATAATGAAGGTATTGTGATGTTTTGAAGATTATATGCACCTATAGGGCACAGTTTGAGTATATATGATGACTGTTAAATGTCCATGTGTATTTTAATATTTCAATTATGGCTTGTTTATTGACTAGATTGAAAATCCAGGCTGCTTTTGGGTCGGCATAAAAGGAGGTGGAAATTTTGTAGACAACGAAATGGAATATAAAAAGCTTCAGTCTTCCATGAATCAATTCTATAACAAATATAATAGATGCATGGATGAAGTCAAACCATCAGTATTGGAAAAGGGGCAGGTAATTTTTGACATTTAATTTGTTTTGGTGGATATGAATTTTAGGACGGGGGAATAGAGATTAATGTTGCAGCATTAGTATTTTGCTTTTCATTTACCGGTACATGCAATTGCACCTCATGGAAACATGTGCATTAGGAAACATGGAAACAGAAGGTTATTTGAGGTCAACACTTGTAATTGGGTTTCAATGCCTATAGAAGTATTTGTGGGAATATGATACCATATTTCTGCTTTTGTTTTGTCTTCCCCACACAAACAATTATATAGCCATTGAAAAACAATGGTACTGGTACTCACATTGGTAAGATGCAAGACAACTTTATAAAGGAAGTCACATACCAATGTGATGTGCTTATTGAAACCCCACATAGAATTTACAGGCATGTGTCAGTGAAAACCTTTGAAAAATAAGCTTTTTACGCTCACCAACTCCCCTCTTTCCTCTTTGTCCACTGCCTAGCTAGAAGATATTGTAGCAGCACCAGCATTAGATGGATGGTGAAGGAAAGCTGGAGAAACACAGACTTTTAGGGGCTAAACACATGACCATATGGCCCATGTTCCCCCTGGCCTGGCATTGTCCTATGCAGACATCTCAG
Source organism: Phrynosoma blainvillii (assembly GCA_026167975.1). Lineage (NCBI taxonomy): Eukaryota > Metazoa > Chordata > Lepidosauria > Squamata > Phrynosomatidae > Phrynosoma > Phrynosoma blainvillii. The sequence continues at coordinate 15,902,901 of JANUYF010000007.1, read as the reverse complement.
ACCAATATCTCCAGGCTGGGATCAGCCAGTCCAGATGCCAGTCTGGTGGTTCCAGAATGATCCCAGCCCAAAAGGCCCTTAATGTGGACTAAAAAGACCAGCTTTTTATAAGTTTCCTGGAAGCTCAGCTGCAACCTGCTGTGTCCACTCTAAAGGCCCCAGTTACAGCACCTGATCTTGGAAGAGTGTGCCTGGCCACATGGATGTAGCAAGGCACCCTATTTTCACCCTTATGGGCTGCTCCAGAAGACTTCAGAATGGATGTGGCAGGAGCAGGTAAGAGGTGTCCAGTGGTAGCAGCTCCACGGTGTGATAGTGTGTGTGCATTTGAACAGCCACACATTGTCACACTGGCCTGGAGACAGAACTGGGTCAGAATTGCTGGCAGAATACCATAGGGTGGCTTGTGGCATCCTGCCCATTTGTATAGGCCCTTGGTGTCAGTAGCAGCATCCTCTCTGCTGTAAACAGTGCAATAAACTTGAGCTGGGAAAGAACAGGATTCTTCTGTAGCCAATTCTTCTGTAGTGATGTGCACCTGCTTACAGCAGGTGAGATAAACAGTAGCCTCCAGAATCCCTTGATGGTCATGTATGAACAACAAAATAAAATAAAACAAAACTAGTTGTCCTACAACTTGTTAAAGAAATATAGATCTAATAGTTTTGTCATCAAAATTGAAATTAGAAATGTGGAGGGGGGAAAAAATCCCTGTTCGCATTTTGGACGAAGCTTTCAAGTGGTCAAGTAGAAGATTTTAAATGTTTTTGTTTTCTTATGCATGTTCTCTTACCTGACGTGCATATCATTAGTTTGCACACATTCATATTTTTGCCAGTTTTAAATGTTGAAGTAGTAGTTGTTGTTATTGTTCTGTGCCTTCAAATCATTTACGACTTATGATAATCCTATGAGGGGTTTTCTTGGCAAGACTTGTTCAGAGGTTTGCCTTTGCCTTCCTCTGAGGCTAAGAGAGTGTGACTTGGTTAACTAAGGTCACTGACTGGAAATTCGAACCCTGGACTGCAGAGTCATAGCCCAGTGCTCAAACCAGTACACCACACTTGATTTTGTGTTAGTACATGTTGTCAGTTTTGAACAAACATTTGCTGAAGATGCTAAAATGCTCGTCTTTGGGGAGGGTGTAGGAACCTAACCCAATTTTTCCCATGTTATTTCTATCCAGATTAAACTGGAGCTATACCTATATATAACATTGTAAGTGCTAAGAAACATCATGTGTTTCTTTTTCAGGTGTGTGCCGTTTATTGTGAGGAGCAGAAATCCTGGTGCAGAGCTATTGTTAAATCAATAACTTCATGTACAGATTATTACCTTGCAGAATGTTTCCTTGTGGATTATGCCAAGAGCATTACTGTGGAAAAAGAAAAGTATGTGATGGTACTAAGTAAAATCAGAGAGCAAATATTGCATATAGTGTGACTATAGAGACCTGAACAATATTATAAGTAAGAGTACCTCATTGTGTTACTGCATGGGCTTAAATGTGTCTACAGTAGTGCACAGAGCATGAGAAATAAACAAGATGAACTGGAACTCTTAATACAGCATAATAAGTCTAATACAGTAGGTATGACTCAAACCTGGTGTGATGAATCTCATGATTGGAATGTACTAACGGGGGTGGGTGGGTAATAACCTATTTCAAAGAAATAAGCCTAGCAAGAAAGGAGGAGGAGTTTTATATGTTAAGGATGTTTATACTTCTGAAGAGATCCATGACTTAAATCCAGGAAGCTGGGTTGAGAGCATCTGGGTAAAAATTAAGGGAGGGGGGAAGAAACAAAAGAAATGTCATAGTGGGGGTCTACTACAGACTCCTAAAACAGATTGAGGATATTGATGATGGCTTCCTGGAGGAGATGAGTGCACATTCAAAAAGGAAAGAGTAGTAATGGGAGATTTCAATTATCTTGATATATGTTGGCAGTTAACTTTTGCCAAGAACATCAGGACCACCAAATTTCTTACCTGTCATGCAGACAGTTTCAAGCATTCTACACATTTTTAATTGTTAGAGCATGCTTTGAATTGAAAGTCTCTTGCAACTCTTGGTTAGCCAATCTCTTAATATTTTCAACACTTCGATGAGCAAATCTGCGATGTCATAAAGTTGAACAGTCTTTGTGATCCCATTTGGTCACACTGTTCACAGATGATTGCAAAATCTGTATCTGATAACATCCATGAGATCCTAAATCTGCTCTAAAAATCAATTTTTTATCATGAAAATCAAAACAGGTTTGCTTTCTGAAACTGACACGGTTGCCTCTTGATGTTGTGGTTTGAATAATGTAAAAGAAGGCTTTGAAATCCGGTACATAATAAGCATCTGGGATTTTAAAGTTCTTATTCTGTCAGGACCAAGTTTTATTTGCAAAACAACAGTTCCTTTTGCTTAATGAAAACTTCTTGACCATTTGCAAGATAGACAGAAAAAGTTACATTTGCCTTAAAATCAGTAAACCATTCTTTGTTGTTGAAGTAATGTGCACTGGCACCACTATCAGTTAGAAATTGATGTTTATATTTATCTCCAGCAATTTGAAAAAAATGTTGTTGAATTAAACCGATATCAACACAACTGGAAGTTTTTTGTTTAGGATTAAAAGCTTCTTTCTAAAAATTGCTTTTACTTTTGGTATTCAGTCTCTGACTTGACAGCATTTGCATCTCAGCTCTAGGTTTTGACTTGTTAGCATTGTTTCTATTTGACTTGGGAGAAAAGGAAGTCTTTTTCAAATCCTCGGCAGCAAATTCTCTGTCATTTTTGCATTATAGTTGTCTTCCATCAAGTTTTGCCTATTTTGAAATTCAACAGCTTGAGTAATAGCATTTTGTAAAGGAACATCTCCTTTAACTTTCAAAACATTAATTATTGGAGAGTAATATTTTGGAAGACTTGCCAAAAAGAGTTTAAGTTTTGCATATTCTGGAAAGGATTCTCCAGCTGATGTAATTCTAGACAAAGTTGTCATAAAAACATTAATACGCTGATTTAAAAATTGAGGATGATGCAACTTTCTGTTAACAAGTTTGATCATGAGAGCTGTTTGATTAGAAGTACTTGGAGAATTAAATACTTTCTATAGTTTGTCTCATATTTGTTTTGCATCAGTTAAACCTTGTATATGGTAATCAATCCTGGGATCTACAGACAAGCATATATATATATGCTGCTGCTTTCTCTGCATTTTCATCAAACTGTGGTATTCCTGCTTCTGTGGGTGTCTGCCCATTTATTGCTTTAAATAGACTCGTTGTAGTCACGTGCATTTGCATTTTCCATGACTACGTTTTATAATTTGTTCCAGTTAAGATTTCAGTAATCATTGTAAGATTAGGATTAGTTGAAGCCATTTCTATTGTTTGAGTAGAGAAGAAAATATTTTTCTTTCTTGAAGTCAATATCTTCAGGAGAAGCAGTTTTTAAAAAAATAATCTGAAACTTCTTCTGAGAGCTCACTTTGTCTCCTCTGAGAGCTCACTTTGTCTCCTCTGAGAGCTCACTGTGTATCCACTGTGAGCTTACTGGGTCTCCACTGGGCCCATAACCCAAAATGTGGTTTGCAATTTTAGTTTCCAGGGAGTTAATCCTTTTAAAGGTAAACTAAAATATGCAGGTATGAAAGTTAAACTTGTTAGAGCTCACTTTCATCAGCAGAGAAGCAAAAACGTGGGTCAGATTATTACTTTAAATCTGCCTTCCTAAAGAATAAAGACTAACTCAAAAAGGCAAAGATGTAGTTTGTGATTTAAAAACAAACAATAATGGCTTTAATAAATATTAAAACCTAATCTAACTGGAGTTGCCTGACTTACCCGTCATTATACTCTTTACAACTCAGCATATTTGATAAATCTTGAGGATTATTGTTATTTGTTTTCTTAAATTCATTCTTCTTCTTAGTACTTCCTATTTGACTAGTTACCCTACTTATTTCCATCTATATTCATTTTTAACATTACATACTTTTTATGTCAAACAACCTCTGCAATATTGATTTATCTTAAGTGTATTTGGACTAATTTCCGCAACATAAAAGTTTATCCATATCTATAGCTTCCTGTAGTTTTATCTGCCAGTCTTCCAATTCCGGAATGGTATCTTTTTTCCAATGTTGGGCATACAGTATCCTAGTTATAATGATCCTATAGAGAACCATTTTTCTTTGATTTTTTAAAATCTTTTTTCCCAGTCTGTCAACCATATTCAATAAGATGATTTTGGGATCTAAGTCTATTTTAATCTGCAACATGTCATCTATTCCTTTTGCTATTGTGGACCAGTAATGCTGGGCCACTTGACATTCTCACCATATATGTATGAAGTTTCCTCCTGGTTTCTGACATTTCCAGCAGTTAGAGTTACCGATCTTATACATCTTATCCAATTTCGCTGGTGTCAGATACCATTGGTGGAACATCTTAAAGTAGTTTTCCTTATAATTCTGACATAGGGTGAATTCATTTGTTATTTTCCAGGATTTCTCCCATTCTTCTAGCAAGATAGGTTCTCTTATGTCTCTTGCCTAATTTATCATCACTACTTTAATTGTTTCACTTTCCATGTCTCTTTTTCTTAATATCTTATAATATTTTGATATATGTTTATTCTCTTCTTGAAATATAATTTTATCCATCTCATTGTTTTCTGTCTCGAATCCATTAAGTTTTTTTGTCTTACGTGAATTTAGTTTTTAATTGATTATATAGGAACCAATTTATTTTCATGTTTTCCTGTTGTAAACTTTCCATGGTTCTGAAATGGTAGTCTTTCTCAGCGTTTATTTCTAGTATGTCTTTATATCGTATCCATTTTTCAGCATTACTTTTCGTCCTTTTGCTATTGTGGACCAGTAACGCTGGGCCACTTGACATTCCCAGCATATATGTATGAAGTTTCCTCCTGGTTTCTGACATTTTGAACTGAACTTGAACTGAAATCCATACAGGTGTTTTCATGTAATATTGTTTTTTCATTTTTTTCCATATATTTAATAATGTTCTTCTAATTATATGATTGTTAAAGTCTTTATTTACAGTTAGTTTATCGTACCATAAATATGTGTGTATGCCAAATCTTAGGTCATAACACTCGATATTTAATAGATCTTCATCTTCTAGTTTGATCCAGTCTTCCAACCAGACTAAACAAGAAGCATAGTAGTACAGTTTTAAATTTGGCGCTGACTTACAAAACTCAAAAGATGCTCATCAATGACTTCTCTCTATCCTGGAGAGAGGTGACTAATGGAGTGCCACAGGAATCTGTATTGGGCCCTGTGCTATTCAATATCTTTATCAACAACCTGGATCAACAACAAAATAGAGAGCATGCTGATTAAATTTGCAGATGATACCAAACTGAGAATGGTTGCTAATTCCTTAGAGGGCAGGATTAAAATTCAAAATGACCATTAGAGGGCTAGGCAAAAACTAACAAGATGAATTTCAACAGGGAAAAATATAAGGTCCTACATGTAGGCATAAATAATGAAATTACAGATATAAGATGGGAGAAACTTGGCTAGACAATATTTCATGTGAAAGGGATCTAGGAGTCTTAGTAGACCACATGCTGAACATGAGTCAGCAATGTGATGCAACAGCCAAGAAAGTCAATGCAATTCTTGGTTGCATCAAAAGGAGTATAATGTCTAAATCGAGGGAAGTGATAGTATTACTGTATTTTGCTTTGGTAAGACTTCACCTGGAATATTATGTCCAGTTCTGGACACTTCAAATCAAGAAGGAAGTTGACAGGCTGGAGTGTGTCCAGAGAAGAGTGATCGATGAATGGTGAAAGGTCTGGAAGCCATGTCCTATGAGGAGTGGTTTGGGGAGCTGGGAATGTTTAGCCTGATGAAAAGATGGTTGAAAGGGGACATGATAATCATGTTTAAATATTTGATGGGATATCATATCGAAGAGGAAAGAGGCTGTTAAGGACAAAACAAACACAATTATGTTCGTATTTATATTTATTTATATTCTGCCTGGAAATTTTATATGTTTTACTTGTGCAGATGTTTTGAGTGAAGTGTACTAACTCTGTTCCATGATCTTTGTTTTCAGGATTTGTGTTGCCTTAGAATCATTTATGAGATTGCCCTACAGAGCAAAAAAGTTTAGATTATACTGTACAAAACCAGTAACATTGTGTTTCAACTATTATTATGACAATGCAGAGACGATGTAAGTATGGTTTGTGAGAGATTATTGTATTCTGCAGTGTTATGATTTCTGTAGGATAATTTACAGAATAGTATTTTTGAGTGACACTCCCTATAGCTACAAGAAGAATCTTTTCCACATAGCTCTTTCCATTCTGTTGAATTGTCTCATTGTATGTCTGCCAAAACACCATGCTATTTTTATATACTGGAGTAGATTTTTTCCAGTTTTTTAAAACTGGAAAACATAGCAAAATAAGAAATGCTTAATAAATACAGAAAATATTTTTATCTTGTAATAATATTGTAGTAAAATAAACATGTGCTTTTTTGTAGCCCTGCTACCAAATGGGATATTGCTGCTATCCAGTATTTCCAAAACCTCTTCAACGGTAATAAAATACACAGAATATCATATTGTATCATGGCTGAAGCATTAAGCAATGGGTATAAAATAATCCATGTAGCAGCTTAGGTTAACAGACTTATATGGCAGTCTAAAGTAAATAATATTGGTGAACCAAATATTCAGAATTTAATACTAATATCAAATAACAGCCATTAACTTGTATATAGTGAGATTTCTCTCCCTGTTCTGGGTGGTTTTTTGAAAATGTGAGTTGTTGCTATATTAATAGCTCACTGGCTGTGGATGTAGTGCAGCAAGTGACAAATCTGATTGGCTAGGACAGCCCCTCCAGGCAGACTGAGGTGCTGCAACCCTCTGTACAAGGTGGAGGCCTGGTACAAGGATGGGAAACCTTGATTCCCAGGGAAGAATCAGCTTCCAGACTTCACTCCCCAAAGCCCCAGACAACATGCTGTTGAGAGTGGTACTCCAGAATAAATGAAAGACCAAATTTGGCCCTGTCCTATCCAAGAATTTCAGTTCTAAATTTTCTGAAAAATTATCTGGTATCCAACTGCATTGAATGGCCCATATACTATATACCAGGAATGGGAACTATATGTCCTTCCAGATGTTGTTAGACTGCAATTCCCAGCAGTCCTCACCATTAGATGTGGCTAGGACTGTTGGAACTTGCAATCTGAAAATATCAGGGGGCCTCTATGATTCCCAGCCATGCCATATCTTTCCAGTGGTGCTTTATGAAATGGATTGAAAATTCAGAGTTTATGAAAAGAGGCATGCTTTTCTGGTTATGTTTATGGCTTTTAAAATAGGCATTTTTTGGTGTTATTAACTGTTGTCATTGAATCTACTATGACCCATAGCAACTCTTATCAGTGAGAGACCTCCAGGTCACCTTGTCCTTAACAGCTTTGCTCAGGTCTTACAGACTCATAGCTGTAACTTGATTTTTTCCCCCCCTAGACATCTAGAATGCAGTCTTCCTCCCTTCTTGCTGCCCTCCACCTTTCCAAGCATCAATATCTTTTCTGGGTCCTGTCTTCTCATGCTATGGCCAAAGTATCAGTTTAGTCATCTTGGTTTCTAGGGATAGTTTAGGCCTTATTTGCCCCAGAACCCATTTTTCTTTGTCATGGTCTCTGTGAACGCGCACAAATGGGTTATTCTGCCCCTGTGCAGATAGCTTCAGAACCTTCTGGAATCGCTAGTGAAAACCTTTTGGCAGTAGCTCTGCCCATCCGTATAAATACCCCTAGCGTTTCTGTTCTTTTCCCTCAGTTTTTGTTAGCTGCGCTAGCAGCTAAAAAGAACTTCATTCTGAGATCATGCCCTTTTCTTGAGTCGAACTAATGGATTTCAACGGTTGTTCTTAGACGATTCTTATTCTTCACCTTTTTTGGCTTCACCTTTTTAAGGTAAATGATTCAGATTTTGGATTTGACTCAGACTGGTTGCGGCTTTGCTATGACATGGCCTCCCAGCCTGTCTTTCAAAAGATGTACCCAAGGTGGAGGCAAAATCCCCGGTCAAGACGGACACTCCAAGTGTCTCCTTTGTTCCCAAAATGCCCACCTCTCCGACAGACAAGGAAGGTCACAAGCTAGATGAGATGGTAAGAAAATTCTATGCTGCAGCAGTCTTAGATATAAAAGCCACCAACTATATGGCGTGTATGGGTGCATACCAGCAACAACTTTGGGAGAGGGCCTTATCACTATATGAAGATCTACTGAAGGAAAACCAGTATCGGGCTATTGCGCTGCACTTGGAGGCCCATTCCCTTGCCGCACAACAAATCACTTCTGGCCGCCATTTGGCTGACTACGTGGCCAAGGTTCTCTTGGGATCAGTGGATCTGGGGCTCCGTACATGGCTCTGGGCTTCAGATCTGACACACCAAGCCAGAGTGGCCATTGAAGATCTCGCCTTCAATGGCTCCAGCCTCTTCAACAAAGAGACGGATAAGAAGTTAGATTTCAAGAACAAGATGAAGACTACTGCCAAAAAATATGGTATGTCAGCCTCCTCATCCTGAGCTGCCCCTCGACGTCAGTGCGAATAGCCCCAGCCTTCTTACACTCTGTACCAGTACCAACAGTACCAACAACACAGATCTTCTGACCAGCCTCGTCAGCGCTAGCCATCCCAGGCGTTGTCATCCTCAGGTAGACGTCAATAATCTCAGCCTCAATTTAGACAAGCCTTCCGTAACAAGGATACTGATCAAGGCAAGAAGAGGCTGTGGTATGTTGCTGCATGCTTCACCCTAGTACCACTCTTTGGGGATAGGCTGGCCCCTTTTATTTTATTTTATTTTTATCCTGCCTTTCTCCCAAAGTGGGATCCAAGGCGGCTAACAACGTATATAAAATACATTAAAACAATAATTAAAATAGTATGATCAAAACCATAATAATAATAATAATAATTTATACCCCACCCCTCTGAGAACAATCAGGGCAGCTAACAATATTAAAATACAAATACAATCAACCCCCCCTTAAGAAAGTATTAAAACAATTAAGGATTAAAATCATACAAATTAAAACTGACATTCACAACAACGACGCAGACATACACACAGTACAAGATTAACTGGCAGCGTGTTAATCGAATGCAGCGGTATTTTATTGGGGGTGTTAAAAAAGGGTCCCAAGAGGACTCTCCTAAAGAAAAGGAAGTTCTTGAGGCCGGGTATCTATCCTGGAAAGGCCTGCCGGAAGAGATCTGTCTTAACAGCCTTTTTAAAGCTGTCTAAAGATGTAAGCAGACAGATCTTGTCCAGCAGGCTGTTCTATAACCTGGGGGCGACCATAGAAAATGCCCTCTGGGAGGTAGCTGAAAGCCTAGATTTTTGTGGCTGAAGCAGACTTCTCCCAGAGGACCTGAGTGCGCGGGGAGGATTGTAGGGGAGAAGGCGGTCCCGAAGGTAGTTTGGACCCAAGCCATTTAGGACTTTAAAGGTGATAACCAACACCTTATACTGGGCCCGGAAACTAAGGCAGCCAGTGGAGGGACTTTAATACCAGGGTAATATGGCCCCTCCTAGATGTTCCAGAAACTACGCTGGCTGCCATGTTCTGAATAATTGCACTTTCTGAACCAAGCATGAGGGTAGCCCCATGTAGAGTGCATTGCAGAAATCTAGATGTGAGGCTACCAGTGCGTGCACAACTGTCTCAAGATCCCTTACTTCCAGAAAAGGGTGCAGCTGGCGTATCAGCTGAAGCTGATAACAGGCCCTCCTGACTGTCGCATTCACCTGATTCGTCATCAGGAGCGATGAGTCAAGGAGCACCCCCAGACTGCCAACGCAGTCCTTTACGGAGAGTGTGACCCCATCCAGGACCGGAGGCTGCAACCCAATTCTTGGTTTTGGGGCCGCTACCGTGAGCACCTCCATCTTGTCTGAATTCAGTCTCAATCTGTTTTTCCTCATCCAGCCTATTACTGCCCGAAGACATTCATTGAGAGAGGAGATGCCATTGGAATTCGAGGCCGACGAACGAGACATGGAGAAATAGACCTGGGTGTCATCAGCGTACTGATAACACCCAGCTCCATAATTCGAAATAATCTCACCCAGCGGCTTCATATAGATGTTAAATAACATCGGGGACAGGATCGCACCTGGTGGAACACCACAGGTGAGCTCCCTTTTACTGGATCTGCTGTCCCCGAGCAGCACCCTCTGGGACCTGCCTGAGAGGAAGGAATGTAACCACTGGAGCACAGTGCCTCCAATTCCCAGCCCCCTCAGGCATTCTAAGAGGATGCCCTGATCTATCGTATCGAAAGCTGCTGAGAGGTCTAAGAGCACCAACAGATGCAGATCGTCAGTCAAGGCAACCATGGCAGTCTCAACCCCAAAGCCTGTCCTGAAGCCAGTTTGAAATGGGTCTAGATAATCGGTTTCATCCAAGACAGCTTGGAGTTGAAGAGCAACCGCCCTCTCAATTACCTTGCTCAAAAATGGTAACAAAGAGACTGGCCTATAATTATTCATAAGCATTACAAATATAAAATTATTTAAATATAATAATTTAAAAATAATAATAATCTAAAACTAACCATTCCATCCCCCAATGAAACCAAGCCTGCAGGCTTTAAAAGGCTTGCTTAAATAAAAATGTCTTGGCCAGGAGTTCCACAGGGTGGGAAAAGCCACTGAGAAGGCTCCCTCTCATATCCTCACCAAACGAGTGTGGGATGGTGGTGGGACTGAGAGAAAGCCTTCTCCTGAGGATTTTAGGACTCTAGGTGGTTTGTATGGGGAGAAACGATCTCTCATATAGTCTGGACCTAAGTCGTGTAGGTCTTTATAGGTCATGACCAGCATTTTGAAGTGTGCTTGGAAACGAACCAGTAGCCAGTGAAGCTGTTTCAATACAGGAGTTATACGCTCCCTATAACTGGCTCCGGTCAGCGTTTTAGCTGTGGCATTTTGGATCTGCTGAAGTTTCCGAACAGTTTCCAAAGGCAGACCCATGTAGAGCATGTTGCAATAATCCAAAGCATGTGTCACCGTAGCCAGATCTGGCGTCTCAAGGAATGGGCGCAGCTGGCACACAGGTTTTAATTGTGGAAATGCACTCCTGGCCACTGCTGAAACTTGGGCATCCAGGCTCAGAGTTGAGTCCAAGAGCACACCCAAGCTGCGAGCCTGAGATTTCAGGAGGAGTGTAACCCCATCCATCTCAGGCACAGCCCCAATTCTGTGATCTGCCTTATGACTAACCAGGAGCACTTCTGTCTTGTCTGGATTAAGCTTCAGTTTGTTTGCCTATTATGACAGCAGACACTGGTTCAGCACAGAGACAGTTTCCTTGGAGTCTCTGGAAAGTTTCCTTGGAGTCAGATGGAAAGGAGAGATAGAGTTGGGTGTCATCCGCATATTGATGACACTGCACACCAAAACTCCGGATGACCTCTCCCAGCGGTTTCATGTAGATGTTAAATAACATGGGGGACAAAGCAGAAACCTGTGGGACACCACAGCCCAGTGACCAAGGAATCCCCCAACACCTTCTGGGTCTGCCCCTCCAAGAAAGACCAGAACCACTGCATAGCAGTGCCCCCAAGTCCCATCCCAGAAAGGCGGCTCAGAAGGATACCATGGTCGATGGTATCGAAAGCCGCTGAGAGATCTAACAGAACCAACAGGGACACACTCCCCTTATCCAGTTCCCTGTGAAGTCATCCACCAAGGCTACCAAAGCTGTCTCTATGCCATAGCCAGGCCTGAAGCCAGATTGAAATGGATGTAGATAATCTGTTTCATCCAGAAATCCTTGGAGCTGGGAGGCCACCACCCACTCCAGAACCTTGCCCAAAAATGGAATATTAGAGACTGGCTGATAGTTATCCAGGATGGCGGGATCCAGGGAGGTCTTTTTTAGTAATGGCTTCACCACATCCTTTAGGCAGGATGGAAATTTGCCTTGCTGCAGTGAAGCATTCACCAGTCCCTTTACCCACTCAGCCAGTCCCCCTCTAGCTGATTTCAAAAGCCAGGAAGGGCAAGGATCCAGTATGCACATGGTGGCTCTCACCTCTCCAAGGATCCTCAGGCTGCACAAATTGAAACTTATCCAATACTGTGGGGCAAGCAGATGCTATGATTACATCCACTGGACCTGTCTCAACTACAGCATCCAAGTCAGAGTGGATCTGAGCGATTTTGTCTGCAAAGTGTCTTGCAAATTCCTCACAGTGAGCTGTTGGGTGGTCTTTGTTTCCTTCTTGGGGTCCAGAATGTAAGAGACCCCTGATAACTCAAAACAGCTCTGCTGGATGACACTGTGCAGACGCAATGGTAGTAGAAAAGTATAGTTTCTTTGCTGCCACCACTGCTACGGTATAGGCTTTCCAGTGGGTTCTAGCCCATGTTTGGTCGGATTCACTCGAGTCTTCTGCCATCGTCACTCTACTCTCCATCCCATTCGTTTTATCACCATCAGCTCCCTAGTAAACCAGGGGGCACACCTGGCTCCACTTTGTGTGAGGGGATGCTTTTAGGAACTCTTAGGTCAAAATAACTTTTGATTTGTGGGTCCTTAACATTATCTGCAGGGAATATGCCCTCAGATTTGAAGAACTCCCTCCAACTGGAGCTTTACATGTCACACACCCCTCAGACACCTTACTTCATGAAGTGCGGTCTCTCTCGGACAAGGGTGTTGTTGAGCCTGTTCACTCTTTAGATTTGAGAATGCTTTTTCAGGTATTTTATCTTCTTCTTTGTGGTCTCTGCGAATCACAAATGGGTTATTCTGCACCTGCGCAGCAAACTTTGGAACCTTTTTAGAGCTATTAGAGGCGTTTTGGCAGTAGCCCCGCCCACTCTCCAACTGCCTTATTGGCCGGTTTCCCATCTAAACCCTCAGTTCCTTTTTTCCACTGCTGCCGCAGCATCTAGAGCAGGGGTAGGCAACCTAAGGCCCAGGGGCCGGATGCGCCCCCCCCCCCCCCGAGGCCTTTGGACCGGCCCCAGGCCAGTCCTGCCGCCGCCTGCCATGATGATATTGATTATTATTGTTATTGTTCTTGGGGTTTTCCTGGCTCTCCACAGGGGTTTTGCCATCATGGCTTTTCTGGGGCTGAGAGAGTGTGCATGCATATTTTTTAAATATTTTTTTAAAAAATTAATTTTTATTTATTTATTTATTTATTTTTGGTGCTTTGGCAACCCGGCCCCTGGCTAAAAAGGTTGCCTACCCCTGATCTAGAGGGACTCTTCATAGATTCATTTTCCTGTCACACTTTAAAATTGCCTTTTGACAGGATCAGTCTGCGTTTTGGTGGTATTTTTTTAACATCTTCGTTCATATTTTAAGAGGAGTGCTGCGATTTCTGTGAGAATCACAGTCTTACATACAAATTTAATTTCTGAGGTGAAGTTATTTCAACAACTACTGAGGTAAAAACATTTTCTAAAATGGCCACTTGCCTTTCTGGTGTGCTTGGCAAAGCTCCTTGATACTCAAAATGGGGACAAATTTTCTTTCGGCGAGTACTCCTGGAGGAAAACTGTTAAAATGTCACCCGCCTCACTGGCATGCACCATATATATATGGCCACTTGCCCTGCTTCATGCTCAGCTAAAGTCTATCGTACTTCTGAGGAGAAGTTTTTATGTGGTCGCTGACCCTATGTAGCACAGCTATACCTTTCCTTCTTGTTGCGGTATTTGTCTACTATTCCTTGTCCACTTGCAGTAGTGAACTTCTTTTGCTGCCATTGCTAACAATCCTGTGCTGTCTAGGTCAGAGATTCTCCCTTGATCTTAGCCATACATCTGCCTTGTTATCACAGACCATCAGGGTCTGTCAACAGACTGTGTAACATGGGTTAGCTGGCAAGTCTTTTTTTTTTTCTGCCACTGTGCATGTTCTCACCTGCATTGGTGACTGTTTCCACTATGTCTCGGCACTGGAATTTCAGCTTGACTCATGTAGAGTCATATTAGCAGGATGGTTTGTCCCATGTTTACATGCCTGGGGCTCAGACTCGCAAAGGGTGATTGTGTTTGAGGCAATGTGCCATCTTATGTGGCATGGCACTCCCTCCTCTGTTGATTGAAGCTATTTGCCCTAACCACAGATGCCTCCCTGGAAGGCTGGGATGCCCACACGGCAGGACTCACAGTGTAGGGCATGTGGTCCATACGGGAGAAACTGATCCACGTGAATGCCCTCAAAATGTTGGCAGTAGACAACGCCCTCCGATCCTTCAAATCCTTCTTTTGGTACCGTGCAGTGCTTCTGCCGGGCAGCACCACTATCATGTACTACATGAACAAGCAAAAAGGAACAATATTTTAGACTCTTCGTTTACTCTTACTCTTCGAATCTGGGACTGGTGCATAAGCAAACAGATTACCCTTCAGGCAATCCACCTGCCCAGCAAGGAAAATTGCTTGGCAAATCATCTCACCAAGTCGACTGACTCGTGCCACAAGTGGAGGTTCCATCTCGACATGGTACAGATCTTACTCATCCAGTGGGGTATGCCTTGAGTCAATCTATTTGCACCACACTTCAACCACCCTTGCCTGCAGTTTTGCTCCAGGACTCATGCCCAGGGGTCTTGAGGAGATGCCTTCCTTTATGAGTGGACTGGGACAATGTTCTGCGCATTCCCTCCATTCCCCCTTATCATCAGAGTAGTTGCCAAGATGAGGACCGACCACTCCAATGCCATCCTCATCACCCCGTGATGGCTGAGACAGCGGTGGTTTGCTCCACTTCTTTAATTGTCTCAGAAGGAGTACCTCTGCCTGCTGTCTCGCCACAACCACCTCATTATCCACGATGGTTGGGTTTGATACCCGGACATTGAAACCCTCCATCTTGTGGCTTGGAGGATCCATCCCTGATTACTCTGCCAGACCCCGTCTGCACTGTCATCCTTGCGGTTCACAAACCTTCTACTCAGAAATCCTATAGTCTTAAGTGGAACAAGTACCAGGCCTTTTTGACAGAAAAAGGGCTTTCTCCATCTCGAGTCCGAGTACCCCATGTTTTGGAATTCCTCATTACACTAGCAGATTCTGGACTATCACTTTTCTCACTAAGATGCTACCTTGCAGCGATCTGTGCTCATTTCCAATTTGATAAACATCCTTCTTTCTTCAAAGATGCCTCGGTAAAAAAGTTCCTAAAAGGGTTCAATAACCTCCATCCTCAATGCCGCCCCCAGTATGGAATCTCAGGCTGGTCCTTACCTACCTCTCCGTTAAGTTGTTTGAACCTATGGCCACAACTGACTTCCTTCTCCTCATTTGAAAAACAGCCTTTCTGGTGGCAATCACTTCAGCCCGACGTGTCAGCGAGCTCTGTGCTCTCCGTGTTGACCAACCCTACCTCTGCTTTCACAAGGACAAAGTAGTTCTCTGACCCGACATCACTTTCTTACCCAAGGTGGTGTCTGCTTTCTATTTCAGCCAGGACATCGTTTTACCAATCCTGGCCCCTACCATCAACCCTGAGCACCAGCTCCACTCCCTTGATGTCTGAAGGGCGCTTTCATTCTATCTAGATCGGACTTCAAATTCGGTGCAATCCGAGAGACTCTTTGTGTGTTACCCGAGTTTGAAGAAGGGACTCCTTGTAACCCCTCAGCAGTTCTCAAAGTGGGTGATTGCCACCATTCATCTTTATTATGAACTCTCTGGGAAAACTCCCCCTGCTCAAATTTCAGCACACTCCACCAGGGTGGTAGCCATATCCTCTGCCTTTTCTCAATGATATTCCCTTGGAGGATGTCTGCAAAGCTTCTGTCTGGTCCCAGCCACTGACTTTCATCTCCCACTACAGGCTGGACACTAGGGCCAGACAAGATGCAGCTTTTGGGAGGGCAGTGTTGCTTTCTGGGTTACATTGAGGATTGTTGTAATGCATGTTTTCTGTCTAATAGTTACAACTCATGACTCGTTCTCCAGGATTCATTGCATTCTTTATTGTTGGTTTATAAAATTTGGTACATTGACATAAGCTTGGTGTCACAACACTCCCTCCTCCTTTGACCAAAGCTTGTCAGTCTAACCCATTTGTGTGCATTCACAGAGACCACAATGAAGAAGGACAGGTTGCTTACCTGTAACTGTGGTTCTTTGAGTGGTCATCCTGAATTCACACAAATTTTGCCCATCCTCCCTGCAGTGTTGTGTCCTGCACATATTCCCTAAAATGCTGCTATGTGGCGTCCTTGGAACTGAGGGAAAAGAGCAGGAACACTAGGGATATATATATATATATATATATATATATACACACACACACACACACACACACATACACATGCACATATGGATGGGCGAAGCTACCGCCACAGTTTTCCCTGGCTATTCCAGAAGGTTCTGAAGCTGTCTGCACAGGTGCAGAATAATCCATTTGTTGATTTATTTCTATGAATTCACAAATGACCAATCAAGTAACTACAGTTACAGGTAAGCAACCTGTCCATATGTCTTTTTAGCAGTCCATAGTATCCATAGAACTCTACTCCAGCATCACATTTCATATGAGTTGATTTTCTTTCTGTTAGGTTTCACTGTCCAGCTTTCACAACCATACATACAAATATGATGGTTTAGACAATCATGACTCTAGTGTTAATAATATATCTTTACATTTCATGATCTTCTGTAATTCCTTCAATGCTGCCAAGTCCTAGTCGTTCTCTGATTCCTTGGCTGCAGTCTCCATTCTGATTAATGGTTGAACCAAGGTATAAAAACTCTTGAACTATTTCAGTGTCTTCATCATCTGCTTTAAAGTTACATAATTCAGCTGTGCTCATTATGTTTGTTTTCTGCATGTGCAACTGTAAACCTGCTTTTGCACTTTCTTATTTGACTTTCTTCAGTTATCATTCCAGGTCTCTGCTATTTTCTGTTAGTAGTATGGTGTCTGCATATCTTAAGTTGTTGATGTTCTTTTCTCCAGTTTTCATGCCTCCTGCCTCCCTAATCTAATCCTGCTTTACATATGATATGTTCACCATACAAGTTGATAGGGTGACAAAAGGCAACCTTGCCTGACTCCCTTGCTAATTGGAAACTATTCCATTTCTCAGTATTCTGTCCTAACTGTAGCCTCTTGTCCTGGGTACAAGTTATGTATCAAGTCAATCAAATGTTTTGGAGCACCCATATCTATAAGAGGAATCATTAGCTTTTCATGATTTATACCAGGGGCAGGCAACCTTTTTGAGACCTGGGCCGGTCTCCCGTAGCCCGGGTCTCGGCTGGGCCGAGGGGGGGGGGGGGATGGCGGCGCATGCGCTTGCGTGCACCCTTCTCTGCCGCGCGCAATCCCTCTGCGCACGCGGCTGCTGCGGCGGCTGCTATGGCAGCCGCCGCCGTAGCACACGCAGCCACAGCCACCACGGCGCATGCCGCAGCCACCATTTTGGAAGTCCAAATGGCGGCTGCGACATGTTTGCACATGCGCAAGAGTACTGCGCATGCGCAAACGCGTTGCGACCGCCATTTTGATTTTCAAAAATGGCGATTGCAGCGAGCACGGCCGCAGAGTGGCAAAAACGCACCCCAACGGCGGCACGCAGCGGTGGCAACGGCGGCAACCTTCGGCCTGGGCCGGTAAGTCCGGGGCCCGGGGCCTTAACCGGCCCCCAGGCCGTAGGTTGCCGGTCCCTGATTTATACAGTGGAACATATTGCTGTAATCTGTGAAACATAAGCTGATTTTATTTTGAAATGTTATGATGCACTCTGTTATCTAACATGTTTGCTACATGATCCCTAATGCTTCTCCCTTTCCTAAACCCAGTTTAGACATCTGGCATTTCTCACATCATATAGGGTAAAAGTCTTTGTTGCAGATTTTTTGAGCATCACTTTGCTGGCATAGGAAATTAGTGCAGTGGACCTGTGGTTACTCCAATTCCTAGTGTCTCATTTCTTGGGACTGGAGCATCTCCAATCTGTGGGCGATTATCTTGTTTTCCATATTTGTTGACAGATTGTAGTTAGGATTTGAGTGGATTCTGTTTCTAGAGTGGATTGGCTAATATGGGATGGGGCAATCTACAGGAGCTCCGATCTGCAGGTGGCTAGCTCACCTTAATTTGAAGCTAACACATTTATTTGCAGTTTTGCTTAAGGTAATTAAATGGTTTTGTGCTATCAACTTTCCTGTTTGATTTCTTGAATATAATGTAGGAATTAAATAGTTTCAATATCCTTACTTAGAGGAGTCTATGTTGGTGCACTCCTTTTGCTGACAGGTGAAGATCTTTTTCTCTAAGCAAGCCCTTGGTAGGAACACTAGGGGTATATATATATATTGATGGGCGGACCATAAAAACCAGGTGTTTTATGGGAGAGTTTCTGTGTTCCCCCCCCCCCATCGTTTTTAAATATTTTTTTATTCACTTGTTTTAATATGATCTAATTGAACTGATTTTAGTTGTGTTTCTTTTAAAATCATTTTGTGAACTGCCTTTGGTCCCAATATTGGGAGAAAGGTAGAAATAAATTCATTGTATAGTTAATGTTTTATATTTAGTTGAGGAAAAAAACCAAAAAAAATGGGGAAACAGAAGAAATCGATCATTAATGCTTAATGCTTCTATTTTTTATAGAAACTACCTCAGTGGAGGCCAAGTTATGTGCTGTTGAAGATGACACTTTTGATGTCTATCTTTATGTCACAATAAATGGTGAAAAGGTAAACCAGGTGCCATAAATTTTCATTGAATATTTAAAATTGAGTGTACAATTTGTCCTCAGAACCAATGTGATGTAACGGTTTGAATATTGGACTAGGACTCTGGGAACCAGGATTCAAATCCTCACTTTGCTACGGAAACCCACTGGGTGACTTTGGGCAAGTCCATTCAGCCTTAGAGCAAGGCAATGGCAAACCCCTTCTAAACAAATCTTGACAAGAAAACCCTAGGGTCACTGTAAGTCGGAAATGACTTGGAGGCACACTACAACAATATAATTTGTCAAGGTGATTGGCAGCATCTGTCCCTCTCTATTTGTGGAATATTGCTCTGCTGCAACAATGGTCTTTCCTGTATTTGGAGTTCACAGTTGTCAATGAAAGAGTTGCATTATGTATACTCTGAACAATATATACTGTGGTTCAAGGTAAATGTATTGTTGAACAACTGTGAGTTGTTTAATTGTGTGTCTTCCACATTGACTTCTAAAATGGGGCTAGCCTCTACTTTTCTATAACAGTAACAACAGCATACTGCTTTTGTTATTGCCATAGAATTGCTGCCTGTGATCCAACAACTATTGATCTCTCTACTTTTGCTGTTAGAGTTGAGCTAGGAGAAAAATACCTGCATTGCCATAAATGTGGAGGTAAAGATCAGCTCCTCACATTAAAAAAAGAAAAGTGTAGATTCTGTTGAGTTGTAAATAGGAGACAGAACAGATCAGGGGCTCTTACTTTATGGGAGCAGACATGCAAAGTCAAGTAAAAAAACAAAGCTTGCTGATGTATTGTTTAGAATTAGAGAAATGATACCCTTGCAAAGAGGAACTTTGGGTAATAAAGGCAAGTAATATTTTTCTTGATAATAATGAATTGAGATTTAAGTTTATAACTCCAAGCTATCCATACCTTGGCAGAGTGCTATCATGCTGTATAACTTGTGTGCTGGAGAGGATTCTTTGGGCTTAAACAGGGGAAACTGTTTGCTCTTAAGAGTAGTGTAGATACTGCAAAGAACTGCCTTGCCAGTTGGCCCCTGTTACACAGAACTAATTTTGTAAATCCTGAATAATTGGTACATCCATGTCTCTGTGGAGCTTGGCAAAAATTCTTATTGGACCTACAACTCCCACAATTGTATAGTCACCTCAGCCAATGGCTACACTGACTGGGAAATTTAGGGATTGTAGCCCACAAAAATAACTTTCCCAAGCTATTTCTCTAACTTGGGTCCTAAACACACTACAGAAATAATCCTGTTTGAGATCACTTTAACTGCCTTGGCTCAATGCTAGGGAGTTCTGGGAACTGTATTTTTGTGACACATTTAGCTTTCTCTGTCAGAGAGCTCTGATGCCACAATAAGCTACAATTCCCAAAATTTCCTAGCACTGAGCCAGGGCATTTAAAGTGGTGTCACGCTGGATTATTTCTGTAGTGTGTTTTTGACCATAGTTAACTGAAAGCAGAACTATTTTCCTAAGACAGCCACTTTTTTTTTTAAATCATTCCTTGGAATCCAGTTTTCTTTAATGCTTTTGTTTTCAAGCTGTGTTAAATTTCTTCAGTTAGTGCTAATCATGCTGTGTAATATTGCTGATCCAAATACTGAAAGTGCACACCTTTTAGATTGCATCAGCAGCCTGCTGTTCACATCTTTTCATGCCTAGTTTATCCCAAAAAACATGGGAAACTTCAATATGTTTTCTGTACTCTTCCAATAGGTTTGCAGCATATGTGGGCATGTGCCATAACCTAAAAGTGAAAAGAGGCTTCTTTAAAATGTCTGTGCTTTGGCCATTGCAAATAATGTGCAGTTACAACTAAGGGTCTATTAGAAATGCTATATAGAAGCTATTTTAAACTGTTGTTTCATTCAGAACTCATGTATAGAGCAGCAGTTAAAATTAGAGAGTTTCTGCTATGGTGTACTTTCATAATGCTTGTAGTGGGTATTCTTTAGCAAATGGGAGGTCATTTTAAGTGCTGCTGCAGCCTCATTATTTCAAGTTGATTCCATGTTATATTGGTGTTCCACACTTTATTGTGTTCCCTGTTACATTGCCATTAATAATATTGCATTTCTCTCCTTTATGCTAAATTTTCAAATGTGTGAAATCTGCTTACTTTATAGGTGTGTGTGAATGATGACCTTGTTGCTAAGAACTTTGCTTGTTATGAGATGAATGAGAAAACATTTCGTATTATGGAGGACCAAATCCCCAAAATGTTAAACCTCAAGTCTCCCACAGCCACAGAGGACATTAGTCCTGCCTGTGTTCTGTGGCCAATGTTGCTGTATATCAGAGAATCCAAAGCTCTTGAAATGTGTGAGTATGCCAAATCTGTTTCTGAAGTAAAATTATAGCTTGTGGGGAATAGTAGACAATGGAATTGGATGCTTAGCTGTTGCTCAGTTTACTGTGTTGCAATCCTAGTATGTAAACATACACAACATTGTTTTTGAATCACTGGGTATTAGGGCAATCTACTGTTTATCACTAGACCTGGCTCAAGGTTCTAAAATGCATACGGAGAAGGGAGACAATATACTGTTCTCTTTGATGTGATTTTTATCTTTCTGTGATCCTCTGCTCTTATCCCTGTAGAGCCATGGACACCTCCGCTGATATTTAGTGTGGTTTTACCCCCTGAATGTCATGGGCTGTATTGTTATAACTTGTCAAGAACTAGTTGAACTTTCTTTCTTTCTTTCTTTCTTTCTTTCTCTCTCTCTCTCTCTCACACACACACACCAGACTTAGTAATTCAGGATTCTGTGGATGATCAACAAACTTTATTCTGAGGTCATGGAGAAGTAGCTTACAGGACGTCTTTGGATAGATCTAAATAAAGATCAAGGTTTATCTGCAACACAGACTCCAACCACACATGGAGAGAGAAATTCCAGAGGTCCAAGCAGGGTTCAGGAAAGGAAGAGGCACCAGAGATGACTTTGCAAATATGCAATAGCTAATGGAATGTAGCAGGGAGTTCCAAAAGAAAATCAGCATGTGCTTTATAGACCATAGCAAAGCCTTTGACTGTATTGATCATGAAAGGCTGTGGAATGCCCTTAAAGACATGGGAGTGCCAATACCTAATGAGGAATCTGTACTCAGGACAAGAGGCTACTGTCAGAACATGGAGAAACAAAATGGTTCCCAATTGGCAAAGAAGTCAGACAGGGCTGCATCCTATCACCCGACCTATTCAACCTATATGCAGAACATATTGTAAGGACAGCAGACTCGGAGATGGAAGAGGGAGGAGTGAAAATAGGAGCAAGAAATGTAACAATCTGAGATATGCTGACAACACCATAATACTAGCAGAAAACCTCACAGACCTGGAACAACTACTAAGGAAGATCAAAGAAGAAAGTGCAAAGGCAGGCTTACTGCTGAACATAAAAAACCAAAAATAATGACCACAGAGTACTTACACACATTCAAACTAGACAATGAGGAAATAGAAATAGTAAAAGAGTTCTCATATCTGGGATCAAACATTGATCAGAACGGGGACTGCAGCCAGGAAATCAGGAGAAGATTAAGAATGGGGAGGGTGGCTATGAAAGAACTAGAGAAGATCCTAAAATGCAAAGACATGCAACTCAGCACAAAAGGCAGAATCATACAAGCCATCATATTCCCTATTACCAGGGAATATGATGTGGTACTGGAGAAGACTGAAGATTCCACGGACAGCCAAGAAGACAAACACTTGAGTCCTAGAACTGATCAAGCCAGAAATCTCCGTAGAAGCCAAGATGGCAGAACTTAGGCTGTCATACTTCGGACACATTATGAGAAGGCAGGACTCATGGGAGGAATAAAGCTAGGAAAGGAGGAGGGAAGTAGAAAGAGAGGAAGGCTGCATGCTAGATGGGTGGACTCTATTAAGGAGGTCATGGATTACAGGAACTAAGCAGGGCAGTGGAGGACAGGAGTCTTGGAGATGGCTCATACACAGGGTCACCATGGGTCAAGATCGACTTGAGCGTGGTTAATAATACAACAATAATAATATAGGCGAAGGATGGGTTCAGTATACTTTGTCTGTGTAGAAGATGGGCTTAAGGAAGAGAAAAGAACTCAAAAACAGCATACCCAGTTAGTTAGCTAATGTCCAGTTAGTGACACACATGTAGAAGTTACACATTGTATACAAGGCCCAATAGTCACCGTTGTGCAACAGATATATTCTGCTGACTATGCTGAGGAGATTTTGGATTGAGACCAGTGTGGTATTTGAGCCTAAATTTGCTTGCTGGAGAAGCAGATTTAGTTTAGACTGGACAATCAAGAAAGAAGGTAGGAGGAAAATCAATGGATTTGAAATGCGAGAAGAGTGTTGAGGATTCCATAGACAGCCAAAAGGACAAACAAATGGGTCCTAGAATAGATCAAGCCAGAGATATCCCTAGAAACCAAGATGACAAGACTTAGACTGTCATACTTTGGACACATCATGAAAAGGCATGAATCGTTGGAAAAGACAATAATGTTAGGAAAGGTGGAGGGAAATAGAAAGAGAGGAAGGCCACATGCTAGATGAATGGACTTTATTGAAGAGACCATGAATATAAGTTTGCAGGAGCTGGGCAGAGCAGTAGAGGATGGGGGTCCTGAAGATGTCTCATCCATAGGGTTGCCATGGGTTGAGATTGACGCGAAGGCAGTTAACAACAACAACAAAAGATCAATGAAAGCATTTGAAAGGCATGTTTTACATAGGCCAAATCCAACTGTTGCATTTGGTCATGAACATTAAATATGGAAATTTCTATAGAATTTTAATGACATCTTCTGGAGCCCATCATGCATGATGAATAATATATAGAAGGCTCTGTTTTGTTTATTATTACTTGAGATCATAAATACATCGTGTGTAAGAAAGTTTACTGAAAATTCTTACACTTCAATTGTCTATTTCCTTTAGCTCATCTTGCTGAGAAAGCAACAAGCAACATTCTACCAGAACCTGCCTCACAAAGTAAAGTAAGTGAATCTTGAAGTATTGAACATGATTTTCTTCTCAACTTAACTGAAACTTAAATATTGCCAAATTTTTACAGTATCAATACCCTGCCTCAAATGAACTGAAATCATCAGCCATTTAGGTCTAAATCCTGTTGCAAGTACCAGTGAGAGCAGGCTGTTGAATAAATTGGGTTTACATAAGTTCTGTGTTATCATATAGTGGGTCTCCTCTCATTGGGAGGTTGAGTATACTTTATCCAAAATACTTGGGACTGGAATTGTTTCGCATTTTGGATATTTTTGGATTTTGGAATATTTGCCAGCAGCTTGCTTCTACCCTGCAAATGAAAGCACCACTTTGAAGGAGGAAGTCAGTGGGTGGGCTCCCCATAGATCTCCTGTACATTAATCAGGTGCCTTATATAAAATAAAATGAGATAGTATTTCTGGGATGCAGAGAGACATGAGAGATGTGATGTTACAGAGAGATGTGGATGGAGAGAGATGAGATTTCAAAAACCTGCTTTTTAAAAATTGCATGAAAAATAGAAAAATAAAAATAAAATTTTGCTGTTTGTATAATTATGGCAAAAAGGATTAAAAACAATTCAAATTATTTTTATTTTATCATTTTGCCAAAGTTACGCAAGCACAGCAAAGATAAAAATACAAGAAAACCCCGACAGGCTAAGGTACAGAGTTAGCCTGCTTTGAAATAGCAAGAGAAGAGAAGATTCAAGACTCAGCTTGTCACTTGGCTGCTGTAACGCCTGAATTGAAATGGAAAAAGGGTTTTGCCCTAAAATACCTACATTATAATAGTGAGATTGAGAGCTGATTGATAGGTTTTGCCCATCATTGAAAAGGTACACTACAGTAACAGGGTGGCAGCAGGAGGGACACAACAATGTCTGATAAGTACCAGCCAAAGACATTTTTATCCTGTCAAAGTTCTGCTTTTTAGCCTTGTGGTATAGTCCTAAGACTGTTATCTTATGTGTCCTTGGGAGTATTTGGGGGAAAACTCTGTTCAGGTAAATGGACCTTATGGATAAGTAGGCTTTATGATTTAAACTTCTTATGTTATGTACAGCTCTTCTATTACCATGTACCTCTTTTAAAAAACAGGAAGTGGAATAGCCATTCTCACGCAACAGTACTTGTCTATTTTTCAAATACATTTTCATGATTGGTGCATGCATATCATATTGATTACTGCAGAATTCAGCTCATCTTGAAAATGTGCAGAATTATCATGACTGTGTGCATAGTTGCTTTTGAATCTTTTTAATGATGGTGAATATTGTGGGTGTGCATGTGCCTTCAAGTTGCCTGCTGACTTATGGTAACCCCATGAATTTCATATGGTTTTCTTAGGCAAGGGGTACTCAATGGTTGTTTTGCTAATTCCTTTCTCTGAACTATAGCCTACAGTACCTGGTATTCTTTGGCTGTCTCCCATCCAAGTACTAACCAGGGCTGATCCTCCTTAGTGTCCAAGATCAGAAAGGAGCTGGTGCCTTTAGGGTTTTTAGGCTGTACAGTTGTAGTTTTCTTTGAGCAATTCAAAACAATAGTTTTTTGTGGGTTTTTCGGGCTGTGTGGCCATGTTCTAGAAGAGTTTCTTTCTGACGTTTCGCCAGCATCTGTGGCTGGCATCTTCAGAGAAAACTGGAATGGAAGAGAATGGGTCTATATATACTGTGAGACCCTGGGTAGGGAGGAGTGGTTCCCAGGTGAACTGTGTGTTATTCTGTGTTGAATAGGTATTGTTCTGTTGTTAATGGCATGGCTCCAGGGTGGGAGGAAATGCACTCAAGGTTAATTCAAAACAACTTCATAGCTTGTCCTTGATGAACCAAATGGCTGAGAGTTGTTGCTGATACCACACAAGAGGAATTAACTAACAATCCAGTATAATCTGTTTTGATTGTGTTGGCAGGGTAAAACAAAACAAGATCAGTGCTAGATAGTTTGGCTTATACTGTGTTTTATAGTGGTACAAAGTTTGTCTTTTTTCTGGTTAGTTTCAGAAATTAAGTAGCTTCATGTAGAAGCATAAATATTCCCTGCTTCCTAAATCATGAAGAATAAAAATCATGAGGCTGCTTTCCCTGCTATTACCATCTTCCTCTACCGGCTCCACGGCAACAGAAGGACTCAGGCGGAGGCGGCTTTTCCCGCCCCCACCACCATCTACTTTTTTGGGCCTTGGCGGTGCGGTAGCAATGGCAATGACAGCGGAGAGCCAGGCTGGACAGGACTTTACATTTAGCCAGCCCTGTCCTCCCTTATTACCACCTGGGACACTTTTCTTCCCCCAGTTGCAGCAACAGTGGCAGTGAAGCGGAGAGCAGAGCCAGGTGGGCTTTACATCTAACCCGCCCTGCCACTTACCAGCAGTGGCAGCCACAGGAGCAGCATGGTCGAGAGAGCTATGAGGGTATATTGGCTTCTTTGTTAATAGAGGCCGGGAATGATCTGGGGGCAAAAATTAGAGTTGTGTGGGGTAATGGGAGATATGGTGGGAACAGAGTAAATAGATGTTCCAAAAGAAGGCGGGATCGCTGTTTGAACGCTTTCTCACCTTCAGTTTACCCTGTTTACCGGAATGGAATGGAGAGCGTACCAGCCATTCCACTGAACCTTACCTTTGCAATGCCAGGTCGGTGAAAAATAAGACTCATATTATTCACAATCTTCTTTTAGATGAGGATGCCGACCTGGCTTGCATCACAGAGACCTGGGTGGGAGTGGATAGCGCCATTACGTGGGTGCAGACCCTCCCAGCTGGGTACTCTGTTAGTGATCAGGTAAGGGAAAGTGGGCGGAGGGGCGGAGTGGCTCTGGTTTATAGGAATAACCTGATCTTGACCAGGATACCTGTTTGGAAAACAGTTCACATCGAGTGTATGTACATGAGCCTGAGGACCAAGGATAGTTTGGGGATTCTGCTAGTATACTGGCCACCCCATTGTCTAGCAGTCTCCCTAACTGAGCTGACACAGCTCATCTCAGCGTTGCTGTTGGAGTCGCCCAGGTTTTTAGTTTTGGGCGACTTCAACATTCCACTCGAGAACAGTTTGACAAATCTGACAGGTGCGGCTTGTAAGTTCATGGAAACCATGACAAACATGGGCCTAACCCAATTGGTCGTCAGACCCACACATTGTGCAGGTCATACCCTTGATGCGGTCCTTAGTCCGGAACAGGAATACCCATGGGCGGAGGGAATAAAAACCTCTGCATTGTCATGGACAGATCATTTCCTGGTCAAAACTAAACTAAGAGCCACTGTCCGCCCTACCAGGAGTGGTGGACCTATTAGAATGGTCCGCCCTCGAAGGCTAATGGAACCAGTTGGATTCCAGAAAGCCTTAGAGCAGGGGTAGGCAACCTTTTTGAGCCGGGGGCCAGGTTGCTGTCCCTCAGACAATTGGGGGGCCGAAGCACCAAAAATAAATAAATAAATAAAAATATTTTTTTTAAAGAAATTTTAAAAACTTGAAAAATATGCATGCACACTCTCTCAGCCTCAGAAAAGCCATAGCAAAACCCCTGTGGAGATTTTGCCAAGAAAACCCCAAGAACAAGTAATAAGAACAATAATCAATATCATCATGGCGGGCGGTGGCGGTGGCGGCGGCAGGACCAGCCTGGGGCCAGTCCAAAGGCCTCAGGGGGCCGCATCCGGCCCCCGGGCCTTAGGTTGCCTACCCCTGCCTTAGAGGGTTTAGTGGTTGGCAACGCTGGTGATCCTGTCGAAGCTTTGGTTAATACCTGGAACACTGATCTCACCAAAGCTATTGATACGATCACTCCCAAGCGTCCTTTCCAACCCGCTTTAAATCATAAACTAGGGGTAGGCAACCTTTTTGAGCTGGGGGCCGGGTTGCTGTCCCTCAGACAGCTGGGGGGCTGAAGCACCATAAATAAATAAATAAATAAAAATATTTTTTTTCTAAAAAAAATTAAAAATATATATGCATGCACACTCTCTCATCCCCAGAAAAGCCATGGCAAAACCCCTGTAGAGATTTTGCCAAGAAAACCCCAAGAACAAGTAATAACAACAATAATCAATATCATCATGGCGGGTGGCGGCGGTGGACCGGCCTGGGGCCGGTGCAAAGGCTTCGGGGGGGCGCATCCGGCCCCCGGGCCTTAGGTTGCCTACCCCTGTCGTAAACTGTGGTATACTGAGGAGCTTAGGAGAATGAAGCGGGTTGGACAACGACTAGAGTGCACCTGGCGGAACACTCGACTCTTAGCTGACAAGACTTGTCATAGGAACTTTCTTTGGTCCTATCGAGAGGCAATAAGTGCAGCACAGAAATCTTTCCCCTCTGCACGTATTGCGTCTTCAGAATCCCGTCCAGCAGAGCTGTTTAGGGTGGTAAGGGAACTGACGCAGGTTCCACCTGCACAGAACCCATTACTTAACCCAACAACGGCCTGCTGTGATGCATTTAACAACTTTTTTGCAGATAAAATCTCTCAGATAAGAGCCACCTTGGATGTTAGTTTGGTTACAGAACCAAGTGATGAGGTGTCCAGCATCTCCGTTAATGTAAATTTACTGGATCAGTTTCAATCTGTGAATACCGAGGACGTGGACAAGCTACTTGGTAAAGTGAGGAAGACAACTTGCCCCCTTGATCCTTGCCCTTCATGGCTGGCCGTCCAGGGTGGGGATGCCTTGATAGTGTTCCTTAAGAACATCATCAATGCATCCCTCAGGGAAGGGTGTGTTCCATTTTGCTTAAAAAAACCTTCCCTGGACCCTCTGGATATGAACTATTATAGGCTGGCATCTATGTTACCTTTTTTGAGCAAAGTGATCGAGAGGGCAGTTGCTCTTCAGTTCTTAGTCTTGAATGAAACTGATTATCTAGACCCATTTCAAACTGGCTTTAGGACCGGATTTGGAGTTGAGACTGCCATGGTTGCCTTGACCAATGACCTGTGTCTGAGTATCGACAGGGTTAGTGTTACCCTGTTGGTGCTCTTAGACCTCTCAGTGGCTTTTGATACAATAGATCATAGCATCCTCTTGGATTGTCTGAGTGGGTTAGGAATTGGAAGCACTGCACTGCAGTGGTTCCGTTCCTTCCTCTCAGGCAGGTCCCAGAGGGTGCTACTTGGGGACAGTTGTTTGGCAAAAAAATATCTTACGTGTGGTGTCCCTTGGTGCTATTCTGTCCCCGATGCTGTTCAACATCTATATGAAGCTGCTGGGTGAGATCATTCGGAGTTATGGGGCTGGGTGTTATTTCTCCTTGTCTCGATCGTCGGCCTCAAATCCCGATGGCCTCTCTCCTCTCAGTTACTGTCTTAAGGCAGTAATGGGCTGGATGAGGAAAAACAGATTGAGATTAAATCAGACAAAACGGAGGTGCTCATGGTAGCAGCCTCGAAACCAGGAATTGGGTTGCAACCTCCGGTCCTGGACGGGGTCACACTCCATGAAGGACTGTGTTCGCAGTCTGGGGGTGCTCCTTGATTCATCACTCCTGATGACTAATCATGTGAATGCGATGGTCAGGAGTGCCTGTTATCAGCTTCGGCTGATATGCCAGCTGCGACCTTTCCTGGAAGTAAGGTATCTTGAGACTGGTGCACGCACTGGTAACCTCTCGTCTGGATTTTTGTAATGCACTCTACATGGGGCTACCCTAGTGATTGGTCTGGAAACTTCAGTTGGTACAAAATATGGCAGCCAGTGTGGTCTCAGGAACATCTAGGAGAGACCACATAACTCCAATACTAAAATCTCTCCACTGGCTGCCTATTAGTTTCTGTGCCCAGTATAAGATGTTGATTATTACCTTTAAAGCTCTCAATGGCTTGGGTCCAAGCTATCTTCGGGACCGCCTCCTCCCCGTGCACTCTGGTCCTCTGGGAGAAATTTGCTCCAGCCAACGAAATCTAGGCTGTCGGCAACCTCCCAGAGGGCATTCTCAGTAATCGCCCCCAGATTATGTAATGGCCTGCCGGACGAGATCCGTCATATTACCAGCTTCAGCAACTTTTAAAAAGCTGTGAATATGAATCTCTTCCGGCAGGCCTTTCCTGTCTAGATTACTGGTCCCAGGAGTCTGCCTGTTTTATCATCCTAGTTTTGGCTCTCCCACTGTTTGTTGTTGGCTGGCTATTGTTTTTTTTTTAATTTTTATTTTATTGTGGTGTTATTGTATTTTGATATGTCATGTTAAGGTTTTAATTGGATCTGTAGTTTAATACTGTTTTAATGGGGGGAGGGGTGGGGATGTTTATTTTTAGATTTGTATGGATTTTAATTCTTGTAAACTGCCCCGATTGCTCAACGGGGGGGGGGGGGGGTGTAAAATAAATCTTCTTCTTCTTCTTCTTCTTCTTATTATTATTATTATTATTAAAACTTTGGGATTTCTTTGTTTACTCTGTTAGGGTGCAATGATGGCTATTCCTCCCTTCAAACAAGGTATAACAGTTTCCATAACAGATCTGCAAAGAGACAGGTATATCTATATCTTTTCTATATCTATTTTTTTAAGGAGGCAAATATCTGAACCTGATTCATTAAAATAAACCTATAATAACAAAATTAGTGATTGGTTTAAAGGAGTAAAATTTATCAGTTTCAATTTAATTGGCCAGCTTTTTAACATTTTATCAGAAAGATACAGGAAAAGGCATGATTACCATGCATACTCAACTATAAATTGAATAATCTATGCCCAAAAATTGACCCAAAAATCTGGGGTTGACTTCTCCTCTCCTAAATTCTACCCTTGACTTATCCATGGGTCATATTAAAATCTATGATTTTGGCCCTTAAACATTCCCTCGACTTATATGTGAGGTCCACTTGTACACAAGTATACATGGTAAGCTCTTCACTCAGTTATTATGTACACTTTGTTTCTAGTTGTTTATTTAATTTTCTTACCATATATCTTGTTTATATTTTAGTTGTGCTTTTCATCATTTCCTCCAGGGTTTAGAGTTAAACAGTCCTCTGTGAGGAGCAGGTGCTGCCACCAATGTTGGGGCAGCAATATGGCTAATTTTACTCTTTACTCTGCTTTCAAAACTCTCTTTGACTTGACTTTTCCAGGAGCACAAGGGCTGCAACCTTAAGCATCCTGCCAAAAAGCTCCTTCTGTTAGATACAATCTTCTCTCTCTCTCTTTAATTCTGTAAGTACTACAAATTCTTCTTCGTGTTCTCTGCGAACCACACAAATGGGTTTTTATCTGTGAATGCGCAGCAATTTCGGAAACTTCTAGAATCTCTAGGCAGAACTTTAGTTGCAACTTTTTGGCGGCAGCTCCACCCATCCCTATAAAGTCCCCTAGCGGTCCCGCTCTTCTCCAGTCCCTTTGGCCCGCTGCGTTAGCAGCTTCGAAGGAGCTTCTTGTTGGCAATCGCTTTCTCTTAAGATAACTGACCTCGTTCTTTGACCTCGGCTTGTTTAACGACTATTCTTTGGATTTCCCTACTGCTGTCTGTTGATGTTCGTGTGATTTGGTGCGTCTGACTTCAAATTTTGGATTGCGTTTGGATTCCGTAATGGCCTCCAGATCATTCAAGCAATGTGAGAATTGCAATAATAAGATCCCGGGATCAGATCCCCACTCCCTATGCCTTTTATGCCTGGACGAAGCCCATAATACTCAGTCTTGCTCTTTGTGCAAGTCAATGACGTCTTCTGAAGGGCATAAGTCTAAGGATTCGCGTTTGTCTGAATCCAGAGCTTGATCTCCATCTGTCTCGAGGCCTTCATCTCCTCCAATTGCAGGGCCATCTTCTTCAGTACCGAGATCACCTCCAGCTCGGGGCGTATCGACCGACAGATCTTTACCTCCTCTGCAGGAGCCACATTTCATCTCTGACTCGGAGTCTGAAGGAGAAATCAGGGAGGACATCCCTGTCTTGATCCCTGAAGAACCAGCTGTCCATCGGGATTGTGGCATCCTCGGGACCGAGGCTGACGATTCTGAGCAGGAAGCGGAGACCGATCGTGTCTTGAAAGCTCACCCCGACCTGGTGTATGATACAGTATCACGTCGATATATGATGCCTGTCGATTCTGACACTCTTCCACCATATGAGGCGTCACCTCGTCAGGTCCGGGCCCAAGTCCATAGGACCGCATCCTCTCAGCCTCTTACCCCACCACCTCGTTTCCAGTCTCTCCAAGACAGGCCTCTTCCAGATCCACCGAGGGCATCTTGATCCTGCTCGAGGGCTTCACGATCACATTCGCCATCTCCAAGTTCGCGAGGATCTTGACATTTTTCGTCATCACGTTCCCCTTCACCTGATTCTGCTCATGACTGTCGTTCTAACGGAACACCTTCCTGCATCCCCGATGGATGATGTCAAATCCTTTTCGGAGCAGATTCCCCGTATGGGCAATGCTCTTGAGATCAAGGTGGTCAAAACTGATAAAGATGCAGCAGATGCGACCGAGCGAAGGGTGCACAGGAAGGTTCCCACACCACCAGCATTGGGGTTTCTCCCGTCAGTGCAAAACATCGCCCAGCGTTCTTGGGCTGCCCCGGCCTCGGTACCGTCCACATCCAGGAAGATTGAAAATCTCTATAGGATAGCCCCATCACAGGCCCTATGGCTGTTTGAGCACCCTAAACCAAACTCGGCAATCGTCGAAGGTGCTCAGACCCTCTCTACTCCTAAGACTTCAACCTCTCCTGTGGATAGAGATGGCAAGAAAGTGGATGGACTGGCTAAGAAATGTTATGCCTCAGCGGTGTTGGACATGAAAATAGCCAACTACATGGCATGCATGGGAGCCTATCAACAACATCTTATGGAACGGATGCTGCCTTTGCTAGATGATCTTCCGGACGATAAAGAACCTCTAGCCTTAGCCCTCCAGTCCGAGGCTCATTCTATCGGTGGGCAACAGATCATCTCGGCTCGACACTCTGCCGACTGCGCAGCCAAACTCATCTCAGGTTCCATTGCACTCCGGAGGTATGCTTGGCTCAGATCCTTGGATCTGAACCTCAATGCAAAGAATCTGATTGAGGACATGCTGTTTGATGACTCTGGTCTATTTAACAAAGGCACAGATGAACATCTTAATTTCCGCTACAGGATGAAGACTGCAGTGAGAAAACATGGTATGTCCTCAGGTTCTTCTCAACATCAACGCCGGAGGTTTGGGGGTCAGCAACCGTGGTTCCCGCAGCAACACCACAGGCATTACTACCCGCAGGATAGACAGTTTCAGCCAGATCCACCTAGACAGAGACGCCCCTCTCAGTCTTATTCATCCTCGGGTTGACGCCCTCCTCCTCAATCTCGGTACCGCCAGGTCTACCGCAAGAAGGACATAGACCGACCCAAAAAGAATTTATGAAGTGTGGCCATGCACTTTGTCCCTTCCCCTCCCTATGGAGATAGATTGAGACCCTTATCAATTCCTGGTCTCGTATAACATCGGACTCCTGGGTACTCCCCATCATTGTTAATGGATATGTCCTGGAGTTTTCTGAGCTCCCTGCCACTGGGGCCTTCATCTCCACCATCCCCCAAACGACCTACTCAACGAAGTGCGCACCTTATTGACCAAGGGTGCTATAGAGTCCGTGGACCCCACCAATTATAGGTCTTGTTTCTTTTCCTGCTACTTTACCGTCCCTAAAAAGGACATGGGGCTCTGGCCCATTCTGGACCTTCGTGAATTGAACAAATGCATGGTTTATAAACGCTTTCGGATGGTAACTCTTGCATCTATTCTACCATTACTGTAGGAGGACCATTGGATGGCGACCATCGATCTCAGGGATACCTACTTCTACATCGGGATCCGGAAGGACCACAGGTTTCTAGCCTTTGCAGTAGACCGGCAGATATTCCAGTACCTTCGGCCTCTCTACCACACCAAAGGTGTTCACAAAGTGCATGGCTCCTATCGTTGCCTACCTCCATCAACAAGTGGTATTAGTCTTTCCCTATCTGGACGACTGGCTCCAACCTGAGACTGTTTGATCAAGGACATCAACTTCACTATGACTCTACTACAGTCCTTGGATCTCGTGGTCAGTCTTGAAAAGTCCAACCTTATTCCATCAAAGAGATCCAGGTTAATCGGCGCCATCCTAGATTCACAGACCTCCATGGTGTTCCTACACTGGGACCGCTTCTTAGCCTTGAAGCAAGCAATAAGAGGATGTCTGGCTCGAAGACGCACCATGGCTCATTCTATCCAAGTAGCATTGGGCTCTACGATTTATGTGATGCCTCAGGCCCGTCTACATCTCAGACCCCTCCAATCCTTGTTTCTCTCAGTGTTCGATCCCGCACACAACCGTCTTGTTGGCTTACGGTACTGAGAGCTGTGTTGCGGTCCCTGCACTGGTGGCTCGATCCTGACAGTGTTTGTTCGGGCATGCTATTCCTACCACCTCAACCTCAGATATCTCTGACAACAGATGCGTTGATGGAAGGATGGGGAGTCCATGTCCTCAACCTCACCATCAAAGATCACCGGTTCCCTCAGGAACAGCAGCTCTATATCAACGAGCTAGAGCTAGACAACACCACTGTAATCTACTATATCAACAAACAAGGAGGGGACAAGATCTCCATCGCTCCTTGAGATTACGTTGCGAATCTGGAATTGGGGCATACCGAGAGGCATCACCCTTCAGGCGATCCACCTGCCCGGAAAGGAGAACGAACTGGCAGATCAACTCAGCAGGTCCGCAAGATCGTGCTACGAGTGGCGCCTCCATCCCGACACAGTTTCACACCTGTTCGAGATGTGGGGGGAACCCGAGATCGACCTCTTCGCCTCTCATCTGAACAGCCAGTGCCGTCGATTCTGTTCCAGGTTCAATGCCGTCGATTCTGTTCCGGGATCTTGAGGGGATGCGTTCTTGTTCCAGTGGTCCGGGAAGCTAGTTTACATGTTCCCACCGTTTCCCTCCTCACGAGGGTGGTCGCCAAGATCAGAGCAGATCTCTTCGATGCCATCCTTGTTACTCCTTGGTGGCCAAGGCAGCCATGGTTCACACCACTCTTGAATCTATCCAGGAGAAGGTTTCTCCGCCTCGAGCCCCGTCCCAATCTCCTGTCGCTCCACAACGGTCGGGTATACCATCCGGATCTGGACAACTTACCTCTGGTGGTGTGGAGGATTCAGCACTAGTCAGTCTCTCACTTGCAATAAGGACTATTATCTGTTCCTCCCTCAAGCCCTCCATGCAAAAGTCTTATGCCCTGAAGTGGGCAAAATTTGCTGATTTCCTGGCTACCAGTAGCCTTCATCCATCCCGAGTATTGGTACCAACTGTTTTGGAATTTCTTATGACTCTGGTTGACGCCGGTCTAGGACTCCAATCTGTCAAGTGTTACCTGTTGGCGATCTGCTCGCATTATCAATTTCAAGACAGGCCCTCCTTCTTCAAAGAGCCTCTAGTGAGGAGTTTCCTCAAGGGTTTGGCTAACCTGCACCTACCTGTCTCAGTACCCACACCAGTATGGAACCTCGACATCATCCTGTCCAACATTTCTTCCAAACAATTTGAAACGATGACTACCACGGACCTGAGATTATGGTCTTGGAAGACAGCCTTCTTGGTCGCCATCACCTCAGCCCATCGCATGAGTGAACTGTGCCCTTCGAGTGGACCAACCCTTTCTATGTTTCCACAAGGACAAGGTTGTGCTCCATCCCAATATCACCTTTTTGCCCAAGGTGGTATCGGCATTTCACCTGAACCAGGACATTGTGCTCCCTACCCTGGCCCTGAATCCGACTACTGACGTCAAGCACCACCTGCACCTATTGGATGTACGTCGAGCTCTAACCCTTTATGTCGACAGAACATCGGGCTTAAGACAATCCGAGCGCTTGTTCGTCTGCTACTCAGAAGCCAAAAAAGGTTTGCCCATTTCTCCTCAGAGATTCTCCAAGTGGGTTACCAATACCATCTATCTTTGCTATGAGCTTTTGGGAAAAGACCCACCAGCCAGGGTACAAGCTCACTCAACGAGGGCGGTAGCTGCATCCTCCGCTTTTTTGTCGGGGGTCCCATTGGAGGATGTATGCAAGGCTGCTGTCTGGTCCCAGCCCTTGACATTCGTGAAACAGTACAGACTGGACCCAAGGGCCAGACGAGATGCAGCCTTTGGGAGGACAGTGTTACTGGCCAGATTGCACTAAGGTGATAATACTTACTTGTTTGCTTGAATTAATTAAGATGACTACATTTGATTAATGTTATTGTTATCTTTATTGTCTTGATAAATGCAATTATTATAATTTATTTGCTCCCAGGACACTCCCTCCTCCACTGACTTAAGCTTGTCAGTCTTACCCATTTGTGTGATTCACAGAAACCATGAAGAAGGCTAGGTTGCTTACTTGTAGCAATATTTCTTTGAGTGGTCATCTGCGAATTCACGCAAATCCCACCCATCCTCCCCACAGCCGTGTCCTGCTCATTAATTTACTTCTGCTGTTGCAGCTTGTGACGAACATACCGGAACTGGAGAAGAGCGGGACCGCTAGGGGACTTTATCGGGATGGGCAGAGCTACCACCAAAAAGTTGCAACTAAAGTTTTGCCTAGCGATTCCAGAAGTTTCCAAAGTTGCTGCATATGCCAAGATAAAACCCATTTGTGTGAATTCGCAGATGACCACTCAAAGAAACACTGTTACAGGTAAGCAACCTGTCCTTCCCTGTTCTGGGGAAGACGTTGTTGTTGTTAACTCCTGTCAAGTTGATTTGATTTTTTCCCATAAATTTTATTATATAAAATAACATTACAAGTGTATACATACATATACACCAACAAACAATAGACATACAACCATCCAAAACTATACTATCTTACACAACTCAACGCACCCCCCACCCATTACAATATTTCTCCATTCATCCTTCTCCATTCTTCCTGTGCTTATTGTACTTCTATTGAAAAATAAATTGATTTGATTTATGGTGACCCTGTAAATGAGAGACCTCCAAGTCACCCTATCATCCTGCTCTGGTCTTGCATGCTCAGGGCCATGGCTTCCATGATTTGAGTCTGTCCACCTGTATTGGGGTCTTCCTCTTTTCCTACTATCTTCTTCTTTGTGAAGTATTATTGTCTTTTCTAATGGGTCCTGTCTTCTCATATGTTGAAAGTATGACAGTCTCAGTTTGGTCATTTTGCCTTCTACTAACACTTCCAGGTTGATTTGCATTAGAACCCATTTATTGGTTATTTTAGCAATCCATAGAGTCTGTAGAACTCTTCTCCAGCACCACATTTCAAATAAGTTGATTTTCTTCCTTTCAGCTTTCTTCACTATCCAACTTACAGAACCATGCATAGAAACTGAAAATACAATGACACTAGGGAACAAAGCATGGTTTTAAAATACAGTAATAATGTAAAGCAGGGGTAGGCAACCTTTCCCCTTTAAGGGCCGAGAGACTTCAGCTCCCAGAAGCCTCAGCCATGTTGCCAATAGTCCCATGTTGGCCAATAGCTCCTGGGATTCTGGGAGCTGAAGTCCCTTGGCCCTTAAAGGGGAAAGGTTGCCTACCCCTGATGTAAAGAGAACAGCCATCATGTATAGCAGGGGTAGGCAACCTATCCCCTTTAAGGGCCGAGGGACTTCAGCTCCCAGAATCCCAGGACCTATTGGCCAACATGGGACTATTGGCCAACATGGCTGAGGCTTCTGGGAGCTGAAGTCCCTCGGCCCTTAAAGGGGACAGGTTGCCTACCCCTGATGTATAGCATTCTACATGCAGCCATTTGTATATCTGCCACTATTTTATTTTGACTAAGATTTTGTTAAATGATGTGTGTTTCATTCTAGCACCACATGTGAGAAAAGTACTTGTATAAAGGAGAGGGAAGATGAGGAGAACATTACTATGAAGTAAGTCTTCCTTTGTCTCTGGACTTTATCACAACAGCCTTCTGTCCCACCACAATAGTGCCAATTTAAGAATGGATGCATACCAGTCTTATTACACTTTTCTCCATGGTAGCACTTGGGCGATGCATAATTCTGTGATTTGTTTTCCGCACTGCCAAATGTCATCTTCAGGAGTGCAGGGGAATGATGGAGGCTGCCAACCACCTCCCAAAGCTATGCGCTGTGTGCATATACACACAAGAAGTTTCAGGAAGGTGTTGGCAGCTGTGATTGCTGCTCCTTCCCCCCTCCCGAAATGCAAGGCTGCTGTGTGCACATTTGCACAACAGAACTGGGTTAGGGGGGAGAACAGCAACAAACGTTCATGTATGCTAATTGCCTTCTGAAGCCTGTTGCTGTGTGAATGTGTACACAACAACCAGCTTCAGAAACATGTTGCTGGTGCCATCGATGAGCAGGGAGAGGAGCAGAATCACACAGACTCATATCACATGACTTCCAGAGAAGCAGAACTGCAGAAGAATGGACCTATTGCACAGAGGCAGTAATGGAATAGCAATGACATAGGCTTGGAAAACAGTAGTGTTTCACGTGGGTGTAGAGCAGGGGTAGACAACCTACGGCCCACGGGCCAGGCCAGGCCCCTCAAGGCCTTTGGACCAGCTCCCGCCGACCCCTGCCGCCGTGTGTGTCGTGGCTGCCATTTTGTTTTCAAAAATGGCGGGCGTGACTCAATTGCGCATGCGCAGTATTCCTGCACATGCGCGAACGAGTTGCGGCTGTACGTGGCAGCGGGGGGCGGTGGTAGCGGGGGGGTGCGCATACGCATGAGCACGTGTTCCACCATTTCCCGGCCCCTCGGCCTGCGGAAGACCTGGGGACCAGCGGACCGGCCCCAGGTAAGAAAAACTTGCTGACCCCTGGTGTAGAGAAAGAGACAGAAGGTGAGCTTGGGTCTGTGGGGTTAAACCTCCCCAGTCCCAGAGAGTCTTTTGAAGAGTTTATTGGATCAATGGTAAGGGTCAGTTGGGCTAAGGCTGTTTGCTTTGTTTTAAGCCAAATGGAAGCTTGATTGTGTGAGCAGTAATGTTTGTGGTTCTATTGTAGTTTGGAGACCTTTTTTCTGTTGGGTCAAGGTTGATGGTTTGTATTAGCTGAGTGGAGGTGTGATTATGTGTTTGTTAGCACTCCATTGTTCTATTAAGAGGTTGAACTTGATGGCCCTTGAGGTCTCTTCTAACTCTGTGATCCTTCCTGAGCACCTAGTCCCAGGGAGGAGGGGCTTTTGCTCAGAGGAAGTGAGTCAGAGACTTGGCTGGGGGAGTAGCTAGCAGAGAATAGCTTTTCCATATAGCTTTATTCTCGAGCTTGACAACAGAGCTTGATGAAGAGGCTTGGAAAAACGGTTTCACGAGGGGGTTTAGCAAGGGGGTTTCGGGGGGGGGAAGTTCAAGAATCCTATTTCGGTGCCTACTAAAGACTACTGAACATGGACAGGGAGCTGCTGTCACCTGTAAATGCTGTGGTATGTTTGTGTTCTTGACAATGGATGTGGGTAATCTCACCTACATGAAGTGCACGTTTTAGCCCTGTTGGAAGAGAAGGTCCAGCAGCTAGAGGCCCCAGTATATTAAGGATCAAGAGGTTTTTCTGGGCGGAACAGAACAAACTGTCCTGGATGGGGAACACACAGACATTTCAGGGGAGGAGGTCAGTTTGCATACACAGGAGGTAGACAGATAGAGGAATGTGAAGTAGAAAAACCAGGGATTGTTAATGTGAGCTTGCAGTTACAGAACTTATTTGAAGCTCTCTCCCTTATCAGAGTTGATGAAAGAGAACAGCAGGGCCAGTCCTCAAAGTGCAGGAGACCTTTTTAGAATGAGCACAGTGAAGAGCTGCTGCTAAGCCTTGAAGGAGGCACAAAATTTGATATACAAAAAAGTACCCAGACAAGGATGTCCTTTATCTCCATTACTGTTTATCATGGTCTCGGAAGTGTTGAACAATAACATTAGAGAAAATATGAATATAAAAGGACTAAAGGTTAAAGGACATCATTATAAGCTAAACGCTTTTGCAGATGATGTAGTAATATTTTTGGAAGAACCACTAAGCTCGATAGAGAGACTACAGACAATTTTACTGGACCTTGAAAAAATTTCTGGAATAAAAGTAAATAAAGAGAAGACAGTAATGCTTACTAAAAATATGACAAAAGAAGAAGAAAATAAATTACAAACTATATCAGGATTTAAAATTGAAAAGAAAATCAGATATTTGGGAATTTGGATTACGAAAAGAAATGCTGATATATTTGAAAATAACTATGAAAAACATGGAAAAGAATAAAAGATCTTAATAAGTGGTCAAACTTAAATATCATTATTGGGAAGAATAGAAACAATTAAAATGATAGTATTACCAAAGATGAACTTTTTGTTTCAAAACATTCCTATAATTTTAAATGACAAACCATTTATACAATGCAAAAAAGACCTGACAAAATTCATCTGGTCAGGTAGAAAGTCCAGGATAAAGTGGAAGACATTGATTGATAAGAAAAAGAATGGTGGCTGTAACCTACCAGATTTGAAGATATATTATCATGCAAATGCACTTACCTGGGTTACGGAATGGGCAAAATTGGAAAAAGACAGAATTCTCGCTTTAGAAGGTTTCAATCTGAGATTTGGATGGCACACATATATGTGGTATAACAAGACAAAGTTACATAAAGAATTTGAACATCACTAGAACAGAAGATCACTAATCAGAATTTGGTTACAATACAAAGAAAAATTCTATAGAAAATTACCTTTATGGGTGTCACCTCAAGAAGCATTTTTTGGAAGATGGCGAGGAATACCGGACTGGTTGAGATATCGAAACATTTTTAAAAAGACAAGAAGAGGATTATATGAACTAAAGCCAATAGAAGACTTAAAAGAACTGGATAAAAATATCCATTGGTTTCCATATAAACAGCTGACAGATAGATTCAAAGTGGGCGACAAGAAAGTAGGATTTGAAGAAACCGAAAACGAATTAGATAAAGTGATAAAACAAAATGGGGAAAAATTAACTTCCAAATATTACGAGATATTATAAGAAAGAGAATTAGAACAAGATGCCGTAAAAGAGACAATGATCAGATGGGCAAAAGACATTGGAAAAGACATTGATTTAGAAAGCTGGGAATGGGCAAGAAAAAGGACACAAAGGTTTATTCAATGCAAGATTTGAAGGAAAATTACCTTAAAATGGAACAACGAAGGTATTTAACACCAACAAATTTAGCAAAAAATTATAAAAATGGCAACAACAGATATTGGAAATGTAATCAAACTACAGGAAGCTGGCTTCATATATGGTGAAATTGTGATAGAATTAAAAAATATTGGACGAATGTTCACAAAACAATATGTGAAATATTTAAAATAAAATATGACCTATTACCAGAAATATACCTATTGAACATGATGAATAAGATCCCGGAGAAAGCAGAAAAGAAATATGGAAGAGTACTGTTGTCTATGATAACGTCAACATGAATAACATTAGCAAAAAATGGAAGCTGGTGGAAATTCCTTTAATTGGCGAATGGCTTACAAGACTTATTGAAGTGATGAGTATGGATATACTTACGGCAAGGCTGAATAAGCAAAATTTAGAAAAAGTTAAACAAGACTGGGCCCCAATATTGCATTACTGCAAAAAAGAAAACTGTGTAAAGATTTATAAAGAATGTATCGAAATGAATATTGTTAGATGAATATATAGAAATATCAGTACAAAAGTACTGAGATTTAAATATGAATGATCAAAAATGTTAAAGCTTGGGTTCTAGCACACAGAGGATCCAAATGGTATAATACATTGAATATGAAGACAATAAGAGTAAATTGAAAAATAATTGAGGACAAACTGGAGATTCAGTGGAAGTCAATTGTATATAATGTAAATATATATTGAAAATGATATATTTCACTATGATATGTGTGAAAGAAATGTATCGTTTAATAAAAAATTAAATATTAAAAAGAAGGAGGCACATTGTGGTCATGGAGGACTCCTTGCTGAGAGGTACAGAAGCAGTGGTTTGTGGGCCTGACAAGATGTCTTGGAAAGTGTGTTGTTGCCCTGGAACAAAAATCTGTGATGTGGCAGTGAGGCTGACAAGACTTGTTAATCCTACTGACTCTTACTTTGTCCCTTTTCGTCCCCGTGGGAACCAGTGTTCTTCTCTGTGGTCTCTGTGAATCTCACAAATGGGTTATTGTGCACCTGTGCAGAGCATATTTTCTAGAGCTATTAGAAGTGCCTTACTGACTCTCTTCCCACCTAAACCCTCAGTTCCTTTTATCCGCCACAGCAGCAGCAGCTGAAGAACACTTCAGATTTCATTTTCCTGTCAGACTTTAAATTCAATTTTCGTGATAATTTCTTTATTCTTCGTTCTTCAGTCATATTTTAAGAGAAGTGCTACAGTTTCTGATAAAAACACAGATTCAAATGGCCAATCAGCTCACTATTGTGCTTGTCAAAGGCCTATTGTATTTCTGAGGCGAAGTTATTTAAACAGCCGCTCACCTTGCTATTGCGCTTGGCAAAGTCCCATCATACTTCTGAGGTGAGGTTAACAGCTCTAGTGTATGAGCTCAGCCTATTTGAGGCTTTGGGGCAATTGGAAATGGTCTACTTGGGAAGGATCATCGGCTTTTGTTCCCTGCCCTACTCGATTCTCTTTGGCAGGGGTAGGCAACCTTTTTGAGCCGGAGCTGGGTTGCTGTCCCTCAGACAATTGGGGGGCCGAAGCATCAAAAATAAATAAACAAACAAACAAATAAAAATAATTTTTTTAAAAAAAAAAATTAAAAATATGCAAGCACACACTCTCAGCCCTAGAAAAGCCATGGCAAAACCCCTGTGAAGATTGTGCCAAGAAAACCCCAAGAACAAGTAATAACAACAGTAATCAATATCATCATGGCAGCGGTGGGGGCAGCAGGGGGCGGCGGCAGGACCGGCCTGAGGCCCGTCCAAAGGCCTCGTGGGGCCGCATCCGGCCCCCGGGCCTTAGGTTGCCTACCCCTGCTCTTTGGTATTGACCCTGCAGACTTGTAGGACCGATTAGCCCTCAGGCAGTCTTATATGGCATCTATCCCCGCACCTGCTAAAAAGCATCAGGTGGTAGCCAGATCAGCATTACCGTTGACTGGTGCTCCCCTGGGAGAAAAATACTAAGGGCCCAACATTGGTACCATTTCTTCACACTGGAAAGAAGGAATTGGATGCAGCTGGCTTTTCAGTATCTGGGGCCTATTATTGGTACAGCCGTCCACTTCTCTGCTCCATCTGGTTGATTTTGAAGCACTGGGTCAGATTCGAGGCTGAGGGCCACTACTGACAAGAACTCAGTTGACTTTGAAGCTTTGGTTATTCCCTCTGTACTTAGGTCCAGTACTGGCTCATGCTGGGTCGAATTTGAGACCGTAGTTACACTCTGTACTGAGGGCCACTACCAGCAACCACTAGCCATGGTTACCCCTTCTGTACTGAGGGCCACCACCGGCACATGTTCAGTCAGGTTTGAGGCTGTGGGTACTACATCTATACCAAGGGCCTCTACCATTGCGTGCTCGATGTTCCCTTCTCATTTCTTAAAAAAAAAAAAAAAGCAGCCATGCTTAAGGCTGCTCCCTCAGTACCAAGGGAAGGCATCTTCACTGGCTGTATACGGTCGTCACTACCTATGTGAGTATTTCCTCTGTACCAAGAGCTAGTATCATTTCCCGCCCTGTGCAGTTGAGTCAGAGGACATGGTGCTCCCTCCATACCTAGGGAAGGTACCACCACTTGCTTGTTACAATCCTCAATGACGGCGTGATTTCTCATCTGTACACATGGTAATATGTGCAGATACCTTTGACTGCTTCCTTCTTCCTCTAT
Organism: Phrynosoma blainvillii; assembly: GCA_026167975.1. NCBI lineage: Eukaryota > Metazoa > Chordata > Lepidosauria > Squamata > Phrynosomatidae > Phrynosoma > Phrynosoma blainvillii. The sequence continues at coordinate 15,859,300 of JANUYF010000007.1, read as the reverse complement.
ACCGAGGGCTGTTTAACATCACTCGTTTCAGACAGCCAAATTTGATGACATGGTTGCTCCCTGTATCCATAGGGATGCTATAATTACACACTCGGTATGGACAATCCTGCAGTCCTCGTACTCCCTCCATGAGGAGGGTTGTTACCTTCACTTCTTCTTCGTGGCCTCTGCGAATCACACAAATGGGTTAGCTCTGCGCCTGTGCAGTTAGCTTGGAAAGTTCTGGTATCACTAGGCAAAACTTCAGTTGAAACTTTTTGGCGGTAGCTCCACCCACCCCACAAAGCCCCTGGCGTTCCCGCTCTTTCCCTAGTTCCTTTCATCCGTCACATTTGCAGCTAGCAAGGAACTTAGCTCGCTAGAGTCGCTCTCTAACTTTCAGTTTTGCCCTATGGCTTCTTGACTCTTGTTCTGTTTTTTTACTTCTTCGGATTTCGGCTTTGTGATTGTTTGCGGATCGGTTGACTTAAGGACTGTTTTCTGGACTTTGATTTTGCCTCACGAACGACTACTTGTGTTATAAGATGCCTTCCTTCAAGCGTTGCCTGAAGTGCAACACCAAGATCCTGACTACTGATCAGTGCGTGTTGTGCCTGCGTGAGACCCCAAACCCCAAGGCTTGCCTCCTGTGCAAGGGGATGACTACCCAAGCCCTGAAAAACAGGGACTTGAAACTTAAGACTGCCCTTTGGGAGCAGGCCCTCAGACCGGCCTCAGCACCAACTCAGGCTTCACAGGAGCCTCTACCATCTACCTCGAGGGAAACTGAGAGTGAGAGGGGCAGATCTAAGGAAAAAGCCTCAAAAAAGGCTTCTAGGTCTGATAAAGATTGGGGCGATGGAGCTGGGAAGAAGGCTTCAAAAAAGAAGCACATCGAGCCCAGTGATGGAGATTCTTCTGAACGCCCCCACTCCAAGAGAGCATGCTCCGCTTCTCCGTGGAAATCTCATTCCAAGAGGGCCAGGTCCTCCTCTCCTAAGAGGTCCTGTCATGTGGCTTCTGAGGCTTCAAAAATGGCTCCTTCCTCTCTTGGGTCTGAGTTGGCCCATCTGACTCCTGTTGCTAGACTGCTTCCCCCCCCACCCCGATTCATGTTGAGTCTGAATCGGAGGGTGAACTCTGTGTTGAGCCATAGAATCATAGAGTTGGAAGAGACCACAAGGGCCATCCAGTCCAACCCCCTGCCATGCAGGAACTCACAATGAAAGCATCCCCAACAGATGTCCATCCAGCCTCTGTTTAAAGACCTCCAAAGAAGGAGACTCCACCACTCTCCGAGGGAGTGTGTTCCACAGTCAAACAGCTCTTACTGTCAGGAAGTTCCTCCTAATATTGAGGTGGAATCTCTTTTCCTGTAGCTTGCATCCATTGTTCCGAGTCCTGTTCTCTGGAGCAGCAGAAAACAAGCTAGATCCCTCCTCGATATGACATCCCTTCAAATATTTAAATAGGGCTATCATATCCCCTCTTAATCATCTCTTCTCTAGGCTAAACATCCCTAGCTCCCTAAGTCGTTCCTCATAGGGCTTGGTTTCCAGACCCTTCACCATTTTAGTTGCCCTCCTTTGGACATGATCCAGTTTCTCCACATCCTTTTTGAATTGTGGTCCCCAGAACTGGACACAGTATTCCAGGTGAGGCCTGACCAAAGCAGAATAGAGTGGCACTATTACTTCTCTTGATCTAGACACTATACTTCTATTGATGCAGCCTAAAATTGCATTGGCCATTTTAGCTGCTGCATCACACTGTTGACTCATGTTCAACTTGTGGTCTACCTGGACTCTTAGATCCCTTTCACACGTAGTCTTATTCAGCCAGGTGTCCCCCATCGTATATCTATGCTTTTTGTTTTTCCACCCTAAGTGCAGTACCTTACATTTCTCTGTGTTGAATTTCATTTTGTTAGCTTTGGCCCAGCTTTCTAGTCTATTCAAGTCATTTTGAATTTTGATCCTGTCTTCTGGGGTATTAGCTACTCCTCCTAATTTGGTGTCGTCTGCAAATTTGATAACTATGCCCCCAATACTGTCATCCAAGTCATTGATAAAGATGTTGAATAGCACTGGGCCCAGGACAGAGACCTTTGGCACCCCACTGGTCACTTCAGGAAAAGAGATTCCACCTCAACATTAGGAGGAACGTCCTAACAGTAAGGGCTGTTCGACAGTGGAACATACTCTCTTGGAGTGTGGTGGAGTCTCCTTATTTGGAGGTCTTTAAGCAGAGGCTGGATGGCCATCTGTCGGGGATGCTTTAATTGGGAGTTCCTGCATGGCAGGGGGCTGGACTGGATGGCCCTTGTGGTCTCTTCCAACTCTATAATTCTATGATTCTATGATTCTATTATTCTTTCCAGGTTGAAAAGTAGCCATTGTTGAGCACCCTTTGGGTTCGGCCAGTCAACCAATTACAAATCCATGTAACAGTTATTTTGTCTAGCCCACATTTTACCAGCTTGTTTGCAAGAATGTCATGGGGAATCTTGTCAAAAGCCTTACTGAAATCAAGATATACTATATCCACAGCATTCCCTTCATCTACCAAGCTGGTAATTTTATATAAAAAAAAAGAGATCAGATTTGTCTGGCATGACTTGTTTCTCTGAAACCCATGTTGACTTTTTGTGATTATGGAATTACCTTCCAGGGGTTCACAGACTCTCTGTTTAATGATCTGCTCCAGAATCTTTCCTGGTATTGATGTCAGACTAACTGGACGATAATGGTTGCGATCCTCTTTTTTACCCTTTTTGAAGATGAGTACAACATTTGCCCTCCTCCAGTCTGCTGGGACTTCTCCTGTTCTCCAGGATTTCTCAAAGATTATTGCCAATGGTTCCGATATTACATTTGCCAGTTCTTTTTGTACCCTTGGATGTAATTCATCTGGTCCTGGAGACTTACATTCATTTAGATTAACCAGGTATTCCTGTACTATCTCTTTACTTATTCTGTGCTGAAATTCTCCTGTTCTGTCCTCTGCTCCATTATCCTCAGGTTGAGCACCCTTTGCCTTTTCTGAGAAGACTGAAGCAAAGAAGGTATTGAGTAATTCTGCCTTTTCTCTGTCCCCTGTTAACTTTTTGCCATCTTCTCCACACAGTGGCCCTACCATTTCCTCCTTCTTCTTTTTGCTGCGGACATACCCCAAAAAGCCTTTTTTATTGTTCTTAACCTCTCTAGCAAGCCTGAGTTCATCCTGCACTTTAGCTTTTCTGACTTTACCCCTACTCTTGCTAGCTATTTGTTTGAAATCCTCTTTGGTGATTTCCCAATTTTCCCATTTCTTATACATGTTCCGTTTAAAACTTGGTTCAGTTGCAAGTTTCTTAGTCATCCATCCTGGTTTCTTGAGGCACCTCCCATTTTTCTTCCTCATTGGAACTATTTGAAACTGTGCCTTCAGTATCTCCCTTTTGAGAAACTCCCATCCGTCTTGAACTCCTTTATCTTTTAGTATTCCTGACCATGGGATCACCCCCCTATTTCTCTAAGTTTACTAAAATCAGCTTTCCTAAAGTCTAGAATGTGTGTCTGACTATGCCTGGCTTCTACTTTCCACTGTATAATAAACTCCAGGAGAACATGATCACATGAGCCGCCGGAGCTGATACCGCAGATAGCAGAACAGGCAGTCCCTAGCACCTCTTGGGCTCAAGAGCATTCAGGAGATTGGTACCATCCTCGGGACCAGGCCTCCCTCAGGCTCGAGTCTGATCGGACTTTGCTGAGAGCTTCTACACAAGACCCTCTTCTGTTGCAGTACCCTGACGTCCTATTTAATCCATCCTCGGGCTGATATTATCTACCTGTCGATCCTGAATCCTTGCGTCAGGGCTGGCAACGTCCCATGCTGGCCACTCCATTTCAAGTGTTGCCTCTCACTCCACCAGTGCTGCCGGTTCCACCTCGTCATGCTTCTCTGTTCTCTCACAGGCCTCTCGCTTGCTCTCCAGAAGACCCTCCCGTTTCAGTCCATTCAGTGCTGCGGTCCAGATCTCCAACTCCCTAATCGGATGGAGACAGATCATTACCACCTCCTGCTTTGCTCAACCTGGCATCATCCTCTCCAACTGACGACAGGTCCTTCACAGGCCAAATTGTGAGGATGGCCAATGGGCTCGAAATTGAGGTGACCCACATGGATGATGAAGCTGTTGACCTAGTGGAGAAGAGGGTGCATGGTAAGGTTCCTACACCACCTGCTATTGCATACCTCCCATCCCTGGAGAAGATAGCGAAGAGGTTGTGAGTGACGCCAGCTACTGTGTTATCGACACCTCATAAGATTGAGAACCTCTACTGCATCTTGTCTTCAGGATCGAGCTGGCTCTTCGCACACCCATGACCTAATTCAGCCATTGTGGAAGGCTCACAGACTGCCTTCACCCCTTGTACCTCGACTTTGCCAACTGACCGGGAAAACAAAAAACTTGATGTAGTCGCAAAGATGTATGCAGCAGCAGTTTTGGACTTGAAAGTTGCGAACTACACTGCATGCATGGACACTTATGTCCAACATTTAATGGAGAGGCTTGAGCTCCTTTTGGCATCTATTCCCAACGAGAACAAGGCTCTGGTTATGATGATCCAGGCAGAGACTCATGCCCTGGGGGGCCCCCACAGATTGTGTCTGCTCGGCACTCCATGGATTGTGCTGCAAAGATGCTGTCAGGATCAGTGACTCTTTGCAGACACGCCTGGCTGCAGGCTTCGGACCTGACTCCTCGGTGAGGACTGCCATCGAGGACATACCATTCGATGACTCCGGCCTCTTTAACAAAGAGACAAACAAGAAATTGAACTTTCGATAGGCAACGGCTTGAAAGCATGGCATGTCCTCTCCCGCCTTCCAGCTTTCCCGGAAGCGTTATGGGAGTCAGCATCCTTGGTACCAGCTATACCATCAGACGCCATATCAGACCCAGGAACATCAAAGCCAGCAGCAGAGCCAGCACGGTCATAGAATCATAGAATCATAGAATCATAGAATCATAGAGTTGGAAGAGACCACAAGGGCCATCCAGTCCAACCCCCTGCCATGCAGGAACTCCCAATCAAAGCATCCCCGACAGATGGCCATCCAGCCTCTGCTTAAAGACCTCCAAGGAAGGAGACTCCACTACTCTCCGAGGGCAGCCGTCACAGTCTTCATCCTCCTCCTTGGGATGACACCTGCAGTCCCTGCCTGGGTACCATCAGGACTTTCAGAAGAAGGCCACAGAACCAGGCAAGAGGAAATTATGATGTGGGGTGGTGCACTTTGCCCCTTTCCCCTTTGGGGACAGGTTAAAGGCCTATTTTAACACCTGGGCCTCAATCACCTCTGATTCTTGGGTGCTGGACATTGTCTGTAGGGGCTATGCACTCGAGTTCAAAGAATTCCCTACCACCGGGGCTGTCCTGTTCATCATGGGCCTCAGACACCCTATTTGACGAAGTGTGCTCATTACTAGACAAGGGAGCCATCGAGCCCATGGATCCCTCTTGGGCCCAATATTGCTTCTTTTCCTTGCTGTGCCTAAAAAGGACTCGGGCCTTAATCCCATTCTGGAACTAATACATTTGAACTCCTTTGTGTTTTACCATCATTTCCGAATGGTAACTGTCGCTTCTATTTTACCACTCTTGCAGAGAGGACATTGGTTTGCGACCCTCAATTTCAAAAATGCTTATTTCCACATCGGCATTCGGAGAGATCACAGGAGGTTCCTCATCTTCGCCATAGGGAATGACCTCTACCAATACATGGTCCTACCCTTTGGACTGTCAACGGCACCGAGGGTGTTCACAAAATGCATGGCTCCGGTGGCTGCCTACCTCCAATGGAACAGAATCACAGTCTTCCCCTACCTGGACGACTGGCTCTTCACGGCTCCGTCTCAACAAAGACTGAGAGAAGATCTCCAGTTTGCATTGACCCTCCTGAATTCTCTCGGACTCATGGTCAACAAGGAGAAATCAAACTTGACCCCTTCAAAGAAGGTCAAATTCATTGGTGCACTCCTCAACGCCGACAGGGCCATGACCTTCCTGCCCCAGGACAGATTTCAGGCCCTATGCATTGCCTTCAGGAACTGTCTCACTTACAGGCGAGTCAGAGCACATGTGATCCAGTCAGCTTTGGGACGCATTGCTTCAATCACCTTTGTCACTCAGTGTGCTCGCTTACGCCTGAGACCAGTGCAGTTTTGGTTCCTGTCTGTCTTCGAACCCGTGAGTGATCTTCCTTCGAAGTGGCTCACGGTACCAAGGACTGTGGCCAAGTCGTTGTGTTGGTGGCTCGATCCAGACGATGTTTGTTCGGGAATGCCCTTCCTTGCTCCTCGGACCTGAATCACCCTGACCACGGACACTTCCCTGGAAGGGTGGGGTGCACATATACAAGACCTAACTGTCAAAAGAGAGTGGAAAAGTTCCTCATTGCCTTTCGAACTTTGCTGTCAGGGAAGATGGTCTTGCTACTGACGGACAACACCACCGTCATGTTCTGTTTGAACAAGCAGGGGGGCACGAGATCTCACACACTGCTGCAAATCACCATCCGCATATTGGACTGGTGTATCGCCAACAAGGTCATGTTCCATTCAGTGCACCTACCAGGAGAGGACAATCAGTTGGCGGACCGAGTCAGCAGGTCAGCCAATCCCTGCCATGAGTGGCGTCTCCACCCAGATGTGGTCTCTGATCTCTTCTCCATCTGGAGATCAATTTGTTTGCAACCCCCCAGAACACCCAGTGTACCAGGTTCTGTTCTCGGGTTCAAATTCCACTCTCCCTAGGCGATGCCTTCCAGCTCGAGTGGTCAGGACGGAGGTTTTACGCCTTTCCTCCGTTACTACTCATCACGAGGGTGGTGGCCAAGTTGAGGCCCGACAGGACGGATGCCATCCTGATCACCCCATGGTGGCCAAGACAACCATGGTTTGCACCTCTACTTCTGATGGAACGCGAGGAGTACTGTCGCCTGTAGCCTAGCTCCGACCTGTTAACTCTGCATGATGGCTGAGTCTTCCATCTGGACATAGACCATACTGAACTTACCCCCGCCTGTACAGATTGTAATCCAGGCTGCTCAGAAGCCTTTCATCATTAATTCTTATTCTTTGAAATGGAACAGGTTCTTAGACTTTTTATCATATGAGTACGTTTCTCCATCCCGCGCATCGATCCTGACGGTCCTAGAGTTTTTGATGTTGCTGGCCAACACAGGACTATTCTTGAATTCTATCAAGTGCTATTCATCTGCCCTATGCTCTCATTACCAATTCAAGGGCAGACCCTCTCTTTTCTTGGACCCTCTGGTGAAGAGGTTCCTTAAGGGACTTTCTGACATGCATCCCCCGGCTTCGGTACCAACACCAGCTTGGAGCTTGGACTGGGTCTTGGCTCATCTTTCTTCCAGACCCTTCAAGCCCATGGCCACAACGGACTTAAGATTGCTGACCTGGAAGACAGCTTTCCTAGTGGCCATCACCTCTGCTCGCTGCACTGGAGAGATTTGTGCACTATGAATGGAGCAAACAATCCTTCGGTTTCATAAGGACAAGGTGGTTCTCCATACCGACATCACATTCTTAGCTAAGGTGGTGTCGGCCTTCCACATTAACCAAGACATTGTGCTGCCCACCCTGGCCCCGAACCCGACCACCGACACTGAATGAAGACTGCATACTTTGGATGTTTGCAGGGCATTGGCCTTTTATATTGACAGAACCTTGGGTTCAAGGCACTCAGAGAGGCTCTTTGTGTGCTACTCTGAGGCCAAGAAAGGACTGCCGGTCTCGGCACAAATATTTTCCAAGTGGGACCCCACTGGGCCGGATGCGGGTGCACTCAACTAGAGTGGTAGTTGCATCCTCTGCCTTTTTGTCTGGGGTGTCGCTGGAGGATGTCTGTAAGGCTGCTGTCTGGACCCAACCATTGACCTTCATAAAACATTACAGGCTGGACACAAAGGGCCAGACAAGAAGCCTCTTTTGGGAGGACAGTGTTACTGTCTGCTTTACATTGAAAGATTATTTCAGGTGTTGATGTTGACTGAATTGCACTATTTATTGCATACTTGAATATGATATGAATGACACCACAATGCATTGGTGGTTGCAGTTTACAGTTTATTATTAAATTCATCTTGTTTGAATTTACAAGATTGTGTCAGGACACTCCCTCCTCCACTGACTTAAGCTTGTCAGTCTGACTAACCCATTTGTGTGATTCGCAGAGACCACAAAGAAGAAGGACAGGATGCTCATGTGAAACTGTATTTCTTTGAGTGTTCATCTGTGAATTCACACAATTCCCACCCATCCTCCCCACAGTCGTGTCCTGCTCTTTACTAAAATTCATGCTGTCGCTGTTTGGCAGTGTACGTTTTGAAACTGGAGAAAGAGCGGGAACGCCAGGGGCTTTATAGGGGTGGGCGGAGCTACTGTCAAAAAGTTTCAACTGAAGTTTTGCCCAGTAATACCAGGACTTTTCGAGCTAGCTGCGCAGGCGCAGAGCTAACCAATTTGTGTGAATTCGCAGATGATCACTTGAAGAAATACAGTTACAGGTGAGCAACCTGTCCTTACTCCATATGGGTGGCTCTGAGGATGTACTTGCTCCCTCCATAATGAGGGACTGTACCTTCATTCGCTGAGTGTGAATATATCAGAGTATGTGGCCATCCCCTCTCTCTACCAAGGACTGCTGACATCACTCACTCTGGATGGTCAAATTTGATGATAGGTTTGCTACCTTATGCCGAGGGGCAGTTCCATTATGCACTTGGTACCAGCATGACTGCAATAGTCATACTCTCTCCATGTGGGACATTGGTACTGTTGTTCAGCCTGTATGGACAACTCTTACAACATACATGTGCCCTCCATACCATCATTCACTTTAGATGGCTGTATTGAAAGTATGATTACTCCTTCCATACAAAGGGTCAGTACCATTACGTGTTTGGTACAACTGTTACTATGATTGTCACCGCCAGCCCCCCAGACTGGGGTCGGTACCTTCACCCCCTCCATATAGATTGCTTTGAGGATGTACTTGTTCCCCCCAAGTCTGGGGGCTGTACTGTCACTTCCTCAGTACGTGTGTATCAGAGAATGTAGTTAGTCCCTCTGTACAGTGGATGGCCATCTGTCGGGGATGGTTTGATTTTGAGTTCCTGCATGGCAGGGGGTTGGACTGGATGGCCCTTGTGGTCTCTTCCAACTCTTTATCTCTCCTGGTACTGTCAGCTACTATCTTCCAGAGTTATTCATTTCTCATTCATCTACAGCAGGGGTAGACAACCTAAGGGCCGGGGTCCGGATGCGGCCCCCCAAGGCCTTTGGACTGGGCCTAAGCCGGTCCTGCCACCGCCCCCCCCCCCCACCATGATGATATTTATTATTGTTGTTATTACTTGTTCTTGTGGTTTTCTTGGCAAAATCTCCACAGGGGTTTTGCCATGGCTTTTCTGGGGCTGAGAGAGTGTGCATGCATTTTTAAAATTTTTATTTATTTTTTAATTTTTATTTATTTATTTATTTATTATTTTATTTTTGGTGCTTCGGCCCCCCAATTGTCTGAGGGACAGCAACCCGGCCCCCGGCTCAAAAAGGTTGCCTACCACTGATCTACAGAGTAGAGATGGCTGTTATCTACAAAGTGTCATCAATGTTTACCAACAGTCTGTGCAATATATGGGTCAGCAGCAAGCCTGTTTTTTCTGCCACTGTGCATCATGCTTCTCTACCTGCATTGTTGACTGTTGCCACTACATTTTGGTATTGGACTTTGGCTTGACTCTTGTCATATGTCATAGAGTCGTCATATGAGTGGGACTGCTTGTTATTATGTCCATGTGCCCTTGGGCTCGGATTCACAAAAATAATAATAATAATAATAATAAAATAATTAAAAAATTTATTTATATCCCACTTCTTGACAGCAATCTAAACAGCTCACAATAAAATCCATACAGCATATCCCTGGACCCCCCCCCTTAAAACAGTATTAAATAACAGATAGTTAAAACGTAAACAATATAAACATATTAAAATAAACCATATCAGGAACAGACTGCAGAGCCCTAAACAACCTCTACTGCGTTCCTTATCCATCAACAGAGGATGGGGCCACGAAAGGAACGCAGGAGCAAAGAGCCCTGGCCGGGATAATTAATCTGGAAAGGCCTGCTGGAAGAGATCCACCTTGACAGCTTTTTAAAGCTGTCTAGTGATGTCAACTGACGGATCTCATCCGGCAGGTCGTTCCAGAGTTTCGGGGCGACAACAGAAAAAGCCCTCTGGGAGGTCGCCGTAAGCCTTGATTTTTGAGACTGCAGCAAATTCCTCCCAGAGGACCGGAGAGCACGGGGAGGATTGTATGGAAGGGGGCGGCCCCTGAGATAACTTGGACCCCAGCCATTTAGGGCTTTAAATGTGATAACCAACACCTTGTACTGGGCCCGGAAGCTGATAGGCAGCCAGTGGAGGGACCTCAGAACTGGAGTGATGTGGTCCCTTCTGGATGTTCCTGAAATGAACCTGGCTGCCATGTTTTGGACCAGCTGAAGCTTCCGAACCAAGCACAAGGGTAGCCCCATGTAGAGCGCATTACAGAAGTCAAGGCGTGAGGTTACCAGTGCGTGCACAACAGTCTCGAGATCCCTTACTTCTAGAAAAGGGCGCAGCTGGCGTATCAGCCGAAGCTGATAACAGGCGTTATCCTGACCGTCGCATTTACCTGATTTGTCATCAGGAGCGACGAGTCAAGGAGCACCCCCAGATTGCGAACACAGTCACTGGAGGAGAGTGTGACCCTATCCAGGACTGGAGGTTGCAACCCAATTCTTGGTTTCGGGGTGATTCTGTTTGGGAGCAGTGTGCCTTTCTTATGTGGCATGGCACTCCCTCCTCCATTGACCAAAGCTTTTCAGTCTAATCCATTTGTGTGTATTCACAGATACCATGAAGAAGGACAGGTTGCTTACCTGTAACTGTAGTTCTTCAAGTGGTCATCTGTGAATTCACACAAATCCTGCCCATCCTCCCCTTGTTGTGCCCTGCCTCTCCTTCAATCCTGGGCTGCTGCTTTGGCATCCATGGAACTGAGGGTTTAGGTGGGAAGACAGCCAATAAGGCAGTTGGAGGGTGGGCGGGGCTACTGCCAAAACGCTTCTAATAGCTCTAGAAAGTTCCGAATATACTCTGCGCAGGTGCAGAATAACCCATTTGTGTGAATTCACAGATGACCGCTCAAAGAACTACAGTTACAGGTAAGTATCCTGTCTTTCTTCTGGGGGCTGAATTCAGACATTTACATTCCATGAAATTATTTACCAGTTCATTTTATTTGCTTGCTTATGATATAATGAAATCTTTAAATTTACAAGAATACTTAATCTTTTAACCTTCTCCATCTTAAGTCTCCTTTTTTAACTTTTAAAGTAGATGTCTTGCTCTCTCCACATATTTTATCATACATTTAGCACCTGCATAAGTAGCAATCAGGTCTTCTGGGGATATCCAGTGAAATAGTATGCCTTTTTTCCTAAGAGCCTTCACCAGAGCCTTGTATTCTCTGCATTTTAAAATACCTTTTCTGAATTTTTTTTAACATAATCATTTCATGTTCCTCTATGTTAAGCATTTTGTTAAAATGTGCACTCATAATTTTACCTCTCAGTATTTTTCTGTGTAAAACATAATCACATCTCTTGGCAGATTAGTCCTCTGTGCCTAAGCAGAATTATGCCTGTGTATTGTTTTAGTCAACATCCCAAGCTGTTCTGGTGAGATGTTTGCCAACTCTGCCAGTGTTCCTTAAACTGTTTGCCTTAATCAGTCAGGTGCTATGGCACAGCTCTCAGTCTGATCTGGTTCTCTTTAAGACTGAAATTCATCATCGTATCACTGCTTTGTCTTTTTCAATTCTTGTTGTGAAGTAACTATTCTCTTTGAATTGTCTGAGATCTCCTTTTCTTGTTATGGGCAGTAGATGTCAAAGTTTGAACAGATGCTGTAATCTCATTATACTGCTTTTCAGAACACACCTTGACATGATTTAGTTGTTGTGCAATCTCTGATTTAACTTGTTCAGTAATCTTTACTTTAAAGTTTCTCAGTTTCTCATCAAGCATCTCTTTTATATTGTCTTTAATATCTGCTACAGACTTAATCAAATCTGGCATCCGCTTAGACATCCTGGCTGTTATATCCTGCATTTTAATAAATGCAGAGTCAGCGCCATTTTGCATAGACTTTACTAAGCCTCTTCTCGACTCCATGTTTGCAGTAGCAAATAAATCATTTACCAGTTATATTTTAGATCCAGCAAACTATGGGGGGTTGCAGACTGCCAGAAATAGTGTGAATTCAGTCCACTTTTAGGGTTAGGGTTAGAGTTAGGGAACCATGGGAACTGTATTTTATTGTGGCATCAGAGTTGTCTGACAGAGAAGGCTCAATGTCTCAGAAAAATAACAGTTCCCATGATTCCCTAGCACTAACCCTAACCCTAAAAGTGGACTGAATTCACACTATTTCTGGCAGTCTGCAACCCCCCTATGTTATTTTCCAAAAATAATATGTCTGTTCCTTATTGCAAGGTCAAATTGCCATTTGTTAATTTTTTCAATTTTAGCATTATAGAATATGTAAGAAATTGGAGGCAAAGGCACACCTTCAATATGCATATTCACTCAGCTGTAGACATTTATCAGTGTTTTGGGGAGAGGGCGTGCTTCTCCAGTAATTAAGACTATTCAAGGCCTTTTGAAAGATTATCAGCCCTTATTTGGGAAGGCTCTATCTGGCTAATCGAATAAATCTTAACAATTTTTCCACTTTGCAGTAATGGCAATGTGCAATTCAGAGCCCCATCAGTTGGTTCCTTAAACTCATCAAGAGTTGTCCAGAGGTTTTCCAGGAGCCTGCAAAGTAGCTCTTACTGAACCTTCCTTATCTTTATACACTTAAAGATACTAATAATCTGCAAAGTTGGAGCAGCACAAGGATGTGCTGCTAATGGTCAACCATCTTGACTAGAATCCTCAAATGATGTATATCTCGACTAGGGGTGAGTACTACATCTGGACTGAGGCTGGCTCAAATTAGCAGCCTGGAAACTGAATGCAAAGTGTTTGTGATCCAGAGGTACTGTTATCAAGTTCTCAACCTAGTGTTTTTTTGGGGGAAGAGGGGGCTTCCAACCAGGGCATCTGCAAGACAACGTGAAAAGGCTTGCTATGCTGGACCAAAAAGTCCTCCATCAAGACAACATCTGTAAGGAAGTATAGCCCTGGCCATTAAGCCTGACATTTTCAAGAGCTAGGTCACTTTTCTGTCTTTGCTGTTATCCAAACTAGGCAATTTCCCCTTTTCAATTCACTCCCATGCAAAGTTCTTTGTAAGGGCACTTTGCATCCTCTCACCACTGGTTTATCACATATTTCCTATATGAAACATACATGTAGTCCTTACAGCCCTTACCAAATGTCTCTCTCAGCCATTTCAGTAAGCTCCACTGTGACCTTTGCCTTTAAAATGCCCTTTTTGGTAGCAGTCACTTGACCAAGAGGATACCAGAATTTGAAACACTTTCAACTTATGTCTGCCTTTCCATTTTTTTCAAGAGGCTCGGTCATCTTCTGAATTCTTCCTTTATGCCAAAGATTAATAGTTCTTCCAAGTTCCAAGACTTGGTCATTTATTCCTTTTGCCCTAGTCCCTTCCACCCCCCCCAAAAAATACTGGTGTTCACTAGATTTCACTATTTGATGTATATTTCAATTCACAAAGCAGCAGACATCTCTATGGCTTATTCCACTAATGCTCCTCTTGCAAAGATTTGTGGGGCTGCAACATTATTCCAGCACATGCACCAGATGCTATAGAATGGAACTCTATGTCCCTGTGGAGGCAGTATTTGGCAGATGGGCTCTGCAGTCTGATAGGAACACATTCAGCAATGGACCCTGCCTTTGGAGGAAACAGCTTCCATTATCCAAGATACCTCCCATTAGGACATCCCAGAGAAAGGTACCATTGGCATTTACCATGAAGGTACCTTCTGGAGAGATCCACAGTAGGCTTCCACTGATGAGCTCTACTTAACATCCCTTGAGTTGTCTTCGACTTATGTGACCCTATGGATGAGACCTCTCCAAGCCCCCCTATCCTCCACTGCTTCCTAAGCCTTGTAGTTTCATGCCGGTGTATCTCTAATTGAGTCTATCCATTTTGCATGTGTTTACCCTCTCTTTCTGCTGCCCTCCACCTTTCCTAGCAGTATAGTCTTTTCTATTGAGTCATACTTTCTCATGATGTCGCCAGAGTGTGACAGCCTTAATTTGAACATCTTGGCTTCCAAGGAAATTTCTGGCTTTACTCAATGAACCCAGTCCATGATATCATCACCACTCTTCTCAGCACATCTCAAAAGAGCTGATTTTTCTCTTACCTGCTTTCTTCACTGTCCAGCTATCGTATCTGTACATGGTGATGGAGAATACAGTGGCTTGGATGATTCTAACTTTAATGTTCATTTGTATATCTTTACACTTTAGGATCTTGTGTAATTCTTTCATCACTACCTTCCCATTCCTAGTCGTCTTCTGATTTCTTGACTGTAGTCTCCATTCTGATCAATGTTTGATCCATGTTATGGGAACTCTAACTACTTTGATTTCCTCATTGTCTGGGTTGAATTTGTGTAGTTCCTCTGCAGTCATTATTTTTGTTTCCTTTATGTTTAGCACAAAGACTACCTTTGCACTTTCTTCTTTTACTTCCCTCAGTAATTGTTCCAAATCTAAGATGTTTTCTGCTTGGTAGCATGGTTTCATCTGCATATTTTAGATTATTGAGGTTCCTTCTTCCTATCTTCAGTCCTCCTCCTGAGTCTAAACCTGCTCACAATATTCTCAGCATAGCATCTTTCTTATATTTGGAAAGCAGATGCAAAGCACTGTAATTCTAAATCCCTATGAATAGAATAATCTCTTCTCCCTAATTCACTGCTGCTGCTTGATGTCTGGTAGAAAGTCAGATGCTTTAGAAATTGTAGAAAGTAGAATGTCAGATGCTTGATTTAGAAATTGAAACAAAATCATTGAGGCACTGCTGTCCTCCATTCCAAATAATTTTCTATGCATTTTCTGTTCTCAGTGAGGCATTGTATCCTTCATTAGCAAAAACTCAACCTTTATAACAGCTTTATATTTGAAAAACACTTTTTAAATGTTTTCAGGCTTCTGCAGTTTTTAAACCCTGATCCTTTGAAAGCTGCTGATGGACAAGATGAAGCAGAGGTACTGTATTCCAAGAAATGAACTACTTCATTGATTTTTTTAAATAAAATCATGTTTTAATACCATTAGTTCAGTATTAGTTTATATATAGCCAGATGTTCTAAAATATTTTGTTTTGTCTAAATAGTTTCTGAATTGAAAAATGTTTTACCTAGGGTAAAGGTATACCTACATTTTACAAAGTCTTGCTTGATTCCAAGACTATTAACAAATCAGGTCCCTTTTGATAGTACAGGAAAACTGTATTTATGAAACAATATAAGCTTGTATTAGCATTTGTTACCTCAAAGTTGAATCTATTCAGCTTCTTCGTAGTCTCTGTGACTCACACAATTGGCTTAGCTTACGCTGAACAGTGCATCTTTTGGAACCATCTAGAGCAGGGATAGGCAACCTTTCCCCTTTAAGGGCCGAGGGACTTCAGCTCCCAGAAGCCTCAGCCATGTTGGCCAATAGTCCCATGTTGGCCAATAGCTCCTGGGATTCTGGGAGCTGAAGTCCCTCGGCCCTTAAAGGGGAAAGGTTGCCTACCCCTGATCTAGAGTATTACATGTTTTGGGGGTAGCCCTGCCCACCTCCAGTTTGTTATACTGTATGGGGCTCCCATCCAAAACCACCAATTTCATTCCAACTGCTGCTACTGCAGCACCAATAGGAACTGCATTCTTCAAATAGACTTTTGGTTTTGTCAGTCTTCGTTGCCTTTTTTGGCCTGTTTTATCCTGGGAATATGCCTGATTTTTCAATGGTTATTGAGCCACTGGTGTTCAAGGCCACATTCACCCTGTGGGCTGTTTCTTCTAGCATTATTCAAGAAAGGGGTGGACACTTAAAGTGTCTTCTGTTTCTTGGCAAAGCTCATATGGTTGCCTCCTGTGCCCACTTTACACCTCAGGCCAAACAGAATAGACAATTGTTACTGTCTACTGTTACTGTCTAGTGTTACTGAAGAGGCAACAAGGGGATCAGCTATTTTAGATCTAAACCTAACCAACAGGGATGACCTGGTTAATGGGGTGCAAGTAGTGAGATCCTTAGGTGGAAGTCATCATGTTCTCCTGGAGTTTGAGAAGACAAGCATATTCAGACACTCATTTAAGACTTTAGGAAAGCTGATTTCAGTAGACCTAGAGAAATATGGGAGTGATCCCATGGTCAGGAATAGTAAAATAGAAGGCAGTTCAGGACGGATGGGAGTTTCTCAAAAGGGAGATACTGAAGGCACAATTTCAAACAGTTACAATGAGGGGAAAAAATGGGAGATGTCTTAAGGAACAAGGATGCATGACTAAAGAACTTTCAACTTAGCTAAGTTTTGAAAAGGACATGTATAAAAATGGAAAAAGGAGAAAATCACCAAAGAGGAATTCAAAGAAATATCTAGCTCGTGTGGGGGTAAAGTCAGAAAAGCAAAAGTGCAGAATGAGCTCAGGCTTGATAGAGAGGTTAAGAACAATAAAAAGGACTTTTGAGTATGCCTGTAGCAAAAGGAAGAAGGAAATGGTAGGATCCACTGCTTGGAGAAGATGGCAAAATGCTAACGGGGCCAGAGAAAAGGCAGAGCTACTCAACACCTTCTTTGCCTCAGTCTTCTCACAAAAGGAAAAGGGTGCTCAACCTGAGGAAAATGGAGCAGAGGACACAATAGGGGAAATGCATCATAAAATAAGTAAGGAGGTAATACAGGAATACCTGGTTAATCTAGATGAATTTAAATCTCTAGGGCCAGATGAACTACATCCAAGGGTATTAAAAGAACTGGCAAATGTAATCTCAGAGCCATTGACAATAATCTTTGAGAATTCCTGGAGAAGTCCCAGCAGATTGGAGGAGGGCAAATATTGTCCCCATCTTCATTTTTAATTTTAATTTTTATTAAACTTTATTCATATATTAAAAACAAATAACAATGACTAAACAAAACAAACATTTCACATATACACCTATACATATACATATACCTATATACAAATCTAAATAAACATCCAGTCTCATTCATCCATTCCCCAATTACCTCCAGACAAATAACACAATAACATACAAAAGAAAAAGGATTAACTTCTTGAGCTTCGACTAGAGTGCTCTATTTACATATTCTACTTTCATCTTTGATGCTATAACCAGCTTAGCATTGTAATTCATGCCATTTCTTTATCCCTTCTGGCACTTTCCTTGATGGGAAAGAAGATTTAAACATTTTTCTTTTTCTTTTTAAATTCTCTTTTCTTTTTAAGTCTCTTGATGTAACTTAATAAGTTGAGACCCCGCTAAAAGGAATAGAATAAATTTAGTCCATTAACATGCAACCAAGGTCTCATATTCACTATTTTTCAGAAAATTATTTAAGGGCTGCCAGATTTTTTTCTGTCTGTTCCAGTTTTCCCCTCTCAAATATACAGTTAATTTATCTGCAATTACACAATCTGTCAGTTTGTATATCCAGTCTTTTATACTAGGATAATCCTTACATTTCCATTTGGTCGCGTATACTATTCTAGCGGTTGTGGTTATATAGAATATCAACTTACCATACTCTTTTTCTAGATCAATATTATCTGTCATTCCTAACAGGTAAAATTTAGGGTCCATTCGTCCTCTTAGTGGGATTATTTGAGTGACCTTCTTATGTATACTTTTCCAATATTGAGTTGCAACTTTGCAGTTCCACCAAATATGTATAAAGGTGCCCTCCTCTTCATGGCATTTACAACACATCTTATTTACACCCTTACACATTTTCGCCAATTTCACAGGAGTCAAATACCACCGGTGTTGCATCTTATGAAAGTTTTCCCTCAAATCGTAATTTAGAGAGTATTTAATTCTATGTATCCAGCATTTCTCCCCACTGTTCAAGTGGTATCTCTTGTTTTAAGTCAGCAGCCCATTTTACCATATTAATTTTAATAGCTTCATCCTCCTGTTCTATCTTTAAGAAGAGCTATAAAATTGTGAAATCTTAGCTTGTTTTCCCTTTTCCATAATTTTCTCAAAATCACTCTCTGATTTTCCTATGCCTTTGTTATTTCTGTCACTTATAAATCTTTCCCTGAGTTGTCTATGCAAAAACCAGCTACACTTATAGCCTTTACTTAATAATTCCTCTTGGGTTTTAAATTCTATTTTATCAGTCTTCTTTTCAATGTTAATTAACTCCTTATATGTTATCCAGCTATTTTCATCTAGCCTCTCTCTTCCAAAGAGAGCTTCATTCGTCGAAGTCCATAACGGAATGTTTCTGCATAGGATATCTTTATTTCTTCTTTGTGGTCTCTGCGAATGCACACAAATGGGTTTTATTCTGCGCATGCGCAGCTAGCTCGGAATCTTCTGGAATCACTGGGCAGAAGTTGGATTGCAACTTTTTGGCAGTAGCTCCACCCACCCCCTATATAGGCCCCAGCGTTCCCGCTCTTTCTCAGTTCCTTTCGTCCGCTGCTTCTGCAGCTAGCAAGGAACTTCGCTCTTCGGCTTGTTTCACTTGAGAATATCTACTTTCGGTTTTGACCTCGGCTTAGCCTTTTGACCATTCTCTCGGATTGCGACTCCAACTTGCTAAGAAATTCTTTGGATTTGACCCACTTCATCGACCATTCTACCGGACTTCGTCATGGCCTCCTTCAAACAATGCGTCTCTTGTAAGGCAAAATTCCCGACCTCTGATCAGCACGACGAGTGTGTCTTCTGTCTGGGTGAGGCCCATAACCCTTGCACTTGCAAGTTATGCAAGCAAATGACTCCACAGGCTTTAAAAAATCGTATTTTGAAGCTTAAGGCCGCACTTTGGGAGCAATCCCTTAAGGCTCATCCTACAACCTCCGAGGAGCCTCAAACCACCCCAAGCGAGGGATGCCCTGAAGGGAATGCCCAAGAACGAGGGAGATCTCGGGAGAGATCTAAGGACAAGCCCCATAAAAAGAGAGATCGCACCAAGGATCACTCCGAGAAATCTGGTAAAAGGGCCTCCAAGACCAAACATTTGGAGCCCGCCTCCGTTACGATCTCCCCCGGGAAGGCTAGATCGGCTTCTCCTTCTCATTCGCCTACAGAATGCCATTCGGTGTCGCCCAAGGGGCTATCAAGATCAGGTGGTCTAACCGTGCCTTCTTCAGTGTCTGCTCCACCTGTTATCACTGGCCCATCAACTGAATCGGCGAAACAAACCTCCAAACCAAACACCGGTAGTGTGCATTGGTACGGAGTCTGAGGGTGAGGTTTACTATCCTCCCACCCTAACACCTCATTCGCCGAGGGCTACGGTTTCGACGGCTCGACACCATACAGCCTCCGGTTCCGAGGGACGACGACACCGTACCGACTCCGAATCCGAGGGACGACACTCACCACCCCCTTCTGAGCCGGTAAAGGAATGGACCACCGATCCGTGGCTGACCAAAATCCCTGAGCTGATCTATGACCATCAATCTGGGTCTTATCTGCTCAAGGTCCAGCCAGAATACCTCGGTCAACTGCAGTCAAGGGCTAGCTCTAAGTCCAGGCCTCGTCAGCAGTTCTCGGTGTCGCCTTCACCACCTCAGTACCGTGCCTCCAAGAGGCGACACAGCCCATCACCGTCTCCGGTCCGCTCAGAGTCTAGACCAGAGGATCGCCCGCCTGTGGTCAGATGCCGACGCTCTTTTTCATCTCCACCCCGTTCTTTTCGGACCGGTAGAGGTCGAAGAGATTCTTCGCTGTCTCCATCCCGTACTTTGGAGCACCACACATCAGAGCTTCGCACGGAACCGAGACGCGTGCGTAGATCTCCATCACCGGCACCTTCCAGTCATTCTTCTCTACGATCCTGCTCGGCTTCGATACCGGCTGAGTCAGATCCTGAGGAAGGGACCTCAAGAGAGCGGCCAATGGTTACTGTATCGGCACCGCCACCGACTGATGATGTTAGGTCATTTTCAGACCAAGTGTTGTGCATGGCTAAGGCTCTTGAGTTGCAAGTGACCGAAACTCAAGAAGATTTCTCGGACCAGCTTGAAAAGAGGGCACACAGCCGTATTCTGACGCGTCCAGCCATTCCTTGCATGCCCTCTTTTTCCAAAGTAGTCAAGAGGGCCTGGGACAATCCTGCTTCACTACCACCAACATCAAGAAGGATTGAAAACCTCTACAGGATCGCGGAGCCGTGGCCACTTTGGATGACTGACCACCCTAAGTTGAACTCGGCGATTGTAGAGGGAGCGCAGATTCCCTACGTCCAAAAGGCCGCCACCACGCCTGTTGACAAGGAAGGGAAAAAGCTAGATGGCATCGGCAAGAGGATATACTCTACCTCCGTGTTGGAGTTGAAGGTGGCTAACTATGTGGGCTGCATGGGAGCCTACTCCCAACACTTAATGGAAAAACTGGAACCGCTCCTGAACAAGCTCCCAGAAGAATGCAGGTCTTACGCACTGGCCTTGAGACAAGAAGCTCATGCGGTGGGCACTCAACAAATCATTGCGGCCCGGAACGTCTCCGACTGTGCGGCCAGAACACTAACATCATCGAACTTTCTTCGCCGGCACGCTTGGCTTAGGGCAGCAGACTTAACACCGCAGGCCAAGTCCATGATTGAGGAAATGGCTTTTGATGAGTCCGGTCTCTTTCATAAGGAGACAGACGAACAACTCAATCAAAAATATCGTATGAAAACAGCGGCCCATAAACATGGCATGACTCCGACACACTCCTACGCCCCAAAACGCAGGTTCGGCTTCCACCGAAAAGGATGGTTCCAATCGACCCACAAGCAACAAGCACCACCTCAAGGTCAAGGTCAGTCTAGGCCTCGTCAACCTTCCCGGTCTTCCTCATCTTCTTCTGGTCGCCGTCAGCAATACCGCCAAGGCTTCCAGAAGAAATCCCTGGATGGAAATAAGAGAAGAGTATGATGGTCTCCAGCGCACTTCGTCACCATAACACCATTTGGTGACAGATTTCGGCCCTTCTTTAACACCTGGGCCTCCATCACTTCCGATGCGTGGGTTCTTGACACAGTTTACAAGGGCTATACCCTCGAATTCGAAGAGCTCCCGCCGACCGGAACTGTTGTCCCCCTCTCACATCTTACTTGACGAAGTGCGCACCTTGTTGGACAAAGGAGCTATCGAACCCGTGGGGGCTTCTCGGGCCCGATATTGCTGCTTCTCCCGATACTTTATAGTTCCTAAAAAGGACTCTGGCCTCAGGCCCATACTAGACTTGAGGGCTTTGAATACTTTTATTCAGTACCGTCGGTTTCAAATGACAACCCTCTCTTCCATTTTACCTCTTCTGCAGAAAGGCTATTGGTTCGCGACCATCGATCTCAAAGATGCCTACTTCCACATAGACATAAGAGAGGACCACAGGAGATTCCTAGCCTTTGCCGTCGGACCCAGCATTTACCAGTACAAAGTTCTTCCATTTGGACTGTCCTCGGCGCCGAGAGTCTTCACCAAATGCATGGCCCCGGTCATAGCCTACCTTCACAGAAAGAACATAACAGTTTTTCCCTACCTGGATGACTGGCTCTTCACAGCCCCGTCCTGAGAAAAACTACAGGAGGATCTACGCTTCGCCTTGTCTCTCCTGCGAGATCTGGGTTTGAGAGTAAACGAAGACAAATCGAACCTCACACCATCAAAACGTGTCAAGTTCATTGGTGCGATTCTGGACTCCGAACAGGAGAAAGCCTTTCTCCCAGACGACAGGTTCCAGGCACTGACCTCTTCAATCAAGGCCTGTCTAAGACACAGACGAATCAGAGCACACTTGGTACAAGTGGCAATGGGACATCTAGTGTCGACGACCTTCGTAACTCCATGGGCAAGACTACGCCTGAGACCAGTTCAGTCGTGGTTCCTGTCATCGTTTGATGCTGCATGCGACTCCCCATCAAAGTGGCTCACCATCCCGACACAAATCGCAGCTTCTCTATGATGGTGGCTCTGTCCGGAAAACGTCTGCAAAGGCATGCCGTTTCTTCCGCCCCGTCCAGACGTCAACTTGACGACAGATGCGTCCATGGAAGGATGGGGAGCCCACTCCCAAGGATTGACAGTGAGAGGTCGGTGGACCGGATCAAAGAAGTCACTCCACATCAACGCTCTAGAGATGCTCACGGTGGAGAAAGCGCTGAGGGCGTTCGAGACAGCTGTCAGACAAGGTAGTACTACTTATGACAGACAACACCACTGTCATGTACTATCTAAACAAACAGGGCGGCACCAGGTCCTTGACACTGCTGAACATCACCACATGCATTTGGGATTGGTGCATCAACCACAAGATACTCCTCCAATCCATCCACCTACCAGGAGAAGACAACGAACTGGCCAACAGCCTCAGCAGGGCAGCCAACCCTTGCCACAAGTGGCGTTTCCATCCAGAGGTGGTGAGATACCTATTCTCCATTTGGGGACACAGGAACATCGATCTGTTCGCCACAGAGGAGAACTCCCATTGCACAGAGTTCTGCTTGAGGATTCCAGCATGGACCTCTCGAGGCGATGCCTTCCAATTCGAATGGTTCGGGAGGAAATTCTACGCCTTCCCTCCGTTCCCACTAATAACCAGGGTGATTGCCAAGATGAGGACCGACGGGACGGATGCCATCCTCATCCCACTGTGGTGGCCGAGACAACCTTGGTTCACTCCACTATTACAACTATCCCGAGAGACCTACAGTCGCCTGGAGCCTCGTCCAGATCTCCTGACCATCCACAAAGGCAGGGTGCGACACCCGGACCTGGACATCCTGCCCATGGTGGCGTGGAGAATTCAACCTTAACATCACTCCCTGCACCGCTACAGACCATCATTAAGGCGGCACAGAAACCGTCCACCATCAAATCTTACTCATATAAGTAGAATAGATTCCTGGACTTTTTAATATCCAAAGACTTGTCTCCATCACGTATCTCAGTGCCAACGATACTGGAATTTCTATTGTTCCTGAATAACTCGGGTCTGTGCCTCAATTCTATTAAGTGCTACCTCTCAGCTATCTGTTCGCATTATCAGCTGGAGGGCAGACCTTCCTTCTTCACAGATCCTCTGGTCAAGAGGTTCCTCAAAGGACTCAACAACTTGCACCCACTGTTCTCGGTACCGACGCCGGCTTGGAGCCTAGACCTGGTCCTATCCTACCTGTCTACTAAGCCATTTGAACCAATGGCAACTACCGATCTGAGACTCTTGTCTTGGAAAATGGCGTTTCTTGTGGCTATCACCTCTGCCCATCGGGCTAGCGAACTTTGTGCTTTGAGGATGGATCAGCCTTATCTACGATTCCATAAGGACAAGGTGGTTCCCCGTACCGATATCACCTTTTTGCCTAAGGTGGTTTCGGCTTTCCACATCAATCAAGACGTTGTGCTCCCCACCCTAGCCCCCAACCCGACCACAGACATAGAACAGAGACTTCATACATTAGACGTTAGAAGGGCTTTAGCCTTCTATCTGGAGCGGACCTCGGGATCGAGGCGCTCTGAAAGACTTTTTGTATGCTACTCTGACCTCAAAAAAGGACTACCAGTCACCCCTCAAAGACTATCTAAATGGGTGACGTCTACTATCCATCTCTGCTATGAACTGGCAGGCAAAGCTCCACCGGGACGGGTGCGGGCACATTCCACCAGGGCGGTAGCATCATCCTCTGCCTTCCTTTTTGGCATACCTTTGGAAGAGGTGTGCAAGGCAGCTGTTTGGTCCAAACCTATGTCTTTTATTAAACATTACAGGTTGGACACTCGAGCCAGACATGATGCCTCATTTGGAAAGGCAGTATTGTTATCAGCACTCCATTGATATTTCAAAGTTTATGAGATAAGATTACACTTCTGCAAATGACTCTAGACTCATTGTACTCAGGTTCAATGATAACTTTATTGCACTACAAGTTAAGACACTCGGTACTTGAATGATAATATAATTTCATTACAATTCATAATGTTTGAACACTGTTGACTTATTGCACTTAAAGTCTTATGCCTTTGATTGCTTACAAGTTGATATTTATTGCAAGCGAAATGACAATGCCTCCTTTCACTCAAAGTCTTAATGTATTGTTGTTGGTTACTGAATCCTGGAAAACTTGATTCATATGAATATAGTACTTGACTTTGAAGTTTACATATGTTGTTATAATAAACACTTGTTAAACTGAAGCTTGATTTCAGGACACTCCCTCCTCCACTAACCTTAGCTTGCTAGTCTGAGTAACCCATTTGTGTGCATTCGCAGAGACCACGAAGAAGAAGGACAGGTTGCTTACCTGTAACAGTATTTCTTTGAGTGGTCATCTGCGAATTCACACAAATCCTGCCCAGCCTCCCCTCAGTCGTGTCCTGCTCTATTTAATGTCACTGCTGTCGCTACATTAGCGGCGTACTTGGAACTGAGAAAGAGCGGGAACGCTGGGGCTTATATAGGGGGTGGGCGGAGCTACTGCCAAAAAGTTGCAATCCAACTTCTGCCCAGTGATTCCAGAAGATTCCGAGGTAGCTGCGCATGCGCAGAATAAAACCCATTTGTGTGAATTCGCAGATGACCACTCGAAGAAATACTGTTACAGGTAAGCAACCTGTCCATTTAATCCATACGTGCATTAAAGCTTTCCTTATGAAATGGTTTTCAAACTCTCTATGTACCTTGACTTTATCATAAAATAAGTACCCGTGAAGCCCATATCTCAAGTCTGCCCCTTCCAATAACAAGACCTCAGAATTTTTTAAGAGAAACCAATCCATCAACCAAGTAAAACAAGCTTGATAATAGATTTTCAGATTTGGTACTGCCAATCTCCCTCTTTCTACCTTATCTTGAATAACTTTCATTTTAACTCTGGGTTTTCTTCCATTCCATAGAAATTTAGAGGTCTCGCTGCCAATTTTTAAATGGAATTTCATTTCTAATTATAAGAAGGTTCTCGAACAAAAAAAGGATCTTAGGGATTTTAATCACAGATATTCTTCCTAACCATGATATTCTCAAGTTACTCCACCTTTTTAAATCTTTTTGGATCTCCTGCCACTTTTTTTGATAATTATTTTTAAATAGATCCACATTTTTTGGAGTGATGTTTATACCCAGGTACTTTACTTCTTTCTTAATTTGAAACCCAGTTTCTTCCTTTAACTTCATTACTTCAGCACTGGAAAGGTTCATTGTTAATATTGCAGTCTTATTTTTATTTACTTTTAATCCTGCTATCTCAGTGAACATGTCTAACTCTTTCATTACTGCTTCTATTTTACCTGGCTTAGTAATTGTCAGGACAAGGTCATCTGCATATGCCCTCAGTTTCATTTGCTTTCCTTTTATTTTGATCCCCTCTGTTTCCATATTTTCCCTGATGTTATGATTTAATATCTAATACTATCAAAAAAAAGAAGAGGGGACAGGGGGCATCCCTGTCTAGTACCTTTTTGCACTCCAAGAGGTTTGGTCTTCTCCCCGTTAACTATAACTCTCGCTGTTTGGTTTCTATAAATAACTTCAATCCATTTCAAAAATTTTGCGCCGACATCAATTCTTTTTAAGCATTTCATCATAAAGTCCCACCTAACATTGTCGAACGCTTTTTCAAAGTCAATGAATACCATAGCCAGTTTACGATTAATATCTTTTTCATGGTATTCTATGGTATTTAAGATATGTCTTTAAGTCTCCAGAACCAGATGAACTACATCCAAGGATATTAAAAGAACTGGCAAATGTAATCTCAGAACCACTGGCAATAATCTTTGAGAAATCCTGGAGAACAGGAGAAGTCCCAGCAGACTGGAGGAGGGCAAACATTGTCCCCATCTTCAAAAAGGGAAAAAGGAGGATCCCAACAATTACTGCCGAGTTAGTCTGACATCAGTAGCAGGAACTATTCTAGAGCAGATTGTTAAACAGATAGTCTGTGAAGATTTAGAAGGAAATGCCATAATCACAAAAAGTCAACATGAGTTTCTGAAAAACAAGTCATGACAGACTAATCTGATTTCTTTTTTTGATAAAATTACCAGCTTGGTAGATGAAGGGAATGCTGTGGATATAGTATATCTTTATTTCAGTAAGGCCTTTGACAAAGTCCCCCATAATATTCTTTCAAACAAGCTAGTAAAATCAGAATCAGAGGGATAAGGTTGCCAAGAATAAAGGTTCAAGAACCCTGGTCTCAGTAGGAACCTCCACCTGAGTAAACAAAGTAGCAGTTGAAAGCTGAGCAATCTGAGCAGAGTGCTTCAATATAGACTAGACCATTTGGGTTCTAAACAAGGTAGGCTCCTGCTGTGCCATCGATGGGATAATAGGCTGGGCCAATGCAGCTGCCAAAGAATGTTCTCAGTAATGAGCACAGGAGTGCTTATGGCCCCAATGACGCTGCAGGAAAGCCTTATTTGGATAGTGGTGATTATGAGCAAACTTGAAATACCACGAATAGTAACTTTAAAGGTTGGAGAGCTCCTGTATTGAGAATAAAAAGACTCCATCAAGCTTGACCTTGAATGTCTCCACCCATAATGGCCATGATATCTGTGAGAATGATGACCACAGTCCCGAGAACGTTAAGACCAATGATATCTCCAAGAGTTGTACCTTGAGCTTGAGGATGAATTGGACTTGGGAAGAAGCACAGCAAGATCTGGACTGAGACTGAAGTGACTGTCAGTACACTGGGGAGGGAAGAGAAGGTAACAGTATAACAACAAGCATCCACAAAGAAGAAGGCTGAATTGGAGGATGCAACACTGATGCCTACACAATTGGGGAAGAGTCCACAGTTTCACCATGATATGTTCTCTGGAGTTGATGAGTAACTGAAACAATCTCTGTACAGTCAGAGGAATGTTGTAGGGTCTCTGATACTAAAAGAGGGATCATTCCCTGAGAAATGGAGTCTGCTATTTCAAGCACAGCAGGGGCTGATCAAGCAGGAGAAGACGGTCAATGTAGAGGAACAACTTTGGCGCCAACCTGGGGGTAAAAGCTGGAGAATTGTAACAGTTTTTATCCTTGGATCATTTTTTTCTTGTACTTGTGCTGTTCAGCTACTCGTTTCCTCTCTACCCCTTGAGATTGGAGGTGTGTAGATGGTGTTGACGCACCACCCAATGGACAGAATTAGATCATACAGTCTTTGGCAGGACAAAGTCAACCATGCTAGCAAATGCTTGACAGTGTGATAAATGGAGGAGCCAGAAGCTAAGACCAAGTTTGAGGTGGTCTTTGAAGAAGCTGACTTTGGGCCTTTACAGACTGCCAGAAAGAATGCAGCTTGAGGCCACTTTAACTGTCCTGGCTCAGTGCTAAGGAATCATGGGAACTATAGTTTATTGTGGCACCAGAGCTCTCTGACAGAGAAGGCTCAATATCCCAGAAAAAAATACAATTCCCATGATTCCCTAGCACTGAACCAGGACAGTTAAAGTGGACTCAAGTTGCATTATTTCTGGCAGTCTGTAAAGGCCCTTTGCCAGTTTCATACTGACCAATTTCAAAGGCCAAGAAGAATCATATAAAGTTGGAAGAGACCACAGGAGCCATCCAGTCCAAACCGCTGCCATGAAGGAACACACAGTCAAAGCATCCTCAACATATAGCCATCCAGCTTCTGTTTAAAAAACCCCCAAAGGGGGAGACTCCACTATGCTCCGAGGGAGTATGTTCCACTGTTGAACAGCTCTTACTGTCAGGAGATTCTTCCTAATGTTGAGCTGGAATCCTTTTCCCTCTAGTTTGAATCCATTGCTCTGGGTCCTAGTCTTTGGAACAGCAGAAAACAAGCTTGTTTCATCCACAATATGACATCCTTTCAAATAGAGTGGAACTATTACTTCCATTGCTCTAGACACTATACTTTTATTGATACTTTTAGAATCACATTGGCCTTTTAAACTGCCATATCACACTGTTGACTCATATTCAACTTATGGTTTACTAGAATGCCTAAATCCCTTTCCCATGTAGTCTTGTTCAGCCAGGTGTCCCCCATCCTTTATCTATGCATTTCATTTTTTCTGCCTAAGTGCAGTATCACATTTCTCCCTGTTGAAGTTCATTTTGTTAGTTTTGGCTCAGCTTTCTAATCTATGAAAGTCATTTTGAATTTTGATCCTCTCCTCTGGGGTATTAGCTACTCCTCCTAATTTGATGTCATTTGCAAATTTGATAAGCATGGCCTCTATTCTTTCATCCAATTGTTGATAAAGATGTTGGATAGCACTGGGCCCAGGACAAACCCCTGTAGCACCCCACTGGTCATTTCTCTCCAGGATGAAGAGGAGTCATTGCTGAACACCCTAATAGTTGCATTGTCTAGTCCACAATTTACTAGCCTGTTTGCCAGAATATTGTGGGGGACCTTTGTGAAGGCCTTACTGAAATCAAAATATGCTACATCCTCATCATTCCCTTCATCTACCAAGCTGGTAATTTTATTTAGAAAGAGAGAGAGATCAAATTAGTCTGGCATGACTTGTTTCTGAGAAACCCATGTTGACTTTTTGTGATTATGGAATTCCTTTCTAAATGCTTACATCCTCTCTGTTTAATGAGATGCTCTAGAATCTTTTCTGGTATTGATGTCAGGCTAGCTGGGCGGTAATTATTTGTCTCCTCCTTTTTTCTCCTTTTTGAACAACAGAAGTCCACTTCTCCTGTTCTCCAGGAATTCCTGAGATTATTTTTGCTGGTTCTTTAACACCTTTGGATGTAGTTCATCTGGCCCTGAAGACTTGAATTCATTTAGATTAACCAGGTATTCCTGTATTTACGTATTCTATGCTGCCTTCTTCCTACTGCATCTTCTAATCCTTTTTCCTCAGGTTGAGCACGCATTTCCTTTTGTGAGAAGACTGAGGCAAAGTAGGTGTTGAGTAGTTCTGCCTTTTACCTGTCCCCTGTTAGCATTTCACTGTTTTCTCCTTGCAAGGGCCCTGCTATTTCCTCTTCTTTCTTTTGCTATGGACATACCCCCAAAAGCCCTTTTTATTGTTTTTAACCTCCCTATCAAGCCTGAGCTCATTCTGCGCTTTAGCTTTTCTGATTTTACCCCTACGTATCCTAGTTATTTGTTTGAATTCCTCTTTGGTGATTTCCCCCCTTTTCCATTTCTTATACAAGTCTCTTGTAAAACCTAGCTCACTTAAAAGTTCTTTAGTCAGCCATCCTTGTTTCTTTAGACATCTCCCATTTTCTTCCTCACTGGAACAGTTTGAAATTGTGCCTTCAGTATCTCCCTTTTGAGAAACTCCCATCCATCCTGAACTGCCTTCTGTTTTAGTATTCCTGACCACGGGATCACACCCAGTTTTTCCCTAACTTTACTGAAGAACGATTTCAATTGTTTTAATTGTTTTAAAAATTTTATTGTAAAGTTAAAAATGTTTTTATCTTGTGAGCCACCTTGGGTCCCTTTCTGGAGACAGGTGGCACCATCATCATCATCATCATCATCATCATCATCATCATCTGTTAAAAGTGAAAGAAGTTTTAAGATTTCTTGAACCCTCTTCATATTTCCCCTTCAGAAGTCAATATCAATTATGATTTTCTGCTTGTGTTGTCTTCCAATGGACTGTCTTTGTCATTGACTCGGTGTTATCCTGCTGCAATGTCTGCAACTTTTCAGCTGTTCAGGAAGTCTTCCTGCTTCCTTGATTCTTTTGTGAAGAGGGTCTTGCTGGCTGTGTGTGAGTCATTAAGACCATGAAGAAGAAGGACAGGTTGCATCCC
The DNA here is from genome assembly GCA_026167975.1 of Phrynosoma blainvillii. Taxonomy (NCBI): domain Eukaryota; kingdom Metazoa; phylum Chordata; class Lepidosauria; order Squamata; family Phrynosomatidae; genus Phrynosoma; species Phrynosoma blainvillii. Next base: position 15,829,297 of record JANUYF010000007.1, on the reverse strand, counting down.
TATAACTGTAGTTTTATGAGTGCTAATCTGTGAATTCACACAATCCCACCCACCCTCCCTTCATCATGTCATGCTGCATCAGCAATCCATGGAACTGACAGTTTTGGTGAGAAGACCCTTATATGGGGGTACTAGAGGTGGGTGAGGGCAACTTCCAAAATGCTTATGTAATGCTCTAGAACAGGGGTAGGCAACCTTTCCCCTTCAAGGGCCGAGGGACTTCAGCTCCCAGAATCCCAGGAGCTATTACAACATGGGACTATTGGCCAACATGGCTGAGGCTTCTGGGAGCTGAAGTCCCTTGGCCCTTAAAGGGGAAAGGTTGCCTACCCCTGCTCTAGAAGGTTCTGAAAGATGCACTGTGCAGGTACAGGATTGCCCATTTTTGATAAATCCATGTATCTGAGGAAGTAGGGTCAAGTCTATGAAAGCTTATTTTATCAGCTTCTGTCTTTCAGTTGGGGGGGGATGCAGACGGGCAACCCTGGGCCGCCCCCAGAAGCGGAGGATTGAGGCCGAGGCTGCAGCACACATCGGCCCCAATCCTCCCTTTTGCAGCCTGTGAAAGGAGCACTGAAATAGTGCTCCTTCTGCAAGCTGCGAAAGGGACGCCGCAAGAGGTGTGGCGCGCCCCTTTGGCGTCTCTTCCGGCTTAGCTTGTCCAGACGCTGAGCCGGAAAGATGTCATTGGAGCACCTGTCGTGTGGACGGGCCGTTGCTCCGATGATGTCCTCAGGAAGGGGATGGGGCACCCAGCGTCCGGCTGCCCCTCCCCTTCCTGGGATTGAAGATGGTGCTTTTCGCTGTCTGCATCCCCCCTTAGTTTCAAAGGTACTACAAGATCCTTTTGCATACTGATTTTCCAGACTAACATGGCTATGTCTTTGAATTCTACCATTTGTGTGAGTTCACAGGTGACCACTCGAAGAACTACAGTTACAGGTATGCAATATCCCTATTTTCTATAACCTTATCTCTCAGAGTTTTAATACTGTGTTCATGAAATACATGAAATTTTTCTTCTTCTTTTCTTAAACTGCACAGGTTGGTTGTACATCTGTTTCTTGAAGGAGAAAAAATAAAAGTTGACAAAACATTTTTCATTGAATAGAAAATTGAATTCTAGCCTTTATATGTATCATACGTAACAGTACTCTGATATTTCACTTTTAGGGGTATCAGCTGAATATTATCACTCACGTTCCTGTTGTTCTTAGTAATAAAATTGAACCATGCTCATCTCTTGAAAATTCACCACTGTTTCCCGCTCTAAAAAAGGTAATATTCGTTATATTATATAAAAAAGAAGGGATCATATCTCTCATATAAATTCTTAAATACTGACAGCTGCACCTTTATGAAGCTGAGAACATAGTAACAGTAGCACTTGTTCTTCCGAAATGCAGACATATCTCAGTTGACAAAGCCTTTGACAAAGAAGCTCCTTTACACAAGTCTTTTTAATGGAAAACCAGTCCAGCCCACTCTTTCCTTATCTTCTGTTTAACTGTAATTTCCCTTTGCATCATTGTCATTGAGAGAATGGTGAAGGAAGGCTGGAGAAAGACAGACTTTTGGTGTAGGGTTGTAGCAGTATGTCTGCAGTAAATGCAATAGAGCTTGACCTGGGAAAGAATGGCATTCCACTCTAGTTAATTCTCCTGTAGCTGTCTGTGCTTACATACAGTAGGCAAAGCCAACAAATGCCTCCAGAATCACTTATAGAGCATCTGTGCAGAGCAAAACAGAGAGAAAAGGAGAAAGCAGATTACTCTGCCTAACCATCTACCCTGGCATGTTGCAAAAGCATGTACGTATATGTTTTGGCACATCAGGTGCCCCTGTGATGAAGTGGTTAGAGCATATAGAACATGTGATGTAGTTGGAAGAGAGGGATCCCTGTATCTGGGGCCAGGGAACCCATTACCACAAATACCAGGCCTTGATTGGGTATAGAAATGTAGGGCCCACTCTGGCTTCTTGGGGTGAGTGCTATCCACAGTCCCCCCTATTGTAGCTGGACATTCTCTGTATCTAGACTTCCACAAGTGAGTCTCAATAGTGATCACACAGGAAACCATGGTGTTATGGAGCCCAGGCCTCTTCCTGGTAGCGCAAAAAGAGCCCTGGTGGCGCAGTGGTGAAATGCCTGTACTGCAGCCACTCACTCATAGACCACAAGGTTGCGAGTTCAATACTAGCCAGGGCTCAGGCTAGACTCAGGCCTGCATCCTTCTGAGGTGGCTAAAATGAGTACCCAACTGTTGGGGGGCAATGTGCTTGCAGTTGTAAACCGCCTAGACATCCCATAGCGTGATATGAAGCAGTATATAAATGAAGCTGCTTTTGCTTTACACCTCCATCCCATTATATCTTTCTTTGGCAGGTGTTCAGGATACAGGCAACTGTCACAGCTCTCCCAGAAGGAGAGAGTCTTCCTGTTCTCCCTGTTTCCTCCCCCTAATGGAGCTCTCAACCATTCCTTCCTTGAAACATGCTTCTTTTAGTCTTAAGCTGTTTCTTTAAAGGCATAAGGCCCCTATCACTGATGCAGCAGCTATTTTAGAACATTTTAGCATATTTTAGAAGTTGGCGGTACCATCTGAGAATCCAGCTAATTTGGCCTCTCAAAACCTTCCTGCCCATAAAAAAAAGGAAGATGTCTCGTCAAACCTGTTCCTCAGATGAGGAATGTTCATTGTGTTCCATCTCTCCTCATACCTTCTGACTATGAGGAGGAGCTTTCTATGGAAGATGATGATCCAGCTTCTAGTACACCCTTTTTGTCCATGCTCTTCAGGCTGAGGATTTGGGAGTCTTAGGGCCTCTACAGACGGGTGGCCCTGGGCTGGCATGTAGGCAGGGATGGGGAGGGGCAGCCACACACTGGGTACCTCAAACCCACGCCGAGGATGTTGTGACGTCGTGTGCTGTTATGCACTGCGTGCAACATCAAGACGTCTTTCCGGTGGCTCTTAGGGCGCCCTTTTGCCAGCTCTGAAAGGAGCAACATTTTGCTGCTCTTTTCTGGGCCGGCAAACGGGAGAATCAGGGCCACTGTGTGTGGTAGCAGCCCCGATCCTCTGCTTCCCAGGGCCGCCCAGGGCCACCCGTCTGCATCCCCTCTTGCTTTGCAAGACCATTAAGATCTTAGATCTGCCTTGACCTGTTCCATCCCAGCCTGAGGCTTTGATCTGCCTCAGAGCAAGAACTAATCTTTACCCAGACCAGGTCCTTCTTCCTCCAATGTTCCTTTCCCTTCAGGTTTCATGAAAGGGGTCAGAGAAGAGTGCTCTAAACTCGGCACAGTGCATCCAAACTCCATAGCAGCTAAATTTTATAACTTACTCAAGCCAGTCATAGTCAAACTACAGTTCCCATTTGTGGACATACCTGTTTCTGCTTTGGTTTCTTCCATATATGCCAAAAATGAAGATGATACTTTGAAGGTTCCTGAGGAAAGAAGGGCAGATTTTAATCTTAAAAATGTACACAAGGCTTCCTCCCTAATCTTCAAAGATGCCTATGTAATTTCTATTCTCCCCCGCAGGGCTTTCTTTGTATGAGTATGTAAAGCAGGGGTAGGCAACCTTTCCCCTTTAAGGGCCGAGGGACTTCAGCTCCCAGAAGCCTCAGCCATGTTGGCCAATAGTCCCATGTTGGCCGATAGCTCCTGGGATTCTGGGAGCTGAAGTCCCTCGGCCCTTAAAGGGGAAAGGTTGCCTACCCCTGATGTAAAGAGTGAAGTCCTTCCTGAACCCTTAAGTTACACCAAAGTATCAATAACCTACTTAAAGTCACTGCTATCTCCACAGATGCCAGCTTTGTTATTTTTTTAACTATTTCTTCTGTCACTTTTCTCCTGCGTCTTTTCTCTTTATATTCTTACCATTTACAAAAAGCAAAACAGAACCCTTTTTCTTTGCCTCATGGCTTTCCTCTTCCTTCCCCGTCCTACCTATGGCCTCTACATCATTGTTAAAATGGTGCTCTACCTGTGGATGCAAAATTTCTTGGTCAGACACACATTCAGAATGTTTGTTTAGTCTTGAAGAAGAATATATCTCACAACATTACTCAATCTTTTGGGACTTTACTTGCCAAGCTATCAAAAATTGAGCTTCTTGCCTGAAAGTCCAACTTTGGGAGAAGTCTCTAAAGGTCTCGGAGCAAGCAGCAGCTACAAAAATCACTCATACTGGAGGATGAGCATGTGCAGGGAAAGAGGATAGACACCTTTGAATCCTCTCCCTTCTAAGAGATATAAAACAGATCTATTAATCCTCCATTTAAAGCTTGAAGTTGATAAAAAGTGCAAGGTACTTAACTTGGACATTAGGAAATTAAGATCCATGGGTGCAAGATTCCTTTGAAAAGGGAAAAACCAAGTGGGAGAGAAAAGCCAGTTGCAGCTTGATTGATGGACAATATGGAGACAAGGGACAATACGATGAGTCCTCCCACAAAAATCTCATTAGAAGTGCTGGATTATAAATTAGACAAGCTATTTGTTGCTTTTCAAAACATTGAGAGTACAATTAAAGGTCTCACAGAGCAGATACATGGAATAAAAAGAGAGCTGAAGAAGCTAAAGAGCTGAAAATAATGGACAACAGATAGAAATGCTGAGGAGTGACGTAAGAGTGCTTCAGGAAAGATTTGTAGATGCTCTGAATAGACAAGGAGAAATTAAAGAATAAGAAACTTTCCAAAACAAGCTAAATCTATCAACTTAATTGCGATGTTAACAACGTGATGGGAAAGCGATGATTTAAAAATTTCTCCAGCTGATCTAGAAAGAGCCCATTGGAGAACATTGGAGGAAAAGGAAGCAGGAGAAAGGACATAATAGCTTTTGGAAGAGAAAATATAAAAGATTGGTCTTTAAACAATTGAGATCAATATAAAATTTGGAATATAAAGGACAAAAAATGCAAGTCTATCAAGTTTTGGCACCAGAGACTATTAAACAGACGAACTTGTTCCGAGATATAACAAGATTTCTTAGAAAAGAAGGAATTAAATACACCTGGGGCTTTCTTACAGCTCTCTTAGTCTTCAAAGAGGGAACATTACTGAAGGAAATGAATGTTGAAGAGGGTCTGCGTATGTTGAAACATCTGGGGATTGGAGAGAAAAGTGAAAAAGGAACTCACAGTGGAGTGTAGGAAAAAGAAGAAGAGAATGGAGTTATGCTGGCCAAGCAAGTGAAGGACATTAGAAAGAGGGACAAGGAAGGAAGATTCAACAGTAGAGAGAAATGTGACAGAAAGTTGAGAAGCATGAAATAAAGGAGAAATATAATGTGATGAGTTATGGGAACTTTGTAAGAGAGACTATATAATGTCATAGCTGTGATATTGTAATAGGAAAAGTAAAAACAGACCTAAGTAATATTAAAAATAGAGTAATAAAGGTTAAAATAAGAAGGAGATAAGAAAGGGGGAGAGGAATAAGTGAAGAATGCAACCCCAGTGGGAGGGAAATCTGACATGAGTAACAAGCTTTGAAAGATCTGGTGTCCCTTCCAGATGGAAGGGAGAACCTGAGTTCAGAAGGGGGAGGGAAAAGAGGGAAACAGCAGTTAAGAGGTCAAGAAAGGAGAGTGGAAGAAAAAGGAGGGGGAAAGGAGTAGATTGAATGGTTGATATGAATATTACTAGGGAGTATTAAAAAGTTTTAATTATCACCTTTTAAAAAAATTGACAAAGTTTGTTTTAATTTGTAGTTCTTAACTTATCTCTACAAAGTCACTATCCAGATTTACACATTTTCCTAGCATTTCTTGACCTTCTGAATACCGTTATTGTAGAAGTCTGCAGATTGCACCTTATGAGGATTTTACACTTTAGTCACTTCTGGTATAACCTGGCACAAAAATAAAGGACACAATGAGCTGATTTTCTCAACATCATGCACTTAGGGACCAATGATGACACTGACAAAATTTCATCAAAATACCATAATAACTTCCAACTGATAATTATTACTTTACGATACCCTCTCGTAAGGCTCAATTTGCAGACTTCTGCAATATCAGGTAGATATTTAATTATGATGGATGGATTTGCAGAGGAGTGGCAATATTAATGAAGGATGTAGTTAACTTTGAAGTGGATAAGATTTTAAAAGATAATGAAGGAAGATACATTTTGTTAAAGGAAATATAAAGAAGATAAAAATCACTTTTGCATGCATCTATGGCCCAAATGAAAAACAAGTTGAATTATAAATAAGGTAATAACATTATCAGAGGATTTTTATGAAGGGGTTTATTCCTGGGAAGGGACCTTACTCTTGACATATTAAGATACAATAAAAAGGGGAAGAAAAGGGAAAGAATAGGAAAGAAAAAGAATCAAAATGAAAATCTTAATATTAATTTGGAGAAATGGATTATTGAGGTTATGAAAGTATGGGCAATAGCAACTATGAAAATACATATTATTCTGCTAGACATAAAAAATTTAGTCATATAGATTATTTTTGTTTAAATGGATAATAGTTTGAAAATAAAAGAAATTAGTGCAAGTGGTGTGTGGCTTGCAGACCATGCACCATTATATATGAAGGTTGAAGGAATAAATATTAAGAGATGCAAAAAAGGGATCTTTGATCCTGTGGTTATTTTGAAAGAGGAGAATAAACAACAAATTAGTGAGGAAATTAAAAATTATTTTTAATTAAATGATAGGGGAAATGTTCCAAAATATATATTATGGGATTTATTTAAAGTAGTTGTAAGGGGAAAATGTTTAAGTATGGAAATAGGAATTTTAAAAAAGAATTTGATCAAAGAAGTGGAAATGTTACAAAAAGAATATAATAAATATAAGAGTATATCTATAAAAGAACAGTGGGATAAAAAAGAAGAAATTAAAGAAATAGACCAGAAAACTATATTAAAAAACCAAATGTATACTGGGAATGAATTTAAAGCATGAAATAATAGAAGCATGAAGAGTTGGGCCAAATTTCTTAAAAAGAAAAGGGGGGGGGGAAGAATGTGATTAGTAAAATAAAATAAAAAGGGATAAAGGTGTAATAACTGAAGATGAGAGAATAGACGTTTTAGATAAATTTTATGTCAGACTGTATGGAGAGAAGAAAGTGGAGGACCAGAAAACAAATATAAAAACCAAATTAACTAAAATACAGAGAAATTATATAAATTCCCCAATAACTAAACAAGAGGTAGAAAGAGTAATACAAGATTTAAACAGAATTAAATCACCTGGCCCAGATGGATTCACATGTTTATTTTAAAAAAAACTTTCAAGAATGAATTGAGTGTGCATATGGATAAAATTTATAATGAAATATTAGATAATCAAATAATCCCAGAAACATGGAAATTATCTGAGATTATATTAATACTTAAACCCAATAAAGATCCAGTCAGCCCTGAATTTTATCATCCCATCACATTAAGCAACCAAGGTTATAAAATTTTAATGAAAATTTTAGCTAATAGAATAGACGAATACTTATCTACTCTAATTAAAGAAGAACAGTATGACTTTGTGAAAGGGAGGTATATTCAGGAACCAATAAGGAATACTGTAGATTTAATATATCATGCTAAACTATATAAAAATAAATTAGCTTTAATAAAATAAGATGTTTACAAAGCATTTGATTCAATAAATCATGAATATCTTTATAAAATTTGTAGGGATTTTGGATTAAGGGAAAGCTTTAGTGAAACTATTATGGAAATATATAAGGATACTGAAGCACAAATTATGGTAAATGGAGAAAAATCAAGAAGATGTAGAATTAAAAGTGGAGTACGGCAAGGATGCCCATTTTCCCCTTTGCTATTTATATTAGCAATGAAACCATTTGCAAATATGATTAGGGAAGCAGAAGAGATAAAGGGATATAAAATAGGCAAAGAAGAGATAAAGATGAATTTATTTGCAGATGATGCTCTGATAATGACACAGAAACCATGTCAGGCTGTGAGCAAATTATTGGAAATATTTCAGAAATTTCAAAACATTTCTGGGCTTAAATTTAACATGGGTAAATTGGAAATAATGTTTATGAACACTGATTGACAGGAACAAAAAAATTCAAACTATCAGGATTGAAATTGGGGATAAAAAATATGAGATATTTAGGAGTAAATTTATCAGTTAAGTTAGATAACATTTTACAAAGAAATTATAATCAATTATGGGGAAAAATAAATAAACAAATCTCCAAATGGGCCAGTATCAAACTATCCCAGAAATAATCCTAGTAAATTTATGAAGAAATGTAATAGATCAATATTAAAATGGGTATCAGGAAACAAAAAAGTAAGATTATCTAGGCCATTAGACAAGCATCAAAAAGATGGAGAATGAGGTGTTCCATCCCTTGAATTATATTTTGAGGAGGTTCAGTTGCTAAGAATGATAGAGATGGAATATAATCAAAATACAGATTGGGTTAAATTAGAAAGACAGAACAACCAAGTGGAGTATATTTCTGTTTTCCAGGGAAAAGTATAGGAAAAGGGGGAAAAAAAGAAGAAAATAATTGGTCCTATGATGGTGAATTATAAAATTTATTTATTTCCAGGATTTATATCTCGCCTTTCTCCCACAGTAGGCTTCAAGGTGGGTAAATAGGGAGAAGTCGCTTAAAAAACTAGGTATAAAAAACTGGAAATGGTTACCAATAGAATATTTAAATAAGAGTAACAATGAAGATTTTGGGAAGATATTTAAAAAATTAAAGACTAAGGGATTTAAAATACAGTTACCTCTCCCAATTCACGGGGGATCCGTTCCAGACCCTCTCACAGAAATGTTGACTCACACATATTCGAGTTCCATGAAAAATAATGGTGTGCCGTGGCAATGCCGTCATTTATTTAATGGCTGCTTGTCCCTCTCATGAAAGAAAGACCGCGGATTCGAAGTTCACGAAAAGGGAGGGACAACTATAATTGGAGACATGATTCAATAGGAGCACGAATAGAGGAAGGAGAATTAATTATATTAATTAGATATCAGTATTGGATTCAAATAAAGGGAATAATTAAATTACTAGATGAAATAAAATTGAATATTTTAGATCAGAATGAATTGCTAGAAGAAATAATTTTTCAAAAATTAGAAGGTGCAAAAGGATTAATAGGGAAAATGTATAAGAATATGTTAACAACCCAATTTAGAATGGTAAAATTGACAGTGAGTTGGGCAAAAGATTTATTGATTGATAAAGACAACATTAAAAATTTGGCTACAAGAAATTGTTAAAATTAAAAATGCAAATGTAAAAGAACAACAAATGAAAATGATTGAAAAATGGCACAGGACGCCACATCAGTTAGCATTTATAAATGATAAATTTCATTTAAAATGTTGGCATGAATGTGGAGCTAAGGAGATTTATATACATATGTGGTGGGAATGCCCATTTGTTCAAGAATTTTGGACATAAGTTATGAAACATAAATATAATAATAGCAATAGAGATACAATTAAGCAAAGAAAATTGTTTAACTCTTAATTTAGGGGAATTAGGACTGGATAGTAATCAAAGATATGTCACAAAACAAATTTTAAAAGCCACCCATTCAGTGATTGCTTTTAGATGGAAAAAGAAATCTAATTGGAGTAAGTCTTATTTGTTTAAATATATAAAATAATATATATTATTTTATTTCCTTAGGGAAAGAAGACTTAAATATACTGGGGAAAGCAATAAAGAATCATGGAGAGATAAATGGGAAATTGTGATTAAGCAAGTGGAAAGTAAAATGGGGTATGAAGAAGTAAAAAATATAATTAACAATATTTTCCGTATCCGAAAATAATTGTTAATTTGAATGAAATGTATTTTCTCTGAGTGTCTGTTTGTGGGAGGGGGAGGGAGAAAGCATATTATGAATTATGGATCACATAATAAAGTTTAAAATAAATAAAAAATAAATAAAACAAAAGCTACAAAAATCACTCTTTACCACTTCAGCTGCCTCTAAATTGCAAGTGAAACTGAAGCTCTCTTCTGCATGGAAGATGTTGGCACTAATAACAACTATGGGACCGACTACTTCAGTATTGACCATGGAATGCTCAGTTTTGGTCCCCACGACACACCACCTACTACTACTACACAGTCTACTGAACTGTGCCAGAGTGTCTAAGTTGACTACTGAATCATTATCAAGAGTTGACTCCTTTGGAGTCTTTGGGACGTAAGAGATATCATGTCACTGAGGAACCTGGATGGGTTTTGGGACCAAAGGTAAAGAAGAAGGCGGACTGGGCTGATAAAATTGTTCCTGAAGCCCCTGAATTGTCTCCTGATGCTGGCTGTGGGATCTATTGAACCTGCACCAACTGAGGTAGTCCATGTACATTTGGTCTTGTTCCTTCAGCAATCTTAACCAGTTCTTCACAACCTATTTTGATTCCAACGTCCATTTTGGATTGAAAGGTGCCTTTCCTGCCACACTACAGTGGACAGGTGTTAACTCAACATCAGGTCAATCTCTTCGCTCACTCCTTCAGTCTCCTTGACATGATAAGTCACCATCCTATAGGGAGAGATCCAGTGCCTCACCTCAATCACATTATTGTAATTACAGATACTGTTTGTACTCCTCTTTATATAATGATCAGTACCATGCTGATGCTTGTTACTACTCATCTATGAGATCTCCCTGTTACCACCATCAGGACCATTCTTGATCTCCCTCAGTACAAACTCATTCATCTCAACATCGATCTCTAACAGCGTATTGTCAGAGTCCCACATGATATCCTCTCTGATCTCCAGTACTAACTCAAAGTCAGTGGAGACCACCCACCCCCACCTTCAGTACCAGCACACCATGCTCTGTCATCACCAGGGATAGCAGTCACCATTGCAAGACTTGCATCTTTTCAGCTTCCAATAACAACACAGGTGTCAGCTGATGTTGTAACTTCTGTGGTACACTCACAGCCTATCCCACAGCCTGTCATGTTCCTCAGCTGTTACGTTCTTTAGCTTCAATTGTGGTACAGTTCTCTCGCCAACTCTTTTACAGTCTGTTCATACTGACTTGTTGGCACCTGTTAAATACCTGTCTTCATCAGTAGTCCAGTCTGTTATACCAGCACAGAAAGAGGAGATTTTTCAAAATGCTTCAGACTTGGCCTATGATCCTGATTCCACCCTGTCTGGTTTGCCCCCACCTTTGATTTTATCTCCTTCAGGAGCAGTGAAGGACACTGGTGCAGCTATCCCCTAGTAGGATGTGAGATTATTTGCTGATATTGGGCCCAGGATGACTAAGGTGGTAGGTAAGATGTTGATTAGCACAACATGATGGTGGTCTGCTATATCAACAAGCAAGGAGAGACGCACTCCACTACTCTAACTATGCTTAGCTCTACACCTTTGTAATTGATGCACTCTGAGACAGATACACCCTATAGCAGTCCATCTCACAGGCAAAGATAATGTTCTGGCAGACTCACTCAGCTGCAGCCCAGTGCTCCACCAAGAGTGGACCCTGTTGGATGAGGCCTTTCACCTGGTTACATTGAAATGGGGCATCCCTCTGCTAGACCTCTTTGCCACAGAGACCAACACAAAGTGCCCCAAGGGCTGGCAGAGGTTGGAGGTCACTGGGGGATGTCTTTCTGCTGCCATGGTCCCACACTCTAGTCTATACATTTCCTCAGTTTCCTCTGCTGGTGAAAGTAGTAGTGAAATCTGCAAACTACAAAGCCAGTGCCATCCTGATAGCGCCCTTTTGGCTGAGGTAATCATTGTTTGCTCCTCTCCTTCACCTCTCCCAGTCTCGGTACCTGCTCCTTCCAATGCATCCAGTCCTACTTTCCAAATCCTGTCTGCTTGGAGGATCACTCCATGATGTCCCGGGCATTCTGACTGTTCTGTTTGCCAAATGGAAAGACTCTATCAAGTGATCTTACAGCTACAAGTGTGGAAGTTCTGCTCCTTTGCTAGCTCAAGATTGGAAAGCAGAGCCCCATGATTGCCATATATGTATGTGCTTTATTAGTATTTTAACTGTTGTTTTAATTCTGTAACTTGATTTAATAACTTTTTAAGGGGGGAGGGGAGTATACTGTTTTACTTTGTATGATGTTTTAATGTGTTAACCGCCCTGATTGGTTTACCAAAGGGCGGTATATAAATAAATTTTATTATATTATTATTATTAGATCGCCAGCCCATGTGTCTACTGTCCTGCACTTCCTGTTGCATCTCAGGAAGGAAGGACTTGCCTTCTCTTCACTAAGGGTCCACCTGGCAACCATTGTTGCTCACCAGCCTCTGCTGCACTCATCACAGACTTTCCTTACTGACCCTGTAGTTAAGAAGTTTCTCAAGGGCTTGTCTCACTTACATCCACCCGTGGTTCCTCCTGAGGCACCTTGGTCGCTCTCCTTGGTACTCTCGCAGTTAACACAGCACCCCTTTGAGCTCTTGTGATCACTGCCTACTTACTCTAAAAACTGTCTTTTTGGTTGCTCTTACTTCAGCAAGGAGGGCATCTAAAATTACTGCCCTCCGTCATGATAAATTGTTTCTTATATTTCATCATGACAAAGTAGTTTTATACCTGACATCTCCTTTTTACCAAAGGTTGTCTCTGAGTTCCACGTCAATCAAGACATTGTGCTATCTACCTTTTATCCTAGCCCGCAAACTCCGCTGGAAAGGTCCTTGCACTGTCTGGACGTACCCTGAGCTCTTGCTGCAATGCTCTGGTCCCTTCCGTCTTTCTAATAAACTTTTTGCTTACGATGGTGGCCCTCACAAAGGCTTGGTGGTACAAAACACCTAGTCCTGGCCAACCTGCGGGCTCACTCTACCAGGGCAATGGCTTCTTCAGCCACCCTTCTCCAAGGGATCACCTTACCTTTGTGCAAGGCTACCACCTGGTCACAGCCTTCTATTTTCATTCAACATCACCATCTGGACTGTACATCTAGTGCTGATGCTCATTTTGGTTGTGATGTCCTTTCTGCTGTTCTTTGGTGACCAGACCCTTCTTTCTTGGGTAAGCTTTGTGTGAGGCACAGAGACCATGAGGAAGAACAAGTTGCTTACCAGTAATTGTGGTTCTTCAAGAGGTCATCTGTGCCCTCACACAACCTGCCATACCTCCCCTTTTTTCAGGTTCCTCTTCTACAATGAGGAGATGGTAGCTTAGCGGGCTGGAGCATGTGGGCTGGAGTAGTCGGTGGGGTTAGGATATTCCCGCCAAGTTACTCAGCTCTGGAATGTTTCCATTGGAGTTCTCTGCACAAGGACAAAAACCCATTTGTGTGAGGGCAAAGATGACCACTTGAACAACCACAATTACAGTTAAACAAGCTGTTCTTTTTATAGGTAAAGGTATTCCCCATTGACAAGGTTGTCAAGTCGTATCTGACTGTAGGGGGCAGTGCTCATTTCTGTTATAGCATTGTCAGAGACTGCTCTGTGGTTATGTGGCCAGCATGATTGCACAGAACACTGTTTACCTTCCCATGAGAAGTGGTACCTGTTTATCTACTTGCATTTGCATGCTTTCAAACTGCCAAACTGCTAGGTTGGCAGAAGCTTGGACTAGTGATAGGAGCTCACCCCATCATGCAGCACCCGGGCCTCGAACTGCCAACCTGCCGATTTTACGATTAACAGAGTCAGCGTCTTAACCACTTGAGCCACTGCAACCCTTTTCTTTTTATAACACAGTTGTAAGTAATTTCTGGCACAGTTCTAGGATCACAGTTGATGCTACTCCCCCCCATAATGTACAGAATTTTGAAGTGCCTACCCTGTCTGACATACACATCTCCCTAAAAGGAGTAGGCTGTGATCCAGTGAATCTTATACTCATCAAATGGGAACAGTGTATACAGGAGAGGGGTTTTTTTTTTGGAGTTCCAGCAGCAGGCCACTCATATTTCTGAAAAGTTAAATGCCTTCTTAACAGAAAAGCTCAGCCTGTATACATACTGAAGCTTGATTTTATCACAACTGAACCTTTGATTATCTTCTTATAAGCAAATGCATATATGCCTTTGTTTCTGACAGGCTCTTCTGAGGAACCATTTTGTAGGTCCCAGTCATGTACAATCGTATTCCTGGCCAGCAATAGCTCGTGGTTGTGATTCAGTAGTCATCTGTCCTGAAAATGATCCACTTATTTATCTTCTACCAATTATTACGTTTCTGCAGTCAAGAGGTTGCTACCTATCCTTACCAGCTAGGAATGGTGTAAGTCTAGTATTCATTGTATGCTCAGAGGGTTCCATAACAAATAAAGTAACAAGTGCAATGTGTTTAAACAACAAATATGTTTGTCTCTCTTTCTGTGATTGCTTTTGGGAAGTGGGTTCTGTGCTTTAGTGTGCATGACCGCTGAGAGGGAAGAACATGTGGATTGTGGCATTTGTCTAAAGCATAGCAGTCATAGTGGCTGTAACATAGTGAGGTAGCAGATGTCTTCATCTTTGACAAAACAGTTAAGCCCTTTATAATGATCCCTATGCAGCTGAATGGAAAAGTGTTTAAAACTGTAGCTTCTTACTGAAATGGATGAGCCCAATCAGTTGCAGTTAGACAGATGTTTGAATGATCCCAACTCATCTGAAGCTAGCTGGACCAATAGAAGTCAAGATTAACCTCTTTAATTGTGCAATAAAATATTAATCCAAGGAGATACCATAGAGAATGCCTCTATTTGAATAAATACATCTTGGGTTTCAAACAAAGGGTTGATAACCAGCTTTGCATAAGTAAACTTTTATTCTTCCAATGAAACTTCCCCTTTCTTCCCCCCACTGCAGTCCCCCTCCCCCTACATCTGTTCCAAAGGAGTCCCCTGCTGATTGATGTTAAACAGAATGGAACAATGCAGAATGTAAGCAAGCAGGCTGCAAATGAAGAAAAGCTAGGTGCAAAAGTACTAGAAACATGAACCTTCAAAAGAAGTGTGCAGCTCAGATTGTTAACTGGCATGAGAATCATGTGGCCCTCCAGATTTTGTATTCTCTCTGTATTCTTCACCATTGACTCTGTTGCCTTGTGCTGCTAGACTTGCACTCCAACAATATATGGAGGGCTGCATGGTTCAATTTCAGAGGAAGGAACTGGCAAAAACCATCTGAGTATTCTTTGCCTAAGAAAACCCTATGTAATTCATGGGGCTGCCATAAGTCAGCAGGTGACTTGAAGGCACATAGAATATGCACATGATTCCACATCATTCTAAAATGCAGTATAATTGCTTTTTCTATAGGTGTTTAACAATCTTGGATGGTGTGTATTGGTCTAAAGAATGGATTTTTTTAAAAAAGCCTTATCTGATATTATTGTAATGTGTTTTTATGTACATGTATAGCCAATAGCATTAATCATATGTCCTGGGCAAAGGAAAGCAGAACTAGTTTTTGAGCTTCTGGAAAAGTACAGCTATTGTTCCAGGCCTCTTCACCCAATATTGCTCTCACTGGGAATGAACAAAGAAGAAATCAAGAGTATGAGAGTTCCTAGAGGATGTAAGTATAACATGACATTTGTTACATTGAAAATATGAATAGATTAATGAATAAACATGTTTGGACTATAGGACTGTAACATTATATAAAATGCAGTGCTCAGTATTTTGTACATAATCATGAAGTAATGTTTACCTACTTAATGTTTACCTCTTTGGAAAAAAGATGTTTCCAGTTTGTTCCCATGCTCTTTTATGCAGATCTTTACATCATGGGAATGGCTAGGGGTGTTGTGGGAGTGGATGAGATGGTCCTTTGTTGCCATATCCTGTCCCCCTTTTTTCTCTTGTCGTGACATGGTAGCAATGTCAATTTATCACCACCAGATGGAGAGTCACACTGCCAGCAAATGCACATAGATTGCGTAGAGCAGGGGTAGGCAACCTTTCCCCTTTAAGGGCCGAGGGACTTCAGCTCCCAAAATCCCAGGAGCTATTGGCCAACATGGGACTATTGGCCAACATGGCTGAGGCTTCTGGGAGCTGAAGTCCCTCGGCCCTTAAAGGGGAAAGGTTGCCTACCCCTGGCGTAGAGTATGAGTTATTCTCCCTGACTAGGTACTGAGATGTTATTCCATGGAGTACAATGACTACAACCTCCTCTCAGTGTTTTCTATTTAAGATTTTCTCCTTGTTGCAAGGACCAAATGTGACCTTAATTTATTTACATAGTGCATTATTGAACTTTATCACCCTTTGCATAGAAAAAAGAAAGGATTGGCCAGAAACCTGTTGCTGACTTGTGTGGGCGTAACCTGGGTGTATGTGCATGTATGTCCTTTTGTGGAGGGGGAAAGAGGACATATTCACATTCACTATTTCCTTTGTACCCACTCCACAAAGCAGGGATTACATCCAGTGAGGGGGGGCACATCCCATTGCAACAGAATGGGCAGAGGTATTTTTGCAAATGTGTTGATTCCCACATAACCATGTGGGGGAAAGTAGCAGACATTCACAGTATTGTAAATAAAATGACTATAGCCAAGTTAAAATGGCTGCAGCATTTCACAGAATCATAGAATCATCAAGTTGGAAGAGACCACAAGGGCCATCCAGTCCAATCCCCTGTCATGCAGGAACACAAAATCAAAGCATCCCCAACAGATGGCCATCCAGCCTCTGCTTAAAGACATCCAAAGAAGGAGACTCCACATCACTCCGAGGGAGTGTGTTCCAGTTTTAAACAGCTCTCACTTTCAGGAGGTTCCTCCTAATGTTCAGGTGGGATTTCGTTTCCTGTAGCTTGCACCCGTTGGTCTGGGTCCTGTTCTCTGGAGCAGCAGAAAACAAGCTAGCTCCCTCCTCAATATGGCTTCCCTTCAAATATTTAAAGAGGACTATCATATCCCCTCTTAATCGTCTCTTCTCCAGGCTAAACATACCCAGTTCCCTAAGTCGTTCCTCATAGGGCATGGTTTCCAGACCCTTCACCATTTTAGTCGCCCTCCTCTGGACACACTCCAGTTTTTCAACATCCTTTTTGAATTTTGGTGCCCAGATCTGGACAGAGTATTCCAGGTGGGGCCTGACCAAAGCAGAATAAAGTGGTACTATTACTTCCCTTGATCTAGATACTATACTTCTATTGATGCAGCCTAAAACCGCATTGGCCTTTTTAGCTGCTTCATCACACTATTGACTCATGTTCAACTTGTGATCTACTAAGACCCTTAGATCCCTTTCACACATAGTCTCATTAAGCCAGGTGTCCCCCATCTTATATCTATGCATTTCATTTTTTTGCCCTAAGTGCAGTACCTTACATTTCTCCGTGTTGAAATTCATTTTGTTAGCTTTGGTCCAGTTTTCTAATCTACTAAGGTCATTTTGAATTTTCATCCTGTCCTCTGGGGTCTTAGCTATTCCTCCTAATTTGGTGTCATCTGCAAATTTGAGAAGCATGCCCCCTATTCTTTCATCCAAGTCATTGATAAAGATGTTGAATAGCACTGGGTCCAGGACAGAGCCCTGTGGCACCCCACTGGTCACTTCTCTCCAGGATGAAGAGGAGCCATTGCTGAGCACCCCTTGGGTTCGGTCAGTCAACCAATTACTAATCCACCTAACAGTTGCATTGTCTAGCCCTCAATTTATTATTTTATTTGCAAGAATATCATGGGGGACCTTGTCAAAAACCTTACTGAAATCAAGATATGCTATGTCTACCACATTCACTTCATCTAGCCAGCTGGGAATTTTATCAAAAAAAGAGATCAGATTAGTCTGGCATGACTTGTTCTTGAGAAACCCATGTTGACTTTTTGTGATTATGGCATTCCCTTCTAAATGTTCCCAGACTCTGTTTAATGAACTGTTCTAGAATCTCTCCTGGTATTGATGTCAGACTAAGTGGATGATACTTGTTGGGATCCTCTTTTTTCCCCTTTTTGAAGATGGGGACAATGTTTGCCCTCCTCCAGTCTGCTGGGACTTCTCCTGTTCTCCAGAATTTCTCAAAGATTATTGCCAATGGCTCTGAGATTACATTTGCCAGTTCTTTTAATATCCTTGGATGTAGTTCATCTGGTCCTGGAGACTTAAATTCATTTAGGTTAACCAGGTATTCCTGTAATACCTCTTTACTTATTCTATGCTGCATTTCCTCTGTCCTCTGCTGTGTCCTCTGCTCCACTTTCCTCAGGTTGAACCCCCTTTTCCTTTTGTGAGAAGACTGAAGCAAAGAAGGTGTTGAGTAGTTCTGCCTTTTCTCTGTCCCCTGTTAGAATTTCTCCATTTTCTCTGCGCAGTGGCCCTACCATTTTCTTCTTCTTTCTTTTACTATGGGCATACCCAAAAAAGCCCTTTTTGGTCTTAACCCCTCTAGCAAGACTGAGCTCATTCTACACTTTGGCTTTCCTCACTTTACCCCTACATGTGCTAGCTATTTGTTTGCATTCTTCTTTAGTGATTTTGCCCCTTTTCTATTTCTTATACATCTTCCGTCTAAAACTTAGTTCAGTTGAAAGTTCATTTGTCATCCAATCCAGTTTCTTGAGACACCTCCCATTTTTCCTTCTCATTGCTTTGATTTTGATTTTGAGTTCCTGCATGGCAAGGGGTTGAATGGATGGCCCTTGTGGTCTCTTCCAACTCTGTGATTCTATTATTCTGTTCTATGATAATAGCAAGGACTTGAAAGAGGTGGTAGGCTGTACTGTGTGAGGGCACAGATGACCACTCAAAGAACCATAGTTACAGGTAAGCAACATGTTCTTCTTCGTCATGATCTCTGTGCCTCACACATGGATAACTGTAAAATTATGGTGGACTTTGAAACTGAAGAGATGGTAGCTTGGCGGGCTGGAGCATGAACAGTAGACGGTGGGAGCGGGGTGCTCTCACCAAGGTACTCAGGTCTAGAATATTCCAAAGAGATCCTCTGCACAGGCGCAGAACCCATGTGTGGGCACACCATTCGAAGAACCACAGTTACAGGTAAGCAACCAGCTCTTTTTTGACCTGTGTTAAGGTGATGGAAAAAACAGCTGACAGAATAGTCAATACGAGGGGAATAAACCAGTTTTTGGGAAAATAGGCCACTGTTTCTTTAGTTGTTTGCAGGATTATTCCTGGTTTGTTCAGCAAACTACTGTTAAAACAAATCCTAATTTAGTACTACAAGTTGAATATCCCTTATCTGGATTTTCAAAATATTCCAAAATTGTCCACCTTAGTCTCTGAGATACTGACACCTTTGCTTTCTGATGGTACACAAACTTCGTCTCATGTACAAAATTAGGAAAAATATTATATATAAAATACATAATTTTATACAGGTTATGTTATAAGCTATATACAAAGCAAAACATAAATAAATTCCATATTTAGACTTGGGTCTCATCTCCAAGATACATCATGTATATGCAAATATTCCAAAATCCTTGAGAGGGAAAAAGAAATCCCAAACAGTTCTGGTCCAAGCATTTCACATAAGGAAGAATCAACATATATGTGCAAATACTGATATCTGTTAATATGAAGATAACATTATTTTAGCATCTTGGTAGCTGTACAGATTTTTGTTTTAGCGGATAATGGTTTTAATAGACATTGTGAATTGTGAATACAATTCATCTCTAAGTGACAAAACCAAGAACCTTTTCATAATCCAAAGAATAGTTCTATTTCTTAAATTTTATATAGCCCCTGAAAAAATATTTACCACAGGTGTTTGGGGACTGAATAGTAACTTTATTCACATGGTTGAATTGTTAATTAAAATTATAGCAACTGTTTTCTGATTTTATAGGTGAAGTAATTGTAACAACTCCACATAGCCTTTTGCGATTGCTTGAATACCATAGCTTACTGTTCCTCAGGCTATGTCATCTTGTATTTGATGAAGCTGATGTACTGTTCTCTGAAGCCAGCCATCAAGTAAGTGTGGATTTTTTCATGATAGAAAAATGGTTCAGCGTGCAATCTTCTAATGAACATACATTAGTGTTTGGGCTAGGCTAAGCTTTCACACACCCTCCCAAAATTTCATGCCACTTGTTCCAGATATAGAAATGTTAGATAAAATTCAGCTATTGAAAAATTGGACTGCGAGTTCCATTATTCCTCACTGTGGGCTATGCTAGCTAGAATTTCAGTTCTCTCCCATCTTCCAGTTTGCTCTCAACAACAGCAATCTTTCAAGGGCTGCATTTTATCCACCCCTGAAATATGTGTTGTTAAAATTTGGTTCCTTTTCTGTAGAGTTGAGTGCATATCAGTAAGTAAGAGAGGAAGAGCAGATGTTAAGCTGGGAAATGGTTATGTTGCTGCATGAACCAAAGACATAATTCATCCTAAAATAGCAATTAGTCAAAAGTGTTGCTGTGGTTTCCATTCATATCTGTGCAATTGGACTATAGTATTATACTCTTGAGAAAAGTGGAAAGTAATGATAACGGTCAATTTCTCTCTTGACAGGTATTTAATATTTTAGAATATTACAAAACAAATTTGAATGTAGAAGACAAGGAGTCTGTGCCTCAACAAATCGTTGCTGTTGGAAACCACTGGACCAAAGATATAGAATATTTAGTTAAAGAGTTCATGAATGATCCATATATTGTGATCACATCCTTGGAAGAAGCTGCAATATATGGGAAACTACAGCAGGTAAAGTAACTTGGCTTTTTAAATAATTCATAAATATTGTATTTATGGTTGCAAAGAACATGCAGCCATCTCCATCTTTTGCTTCCTATTATGTAGTCTATCTGTCCTACTTGACATAAAGATATCGCAGTAAGAAGACACTGGTTCTGCAGTACTAGGACTGAAGACGTCCATTCTGGGGTGGGACCAGGGGTATCGCTCTCTAAGCCAGGGGTAGGCAACCTAAGGCCCGGGGGCCAGATGCAGCCTTCCGAGGCCTTTGGACCGGCCCCAGGCCGGTCCTGCCGCTGCTGCCGCCGCCGCTGCCACTGCTGCTATAATGATATTGATTATTGTTGTTATTACTTGTTCTTGGGGTTTTCTTGGCAAAATCTCCACAGGGGTTTTGCCATAGCTTTTCTGGGGCTGAGAGAGTGTGCATGCATATTTTTTAATTTTTTTTATATATTTTTATTTATTTATTTATTTATTTATTTTTGGTACTTCAGCCCCCCAATTGTCTGAGGGACAGCAACCTGGCCTCCGGCTCAAAAAGGTTGCCTACCCCTGCTCTAAGCAGTTCAGATCCAGATGCTAGCCTTTTGGGCTGAGTGTGCCTGTCTGTCTCACTTTGCCCAGGTGAGGTGGTCAGAGATGGAGGCATAATAGTGCATACAGTGGTTGGAGCAAAGAGCAATTTTAATAGGTCTTTTGATATTTGCATTTCTTCTAAAGGATCAGAGGGGCCATGCAGATGGGCAGGAAAAGGTAACTTGAAGCTGCCTTTTCTGTAAGCTGCAGCAACCACACCGCCTGCCCCAAGGATGCCCTAAATGGGGGTGGAGCAACCGCATTAGGGGGAGTCAATGCAGCTTTTCCAAGGCTGTATTGAAGCCCCAGCAACTGCATCGCCAGCCCCATGGATGCCACAAAGGGAGACGGAGCAACCGCATGGGCGGGCAGCGTCTGCTTTAATTTTTTCCTGTTCTCTCAGACATAGGCTAGTATACAGTCTGTCACTCCCTGTGTACAAAGGTGACTGAACTTTGCCATCCCTGTGAACCTGTGCAGGATGTGTTATAGGATGGTATACAGTCTGTCATTTTGTCTGTCGATGACTGAAGTTTGGCATGCCTGCGCACGTACGCAGGACCTGTCTTATACTCACATATATTAGGATTCACTAACCTCGGCTTCCCCCCAAGGAGTGGGTGCAGTAGACAGGTGCCACTGTCTGATTATGCCACCCTTGGGGCACAACTGAAAAGGCACCTACTCTGCCATCCTCCACAAAACATATCCTACACAGATCAGGGGGAAGGGGAAAAGTATATGCAAGGGAGATTTGTGTGGACAGACTGGATACATGTAGCTGGTGGTCATACAAGGGTCAGCAGGACACCTGGACAAACGTTACTCCAGGAGCCCCTCCCCCCCATCATGCCAGGAAGTGGTGTGTAATTCTTATGCACACCTGCACAGAAGAGGTCACAAAAGCTTCTTTCATGCAAATCAGAGATGCAAATTTTAATTTAAAAATATATTGAATGCGACAGAATGCATTTATTATCATAATAGAGGACAGTTGCTAGAGTGCATACGTAGGGTTACAATTAGGGTTAGGGTTAGGGTTCTAATATTTAAGCACACCTGCGCCAGTGCATCCAGACCTGGAAGCATAGGCTTTAAATTAAAGCCTGCATCGTAGGGCTCATGTTCTGGATCGCCAACTCAATTTTCACCACACGTGCAATGGTGCATTTATATGGCCGTTTTCTGGTGCACCGGTGTCGCTACATACATACGCACGTGCGAAAGTGCACATCTTCGCCAAAGGAGCGGAAAGAAGTGGCTCTTTTTGGAACAGCTTTTCTCAGCATACAACAGCTAGAGGGCACTTTCCTGGTGACTTTTAGGTATGCGGCGTCTAAACGCCATGCCTACAAGTCACCTTCAAAGCACCTCTTTTTGCCCATCTGCATAGCCTCAGAGTAGACAATAATACAACCAAAATACAGGGTTTTTTTGTTATCCTCTCCAGGTCTCCCATCACCTTGTCTGTTATTTTCTGAATTTCTCTCAGCTGTGGTCTTGGTGAAGATTGCTTTCCCTTTACAGAGGGACACATAGTAATGCTCATTAGTTGGAATTTTTCCCCTTTTTGCTTTCTCAATGTGAAAATAGAAGAGAAACCCATGCGAGAGAGTGACCTCCTATCATTATAGAAATAATCATAAACTAATATATTTTTTATTTCCTAATGCAAGAGGCAAAAATGAAAGCTGGCTTTCTAGGATAAGAATTATTTAAGGCAAGATTTGACCATTTTGAACTACTTATGATTCTAGGTCGTACTGGTTTGCCTTGAGTGTAACCGAATCTCAACTTTACTTCAAACAATGGATTTTACTCCTACTAATGCTCAGAAGACATTGATTTTCACAAGTTCTGTAAAAGAAACAGATACTGTTTACAAGGTATTTTTTCTTCTCTGAAAAATACAGACTTTTAAGGAAAACATGTTTTTCAGAGGTGCTAATAGATGGCCTCTCTTATGGGAGTGGGCTGGGTTTATAAGAATTTGGGATTATTGAGAAAGATATAATTCCTTTTCCCTTGACAGTTTGTTTTGAAACTGGGGTGTACAATAAAAGTATGAGCCTCTGCAAGCAGGCAGCTCTAGGCCACCCCGGGAAGCAGTGGATCAGGGCCGTGGCAACCCCACGCCATGGCTGATAAATCTCTGCATAGAAGTAACATGTATTCCATGTGAACCCTTGTCATATATCAACAGAAATGAATATGTTCATTCAGAGATGCAAATTTTAATTTAAAAATATATTGAATAATTTATGTTGGATATTTGAGAAACCAATGAACAACCTTTTAATCCGGAAGATAGTAACAATACATTGATTTAAAAACAAAAACTTGTCTGCTCCAGCATTCTTAAGTAATTGTAAGTCTTCTGTAATTCACATTGCTCAAAATGATTCTTAATCTTTGTAATCAGGCAGTAGAGAGCACTTCAGTATTTTGCTTGAAAATACATCCAGAAACTGGATTTCATTTTGATAATGTTGTAGAGCAGTGGAACAAAAGATTTAGCTCTGGCACACATGTTGTATTGGGTAAGTGAAGTTTTTGGGGTTTTTTAAGTGTATTTATTGTATGGTCTTCATCACTATTGTAGTGTCTTAGGGGGGATGCAGATGGCCAAAAATGCTGTCTTCAATCCCAGGAAGGGGAGGGGCAGCCGACGATGACGTCCTTCCGGCTCAGCATCTGGACATGCTAAGCCGGAAGAGACGCCGAAGAGGTGCGCCACGTCTCTTGCGGCGGCGCCCCTTTCATGGCTTGCGGAAGGAGCGCTATTCCTCTGCTTTTGGGGGCAGCCCAGAGCCGCCTGTCTGCTTCCCCCCTTAGTTTCCATGATAACATAGAATCATAGAGTTGGATTCCACAGGGGCCATCCAGTCCAACCCCCTGCCATGCAGGAACTCAAAATCAAACCATCCCCGACAGATGGCCATCCAGCCTCTCTTTAAATCTGTTTAAAGAAGGAGATTCCACATCACTCCAAGGGAGTGTGTTCCACTGTCGAACAGCTCTCACTGTCAGAAAGTTCCTCCTAATGTTGAGGTGGAATCTCTTTTCCTGTAGCTTGCATCCGTTGTTCCAAGTCTTGTTCTCTGGAGCAGCAGAAAACAAGTAGCGCCCTCCTCAATATGACATCCCTTTGCATATTTAAAGAGAGCTATCATGTCCCCTCTTAACAGGCTAAACATACCCAGTTCCCTAAGTTGTTCCTCGTAGGGCATGGTTTCCATACCCTTCACCATTTTAGTCACCCTCCTCTGGACACACTCCAGTTTCTGTTTAATTTAGAAAACATTATTTACTTGTAGTTTCAGACAAAAACAGCATGGTATCAAGCAGATTATGACAAACTATAAAACCTAGTAGTCTCTTCATTAACAGACCGAATTAAGAGCAGAGAGTGAGAATTTATTGTAGAACAGTTTGTTTGCTATCCTTGTTTTGTTATTCCATTTTATTGTTTTTAATGTTTCCTTTCCATGTAATGTTTCTTATATGAAAGATTGGTGTGACTTGCCATATTAGTGCTTTCCTTATAAAAGTTTTACTACTTTTGCCATTCAAGCTGTGAAGTGTTTTGCAGGAGCTTTCACATAACTGAAGAATCAGCAGATGAGATGGAATCTGTGCTTGTTAGGACTGAGGTTATAGGATATTTAAGAGTTAAGAGTTGGTTTAAAATGGGATTTTGTTCAAGTTCTTGAATAAGGATTATTACATGTGACCAACATATTACTTATTTTCATGTGATACGTTTTCTGATGTTCTTTACAGTCCTAACTGATGAAAGCTTGCCAGGCTTAAGAATTACAGATGCAACATGTGTCATTCATTTCAGTTTTCCTGCATCTCCAAGAATCTTTGGTGCACGCTTATACAGTATGTCTGATCATTTCCAAAACTCAATAGAAAAGGTATCTAATCTCATCTTAATGCATTTAGTAATTTGCTTCTTTCCCTTCCTTACCACCTCTGCTGTCTGCCCAACTATAATGTAGAATTATTAGACCCCTCCTTTTGTTATAATACTCTGTAAAACCTCATGAATTAGGGGGATGCAGACAGCGCAAAGCACTGTCTTGGAGCCAGGGAAGGGGAGGGACAGCTTCATGGCGGCCGCCTCAACCCCTTCCCGAGGACGTCATTGGGCCGTACGCCGTTCCACACAGCGAGCATCCTGATGATGTCCTCCCAGCACAGCCTCCGCACTCGCTGTACCGGAAGAGATGCGGAAGAGGTGCGCATCGCCTCTTCTGGCACCCTTTCTGACACTTCAGAAAGGAGCGTCATTTTGGCGCTCCTTTCTCAAGCGTCGAAACGGTGGATTGGGGCTGCTGCGTGTGCTAGCAGCAACCCCAATCCTCGGCTTCTTGGGGCGGCCCACAGCCGCCCATCTGTAGAAGCACTTAGTGCTGAAAACTGAAGATGAAATTTCCATTTTCTTCCCCATGAAGGTTTCACCTCTAGCAAAAGAGCAACCAAAGGCAAAATCCCTCTTACTGTTGACAGAAAATAATGCATGCCATGCTGTTGGAATATTAAATTATTTAAAACGCACAACAGCCAACATTCCACCTGAATTAAGTGACTTTACATCTGGAGTGCTGGAGACCAGAGAAGATAGTAAGACTGGGAAGCCTCTTTGTCATTACCTAAAATCATTTGGGTTTTGCAAGTAAGAAAATTCCAAAGTTCCATTAAATTTAGCTATTTTGTTAAGTAATTTCATTCAGTTATAAAATGCTAAGATCATTTGCGAAGTAACAAAAGTAAATAATATTTGTTGCCTATAATAGCACTGTGAAGCACATTTTCTTGTTCTCTGTGGAGCCTGAATTTTTTGCTAGCATCTGATGTACGCATGCTCAAGAACCTGCTGGAGAAAACATAGTTATATTTGAAGTGGTACAGCCATAACCTGTGGATGCTAATAATGTGCACTAATTGAAAAGGGGAGAAGACTCTTGGGTGATTAATAAAGCACCTGAAATGCATGTTTAGTTTCAGCATAAGATTGACATTCTGAGGAATCACCACCTGTGCTTATTCTTTGTGATCTCTGTGATTCATATAAATGGTTACCTGCTCCTGCCCAATGCATCATTTAGAACAGGGGTAGGCAACCTTTCCCCTTTAAGGGCCGAGGGACTTCAGCTCCCAGAATCCCAGGAGCTATTGGCCAACATGGGACTGTTGGCCAACATGGCTGAGGCTTCTGGGAGTTGAAGTCCCTCGGCCCTTAAAGGGGAAAGGTTGCCTACTCCTGATTTAGAACCTTCTAGAGCTAGGAAATAAATGCTTTGACAGTACCTTCACCTCCACTTGGCCATGCAACCCACATTATTTCTGCTTAATTCTTCAGTTCTTTTTTGTCTATTACAGCACCAGGAACTTTTCTGACCTTGCTTTTCTCAACTTTCTGAATTTCTGACTCAGGGTCCTAACATTTGATTTACCTTTCTTCTCATTTTGCATTTTGAGTTGGTCTTTGAATCGGTTTTTGACTTGATTTACAGCTTGGATTTGACTTCAGCTTTGGATCTATCTCAGTGTTTTTGTCTTGGCTTTGGCTCACTCTGTCTTTGGATCTACCTCAGTGTTTTTGTCTTGGCTTTGGCTCACTCTTTTAGCCATTTGTACCTTTAGGGGCTTATGGTCTCCGCTGACACCTTTAAAAGGTGTACCTCCTGTGACAGTATATTGAAACCATGAAAACGCTCCTAGATAAACTTTATGTAGCTGGTGGAAATTTAGACAATCTTCAGAAAATAGCAGTGCTATTGGGATCTTTGCCACAAGAATTTGGTCCTTTTGTTTCTGGGATTGGAACTTTGCAGCAATCAATGCAAGGAATTCTGATGATTAATTATGTATTGTGTAGATTTAAGTCAGAAGCAGAGCAGATTTAAAGTTTACAGAGAAAGGGAGACAATAGCAACTTCTCTCAATCAGTCTGCACTCTGGATCAAATTTCACTGCTAGAGCTCAGGAGAGGCAGACATTTGCATTTAAAACATCAAATGGCTCATTAACAAGAAAGGGAGATTGTTTTTCATGTAGCCAGAGGGCATTTTCAAGAGACTGTCAAGAGACTAATCAGAAATCACCAAATTCAGCCAGTGGTAGTTCTCCTCAATTTACAAGCCAGCAAAAACAGGAACAGAGAGCAAATGATTTCAAGCATGTTAAGAATCATATGAGTTCGCTAGCAATTGTTAACAAACCAAATGATGTTATTCTTACAGATTCTGGAGCAAGTAAACACATGGCAGGAAATTCAGATTATTTAAATAACAGTGAGGTTGTGAAAACTGCAAGTGGGGCATTTTTGCAAGCCATGTCTGAAGGAGATTGCTCGTTAAGATTCAAAACAGACAATGGGACAAATTTAATCACAGCCAAGAATATTTTATTTGTACTAGGTTTAAGTGGAACCATACTAAGTGTATCAGTTGTAACACACAAAGGGTATGATGTGCATTTCAGTGGCAATTTATGTACAGTAGCTCATGATGGAGAACTGTGTGCCAGAGCATTTAAGAAAAATGGTGTTAATGTACTGAACTGTACCAGAGAGCAGGTCAACATGATGAGATCCTGTGTAAATGCAAATACAGACTATTCTCACTTATGACACAGAAGGCTAGGTCATTTTAACATGGAAGGGATAAGAATTTTTTTATATTTATTTATGCAATATATAAGTATAAAGATATCTCCATACACAGCTAACAATCAAACAAACAAATAAACTATGTATAAAACTAAACAAATAAACAAACAAACAAAAATTACTACAACAGTGCATGAGAAATTGTCTACGGCAATTTGGGGAGTTTTATAACTTGTTGAATATTACTAATATTACAAACAACTTAGAAATTAATGTTTCCCTTCCTGTTGCTCTAACATTTCATGTACTCTTTTTGTCTAGTATAACAAAATTATCAATAAATTTTAAAGTTATCAAATTTTCCTGATTCCAGTAGTTTCACTCTTCAGTGATAACAATCTGAAAAACAAACCAAATTACTATTTTACTCATATCTTTTCATGGTTGGTAGCTCTTGATCATTTTATCAAACTTATAGCCCAATTACCCAATCTATGTTCTAAGAAAGTAAAAAAAAAATTCCAATCATTAACAAATATATCGGATTTTTCATCCCTTAAATTCATTGTCACCTTATCTAAGTCCAAGACCTCATAAAGTTTTAAAAGCCATTCCTCTGTATTAGGTGCTTTTTTTTGTTTTTCCAACTTTTGGCAAACACCATTCTCGCTGATGAAATCATATAAAATAGAACACAACAATGCTTCTTTTCTAATTGATTATCTGACATATTTAACAAAAATTTCCGGTTTAGGCAGTATTTTTATTTTCAAGATTCTATTACTTGTAAGACAGATTTTCTTCCAAAATTTTTTGGCCTCTTTACATCTCCACCAGATGTGAAAAAGAGTCCCCTTTATTTTTATAACATTTCCAGCATTTATTACTGGTGTTTCCATATATTTTACTAATTTTATCTGGAGTCAAATACCACCTATAGCTGATTTTATAAAAGTTTTCCCTTATGTCTTGGCATAGTGTGTAGTTTAATCTTTTTAACCAAGTTGTCTCCCATTGCTCCAACTCCAATGGTTTCCCTATATTTTGTGCCCAGATCACCATGTTTTCTTTTACGATTTCATCTTCCATATATACTTTTAACAAATATTTATATAATTTTGATATTGTTGCACCATTTTTGAGGCGAATATTTCTTCTAATTCCGTTTTTTTAATTCTATTCCCAGAGTTTTTGTGTCTTTTTTAAAATCGTTTCTTTAGTTGAAAATATATAAACCAACTATTCACTTTTCCTTCGCTTTTTAATTCATCTAATGATTTCAGTTCTATGGTTTCTTGTTGTTGTTTAATTATATCTTCATATTTCAGCCAGTTGTCTTTATTCTGCAAGTTGTGTTTGAAAGAAGCCTTATGTGGGGATGCCCATGAAGGAATATTTGGGCTAATTAATTTCTTGTATCTGCTCCAGACCATAAACAGCAATTTTCTAATAAAGTGATTGTTAAAATCTCTGTTCACTTTAATTTTTTCATAAAACAGATAAGCATGCCATCCAAATCTCAGATTTGTTCTTTCTAGTTTCAATAAGTCTTTATTTTCTAAATCAAACCAATCTTTTAACCAAATTAGGCAGCATGCCTCATAATATAATTTGAGATTTGGCAGGCGAATCCTCCTCTCTCTTTAGAGTCTTGCAGATACTGCAATCTGATTCTGGGCTTTTTTCCTTTCCAGATAAACCTATTTATGTCCTTTTGCCAATTATTAAATATAGATATATTGTGAACTATAGGGATGGTTTTAAACAAAAATAATATTCTTTGTAAGGCTGAAATCTTTATTGCAGCAATTTTCCCCAACAAAGAAAGTTTTATTTCCTTCCATCTTTTGAATTCATTTTTTATTTTTTTCCAATCATTTTCCAATGAATTTATTTTTTAATAATTGTTATTAAATAAGTCTATATTCTTAGAGGTCAATATTATGCCCAGGTATTTGACTTTTTTATTCAAGTGAAAGCCCGTTAATTCTTTTATTATTTCTTCTTCTTGTCTATCTATATTCTTTGTCATGATTGTAGTTTTAGAGCTATTAATTTTTAAATCTGAGATTTTTTGAAATTTTACTAATTTTTTTTAACAAAGTTAAGATATCATTACTGGGATCACTTAAGGATATCAGAAGGTCATCTGCAAAGGCTCGAACTTTATATTCCACACCTTTTATTTTGATCCCCTTTATATTTTTATTTTTCCTTATGTTTTTGAGTAAGAACTCAAAAGTCAGAATAAATAACAGTGGAGACAAGGAGCAACCTTGGCAGTTTCCCTTCTGCACATCAATTACTTCTGTTCTTTCCTCATTAATTATAATTCTTGCTTTTTGCACAGAATATATAGCTTTTATCCAATCTAAAAATCATTGTCCCACCTCCATTTTTTTCAATATTTCAAACATCAATTCGCAATGAACATTGTCAAAAGCTTTCTCTATATCTATGAAAATTAAAGCTAATTTCTTATCATTATGCACCTCATGATGTTCAGTTAGGTTGATTACATGTCTTATATTATCCCTTAGTTGTCTTTTGGGTAAGAAACCACATTGGTCTTTATGAATCCATTCACTTAAGATTTTCTTCAGCCTCTCTGCTAATATCATGGTAAACAATTTATAATCAACGTTTAGAAGTGATATGGGCCTATAGTTTTCCGGGTATAAAGGGTCTCGATCTTCTTTTGGGATCAAGACTATATTGACTTTTTTCCACGTATGTGGCAAATTTCCTTCTTGAATACTGTTCATTGTCTGTTGTAAGGGCTCTATTAGTATCTCTTCAAATTCCTTATAATATGATGAGGAAAAACCATCCGGGCCTGGTGTTTTGCCTTTTTTAAATTTTTTAATTGCTTCTTGAAACTCTATTTTCAAGATTGGTTGGCCTAGCATCTCTCTATTTCGATCATTAACTGGAGTGATCTTAATTTTCCCTAGGAGTTCTTTTATATCTTGGCTTTTTACCTTGCTGTTTTATTGAAAGAGGTTTCTATAATAATTTTCAAAGATATTTTTTATATCATTTTGATTTGTTAAGGTATTCTTTCCTTGTTTTATTTGTGTTATCATTTTTTTCTCATTTTCTTTTCTTAATTTGTGGGCTAGCCATCTTCCCAATTCATTAGCAAATTAAAATTCTTTCTGTTTTAAACACTTTATTTTTTGTTCTCTTTCCCTATTCCATCTTTGATTTATCTGTTGTTTTAATATTTTTATTTCTGTCTATAGTTTTTTTACAAGAGGGTTTTGATTGTAATTCTAATTCTTTTTCTCTAAGTTCTTGGTTTATTTCTTGTATTTTTCCCTTTTTTCTTTTTTTATCTGCTATTCATTTGAATAAAAAAAACCTCTCATTGTTGTTTTTGAGGCTGCCCAAATTGTTGTTTTATTCACATTTTGTATAGAGTTTTCCTTAAAATATTGTTTCAGAGGTGTTTTTTTTTTTTTTTTGTCTCTTCTGAGATTTTTTTCATTTTGGAGGAGATAGTCTTGCAATTTCCAGGTAAATTCTCTAATTGAATTTTTTAAAATCAAAATAATTGGATTGTGATCCGAGATTGGTTTTGCTAAAATTTCCATTTTTATAATGTCTTTACACAGATTTTTTGTTGTAAATACATGTCTATTCTAGCGTAAGATTGATGATGATTCGAGAAAAAGGTATAGTCTTTTCAATCCCCATATTTAAATCTCCAAACATCTATTAGAGCAACATTTTCTTTTTTTTATTTAAATTTTATTATTAAAACATATAAATACACTCATACAATAATCTAAACCTATTACAGATAAATCCTAATCAAAATCCAAACATAATACAAAAAAAACCCCTCCTAGATCCAATTCATTATCTAATATCTTCAAAATTAATAACAATTAGTATTGGACAAAAACAATTAAAACAATCTACTTAACAAATCTCCTCAAGTCTTCTAAATTGCTCTATATTTCCAAAAGTATTTTGCAGGAAGTTCCTTATCTTTCCCATCTTAATTTCCACCATCTTTTCTTTCCCTTCTACCTTTATTTCTCTCCTACTTTCCTACTTCTTACCCTCCTTGCCTTACTTCCCACCTCCCCTCCTCACTCTTCCTTCCACACTCCAGCTTCTTTTAGTCGTTCCCCACTCCACATCTTTCTTCCCCTCTCTTCCTCTTACTCCTACATACACATACCTTCTTACAACTTACTTTCTCCTTTCATTAACTCCCTTCCCTATCGTTTCTCTCTTCCTGCATTCGTACTCTTGGTTCAAACTTCCTTCTTCCTTCCTATCTTCCCTGGATTAAATTTGTAAGTATTTGACCTCCTTTTTCCACAATTAAATTATCTTTGTAGCTTTACTTCAGTTTGAATTGATATTCCACAAGAACTCATACATTTTAACTTTGTTGCCTTAAGATCTTTTGTGCCTTGTGTGTTAGTATAATTCAATCGCTAACCATTTTTATCATTCTAAATTTATATTCTCAAATGTTTCTTTCCTTACCTCCCTATTATAACCTTCTAAATAAGTAGTTTCTTAAAATCTTTGTACCTATTTCCAATAAACCTTACCAATTTTCATTGTTTTATTTGGAGTCTGTCAATCTTATTTAACTCCTATTATCTTTCTTATTGCTTGTTTTTACTTATTATTATTTCTTAATTGTTTTGAAGCAAAGATATATTAAAGTGGGTGCCTATAATATCTATTAACCTTACTTTCCCTCCTTGTTTTATATTTTCTAATTTTTTCTCCTAGATTTGGTATATAATCACTGCAGAACTTCCCCAATATTTTTCTAGAAAATTTAGGATTGGTAACCATTCACTTAAATAGTTTTCTATATCTTTATCTCTAAGGTATTGTGTTAGAATATCCATTTCAATGGCATCATAAAATTTCATAATCCATTCGTTCATATTCGGTACTTTCTTTTTTTTCCAATTCTGTAGTAATGTTATCCTTGCCGTGGTGATTAAATAAAATAAAATTTTCCCTACTTCTTTATCTAAATCTTTTTCCCACATATTTAATAGATACATTTCGGGTCTCATTGCTATATCTTTATTTAAAATCTCTTTAATAATTTCATTAACCTTTTTCCAATAACTTTCCACCTTTTTACAAGACCATAAACAATGATAAAGTGTGCCTGGTTCTTTATCGCACTTCCAGCATAGGTTGCTACTTGATTTGTAGATTTTGGCTATTTTTACTGGAGTTAAATACCATCGATAAAAAATTTTGTAAAAATTTTCCCTAAGATTTTGAGAAGCTGTATATTTTAATGATTTTGTCCAGGCGAATTCCCACATCTCTAATTCAATTGGATGGCCAATATTTTTTGCCCACTGGATCATATTGTCTTTAATAATTTCCTCCTCTAAATCCCATCTCAATAGTGCTTTATAAAATTTCCCTATCCATTTATTTTCTCCAAACCAAATTTTATCCATCTCGTTATAACAAAAATTTATTCCTTTAGATTTTGAATCCGTATTGTAACAATCTAAAAGTTGTCTATACTTAAACCAATCTAATAAATATCCCTCATTGTTTAATTCCTTTTGAGTTTTCAATTTATAATCACCTGTAGCTGTTTTTATTAATAAATCATCATAAGTTATCCATTTATTTTTAAATATCATTTCTCTTCTGTGGATCGCTTCATGGGGTGAGAACCACCTTGGAAATTTAAACATTAACCTATCCTTGTACTTATTCCAAACTTGCATAAGAGGCTTTCTAATACAATGGTTGTTAAATTCGTTGTTCACTTTAATTTTTCCATAGCCTAGATATCCATGCCATCCATAACATAAACCTTCCCCTTCCAATTCTAGAATTTCTTCTGATTTTAACATTATCCAGTCCCTAATCCATGTGAGGCAACATGCCTCAAAATAAATTTGTAAATTAGGTAAACCCAATCCTCCCCTCTCCTTCTCATCCTGTAAGAGCTTAAGCCGTATTCTTGGTCTCTTATTTTGCCAAATAAATCTACTAATATCTCTCTGCCATTGTTTAATACAATTTCCATTTATCAAAATTGGGATTGACTGAAATAAGAAAAGTACTTTTGGTAATATCACCATTTTTATAGTGGCAATTCTTCCCAATAAAGACAGTTGTTTTTTATTCCATTGTTTTAGATCTTTCTTAATTTCCGTCCACATTTTATTATAATTATTTTCAAATAAATCTACCGTCTTCTTAGTTATTGTAATACCTAAATATTTTACTTTCTTTTGTATTTTCATACCAGATTTAATTTCCAATTCCAAATCTTCTTTTTGAGACATATTTTTTGTAAGAATGGATGACTTTTCTTTATTCAATTTACAGCCTGTTATATCTCTAAAGGTTTCTAAAACTTCAATCACTTTATTAATACAGTTTATTGGGTTTTCCAAAATAATGACCAAGTCATCGGCAAAGGCTCTTATAATTAAATTTTTTGATTTTTGTTCCATGTATTGTTTCCTGATTTTGAATCTCTTTTATCAATCTTTCGATCACAATCAAAAATAAAAGTGGGGAGAGGGGACACCCTTGTCTTGTTCCTTTTGTTATTTTTATGCTTTTAGACTTTATCCCATTCACCATAATTCTGGCTCTTTGTTCTTTATAAATTTGATTAATCCAGTTTGTAAAATTTGGGCCTAATTCCATTTTTTAAATTATTTCGTTCAATGTTTGCCAATTCACCTAATCGAATGCCTTTTCCAAATCTATAAAGAGCATGCCTAATTTTTTATCGTTGTGTCTCTCATAATACTCTAATAAATTTAGAATTACCCTTGTATTTTCTCGTATTTGTCTAGCCGGTAAGAAGCCCCTTTGACTTTCATCAATCCAATCTTTCAAATATTTTTTAAATCTATTTGCTATAATATTCGAAAACAGTTTATAGTCAGAGTTTAAAAGAGAGATTGGCCTGTAGTTTCTTATCTCTAATTTAGATTTTCCATCCTTGGGAATAAGCACGATATCAGCTTCCTTCCAAGTTTCAGGTAGCCCTTCCTGTAAAATAGCGTTCATAACTTTTTGGAGTGGTTCACTTAACTCTTCAATGAATACTTTATAAAATTTGTTTGTAAACCCATCTGGGCCTGGCGCCTTTCCTTCCTTAGATCTTTTAATAGCTTCTTTCACCTCGAAGATTGAGATGGGTTTATTTAATTCTTCCAGTTGTTCTTTATTTGGCATACCAAATTCTTGTTTGTTTAAATAATCCTTAATTTCCTCTTGATCTTTGATTTCCCCTTCATATAATTTTAGATAGAAGTTATAGAATAGTTCTCTAATTTCCTCTTGTTGTGTTACAATTTGACCCTGATACTCTATTTCTATTATCATTTTTTTCTCTTGTTCTTTCCTTAATTTCCCAGCTAACCATTTGCCGGTTTTATCAGCATGTTCAAAATGTCTCTGTTTCGCAGCTTTGATTTTTTTCCCTACTTCTAATGTGTTTTTTCTATTTTCTTGTTTTTTCAATAATTTTATTTCTTGTACTATTATTTCGTCTCCCAAATTTGATTCTAACTCTCTTTCCTTTTGGATTATCTGTTTCCTAATTTCGTTATCCTTTTCTTTCTTAGTTTTCAATATGTAAACTTCCTGATTTATAAAAAAATAACCTCTCAATACAGCTTTTACTGCTTCCCAAATTGTTATCATTTTTGTATCCCCACTCTTGTTTTCTTGAAAGTAGTTTTTTATAACTCCTTTTGTGTTCTCAATTATCTTTTTGTCACTAATTAAATAGTCTTTTAATCTCCAGTTTACTTGTTTCGTTTGCTCCTTAAGTGTCAATATTAAGGCGTTGTGGTCTGAAACTTCCCTTGGTAATATTTGAATATCCTTAGTCTGACCAATTATTGTTTTAGAGAGCCAGAACATGTCTATTCTAGAGAGTGAGTTATGTCTGAAAGAGTAGAAAGTGAATCCATCTTTATCTCCATATAGGTGTCTCCAAGTATCATAAAGGCCATACTCTTCTTTAAACTCAAAAAATGTTTTGGGTAATTTTCCTTGCGAAATCTTTTCCGGGGTCTACTACCCCATTAAAATCACCCATTAGTATTATTTTGTCATAATCTTTCTCTTTCACCTTGTTAAGTATCTTTTGAAAATAGATTCCTTTATTTGTCTGAGATCCATATATACCCAATATTAATATCTGCTCTCCTTGCCATGTTATAGTCTTTTCAATCCCCATATTTAAATCTCCAAACATCTATTAGAGCAACATTTTCTAACATTGAAAAAAAAATTTGGGGAGTTTCCCTTGAGTATCTTTAATGTGTCTAATTCAGGCATCAGCAAGTTCCTGTTACCTGGGGCCGGTCCGAGGATCCCCGGGTCTTCTGCTTGCTGATGGGGGGGGATGGTGGTGCGTGCGCTCATGCGCACATGCACAGCCCCCACTAGCCAATGACGACAACGACCCGCACCACGTGCGCTGCCGATCCCTGCCGCATGCACTGCCGCCTCGCCGCCGCCATTTTGTTTTCCAAAATGGCGGCTGCGACTCGTTTGCGCATGCGCAGTACTCCTGCACATGCGCTAACAAGCCGTGGCCGCCATTTTAGAAAACAAAATGGCAGCTGCGACACATGCGGCAGCAGCTCGCACGGCAGCGACGGGAGTTGGCGGGCGCCGGTTGGCAGGCCTCGGCGGGCTGGGTGCGGCCTGTGGGCCGTAGGTTGCCGGCCCCTGGTCTAATTGATGCTTTATCTAGTTTGGGATTAATTACACCATTAAAATCACCAATTATTATGATATCTTTATAATCATAATCTTGCAATTCTTTAAACAGTTTTTGGTAATAATTCCCTTTCTTTATTTGAGATGCATAGACTCCCACCACCAATATTTTTTTGTTCTGACTTTCTATTTCAATTCCAATATACTATCCATTTTTACCATTAAAGATTTTTTATATTATTGTTGATATACATAACTATACCTCTTTTTTTTCTGCTCCCAAAACATAATCCACTCCTAATTTCTTATTTTTAAGAAATTTAATATCCTTTTGTTTTATATGTGTTTCCTGTAGACAGATTAGGTCTAGTTTTAATTTGTTTACATAATGAATTTTTCCCCTTTTAATTGGACTATTCATGCCTTTGATGTTCCAGGACAAAATGTTCAATTTACAGTTAAATGACATTCTTCATTATTTTCTGTTACACTTTATTTTCTTCTATATACTTCACCTATGTTTCCTGTTCCTCTTCTTCTTCCTCAGTTCTTTCTTCTTCTTTTTCACACTCCTCCTCTTCTTCAACTTCTCCTTCCTCTTCTGTTTCTTGTAATTCCTCCTCTTTGTCTTTTTTAGGTTTTTCTGTTTCTACTTGAGTTACTTCTTTATCTGTATGACTACTTGTTTTCATTACTGTATAATTCCTATTTTTTCTTTGTGTTCCATTTTGCCGTTTATCTCTTCTTACAAATGTGTTTTGAATTTCCTGACTATGCTTTTTCCAAAAATCTTTAGCTTTTTGTACTGTATTTAGCTTATACCATTTCTGTTTATAGTTAACTGAAATACCTTCTAATTATTCCCATTTATATATTATTATTTTTTTACTCAATTGTATAGTCAAAAATTTATAATCCTCTCTTTTGTTAGTACTCTTTTCGGGATATCCTTGTAAATTTTGTTTATATTTCCTTCTGTTATCAAATCCTTTTGGTAACTTAAATGCAGAATATTGTCCCTTGTTTTCTTTCTCACAAAATAAAGTACAACATCAGAGAATTAACTGAATGATTTGTTGATTTCCCAAGCAAATTCAGGCTTTGTTATATCCAAATAGTCTGATAAAATTGTTGTTAAATAGTCATTTAAATCTTTGTTTCTTTGTTCTTTCAAACCTCGAATTTTTAAACAATTTTCCTTTGCTTGAGTTCATCTAACGCTCTTAGGTCTAATTCTTTGTCCTGTATCGTTTCTATTTTCAATATCGGATCTTCTATTTCTGTTGTTTTTGTCTCTAGCTTCTTTATCTTTACATTTGCTTGTTTAATTTCTTTTTAAACTTTTTCTAGAGACTGAGATAATATTTTAATCTCTGATTTAAAATCTTTTTTTAAATCTATCCTCAAATGTTTCATTTTCTGGCAGAAAGTTGTTTGCATTCTTTGCACCTCAATGTTCATTTTCCTTATTTCTTCCAGAACGGACCCTTGTTCTGTTGAGGCCCTTCTTTGTTGTTGTGTGTTAGTAATAGCTTGCATTGATGTTTTCTTTTGTATAGTTGTCATTTTGAGTAATCCGTGGTCTTCAGACTCTTCCCCTAAATTATCTAATCAGTATGGGTTATTGGTAACACTGTTTATATTTAAATATATCTTACAGCTTATGAGACTTATCAGCATTGATTGATTCTGGTAGAAATGTTAGAGTAACTATCTGTCTAATCCAGTTGTTTTCCCTTCTTCTCCCTATCTTAGAAACGTTCCCCAAATGGTAAGCTTTTATTTAGGGTGGCAGGCACTTTTCTGCTTCCGCGTTCTTGGGGGGCTTGGCACTCTTGGCTAGGTTGCAATCCTTCTTATTGCAGAGTAGTTCTTCTTTGGTGTATCTTGCTCCAACCCCTACGCTCTAGCAAGTTCTCTACATCAAACATACCAGATTGTTTTTAGTCTTCGTGAGGTCCCTTGTTACTTCCCTACCGGGGAAGATTTAATTTGCTAACCTTGGAGTGTTTCGTGGACTATTTCCCTTTCACGTCTTATTCACTAATGATATCAGCCCTCCAAGAAGAGCTAGCTGTCAGTGCTCTGACAGCTAGTTCCTTGTGTCTATTGTTACCCTTTGGAAGTTCCTTTCTCCTCTCTTTTTACACTACTTTCTTTCCCCCCTTTTTTTTCATGGATTCTCTCACTATTATTTTTGGAGGATGTAATTCTTGCCACCCTCACTTGCCTGTTTGTCTTGGGCTCTCTCTTCCCTCAATTGTTGTTGCTGATGTTGCTGCTGTTGTTGCTGCTGCATCGCTGTTGTTGCCCGGAGGGTGTGGGGGCTGGCAGAATTTGAAGGCTCCACCACCGCCTCTCACCTGTCCCTCTCGGGCTCTCTCTCTCTCCTTTCTCCTCCCGCAACTGTTGTTATTACTGCTGCTGCCGCCGCTGTTGTTACCGGGAGGCTGTGGGGGCTGGCAAAATTTGAAGGCTCCGCCACTCCCTCTTGCCCGTCCCTCTCAGGCGCTCTCTCTCCTTCCTCATCCCACAGCTGCTATTGTTGTTACTGCTGCTGCCGCCACTGTTATTACAGTGTTATTACCCTGCAGTGTTGTTAGAAGGGATAAGAAATTTGAAGAGAGAATGTAAATTTGATACCTCAAAATGTGTGCATTGTATAAAGGGAAAAGGTACTAGACCTTCCATCCCATAAATCCGTAAGCATAAAACTTCAAGGATTCTACAGATAGTTCATTCAGACTTGTGTGGACCAATCCAAACTGTATCTAAAGGTGAAAATGGTTATTTGCTGACCTTTATAGATGATTATTCCAGATACTGTGTGACATACTTATTAAAAGAATAAGTCAGGTCTGTGGGCTACTGAAGCAATATGTAGCCATGGTTAGTACCAGATTTGGCTAACTATACAAATAGATAATGCTGGCGAGTATCTCTCACATAAAGTGCAGATGTATTTGAGAGAACAGGGAATTGAATATAGACATTGCATTTCTTACTTGCATGAACAGAATAGGATTGCTGAGAGAAAGAACAGATCCCTGATAGAGATTGTCAGATGCATGCTGCTGGATGCTAGACTTCCCAAGCAATATTGGGGAGAGGCTACAATGGCTGCATCATATTTACAAAACAGACTACCAACGAAGGTAACCAATAAAACACCATTTGAACTATGGCACAACAGAAAGCCAAGTATTGATCATATCAGAGTTTTTGGTTCATTAGCCTGTGCTCATGTTCCACAGGAGAGAAGCTCCACACTAGATGACAAAGTGGAAGAAGGCATAATGGTGGGGTATGAGGTTGGAAGTAGTGGATATAGAATCCTGAACCCCAAAACAGGAAAAATCACAGTGAGAAGTGTTGTATACTTTGATGAAAGTGAGAAGACAGGCATGACATGTGCAGCTAAATATTGCACACAAACAGAGAGACAAGATCTAGACTAACTACTGGAATATTGGCCTAGATTTGAAGTGCAAGAAGTGAATACGCAAACAGAAGGGGAGAATGAGCAAGCAGCACCAAGTTTGGAACTGGACATCACTGAGGAAGCAGACAGGGTTCCAGAACCACAGCTCAGATGTTCATCTTGAACAAACAGAGGAGTACCAATGTGAAGTCGTAGGCTTTCATGGCCGGCATCCATAGTTTTTGTGGGTTTTTCGGGCTGTGTGGCCATGTTCTAGAAGAGTTTCTTTCTGACGTTTTGCCAGCATCTGTGGCTAGCATCTTCAGAGAAAACTGAAATGGAAGAGCATGGGTCTATATATACTGTGAGACCCTGGGTAGGAAGGAGTGGTTCCCAGGTGAACTGTGTGTTGTTCTGTGTTGAATAGGTATTGTTCTGTTGTTAATGGCATAGCTTCAGGGTAGCAATCAAGGATATTGTCTGCTATTCCCATGTAAACTGTGTATTGTTCTGTGTTGAATAGGTATGTTCTGTTGTTAATGGCATGGCTTCCAGGTGAGGATATGCAATCAAGGAGATTGTCTGCTATTGTCTGCTGGGAAAGCCCCTGACCCTGGTTGGTTTTCCATTTGCATTTGCTGAGTGCCAATTTTCTTCTCTACCTCTACACTTTTCCTACATTGCAAGGATGGATGTACCAAGTGAATGTTCTATATCAAAGGAAATGCCTGTGGATGTTTGTACCAAGGCTAGAGATCAATTTCAGTTCCTGAGAAATAAGATGAACTTAGGGCCGATGCAGATGGCCTGTTTGGGACGGCAGAGAGACGCCCCTGCAAGTGGCGGATTGGGACCATGGCAACCACATGCCACGGCCCTGATCCTCCCTTTTACCACCCCTAAAAGCACAGTAAAATGCCACTTCTTTTAGGGGGGGCAAAAGGCTGCCCCAAGAGCCGGTGCAGTGGCTCTTCTGCGTCCTTTCAGTGCAACGTGTTTGCACGCTGCGCTGGGAGGGCATTCTGACGCTGCGCGGCGTGCGTATGGCTGCGCAGCATCAGGATGGCATCGGGGTGGGGTTGGGGTGGCCGGCGTGCAGCTGCTCCGCCCCACCTCCACCCCTAGGCTGGCCTGCAGTGGCCCTTTGTCACATAAAGACAAGCATAGATGAGAAGGGGTGTTGGAGTATTAGCATCAATGCTTGTGTGTAGTTCTATGTTTTCCTTTGAGAAGGGGCAGTTTCTTCTACACATAAACACTGATGTATATCACTATGTTCAGTGTGTCTGTGAAGAGGTCACTTCCCATACCCCTCCTCTTCCTGTGGGTTTCTTCTTGGGGTAATAAAGTTTTATGATGCTTTGTTTGGTAGCACTCTGCTCTTACCAAGCAATGGATGCATAGATCAGGTTTTGTTCCTAAATATGTTTTTCCTCTTGCACACTTGGAGGTCTGCTATCTAGGGACCTCTGCACCAAAGTATAGTTTTCTCTACTGATTAGTTACTTTTGTAGAACCTAGATGTAACAATAAAGTAAGTTTCTTTTTACCTACCAATGTATGCTGTTTATTTACCAGAAGTTCGGATCTAATTGTTTTTACCAAATACTTGTGGAGTACATGCTTGTTGCTGTTGCTACTGCTGCTAAACTGATTTAACCACAATTAACCAAAACCATCATTCTAACACCTACCAGCAAATTCAATGGGGAAAATGTTATCCTTCCTAAAGAAGCTTGCAGAGAAAGATCACAGGCTTCCAAACTTCAAGCAGAGGTCCACCAACTTGCAGCCCAGCAGATTAATATGGCCGGTCATGTGGTTAACTGTAGTGGCAAAGCTTTGACAGGGGCTATTGCCTTATACCACCATACTTGGCCTCACACATCAAGGCAAGGCCACAAGAGAATAATTCCCTTTCAGTGAAAAAGGCTTATTCAATTCAGAGACTGATAGTAAGATGGAGCACATCCAGGTGTGTATAATGGCATAAAAGTTTGGCTTTAACACACGGTCACAGATGCCACCTCCTGGGCAAAGCAGGTGCCTTTAAGAGATCCTTCATCCCAGTTGGGGGCAGGTTGATTCAAGCTCTGCATTCTTCAGGATTCAGGTCCTAACAGTTCAGGAAGCATCACCAGGACCCCCACAAGTGGCATCTTTGACTCTGAGACCTTGTCCCTCCCACCTTCAGCACTCCCCCTTTTCACAAGAGGTTGGCCAGATACCATCATGCCTAGGCTTCTACCACCTCAGACTCTTGCACCCCCAAGATCATGAAAAGGGAGTAGCCATAGAGTTCTGGAAGACCCCCCCCCCCATAGGGGTATTTTGCAACACTCTGTTACTCTATCAGAGGAAGTGAAGACTTCTGTCCCTCCTACTCACCTCCAGCAGGAATTTCTTCTTCTGATACTTCATTGTCCAGGAAGCAGGGTGATCTGCTTCCCATTCTGGATCTTTGCAGTGTCAGCTTCTGTGTCGACCTCAGGTGCTTCAGCATGATTACTTTCAGTTCCTTTCTTCCCCAGGTACAGAAGGGAGACTGGTTTGCAACCCTCAACCTGAAGAATTTGTATTTTCACATTGTGATCAGACCATGTCACAAATGCTTTCTCTGCTTCCCAATGGGCAGAAAGGCCTGTCGGTTTTGCATCCTTCCTTTTGACTTTTGAATGGCTCAGCAAGTGTTCACAAAGTGTATGGTGGTGGCGACGGCCTGGCTCTGTCAGTAAAAAATCATTCTTTTTCTGATACCTGGCTCTTGGTTACCCATTCTAATGTTAGGGGGGTTGCAGACTGCCAGAAATAGTGTGAATTCAGTCCACTTTTAGGGTTAGGGTTAGAGTTAGGGAACCATGGGAACTGTATTTTATTGTGGCATCAGAGTTGTCTGACAGAGAAGGGTCAATGTCTCAGAAAATTAACAGTTCCCATGATTCCCTAGCACTAACCCTAACCCTAAAAGTGGACTGAATTCACACTATTTCTGGCAGTCTGCAACCCCCCTTAGTCTGATCATCAATATCCATATCGCTCTTCATCCCATCTTGAACATTGCAGCCAGTGAGGTTTATCAGGGCTCTTCTAGATTCCTGTGTTCTTGCCACCATTCTGCTAGACAGGAACCTTGTACTTCATTGCCTTGTGTCGGAAGGTGTGTGCCAGAGACATTCAGATTCTGTTAGATCTTTTAGGCTTCCATGATTTCAGTTAATCCATACATGAGGTTCCAGATGTGGCTTCCCTGCAGATGTGGTTCTTGTCACATTTCAACCCTCTCCTTGACTCCAAAGCAGTTCATTGCTTTTTTGTGATGGTAGATCAGTTTGCCCAATGTGCAGCCAAGTGTCCAATTTCTCCCTGTGCCATCCACAGCAGTGCTTACAGTTGAAGGAGAGGGGACCCCCCTCAGGAGTTCTCATAGTGAGGGATCATTGAATCATCAGAATGGGGAGCCTTGCACTTCAGCTCTCAAGATGCTGGCAGTTGTAAAGGCTTTCTGTGCTTTCGAACCTTCTCTCCAGGGCAGGACAGTTTAGGTCGTCTCTGACAACACCACAGTGGTCTTCTGCCTGAACAAAAATGGGAGATGATGTGCCAAAACATTGTTCCGTCTCATGCTT
Organism: Phrynosoma blainvillii; assembly: GCA_026167975.1. Classification (NCBI taxonomy): domain Eukaryota; kingdom Metazoa; phylum Chordata; class Lepidosauria; order Squamata; family Phrynosomatidae; genus Phrynosoma; species Phrynosoma blainvillii. The sequence goes on along the minus strand of JANUYF010000007.1, from coordinate 15,785,729 downwards.
CTCCTATAGAACTGGTGCATTTTGTGACCCTTCACCAACATAAAATTCACCTTCCAGGGAAGAAGAATGCTCTAGCAGACAACTCTTTGTCAGATAGGGGAGTTTTCCTCTTATGCTATCTGTCAGCAATTTCCTGGGTTTACAGAATATTGGGAAACCTTTCTACTTTCCTCATCCTTTGGTCAAAAGATTTCTACAAGGGTACAAAAACAGTCACTCTCTTATAGTTGGCCCTGCACCTCACTGGAACCTTGAGCTGATTCTCTCCCAGCTAGCATGGAAACCATTTGAACCATTGGCCTCATGTGATATCAGATGCTTGACTTGGAAGACAATATTTTTAGTGGCCATAAAATCAACCAAGAGGGTGGGAGAATTGTATGCTCTTATGGTTGACTGTCCCCTTATCTCCATTTTCATAGAGACAAGGGGGTGGTGAGGCCTGACATCTCATTTCTGCCTTAGGTGGTCTCACCTCAATCAGGACATTGTGCTATTTGCACTGATTCAGAATCCTTCTGCTGACTTTGAGCACTCTCTCCACACCCTAGATGTGTGATGAGTGTTAGCCTTATGTGTAGGCTGTGCAGCCTCCTTTTGAAAGTCTCAGAAGCTTTTCCTGTGCTACTATTCCAACAAAAAAGGCTTACCTGTTTCTCTTCAGTGCTTCTTGAAATTGTTCACCAGCAGTATTCGACTGGCCTATACTGTCTCATAGAAAGATCCACTTTTGCAAGTACAAAGTCACTCTACCAGACTACAGCAACCTCTCCTGCATTCCTGACAGGTGTTCCACTACCTGACATTTGTAAGGTGGTCATCTGGTCCCAACCTTCCACCTTCATATTGTACTTGGAGGTCTAGAGAGGAGGCTACATTTGAAAGAACTGATCTGTTTTCATTTATCACATGACAAACCCTGCTCTTCCTTCCTTCATTCTGTCATTCTGGCCTGATTATTCTGGGCTGCTGATTAGGTGTCCAGGGAACTGAGGATGGTGCAGGTCACATGGCCAAGCATAGGAAGGCTTCCATCAAAAAGCTTATTCCCTGGTGAAAGATCTGAGTGATGCACTTTGCAGATGCACGTAAACATTTCAGTCAGTTTGCAGATGACCACTCGAAGAACCACAGTTACAGATAAACAAGCTGTTCTTCTCTATCAGTCATTCTGAGTATGTCGATTTGAAGGTAGTAAACTCCAGCAGTGATTTTGCGTATGCACATCCCAGTAAATCATGGAGAAATACAATGTGCAGCTACCTGTGGATGGGTGGTTTGGAGGGCCGTAGGAGATTTAAATAAGTGCAATCAATCATAGCAAAGTGGTGCATAGTTTGGGAAGTGGATTTTGTGACACTTGCATTTGACATGAAGAATTTATTTCCCTTCCATCATGGGTATCATGGTGGCTGTCAGCTAAAACATTTGATTCCCCCTCCCCTCCATCCAACCTTGTCTCTTTAAAGGTGTGCAGAACTCTGTCATATAATAACTGCTTTAAAATACTTCATTGTCCTTGTTTAATTCTGTCATTTTATGGCTATACAGGAATAAAAATCGTTGCCCAGATAGACATCGAATTAGTTTACAAGCAGATTTGCCCAGAAAAGTGACAGATGATGCTCTACCAAAATCTGGAAATATAACCGTGAGTTAGTGAAACAATTTAATTTTTTTGCATCTTAATTATACTGCACTATATTTGGATGTGGTGGTTCAAGTGGTTAAGATGCTGACTCTGTTGATTGCAAGATTGGTAGGTTGGCAGTTCGAGGCCCAGGTGCCGCGTAATGGGGTGAGCTCCCATCACTAGTTCCAGCTTCTGCCAACCTATCAGTTCAAAGGCATGCAAATGCAAGTAGATAAATAGGTACCACTTCAGTGGGAAGGTAAAAAGCGTTCTGTGTAATCATGTTGGCCACATGACCACAGAGTAGTCTCTGACAATGCTGTAGTCTCTTGGGCTTAGAAACGGAGATGAGCACAGCCCCTTACGATCAGGCACAACTTGAGAACCTTGTTAATGGGCAATACCTTTACCTTTATATTTGGACAGAGAAGTACCTTAGCCATAACAATGAAAGTGCTAGAGCTTCATTAAAGAACTACTTATGCTATAGCTAGATCAGTTCGTTTTTGCCTTTCAGACATAATTTCACCCCATACGGTGAAAAAAGACAGAGATCTTGTCTGCAGATTTTGTTTGTATAATTGGATAGCAAGGAGGATAGCAAGGGCTGATTTAAAACTTCAAGCTGGGTGCACAAGTGAAAAGAGCCAAATTCCATTGTCCTTTCCTGGATTTGGGATATCAATATTGGAAGTGAACTGGCATCATAAATTAGAAGGAAACACTTTTGGGGTTCAAGAAGGTGAGCCAGGTAGAAATCACCTTTGCTGGCCTTTGCTTTTTAAGTTAGACTCCACCTCTCACCTCCTGCATCCTGTGATTACAGGATATCTGAATAAAATACTGGGTTTGTTCAGTCACATATAGTTTTGAGCCTCACATAGGAAGGGAAGTGGATAGAGCATGAATACCTATGGGAGATCAGGGCGCCACCCAGGACATTAGAAGACTGGATCGACATCATACTATCCATAAAAAATTAAAATGTCTCCAGATGCCCACTACTGGGTGTGAGGGACATTTTGCCATTTTTGTCTCCTTGGGCAATTTTAGGCCCAAGAGAAGTCTTTTCAACAGAGTCACTTGCTGCTTACTTCTGTTGTAGAAAAAGGTCTCTACAGCACCAAAAAAAAAAAAAAAACCACAGGGAACAACAACGTGGCAAAAGTCCCCCCCCCCCATCGAGAGCATATGCGAGCTGCAATTTTTTAAAAAACAAATGATCCTTGGGAGGCCATGAGGATCATGACAATGACCATGGGAACCATATGTTTGCCCACCTCATGGATAGAAAATATAATGCCAAGGGAAAAAGGTGTGTTTTTAATATGTATTAAATCCAGTGATATAGGGAAGTCTTATGTTGCCTGTTTCCTGCAAACGTGCAGTTCCTCATTTCTGCTCTTTCAGATACTGCCTCTTTTTATCGTGGATGCCACAAACTACTTTGGCCGCATAGTAGGTAAAACAAAGAATCACTATACTATTCTAGCAGAAGAGATGAGTCAATATTATACGAAAGCTGGCAACTGCAGATCAGTTAATACAGTGGAGAAGCATGCCTTATATGGATTACATGAGGCGAATTCTTTTCACAGGTTTATTTTATTTTATTCATTTTATTGCATTTCATTTGTGTGGTGCCTTTCTCCCAGAGTAGAACCCAAGGTGGCTCCCCCCCATCAGTTTCAAAACCCTAACAATAAACATATTAAAATCCACATATATATAGCAGTATAACAGCAAATACAAATTAATGCTTAATCTTGAAAGAACTTTGCAACACACACACATACAAATAAAGATTTCAAAATATTTTTGCACTCTAATGGTAAGACCAGGGGACTTTGGCCTGAATCCAGATTATTGTTGTGTAGTACTTTTATGGGCACTTTACAAGTGAGCTATCCATCCTTTGGCCCAAGTATTGCAATGGCAGCCAGATGACTTCCAGAAGGAGCAGCCTTAATTCCATTACCATTGATCACCAGCATTGAACTATAGCAGGGGTCGGCAAGGTTTTTTTATCTGGAGCCTGTCGCTGGTCCCCAGGTCTTCTGCCGGGCGGGGGTGGGGTGGAATGGCAGCATGCGCGCTCATGCGCGCGTGTACAGCCGCCAACCCCTACTGCCACCGCCACTGCCGCCACACGCACCACCACCGCGAACGGCGGCAGCAGGACGGGTGTGGCCCGCGGGCCGTAGGTTGCCGACCCCTGAACTATAGTTTGTCTTGGGCTGCTTAGAAAGGAGAGATGTGGAGGGAAAATTACAAGTACACTAGCAACTCATAGAAATGAAACCTCTAGTCAGGTACCTACAGAACTGTCTGGTTGATTTATTTTAGCAATTGAAATTTTCTCATTTCCTCTCTTACCCATTCTCTAACCCATTCTCTTATAGGATTCAGGTGTTGGAAGTGGTACCAAAAGAAGAAGAAACTGTGTTTTATAGAGTGCATATCAAGTATATAGATGAAGGCAGAACTGGACAAGTTCAAGATTATAAGTTGCTTTACTTACCAGAGCAATTTCAAAGGTTGCCCCCTCAAGCTGTGGAGTTCATTGTCTGTAGGGTGAAACCCATTGATAATGAAGTAGAGTGGAACCCAAAGGCAAGTTTATTCTTGTTTGTTTATGCTCTAGGCCAACGAGTCATTTGCAAATCTAATGATTTTTCAAATATTGTGTTGAATTGTTTTGTGGTATATGATGATTGAGAGCCAGTGTAGTGTAGTGGTTTGACTAGGACACTGGGCCATGGGAACCCATTGGGTGACCTTGGGCAAATCACACTCTCTCAGTCTCAGAGGATGGCAGTGGCAAACCCCTGCTGAAGAAATTTGCCAAGAAATCCCTGTGATAGGTTTGCCTTAGGATCGCCATAAGTTTGAAACAACTTGAAGGCATACTGCAACAACAGCATATGATGGTTAAGGACTTAATTTTACATAAGAAATGACCAGTTAATTTTTTTCTCTTTTTCATGTGTGTTTGCAAGTTTCTGTTTGTCGTATGTAGCCTTCTGCAAAATACTAACTAGAGTAACCTATTTTTTTTAATATGATAACCTTTTAGTGTTTTTTTAAAGGTGTCACTTCCAAATTAGCTTGAGTCCCATAGTTGAGATTTTTCTTGTGTTAAAGCATCTTGTTGCTAATTCAAACTATAACATTTTTAGTTAACAACAAAGTATCAAATTCATATTAATGATACAATGGGCCTGCCTTATCAGCAGGCTAGTGATCCACAGATCGGACATCTGTCTGATCTGTGAATCACCACACAACCCATATTATCCAGTGGTAGCATGTGGTGATACAGGCATGATGGAAAGGGTACACTGTATAAAAATTAGCCTTCTCTGTAACCAAGTCTTTTTTATAATCTATAAAGCAGATATGGACAAAGAATGGCCACATGCAGCTGTTCAATTCTACTTCGTATCCCTTTACCTCTCCAGACTCCCTGCTATTTTTCTGCCCAAAAAAGGGGGAGGGTTACTTTTCATAGACGCCCCTGTGAGCAGCAGATCATCATCTTTCAGAATAAGTTGCAGGGGGGGGGGCTGCACCATTTAGTGTTTTTAAAAATCCATTTTCAAAACCAGAAGCAAACTTCTGCCTACTTCCAGGGTTTTATTGTTGCTGGGTTTGTTTTTTGTTTTGGGCATTTTTGCTCTTCAATATAGCCTCCAGTCAGTAGATTGTATGGGCAGAACATTGTCCCTTCAATCTTCTGTAGCTATACGCTTGTGGACTGGCATTCTGTTAGGAACATAAGCACATGTAAGTTTCCCTTACATGTGTAAATGTACTTTTTAAGGCACTGCAAGGGTTGATATCCCCTCCCTTTTCTGCAGACCCCCCAACACACACCGCAATATACTTAAAAGCCACTGAAGCAGCCCTGCACAGCCATTCTGTGTTCTGCAGCAAGTAGGCAGAATCAGAGAAGCATCTGACATAGATGCAAAATGATTTAGCCAGGTGCAAAATGATGACACTGAGATCCACTGGGGGCTGTCATTTTCTGATTTCATAACTCAGCTGCCATAAACCAAAAAAGGTGGGTTGAATTTGCTCCATGTGGCACACAACAACAAAATGAATGCTTCCCATTCTGCATTCAGCCATGAATAGACCCAGTTTGGAACAGCTGGGGGAGCAGCTATCATTTTGGGCAATAATAAAAGGATTCCAAGGTCATTGCAAGACAGTCTGATGCAGAGATGAACAATTTTTCCCCAACGTATCTAGAACTGCTACCATATTTGTGCCATATTTTTATCATATTCACACAGTTTCCTGCAAATTTGCTGTGGACTGACAGCTGATGGTTTGGAAACTGGCATCTAAAAGCAAAGCAGCTTCATTTATATACCGCTTCATACCGCACTATGCAGTATCTAAGTGGTTTACAACTGTAAGCTCATTGTCCCCCAACAAACTGGGTACTCATTTTAGTTACTTTGGAAGGATGCAGGCCTGAGTCAAGCCGGAGCCCTGGCTAGTATTGAACTCGCAACCTTGTGTGAGTGGCTGCAGTACAGGCATTTAACCACTGCGCCACCTAAGCTCCCTATCCACGGAATGCCACTTTGAGTAGCATAATTGTAAGCTATTCCCTTTTCCTCTGAGAATTGTTTTGTTCTTGTTTTGGCTTAGGTTACTAGATACATAAATTACAAGATTAGAGGAAAGCCACATGAAGCAAAAATAGTACTTGCTCTGAACAATACAATTTGGGTGGATCCAGTGGTATGTAATGCAACTTTGTTGTTGAATATTTTTTTCTTCTTTTAACTCTTTCTCCCAGAATGATGACTCAAGATAGCTTATTAAACGTTTCATCTAATTTTCTTATACATGCCCATGAAGTCTTCCCATCTTTGAAATTACTTTTGAAGGTAGAAGGGAATATATGAAGAGTTAACTTTCTCCATCTTCTTTGTTACACTTGTCCAACAATAAAATCAGATGCCTGTGGCTTTGTGTTTCCATCATCGGGTCTCTCTTCCTGGAACATAATGGCTGAATTACACTAGTAGTTGCATTTTTTCCAGAATCACACAGAAGTGGCAAGGGAAGGCAGACAAAATCTACTGGCTCTTTGCAGCCTATTACATCAGTATCTGACTATTTTGAGGCACCTGTGGGCTCTTCTGGATTGTCTTTTAGCCATTGTATTTTAATTGTTGGGTTACTGGATTGTCTTTTAGCCATTGTATTTTAATTGTTGTAAGCCGCCCCGATTGCCATGCAGAGGGGCGGGTTAAAAATAAAACTTATTATTATTAAAAAACTTATTATTCTCTTCTGCCACCAAGCCTGTTAAGGCCAGTATAGATGTCAGCCTTAATCTAAAAAACGTAATAAGAACTATTCATTGAAATTAGGTTTAGTATATGGGTTCCAGTTTGGATAAGATGTCATATTTATGTACGTCATACATATATAATGGGAATACCCTGTTAATACAATTTTCATTGTGTATATTAGCAGTATAACTTATCAAAACAATTGTGTTATCTCTGTACTGATTATTAGATTGAAACAAAGTAAATGTATTTCAGTGAGATTAGGGGTGGAGTGTACTCAAGCTTCCAGGTGTTGTTATTCTGAAACCTCCTCATCACTCAGTAGTGACATCACTAGGGGGGATGGACCACACCAGGTGACATCCTAAGGGGGAGATTGCACCACTGATCTTCAAACATCTGCATTTTGGCAGGAACAGGCTGTAGCATTCACCTGTGTCCCTTCAAAATGCTGTAAGACATAGTATGAGTGGGGTGAGGCTCAGTGAAAGAGAGGCCCCAGCTTTTTTAAAAAATTAATTTTGTTTTAAAAAATTAAAACACTATTTTTAAAAAAAAATCTCTAAAAGCATCACATTTTACTAAATTTTAACTTTAACCATATGAAACTATATCTGTGTAAATACATTTAGAATGTGTGTATGATTTTTTTAATGTAAAAGTATAATTTTAATTTTGTTAGTTGTTTCCCATAGTTGTATATGGGAATTACGATTTATGAGTAACATTAGCACAAAAAACATTACTAAGAATTCAGTGTATGTTATGGTATAGGAGAAGGTCAGTGGGGAGTAACACCATGAGTTACTGCACCGGGTGACACCAACCCTAGTGACACCACTGTCCCTCAGAGTTGATTATGGTGTTGATAGAGGTTGCAATTCAGCAACAACTGGAAGGCCAAATATTCATCATCCAAACGAGATAATACATTTTTAAAAACCTGTATGGAAAATCTCTTGAAACAATTAGCATTTTAATTTTCAAAAGATCATCACTGGAACAACACGCTTTTCAAAGTGGATAGTTTGGATTTTAATAAGCATTTAAAACTCCATGTCTTTATTAGTGATTAATACATGGGTTGTTCCCATTATAAGCCAGTTCAGTTCCATTTAGTGTTGTGGTCATAACTATGGTTAGGAACAAGTTGTGGGGAAAGTAACAATATGATACTGCAATAGTTACCAATGGTGCTAAAGCAAATATCACTTATACGTAACTTCACTTCTAGATTCGAATCACAAGACTTCTAGATCTGAAAACATCTATCAATGAATACAGTATTCGTTCTGAAATCCTAGCTACAGGATTGGGAGTTGATAATCCTGAACACATACATGAACTCCAAAAGTTATTTAGAAATGCTGAAATAGCCTGTGAGAAAAAAGACTTGCCTGCATTGTAAGGGAATTACCTTAAATTCTTCCTTTTTTTGACTTAATTAAGTTGTTTTCATTCTGTAAACCTCATAACTGGTTGAGATTAGAGTGAACTGAAATTAGGAGGCAATTGCTCAGCATCATATTGTAGTCATTCATAATATAAGACTTAAAAGACTGAAGTAGCCCAGGTTCCATATTCCATAGCTTTTATGGTGCTAAAAATGCAATACCATTCTTTTTTTCTGTTCAAATAGCCTTCAGGAAGTGGATTTTCAAGAATAGTGTAGTGACATTTTCTAAATGGATTAAAAATACCATGAGCATTAGTAGGTCTTTATTTAGTTGCATAATTAGGAAAAAAGGACTTTACTGTCCTGATGTCTTTTTTATGAGAATTAAGCTTTCATCATAGTCTGGACTGTTTCAAGAGGCAAGTATTGACTACTTTTAACAGAGAATTTCTTGTTTAATAAATACAGTTCCCAAATCTGCATTAGCACTGCATGTTGTATGTTTAGTTTCAGAGAGGACGGGACTGGATCAATAAACCTTTCCCATGATTTTCAAGTTCATTGTACCCCCGTCTTTCCATTAGAAGGTGGGGAAAGCATTGAGCTAATTTTGAACTGTAAGATTATGAGCCAAGGGAAGCTAGACATAGTAAAAATGAAACTGGAACGCATGAACATAGCAATACTGGGGGTGATTGTATTAAAATGGACAGAAATGGGGCACTTTAAAATCAGACAGCTACACAGTAATCTACTCAGGCAATGAACAAGTATGAAGAAACTAGGTGGCTTTCATATTAAGAAAAGATGTGGCAGAAGTAGTCAGAGGATACAATGCAAAATCAGACTGAATCATCTCAGTAAGGCTCCATGGAAAACCTATGAATATCACCATAATTCAAGTATATGCACCAACCACAGAATCTTCAAAAAAATTGAAAGAGTCTTTGAAGGAGTACAGGAAAAAATTGACAGCACACCAACACAGGACATCAAGCTGATCATAGGTGACTGGAATGCCAAAGTTGGAAGCAAAGAAGAATAAAAAACAGTAAGCAGATTCGGATTAGGCTAATAAAACGAAGCAGGTGAGCATCTGATAGACTTTTCTGAAGCCAACAACCTATTCATTGCAAACACATTTTTCATACAACCAGAAAGAAGGCTATATAGCAAAGCCATACTGGTGGCCAAGACTAGAACAGGTGCTGACTGTGGCACAGATAATGAATTATGCATATCAAAAATAAGAGTAAAACTCAAGAAGAAAATAAAAGCAGTCACCATACCAAAATATGATTTAAACGATATTTCAACAGACTTTATTGACAAAATAAGGAACAGATTTGTGCTACTAAGCAAATTCAATTTGTTTCATAAAGATCAAGTAGACAGAACATAAGGTAAAAAACAAAAATAACTTTCTGGCCTTGCAGCATTTATTTTAGTGCAAAAATTAAGACACAAAAAAGTGTTCAATTCAACAAATATTGCAGAATGTCATGCCACAAGTCTCCTTCAAAGAGAGTTGTGACATGCAGCTGTTAATACAATGCTGTGGTATATTAAAAGCTACATCTTAAATTCATAAAATATATATAGTGGTTTATTTGGATGATTTTAAAGTAATTTCACTGTATTTATCTCAACTGGCACAAATGTCCAAAGAGTCTTCATATTTGAAAGTCTTCTTCCTAAGCAATGGCATTGGCTTCAGGTAGGAATGCCTCCCAATATTTTATCAACTGCATTTGTGTTTTCAGTAATGATTCTAAATAGGCCAAGAACCAGAAGAACTATGGTCTGAAGCCAGGGACATAATAAAAGAAGAATGACGACATACACTTTTAGTAGACAAAAAGAAAGAGAAGAAACCATGGATGACAGATAAAATACTACAAGCAATAAAGGAAAGGAGAAAAGCAAAACAAAAGGAAGATATGAACAAACTAAGAACCATGAATGCAACAGTACAGTGGCTAGTGCAAAAAGATAGATAAAACTACAACAACAACAACCAGTGCAGAGAAATAGAAGTTAACAACAAAAAGGGAAAACATGAGATCTATTCCACAAGATTGGGAAATCAAAGGAAAGTTCAAGCCAAGGACCAGGTCATGTCAATAAAAATAATATAATTCAAGACCAAGAAGGAATAAAAAGACTTTGGATGCAATACACAGAAGAATTATATAAAAGAGATGACAAAATGGGCACATGGAATGAAGAGCCATATGAGGATGAACCTCAAATTCTAAAAAGATAGGTGGAAGCTGCAAAAAGAGAAATGGCAAAAACCAAATCACCAGGAATAGATTATATCCAAATTGAAGTGCTGCAGTCCACATTGACAGAGTCAATTCTAGTGCTAACCAACATATGTCAACAAATACAAAATGATGGCCAATAGATTGGAAACAATCAATACACATCCCCAATATACATCTCCATTCACAAAAAAGGAGACTGAAGCAACTAGAGGACCATAGCACTAGTCTCCCAGATAAGCAAAATTCTACTCAAAATTCTGCAACATTGACTCCAATTATACATGGAGAAAGAAATCCCAGAGGTCCAAGCAGAGTTCAGGAAAGAAAGAGGCACTAGGAAGAGCACACCAGAGGATTCCAAAAGAAAATCAGCATGTGCTTTATAGATTATAGTAAAGCCTTTGGCTGCATAGATTGTGAAAGGCTATGGAACACCCTTAAAGACGTGGGAGTGCCAACACATCTGATAGTTTTGATGAGGAATCTGTACTCAGGACAAGAGGCTACTGTCAGAACAGAACATGGATTAACAGAATGGTTCCCAATTGGCAAAGGGGTCAGACAAGGTTGCATCTTATCACCCTACCTATATATGCAGACCATATTGTAAGAAAAGCACAGAAGAAGGAAGGAGTGGAAATAGGAGGAAGGAATATCAACAATTTAAGATATACAGATGACACCATAATACTAGCAGAAAACCTCACAGACCTGGAACATCTACTAAGGAAGATCAAAAAAAAAAGTACAAAGGCAGGCTTAATGTTGAACATAAAGAAAACAAAAATAACGACCACCGAAGACTTTCACAAGTTCAGCCTAAACTACAAAGAAATAGAAATAGTAAAAGAATTTTCACACCTGTGATTAAACATTGATAGGAATGGGGACTGCAGTCAGGAAATTAAAAGATTAAGAATTAGAAAAGATCCTAAAATAGAAAGATATGCAATTGAGCACAAAAGTTAGAATCATACAAGCCATTGTATTCCCTATTACCATGTATGGATGTGAGAGCTGGACAGTTAAGAAAGAAGATAGGAAAGAAATCAATTCATTCAAGATGTGGACTGGAGAAGACTGCTGATGATTCTATGGACAACCAAGAAGACAAAAATTTGAGTCCTAGAATTGATCAAGCCACAGAAATCTCCCTGGAAGCCAAGATGGCAGAACTTAGGCTGTCATACTTCAGACATATTATGAGAAGGCATGACTCATGGCGGGGGGGGGGGGGGGAATAATGCTAGGAAAGGTGGAGGAAAGTAGAAAGAGAGGAAGGCTGCATGCTAAATGGGTGGACTCTTTTAAGGAGGTCATGGATTACAGGAACTAAGTGGAGGACAGGGAGTCTTGGAGATGGCTCATGCACAGGGTCACCATGGGTCAAAATCGACTTGAGGGCAGTTAATAATAGCAACAATAATAATATAGGAGAGGGATGGGTTCAATATTTGTCTATCTAGAAGATGGGCTTAAGGAAGAGAAAAGAACTCAAAAACAGCATATCCAGTTAGTTAGCTGATGTCCAGTTAGTGACACACATGTAGAGGTTACATCAGGGGGAGCTTCCCTGGGCCTTGGAAAGCCCCCCCCGCGCGACTGCACTGGGCGAATTTGCCCGGCGCAGCCGCGGGGCGGCCTTCCCAAGGCCCAACAGTGCCGTGGGGTCTTCCAAAATGGTGCCTGTAAATGTGTGCATGCGTGCGCGAGCGCCATTTTGGAAGCCAAAATGGTGTTGGTGCGTGCAGGGCAGCGGTGGCGGCAGCAGCAGCGGCGGGACCGGCCACGGGCTGGTCCTAAGGCCTCCGCAGGCTGCACCTGGCCCGTGGGCCGTAGATTGCCGACCCCTGGGTTACATATTGTATGCAAGGCCCAAAAGTCACTGTTGTGCAACAGACATATTTTGCTGACTATGCTGAAATTTCAGATTGAGACCAGTGTGGTATTTGAGCCTAAATTTGCTTGCTTCCTAGTGTCTGGAGAAGCAGATTTAGGGCCAATGTAGGCCAGCTGTTTGGGGCAGCACAGAATTGCCCTGGAAAGTGGTGGATTGGGGCCATGGCAACCCCACGCTGCGGCCTCGATCCTCCCTTTTGCTGCCCCAAAAGAGCGGCAAAATGCCGCTCCTTTTAGGGGTGGTAAAAGGCTGCCCTTAGAGCCAGCACTGCAGCTCTTCAGTCCCCTTTCGGAGCAATGTGTTTAAACACTGGGCTGGGAGGGCATCTTGACTCTGCGCACCGTCAGGATGGTGTCGAGGTGGGGTTGGAGCAGCCGGCACGCAGCTGACCCTCCCCAACTCTACTTCCAGGCCGGCCCTTTGGGCCAGTCTGCAACGGCCCTTAGTTTAGACTTTTGATTTTAGTGTTTAGGCAGCTGACAATTCAATGAACAAGATGAGAAATCTAGATTCTTTTGAAGCCTACTATAATACTTTCCCTCCTTTTTTCAGAAATCAATCTCAGAAGTGTGAAACAAGTGAGCAGGCCACGTCTGCACCAAGCATCTTGGACCAGGCTATTTACAGTTCACAGACCACTGTGAAACAGGTCATGTCCAATATACAAGAGGGTAATGCTTTTAATGATAGTTATTCTCAAGTAACTTTGCAAAACCATTGTAGTAAGTATGCTGCCTTGGGAGGATTGTTATTTTGGAAGATAAGATATAAACAAAACAAATAGGAACACTGGCTTTACCTATGAGATATTCATTTTCAGTAAACCTCCTACACTTGTTGTTCCTCCCATTTGCTCTGATAGGCATGATGAAGTTCATAGTAACAGCCATCAGGGGAGCAATCCACAAACAACTCCATAGAGGTAACAAACATAGAGAATCAAAGCAGGCATAACACAGGAAAGGAAAGGCACAGAGGAAAGGAGGGGGCTGCAATCAACAATTCTCTGCCTCTCCACTCCAGTACCATGAAGGTATCTTAGTTCTAAGCAGGGAGGAGATTTCCCCATCCACTGCTGAAAATGAACATCTTGCAGGTAAGGCCGGTGTTCCTTTTTTAAGCAGTGGAAGGGAAACTTCTTAGAATGGGACATATAAAAGCTCCCAATCATTGGGTAGAAAGAACTGAAAACCTCTAAGAAGACACTACCTGCAGCAGAATACTTCTGCTGAATGAGGCCTCCCAAGAGATGGAAGTATCCAAATAGCAGTGGACAGTGAAGAACAAATGTCAGCCCTGCAAATTTCTACTAGGGGAGCATTCATAGTAGATGTAGCAGCATTACAAGTAAAATGAGCAACAACCAAACCAGGCAAAGCAACCTCTGTGACTGAGTAGCATATAGTGATATAGGCCTTAATCCACCTAGCCAAGATGGAAGGTGATAGCTTCTTACCCATAGTAGTGGGTTGGAAAGAGTCAAACAGACTGTTGGAGACTCTGAAAGGATGGGTACATCTGATATAAATTTTAAGAGCTCTACATATCCAAGTATGCCAGGACTTCTCTATGGGTCTGACTGGTTGAGTACATAAAGAAGGAAGAATGATGATCTGTAAGCTGAAAAACAGAGTTAACTTTGGGCATAAAGGAAGGAGCCAGTCTTAAGGCATCTGAATCAGGACGTAATGTGCACAATTCTTTTCAGGCCAACAATGGCTGTGAGAGTTTATTGCAAAAATAGCATTAGCAAAAATAAAACTACAAAGTCCAATAGTATTTCACTTTAGCCAGAATGGCTAACAGGAACAAAATTATAACTGCTACATTGTGAAAAATTAGTCAAGCTACTGTATCTGCAAAATAGTTTTCTAGCTATTCCATTCAGTTTGAAAGTTGGAAAAGAACTGGCTCCTTTTCCCAAAGACACAATCCCAGCCCACATTTCTCCACCTTCTTTGGGTGTAGCCTTTCAGGCTAATTGGATGATTTTTCATGACGTGTTTTAACCAAACCCCTTTTTGTTCATATCCCATCATGTGACTGATATTCTCAAAACATTCTTTGTTATTAAAAACCCTTCTATAAATAAAACTCTTTCTCACAATATTTTAGCTTGTTAACTAGCCTTTGTTTTGACTCTCAAACACCTGGGCTGGTTGTTATAAACTTAGACTCAAAAAACAGTTTTTCTCATCAAGAAAAAACACAAACACACATCTTTACATTTCAAAATCTTAACATTGACTATATATCCCATCAAAACCTGACAAAAAGAAGGCTTGCAAAAACAGACTGGGGAGAGGAGCAAGTGGTGTTAAATGTGGAGTTTTTTCCATGGGAAAAAAAATGCAAATCAGACTGGGAACCTCTTACACACACACACTTGTTTGTTTTAGGACCTTTCTTAGCAGTACTAGTGTATTCAGCTGTATATAAGTTGACCGAGGATTTTAGGGTCACTTTTGGGGCATAAATTTCTCGACTCATAGTCGAATATGTATGGTAATCTACTTTGATTTTTTTGTTTGTTTGTTCTGTTTTGTTTTAGATGATAGAAAGAGAGAGGAAAATAGCTACCTATTCAGAGCAAGGCAAGAACATGACTGGGTTGTTCATGGGATGCTCCCTACTACCATGAACTTCATCCTGCCTATCAGAGCAAACTGAAGGAAAAATCCACTGCAGGAGGTTTCCCATCCACTTCTGGAAAGCTAACCATAAACAGAAAGGATTTGGATAAAGAGCTAATATAACTGAATACTTTTTAAATGTTATTTTGCTTTCTCTTGTCTAAAACTACAGTGGTGTAGCTTTCTCTCAAAAGCGCTGAACCTAGTTAGTGTATGTCACCACATATAAACACAGGTATAGACTTGTATACAAAATATGCTAAGAAAAGGAGCTTCTGCAATTGAAATACTGTATTTACATAACTGGATAGTCTAATTTATAAACACTAGAATGTATAAACCCTGGTTTCTAATTATTCCTGTTTAAGATGTACTGAGAGCAGTTATTCATGTTTTTCTTTTGTAAATGGTATTTTCTATATTAGAATTCAGTTTTTTTCTGGCAAGGTGTAGTCTGTTCAAAGAACTTGGCAGTAACAGCATCACTGCATAGTATGAAAGGTTGGAACTGAATGCTGTGAATCTGGTTCAGAAAAGTAACAAAAGACAAACCTATCCTGCTGTTTTCTTTTATTTTTCACCATGAAAATATTTCTCTGCATCAAAGTTAATCTCCACCAGCCATTCTGTTTCCTCCCCCTTTCCATTTATCAACCTGGGAGTTCTTCCCATTCAGCACTATTTTTTATTGAAGTGTGATTACTGTGTATGCTCTAAAATTAATTTGTTTTATCCCTTAATTTAGATGGAATGGTTCAAAGTGAGAAAGGATCTGAATCTCTCCAACCTTCTAATGAA
Source organism: Phrynosoma blainvillii (assembly GCA_026167975.1). NCBI lineage: Eukaryota > Metazoa > Chordata > Lepidosauria > Squamata > Phrynosomatidae > Phrynosoma > Phrynosoma blainvillii. The sequence goes on along the minus strand of JANUYF010000007.1, from coordinate 15,769,781 downwards.
TGGTATCTGAATTTTATTTATCTGTACATCTCTTGGGGGCCCCAGGAAAGGCTGAGATAGATACTTCACATACATAAAATATCATATCTATAACCTGCCCCATCTCAAGACTCAGGAGAAATGCTTTTTTCTGTTATTTTCCCTCCATCCAAATGCCAGTTCTACACTGTTTCAGAAATAGGCCCCTATGTGGTTTTGGCATGTCTAACATGACTTACGGCTGATGCAGACCAGCTGTTTGGCGGATCGGGAACCCCACGCCACAGCCCCGATCCTCCCTTTTGCCACCCTGAAAAGAGCGGCAAAATGCCGCTCCTTTTAGGGGCGGCAAAAGGCTGCCCTAAGAGCCGGTGGCGCAGCTCTTCAGTGCCCTTTTGGCGCAGCATGTTTAAATGCTGCGCCGGGAGGACGTACTGACACTGCATGCTGTGTGTACGGCCGCGTGGCATCAGGAAAGCGTTGGGGTGGGGTTGGGGTGGCCGGCGTGCAGCTGCACCGCCCCAACTCTACCCCCAGGCCGGCCCTTTGGGCTGCTCTGCAACGACCCTTAGACACTTCTGCCATCTTAGTTATGTCTGAGGATGCTGCCCCAAAAACCTTACCTTTGGAGCCTGGCAGCACCCCAACTCATACATTTTCAGGGTGCTGTAGATTGGGGCACTGGGAAATTATGTTTGCAGTGTACTCCCAGTCAAGTACTAGGACAAAGATGGTAAAGAATAAGCAGCTAGAGAGACCTCCCAGGGTCCTGCCCCAACTACTTGTCTCAAGGTGGCCAACGACCAGGAGAGCACTGCAGATTACATTCCCAGTGCCCTAACATCTAACGTCACAGAAACACTTGCCTCGCTGCAAAGATAGGTTTTCAGTGTCATGTTCAGTTGTTAACCACATCATAGTATGGATTTGGGATTTGTTGTACAAAAAAATCTCATTTACCTTCCCTATATTGGGGAAAAGGTGGGATATAAGTAAATATTTTTTAAAAAACTACACTTATGGCTCTACCTACTGAAATCTTTGAATCAAGAGTTACTGACCTTCCCTGTAAACAGGAGCACTGGATTATATATGAAATCTATAATTTAAAACCACATGAACTCTAAGTACTTTTCTTTTAAAATTTTAGCTTCCATCCAGCAATAAAATGGTTTGAAAAACAGGATGTTATTGTTCTGAAGATAAAAGTACAAAATATCACTAGTTACAGCTGCAAGTTTTTTACACAGAGGATCATTTTCAGGTAGAAAACAATATCAGTACAAAATTAGCATATAATTTTAATCTCCATATGATAAACTAATATTTAAAAATCTATTCAGTGGTTCTGCAGAAGGCAAGTTCTATTTGGCTGATATGGAACTGAAGGAAAATATAATTGAAGAAAAATCAAGTTGTGTGCTTAAAAGTAATGAGGCTGTAATTACCCTTGCAAAGGAGAAGGAGGGATCTTGGTGCCACTTGCTGAAACAGAAGGTAAGTTGTAAAATTGGCTTACAAACCTTTTTAAAAAATGACATAGTATACTGAAATATGTAATATATTTGTTAACAGAACCCGCATGTGTCTTTTGAGTTTGATTACTTGGAAGATTCTGAAGAAAGAAGCCCTTTCCCAATTGGTAAGCTGATAATTACATCGCGAATACACATTATTTGGTGGTGGCTATCAAGGCATAAACCACTTCTGTCTGTTTCTTTATAACAGGCATGGGTAACTGTTGAAATTAATGATCACATTGAGCCCCAAGGATACCTTGAAAACTTTACTGTCTGAAAAAAAATACAACTTTTGCCCCCAAATGCCTTCTAGGCTTACAGGGGGTATTTTTGCCCAATTTTGGGGCTCTCTTGGACCATTTTAGGCCCAGGAGATGGTTGCTCCTTTCCCAGTCGCCGAAAGGGTGGATTGGGGCCAAGGCGTGGGGCAGCCTCAGCCCCAATCCTTGGCTGCTCAGGGAGAAGCCCTGAGTCACTTCTAAGAGCTCAACAAGTTCTAGCAACCACCCTCTGTTCTTCAAGTCCACAGCTTCATGGTTAAACAGGAAAGTCATCTCTCCCCAACCCAGAGGCTAGTTTACCTAAGCACATTAATAGACTCCAGAAAAGATTGTATTGCCCCCTCTCCAGAGAAAATAATAAAAAAGAGGCTCCTCTTCAGAACAATAAAGACAGTAGACCTGATGCCACTAACACATATAAATGCTTGATGATTTCCTGTATTTAGCTCTCCACTTAGTCAAGTTTCCATTCTTGTCCCCTACAGTGGCTCCTCTGACTTTTTCAGACATTTATAGTCAATTGTCAACACATCAAGATACATATACCCAGATACATATACAGATAACCTGAAGTTAGATTTTCTCTTACGTGGTGGATACACAACCTCTCTCTAGGAGTTTCCTTATAAGATCTTCTAAGAGTAGTTCTTACCACAGATGGCAGCCTCCTGGGCAGTGGAGCCCAGTTCCCAGGCCTTTCAGTTCATGGGGTCTGGACCCAAACAGAACAGGCCCACAGTACATACCAATTAGCTGGAACATACTGCCATCAAGTTAGCACTCCTTCACTTCCCCTCCCCCCCCCCAAAAAAAAAGTCCTCAGAGGAACACATTCTTTTCCGAACAGAGAGTAAAACTGCAAAATCATACTTAATCAGGCAGGGAGGATTTTACTCTCTCCCCCTACACAATGAAGCCCATTAGCTCCTCTCTTAAGGTAGAGGAGAACATCCTCTCCGTCCAACCACATCTTACTCTGAGCTCTCTGAACAAAGCGCCACACGCTTGAGCCACCACACTAGATCTGTAGGTATGGAGCCTGGAAATAACTGTCTTTCAACAGCTACAGACACAATTAAGAGACTTATAGGTCAATCTCTTCACATCAGACACAAACCAAGAACACCAGCTTCTACTACCTCAGAACAGAAGCTTAGGATAACTTCCAGACAAACTGATCTCTGGACCTGTTGTATGCCTTCCCACCATATCTTAATTTCAATAAGGCTTTTGACAAAGTTCACCGTGATATTCTTGTAAAGAAGTTAGCAAAATGTGGCCTGGACAGTGCTACTGTTAGGTGGATTTGTAATTGGCTGACTGTCCAAACCCAAAAGATGCTCAGCAATGGCTTCTCTTCATCCTGGAGAGAGGTGACTAGTAGAGTGCCACAGGGATCTGTACTCGGCCCTGTGCTATTCAACACCGTTATCAATGACTTGGATGAAGGAATAGAGTGGATGCTGATTAAATTTGCAGAAGATATCAAACTGGTAGGGCTTGCTAATTTCCCAGAGGACAGGATTAAACTTCAAAATGACCATGATAGATTAGGCTAGGCAAAGCTAACAAGATGAATTTCAACAGGGAGAAGTTTAAGGTTCAGTCTACACCTAGTCAGAAAAAAATGAAATGCACAGATAGAGGATGGGAAACATTTGGCTGGACAACAGTTCATATGAAAGGGATCTAGGAGTCTTAGCAGACCACAAGCTGAACATGAGTCAGCAGTGTAATGCAGTAGCCAAGAAAGCCAATGCAATTCTTGGTTGCATCAACAGGAGTATAGTATCTAAATTGAGGGAAGTGATAGTACCACTCTATTCTGCTTTGATGTCCTGTTCTGGGTACCTCAGTTCAAGAAGGATGTTGACAAGCTGGAACATGTCCAGAGGAGGGCAGCCAAAATGGTGAATGGTCTGGAAACCATGTCCTGTGAGGAGTGGCTTAGGGAGCTGTGTATGTTTAGCCTGATAAAAAGAAAGTTAAGAGGGGAATCATGTTTAAACATTTGAAGAGATGTCGCATCAAAGATGGAACAGGCTTGTTTTCCATGGCTCCAGAGACTAGGACAAGGAGCAATAGATTCAAACTACAGGAAAAGGGATTCCACCTAAATCTCAGAAGGAACTTGAGAGTGGAATATGCTGCCTCAAAGTGTGGTGGAGTCTCTTTTAGAGGTTTTTAAACAGAGACAGTCTATTGGGTTGGTGTTCCTGCTTGGCAGGGGGTTGGACTCAAGGGCCCCCATGGTCTATTTCAACTCTGTGCTTCTATGACCAACACTCCTGATTTCTGGAATACTCAGGAAGACCAGGCAGGAAAAAGCATAGTGTCCTGCAGGGCTGGGTTCTCCTACCTGTTAGCCTTGACTCTCTACCTGTCAGGAGTTGTACATGCTTTTGTCCTGCCATAATATAGCAATGAAATATGTAGTATTGATAGCATGTTTTAACAGTGTTTTAATACTGTGCTTTAGAATTGTAAACACAGTCCAGGTCCCGAGATAAGCCAGGAAAAGAGGAGAGCATGTCTATCTGCAACAATAAAGAAGTAATTTTCTTGCCACCTTCTCTCCCACATCCTATTTATGCTGGGGTAATTCCCTTTCATGAATGGGTGAGAATCTGTGGCTGAGAATGGCACATTGGGGAACTTATGGTGAACATACATTCTAGCCAAGAAGGAGCCAACCAGCTCTACTCTAAGGTGGCAAGACCATTTCCCTTTTGCTGAGGATCTTCCTTTTCTCCTTATCTATTTTTTTGTATTGGGAATGAACTGAGGAGGAGCCAGGGACCAAACAGGAAATTTCTTAGAACATGCAATCCCTTGCTTCTTCTGAACAGCGATAGGGATGGCTCCTTCTTGGCTGGAGCTTCATGGTAAGTTCTCCATTGTGCCAACTTGTGCATAGAAGACTTTTATAAATGTGTGTTTGTTATTTTCTTACATTAGGCACAGCTATTAAGAGAAGACATAAGACTGGTAAAGTGGTCTGTGAAGAGGAACAAGAATCCTTTCAGCACAGTGATACAGATAGTGATGTGTCCACTGATTAATTCTGGTTTGGAGTTGAAGATCTGGATTTTGTTTTTGGCATGAGAGCATACATTGAGACTTTGCAAACATATATTTAGACCAGGGGTAGGCAACCTTTCCCCTTTAAGGGCCGAGGGACTTCAGCTCCCAGAATCCCAGGAGCTATTGGCCAACATGGGACTATTGACCAACATGGCTGAGGCTTCTGGGAGCTGAAGTCCCTCGGCCCTTAAAGGGGAAAGGTTGCCTACCCCTGATTTAGACATTAAAGGTTCAAACAGTGTGTGCTGTTCTTATAGTGGCAGAATCATAGCTTTTCAACAATCAGGACAGTTGTACATTTTGACCATGATTTTGAAAGGGCAAGGGATGAAGCTATTTGCTCTTTTGATAATTATCATAAGGTGTAATCCTACACATGCTTATTTAGTTTTTTGCTAACTGCAGTGAGACTTAATTCCATGTAAACCCATTCAGGAGGAGATGTATTTAGTTAAGATAAACAGCAGTGAGGACACTGTGATGGGAATCCCTTCAGTAACTAAATTTAAGGATAAATATTGGCTGGAATTCACAGTTGCAGTTAAAAATGCATAACCTAGAGTTATGCATCCATAACTGATTTTTATTTACAATCCCTACATATTTAATTTTGTAGGGAATACATAGGGATTGTAAAAGGCACCCAATCCTTTAAATTACAGGTAGCAGCCACTGCCAATGACGGGTCTGTTCTGTTGATCAGGAAGAAGCAGCCGGAAGTTTCCACCCCATTATTGTGAACAATTTCTGGTGCAAGGAAGGATTGCAACAGGGATCCTGTTTCTGACTGTCACTCAAGAGATCTCTTGCAGGATAGGGGTGGAAATTTCAGTCTGCTGCATCCTAATTGAGAAGACAACAGACTCCTCTTGCTCACAGTGGCTGCTGCTGTTAAGTCAGGATACCATGGGTGTGGGGGCCATGCACCTATATACTTTGTGTATATGTTTGGACAATTGCAAATATGGCCTTGAATTAAATTGTACTTTATCTTCCTTATCAGGATTTTTTTTACATGTCCTTAATCCTACAGAGTCAAGTCAGGAGCTCAACATTGACACTAAAGCTTTTTGTTGTGCCTCAGTATAGTAGTAAGGGGCCATAGCCATGAAGAATTTATAGAACTACAGGTTACATTATAAAAACCTTCAGTTTAATTTGTCCCTTGTGTTACATGAAGGGTGCCTTAATTCTTTTAAGTAATACTTCTTTTTCTTCTATGAAGTACACAGACACATCTCTGTGCCAGCTTTCTGCCATTTGTCATATAGCAAAAGAATTCTGTTCTTCAAATTCTGTTCTTTAATCAAAATGAGTATTGATTAAAAAGAGACTTAACTGCAGGACTTAGGTCCAAAACACAGTGCAGAAATAATCCAGTTTGAAACTACTTTAACTGCTATGGTTTACTGCTAGGGAATTCTGGGAATTGTAAATTATTGTGGCACCAGAGCTCTCTGACAGAGAAGGGTAAATGTCTCACAAAACTACAGATCCCAGGATTCCCTAGCATTGAGCCAGGGCAGTTAAAGTAGTCTCAAACTGGATTATTTCTGCACTGTGTTTTGGACCTTAGTGACTTAAAAGCATTTTACTGATATAGTAATGCTCTCAGGGATTGCTGTAATAATGGGGAAATAATAGATGCAAACACTTGACATTTGTATAAAAATCTGGATTGTAAGTGAAAGTAAGTGAAAGTATTGGGGATGGAAGAGTATTTTGCAACATGCTTGGCCTAAATTAGCTAACTCATTGAATCTGGGATTTTCCTATGTGTTGACTCACAGTTCAGCAGGTGATTGAATGGATCTACTATAGTCTTTTGTTTTCAACAAAGTCTATTGTCTTCAACACAGCAAAATTTCCATCCAGATCATAGTCTCTCTGATGATTTTTAAAGGGCTGATTTAGCACATCTTCAGGTACCAACTGGAATTGCTGCTAATCCTGCAATTAAATGTTTTTCTACTCTGTGTCATCAAACATGTGAAACTATAGTAGTTTACTCCATGAAATTAAGATTTCAGCAGGAGTTGAGTTTTTCTTATGAAATGATTGACCCACATAGTTGTTCAAATGTTTGACCTGTACTAAAGCAAATTGCTTCGGTATCTCATTTAATTCTGGCCTATGTTGTTGCTGCTGTTATTATTTTATTTCCCACATTTCTTCCAATATAGGGACTTAAGGTGACTAATGTTAATTCTCAACTGTCTTCAACTTTATTTACTGCAGCATACCACTTGTGTTTATTGGTGTGACAGATTAAATTAGACTTGGAAAACTGGAGCTAGACTGGATGTTGCATAGTAGAACTTTTAAGGCAGTTGTGAGCCTCTAGATCAGGGACAGGCAACCTTTTTGAGACCTGGGCTGGTCTCCCGTCGCCCAGGTCTCGGCTGGGCCAAGGGGGGGGGAATGGCGGCGCGCGCGCACCCTCCTCCACTGCGCGCGACCCCCCTGCGCACGCGGCTGCAGCCGCCACGGCACATGTCGCGGCCACCATTTTGGAAGTCCAAATCGTGACGCGTTTGCGCATGCTCAAGAGTACTGCGCATGCGCAAATGCGTTGTGGCCACCATTTTGACTTCCAAAAATGGCGACCGCAGTAAGCGCGGCCGAAAACACGCCCTGAAGGCGGCGAGCGGCAGCGGCAACCTACGGCCTGGGCTGGTAAGTTCGGGGCCCGGGGCCTTAACCGGCCCCCGGGCCGTAGGTTGCTGGTCCCTGCTCTAGATACTTTGGGGCTAACTACCTAGACCAATGATTCCCAAACTTTGGTCTTCCAAATGTTTTGGTCATCACCTACCAGAAGCCCTAGATGGCTTGGCCAGCAGTCAGGAATTCTGGGAGCTGAAGTCCAAAATATCTGGAAGACCAAACTCAGGGAACCACTGATCTAGACCGATGACAGATGTAGGCCACACTTGTCTCCGCTTGTTTTAAAGCTATAATCCTGTGCAAATGAACTCACTGGGACTTCCAGGTACATATGCATAGGAGAGCACTGTAAATTACTCCCACTTCAAATGTTTGAATTCAGTATAGTATTTCAGTACAATGTTATGAAGAAAGAGCTATTTTATCTCTTCTCTCTTGTTACTTTTTTCTTAAAATCCTATGTGGGTGGAATGGAGCAAATTTAATTGAGACAAGGCATCAGAAGATAAAAGAGTGAATTGGCTTCTTGAATACATGATGGGCTTTTCATGTTAAACATTTAAAAAGCCGTGACTGTATTTGGTTTGTACTTTCTCATTTAGCTCTTAGCAAAGCACATTTGGCATTACAGTTCCACAGAATCCTGCTGCAGTGTGTGCTAATGGAGAAAACCATATTGTAATAGTTGGTTTTGTTAATCCATACTTGATTTTCTGTTTGAAAAGTTATGACTGTTATTTTGTACCTTATAATATTAAAAAGCACTCTTAAAGCTGCCTCGTGTTTGCTGGAAATATTTAGAAACTTTATTTTATATAGATAGCATAATATATATAAAAAATAAACAAATGGCATTCACAATACACCAGAAGTCAGTAATGTTGGAATGTTGAGTTTTGAGGCTGCCCAGAAAATTTTTTACCATCCCCCATCAACAAAGTCCCCCACGATATTCTGGAAAAGAAGCTAGTAAAATGTGGGCTAGACAATGCAACTGTTAGGTGGGTTTGTAATTGGTTGAATGGCCAAACCCAAATTGTGCTCAGCAATGGTTCCTCTTCATCCTGGAGAAAAGTAACCAATGGGGTGCAACAGGATTCTGTCCTGGGCCCAGTACTAGTTCACATCTTTATCAGTGATAGATGAAGGAATAGAGGGCATGCTTATAAAATTTGTAGATGACAGCAAATTAGGAGTAGCAGCTAATATCCCAGAGAGGATCAAAATTCAAAATTACCTCAATAGATTAGAAAGCTGGGCCAAAACTACCCAAATGAATTTCAACAGGGAGAAATGTAAGGCAAAAAATAAAAATGAAAAATGAAATGCACAGATATAGGATGGGGACACCTGGCTTGAAAACAGTACATATGAAAGGGATCTAGGAGTCCTAGTAAACCACAAGTTGAACATGAGTCAGCAGTGTGATGTGGCAGTTAAAAAAACTAGTGCAGTTCTAGGCTGCATGAATAGAAGTATAGTGTCTAGATAGAGGGAAGTAATAGTGCCATTCTGTTCTGCTTTGGTCAGACTTCACCTCGAATATTGTGTCCAGTTCTGGGTATCACAATTCAAGAAGGATGTTGATAAGCTGGAGCATGACCAGGAGGGCATCCAAATTAGTGAAAGGTCTGGAAACCATGCTTTATGAGGACACACTTATGGAACTGGGTATGTTTAGCCTGGAGAAGAGAAGGTTAAGAGGTGATATGATAGCCATGTTTAAATATTTGAAAGGATGTCATGTTGATGGAGTAAGTTTGTTTTCTGCTGCTCCAGAGAATAGGAGACAGAACAATGGATGCAAACTACAGGAAAAGAGATTCCACCTCAACATTAGGAAGAACTTCCTGGCAGCAAGAGCTGTTTGACAGTGGAACACACTCCCTCGGAGAGTGATGAAGTCTCCTCCTTTGGAGGTTTTTTAAAAAAGGCTGGATAGCCATCTGTCAGGTATGCTTTGATTGGGAATTCCTGCATGGCAGGGAATTGGACTGGATGGCCCTTGAGGTCTCTTCCAACTCTATGATTCTGTGATTCTAATTATAAAAAAACCAACTCTCTGGTATGCCTGTCAAAAGAAATCCAAGTGCTGTGTGTTTGAATCCGAACTCAACCCTTTAGAGCTTTAGTTTATCCTGGTCAGTGGTGATTACCTTACTAATGATCTCTATTATGATACACAACACTACTGATCACATGAGCAAAGTGTAGAAAACATTGTAAGAATCTGATTAAGGAAGGGATTATAGCTTCTGATTGAATATACACATAAGAGACAGACAGACAAGATTTCAGAAGTTCCACTTCCTTTTTAACAGCTTCAAGAGCAGGAATCATGTTAAGGAAGTAACAGTATCACTTTATTCTACTTTGGACAGACCAAACCTGACAAGCAGTGTCCAGTTGTGGCCACCACTGTTTAAGGATATTAAACAGCTTTCCAGAGGTAAAAGGTTTGGAAATGAATGGTTGAGGGAGCAGAGCATGTTTAACTTGGAGAAGAATGAAAGGTTGTTTGATAGCTATCTTTTAAGTATCCGAAGAACAGTCAGGTGGAGGGTGAGAATGGGTTTCATTTCTGATGTTACAGAGAATAGGACATAAATTAATTAGATAACAAAACTTGATCTCATTGTAAACATTAGCAATATCAACTAGGACACAGTGGCTGAAATCCTACATTGTTGAGAATTACAAGACAGATGATGAGAGATTGAGTGGCCAACTCTCATAGATACTTTGATTCCTTGACTAGTAGTATTGGTGAAGCACTAGACTAGATGGCCCTTGGGTTATCTCTTTCAACTCTTGGGTCTATAAAACAGCAAAAATAACAAATAATGCTGGTGGCAGCTTAAAACATTTAGCATGCCAGATCATTGACTGTGTTAGCACAAGCTTCTGGGAGTTAGGCTAAAAAGACTAGGCGTTTCCATCCCTGCTTTGATTATTAATATTTTAGTATCAATAAATATTATTCCACAGTAAAAGTCACAAGCACCTTTACTATCTTTCCTTTTAAAACAGAAAAAGAAATCACCTTGATAATTAGGCTTCTAGGTGAATCATTTCTATGCCCTCCCTGGGCCTCCAAAGATCCAGAGGTACAGGATGTTGAACTAGAACTATAAGGATTAGGATGCAGACATTAATTCTTTGGCCAAAAAAATATTTGGGACACTTGTCTGCCCTGGCCATGATGCTAGATTGACTTTCCTTTAGATCTTGTGATCATTACCCAAAAATACAGTCCACTGAACCGTGAAACATTGCTTCAGTGCAGAAAAACCAATCCCTACCATATATCTGAAATATTCAATGAGAAGCTTAGCCTATAAACATTTCCAGACTGTGTTGATCAAGTCCTAGAAGAATGCAATTGTAGGTATGCCCTCCTTGGTCCTCCAAGGACAGGTGTTTGCCCAACTGTCATTCCTTGAGTGTCAGATCTTTACATATTTGTAGGATATGGTTAATACACTAGATTTTAGCTTTGTGTTTCTATGTTTGTTTGCTGATAAATGGTACTGTAATACAGATCTGTCCATTGCCAAAGGAAAAACAGAAATGTCCAAACTAATGAAAGTTGGAATGCTTTCTATTTTGATTTCCAAATTTGAAATCAACAACCGGAAATATTCAGGGTTTTCTTCTTCTGCATTCAGATACTTCCTTATGATATTACTAGTCTTTGAGTTGTAAGTGCTGTAAAACTATATGTAACAGCAAAATAACAGATTTAAATATGGCTGAATACTTTTTCAGGGCACTGGCTGCCTCGCAAAAGTTCCCTAATTTTCAGAGAAATTAGAGCCATGGAAGTGAAATGATGCAGCGTGTCTCCAGAGCCATTTGGAGGATTGTGCCTTTCTAGGTATGAGGTGATTAGTTTTCCTCAATAACTCCTTCTGGTGGAACAACTTCCATCAGCATCTGAAGATGCATAGTAATGGGTTCTGAAATAAAAGTTTTCAAAGGTTAGAGACCACCTTTAGAAAGACACTACTATTTTTATAAGCACATCCCCCCTTTTGCACATAATTATTTCTTAATCACATTGACATCATGAATGAGTGTGTGACCAGTATTTTTTGCCCCCCACGGTCACACGTAAGCATGAGAAGTCCCAAAAAAGTATGGCTTATTGAAGAACAGACTATGACTGGCATCCTGGTAGTGGTCTTGTCTTCTTTTTTCAGTGCAGAGGTTGGTGGCCTCTTTCTCTTTAATTTCTGAAGTCCCACCCCACCACCCCAAAATACACTGCTTCCCTGCAGCACCTGCTCACCACAGACACCTTGTTGCTCATGGAGAGCAGAAAAATGCCTGGCTATGTTCCCATAGCTAGATGCAGATTAATGACATCACCAACTGAGACCTCCAGAGGACTCCAGAAAATCTCAGCAAAAGAGATCCTCAGTCTGCCTCTGGCTACAAGAACATAGGCACTTCTCTTATCTCCCCACTCCCCAACTGCAGTGGACAGTCATGGGGGGGGGCTACTACAAGGGTGAGTCTTGGGGTGATAACAGAAGATGTAGCTTCACATGCAGAACTCTTACACTACACTCAACAATGTGGGATGTCCTAGATGACATTGCTAATATTTTACAATGGTACCAGGTGGTGTATCTAATGCAGAGCACTTCAAATGATTTTAAAATTATCCTAACTGCCTGTCCCCCTCCATTGAGCTAAGTGGGTGTTCCAGAAATGGCAAGAACCGTGTCTAGAATCAGTAACTACCAACCCACTAAAAAAGTAGGTAGAATAATAATCTGTTCAACTGGACTTCTAGTGCCATTTAGTTCTATTTACATACATATTTTAACTTGACAAACTAAGCATGGATATCCCACAACCATTTTAACACAATGAAATTGGAAATTATAATTTTTGGCTGCGTGGCATCTGCCTACATTTCAGACATTTTCTGAAGAGTGATTCATTATGAACATCAACATATTAGCACTTGAAAGACCATTTGATGCCATAAAAGGGGTAATTGGGGCTTGTTTGCAAATTTCATTATGAAAAGAACAAATTTTAAAGATGGACCATGAAATAAAAAACAGAGATAACCCTCAATTCTATATCATCTCAGTGTAGGATAAAGATCACTAAGCAGACTACACTGACCACTACATCATCCACTCCCAACTTTAGAGAACTAAAGATGCCTCACACAGGCAGTCTGTGCTTCAGTGTCAGCAAGCAGGGTCAAAGAAGGCTGGCAACCCCACTCATAGCCAGATGCACAACAAGGACATCAGCAATTTGTGAGGGTTCTCCAGACCTCTTAGCAACCGTTACACTTGACAGAAGGGATTGTCAGATGCTTCTCTGAAACCTGAATGCCTGCATAAGGTGGCTTCAGAGTTTTGAAGGAGGACCGGAGGGGGGCTTTCAGCACTGTGCAGAGAGGACGAGAGCATCAATCTATGCAGCTCCTGGAAAAATACATTTTCACACATAAAATACTGTCTTTTATGTCTCCCCTGAATTTTGGCCAATCTCTGTTGTCTTAAATTCTATACATATATGGGAAGGTTAAATTAATTAACTAATAATTCAAATCAGAAATTTCCCTGGCTGAGGGCTCCGATAAGTTTGTTAACAAAGGATCCGTATATGAAAGTAAATCCACATCATTCTGGAAAAATGGTTGCCATCTGTTTTCTGGAAGGGCTCCTATGCCTTTATCTGGCATACAGTTCTTAAAGCCAGAAAAGGTCTTGCAGAAAAGATGTGGCACTGACTTAAAAACCTCTGTTTGTTGCATTTTAGACCTCAGAATAATTTACAATTTTATACTGATGCTATCAAGATGAGTCCCATTTTATTTGAACTATTTATAGCAGGGGTAGGCAAACTGTCCCCTTTAAGGGCTGAAGGACTTCAGCTCCCAAGCAACAAGTGATTTGGGGTGAGAAACATCCCCACTCCTAGAAGTTACACAAATTGCTCATACAGGAAGCCCCCACCTTTTGACACCCCATTACCTGATGGCTTGCTCTTTCGATGCTTGCAAATTGAGGATAAATTCCATTAATCTGACATGGGATCCACTGATTCATCTGTTCTTTTTGTCTATGGATGGTTACTTGGGATCAACCATGCACACACACACACACACACACACACACACACACAAATTTGTACAGCGAGTTGAGGAGGGGGAAGGCACCAAGCTGACTGAGAGACTTTGCAAGCAGTGCATAGACACAGGGACAGCCCCAAACAACCCACGGAAACTCCCACATGTTCCCTACATGGGTTCTGTTTTTTGACCAATTCCAGTTTCTGATAGTACTGCAGCCCCTAACATATTAGATAAGCAGAGGCTTCTTGTACTTCATTGAAGTGTACATTAATTCAGATAATTGCAGTCAGGTTAATATTTTCCTCTAACTAAACTTATGCATCCCATTCATGTCTGTTTAAGAAACTCAACTATCAATCTGCCCCTTTTCTTTTACAGCAGGATTTTCCCAGTAATCCCAGATCCATTTTACAAAATGTAAACACATTTTTCTTAGTAAGAAATTGCCCAAGAAGAAACATATACTCACTTGAGATTTTTTGAGCCCAATCAAATTTAAAGTGGATGAAAAGTACATAAAAGATAAGTCCACTAAGAATAAACAGGACACAGTACAAATATGGCAGCTCAGGTGCAGTGATAATGGGTGCCAGAACCAGTACGACAGCAACAAATGCCACAATGATGGGGATGATAAGAGGGACCTGCAGCAGAGAAATAACACCGTGAGAAATTTCACTCTGATGGTGTACACTCTGAATGAACTACAAGTGTGAACACTGTTGGTAGAAGGAAGCAAGTAGAAGATCTGCACTGGAGGAAGAATAATGCCAGAGATAGTACTGTAAAGGAAATATATACTGAGGGCAATGTATAATTTCCTATGCCCATACATAGGCAGACAAGAATAGATTTTTGTCTGAAAGGACTTGTGAACTTACTTCTGGTACTGATCACAAATTCCCCTGGGGAAGAATATTCTATGCCTGGTGGAAATGAAAACTGCTTAAACTGATGTGTTGTTGTGGATCAACACAGCTGCCTACATCTTTGGACGTTCTTTGCTGAGGAGGTTATGGAGACAGTCCTGATGACTAACTGCACTTCATAATTTAGTACTGCACCACTGTACTTACACGGATAGGCCTCTCAAGTTCTTTTCTAGTAAAACGCATGACGATAAGTCCCACTACGGTTAAACCATAGAACAGCCAAACTGCAAAGCTGAAGTAGTTGATGAGTGTATTGATGTCTCCTGGGATGATATAAATAATAGCTATTGCACCCTAGAAGAGAAAGAGAGAGACTGTGGGGTGGCTGAGGCACAAAAAGAAAGTGCAAATTTCATTATTGATTGTTCATTATTGAACATTATTATTAGATTGAACACTATTGATTGTTCATGGGATAATTTCATTGAAAATTTCCAGTCAGACATTCAGCTTGACCATATTGCTTATTCAGGACAAGACTTCCTTAGTTAATACAAAACTGGCAGCCCTGGTGCTTGGTTCTCTTTTTTTAACAAAGAACTTTGAGAAGACACTTTTGCACACATACAGGAAGCAATGTGTTGCCTCAGAGCTTTCAGATAAATTAAATTGGAGGCTGGTTTAGAAAGCTCTATTAATTAAGTTACTGTGTTATAACCAGAGGTAGGCAACCTTTCCCCTTTAAGGGCCGAGGGACTTCAGCTCCCAGAAGCCTCACCCATGTTGGCCAATAGTCCCATGTTGGCCAATAGCTCCTGGGATTCTGGGAGCTGAAGTCCCTCGGCTCTTAAAGGGGACAGGTTGCCTACCTCTGAGTTAGACTTACAACCTCGTATCTATTTCCTATTCACAGTTATGAACATAGTACTATTGTCATAATCAAAAAAATGCTTCTGAAACCCATCTTATAGTCCAGCCAGCTGCACTGATAGATGGAGTTCTGTGGCACTGGCAAGCAAGGTGCTAAAGGATGACCAAGCAGACGCCTCTCCCAGCAATCAACAGTGTGTCCGGGAGTTGCAACAGGATGCTGCATGAGTCTCTGCTTTTGACATCGCATTGGTGATCACTGCCAAGAGGAGGCTGGATACATCATCCTTCATGGCCCCACTTGCCAATGCTGCAGAACTGTCTCTTGGTGGATTTTGGGATGGGTTTCAGGGGTCAGATCTAGAGAGAGATTGTAGCCTTGGCATCGTGGGTACATATCTGATGCAGGATCCTGGCCATGGTTCCTTAAAACCGAAAGATTGTACTTCAACACCTTGGAAATAATACTTACATAAAATATGATAGCAGGTGCTGGAGTTAAACGCTTAATGCTGATGTAAGATAACACCTTTAACATGTGCCCTTCACGACCTGCTACATAAACGAGTCTGGTGGGAGGAAGCAAATTGTATTAGTTAGAAAAGCTGTTCAATAGGATGACAAAATGGAAAGGGGAACAACAAACGCTCCTTTGTTAATGTCATGAAGGAATTTGTGCAAGAGAAGCTCATCAGGAAGAAATAAGAAAAGCCACATCTGTTAAAACGTCTGTTCTGCACAACTGTTAAAGCAGGGCTAGGCAAAATGTACATTCCAGTTGCTGTCTAACTACAGCTCCCATCATTTCTCACCACTGGCTATGCTGGCAAGGGCTGATGAGAGCTGTAGGGATCACAGGTTGCCTACTCTCAAGAGTACAGAGACATGATTAACTTGAGTATTTTGATACAAAAGACAGAGACATTTGTGTTTATCATATTATGCAGTAACACAAGAACTAGTGCTGAGGAAAAGGTGTGAGGCATCAGTTGCAAGTATGGAAACAAAACCATACAAAACAAAACAGAATAAGACCAAATAGATATCCTCCATGCTTTTGTGAAAGGGCACCACAATATTAACTCCCCAACCTTGCAGAATTTTCCCCTGATGGCTTATGTGAGTAATCAACACAACAAGGACTGGGCATCACCAAACAAAGTTTGATTTAAACAATTCTTCTGAAAGTATATCCTCCTCAGAGGGTTTTTTTTTTTTTGACAAATTGAGACTGTATTAAATAGTTCATTTCCTAAGGAGCTATTGGCTGCCACTCAATAGGGCCTCGGCAGACGGCTAATAGAGCCGTCCTCGGCGCAAGGAAGGGGAGGGGCAGCCGCATGCTCGGCGCCCCTTCCTCCTCCCGAGGTTGTCCTCGGAGCTGCCGGCCCTCCGCACGGCTGGCGCTATGAAGACAACCTCCCGCCGCAGCGTCCGGATATTCTGCGGTGGAAGGGTCGCCGAAAGTGCGCCACAAGCTTTTGCAGCGCACTTTCGGCGACATATGAAAGGAGAGCTATTTTAGCGCTCCTTTCTTGGGGCGCCGACGGTGCGCCGCGGGACTGAGGCATGAGGATGCCTCCGTCCCACGGCGCACCTTCCCAGGGCGGCCCACGGCCTCCTGTCTGGCAAGAAGAAAGAGCCGACTAATCCATATCCAGTACAGGAAAGGGGGAATGATCCCAGTGGTAGGACATTTGAGAAGGGAAGTAAATAAGTACACCACTGCAATGAAGTAATTTGGTAATTAAAAAAACCCTTACATTCTCTTATCCCTTTTGCTACCAAAGCCCAAATCAAGCAGCCATGAGTCCCAATTTTGGGGGGAAAGTCGGGTATCAAGATAATAATGATAGCCAAAATTCTACATTGGCTACTAAGTTACATATGCATAACTAAATAATGTTCCCTGGCCTTGATCCTCCCAGTCCATTTAAGAGCCAACAGCTGGATCAGGTGAAGGACGTCTGCTCAGCTTTCCATCTGGGCACAAGGAGGAGGATATTTCCAACCTCTGCTGCGACAAGGACTTGTAACAGATGTTACAGCAAATTCAATAACATCCAAGCAATGATACCTTTATTAGGCCAACCAAAAAATACAATTACATGTTGCAAGCTTTCGAAGTCACACTGGCGTCTTCCATCAGGCAAACAGGAGAGAAAAAATGGAGACGTTAGTCTTAGGCCTACATTTTCTGTTTCTGATCTCAGTTCAGATGTTAGGGGAGGGCTATCTGCAGGCTGGCTCCTCCGCCTTTGGCCATGTGGTCACGAAAATTTTGCAAGCCAAGGGAATTTAATGTCCATTTACAATCCAAAGAAGAAGTTTCTTTGGAATCCAGCATATTTCCTTCCTTTGTGAAAGAAGCCTTAGGCTCCTATGCTGGTAGAGAATGCTGAATTTCTCAACAAGTCTTCATGTTTTGCATCAGGAAAACTTTACATCACCAGCACTCCAATTGAAAGCTGAACTTCTCCTGCTCACCTGCTGGCTCTTAATGTGGGCTGGAGTGGCATTTATTAGGTTTACAGTAAGGTCTTCCTGAATATAGACCAGTTACAGATCTGGTCAAATTACAAATACCAAATACCAGGCAACAATAACAACAACAACAATAATAGCAGTTGAGTCTTTTCTAGGGTTGCATGGACCAACTCAGTCCAAGATTGTTACACAGTCGTTGTTTTTTTTTTCATACTAGAAGGCCAAGTGGATGGAAATCCATGAATGCTCCTGCTAAAATAAAGTCAGTTCATCTTCAGGTACTACTAGCTTCTTCTCTCCCCCCCCTTAATGAATAATACTTCCGACTGTAGGGGGCGGTGCTCATCTCCGTACTAAGCCAAAGACCCAGCATTGTCAGAGACTACTCTGTGATCATGTGGCCAGCATAATTGCAAAGAACACTGTTTACCTTCCCACTAAAGTGGTACCTATTATCTACTTGGATTTGCATGCTTTTGAACTGCTAGGTTGGCAGAAGCTGGGACTAGTGACAGGAGCTCACTCCATCATGTGGGATCTGGGCCTTGAACTGCCAACCGGCTGATCTTGCAATCAACAGAGTCAGCGTCTTAACCACTTGAGCCACTGTACAGTTACTGTCGGCTACCTTGAATCCCATCTCATTTCTCATTAAGGAACTTTATTCCAATATGAGGGCTAAAATAAGAGCTAGCATTTCTGGCTGATCCTATTTCTACAAACAAAGGAATAAAACAAGGCTGGCTGTTGGCACCTTGACTCTTTAATTTATATCTTAATGACATAATTCCAGCATTGTCAGGCCCAGAATTTTTCCCCACCCACTTTACTGAAAACCTCTACTGGAAGCCCCATATAGAAGCTACCAGAGCAGAGACCTTGAGATCTATTGGAGCAATCTTTAGATTTGACAGAACTACAGGGGTCACCTGGTCATTCCAGCCCTGAAAAGATTTCAAAGTAAAGTTGTTGCCCAGTTTCTCTATGGCACCACTGTTTGGGGATAGGATGACTCTCAGATGGCTAAACTGGAGTCCCTTCAAGAATATATTTCTTTATTTAGATTATAATACTGTTTCAGAATTTTTTAAAAAATTCTAGTCTGATACTAACTATGGTAACTCACAAGGTTTCTCTTTTTGCCCTGGAAGCAATGAAAATTCGAGCAAGATGTATTGCCAATATTGCTATTGATTGCTTTGGGGATGCTCTTATTCAATTATAATATAATTGTTTATATTTTATGTATTTTAACTGTATTGAATTTTAATATTTTTATATGCAAGATTTTATGCTATTTATTTTATGCAGTACTTTTATATTGTTGCTCTTTCATGTTGCATTGCACTTTATCACTTTGTATGTGAATGGCCCATGGTCTAAGTATTAATAAAGGAAAGGAATCCTATCTCAGGAGAAATGGGATAAATAAATATTCCTGTGTACTAAATTGTGATGGCTAATGGCTATAACTTTAGAATTTTACCTGCCAGCAGTAAAGCAAGTCCCATTGGCAGCTCCAATGGTAGAAAAAGCCACAAAGAGAGGAACGATCCAAGAAGCAGGATAAAGAACCCTGTCTCCAAATGTCTGTATGGAGGGAATGAAAATAATGCACATTTTTAAAATGCAAAGTATAGAAGTCAGCTATTGAGATACAGTAAATGTAAAGGCATCTTGTAAAAAATACCCCACAAATTTGCTTCTCTAAAAAACAATGTGCACTTTTTATAAAGTAGTATATCAGCTGGAACAGACCATCATAAAAAGCTGGCTTCCCGGCAGCTTTGGGGGTGTCGTTTAGACAACGCAAGCCCCCATGCTGGCAAAAAGCCACCATGACACCACCCAGCTGTTTACACAGCAGCAGCTTTGCAGTGTCCCAGCAGTGCAGCGTTTAGATGCCACACGCCTCAAGAGTGCCACAAAGCCATGGTAGCGGCGGAAAAGTTGGCTTTTTGCCGGCTCAAAAAGGAGTGGCTTTCTGCTGCTTATTTTTGTGCTGGCAAATAGCCAGATTGGGGTCACAACGTGCGGTTGCCACAGCGCATGGCTTCACAGCAGCCCTGATCCGCTGTTTTTCAGAAGTCTGTTTCACCCGTGTGTTGCTTTTTAGAGAAGCAAATCTGTGATGCACCTATCTATAGTATGGTCCTTTTCCAGCAGATAGTATACAGATTGTTTGTTTCTATGAGTAATGGAGGTGGTTTCCCCATTGCTGCTGTTATAGTCTTCAGATAGCAGATAATAATAAATTACCATGGTTACAATTTATTAACTCCAGGCTGAAACAATAAATATCTAGTGATGAGATGAGCGTCAGAGTGGTATAGTGGTTTGAGGGTTGGACTAGGACTCCAGGAGACCAGGGCCCGAATCCCTGCTCCACTATGGAAATCCACTGGGTGATCTTGGGCAAGTCAGTATCAACCTAAAATAAAAGTCATGGCAAATCTCCCCTGAATAAATATTGTCAAGAAAATCCTATGACAGGGTTGCCATAAGCCAGAATTGACTTGAAGCGCATAAAAACAACAATTGCCCAGGCAATTGTTAACTGACAACCATCTATTGGAGCAAACTAGTGGAGCTGATGGAGGGAGTTAGGGATAGAAGTCTTGACATAAAGGAGAGGAAGCCTATACAGTGGGCCCTTGATATCAGCTAAGGTTTGGTTCTAGGCCCCCCCTTGTGAATACTGAAATCTGTGGACACTCAAATCCCATTAATACAATGGCCTAGTAAAATGGTGTCCTTTTTATAAAATAGTAAAATCAAGGTTTCCTTTTTGGAATATATATATAAGGACAGGTTACTTACCTGTAACAGTATTTCTTCAAGTGGTCATCTGCGAATTCACACAAATGGGTTTTATCTGCGCATGCGCAGCTAGTTCGGAACCTTCTGGAATCACTAGGCAGAAGTTGGATTGCAACTTTTTGGCGGTAGCTCCGCCCACCTCTATATAGGCCCTCGCGTTCCCGCTCGATCCTCAGTTCCAAGTACACCGCTTATAAAAGTGACAGCAAGGTTATCAAATAGAGCAGGACACGACTGAGGGGAGGTAGAGCTGGATTTGCGTGAATTTGCAGATGACCACTCGAAGAAATACTATTACAGGTAAGTAACCTGTCCTCCTTCTTCGTGGTCTCTGCGAATCACACAAATGGGTTATTCAGACTAGCAAGCTAAAGTCAATGGAGGAGGGAGTGTCCTGACACAAGGCTTGCAGGTGCAAACAAGAACGTTTATTGGCACAAACATCAGCCAAAGTAAATTAGGCACCTTAACATATATATGCATTACATTCAAGTGCATCAGGAATTGAATGTACCCAACAGTCAATGAAATTTAGTCTGCAAATGGAATAAAACAGTAAACAATTGCATTGATTCAAGTCTGAATTCAAGTAGAACCCGTATTGATATTAAATAAATAATAAATAATAAATAAACCTTTAAGTCAGGTATCAATGTCCATACATTTGTACTGCAAGCAAATATTCAACATACTCAAACTTGAGCAAGTGTATAATGAATTTAGTGCAAACATAAGTACAAGTACATTAAATGAAGTCCAGATAATAATACTGCTCTCCCAAAGGCAGCCTCCTGTCTGGCTCGTGTGTCCAACCTGTAATGTTTGATAAAAGTCATTGGTTGGGACCAGACAGCTGCCTTGCATACATCTTCCAAGGGAATGCCAAACAGGAAAGCAGATGATGATGCTACCGCCCTTGTGGAATGCGCACGCACCCGGCCCAGTGGAGTCTTGCCTGCCAGTTCGTAACACAAGTGAATGGTTGAGGTCACCCACTTGGACAGTCTTTGTGGCGAGACCGGCAGTCCTTTCTTGTTTTCAGAGGAGCACACAAAAAGTCTCTCCGAGTGTCTCGAGCCCGAGGTACGCTCCAAATAGAAAGACAAAGCTCTACGAACGTCCAGTGTATGGAGTCTTTGTTCGACCTCAGTGGTCGGGTTCGGGGCCAGTGTAGGTAGCGCAATATCCTGGTTGATATGGAAGGCAGACACCACCTTTGGTAAAAAGGCGATGTCGGTACGGAGGACAACCTTGTCTTTGTGGAATCGAAGATAGAGCTGGTCCATCCCCAAGGCACAGAGCTCACCAGCCCGACAGGCTGAAGTCAAAGCTACAAGGAACGCTGTCTTCCATGTTAAGAGTCTAATGTCAGTAGTAGGGATCGGTTCAAAGGGTTTTGTGGAGAGGTAGGACAGTACCAAGTCCAGGCTCCAAGCCGGCGTCAGTACCGAGGATGGTGGGTGTAGGTTATTAAGTCCTTTAAGAAATCTCTTGACTAAGGGGTCAGAGAAGAAAGATGGTCTGCCCTCCAGATGGTAGTGAGAGCAGATAGCTGAGAGGTAGCAGTTGATAGAAGCAAGGCAAAGTCCTGATTCGGAAAGGGAAAGAAGAAACTCGAGTACTGTCGGTACCGAGACACGGGATGGAGGAATCCCTCTAGATGAGAGGAAGTTCATGAACTTTTTCTACTTGCAGGAGTAAGACCTTCTGGTAGAAGGCTTCTGGGCTGCTTTAATTATTGTCTGTAGATGAGCTGGAAGTGAGCTTAAGGTCGAATTCTCCATGCTACCAGAGGTAGAGGCTCCAGGTTTGGGTGGCACACTCTGCCCCTGTGCATCGTGAGGAGGTCCAGGCGACAGTAGGTTTCTTGAGAAAGATGCTGAAGTAGAGCAAACCAAGATTGTCTCAGCCACCACGGAGTGATCAGGATGGCATCTGACCTGTCCGTTCGCATCTTGGTGAGCACTCTGGTTATGAGTGGAAACAGAGGAAACGTGTAAAATTTCCTCCCGTACCACACAAACTGGAAGGCATCACCTCGAGAAGCTCGGGTTGGTATCCTCGAACAAAACTCTGTGCATTGAGTGTTGTCCTCTGTGGCAAACAGGTCTATGTCTCTGGTCCCCCAGAGGGAAAAAAGCCAGGAAACTGTCTTGGGATGGAGATGCCATTCGTGACATGGATTGGAGGACCTGCTGAGGCTGTTAGCTAGTTTGTTCTCCTGTCCGGGAAGGTGAATGGACTGGAGGAGGATGTTGTGGTCAATGCACCAAGTCCAGATGCGAAGCGTGATGTTGAGTAAGGTCGAGGATTTGGTTCCGCCTTGTTTGTTCAGGTAATACATGATGGTGGTGTTGTCCGTCATGAGCAGAACCACCTTGTCTGACAAGTCCATTTGGAAAGCCTTGAGCACTTTCTCCACAGCAAGCATCTCCAAGGCGTTGATATGCAGAGTCTTCTCGTCTGGGGACCACACTCCCCTTACAGTTAGTCCTCGGGAGTGAGCTCCCCAACCTTCCATTAATGCATCCGTGGTCAGCGTGACTTCTGGCTGAGGAGGTAGAAATGGCATCCCTGAGCAAACGTTGTCGGGATGGAGCCACCAACGGAGAGACGCCGTGACTTGAGGTGGGATGGTGAGCACTTTGAGGGGGAGTCGGAAGTGGCATCAAACGAGGATAGGAACCAGGATTGAACAGGTCTGAGGCGCAACCTTTGTTGAGGCCAGATGTCCCATTGCTGTTTGTACAAAGTGAGCCTGGATCCTGTTGTACTTGAGGCAAGTCTCAATGGAAGCGGTAAGGGCTGCGAATCTGTCCTCTGGAAGAAAGGCTTTTTCCAGCTCTGAGTCCAAGATTGCTCTGATGAACCTGACTTTCTTGGCAGGACTTCTCTTCATTGACTTTGAGTCCCAACAAGTGGAGCAGACTAAGGGCAAACTGGATGTCATCCAAGAGTTTTTCTCGGGATGGTGCTGTGAAGAGCCAGTCGTCGAGGTATGGGAAGACCGTTATTCCTTTGCGGTGCAGGAAGGCGGCGACCGGGGCCATGCATTTGGTGAAGACTTTTGGTGCCGAGGACAGTCCGAATGGGAGGACTTTGTATTGATAATAGTCGGTGCCAACTCTGAAGGCCAGGAATCTGTGATGATCTTCTCGGATGCTGATATGAAAATAAGCGTCTTTGAGATTGATGGTGGCGAACCAATAGGTCTTTCTGCAAAAGAGGCAAAATGGAAGCAAGAGTCATCATGCGGAAGCGTTTGTACTCAATGAAGGAGTTCAGTGCTCTCAAGTTCAAGATGGGCCGAAGGCCCGAGTCTTTTTTGGGTATGATAAAGTAGCAGGAAAAGAAGCAGTGTCGAGCCCGAGAAGCGGGGACAGGTTCGATCGCTCCTTTATCATTCAAGGCGCGCACTTCGTCGAGTAAGGTGTCAGAGGCGGTTGTAATGACAATAGCTCCAGTTGGTGGGAATTCTTCAAATTCCAGGGCATAGCCCTTCCTGACGATGTTAAGTACCCAACAATCAGAAGTGATGGTGGCCCAGATGTTAAGAAAGGGCCTTAGTCTGTCATCAAAGGTGTCAACGGAGTGCGCGGCAACACATCATTGTTTTCTCCTGGTCTTGAAGGGTTTCCTTCGGAATGTCTGCCTTTGGTGTTGCTGGCGGTGGCCAGAAGATGAAGAGGAGCGCAGAGTTTGTCTCCTCCGTGACTGGTTTTAGGGTTGAGAAGCGTCTTGTTGGAAGGGACATTGGGCGGAAGGGTACCAGGGTCTTGGCTGGTAATATTCGAATCTCCTCCTGGAGGACTGAAACGGTTAAATGCCATGCTTGCGCGCAGCAGTTTTCATCTCATATTTGAGATTAAATTTCTTGTCAGTGTCCTTATGGAAGAGACTGGATTGGTCAAAGGGCAAGTCCTCTATGGTTGCTTTGGCCTGGGTTGTTAAATCGGCTGCTTGCAACCATGCATGCCGACGCAGCGAAATCGCATTAAGCAATGTCTTTGAGGAGCAGTCTGTAAGATTCTGGTCTGTCACGATCTGCTGAGCTCCAACTGCATGTGTCTCTTGCTGAAGGGCAAGGGCATAGGGCTTATGTTCCTCTGGAAGGTGTTCAAGAATTGGCCCAAGCTTTTCCATAAGATGTTGGGTGTAAGCACCCAAACATCTTACGTAGTTGGCCACTTTAACGCCCAGAACAGAGTTGGAATAGGATTTCTTAGCCAAGAAATCGATCTTTTTCCCCTCCTTGTCTGCCGGGGAGGTGGAGGACTTTGCTGTGGAGACATATTGTGCACCCTCCATGATGTCCGAATTTTGATGAGGATGGTCTGTCATCCATGCAGACTTAGGGTCAGATATCCGATACAAATTGTCCATGTATTTCGAAGTGTGTGAGGTAGATGTCGGTACCTCCCAAGACCTTTTCAAGATTTTAGCCAGAGACGGCATATAGGAGATAGCTGGCCTGTCAATTACTCTGCTCTGAACCCATTTCTCAAGTTGGTCAGAGGCCTCCTCCTCTTCGGGTTCGGTGACCTTCAGGTCAAGAGTGCAAGCCATCCGGAGGATTTGGTCCACGAAGGCGCGAGCATCATCCAAAGGGGAAGAAGACTGAGTGTTCAGGGGTGGTCTAGCTTGGGTGGGAGACCAGTCCAAATTCTCATCAGATTCAACCACCGGATCCAGTGAAATGGAGCGGTATGATGGGGTAGAGTCGGGAGACGAGGGGCGCCGTGGATTTCTATGCTCACTTCTTAGACGTTGGCTTCTAGTTGGAGGCGACGGACTGGGAGATGGGGATCGATGTTTGGATAAAGAACGACGATGGGATACAGAAGACTGATGTCTTCGAGGAGTTGAAGGCGATGAGGGTATGACTCTTTGGTGACGGGAATCACTGGAATGATAATGGCATCAGGAAGGCCCAGGTGATGGAGATGGAGAAGGTGAGATGGAACGGTGCGTTGGGACCGGAGAGGAGGGGGGCTGCTGTGCTGCAGGAAGACGGTGAGAGGATGATATCGGAGAAGGAAGGGGCTGCTGTGTAGCAGGAAGAGGATGAAATCTCTGAGCCGACGCGGGAAGGGGCTGCTGCATAGCAGGAAGGAGTTGGAACTGACGTCTCTGTTCCTCCATGAGAAGCAACTGCTCGGGCTGGACAGGGATCAGGTAGCTGTTGGAAGCCTCATTGTACACCAGTTGAGGGAACCTGGAAATCCACGGGTCCGAAGCTGGCTTGACAGCAGGCTGTTGTTGCATCTGCCCCGAAACAGATGTAGGGGACGGATCACCCTCGGACCCGATATTGCGGGATGGAGACGGGAAGACGGTGGAAGGCATCACTATACGTGGTGTCAGAGGCTGTTGTATTTCCACCTCGGACTCAGTGTCGACACACACCATCGGAGTGGTTGGTTTCGACATAGACGGGCCCATGGAGGTCGGTACTGACACGGTCGTTGGTGGAGGTGCAGAGCGTGGTAACAACGGGGTTTTAAGATTTTCCACGGATCTAGATTTGCTACTGGAGAGCATAGGCTGTTCTCCGTCGGTGGAATGATGGGGAGATGCAGATCCACCCCTTTCCAAGCCCTTGGGACTCATGCTCTCATTTTTGGATGACCTCTTAGATCTTTCCCTGGATCTTCCCCTTCATCGAGGGGGATCTGAGGAAGGCTTGGAAATGGCTACGGTAGCCAGGGCCGTGGCCTGTGACTCGGCCTGCAAAGCCTTCTCCCATAGCACTGCCTTCAATTTGACCATCCTATTCTTCAGAGCCTGCGGAGTCATTTTCCTGCACATTTTGCAGGTCGTGGGATTATGTGTATCTCCGAGGCAGAAGATGCACTCCTCGTGCTGGTCAGAGGTCGGAAACTTTGAGTTGCATGAAATGCAGTGCTTAAAAGAAGCCATGTCGTCGAGTTGAAGGGGCAAGGTGAAGGCCAAGTCGAGGAACAGTCCGAGTCAGATTACCAAATCAGGAAAAAACGCCAAATTGAAGGAGTAAGATGAAGGCAAAATCAATAGACGGTCCGAGTCAAATTTGTTAAATCAATAAGTCGCAATCCGAAGAATAGTCAAGCTGAAATGTGGTCAAAGTCGTTAGGTCGATAAACTGCACTAGTAGCGAGGTCCCTTGCTAGCTGCAAAAGCGGTGGACAAAAGGAACTGAGGATCGAGCAGTAACGTGAGGGCCTATATAGAGGTGGGTGGAGCTACCGCCAAAAAGTTGCAATCCAACTTCTGCCTAGTGATTCCAGAAGGTTCCGAACTAGCTGCGCATGTGCAGATAAAACCAATTTGTGTGATTCGCAGAGACCACGAAGAAGAAATAATATTTCCAAGCCATGGATGGTTAAATGGCTGACTGTATAGCACACACTCATGTGCATAGGTTCTCAGAAAGGAAAAAGGTAAAAGTAAAGGTAATCCCCATTGACAAGGTTGTCAAGTCGTGTCCAACCGTAGGGGGCAATGCTCATCTCCATTACTAAGCTGAAGAGCCAGCGTTGTCAGATATTACTCTGTGATCATGGGGCCAGCATGATTGTACAGAACACTGTTTACCTTCCCACCAAAGTGGTACCTATTTATCTCCTTGCATTTGCATGCTTTCAAACTGCTAGGTTGGCAGAAGCTGGGACTAGTGACAGGAGCTCACCCCATCATGCAGCACCTGGGCCTTGAACTGCCAATCTGCCGATCTTGCAAACAATAGAGTCAGTGTCTTAACCACTTGAGCCACTGCATCCCTCTCAGAAAGGAACTCCCTCCATAATGGACCAGTTTACACACTGAATGTTCATTCCTTAATAATTATAGTATCCACTAAACTAAGCCAGCAGAGCTCAAACCCCACAAACTGAATTTGGCCCAGTCTGCAATGTCTCTCGTGTTCCTTCATTCGTGTTTGAACATTGCGTTTGGTGGTCCATGTTAGACTTGTCCACAACTGCACGGTATATGGTAGACCCCTGTAGCCATGAGAGGGTCTCTCCTGCCCTTCACTAGCTGCAGCACTTGCTGGATTTTCTTGGTTGGTCTGTAGATAATTTGGAGGTTGTGTTTCTGCACCAGTTTCCCTATTCTGCCTGTTACTCTTTTGATGTGTGGTAAATATACCTTCCCTTTAGGTGGTTGTTTGTCTTCACTCTTGTATTTTTTTTTCTGGGTCTATCTAGGAATCTCCAGGTGCTCCACTGCAACTCTATAGTCAACATCTGCCAGAGGTTGATCATGGAATCATGCTGGACTATCTACAAATGCCCAGATAAGTGTTTTCTCTAGGCACTTCTAGGTTCTCCAGCACAACTCTATGGTCAACTTCTAGCAGTGTTGTGCTGGAAGACCTAGAGATTCCTAGAGAGAATATATTAAGCAAAACTGTAAATCAGGGGTAGGCAACCTTTCCCCTTTAAGGGCCGAGGGACTTCAGCTCCCAGAAGCCTCAGCCATGTTGGCCAATAGTCCCATGTTGGCCAATAGCTCCTGGGATTCAGGGAGCTGAAGTCCCTCGGCCCTTAAAGGGGAAAGGTTGCCTACCCCTGCTGTAAATAATCAAATCTGCAAAAGTCAAATCCACAAATGTAAAAGGAGTCACAAGGGTAAAAAGCTTGAGGACCACTGGGCCAAAGCATTAAAGAACCTTTCTCCTAATACCATGATCCCAGTGCAAGTCATACCTCAGCTACTTGGTTGGTTTTTTTTAAAAATTCACAGGCCACACAGTACAAAACTTCATGACAAATGTCACATCTAGTTTGGCCCCAAGACTTGCCTTCAGACAAACATGCTTCTGAGAAATATCCTCTCATACAGGTATGCGTTTCTATAAGTTCACTCCATTCCTAAAACAGAAGTAACATCCTCACACAACCCTCAAGACTCACCACAGCGACGGCTGGAGACTGCAGAAGTTCTGTCGATGTCATAACCGTGAAATAGGAAACGTTGATCAGAATGTAACATACGGTGACCAGCGGTATTCCAATAATTATAGACAGTGGCAGATTTCTAAATATAATAACAAATAAAATAAGGATAATAAGATAACACAAAGATAAATCAATAGTAAGATAAAATGATGTAGTGACTTAAGTGTTGGACTTTGACTCTGGAGACAAGAATTCAAATCCTCACTCAGTCATGGAAATCTACTGGGTGACCTTGGGGAAGTCACATTCTCTCAGCCTCAGAGGAAGGTAATGGCAAACCCACTTTGAACAAATTTTGTCAATGAAGGGTCTATGCAGACGGGCGGCCATGGGCAGCCCCAAGAAGTTGCATATTGGGGGCGAGGCTGCCGCACACCTCGGCCCCGATCCACTCTTTTTCCAGCCCTGGAAGGAGCGCTAAAATAGCATTCCTTCTGCAAGGTGCGGAAAGGGCGCCGCAAGAGGCGCCGCGTTCCTTTTTGGCATCTCTTCTGGCTCAGCATGCCTGGACACTGAGCTGGAAGGACATCATTGGAGCGCCCGTCGTGTGCAATGACAGGCACTCCGATGACGTCCTCAGGAAGGGGTAGGGGCACCCAGCATCCGGCTGCCCCTCCCCTTCCTGGGATTGAAGATGGCACTTTGCACCATCTGCAAAGGGGGAAAATCCCATGAATCTTAGGGTTACCATAAATCTGAAATTACTTGAAGGCACACAACAACGACTAGGAAAAAACATATAATTATGATGCACAATAAGACATAGTTAAAACTTCCACTGTAGAGGATGAAATAATATAAAAGAAACTACAAAGCTCATGGCTAATGCAGGGCTGAATTGGATGATCCTTGGGGTCTATGTTTAAACTGTTCATTTGCAAAACAATTGTAAAAGGCTTTTAGTTTTGGCTTCACTGGAAAAAGATAGCAAGGAATGTTTTTGTTTGTTTGTTTGTTTGTTTGTTTTTTGTCAAATTGACCATGAAGACTACTGGGTAACCTTGGGGAAGTCACATTCTCTCCGCCTCAGAGGAAGGTAATGGCAAACCCAAAGAGCCAAAGAGATAGGAAAAAGAATGGTTGTTGATGTCAATTAGTAAGATTGATGGTATGGACTAGAAGTAAAGTAAGGAAACTAAGAAGATAGGAGCGAATTAGTTAGTCCAGGTGTCGATAAGTAATGCCAAAATAGTTCTCGCATGGAAAGTAGAAGTATAATATGTAGTCAATAGAGATGGAGACAAACTATATCTTATAACCAATGAAAATTATGTTAATGTAAACTATCTGTGTAAGATGGTATATAAGGATGTTGATTAGCTGAGAGAGGGGCTCTTAAGTCATGGGGCTGACCTGTCTGAGAGTCCTTCAACATAAAAATAAACTCTACTTTCCTGGATATTCCGAGAGTCTCCATTCCTGTTTCATCCACTACACCATCTCATTAGAGAAAACTACATTAATTTGTCATGGCAAATGCATACCCTCCTACTGTCCTGATTTGGCAGGGACAATCCTGATGAATCCTCTGTCATCTCACTTTTTCTGATGCTATTAAAATGTCCCAGTTTCTACCTCTTTATCCTACTGCTTGCTTTCATTTGTTGAAACTGAGTTCAAAAGTCAGTTAACTCAGCAGAGGGTAGAGGAGAGGAGTAGATGAAGTCTTGCCCTTTCCAAAAACAAATAGCAAATGCAAGTACATTTCTATACCGCTTATCAGTGAACTAGCACTCTCTAAGCAGTTTACAATGTGTAAGCCAGGGGTAGGCAATCTTTCCCCTTTAAGGGCCGAGGGACTTCAGCTCCCAGAATCCCAGGAGCTATTGGCCAACATGGGACTATTGGCCAACATGGCTGAGGCTTCTGGGAGCTGAAGTCCCTCGGCCCTTAAAGGGGAAAGGTTGCCTACCCCTGGTGTAAGCCAATTGCCTCCAACAAGCTGGATACTCATCTTATCAACTTATGAAAGATGGAAGGCTGAGTGGACCTTGGAGCCCTCCTCTAGCATCAAAATTATAACGTTGTGGCTGCATTTAACCATTGAGCCACCAGGGCTCCTGCTGCAGCCTCTCTTCCTCATTAATAATATTTTACATCTTGACCTCATTCTGATGTTTCTTGGCCATGTGCACCCAGTTTTCATCTCTGAAATGGTGGAGAGTATGCAAGTGGTGGCTTTCATGTCAACACAGGTGATGAATCCAATCCAGTTTTTAGTTCAAATTTTAAAGGAGATCTTCTTGGAGACCTCCTTAAAAGTTTATACTAATCCCCAGAATGGTTTCAAACCTCTATTAATACTGAGGACACTAGTTGCCACAGGATTGGAGCAGAATCTACATTTAAGTTGTTACTTTCATTTGTTCTTTGTACTGAAATTAAGGGGGGGAAACCTTCAACATTTGCACTGTTTCCTCAAGCAGCCCATCGCTTAACATATTTGCTGTCATTTTCCCTTCTGAGAAACAAATGCACCCTGGGGACAGGCCTTTTCTGCTGCTGCTCCTAGGACAAAAGAACTTTAGAAGGATCCCTCTTACCGCACCCCCACCTTTTGCAGCTAGAACAGGCTGCCAAGTAGCTTAATTTCCTGAAGGGGAATAGCAAACGTAGTGTTACTCAATGGGCTTCGGAGGGGCTAAGCAGACAGGCAAAAAGGGGTGCTTTGAGAGTGACTTGTAGGTGTGGCCTTTAGATGATGCATGCCTAAAAGTCTCCATGAAAGCACCCTCTAGTCATCGTATACCAAGAAAAGCTTCTCCAAAAAAGAGCCGCTTTTTTCCGCTCCTTTGGTGAAGATGCATACCTTTGCATGTGTGTATGTGTTCAGCAACACTGATGCACCAGAAAACGGCCATATAAATGCACTGTCGCATGTGCAGCGGAAATTGACTCGGTGATCCAGAGCATGCGCCCTAAGATGCAAGCTTTAATTTAAAGTGCCCTATGCTTCCAGGTGTGGGTACACTGGCGCAGATATGCTTGAATATTGCTTGAATTTAATATGCTTGAATTGAATAACCCTAACCCTAATTGTAACCCTACGCATGCGCCCTAGCAACTGTCCTCTGTTATGACAATAAATGCATTCTGTTGGATGTACACTTGCTGTTAGCATGCACAGAAGTTTGCATGAAAAAAGCTTTTGTGACCTCTTCTGTGTAGGTGTGTAGGTGTGCATAAGACCTACACACCACTTCCTGGCATGATTGGGGGAGGGGCTCCTGGAATAATGTTTGTCTGTGTGTCCTGTTGACCATGTTCCTTGCATGACCACCAGCTGCATGTATCAAGTCTGTCCAAACAAACCTCTCTTGCATGTACCTCTCCCCTCCTCCCGATCTGTGTGGGACATGTTTTGTGGAGGGTGATGGAGTGTCTTTTTAGTTGACAAACCTGTTCCTTCACCCCAAAGGTGGCACAATCAGACAGTGGCACCTGTCTACGGCACCCACTCCTTCAGGGGAAGCAGAGGTCAGCAAATCCTTGCATGATATGTTGGTGTATGACAAATCCTGTGCAGGTGCACAGGGATGCCAAACTTTAGTCACCTTTGTACACAGTGACAGACTGTATACCACCCTATAACAGGTCCTGTGCAAGTGCACAGGGATGTTTTCCTGCACAGATGCACAGGTGTGGAGAGATGGTCCTGTGCACGTGTGCATGCATTTGAGAAAAAAAAAATTAAAGCAGCTGCTGCTGCGTCCTTAGGGCTGGCAGTGTGGTTGCTCGGGCTTCAATACAGCCTTGGAAAGGCTGCATTGACTCTCCCCAGTGCAGTTGCTCCATCCCCATTTAGGGCAGGCAGTGCAGTTGCTGCAGCTTAGGGAAAAGGCAATTTCAGGTCACCTTTTCCTGTCTGTCTGCATAGCCCCTTAGATATGCTCAAAATAGAGGACATTTTGGAATTCATCTAGACAGAATGTTGAAATATAGGATATGTCCCGGAAATGGAAGACATCTTGTTACTCTGGCCATCTAGCCTCTGTTTAAAAACCTCCAAAGAAGGAGATTCCACTACTCTCCGATGCTGCATGTTCCACTGTTCAACAGCTCTTTCTGTCAGGAAGTTCTTCCTAATGTTGAGATGAAATCTCTTTTCCTGTAGTTTACATTGCTCTATGTCCTAGGGGGGATGCAGACGAGGGCGTCGGAGACGCCCTGGTCCGGACCGCCGCCGGAGTTCAGCCTCCGGACGGCGGCGCATCCCCGGCGCATCTAAAAGGACCGCCAAAATAGCGATCCTTTTAGATTCTGCCGAAAGTGCGCCCTAACAGCGGCGGGCGCACTTTCGGCGGCTCAAACGCCGCAGCGCGTTCGGCTGCCACGGCGTGAGGGCAACCCGCAGTCGCCGGCCGTGCGGACGGCCGGCGCTTCCGGGTGCGCCCTCAGGAAGAGGAAGAGCCGCTGAACGTGCGGCGGCTCCTCCTCTTCCGGGCCTCGGAGACGGCGCAATTAGCCGTCTGCCGAGGCCCCTAGTCTCTGAAGCAGTAAAAAACAGGGTTGCTCCATCCTCAACATAACATCCCTTCAAATATTTAAACAGGGTTATCATATCACCTCTTAACATTCTCTTCTACAGGCTAAACATCCCCAGCTCTCTAACCCCCTAAGCAGACGGCTTAAAGGACCGTCTTGGGGGCAGGGAAGGGGAGGGGCAGCCGCATGATCAGTGCCCCAACCCCTTCCCCAGGTCGTCCTCAGAGCAGCCGGCCCTCCGCACAGCCAGCGCTCTGAGGAGGACCTCCCGCTGCAGCATTTGCACGCACTGCGGCGGAAGAGTCGGCGAAGGTGCGCCGCAGCCTTTTGCGGCGCACCTTCGTCGACTTGTGAAAGGAGCGCCAATTTAGCACTCCTTTCAGGGGCAGTGAAGTTGCGCCGCAGGACCGAGGCATGGGATGCCTCAGTCCCACGGCGCAGCTTCCTGGGGCGGCCCATGGCCACCCATCTGCTTCCCCCCTAAGTCTCTCTTCATAAGGCATGGTTTCCAGACCCTTCACAATTTTGGTCACCCTTCTCTGGACACTCTCCAGCTTATCAACATCCTTCTTGAATTGTGGTGTCCAGAACTGGACACAATATTCCAGGTGTGATCTGACTAGAAGTGATATTAACAACGTGCATCTAGCAAATGGGTCCTAGAACAGATCAAGCCAGGAATCTCCCTGGAAGCCAAGATGACAAAACTGATGCTGTCATATTTCAGCATGACTCTGAAGGCATGACTCACCGAAAAGAAAATCATGCCAGGAAAGGTGGAGGAAGTAGAAAGAGAGAAGGCTGCATGTTAGATGGGTGGACTCTATTAAGGAGGTCACAGGTAAGAGTTTTCAGGAACTGAGCATGCAGTGGATGACAGAGTCTTGGAGATGTATCATCCACAGGATTGCCATGGGTTGAGATCAACTCGAGAGTGGTTAACAAGAAATCTAACAGCTGCACAGTATGTCATACTTTTCTTACCTAAAAGGATCTTTAAGCTCTTCTGTAATGTAATTGAGTTGATTCCTGGAAGGAAAGAAGCACCAAAATGTTACCTTACAATGCTCCACTCAAACCAATGGGATTTATTTCCAAATAAACATGCATTGGTCTGCCAGATGTGATGGTCTGATAGTCATAAGGACATAGGAGCTCTCTTGGATCATATAAGAGAACAAGGTAAGCCAGTATTCTGTTCCTGCAGTGGTTTGTGGGAAGCACAATGTAAGAGTACTAGCATTCTTTTGTCCATGTCCCACACTAAATGTTAAAGTATATTGTGCCTCCAACACTGGGCATAAAATAAGTACAAATCAACAACAGTTATTACAAGCAATAATCATTGTTATACTTATTTAGGGCCTTTGCAGACTGCCAGAAATAGTGCACATTAAATTGAGGCACTGCCCTGCTCAGTGCTAGGGAGTCATGGGAATTGTATTTTTTTTCTGAGACATTGAGCCTTCTCTGTCAGAGAGCTCTGGTGCCACAATAAATTACAGTTCCCATGATTCCCTAGCACTGAGCCAGGGCAGTGCCTCAATTTAATGTGCACTATTTCTGGCAGTCTGCAAAGGCCCTTAGTTTGCTATTCAGAACGGTACATCCTTTTTATGCAAACTGACAACCAGTGTTGGATGATTTGTAATTTTTATATCTATCCTTAAGTTTCTCTAATTGCTTTGACTGACTTCTTTTTGGGCATAAGAAAGGGAGGGTATATATATTGTATTCAAAATGTATACAAAATATATAAACCCTCCCTCTCTAGTATCTAAAAAGGAGTCAGTCAAAGCAATTAAAGAAACTAAGAATAGGTATAAAATTACAAATTGTCCACCACTGAAGTTCAGTTTACATAAAAATAATGTACAATTCACTTTATTTTTTTTATGCTTTATTAATTTCATATATAGAAGCAACAGATAATAGTTAATATGACAAATCAAACATAGCCAAGTATGATGGATATATTCTAACCAGTCCTAATACCCTAGAGACATCAGCTCCTGTCTGATCTTGGAAAACAAGCAGAATTATCCCTGGATAGTAATGGGATAGGAGACTGGCAAGGAATACCAGGTTCTTCAGCCTGTATTTCAGAGGAAGGAACTGGTAAAATCACCTCTGAATATTCCTTTTTTTCTTTTTTGGGTTTTTTTTAAATAAAATTCTTTATTAGTATTACAACCTACATACAATAATATTTTTAAAAACTTTTGCATAATATTCCACAGATACATGGTAGATCACATTAATTATTCATTCTTTACTGCCTTATCTAAATCTAATTCATATCAAACCATTTAATCTTTTCTTTTCTCTTTCTCTTTCTTTTTTTATTTTTCCCCCTTCCCCAAGTGCTCCCCATCACCAGAGCCTAGTATCTTCATATTACTCTCCCCTCCAAAATTGTAACTCTTCCTGTGGAGGTAAAACATTTCCCTTCTTTACTAAAGCCTTTTGTATAAATATTTTCCATATTGCTTCAAAATCATTTATCTTCCTTATTCCTTCTTTAACCTTAGTTTCACAAGTTGTCTTATCATTAATTGCTATTTGCTATATCTCTTTATACCAATCTTGTATTTGTTGATCTCCCTGATCTTTCCATTTTTTGCTATGATTAATCTCGCTGCTGTTAATAAATTTGTAATTAAGTCCTTTCTAGCTTGGATGCAATTGATCTTATCAAATATAGATAATAATGCTATCTTTGGACAAAATTCTAGATCAGTTTCTGTTATTTCTTTTATCTCTTTAAACACTAATAGCCAAAATTTCTTTACAGATCTACAGCCCCACCACATATGAATATATGTATCAATTTCCTGGCATCCCCTCCAACATAGCCTTGAATAATTCTTATTTATATTGTTTAACTTTACTGCGTTAAATACCACCTACATATTAAATGTATGGTAGTTCTCCTTTATCCTTATGGATAAATTTTTTTAATGGTGTTGATTCCAAATTTCCCCCCATTCTTGAACATTTATTGTTTGTACTAAATCTTCCTCCCATATTATCCTGAGATATTCTTTTTTGTCATTATATTTTAATAATAATTGGTATATTTCACTTGTAACACCTTTCAAAGTTTCATTAACCTCCATACTCTATGTAAGCCGCCTTGATTGTCATGGCAGAAAGGCGGGATACAAGAATAAAGTCATTATTATTATTATTATTATACTCTCTCTTTGCCTAATCATTTGTTCAAATTTCATGTATTCTCTAAATTCTATAATTTTGTTGTTCCAATTTTTTGTCCATTGTTCCAACTGAATACAATTAAACCAAGTTAATTTTAGACTTTGTAATTTCTCCTTTATCTTACCTTTATCCTTCATGATCTTTATCCATTCTTTTATCCTATATATTTCCTGTTTCCTTAAATCCTTCCCTATTTCTTCCTTTAAATTTATTGGATTTTTTTTCATCATTACAACTGGTGTTAATTGTGAAATAGCTGGCATTAATTTTTCTTTATATTTTTTCCAAATCTCTAGTACATTCTTTTAAAAAGGGTTTCTATTTCTTTCATTTCTTTCCTGGTAAAATCCTTAAAAATATTTTTCCACTTTTTTCTCTATTTCTGTTGTTTCCATCTCTAACCAATCTAGTTCCCCTTTCTCTATAATTCCATCTATAATATATCTTAATTGATTTGTGCTATAATACCATTTAAAATTTGATAGGCCCAAGCCGCCATCTTTTTTGGGTTTATACCAATATATTTTATTAATTCTCACTTTTTTATTCCCGTTACAAAAATTATTCACTAATACTTGCCAGTTTTTTATTTCCATTTCTGATATTTTTATCAGTAACATTCAAAACAAAAACATTATCTTAGGTAAAAAATTTTTTACTAATGCTATTCTACCAAACCATGATAGTTTAATATTTTAATATATTTTTTAGTTTCCTTTTAATTTCTATCCTTAGTTTATTATAATTTTGTTCCTCTAATGTTTGTAAGTTTTCTTTATAATATTGATTCCTAAATATCTAATTGTATCTTTTAATTTTAATATCTATCCTTTTATCCTAGATATTTAATTTATGATTGTTTAATCATTTTTAAGAGGTGGGTGGGTATGGGATTTGGGATTGTGATTGTATTGTATTGTATTGTATTGTATTGTAAGCTTATGCTTAATTTTAATGCTGTAAGCCACTCTGATTGCTTTGCAGAGGGGCAGGATATAAATTATTATTATTATTATTATTATTATTATCCTTGAAGAAATTTTGTTCTTCTATTTTTGTATAATTAAACAGTATTAACTCTGATTTATTCCAGTTTACTCATAGGCCTGACATTTCCTCAAGCTCCTTTAAGTGCCATATTACTTTATCCATTTTTTTTAGTGGATATTTAATTGTCAATAGGGTATCATCTGCAAATAAGCTTATCTTATTCAATATTCTAATTCCAATTCCTTCCACATTTTCATCTTCCCTAACTGTATTTGCTAAAAATTTAAAAATTATTGCAAATAAAATCAGGGAAAGAGGGCAACCTTGCATTGTACCTCTAGAAATTGGAGTTAGATCTGTTAGTCCATCATTTACTATTACCACTGCTGTGTTGTTTAATAGTTGATTTATTCATCCTCTAAACTTTTTTCCCATATCTAATTTCTTTAATGTTATTTTTAATGCTGGCCATTCCACACAATCAAAAGCTTTATATATATCTAGTGCCATTATTCCTGCCTTTTGTTTAGTCTTGCCTATTATATTTATTTTATTTAATATTCTTCCTATTAAATTTGACATTTGTCTTCCTTGTACAAATCCACATTGATCATTTTGCAAATATTTATATATAAACTTATTCATTCTTTTTGCCATTATTGCTGTTAATATTTTAGCATCTTGATTTATAAGGGATATAGATGTATATGATCCTGGATCTGTTAAACCTTTTTCTGGTTTTGGAATCAATATTATCAGTGAGCAATCCCATGATGGTGGGATCCTTTCTCCATTT
Organism: Phrynosoma blainvillii; assembly: GCA_026167975.1. Taxonomy (NCBI): domain Eukaryota; kingdom Metazoa; phylum Chordata; class Lepidosauria; order Squamata; family Phrynosomatidae; genus Phrynosoma; species Phrynosoma blainvillii. The sequence goes on along the minus strand of JANUYF010000007.1, from coordinate 15,731,668 downwards.
AAAATTTTATTATATAATACCTTCAATTTAGGTATTAACATCTTTTTAAAAGTTTTATAATATTCTTGTCTCAACCCATCCATTCCTGGTTATGTCCCTCCTTTTAATTTATCTATCACTTCTATTTCTTTATACAAAACTGGTTGCTCCATTATTTCTTTGTCCTCTTCCTCTATTTTTATTTTCAAATGTTTTTCAATATATTCCCCATTTTTTCCATTGACTTATTCCCTGCTGAATATAATTTTTTATAATATTCTTCTTTTCCTTCATCATCATACACATTCTCCCTGTTTTATCCTTTATAACACCAATCATATTTTTCTCTTTCTTCTTTTGTGTTGATCTTGCCAACTTTTTAGAGTTTTTATTAATATATTAAAAAAAAACTCCCCCCGTAAATATATTAAATTTTTCTGGACCTGTTCTCTCTCTAATTTCTCTAGTTCCTTCCTTTTTGCCTGTAATTCTATATATATGTTTTTTCTCCTATCCTTTATATAATCATTATCTAATTTTTTAATTTTCCTTCCTAATGTTTTCTTCCTCTCTTCCTGTCATCTCTTTACATTACATGCTTCCCTAATACAAATTCCTCTTGCAACCGCTTTCATAGTATCCCATAATAGAGCTTGAGAAACCTCTCTGTTATTAATATCCTAAATATTTTGCCATTCCTTTTCAATTTTACCCACTATATCTTTATTATTAAGTATTCTGGTGTCTAACCTCCATCTTTTTGCTTCTCAAAATCCTTTTAAACTATAAAACCCATATTTACTATTGCATGGTCTGTATCTTTTATCCCTTCTATTTCTGTATTTAATACTTTTGAAATCATATATTTGGATACAAAAATGAAATCTATTCTAGAATAGTTTTTATGACCTGCTGAATAGTAATTATAATTCTTTTCCTCCCCTTTAATCAGTCTCTATATATCTTTTAATTCTTTTCCCTTCATTATCTTATTCAGGGGTGTAATGTTACTAAGTCTATCCTTTGTTGTTGGGTCTGATTTATCTTTTCATTTATTCATAACCATACTGAAATCTCCTGCCATAATTATATAGTCTTCCTGCATATCTCCCATTTCCTTAAATACTTTTACATAAAATTATTTCTGATTTTCATTTGGAGCATACACATTGACCATCAAATACTTTTCTCCCCCATAATTCCTTGTATAAGAACAAATCTTCCTTTCCCCTCTTTCTTCAGTTTTAACACATTTAAACCACATTTCTTAGATATTATGGTTGCTGCCCTCTTGCTTTTGAAGTACCATATGCTTTTTCATAAGTGGCAACCCAATTCATCTTAAGTTCGTTCATTCCTGGTTTTGCTTGATGTGTTTACTGAAGAAAAAAAATCTGCTTTCTCTTTCTTCAACAATACTATCCTTTTCCTTTTAATTACAGACCCTGATCCTTTCACATTTAATGTTGCTATCCATTACCATCCAATGTCATCTGGGGAGAGACACTAGGCCCAGCACCATTTGGGCCTAGAATAAGAAGAAGAGCCCTCCCTCCATTACCATCCGATGTCATCTGGGGGAGAGACACTAGGCCCAGCACCATTTGGGCCTAGAATAAGAAGAAGAGCCCTCCCTCCATTACCATCCGATGTCATCTGGGGGAGAGACACTAGGCCCAGCACCATTTGGGCCTAGAATAAGAAGAAGAGCCCTCCCTCCATTACCATCCGATGTCATCTGGGGGAGAGACACTAAGCCCAGCACCACCCGGCCTAGAATAAGAAGCACCCTTACTTCTTAAAGGATGGGTGGGATTTGGGATTTTATGTTCTGTTTAATGTATGGAAATTGTAATGCTGTAAGCCGCCCCAATTGCTCTGCAGAGGGGCGGGATATAAATAAAAATTATTATTATTATTATTATTATTATTATTATTAACCATGTTACTTTTTTAAATCTCCTAATTAGGCTCTCCAGTGTACTGCCCCTACCCCCACCTTCCCTCCCCCTCCCTCCCTCCCTCCCTGTCCTGCCTACTCCTCCCTTCCATCCCCCCTACCCATATATACATTTTTACCCCCCTCCTTCCCCAAGGTATCAAACCTTGCCCATGGCTTTTGCCAGCCCTCCTGGAGTGGCGGGGGGGAGGGGGAGAGAAGAAGCCATCCCTCCTGATGTATGATCAAATTTCTCCTCCTGATTGTTTATATTGTCTCTCCTGTTAGGCCTTTTTTAAAATTTTTAACATCTTTGTCCTTGTTTTCTATGGTTCCTTGGTTCCTCCAGTTGCAACCTTGTCACTCTCTTCTTCTTGGTGGCCCAGATCTAATTGCTGCAACAAATCCTGTCCTTGTTCCAGAAAATAAATCATGTGTTGCTCCCCTTTCCATTGAAATTTCAGAAAAATGGGGTAATCCCAGCTGTATCTTATTCCATTCTTTTGCAGAACTGCAATACAAGGCTTAATTCCTCTTCTCCAGCTGATAGTCTCTGGGCAAAAATCATTATAGATTTTGATTGTATTGTCTCCATATTTCAGTGTTCCTGAGAGTTTCCTGATTTCTTTCTTAGAAGATCTTTCTTGTAGAAACTTGTTACTTTCATGATTACATCTCTGGGAACCAGGCCTCTCTTAAAAGTTTATGTTCTATGTAGACATTCCACTTCTTTCTCATTCCAGGAAACTTGAGGAACAATACTTTGTAACCATTTAAAAATCTCTGTCTTCAGGGTTTTCAGTGTTTATTTGACATCTCAGGAAAGCCCCAGATACAAAGGATATTCCTTCTATTACAATCCTGCAGGTCAATGATTTTTCTTTCAAGTTGATCCAATCTTGTTGAATGTTCCAAGGTTATCTTTTGCTGAGCTTTCTGTTCAATTTGTATTGCTTGTCCTTTTTTATCCACTTGCTCAATCTCTTTTTTGATAATCAGAAAAGATTTATTCATTTCATCCATAACTTTCTTAGTTATAGTTTCTGATAATGTGACATTATTTTTTGTAATGGTGTCTTTTAAAATCTCGTAACTTTTATTTTGGTTTTCAGCTAGCAGCTGGATGAGTCATGTTTTCATTCCTTCATCAGAATCTGGCTTTGTTCCCAGAACTGCTCCATGTTGATCTTTAGGTCTCACTCCCATTCCGGTTTTCTGCATTGTCTCTAAGAATTTTGTTTTTTTTTTCATTTCTATATTATGATTTTCAAAATACTCTTGTGAGTTTACTTTTTGTAAGTGAGAATAAGCTTTATCTGAAGAATTTTTTTAGGTTCTTTTTTCCACTTTAAAACTGTTTGTTTAAGTCGCTTTTTTTCTCTTGGACATCTGCCAACTTCTAATCAGTATTGTGTCTCTGTTATGGCATACAATTTTATATTTTCTCTCTTTATTTATACTTCAATTAATATTTCTGTATTTCAGTTCTTCATAATCACTGTCCCATATATTTATACTGTTTTTGTTTGCTTTTATTTTTAAAATCTTAACATCCACTCAGCATAACAACCATTCGACTGGTAGTGCCAAATAAGAAAATACAGCTTATTTATCTTTCTTCTCTTTACAGCTTTAGTTAAACAGTTCCATTCTATTCTCCTCTCATTCTGATTTATTTATTTATTTATAATTACTCACAGTCTTTATTCCATTTAGAAGAGACTCTTTGGGTGTTTTGCTTTAACTTCCAGGAGAAAATGATCTTAGCTTCTCACACCATTGCTTGTGGCTCCTCCTCCCCTCCTCCTCTGAATATTCCTAGCCTAAGGAAACCCTATGAAATTCATAGGCTTGCAAAGTCAATAGGAAATTTGCAGAAACACACACAGATATGCAAAATGTGTGTACAAATAAATAGGTAATTCAGAGTAGCTTACTTCATATAAATATCATAATTTCTTAAAGTAATCAGAATAAAACAACCAGTAAAACAGCAGGCAAAACCAAGCTCACCACATAACCAAGGAGAAGCCTGAAAAATGATGAAATCTTCAGGAACTAATGAAAATTCAGCAGCAGAAGAGGGAAAATCCCACTTTATGGCTGCAGTGACTGATAAGGACCTCCCCTTGCCCCAACCAACTGAGCTTTCACTACAATTGTTCACAGAGAAAGGCTGCTATACAGTCGCCCCTTGGTATCCAAGCATCCACAGATGGCAAGCCTGCATTGTCCCCAAAAGCAGCGTGAGTATGCAGCTGTGCCACCATTAGGGACAGCTTCCATTGTTCTGTGGCAATGCATACATGAGTCTGTGCTGCCATTAAGTTCCATTGTCCCCAATGGCAGAGTGGCCGCATGCACACATTGCCACCGGGGACAATGGGGGCTGTCCCTAATGGTGGTGTGGCCATATGCATGTGCCACCATTATTGAAAATGCAGGCTTGAGCATCTGTGGATTTTGGTATCTGCCAAGGGGTGGAAGAGTCCAGAACAGATCCCCAGCTGATACCAAGGGCTAACTGTACAGTGCCATATTTATGCATAAACCATATAAACTACAGTTTTAGGAACTCAGATAAGAATGGTCCTCTACAGACAAAAATATTACACTAGGCCCTCCATATTTGCTGGGGCTAGGGGCACGGGAACCCCATGAAAGTGGGGGAAAACACAAATAAAAAAACCTAATTTATTTTACCTGAGAGAATGCCTATCTAGGAATCTCTAGGTCCTTCACTACAACTCTATGGTCAATATTTGCCAGATGCTGACCACAGAGTGGTGCTGGAGAACCTAGAGATTCCTAAAGATAATATATTAATCACATTCATGAATAATCAAAGCCACAAAAGATAAAGCCGCAAATGTGGAGGGTAGACTATATTAATTTCAGCTTTTCCATAGTTGTTAGAATAATAGTCTTTTTAGAATGGGGCTTCTGATGGCATGGCTTGAGGAACTTGCATGTCCTCATCCAGCCTTGGTCTTCCCATCACATTTTAGGAAAGGTGCAGGTTTTGTACACATGGGAGAATTCCCGTATGCCAACTGCACCTGTCAGTGCACTTTGAAGCCTAGTTCTCACTGAAGCATTAAAACTTGTGTTTGGTTTATACCACTTGAGACTACAGCTGGCAGCTAACTAACAAGATGGAACTCTTTATGAACAACAATAACAACAAAATCATGCCCCCGCCCCCTTTTTTTGAAAGCTAGGATGACAGGGAAAGTGTTCTAGGTCTAGCTCTCTCCGTGACATGTTTTCTGTGTGTTTTCTTTCTATGCACAGGGTTTTTAAAATTTATTTAATGAGAGAGCATTCAATCATATCATCCGCTGCCTCCTTATAGTCTGAAGCTGTATCAGAGGCAGGATGACATATCTTCCAATGTTTCACAGATGAAATCTGCTAAATCTGCCAAATCAGGGCACCTGGAGGGCATGGTATGCTTCTGTGCATCTATTGTTAGAAAGCACAAAGATAGAGAATGTAGTTGCACTCATAGGTCTGATTTCCATTATTACTCCCAGCTAGAGTCAACCAATTGAATCAATCAGATTTGTTGCCTCACCATTAAAAATTAGTTCAACAATTGGTTCATGAGGAACTCTAATTAAGAGCAACCAATAGGATTCCAGCCATAAGTCAGTTGGTGGGCTGGTTGTGCACTATGCAAACAAAGTCTTGGACTAGTTGCTTAGTTTAGTCCAGCATGTTCTGAAATTCCTAAATCAGTCTAAAGTTTAAAGAATTAAGAAAATTGCTATGAGGTTCTAAAAGAACTTTTAATACCAAACAGAAAACTAAATAAAATAGAAAAAAACAGAGTTTATGCATAAGCACAACTTTGAGTAAGAGTGGGGGACTCTTCTTGGTCTAGCAATGAACAGCAAAAGATGGGATCCCCTCTCCTTTCTGGGCAACACCTCTCCACACGTCCCAACAGAAAAACAAAAGAAAATCCATAAACAGGCCAAAAAAAAAAAAAAGAGTGAAAGGAAAAAAGATATCCCTATATTTGGGTTCCTTATTAATATACAGCAACCCCCTGTACAACTCATCCCCCCACCTTCCCTTGCCACTATCTCACAAGGACTGTTAGGAACAGATCAGTTTCTGTTATTTCTTTTATCTCTTTAAACACTAATAGCCAAAATTTCTTTACAGATCTACAGCCCCACCACATATGAATATATGTATCAATTTCCTGGCATCCCCTCCAACATAGCCTTGAATAATTCTTATTTATATTGTTTAACTTTACTGCGTTAAATACCACCTACATATTAAATGTATGGTAGTTCTCCTTTATCCTTATGGATAAATTTTTTTAATGGTGTTGATTCCAAATTTCCCCCCATTCTTGAACATTTATTGTTTGTACTAAATCTTCCTCCCATATTATCCTGAGATATTCTTTTTTGTCATTATATTTTAATAATAATTGGTATATTTCACTTGTAACACCTTTCAAAGTTTCATTAACCTCCATACTCTATGTAAGCCGCCTTGATTGTCATGGCAGAAAGGCGGGATACAAGAATAAAGTCATTATTATTATTATTATTATACTCTCTCTTTGCCTAATCATTTGTTCAAATTTCATGTATTCTCTAAATTCTATAATTTTGTTGTTCCAATTTTTTGTCCATTGTTCCAACTGAATACAATTAAACCAAGTTAATTTTAGACTTTGTAATTTCTCCTTTATCTTACCTTTATCCTTCATGATCTTTATCCATTCTTTTATCCTATATATTTCCTGTTTCCTTAAATCCTTCCCTATTTCTTCCTTTAAATTTATTGGATTTTTTTTCATCATTACAACTGGTGTTAATTGTGAAATAGCTGGCATTAATTTTTCTTTATATTTTTTCCAAATCTCTAGTACATTCTTTTAAAAAGGGTTTCTATTTCTTTCATTTCTTTCCTGGTAAAATCCTTAAAAATATTTTTCCACTTTTTTCTCTATTTCTGTTGTTTCCATCTCTAACCAATCTAGTTCCCCTTTCTCTATAATTCCATCTATAATATATCTTAATTGATTTGTGCTATAATACCATTTAAAATTTGATAGGCCCAAGCCGCCATCTTTTTTGGGTTTATACCAATATATTTTATTAATTCTCACTTTTTTATTCCCGTTACAAAAATTATTCACTAATACTTGCCAGTTTTTTATTTCCATTTCTGATATTTTTATCAGTAACATTCAAAACAAAAACATTATCTTAGGTAAAAAATTTTTTACTAATGCTATTCTACCAAACCATGATAGTTTAATATTTTAATATATTTTTTAGTTTCCTTTTAATTTCTATCCTTAGTTTATTATAATTTTGTTCCTCTAATGTTTGTAAGTTTTCTTTATAATATTGATTCCTAAATATCTAATTGTATCTTTTAATTTTAATATCTATCCTTTTATCCTAGATATTTAATTTATGATTGTTTAATCTCACAAGGACTGTTAGGAACTTCGCTGTTAAAAACTGGTTCTGTATTAATTGATCAAGCTTTTGCTTTGACTTCTTCTTCTTGTTGTTGTTGTTAATTGCCCTCGAGTTCATCTCGACTCATGGTGACCCTATGGATGAAACATCTCCAAGACCCCCTTGTCCTCTAGTGCTCTGCTTAATTCCTGCAATCCCTTAATACAGGGGTAGGCAACCTTTCCCCTTTAAGGGCCGAGGGACTTCAGCTCCCAGAATCCCAGGAGCTATTGGCCAACATGGGACTATTGACCAACATGGCTGAGGCTTCTGGGAGCTGAAGTCCCTCGGCCCTTAAAGGGGAAAGGTTGCCTACCCTTGCCTTAATACCTGTGGCCTCCTTAATAGAGTCCATCCATCTGCCATGTGGCCTTCCTCTCTTCCTACTTCCATCCACCTTTCCCAGCATTATAGTTTTTTTCCAAAGTGTCCTCCCTTCTCATGGTGTGTCCAAAGACAGCTTCAGTTTGATCATCTTGGTTTCCAGGGCGGTTTCCGGCTTGATCTGCTCTAGGACCCATTTGTCTGTCCTTTTGTCTGTCCATGGGATCCTCAGCACTCTTCTCCAGCACCACATCTCAAATGAGTTTATTTGCTTTGACTACATGGCCATTTTTAAATTAAAAAATATAGACTAAGGGCTTATGCATAACCATATTAAAGTACAATACTGTCTTATTTTGCCTAAATCATGCACAATAAGGCCACTTAGAGGACAGCCTTGGAGGGTTGTGGGATTTTTTTTTTTTTTTCATTTCAGACTTTAGAGATTGGATTGTAACCTCTTGTTGTTATTGTGTGCCTCCCAGTCATTTTTGACATGGCAACACTAAGGGTAACCTGTTAGAAATGCTTGATTGTAGCTGTACTGGAAAGAGGTTGGATTACATGACTCTTGGGATCTCTTCCAATTTTGTGTTACAGTCTGGGCACAGGTTTGCTGTATCTGAAAAGAGTACCTTTAGTAAAGTCTGGGAGTTATTTGAATTTCCAGAAATTATTTTTGTTAATTCACATCCATCATTTATGCAGTCTGTTCTCACAACTAACTATGAAGATTTAAGTTTTGGTTTCTTTTTCTTTGTTGTGCTGACTGATTGGTCGTAATAAAGTCTTTAAATTTAAATTTAAGTTTTGGAATAGAATAATTGTACTTTAAGCTCTATGCTCCAAGTCACAGTGGACAGGCTTTCAAGTCATCAGCCTCCACCTTTCCTCATCTTTTCCTACATCAGAAGTGTCAAATGTGAAATGCCAGCACATTTATACAAGGTTCAGCTCTCTCTGTCTGAAATCAAGGCAGCCAGGTCAGTGATGTCCCACACACAAAATGTGTTACTGTGCAGCTATCAGTGTCACAAGAAAAGCTCTACAGGAGAGAGAGATGTCATTCCTTGAAGCAAGTAAATTAAATGAACATGAAGCTCCATGGCTATTTGAGCAATAATAATATTTGGAACACCATTATTTATCAAAATGCTTTTCAGACACTTGAAGCTGCAACCACCAAACTTGTAAAAATATCTCCTTCATATGGCACTTACACCATTATTTATGGTGAAATTCTGTTTTTATACAAGTCAAACAATTATATTTTCAATTAACCAATAATCCTGGTGGCTCCCAAGGGCAAAATAAATAAACAAATAACATTGTTGACAGAAATTTGGAAACATTGGCAGAGATCCTGCATTATCAGACACAATTACAATGACAGAGCTTTGTTGTAGTTACATCTGATGATGTTGCCCACAAAAACCCTACCATGCACACCAACCAAAGGGCTTCCAAGGCACTGTAGATTGGGAGAATGGAAAATGATGACTGCAGTACTTTCCTGTTTCATAGGGTTTGTTGAGAACAGGCAGCTGGGGAAGACCTCTCAAGGTCCCACCACCATTGCTCATCTTAAGGTGCCCTGAAACTGGGTGATTGCTGTCGATGACCCACTGGCCCAATTGGCATTCCCTAAGAGGCTTTTTGGTTGGGTACTGCCTGGCTGAAAAAGATAGGCTTTTGGGATCATGATCATTTATTAACAACTGCAAATGTGAATACCTAGCAGTTGCACTTTCTTCTTTAACTTTCCTTAGTAATTGTTCCAAGTCTATAATGTTTTTTGCTAGTAGTATGGTATTGTCTAACAATCTTAGGTTATTGATGTTCCTTCCTCCTGTCTTCACTCCTCCTCCTTCTTAGTCTAAAACTGCTCTTTGTATGATATTTTCTGCATACAGGTTAAACAAATAGGGTAGCAGAATGCAGGCTTGCCTAATCCTTTTGCTAATTGGGAATCATCTGTTTCTCCATATTTTGTTCTAATAGTAGCTTCTTATTCCAAGTACAGAGTTCTCATCAGGACTATCAAATGTAGTGGCACTCCCATTTCTTTAAGAACATTTCATAGCTTTTCATGATCTATGCAGTCAAAGGTTTTGTCTTTGTGCTTTATTTATAAAGCACATGCTGATTTTCTCCTAGAATTTCTTCATGCGCTCCATTAGCCATCATATGTTTCCTATGCTCTAATATTTCATTATGTCATTTGTGAAACTTCTGGCAGATGATAAGAGCATAACAATATGCTGTACCAATATGTATTAATGTTGTAAAGATAGCTTTGGAGATTAGTATTCCTGAGACCTCCCAAGGCCCCCACCCTAATAACAGGACCCTTACAGTGATGAGGATTGTGCACAGAGGGATGGGGCAAGAAGAAAGCCAACAGCAGCAGTGAGAAGGAAGGCAAGTCAGGCTGGTGCACAAGGCCTTTTTAAAATAAATTGTTATTAGGTGTCCATTTTTCCATTCAAAAGGTTCTAGAACTTAGCATTCCAATTGTGTCAAAACAGATATCTTAAAAGAGGGAGTGGAAATAACAGCCTAAATACCCTTAAGGCAACAGATCCCAGCTGATCTTGGAAGCTAAGCAAAGTCAGCTTCCAAGATCAGCTGGGATCTAGTGCCTTTAGGGTATTTAGGCTGTTATTTCCACTCCCCTTTTTAAAAGATATCTGGTCTGCATGGAAGATTCCTAATGAATACCAAGTACTGTAGGCTATATTTTAGAAGAAGAAACTAGCAAAAGCACTTCTGAGTATTCCTTGCCTAAGAAAACCCATGACAGACAACCTATGACAGACGACGGGAAGGCTCATAGACACATACAAACACACAGAGGGAAAATGTGAATACAGAATTACAAGAACATTTACATGCATTACTATCCTAGCAATTTTTATTAACCTGCCCATCCCAAAAAAATACCTAAATTAAAAAGAAGACCTCCTCACAATTTTTATCAAATACTATGAAAGGTTTAAAAAACAAACACTGAACGGTAAAGGTAAAGGCAGTCCCTTGACACGAATGTCTAGTTGTAACCAACTGTAGGGGCAGGTGCTCATCTCCGTTTCTAAGCCAAAGAGCCACCGTTATCTGAAGATGACTCCCATGGTCATGTGGCCAGCATGATACACAGAATGCTGTTTACCTTTTCACCAAAGTGGTACCTATTTATCTACTTGCATTTGCATGCTTTTGAACTGCTAGGTTGGAACAAGCTGTGACTAGTGACAGGAGTTCACCCCATCATGCAGCTCTTGGGCCTCGGACTGCCAACCTTCAGATCTTATAATTGTCAGAATTGGTGTCTTAACCACTAAACCACCGTGTCCATATCTGATCTGTGATTGCAAAAAAATTGATATTTGGGAATTGTTTTTAATTTTGGTTTGTAGCAAGTCAGGTCGAGTCAAATTTTATGCTAGTTATATCTGCTGGAATATATTGTATTTGTTATAATTGCAATGGCCTGTGGCTTGGTTTGCAGTAACTCGCAGAAAGTACAAAAAGAGGACTGGGAATCATGTGGTCCTCCAGGTACTGTGGAGCCAGCACTGGGGATGGCAAGGAATTCTGGGAGTTGTCGTTCAAAAATATCTGGAAGGTTTCCACCCTTCCATTAATACACCTTCATAGTACACAAAAAATGAAACAACATGAAGCCTCTAATACCAGAAATTCAAGACTAAAGAGCTGGAGTTGTGTGGATGTTATGTTTTCTTTTCATGAGTCCTTGTGCACCATTTAAAACCTCCCCTTTAAGCCAGATCATCAATATATATATATATATATATATATATGCTTTTTTGAAGCTGGAAAATCCATTTTTTCAAGGCTCTTGCTTTGCAGGAGAATCACATGTTCTGGAGATGCAATTCACTTTATTTTGACATTGAAAAAAAATTAATCCAGCAGGGGATGGTTTAGGGGCCCACATTTTTTGCTCCGTTCATGGCCCAACCAGCCCAACATCTTTTTAACCTATTTTAAAAGCTATTTAATCTAGTTTGGTAGTGAGTTCCGTAAGCCAACTGTGCTTAGTCCTCTTCCTCAAAAGTCAATGGAAATTAAGGATCACTTCATCTCTAGCAGTCATAAAAGCTTTTGAGAGAACTTATCTTCCCACTGTGATTGCATCTTAAAAGATTAAAATCAGGTCTAAATTGTTATACTTTAACTTCAAACAACAATAATAAAATATATATTACCATCCATCATATGCCCAGAGACCATTATAAAATGCCAGGCTAATAGTGCCCACATAAAGCGGGGGACCATCAAATGAATTTTGAAAGTTTTGAGTATTTCCTGTAAAACAAAGAAACACACATAGTACCTTACCAACACTTCATACCTCTGACAAACTAGACACTAGTCTACCACATCTTTCTCACAATGTTAGTCTTATAAGATAAATTCTACATGTTTCTCTTGTTTTTTTATACCAGTCTTACATAACTGGTGGTCAAAACTGACTACAATATATTTCCACATATCTTTTTTCCTTTCCTTTTCAGATGCCGTTTTGTTGTGTGTGACTCACAACCTATTATTTGTGTGCCAGACAATATGTGGTTACTTTTCAGGATCATTTTTATATTTCAACTCACAAATTCTTCGTTGTTGTGTGCCTTCAAGTCCTTTCCAACTTATGGCTACCCTAAGTCAAACCTATCATGGGTTTTTTGGCAAGATTTGTTCAGAGGACTTTTGCCATTGCCTTCCTCTGAGGCTGAGAGTGTGTGACTTGCCCAAGGTCACCCAATGGGGCTTCATGGCCAAGCAGGAAATTGAATCCTGGCCTCCAGAATCGTAGTCCAACAGTCAAACCACTATGCCACACTAATAGCAAGTAAATGGGACCATGTACTAGTTACTGATGCTAAGAGGTGTTTGATAATTTTAGATTCTGGATTTCACAGTCGTACCAGAGGGGTTGAATCTTCAGATGGTAATGTGTAGTACTGCACTTATTTCAAATAATCTTACCAGGAATGAAATAAGATGTCTTTCAGATATTAGGAATGTTATTTTCTGCAATACATCTTAGAATCCCCCAGTCAGCAAGGGGCATGGCCACATGGCCAAGCTGGCAGTAGGATCCTCAGGAAGTGTGTCCCTGTTGGTCCCGCTGGACTTCTAGGTGGCTTTCAATACCGTTGACCATGGTATCCTTCTGGGCCGCCTCTGACATAGGCCTTGGGGGTACTGTTATGGTCTTTCTTGGAGGGGCAAACTCAGAAGGTGGTGTTGGGGAACTTTTGTTCGAGTCCTTGATTGTTTGCCTGTGGAGTCCCTCAGGGTTCTGTCCTGTCGCCCATGTTATTTAACATCTCCATGAAACCACTGGGAGAGGTTATCCAGAGCTTTGGGGTGCAGTGTCACCAGTATGCAGATGACACCCAACTCTATCTCTCCTTTCCATCCGATTTCAGAAAGCTGTCTCTGTACTGAACCAATATCTGTTGTCAGTGATGGACTGGATGAGGGCAAACAAACTGAAACTTAATCCAGAAAGACAGAGGTGCTCCTGAAAAGCTGGAAGACAAATCAGGGAATAGGGATTCTGCCTGTACTGAATGGGGTTATACTCCCCTAGAAATCTCAGGCTTGCAGTTTTGGTGTTCTCCTGGATTCACCTCTGAGCCTGGATGCCCAAGTTTCAGAAGTGGCTTGGATTGCATTTGCACAGTTAAAACTAGTGTGAAACTTGAGATGTCAGATCTGACTGTGGGGACACATGCCTTGATTATATCGCATTTGGACCACTGTAACAAACTCTACATGAGGCTGCCTTTGGAAACTATCCAGAAACTTCAGCGGATCTAGAACACTGCAGCCAGAATGCTGGCCAGGGCCAGTTATAGGAAGCATATAACTCCCTTGTTGAAACAGCTTCACTGGCTACTCATTCGTTTCTGGGCATGATTTCAAAGTGCTGGTCATGACATATAAAGCCCTACACAGAGAATGAGCTCAGGCTTGCTAAAGGGGTTAAGAACAACAAAAAGGGCTTTCCTGGGTATCTCCGTAGCAGAAGGAAGAAGAAGGAAATGGTAGGGCCACTGTGTGGGGAAGATGGCAAAAAGTTAACAGGGGACAGAGAAAAGGCAGAACTACTCAACACCTTCTTTGCCTCAGTCTTTTCACAAAGGAAAAAGGTGTTCAACCTGAGGAAAATGGAACAGAGGACCCAATAAGGGAAATGCAGCACAGAATAAGCAAAGAGGTAGTACAGGAATACCTGGTTAACCTAAATGAATTTAAGTCTCCAGGACCAAATGAACTACATTCAAGGATATTAAAAGAACTGGCAAATATAATCTCACAACCACTGGCAACAACCTTTGAGAACTCCTGGAGAACAGGAGAAATCCCAGCAGACTAGAAGAGGGCAAACATTGTCCCCATCTTCAAAAAAGGGGGGAAAGAGGAGCTCAACAACTGTTGTCCAGTTAGTCTGACATCAATACCAGGAAAGGTTCTAGAGCAGATCATTAAACAGAAAGCCTAAAGGAATGCTATAATCACTGAAATATAACTTGGGTCATGCCATACTAATCTGATCTCTTTTTTTGATAAAATTACCAGCTTGGTAGATGAAGGGAATGCAGTAGACATAGCATTTCAGCAAGGCTTTTGACAAGGTCCCCCATGATATTCTTGCAAACAAGATAATAAAATGTGGGATAGACAATACAACTGTTAGGTGGATTAGTATTTGGTTGACTGACCGAACCCAAAGGGTGCTCAGCAATGGCTCCTCTTCATCCTGGAGAGAAGTGACCAGTGGGGTGCCACAGGGTTCTGTCCTGGGACCAGTGTTCTTCAACATCTTTATCAGTGACTTGGATGAAAGAATAGGGGGCATGCTTCTCAAATTTGCAGATGACACCAAATTAGGAGGAATAGTTAATATCCCAGAGGTTAGGATGAAAATTCAAAATGACCTTAATAGATTAGAAAGCTGGGCCAAAACTAAGAAAATGAATTTCAACACGGAGAAATGTAAAGTACTGCACTTAGGGCAGAAAAATGAAATGCATAGATACAGTATGGGGGACACCTGGTTTAACGAGACTACATGTGAAAAGGATCTAGAAGTCCTAGTAGACCACAAGTTGAACATGAGTCTACAGTGTGATGCCACAGCTAAAAAGGCCAATGTGATTCTGGACTGCATCAATAGTAATATAGTCTATTGATCAAGGGAAGTAATAGTGCCACTCTATTCTTTTTGGTCAGGCATTACCTGGAATACTGTGTCCAGTTCTGGGCATCACAATTCAAAAAGGATGTTGAAAAACTGGAGCGTGTCCAAAGGAGGGTGACAAAAATGGTGAAGGGTCTGGAAACCATGCCTTATGAGGAAAAACCTAGGGGACTGGGTATGTTTAGCCTGGAGAAGAGATGGGTAAGTGGTGATATGATAGATCTGGTCAAGTATTTGAAGGGGATCTGGTCAAGTATTTGAGGAGGGAGCTAGCTTGTTTTCTGCTGCTCAAGAGAATAGGACCCAGAACAACGGATGCAAGCTACAGGAAAAAAAAGATTCCACCTCAACATTAGGAGGAACTTCCTGACAGTAAGAGCTGTTTGACAGTGGAACACACTCCCTCAGAGAGTGGTGGAGTCTCCTTCTTTGGATGTCTTTAAACAGAGGCTGGATGGCCATTTGTCAGGGATGGTTTGATTTTGAGTTCCTGCATGTCAGGGGGTTGGACTGGATGGCCATTGGGGTCTCTTCCAATTCTATGATTCTATGAAAAGGGAGCCATAAAAGATACTTCAGCTGTTTTGGTGAGGTTAGTCTTCTTGTTTCCTATTATATATTCAGAACTATACAGAATATACAGAATATAATCATTTCAGTCTCTTCTATCTCTATGATTCTATGATTCTATGACATGGCTTAGGTCCAGGCTATTTGAGGGACCATATCGCCTCATATGAACCAGCCAGAGCCCAAAGGTTTTCAGGAGGCGTTCTCCCAGTCCCGCCACGATCCTCGGCTCGTCGTGTGATTACATGAGAGAGAGCCTTCTCAGTAGCTGCTCCCTCCCTTTGGAACTCCCTTCTGATGGAGAGAGGCTAGGCTGCCCCCTGCTCCCTGTGCTCCTTTCACTGGAAAGCTAAGGTGTTTTTATTTAATATATAATCATGCTAGGGTGGCTTTTGTTGAAGGCATGTGTGTTGGTCATGCTTTTTAGCTTTTGTATATATTTTTTGTACATTTATATACAGCTTTTAGGTGATTTTAATTTTTTATGTTCTTATTGGTTGGTTCAAAACATGGCAGCCAGGCTTTTGTCGGGAACTTCTAGGAGGGACCACATCACTCTGGTTTTGAGGTCCCTCCACTGGCTGCCTATTGGTTTCCGGGCCCAGTACAAGGTGTTGGTTATCACCTTTAAAGCCCTAAATGGCTTGGGTCCAAGCTATCTCAGAGACCGCCTCTTCCCATATAATCCTCCCCGCACTCTCCGGTCCTGTGGGAGGAATCTGCTGCAGCCTCAAAAATCTAGGCTTGTGGTGACCTCCCAGAGGGCTTTCTCTGTTGTTGCCCCCAGGCTCTGGAATGGCCTGCCGGACGAGATCCATCAATTAACATCTTTGGACAGCTTTAAAAAGGCTGTCAAGACGGATCTCTTTCGGCAGGCCTTTGCAGACTAAATCACCCGACCTCGGGACCTCCCCCTTCTCAGGAATGTTTTGTAGTCCCCGTTTAGAATTTGAAGTCGCAGGGGTCTGTCGGTTTGCATTTTTATTTTAATTTATTATTGTTTTAACTGTAAATTGTTTTAATTGAAATGTGATTTAATAACTTTTTAAGGGAGGAGGAGGGAATTATACTATTTTAAGCTGTATGTATTTTTATTGTTGTACACCGCCCAGATTGGCTTGCCACAGGGCAGTATATAAATAAAATTTATTATTATTATTATTATTATTATTATTGTAATGTTTTTTAAAATGTTTTTTTACCTGTGAGCCATCTTGGGTCCCTTATTCAAATGAAATAAATAATAAGAAGAAATAATAATAATCCTGACAATTGTAGTAATTGTTTTCCAGCTCTGGGCTTTTTACATGGCAAATTTCTTCAGATGTCCTTCTTTTGGTTCCCCTGTTTTCTGAGTATATCTGGGTGGTACCACATATCTTCCCACTTGGGTAGACATGGTCCCAATTAATCCACTGCCATCCAACTTTACTGCTCTATGCGCCACTAGAATCATTCATTGGCCTAAATAACCTAAAGGCACGAGATCCTAGCTGATCTTAGAAGCTAAGCAGGGTCAACTCGGGTTAGTACTTGGATGGGAGACTGCCAAAGAATATCAGGTGCTTTAGGCTATATTTCAGAGGAAGGAATTGGCAAACCACCTCTGAGTATTCCTTGACTAAGAGAACCCAGTAAAATTAATGGGATTTCCAAAAGTTGACAGGTGACCTGAAGGCAAACACACACACACACACATTCATATTCTCCCTTACTTTTAATTAGAGTAAATATTTTGATGATTGGTCATTCAGTTTGCACCAATGCTATGATTGTTTTGTTATACTTGGATGGCTTAATCTTTTGTATTAACTACTTTGATGTCATTATGCTGATAACAAAAATCCATCAGTGATAACTTTATTGGCCAACCAAAATGCACAATATACTTGTTGCAAGCTTTCGAAGCTCCATGGGCTTCTTCATCAGGCAAGATGTTACAAACCAAACCAGAGAAAAACAATTGGAGATGTTAGTCAGATGCCTACATGTTGTTTCAGTCTTTAGTTAAGATGGTAGATGATGGGGAAGATATCTTCTGCCCTATCCTGATAAGTGAAAGATAAATTCTTTGTATTGCATAATCTAGCTCCTTTTAAAATGTGGTCCTTTCAAAATTATTTCATTCTGAATTTTAAAACATTTTGGAATGGAGTGTGGAAAAGTGTGCATTATGTTTAATTAATGGATGATATGAACTATTTTTAGTTTATTTACAAGGAATGAAAATTCCCAATAAGCAATGAGGATGGGGTTTAAAAGAAAGAAAAATTAAACATCAACCCAACATTTAAATCAAACCAAGCCTTTGCAGGAGCAGCTGCCATACTAAAATACTAAGATTACTCATAGATAGAATGAAGACAGAACATACCTTTAGCTAGCAGAACAATGCCACTTATAATGATAATGACAACTATCACCATTTTAGCAGCAGTAAAAAAATTCTGAACATAGCTTGCCAGCTTCACACTCAGTGAATTCACTGTCGTGATGGTCACTAAGAGAAGGGGGGGAAATAAAGACACATTAGAAGTATCATAAACCAGGAGGCACAACTCTAATGAGCTAACATGTTTGGAAAGTCTCCCATCCTACTGTTTCAAGATCCATTTAAAATTGACTGCTTCCAGATGAAGCTATTATTGTGCTATTGTTTTGTCTCATTCACAGAATGTTACAAGTGATTCTGAAGTTTTCATTTTTTATTTGCAACTATTTCTGTCTTTTTTCCTTACTTTTTTCGTATGAACACCTAACATCACCACCAAACGTATGTTAAGAAGGATTAGCCACGTAACATCTTTGGCAGGTAGCACTATGATCCATCTGTTGTGGTTCCAACCTACTGGACTTCAGCTCCCCAAATACTTGACCACTGGCTCTTCTAGCAGAGGCTTCTGGGAATTGAAATCCAAATCTGGAGCACCAAGTCTAGAACTACTCTTTATCTTTGTGCTCTTCCAAATGTCACATCATTTTCATTAATTTACCCAAGTACAAGCCATCTCTCAGTGGCAGAACATCTGCACTAAATGTAAATTTTTTTTAAAAGATTCAAGATTTTTCTCCAGCATCCCCAGTTAAAAGAAAATCTCTGGAGACAGGTAATGGAGAAGGACTTCTGATTAATATCCTTATTAAAACACTAAAGGGCTACCACCTCCTGATGCAGATTTTAGTCCCCCAAATCACCTTTTCTTACAGAATCCCCACAGAATTTCACCTGCAATGCAGGCATCCTACAGAATAAAGATCTGCACATTTGTAAATAATTCCTTCAAATTTCAGCCATTTCCCATGTTTAGGTTTCCCCCACCCCACAAGCAAAAAATATCTGGGACAGAAAAAGTGGCTGCAAATATATATTTCTTTGCTATTCCAGGGTTGTTTTTAAAATTGGAACAAAAATTTTGTTCTTCTTGTTTGGTGAGCCATGTTCTGGTGAAGCAGAAGTAATAATGTACTATGATTGTCATTTAGAAGAAATTGAAATGTATTCCTTTGTGGAGCAGACATTGAAATCCAGCAGAGTTAGAAAATACTGTATGGGAAATACTGAGTCGTTGCTATCTGCTAGGATTTGGTTCCAGGAACCCTGCCCCCTCATGGATACTAAAATTCCGTGGATGTTCAAGTCCCATTGTATATAATGGTATAGTAAAATGTCCCTTATGTAAAATAGCAAAATCAAGGTTTGCTTTTTTTTTTTTAATTTATATATTTTTGGAATATTTTCAAGCTGTGGATAGTTGAATATGGAGTTTATCACACGGGGAGTCCCGTGCAGAAACCCTGCTTTAAAGTAGAAAAAAACCGCAAAAGCGGAAGCAATTTATTAACAGGATTCCCCAGTGTGAAAAGTGAAAGCGATGTTAAAATGGGGTTAATCTGAACGGAAACTGCTTCTTTTTACTTTTGGAAAAACCCAAAAGTAAAAAGAAGCAGTCAATGAGGGGTTTCCGTTTGGATTAACCCCATTTTAACCCCATTTTAACAGTGATGTTGTCTGAAAAAACATCCGCTTTTGCGGTTTTTTCTACTTTAAACCCCCGTTTCCGCATGGGATTTCCCCCGTGTGACAAACTCCTTTGTGATCACCAGATATTGTTGCTTGTTAACTGGAAAAATGTATTCCAGCTAATATGTTTACCTAATCAAAAGCCAAATACTTACCTATGGCTACAGTTGCCAAACACTTGATAACAACTATGGGAGGGTCACATCCTGGATAAAAAGGAGCTGACACATACTCAGCAAAACTGAGGCAAATTATGGCAAAAGAGGTGGGCTTGATGACCACTAGACTTGTCCAAGAAAACAAATATGCAGGTATTGGGCCAAATGCTTCCATAAGATATGGATATTCTCCTCCTGATTTTGTTATCATTGTGCCAAGTTCAGCAAAACATAGCGCTCCTGGAGACACAAGAAGTGGAATAACAACAATAATAAAATTATTGAGGTACTACAGCCACTGCAGCTAACAAACTCTCTTTCAATATAGCTTTTGTTTGAATTTTCCTGTGACATCATTATTATTATTATTATTATTATTATTATTATTTCTATCCTGCCCCTCTGCCGAAGCAATCGGGGCAGCTTACAAAATTAAAATGTCACAATATACAACCCCAAAGAATCTCCTCCCACCCCACAAGATAGATTGTTTATTAACTGAATTATATTGGAGGGAAAATATATGGCCCTATGACAACAGGTCCACAATGGTTCTGGTTACAGTCTTTATTTATTTATTTATTTTGAAAGGATATGCAACCAGCCAACATCTTTCCAAATGAGCAATTCTGTTGTTGAGGAATATCACTGCCTTACCAAAAACAAATCTATGGGAATAGCCATTTTTGTCCCCATAAGTTCATTCTATCTATTCCATTTGCATCTATTCCATGCTGTGCTTTGTGTTGCTGTCAGGGATCAGACAATGTCCATGATATCGATGTTTGAGTGCCCCGTGGCTCAAATGTAGAGCACCAAAATATTGGGCAGTAAGGAAGAAAATGATTTTATTTTATTTTATTTTATTTTAGTAATGTTAAAAATACATATTCATCACATATTTACAGTAAAAGAATTACATCCAACATTAACTTCCCCTGTCTCTCCAGCAACAAGTCCTTAATTGTTCCGTAATCACATTTACCTATTTTACAACCATCAAAATCAAGAATAAGAAAACAAATTTTAAAAAGAAACAAAGCTATAACAATGCCCTCTAATCTTATGTTATTTCATCTGTATTTATTGTTTTGTTTGTTTTCTAGCTTAATCTTACCATGTTCCTACATCTTGTTTTCACTTTAATTTACAATAATCTAAAATTGGGAGCCATTCTTTTTCAATGTAATTTTTATCTTTATGATTTAAACAAGCAGTTAGTTTATCCATCTCAATCATTTCTACAAGTTTAAATAACCAAGTATCTGTCTCTGGCATCTCTTGTCTTTTCCAATATTGTGCTATTATCATTCTTTCTGCAGTTATTATATACAATATGATCCGGGAATATTTTTTTCAATTTGTGTTGGATTTTTATTTAACATATTTAAAAGATACGTAGATTTCTGGCCTCATCTCATATTTTATATGTAAAATCTTCCCAATTGTTGTATGTTTTTGCTTCCAAAATATTTTTAATTTTGGGCAATGCCATCAAACATGAAACCATATGCCTGGGGCAAATTATCATTTCCACCATAAATTGGAGTCTTTCTTATAATTTTTAGCAATTTGGTTTGCGGTTAAAAACCATCTTTGCTCCATCTTAATATAATTTTCTCTTAGATTTTGACACTTAGTAAACATATTTGATTTTTTCCTTAGCGCAACTCCAGTTTTCAGGATCAATAATTTCATAGGATCATAGAGTTGAAAGAGACCACAAGGGCCTTCCAGTCCAATCCTCTGCCATGCAGGAACTCAAAAATGTCACACACAGAAACCAGGGATTGTTCTGGGAGCTTGTAGCTACAGAATTGACAGAAGCACTCTCCCTTAACAAGGAAGAAGAGGAAGAGCAGCAGGGACAGTCCACAGGGACAGTGCAGGGTACCCTGAGAGTACCACCGCATGGAACTGCCACTGCTAAGTCTCAGAGGAGGTCTGTGGTGATGGTGGGGGACTCCTTGTTGAGGAATACAGAAGCAGTGGTTTGTGGACCTGACAAGATATCCTGGGAGGTGTGTTGTCTCCCTGGGGCAAAAATCCATGATGTGACAGTGAGACTGACAAGGCTTGTCAAGCCTACTGACCATTACCCCTTCCTGTTGGTCCAAGATACTGAAGCCAATGATACTGCAAGGCATAGCCTTCAGAATATCAGAAGGGATTATGAGGCTTTGGTAGGAAGCTGAAAGAGCTGGATGCACAGGTTTTCTCCCAGTTGAAGGGCACAGTCCAGGAAGGGAGAGGAAAATAGAATATGTGAATATCTGGCTTCTTAGATGGTGCCGTCAAGAATGATTTGGATTCTTAGATCATGGGCTGCGGTTCCATGAGGGTGGACTTCTGGCAAGAGATGGGCTGCATCTCACACCAGTTGGCAGAAACATTTTTGTCAATAGCCTAAGACATTTGATCAGGAGGCTTTAAACTGAGTCTTGTGGGGAAGGACAGGAGTACATCATGGGCTGGACATAACAGTCAAAGTGTTATAGAGGGAACAAGGCAAATGATGCAAGGGCCCAACAGTGGGAGGCAAAAAACCTCAAACAGGCAGCAAGTGGGGAGGACCCATGCTCTTAGATGCCTCTACACTAATTCACAGAGCATGGGAAATAAACAAGATGAACTTGAACTCCTAGCTTAACAAAGCAAATATGATATAATAGGCATTGCTGAAACCTGGTGGGATGAGTCTCATGATTGGAATGTAGGAATAGAGGAGTATAACCTTTTTAAGAGAAACAGGCCAAACAGGAAAGGAGGAGGAATAGCATTATGTGTCACGAATGTTTACACCTGTGAAGACTTAAATCGTGGAAATCAGGTGGCGAGCATCTGGATAAAAATTAAAGGGGAAGGAAACAACAGGGATGTTAAAGTGGGAGTCTACTACAAACCCCCAAGTCAGACTGAGGAATTGGATGATGCCTTTTTAGAACAGATGACCACACACTCAGAAAGGAGAGATGTAGTAGTGATGGGTGACTTCAACTATCCTGATATTTGTTGGAAGTCAAACTCAGCCAATACTTCAAGCTCTGGCAAATTCTTCACTTGCCTCGAAGACAATTTCATTAGCCAAAAAGTGGAAGAGGTAACAAGGGGATCAGCTATTTTAGATCTGATCCTAACCAACAGGGATGACTTGATAAATGGGGTGCAAGTGGTGGGATCCTTAGGTGGGAGTGATCATGTTCTCCTGGAGTTTCTTATTCAGTGGTAAAGAGAAGCTAGGCATAGTCAAACACTCATTCTAGACTTTAGGACAGCTGATTTCAATAAACTTAGGTAAATACTGGGAGTGATCCCATGGTCAGGAATACTAAAGGAGAAGAAAGTTCAGGATGGATGGGAGTTTCTCAAAAGAGAGATACTGAAGGCACAATCTCAAAATGTTCCAATGAGACGGAAAAATTGGAGATGTCTCAAGAAACTGGGTTGGATGACAAAAGAACTTTCAACTGAACTAAGTTTTAAACAGGAGATGTATAAGAAATGGAAAAGGGGCGAAATCACTAAAGAGGAATTCAAACAAATAGTTAGCGCATGTCGGGGTAAAGTCAGGAAAGCCAAAGTGCAGAATGAGCTCAAGCTTGCTAGAGGGGTTAAGAACAATAAAAAGGGCTTTTTTGGGTATGTCTGTAGCAAAAGAAAGAAGAAAGAAATGGTAGGGCTCCTGAGCAGAGAAGATGGAGAAATTCTAACAGGGAAAAGGCAGTATAACTCAACATCTTCTTTGCCTCAGTCTTCTCACAAAAGGAAAAGGGTGCTCAACGTGAGGAAAATGGAGCAGAGGATACAGCAGGGGAAATGCAGCACAAAATAATTAAAGAGGTAGTACAGGAATACCTAGTTAACTTAAATGAATTTAAGTCTCCAGGACCAGATGAACTACATCCAAGGATATTAAAAGAACTGGCAAATGTAATCTCAGAGCCACTGGCAATAATCTTTGAGAAATCCTGGATAACAGGAGAAGTCCCAGCAGACTAGAGGAGGGCAAATGTTGTCCCCATCTTCAAAAAGGGAAAAAAAGAGAATCCCAACAACTATCGCCCAGTTAGTCTGACATCAATACCGGGAAAGATTCTAGAACAGTTCATTAAACAGAGAGTCTGTGAACATTTAGAAGGGAATGCCATAGTCTCTAAAAGTCAACATGGGTTTCTCAAAAACAACTCATACCAGACTAATCTGATCTTTTTTGATAAAATTATCACCTTAATAGGTGAAGGGAATGTGGTAGACATAGCATATCTTGATTTCAGTAAGGCTTTTGACAAGGTCCCCCATGATATTCTTGCAAATAAGATAGTAAAATGTTGGCTAGACAATACAACTGTTAGGTAGATTAGTAATTGGTTGACTGACTGAACCCAAAGGTTGCTCAGCAATGGCTCCTCTTCATCCTGGAGAGAAGTTACCAGTAGGGTGCCACAGAGTTCTGTCCTGGGCTCAGTGCTATTCAACATCTTTATCAATGACTTGGATGAAAGAATGAGGGGCATGCTTATCAAATTTGGAAATGAAACCAAACTAGGAGAAATAGCTAATACCCCAGATGACAATTCAAAATGACCTTAATAGATTAGAAAGCTGGGCCAAAGCTAACAAAATGAATTTCAACATGAAGAAATGTAAGGTACTGCACTTAGGGCAAAAAAATGTAATGTATAGATATAAAATGCGGGACATCTGGCTTATTGTGACTATGTGTGAAAGGGATCTAGGAGTCCTAGTAGACCATAAGTTGAACATGAGTCAATAGTGTGATGCAGCAGCTAAAAAGGCCAATGCAATTTAAGGCTGCAACAATAGAAGTATAGTATCTAGATCAAGGGAAGTAATAGTGGCACTGTATTCTGCTTTGGTCAGGCCCCACCAAGAATACTGTGTCCAGTTCTGGGCACCACAATTCAAAAAGGATGTTGAAAAACGAGCGTGTCCAGAGGAGGGCAACTAAAATGGTGAAGGGTCTGGAAACCATGCCCTATGAGGAACAACTTAGGGAATTGGGCATGTTTAGCCTGGAGAAGAGACAGTTAAGAGGTAATATGATAGCCCTGTTTAAATATTTGAAGTGATGTCATATTGAGGAGGGAGCTAGCTTGTTTTCTGCTGCTCAAGAGAATAGGATCTGGAACAACAGATGCAAGCTATAGGAAAAGAGATTCCACCTCAACATGAATAGGAACTTCCTGACAGTAAGAGCTATTCAACAGGGGAACATACTCCCTCGGAGAGTGGTAGAGTCCCCTTCTTTGGATGTCTTTAAAGAAAGGCTGGATGGCCATCTGTTGGGGATGCTTTGATTTTGAGTTCCTGCATGGCAGGAGGTTGGACTGGATCGCCTTTGTGGTCTCTTCCAACTCTATGATTCTATGATTCTATGAAAAGGAAGCCATAAAAATAGGTCAGCTCTTTTGTTGAGGTTCGCCTTCTTGTTTCCTATTATATATTCAGAACTATACAGAATATAATCATTTCAGAACAGAAGTCAGCATTGTAATCAGTCATAACACAGCTGCACAAAATAACAGGAAACTTTTGATTTATCAGTTGTCATTGTACATCAGAAATACTAGAGATGGTTACCCAGTGTGGCAAGCACTCCACAGGCTGCCCAGATGATTAAACAAGGCCCGATTGCTCCAACATTGGCTAGTACTGCTTTGGGAGAGATAAAGATCCCCGAACCAATCACAGTCCCAACAATGACAGAGATGCCGCTGATCAGACCCACCTTGGAAAGGAAATGGAGATGAGTGAATTCAACAGTGGTTTGGTATATTTAACATTAACAGTAGACATTGAGATATCCATCTGGTTTCTTTAAACACTTCCTATTTTTCCTCCTCATTGCAACCATTTGAAATTGTGTCTTCAGTATTTCACTTTTAAGAAACTCCCATCCATCATTAAAGTCTCTTCTCTTTTAGTACTCATGACAATGGGATTACCCCTAATATTTCCCTAGGTGTAGTCAAATCAGTTCTCATAAAGTCTGGAACACTTGTCTGACTACACTTCTCCTCTCTGCCGCATAACAAATTCCAGGAGAACATGATCATTCCCTTCTTAAGGATCTCACCACTTCTACCTCATTAACCAGGCCATGACAGTTGGTTAAGGTCAGGTTTAAAATAGCTGATCCCCTTGTTGATTCATCCATCTTCTGGAAAATAAAATTGTCTGCAAAGCAATTGAGAAATTGGTTGGATCTTTACCTTTTGCCAGCGTTTGATTTCCAACAAATATCAGGAAAACTGAAATCCCCCATTACTACTACATCTCTCCTTTCTGAATGTATTGTTGTCTGTTCCAGAAAGGCATCATTCGAGACCTCAGTCTGGCTTGGAGATCTGTAGTACACCTCCACAATGACATCCTCATTGCTTCTCTCCCCCTTAATTTTTACCCAGATGCTCTCAACCTGGCTTCCAGGATTTAATTCATGGATTTCTTCACAGGTGTAAATATCCCTGACATACAGTGCTACTCTGACTCCCTTCCTGTTTGCTCTATTTCTCTGAAATAGCTTATACCTCTTTATTACTACACTGCAATTGTGAGACTCATCCCAACAGGTTTCATTTATGCCTATCATATCATGTTTACTTTGCTGTGTGAAGAGTTCAAATTCATATTGTTTATCTCTATGCTCTGTGCATTAGCTTAGACACATCCAAGACCATGGATCCCCCTATGAGTATTTTAGTTTTTCCCCTTCCTGGACTTCCTGTTGGGAAGGGCTCCAGGTTGGAAGGCATTTGAGTCAGAGCTGCTCCAACCTCCCGATATTGTGCAGTTAAAAAACAAAGCTTTGGAAGACCAAACATTGGAAAAGCAAAGGAAAGCTTCTCCAGGTGTAGAGAAGCCAGAAGAGCTCAAGAAAGGTCGGGTTCCTGTCTCAAACTTTCAATTTGCGAACTGAGGAGACGGAGGAGACTGGGGCTGAACTGCATGCAAGGGAAGCTTTGTTTGTTTTGACCATACAGGCACGCTAACCTTAATAATTTAATTGTATAAAAACACAGCAGTCAGGCTGCTCAAAAATCATTGACAGTATCTAAAGGCCAAATTCAACAAACTTCTTGCAAAGAATCCCTTTGGAGCAATCTAAAGTTATTAATTTTACAGAAAAAGAGGTTGGAAAACTACGGAGATTTGGAGAGAAAGAGAGAGAGGGAAAGAGGTCTAGAAGCAAGTCGCAGCAACAGGAGAAGAAGGAGAAGAACGAAAATTAAGATATAAAGCTGGAATAGCCAAAAGAGTTTAAAAAGGCAAAGTCTTGAAACATACAAACCTGTGATTTGAAGGAGGGAAAAGAGGAGCTCCGTTTGAGAAGCCGCGTTTACACAAGGACGACACTGGAGCAGGGTGAAATAACTACAAATGGAAAAGACGTCACTGGAGAAGGACAGGGATTGCCTCTCTTAACACAGATAATAAATGTGGCTGAAACAACTCATAGAGGAGTTACCAATCAATTGGAGGAGCTAAATTGGAGGAGAAAGAGGCAAGAGCCCAAGAACACAGTGATATAGTATTTAATACTAAGAAATTACAGGACTTTCAAGAGTTTATAAACTGAGTTTACCAACAGCTAAGAATCCAAGAATGCAAGAGTTGCGTTGTGATCTTTGGAATAATTAGCAAGGACTGATGTAATAGATGAAGGAAGACAAAGACAAAAAAGGGGAGAAGAGAGATATGAATGGATTAAATGGACAGTATAAGGAAAATAAAACCCAGAAGGATAATATCAGAAGGAATAGAAAGAAAAGGAACAAGAGATCTTAAAATAATAAAACCGCCCTTCTACTGTTATTATTGATATTGCAGTTTGTTTAATTGGTAATACTGATTTCCTCAAACTTGATAAACAATCACAAATTGTAAATTATTATAAATTCTTAAGGATTTAGGATTAATGATAATGATATTATTATTATTATTATTATTATTATTATTATTATTATTATTATTTCTATCCCACCCCTCTGCCGAAGCAATCAGGGCAGCTTACAAAATTAAAATGTCACAATATACAACCCCAAAGAATCTCCTCCCACCCCACAAGATAGATTGTTTATTAACTGAATTATATTGGAGGGAAAACAAAGACAATACATTAATTTAAAATAAGTGTTGGAAAGATCCCAGGATAAATGCATATATATGCATATGTGAAAAAAGGTAAATATAATTTGATGTATGGCAGCGGTAACTAGATTACAAGCAGCAAAAATGCAAGCGCAAATGTAAGGACAACAACAAAGAAGACCATTGTTAGAAACTAACAAAATGTTGAAATTGAATATGTTGATTCTGGAAGAAATCAAAAAGAAGACAAGAGATGAAAAAGATAAGGCTGAATTGAAACAGGAGATGAAAGATATGAGGGAGGAATTGAACAAGAAATAAAGTCAGAGGTGAAAGAAGTGGTCAATATTGTAGAAAAACTAACAGTAGAATTAACTGAGGCAAAAGTGAAGATAAGCGAGTTAGAAAAACATAATGAGGAACTACAAGCAAAAGGGAAGTATTTAAAGAAGAACCAGATGAGAGAGACAGAAGAAAGATTGAGAATGGAACAAAAGGCAAGAGAAAGATGTCTAAAAATCTGGGATTTAACTGAATAGAAAGATGAAAACATATGAGAGATTGACGCCAATTCTCACGAATTTCATGGAAAGAGACGAAGATGAGTTTCATTTTGAAATTGATAAAATGTACAGGATTAACTCCTAGATAGCTAGACAGAAAAAGGTCCTGAGGGATATAGTAATATACTTTGTCAGGACCCAAGTAAGAGATTAGCTGTTGAAATTACATCTTGACAAGAAATTACAAATCAAGGGATTGGACATACAAATATTCAAAGACTTACCTGGGGAAACTCTTAGAAAAAGAAAAGATTATGCCCAATTGACTGAGGGCCTTTGCAGACTGCTAGAAATAGTGCAAATTGAATCCACTTTAACTGCCCTGGCTCAGTGCTAGGGAATCATGGGAATTGTATTCTTTTATGGGACATTGAGCCTTCTCTGTCAGAGAGCTCTGGTGCCACAATAAACTACAGTTCCCATGAGTCCCTAGCACTGAGCCAGGGCAGTTAAAGTGGATTCAATTTGCATTATTTCTAGCAGTCTGCAAAGGCCCTAAGACAGGGGTAGGCAACCTAAGGCCTGGGGCCAGATGCAGCCCCCCGAGGCCTTTGGACCGGCCCCAGGCTGGTCCTGCTGCCGCCGCTGCTACCACCCCCTGCCATGATGATATTGATTATTGTTGTTATTACTTGTTCTTGGGGTTTTCTTGGCAAAATCTCCACAGGGGTTTTGCCATGGCTTTTCTGGGGCTGAGAGAATGTGCATGCATATTTTTAATTTTTTTATTTTTATTTATTTATTTATTTGTGGTGCTTCGCCCCCCCCAATTGTCTGAGGGGCAGCAACCCAGCCCCCGGCTCAAAAAGGTTGCCTACCCCTGCCCTAAGATTTTGAGAAAATATGATATCTATTATAAATGAGAATACCTGGAAGGATCATCTTTTAACTATGACCAAAAAAGATATAAAATTGATTCAGTTGCAAAAACAAAGGACATGATAAAGATATTGGAGAAAAAATTACAATGTGACAACGTTACTGAAGAGGCAACCCCTCCAAAAGAGAATGAATTAACAGGACAAGAGGAATATAAGAAGAACAAAAAAGAAACAATGACAGGGGAAATGAAAGATAAAAAGAAACAGCTAAGCAGCAGGACATTCCAATCAGAAGAGGAGAGTAAAGAAAGAGGAGGAGGAAAAAGGGGGGAAACAAAAGTATTTGCAGGAGAATCAGAAGAAATAACATCAGAAGAGGAACAAGAAAAAGAAGAAGAAGAAGATGTTTAAGAACTCGTATTTCCTTACATGGAATGTTAAAGGTCTCAATTCTCCTCAAAAAAGGAAAAAAGTTTTCCACTATCTTGGGAAAATGAATGTGGAAATACTTTGCTTGCAAGAAACACATATATGTAAAAAAGATATAAGATTATTTTAAAAAATTATAAATTAGGAAATGTATTTGTCTCTGCTGCAGTGAAAAGAAAGAAAGTGGTCGCAATATATATAAAAGATACCATTGAAGCAAAATAATTATTTGCTGATAATAATGGACATTTCATTGGATTAGAAATTAAATGGGAAAATCTGTCTATTCTGATAATAGAGGTGTATGGCCCTTTAGACAATAAGAGTAAATTTTATGATAAATTACTGGAAAAAATATGGAATATCCACATGATAATGTTATTATGTTAGGAGACTGGAATGGGGTAACAAATCCTCTGATTGACAGAAAAGCAAAGAACAACTCTAAAGTAACACCAGGAAAACTCCCTAAAACATTCTTTAATATGATAGACATAGTAATGTTAGAAGACATGTGGAGATGTGAAAACACAGAAGTGAAGGGGGAGATGAATTAATCCCTGGTATTATCGGAGTTCCGACTGGGAGGGAAAAGTGTGTTTAAGGGAGAGAGAAAACCTGAGGGACTTTCTGCAACATTGGTAATACTTTTTTGGTGAGAACTGCTTTAATTATCCCCCTTTCTTCCTTTTCTCCATTTTTTTTCTAATATCTTGTTTGTACTATTCCTTGTCTCCACCCCCGAGAAGGAAAGGAAGTTTGGGAGTTTGGTCTGTAATAATTCTAATGGCAAATGTTGGAAATGTGAGGGAAAAATAGGTACATACTATCACATGTGGTGGGAGTGTAAATTGGCACAAAGATTTTGGAATAGGATTCATGATGCGATAGAAAAAATATTAAAGATAAAAATTAAGAAAGATCTCTTGAGATATCTATTAAGTATGAATATAGAAGAAGAATTAGAAAGCAAATTTGGCAAATTAATTTTTTATTTGACCACAGCAGCCAGAATAATATATGCAACAAAATGGAAACAAAAAAAAAAATACTAGATATTGATGACTGGATTATGAAATTATATAATATAATGCAAAATGATAAATTAACACAAATCATACAGAAAAGCCACATAAAGAATTCAAAGGAGTGTGGAATCCTTTTATTGAATATTTGAAGAGAGAGAAAGATTAATAGTTGATACCAGATTTAGAATAAAAAAAATCCATATATAAGTTTAACAAATGGAAATATAAAGCCCAAGAAGCAAACATATTACAACTATATCTGTGAAAGAATACATTGATATGATATATTTAAGATTTTTTTATTTAATAAATTTTAATTCCTTCAGAAAATAAGTAGGATTTTTGCAAAGTCATATTACGGTATAAATGTATTTCTAGATATATAGAGATAGATAATGAAAATCAGGAGAAGAAATGTAATCAACAACAAATATGATTCAGTAGATAAGTGATAGAAGCCATTTTAATGTTTGCATGTAATCTTATTTTTTCTTATTTTTTCTTTTTTCTCTGCTTTGTTTTGTGTATAATTATTATTTTTTCTTTATGTATGTATATATGTTTTTGTCTTTGTCTTATTTTTTTGTCTTTATTTGCTGACGTTCTATGTTCTATAGTGTCTTTTTTAACTAATAAAATCTTTTATATATAAAAAAGAAGACATGTGGAGATATAAATATGGTCAGACAAATGATTTTACTTTCTATTCTAATCCCCATGATTCATGTTCAAGATTAGATATGTTCTTTATTACAGATTCAATTAAAACTAAAATAGGAAAAAAAATTGAAATTTTACCAAAAAATGTATCTGACCATCGTCCGGTAAAAATGACTCTGAAAAAAAGGAAAGCAAATTACTGCTGGAGGTTAGACGAAACATTATTAAGAGATGAAAAAATAGTGCAAAAAGCCAAGGGCACTTTAAAAACTTTTTTTTGAGTTTAATATGACAGAACATATGGACATTAATATAATTTGGGAGACTAGTAAAGCTGTGATGAGGGGCTTCTTTATTAAACACAATCACAAAAGAGGAAAAAAGAGGGAGGAGAGGCAAGTAAAATTACAATCAGAGAAGATCAGTTAAAAAAGAACCCAGGAATCAAAAGTTAAAATCACAGATAAAAATACTCCAAAAACAAGTATCTATGATGTTAGTAGAAGTGGAGAAAAAGCTGAAATGTATAAAACCAAAACAATTCGAATTTGCAAATAAACCCAGTAGATGGATGGCATTAAGACTGAAAAAAGAGAAAAGAGAAGAGATTAATCATAAAAATAAGAGATAAAGGGGGAAAAAATTACCAACCAAAAAGAAATCAAGAAATGTTTTAACAAAAGCTTCAAAGAAGTGAGAATATCTGAAAAAGATCAGACAGATTTCTTAAAAAGACAAACTATTCCGGGATTCAAGATAGAAGAAAGGAAAGAACTTATTAGGAAGATAACAATGACAGAGATAGCAGAGGCAGTCAAAGAAATGAAAATAGCAGAATCACCAGGTCCAGATGGCCTGAGTGTATCATATTATAAAAACTTATATGAGTTAATAACACCAAAAGTCCAAATACTAATGAATAGAATAAAGAAAGGGAAAATACCAGAATCTTGGAAATCAGCAAATGTTGCGTTAATTTTAAAAGAAGGGAAAGATCTATTAGAGATGGGAAACTACCGTCCCATATCACCTTTAAATGTGGATTATAAAATTTTTGCCAGTATTTTGCCAAAAAGGATTTAAAAGATATTAAAAGAATGGATACATTCAGATCAAAGAGGTTTTCTTCCAGGCAGACATATAAAAGACAATACTAGAAATCTAGCTGATGTCACTGAATACTACCAAAGAAAATCAGATAAACAAATTGCAATGATCTTTCTCGATGCGGAGAAGGCTTTTGACAATATTACATGGGGTTTCATGCTGGAGGTCTTATTAACAATAGTAGGAGAAAGATGTTTTTACAATTGGGTGACAGCCTTGTACAGAGAACAAAAAGCTCAAATTATAGTAAATGGAGAAAGAACAAAAAACTGTGAAGTACAAAGAGGCACACGTCAAGGCTGCCCCCTCTCTCCACTATTATTTATAATTACATTGGAAATACTATGTAATACTATCAGAAGAGATAAAGAAATCCCAGGAGTAAAAGTCAAAGGATACGAAATTAAACTGATAGCTTATGCAGATGATATGGTCATCTTGACTTGGCCCTCAAGAAAATATACAACAATTATTAGACACTTTAAAAGAATACAAGAGATAGTCAGGATTTAAAATCAATAAAGATAAAACCAAAATGTTAATTATGAATATGACATATTTAGTACAAGATCAGAACTCAAAACAGAGAACAAAGTAAGATATCTGGGAGTAATATTTACAGCAAAGAATTCAGATTTGTTTAAAAATAACTATGAAATAATATGGAAAATATGTAATACTCCTAGAGCGCATATCGATAATCAAGATGTGTGTGATATCGAAAATGGTATTCTTTTTTCAAACTATTCCAATAATAATAAATGATATCCCCTTTAAAAATTGGCAGCAAGACATTACGAATTTTATTTGGGCAGGAAGAAGACCTAGAATTAAGACAAAAATCCTTCAAGACGAAATAACAAGGGGCAGACTCGGTTTACCGAATTTAAAGCTGTATTATTACTCTTGGGCTCTGGAATGGTTAAAAGACTGGTTAAGATTAAATGACAGAAGACTATTGTACCTGGAAGGTGTTGACAATGTCTATGGCTTCCGTGGATACTTATATTATGACAAAGTAAGAGTAAACAGCAATTTTAAAAACCATTAAATAAGAAAATCATTATGGAGAATTTGGGGAAAATATAAACAAAGGATAAATAGAGGTATATTGTTGAGCATGTCACCAAATGAAGCCTTATATAGAAATGATTATATGTTGGTAAATAAATGGGTAACATATAATGAGTTATTAGCAAAGGAGAATAGAAAGTTGAGATTAAAAAGTATAGAAGAACTGGAAAATGAGGGTATAAAATGCAACTGGTTTTTGTATAAACAGATCAAGGTAAGATATACAATGAATCAAAAAGATTATGAAATAACCACCATAGAAAGTGAATTAGAAAAGTGGCAAAAATATATAAGATCTTGCTTAAATGGGAGATGGAAAAAGAACAAGTTAAAGATTATATGATCCGCTGGACGCAAGATTTGGGCACCCCAATATATATGGAAGAATGGGAGAAAATCTGGAAAACAAAAATAAAACATATGCTGAATTATAACATGAGAGAAAATTATTATAAACTACAATATAGGTGGCATCTTACACCAGATAAATTGGCTAAAATGAAAAAAGAAAACAATAATAGATGTTGGAAATGTAAAAAGGAGAAAGGAACATTCTTTCATATGTGGGGGCTCTGCCCAATAGCTAAAAGATATTGGTATCAAATTCATACATACAGTATTTTCTGGCGTATATATGACTACTTTATAACCCAGGAAAATCTCCAAAGTCAGGGATCGTCTTATACGCTGGGTGGAGGAGGAGGAGGAGGAGGAGGAGGAGGAGGAGGAAGAAGGGGTGGCGCGGCGGGAGGAGGAGGAAGAGAGGAAGTCAGGTTGAAGGAGGAGGGGGTAGGAAGGGGTGGCGTGAGGCAGGAGGAAGAAGCAGCAGCGGATAAGAGGTGAATCCCTATCCTGGGGTTTTATTGGCAAGACTGGTTCAGAGGAGGTTTGCCATTGCCTTCCTCTGAGGCTGAGAGTGTGTGACTTGTTCAAGTTCATCCAGTGGGTTTCATGGCAGAGTGGGGAATCAAACCCAGGTCTCCAGAGTGGTAGTCCAATACTCAAACCACTACACCATGCTGGCTCCTAATCCCATGTACTACCTATGAAACAACTGCAGACTTTTTTGTTGTTCTTGTGTGTCTTCAAGTCCTTTCCGACTTATGGTAACCCTAAGGCTATCTTATCATGGGATTTTCCTGGCATGTTTCTTCAAATGGGGGTTGCCATTACCATCCCCTGAGGGTGAGAGTATGTGACATGCCCAGGGTCACTTACTTGGCCGCAAATTGTACCCCAAAATGCATCACCTAGTATATTGGCAGTCCTTCCCCCCCCAACATTTTCTCATTTTCCCCCGTTGGAAGAGGGGTCATCTTATACGGCGAGTATATCCCAAACTCTATATTTTAACTGGAAAGTTTGGGGGTCGTCTTATACGCCCAGTCATCTTATACGCCAGAAAATATGGGTAAATTTTAAAAATCTTACAATTGGAATACAAAAAGGACCCTAAATTATATCTATTAGGAATAACAGATGAGGAAATGGATAAGAAATATGGAAAGATAATATTTTATATGTTGACAGCTGCCAGAATAATAAATGTATCCACTTGGAAAGAGGATAAAGTGCCTTCGATGATTCAGTGGTACTGGAAGCTGCTGGACTACATAGAAATGGAAAAATTGACATATTTACTCAGAAATAAATCAGCTGGTAAATTCAACAAAGATTGGAAGATAATATCAGAAAAAAATCAAGAAAACATTCAAAATATAGTAGAAGGGTAAGAGTAATGTGACAAAGCTGATAATTAAGTAATAGGTTATAGACATATATGAAAAGAAATAATGGAATGTTTATAACAAAGTGTTAAAAGGTAGTCAAAAGTACCTGATATGTAAACAGACAAAAAGTTAAAATGGAAAGTCAAAGACATGAACAAGGATATTTTGGACTTAGACACTTGGAAGTTCACTTTTATTTAAAATATATGTATGTTTGATCAGTGTTATGTTATGATATTGTCAAATTGTTTTATGTGTTTATTTGGTGTTTTTTTATAAAATAAGAAAACTTAATAAAGATAACAAATTAAGTCCCCTCCCCTCTCATTGTTGTGTTTTTGTACTACAGTAGCCCCTCCCAATTCATGGGGGATCCGTTCTGGACTCCTCCTCCATGAAAATGGCAGCTCGCAAATATTCGAGCCCCATTGAAAATAATGGTGTGCGGGCCTGTGGCACATATGGGGCCTGCGCACAAGTGCACGCTACCATTTTATTCCTCCCCACT
This sequence comes from Phrynosoma blainvillii, assembly GCA_026167975.1. NCBI lineage: Eukaryota > Metazoa > Chordata > Lepidosauria > Squamata > Phrynosomatidae > Phrynosoma > Phrynosoma blainvillii. The sequence goes on along the minus strand of JANUYF010000007.1, from coordinate 15,695,913 downwards.
TGTCCCTGCTGTGAAGAGCAGGACTGCAGACTTGAAGTCCACAAACAGAGAGGGACAACTGTACTTGCCTTGTTCCCTCTACAACAGTCAGACTATTATTTCCAGTACTTGATGAACCTCTGCCATCAAGAATAGTTTTCCTCCCCACCATAACTCAGTTTAAATTCCTCCTGACTAGATTTTTCAGACTCTTGGCAAAAAAAGTTCCTGTCCACTGCTGAGAGGTGCCAGAAGTCCATCTTCATGAAACCTGACATCATGGTCCAAGAAGCCAAATCATTCCTGGTGGCACCATCTGTGGAACCAGTTGTTCACGTCTATTTTTTTTGTGTCTTTCCCCAGCCTTGCCCTTCAATTGGGAGAAGAGATGAAATGACAACCTGTGCATCCAGGTTCTTCAGCTTCCTACCCAGAGTCTTATAATCCATTATGATATTCTGAAGGTTAAGCCTTGCAGTGTCAAACTACTGATTCTGTGCCCTTACTATCACCACACACCTCTGAAATTTGCCAGGTGCTGAACCTTCTAGAGTCTTGTGCACATTCTCTGAGGACTGACACTGCTGCTCTTCTTGCTACAGTGTCATCACCACTTGTATCATCACTTATAAGGGAGAGAGCCTCAAATTGATTCTGCAACTCCAAACTCAAAATGGTCCTTCTACTTCTTTGTGTCAAATTCCTCCAACTGTCTACCTCCTGTGTACAGGAATTGACCTCTTCCCCATAGACATCCTTGTGTGTGTTACCCAACTAGGACAATCTACTCTAATTGGCCTCAACTCAATGTGTATGGGAACTGAATTTTCCCCCATAGACACCCCCTGTGTGTTACCCAACCAGGGCAATCTACTCTGCTTTACCCAAGAAAATCTCATGCTCCCTAATATGCTTCAGAGTGGATAAATGGGCCTCAAGTTGCTGGACCTTCTCTTCACCAAGAGGACAACCAACTTGCACTTTCTTTGGCAAGAATAAACATACCGCAGCTGTTGCAGGTGACTGCAGCAGCTCTCACACCATCCATATTCAGTAGTCTTAGGTAGGCACTGAAACAAAACTCAGGGTCTCGCCCTCAAAACACTCCTGCTAAACACACACACAAGACACCCCTGTTGGTCTCACCTGTTAGCCATGCTCTGTTCGCTGAACTCCAGGGACTAGGACTGCAGCTCTACAGAGAGCTAGTGGCTGTCAGCTTCTCCCTCAACCAAGTCTTTGACTCAATTATTAGAGGACCTTGTCCACAACATATTGTTTTGTCCACTATATAGTGAACCAAGGAAACAATCTGTGACACCCTTAATTGAAACTGGTCCTTGCCAGAGTCCACAAGAAGCAGGTTTTTACCTCTTAGTGGATTTGGACAAATATGTGACCTGGAGAGTAGCTTTGTATGCTCTAGCAGCCCCCCCCCCCCAAAAAAAAACACAGGAAGAAATACATAGCAGAGATAGCCATAAATTGTAAAGGTGATGATTATATTTAATAATTTTATAAATTTATCTTAAATGTTTAAATGTTCAATTTTTAAACCATAAATTGGTGTATAATCATATGATTGATGTTGCAAATATGATAAGTATGTACTTTGTTGTTATTGTGGTATTGTTTTATGTAAAGGCCATTGGCCAAAAGCAATAAAATTTGACTGACTGACTTTGACTCACTTCCTCTTAGCAGAAGCCCCACCTCCATGAGACCATGTGCTCAGGAAGGGGACCTGGGGCTGCACAGTACAGAATAGTGGAATGCTAATGAGCACACAATCACACCACCACTCAGTAAACACAAACAGCCAGCCTTAACCCAACAGACATAAGGTCATCTAAACACAATAGACCCGTGATGGTGAACCTATGGCACACAGCTGAAGACTGGGATGGTGCAGGGGAAGGATGAAGAAGAGGCACGTGCCTGTATCTCTTCTTCCCCCCTCACCCCCCCCGGGCCTTCAGCTGTCTCTGGAGAGGCAGCTGAAGGCCTGGAAGGGCGGGGGGGGGGGGAGAGAAGTCCTGGTGGTGGAAGGCCCCTAAAAGGTTCACCATCACTGCAATAGACAAAAGAACACTAATATGTGCATGAGCAAACAAGCCTTTACCCAGCTCACACAAGCTTTACCTCAACAGACCCACAGTCTTGACCCAACAAACTTTCCCAAAAGGGCTGGAGAGGTTTAACCCAACTGACCTAAGCTCACCTTCTGCTGTCTCTTCCACACACACACACCCCATGTAAAACACGCCTGTTGATCTTACATGTTAGCTGGGCTGTTCACAGAGCTCCAGGGACTGGAGATACATATAGAGAGATAGATATAGAAAGGGAAATTTCAGGATCTTTTTTTTTTTTTTGCCAAAAATACCAGACTGGATGATCAATCCATTCCTAGATATCAGCAATGAGGAAATGGGAATGGTGGAGGAAGAACTGATTTCACTCCAAAATGACATTGAGTTGAGGCCAAATTTGCTGTCTCTTGATGATGCCCCAAATCTGCTTTTTAGGGAGGCTGCTTCACCTGGTCTAATGGTAGGACTGGTCCTGAAGCCTATAAGTAGGCATTAGCCAGGATGACTAAATGGAGCTTATAAGATAGGTAATATTTTTTGCTGAATAGCTATTGCTAGGATTCAAGAAATTATTCGTGATGACTGCTGTCTTCATGTCCTACTGTGGGTTTCCCAGAATTATCTAATCAATCTCTGTTGGAAACAGGATACTGGTTTAGATGGACCCTTGAGCAAATTCAGCAAGGTGCCTCCCCTGTTTTTAACCTGATGACTCCAGTCCAGAAGCGTTGGAAATGGGAAAATGCAACTAGAATTGCACAAATAATTTTGTGCCAACAGGTGGCAGTAGAGGTAGACATCTGTGTGTTTATGTGCCTTCAAGTAGCCTTAGGAGTTTATCACACAAGGACCATATGTACCTCCATCCCAATAATGATTAAAGTGTCCGCAACCCAGAAAAGCATGCAATACACGAATGATTTTCACACGCAGAACACAATAATGCGTTAGAAGCTCATTACTAAAGCAGGAAAGAGGGTAGAATGCACGTTTGGTTTTCACACAGATGCGTGAAAATCCTGATAATAGTTTGGGAATTACTTTTTTTGTGTGTGCTCATAGAAGGAGTAGTTTCATCACCAGAACTCATCCAGAGAAATAAACAATTTTATTCATAAAAATATACTGTACTGTCCCTTACTTTCCAAGAAATGGTATCCAACCTAAGTAAAAAGAACAAAACATTACCCAAAGAGGTAAGAAAGGTAGAAAAACAGCATAAAAGGCTGCGTCCCTCTGGACAACCAGTGTCCCTGCCTTCGCTCAGCAGCTGTTCCTTTAAGAGCCCCGGCTAATAGGGAAGGCTGGAGGAGAAGAGACATCGCAAGGGAGAAGCAAACTTTTTCTCTGTCCCTGCCTTTGCCTCAGCAGCTGTTTCTTTAAGAGCCCTAGCTACTCGCCCCAAAGAACCATGGGAAATCTGGCAACAAATACAGAAATGGGGAGAATCCCACAAATAGCTTTCACACTAGAGCAGTTGCCCCCCAAAAAGCCATATCATGAATGGAAAGGAAATGAATTCACGATATTTTCCCGAAAATGCCTATTTGGTGGTTTATGTCACTTTCTTGTCGGATTCTATACAGTTTGTGCACAACTTCGTGTGAAAACCATTTGTGCAATTGTGCCTAATATGCTAGATAATCGCGATTTCTTACCCGTTTAAACTTTCAATTTTCCCCATGTGATAAACTCCATAGAATCACAGAGTTGGAAGAGACCAGAAGGACCATCCAGTCCAATCCCCTGCCATGCAGGAATGCAAACTCTGCAGTTGATTTATGAATGTCATAGGGTTTTCTTACAGAAGGAATATTCAGAGGTACCAGTTCCTGCCTCTGAAATATAGCCTATGGCACCTGGTATTCAATGATGAGCTCCCATCAAAGTACTAACCAGGGCTGACTCTGTGTACTGTATTTTCTGGCATATAAGACAACTGGGCGTATAAGACAACCCCCAACTTTTCCAATTAAAATATAGAGTTTGGGATATACTCGCCGTATAAGACAACCCCTCTTCCAACACACACCAAATTAAAAAAATTTAAAATCAGATTTGATTTTAATATAGTAATTTTAATTCAAATGCTTATGACATGCAGGTACTTAGCAGGAAAAGTGTTACTTATAAACACAACAAACTACAGCTCCCATATTCCCTAGCATTTATTTCTGCAGTATGTTTTGGACCTTACTTTTAAAAAAAATATATTCCAGATTTAAATGCTGCTTTAAAAATTATTTCCATCTCTCTGCAATGAGATGGTTGGGGGGGGGGGAATGAGAAAGTGTTGGGGGGAAGGACTGCCAATATACTGGGTGATGCATTCTGGGGTATGTACAATTTGCGGTCAAGTAAGTGACCCTAGGCATGTCACACACTCTCAGCCTCAGAGGATGATAATGGCAACCCCCATTTGAAGAAACATGCCAAGAAAACCCCATGTTGCCTGAGGGTCGCCATAAGTTGGAAAGGACTTGAAGACACACAAGAACAACAAAAAAAGTCTGCAATTGTTTCATAGGTAGTACATGGGAATAGGAGTCAGTGTGGTGTAGTGGTTTGAGTGTTGGACTACCACTCTGGAGACCTGGGTTTGATTCCCCACTCTGCCATGAAACCCACTGGGTGAACTTGGACAAGTTACACACTCTCAGCCTCAGGTGAAGGCAATGGCAAACCTCCTCTGAGTGAATCTTGCCAAGAAAACCCCATGATCACCATAAGTCAAGAACAATTTGAAGGCACACAACATACACATATAACCTCCAAGTTAAGGAACTTGGTTCTCTTTTAGATAAATCTTCAAGGGTACACACACTCTCTCATTGTGCAGAATTATTTGTTAAAGAAGCCATGCCCAAGCAACACATCAACTTTGGCTGCATCTGAATTGCAGAAATTTATTAAAGCAGTTTGACACCGCTTTAACTGCCATGACTCAAGGCTATGGAATTCTGGGATTTGCAGTTTTGTGAGATATTTAGCCTTTTCTGTCAAGAGCTCTGATAACTGCAAACTGCAGATTCTAGGAGTCCATAGGATGGAGCCATGGCAGTTAAAGCGGTGTCAAACTGCATTATTTCTGCAGTGCAGATTCAGGCTGCATCCATACTGTAGAACTGGCTTCCTTCTCCTTCTCCCCTCGTTCTCATCCTCCTCCTCCTCCTCCTCTCTCCTGGCTTCCTGCTCTTCCTCCCTTCATTCTCATCCTCATCCTCCTCTCTCCTGGCTCTCTTCTCTTTCTCGCCTCATCCTCATCGTCCTCCTTCTCTCTCCTGGCTCCCTTCTCCTTATCCCTTTGTCCTCCTCCTCCTCCTCCTCCTCTACCCCGCGTATAAGATGACCGCCGACTTTTGAGACCCTTTTCTAAGGTTAAAAAGTCATCTTATACACTGGAAAATATGGTAGTTTCCAAGATCAGACAGGACTGGTCCCTATAGGGCAGTGGTCCCCAACCCCCGGTCCACGGCCCGGTACCAGTCCGCAGAACAAATGGTACCGGGCTGCCCTGCTACTGCGTCTTCTGTGCAGTGGCGGCGGCGGGGCCTGCGACTTTTGCAAGTCCCGATAATAAGCGCAGGGATGGGACTCCTGCGTCTGCCGACGTGCCCCGGCCCAGCTGATCAGTGTGGGGGCAGGGCTTCTGTGGGCCGTGGAAAAATTATCAACTGTTGACCGGTCCACGGCAATAAAAAGGTTGGGGACCACTGCTATAGGGTATTTAGGCCCCTAGAGGTAGACATAGGTAGCCAGGATTCCTTGATATTTGTGTCTTGTGTGATTTATTGCTTCCTTGCCTATGGACTGAGATTCCTCAGTCTGACTTTCTTCCTTTCACTCCTCCTCTTCCTGCAGTCTTTTCTTAGTTGTGTAGCAGTGTTCAACAGACCCCATCCTTCCATCTCTAACATATTTAAGGATTGGAGAGTATGTCCCTTATAAGTGTGGCAGGTGTTCCCCATTATAAAGGATGTCCCTTATTTCAAGGATGAAAAGATTTTCCTTTTATATAGACTGAACAACATGCCAAAAAATCCTGTATTTTAGGGTGTGGGCTCATGTGTGCATCATGTGATTCATAAATATGGGCAATACGTTAATTTTACAGAGAAACACATAGCTAGGTCAACTGAAATCAATACTTTCATTTAGCAATTAAATAGAACACAAACTGCTGTTTTGAAAACCTGTCAACACTATCCATAATAATGTTTTCTTTTTACTTAAAGCAATCATTGGTATCAGTTCCGAGCAGCTATGTTCCATGCAAAGCCAACAGAAAGTTAATAAGGTAGGATGTAGGCTTTACTCACAAGGAAAATGCTTCTTCTGGACAAAACTGCAGCTTTGATAGACATCTCCAGGGTCAAAAAGAAATGGTTTGGCAAACCAGTTTACAAATCAATAGCTTTCATTTACCCCTGAGAATGTTTGCTTGTTTGTACCTGAGAACATGCTACTTATGTAGAACATGTCATTACTTGAGGCTACAGACCTTTCTTAGACAGATAAGGAATGCAGGGTAAGAAACACTCTGTCCTTAAACAGCCCTTCCTTTGTGTTCAGCTCCCAGAAAACAGCTTGTAAGTTCTAATTTTAAACCTGGCAAATGGGCCTGAGCAGGGCTTGTGTGCTTAGCTTTTCGATTGCTGTTGTCAGGTATAATAAGACAAACACAGAATGTGCTACAATGCAAACATCAGCCAAGCATTTCAGGAACAGAAGCGTCACTTTTAAACTGCAGGATGCTTCATGATCACCTCCCTATTTAGCAGCTAACACTTTATTAATTAACTCAGGGGCCACCATGAGCACTTTGCTTGCCTGTCGTAAAGCGTTAAAACTATACCTGCTAACTGGATCATTTTTGGGGGTTTTTTCACAACACAAAACATATTAAGTGAATTTGCGCCTCCTAAGGACCAGGGGAATATGTCTCATTCTAAACATAGTTCAAATCTTGGAAAAGTTATGTTTTGGATTAAAGGTCTCAGAATCCCTTAGGGTTACTGGGAGTTGAAGAGTAAAAGATTATATTTTTGAAGCACTTCTACATGAAAGTTTACAGTCAGAAGTAGCATGGCCTGAAAAAGTCACTGTTCTAGGATCTGTTCCAGACTAAGGAAAGGGGGTCCTTAATAAGCCCCCCCCCCCGGTCAGCCTACCTCCTCTTCATCACTGGTGGCATAGTGGTTAAATGCTGGTCCTGCAGCCACAGTGTTGTAAGTTTGATCCTAGAGGAGGGCTCCAAGGTCCACTCAGCCTTCCATCCTTTCGTAGGTACTCAGCTTGTTGGGGGCAATTAGCTTGCAGATTGTAAACCTGCGTAGGGAGTGCTAATTCACTGATAAGCGGTATAGACATGTACTTGCATTTGCTATTGCTATTGCTATCACTGTCCTTGCTTCACTTTGCACTTGACCTCACCTCACACACAGAACACAAGGCAAGTAGAGGATGTACTTCCTTACAGCTGTCAGGGTTTGCACAGCTTCATAGGACAGAAGACCAAGACACCATGGCAAGGAAGCTTTCAAGGGGCTTTGAAGGTGGGCAGTGGGCTCCCAAAAATCGTGTGGACCTTGGCAGCTGCCCAATAATTTTAGCTCCTGGAACCAGGCTTGATTTTGAGTGATCAGACTAGAAGTGACAGGATTTCTGCCAGTAGTTGGCAGCCTCAGTCACTCACTTTGAAGATTATGATCTGGTACTTTGAGACAGGGCGTTCTAAGCCTTCTCACTATGTCCTTTGCTCAATATAACCTGCCTCACCCAAGCTATTCATCCATGAGGATAAAATACAGGAGTTTCTTTTCTCTTCTCCCTGTCCTCACTAAGATAATACATCAGAGCATAAAATACATCAGGGAAACAGTTAAGCATTCTCATTCATGTTGTCATTCTCCTATCTTCAGAGCGAAACTGAAAAGGGACCGCTCAGGAGCAAAACAAAATCTACAGGCAGTCCTACTTCTGGATCTTCAGTCTTGCACCTAATTTGGCCCCAAATCAGCAGGACTTACTTCTGAGTCAACTTGGAATCGGGACACTAGCATTCATTCCTGAAGAAAGTCAGGCTGGTTCCATCCCTTCTGAGTTTCCAGCTGGCTGTGAAGATTACTATTTTGCATGGCCTTTGGATCTTTGTTTGTTCCAGCTGCGTTTTAAACAGTTTGTCTAGTTTTAGACCTATTTTAATCAGGAGTTTGGACTGTGTTTAATTAATTTTTATCAGTGTATTTAACATTTCTGAAGTGTTTTAGAAACACTTTTATTTTTACAATGTTATTTATTTTATTGTATCACCCTGAGACATACTTTTAATAAATGAATGCATGAAAATAGATACATTCCACTTTTTTACATGGCACAAATTTTGCCAGCATTGCAATCCAAGAAGCCAAGCACACTTAAACCCACTGATTTTACTAAGAGTTTAAATACTCTTGATTCTTATCTCTGTTGAATTACGACATGCATGTCTGTTAATGGTGAACATATGTATGCTGAATACCAACAGAGGCTTTGTAACAGCTTCCTTTAGCCATGTTCAGTCCTGCCTTGTTGTAAGGTGGTACTAATATCCCCTTAACTCAGTGGGCTCAAATAGTGGGCAGGACCCCTAGGCAGGCACAAGAGTTGCTCAAGGGAGGCACAAGACTTGGAGGCCCTTGATCCCTCCGCCTCCTCTTCCCAAACTTTATGTGTAAAATTTATGTGTAAAAAATTTATGTGTAAAATTGAGTTAAATATTGAATCTGCTTAAATAAAAGTGTTCTAATTTTAACTATGTTTTTGTTGTTGTAAACTGCCTTCAAGTTGCTCTGGATCCATGGTGGCCCTGTGGATGAGACATCTCCAAGACTCCCTGTCCTTCACCGTTCTGCTTAGTTCCTGTAACCCCATACCCATGACCTCCTTAATAGAGTCCATCCATCTAGCATGTGGCCTTCCTCTCTTTCTATTTCCCTCCATCTTTCCCAGCATTATCGTTTTTTTCTAATGAGTCCTCTCTTCTCATGATGTGCCCAAAATATGACAGCCTAAGGTTAGTCATTTTGGCTTCCAGGGAGATTTCTGGCTTGATCTGCTCTAGGACCCTTTGTTTGGCTGTTTGGCTGTCCATGGAATCCTCAGAATTCTTCTCCAGTACCACATTATCTCAAATGCATTGATTTTCTTCCTGTCATCTTTCTTAACTGTCCAGCTCTCACATTCATACATGGTAATAAGGAATACAATGGCTTGTATGATTCCAATTTTTGTATGTCTTTGCATTTTAGGATCTTTTGTATGTCTTTGAATTTTAGGATCTTTTCTGCTCAGTTGTATGTCTTTGCATTTTAGGATCTTTTCTATTTCTTTCATAGCTGCCCTCCCCATTCTTAATCTTCTTTTGATTTCCTGGCTTCAGTCTCTGTTTCTATCAATGTTTGATCCCAGGTATGATAATTTTTTACTATTTCTATATGTTCATTGTCTAGATTGAATTGTTCTAGATTCTCCATAGTCATTATTTTTGTTTTCTTTGTGTTCAACATTAAGCCTTCTTTTGCACATTCTTCCTTGATCTTTCTTAGTAGTTGTTCCAGGTCTGGGAGGTTTATTATGGTGTCATCTGCATATCTTAGATTGTTGATATTCCTTCCTCCTATTTTTACCCCTCCAATTCATACTGAACTATGTTATTTCCTTATAAAAATGTTAACATATGAATATATATGAATGTGCAAATAAAAATATGCACACTAAATAAACAAAATATTTTTATTCATATACTATGTTGAGTGGGGAGGTACAACATTTGTATGTAGATGTAAAGGGGGTCCCAAGGATAAAGGTTTGAGTACCACTGCCTTAAGTCATTCAGTCAGTCACCTTCTGGCCCACTTCATGAGCCAAGAAGACCATGCTAAGTGAAGAATTCTGGAAGTTTTAGTTTTAAAAAATACCCTCAAACATTACTCCAAGCTCTGCCAACAACAAATAATATGATGAATATCGAACTCTTTGGGTCTTATATAATACAGTTGTCCCTCCCCATTTGCGGACTTTGAGTCCATGGTCTCACTCTTTGCTGGGAAGGACAAGTGCCTATGTTTAAAATGGCCCCATGTGGGCACCACGGACACATGCACCATTAGTTTCAATGGGGCGGGGGGGTCTGGAACGAATCCCCCACAAATTGGGAGGGGAACTGTATTGGACTGCTGGGAGAACAATAGCAAAATTCCTCCTTTTTCTCATTCAAAACTATAAAGGCTAATGTAAACAAACTGCTATAGGACTTTGTGATTGCCTTGAAGGAGGCTGCATTTGAATAGAAAGGATTACTGAAGCTAGAATGACTACTTAAATTTTTAACAGTCTAAGGCCAAGATGTCAGATTTCTACTTATGGTAGCCCTACAAGTGAGAAACCTCTAAGATCCCCAGTCATGGTCTTCGGTTGTCTTGGGGAATTATAGCCAATGATTTTCTAGAAAGTAAGAGGGAGCCAGTGTTGTGTAGTGGTCTGAGTGTTGGACTATAACTTTGGAGACCAGGGTTTGATTCCCTGCTCAGCCATGAAACCCACTGGGTGGCCTGAGGCAAGTCACACACTCTCAGCCTCAGGGAAAGCCAATGGCAAACCTTTTTTGAGCAAATATTGACAGGAAAACATCTTGATAGGTCTGGCTTAGGGTCACCATAAATCAGAAAAGATTGAAGGCACACAACAACAACAAAATCCATTTGGGCAAAGATTATCCCAACTCTTCTCACACACACACCCCATCCTTCCCATAAGTGGGGGGAGGGCCTAACTAAAGAGTATGAGAATAAGAGAGAGGGGCTGAGATTAGAATAGAAACTTTTAAATATATAAAGTTTAAACAAGCTGGAAGAGAGATATCTTTATCCATGGAAAATTAGAAGCACCTAGTTACTTCCCCAGGGATTTCATACTGAGGCTGTAGAACCTCTTGTAGGAATGTTAAGCTGTCTCCTTAACTTATGTTCATCCTGCATATCTGGTAGATATTACAGACACACAACTGCAGAGATCTCTTCTGCCAAACTAAATCAAAGTAAGGTAAGTGCTATCTTTGCAACTTCTTACCCATTAGGAAAGAGCACACAACAGTATTATCAATTATACTACTAATCACAATTTGCATAGCAGCAGCAGCAGCAGCAGCCAAGAATGAATTTAGACACAAAGCGTTAACAGAATGTTTGAGCCACACAATTAAATGCATTTAATTGAACACAAAATTCAATAATTAAAGAGAATGCATTACAAGAGTCTTGCCTCTTTTTGTAGATTCATGGATTTAGATTGCTTGCTTGCAACAGAAAGTCCATCTGGTCCTTGGTCTGAACTCTGTTTTCTGTGTTTTATGCTTTCTTCAGCCATTTCTTCAGCCTTATGTGATCTGATAAACCAGCAGAGTTTATTCCACAAACAACAATCCTGCAAACAAGTCAAAGTTAAATGTGACTATATGATCAAAACGTTTCTCTCTCTCTCTTTCTCTAGAGGGACAGATAAAGAAATTCAATTTTCAAAACAGTAAAATTGATCAAGGCAAAGATCCATCACCATCACAGACAGAACCTCCCCACCAGATCTGTTCCTTCTGACTGAAAGCTTCTTAGAAACAGTTTTGCTGGTGGCACTTACTTCAACACAGAATACTTTGACCATCATCAAAGACTGAGCTTTTTCACCTGGCTTAGCCCTCCATCCTAGAATCCTTTGGCAGGAGTTAATATAGAGGCAGATGAAAAGGCTGCTTGATTGAGTAATGTATCTGGAAGTAGGCAGGGCCATAGGCACAAGGGAAGCCAGGAGAGAGAGTTGCTTCATTGATGGACTCCAATTACAACCAGTACTTATTCCCGTGTCCATTTCCATACCTTTTCCTTGTGTGTCATATCAAGTTTAGATTGTAAGGTTGAGGGCCCGCACTATCTTACTGGCTATCGTGAAAGCTACTCTGGGAAAAAGTTTGGAAGAAGGGTGAGATATAAGTGTATTAAATAAGTAAAAATACTCATTAATGAGGGAACATGAAGCTTTTATGTAGTTGAAGCTAAGCAGGTAGAATCATAGAATCATAGAGTTGGAAGAGACCACAAGGGCCATCCAGTCCAACCCCCCCTCCTGCCATGCAGGAACTCAAAATCAAAGCATTCCCGACAGATGGCCATCCAGCCTCTGTTTAAAGACGTGCATCAGTGTGCCGAGTGATACATTAACAAATAGGAATGTGAAATGACAGAATGATTCTTCTCCTGCCTGAGGAAAGATGGGAAATAAAATTACTGTTCTCCCCACATAAGAAGTATGAGATAATTACAATGTCTGTCCTTCACAAGGGGCAGAGCAAACCCATTCCAATCAGGTGGGAAATTCCTTTTGAAATTTGTTCTTTTATTATTTATTGTTTTATTGCATCAGTGCAATAAACCAGCAGGGGTTCAAGAGTCTGTGTATTTTCACATTGGAAAAGTCTAACTAGTGCCATAGGGAGTTGTCTTGCCAATAAAGTGTTGAAATTGTGTGTTGTTGTTATTTTTGCAATGACTAGATTCAAAGTTGTCAAAGGTAAAACAGAAAATGTCACACAAGGGAGGGGAGGGGGAGATAGCTTTGCATAGTTTATGATGAAGATAGAGTGAAGAAGACAAGCTGGGACTTGTTTTGACTACAAGTCCTATAGCTGGAAGGGGGGTTATGGGAGCTGTAGTCCAAAACTTTTCCAAGCGCTCTCTCTTTCTACCTTGCTCTTTTCAGCACATACTATAATGCACTAAACTCAATGGAGTTATTGAGTCCAGCTGGTGTAGTGAAGGCTGAGGAATGCTTGGAGCTGTAGTCCAACAACATCCAAATCTTGGAAGCTATGCAGGGTCAATCAGCCCTAGTTAGTACTTGGATGGAAGACCACCAGGGAATATCAGGTGCTGTAGGCTAGCTTTCAGAGGAAGGAACTGGCAAAATCACCTTTGAGGATTCCTCACTTAAGAAAACTCTAAGAAAATTTACAGGGTCACCATAAGTTGATGGGTGACTTGAAAGTGCATGTGTGTGTGCAGAAACACACAGGCTTTATTTTGCCAATGTGTTTCATCCCCTAGAGAGAACATATTAATCAAATCTGCAAATCATAAAATCCACCAAAGTCAAAGCCACAAATTTTGAGAGCCAACTGTACTTTCTTCTTTTTAAATGCAAAAGCCATTTAGAAATCTTTAAAATTAAGTGAGTGGAAATCATTGCCTTTGCGCCACATAGGTCCTTCATGCTGCAGATCACTGCTATGATCAAATGGTATGAATGAAGATTATTCACTCTCCCCTACCACCTTCAATGAAAGCACAAATGCACACATCTCCCTTTAGCACAGATATGGTAAATCTTTGTTCCTCAGGATGTTTTGGTCTTCCACTCTCACAGCCCCATCCAGTATCCCCAACAATAAAGATGTGTGGGAATTGTACTCCAAAATGTCTAGAGGGCTAAAAATTCCCACTCTTGCTCTAGTCTAGCAGATGATGGGGCCTGCCAGTTCTGCCAGTATTTTTGTATTTGTGAATGGATGGAAATGTAAACTTATCTTGCTCCTTTTATAATAGATGATTAATACTGTAACAATCAACAGTACCAAATAATCTTTTGCTATTTATGCAGGTCAGTAGTACTATACCAGTGTGGTGTAGTGGTTTGAGTGTTGGACTAGGACTCCCAGAGACCATGGTTCAAATCTCTGTTCAACTACTGAAACCACTGGGTGACATTCGGCAAGTCACACTCTCTCAGCCACATAGGAAGGCAATGGCAACCTCCCTCTGAATTAATCTTGCAAAAAAAAAAAAGCCAATGATAGCTTGGCCTTAAGATAGCCATAAATCAGAAACAACTTGAAGGCATACAACAACAGCAGCAAAGTAGTACTACAAGGCAAGCATGGCTAGGTAGTGGAGTAATTGGTAAATTTTAGATTCTGGGCTTCGTGGGCTTACTCTCCATTTGTAGTTAGTAATGTGTTATTTCACTTACTTTAAAGATGTGAGGCTCTGGATGACTAACCCAAAGTTGAAGCCATTCACTGCTGTGTGACCTTTATATAAGCCATCACCACATGTTTGCCTTCTTTCTGTTTTGGATTAGTGATTTGCCTGGTGAAAATGTTTTTCTGGACACAGAATACCTTTGTTGGATTGTGGTAATGATCTCTGATTTACTTCACTATGAAGAAGGAACTGAACTAGGATATCATATCAGAATCATATCCTCATTTACCAGATCAAGACTGTTATGTCTACCTGGGTACCTATATCATTAAAAATATTTTTTTACAGGGGTGGATGGAAGTAGACTAGCATCTACTGGTAAATCTCTGGGTCAGAGTAGACCTGCAAGGATTTCTGCGCTCACATTATTTTACAATGATAAAATGATGACTCCACCACCCTAATTTGTACAAGTACCGGTATTTAAAGAAGCAGATGTATTCCTGGGCATTATGTCTTGAAAAGAAAATTTGATACCAGAAGTAGAATTAACATGGAAAGAACAGGGATACATTTCTACAACACAAAAAAGAGGTTCCAGCAAACAAGTTTCAACATGTTTCAGCAAACATTTTTAACCAAAAAGAGCAATATGCACATTTGAAATGAAAAAGCCAGGTCAGGCAAGCCTTGCATAAGTAAATAAAAACATTCTAAGCCTTCTAGAGTCCACTTTAAAGCTTCTTCCAAAATGCATCCAGGGATGACTTTTTTCCACCAGTCTTCATTTTTCTTTTTTTCATTCTGGTGGCCAAAGTTATAGGAGATTATCACATGCAACTGTCCCTCACGAGATAGACATGTGTCTAACCTGTCAATGACAGATCTTACCACATTCCCTAGGCAGGCTGGGCTTATCCCATGGCTTTTCAATCCCGTTCTTGAAAAGTCACAGGATAAGCCTGAGTTGCATATGGGCTGCATGTGGGGAATGAGGTAATCCATCATTGAAGGGTTAAATGTACATCTATCCCGTTAGGGGATAATCATGTGTGATGATCTCCATAGATACATGATGTGGCAATTCCCTAGGGAGAGTGGTTTTCCCCAACAGCCAATCAGATTCAGGCTGGCTGTCGGAGGAGTGACTATAAAAGGGAAGGAGCAAGGGAGAATTGATGTTGAGTGTGTCAGTACTGTTAGAAGTAATGAGTTTTCAGTGACAAGAGACTTTATGCCTGTACAGATTGGCCAAAAGGGCTGGCCTGGGGGTGGACTGCACGTTGGCCGCCCTGACTCTACCCCAATGCCACTGTCACACTGCGCACCCCACCACACAGCACATGGTGTCAGGGTGCTCCCTTGGCACAGCATTTAGACTGGGGGTCAACAACGTTAACTTACTTGGGGCCAGTCACTGGTCCCCAGGTCTTCTGGTGGGTCGGGGGGGGATGGCGGTGCACCCCCCGGCGCCACAGCTGCCATTTTGGTAAACAAAATGGTGGCTGTGACACATGCAGCAGCGGGAGCGCACGGCAGCGGGGGTCGGCGGGGGCCGGTCGGCGGGGGTTGGCAGGCCAGGTGCGGCCCACAGGCCATAGGTTGCCAACCCCTGATTTTAGACACACTGTGCCAAAGGAGTGCAGAAGAGCCGCAGCGGTGGCAGTAAGGGCATCTTTTTGCCACTACAAAAAGGAGTGGCATTTGCCAGCTCTTTTTGGAGTGGTAAACTGCCAGATCAGGGCTGAGGCATGCAGTGCTCCCAGGCCCCTTTGTCAGTTTTATGTTGACAGTGAAGCCTATTGCACCGCTAAATAAAGTGTTTTCCCTGAATTCAATCTTAATTCTGCTGTGTGTGTCCAGGCTCTATAGCAGCAATTTTGCCACTGAAAGTGCCACTTGCATCCAGCCCAGGTCCAGCCCTGGTCCCTGGAGTACTCCGGCGGCCATTTTTTTAAGTCAGAAAACTCCTGTTTTTGAAACAAGGCGTGCTGAGCACCCCTGGGACCTGGGCTGGACCCAGTCGGCGGTTTCAGCAGCACAATCACTGCAATAGGGCCCAGATGCAGTCTAATTAAAACTGAATTTGGGACAGGTAAAATGCCTTATTTTAGCAGTGTGATAAGCTCCAGAGTTAGTTACAAGTAAGTTCATAGCAGTTCATAGCTCTTTGTTCTATGGGTTGTCAGTTCAGATTCAGGCCAGACCTTGACAGAACTCATACTTCTGTAAAAGGGGATTTATAATAGAGAGTAGTTTTAAAGAACTAGTTTAGAATTGAAAGTGATTCAGTGAGGGAATTGATTAAGGTATTGTGGCCTGAAACAGATGAGAAGTTGGGGGCGGTTTCTGGCCATTCTGTGGACATGGCGTTTACATGATGCATGCCCCCTCTGGAGCGCTTGGAAGCAGCTGCAGGGCTGTGCCAAGGCCACCTAAGGCAGCCCAAAACCAGCCCCAAAAGGCACGGATCTGTTCCATTCCTATTTGGTGCTGCAAGAGGAGGCACCCTCAGGGTAGCAGAATGTGTTCAATTGGGCTGAGAGTGGCTTCTAGCCACTCCTTCCTGCCTGCCTGCTTCACCCCACAATTGGTCCTCCACATTTGCAGCTTTGACATTTTCTGATTTGATTATTTACAGTTTTGATTAATATGTCCTCTCTAGGAATCTCTAGGTCTTCCAGCACAACTTGGCCAGAAGTTGGCCATAGAATTGTGCTGGAGAACCTAGAAGTTGCAAAGGTAAACATTTCTCTAGGCATTTGTAGGTCCTCCAGCATGATTCTGCGATCAACCTCTGGCAGATGTTGACTATAGAGCTGTACAGGAGGACCTGGAGATTCCTGGAGAGATGTTCTCTCAAGTAAAAAGAACAGTGGTTTTTTTATTTGCCATTTTCCCACATTCACGGGGATCCTTCACCCCTAACCCCAGCGAATGTGGGGGTACAAATTACTGGTTAATGTAATTTGTAACCACTGAAGTGCAGTAAATATTGTAACCATACAATCTATGTACCAACCTTGAAAAGAAAAGAAAAGTAACATCCGTTTGTAAATAAGGATTCTTTTTATCCTTGTTTCCAAAAGAGGCATGGCTTGAATGAACTTAGAATAATACTTTTCACAAATAACACACTACCAATAATAACACACATATAGGAGATGGACACTTGGGGACCTCCACCTTAATTCATTTAATAGAAACGTGTATTGGGGGTAAAAGTGAGGCAAGTTGTTTTATTCTGTATCCCCTTTTTACCTGTGCTGGTCTATGACCGTAGTAAGGATGAACAGAACAGAACAGAGGAATGCCTATATCAGTGATGGTGAACCTTTTAGGGGCTGAGTGCCCAAACTAAAACGCCTTTCAGCACCAAGTGTTACCCTGTGCCGGGGGTGGGACTTCCAGGGTGAGACTCCTCCCCCTGACCTCCCGGGCCTTCAGCTGCCTCATCAGAGACAGCTGAAGGCTTGGGGGTGAGGAGGAAAGAAGAGGAACAGGCACGTGCCTCTTCCTCCTCCTCCCCCGTGCCATCCCCAGCCTTCAGTGTGCCAGGGAAAATGGCTTTGCATGCCATAGAATCATAGAATCATAGAATTATAGAGTTGGAAGAGACCACAAGGGCCATCCAGTCCAGCCCACTGCCATGCAGGAACTCCCAATTAAAGCATCCTCGACAGATGGCCATCCAGCCTCTACTTAAAGACCTCCAAGGAAGGAGACTCCACCACACTCCGAGGGAGTGACATCTCTGGCACATGTGCCATAGGTTCACCATCATGGGCCTATATTGTTCAAATAAAGAAAGATGGAATTGAGGGAGTGACATCTCTGGCACATGTGCCATCGGTTCACCATCATGGGCCTATATTGTTCAAATAAAGAAAGATGGGATTTTATATAAAGTACTGTGAGTGCCCTAAGTTCTCTACTTAGAACAAATTTAAATGCTCAATATTCTTTCCTCTTAAATGCATTGCTTTTGCACTAAACACTGGTTGGGAATCTTGAATTCTATTTTTTTTAAAATTAGATCCCATAAACCTGAAGCTTGTGCACTGAAACTGTACTGGGTGCCAAAGACGTGACATTTTTATAATCTAGAGCAAATGTGTAGAAGAATTTACAGCAAATATTTGTACACATCTGTATTTGCTATGTTAATGCCATGTACTACTATGCTGCCAAAATTATGCACTTTTAAGTTCATCTGTTAGCAGTAGGAGAATTGTAATCAAGAAACCCCTGTAAAACAGACCGTTGTCATCCCAACATATAACTGCCAAAGAGAAACTGGAGAAGGTTCCTGTACTTTTAATAACTCTGTAGAAGAGGACATTTCAGCCAGTGTGTGACAAGCAACTTCTACTGAAATTCCTGTTTCTGTACAAACACTAAAGGTAGAGGAGTCCTGTTTTCAGTCTAGCAGCCCTAGGCTAGGTGAAAGCAGCTGGTTTAAGGAGTTCATGACAAGGCTAAGATTTGAAATAGGGAGAGTCATTGCTCAGTCTCTCAGACACTACTGTACTACTTCTGTAAAAGGCTCACAAGGCGTATTCTCATCTTGAAAGATAAGGGATAGAGCTCTCTTGGTGATAAATCACCAAGAATACACCTGCATAGTACTGAGTTGTACTATGACTATAAAATCTTACAAATAGCTGTTTGTCAACAAAATTTTAAAACTGCTGTTTTTAACAGTTATACCCCTACAGTATAAGTCTTAAATTATTGGCATCCTAGTTACTTAGATTAGAAGACCATCCTCACTCATATCTATTTTCCCCAGCTTCACAGACTTGACATTCTCTGCTGAATGACAAGAAAAGCTGCCTCAGAACAAGGAACCAGTTGAAGTCCTAGTCACACATGCCTTGGTGAGAAAGATTGGTTGGGTGGTCAGTCACAAGGAGAAAAGCTTTTAAAAAGAAGTAACAGCAGCAATGGTCTTCATCCGTAGAGAAAGGGAAGTTTGCCAGATCCCATCTTAACAGATTTTCAGAAGAGTCTGAAAAGTGTTTTCCATAGAACTTTCATAAATAAGTTTTATTCAACGGCAGACCTGTATTTATCTATGAAGACGTTCACATGGCTAAATAAAACTGTTTACCTGAACCAAATTTAATCTTAAATCGGGCTGCATCTGATCACAAAAATTTTGCTGCCGAAATTTCTGCCTGAATGTAGCCCGGGTCCATCCCCGCTTCCAGGAGTGTTCTGGCAGCCATTTTTCTAGCTGGAAAACTCCCAGTTTTGAAAAGAAGCACCTGGGAGTGGGGATGGACCTGGGCTGCACTCAGGCGGCAATTTTAGTGGCAAAATTGCTGTGATAGGGTCTGGATGCAGCCCAATTCAAGATTAATCTGGTTCAGGTAAACCATTTTATTTTAGCTTTGCGATGATCTCCTATCATATGTTAGTACAGTGGGGCCTTGGTATCCAGGACACCCTGTGGATACCAAAATGCATGGATGCTCAAGTCCCATTAAATAGAATAGTCTAGTAAAATGGTGTCCCTTATATAAAATGGCAAAATCAAGGTTTGCTGTTTGGAACTTATAGTTTTAAAAATATTTTCAAGCTGTGGATGTTTGAATCCATGGATAAAGAATATAGATGGCTGATTGTTTATTATTATTATTATTATTATTATTATTATTATTATTATTATTATGTTCATGCCACCTTTCTCCCAGAAGGCAGCTAACAAGATGATATCTTGTTTTTTAAAAACACTTTACAATAAAAATTTGAAAACAGTTAAAACAATTAAAATCATCTACGTAGTTAAAACAGTGTAAAATTACATAAGTTAAAAACATGACTAAAACACACAACCCATATAAAAGCTGCCCTCTCATGAATAAAATGAAAACATTTTTGCTTGCCTGGTTGTTTTACTGTTACTTTTTAACTATCTTTTTTTCTCTTTGCCTGATGATTTTTAAGTTATTTGTATTTTATGTTGTTTATTGGAGGCTGCCTTGGAAAAGTTTTTAGCTTTGAAACAATCTATTAATATTTTGAGTAACTAAAAAAGAGGAAGGTTTTTAAAATGCTCTTCATGGCAATGGTTAGAACATATCTCTGACAGCCAGCCTTGGATAGAGTAGATCCCTTTATTCAAAAGGACTTAAGTTTAATATGGCCAGCTTAAGCCATATTGATTTCAATAGTAAATATTCAAGTGTAAATATTTATTTACTTGATTTTTTATGTCTTTCCCCCATTGCTATCAAAGTGGCTTACAATAAAATCAAATCAAGTAAGTTGAACAAAAACAGATTCTGTTTTTAAAGTAAAACAGATAAACTAAACATGAAAACAGAAAGTAACCAAAACACATCAGTGAGGGAAAGAAAAAAAATGACTTAGGGCCTGAACAGACTGCCAGAAATAATCCAGTTTGAGACCACTTTAACTGCCCTGGCTCAGTGTTAGGGAATCAAGGGAATTGTAGTTTTTTCTGAGACATTGAGCATTCTCTGTTAGAGAGCTCTGGTGCCACAATAAACTACAGCTCTCATGATTCCCTAGCACTGAGCCAGGGCAGTTAAAGTGGTCTCAAACTGGATTATTTCTGGCAGTCTGTTCAGTCCCTTAGTCTAGATCCAGGTCATCATGCTATATATTTTCCTCATCATAATTCCCACTGTGCTGAATGGGTTTTACTCCCACATAGGTGTGCATTATGAATGTCTAGAAAATTCTGGCAGCAAATAACAAATTTCAGCAACAGAATTCCCACCAGTTGCTGTTTTACTCAAAGGAAACATTTATGTGGAATACAAACTCAAGCATAGTTCCTCTACTATTGGAATCAAAGTGTAACTCGCAATTATTCAAAAAGAACCTTCCATCTTTTAGCAGGGCAAGGAGAATGACACTTACTGAATATTGTGTTACCCTCCGTACACCATAAATACACTTCCTCCAGTGTCTTCCTTTCCTTGTTCTGAGGCAGCTTTTCTTGTCATTCAGCAGAGAATGTCAAGTCTGTGAAGCTGGGGAACTTCAGCTACTTAAGTACAGAGGTTAGGGGGAAATAGGTAATGATTAAACCTGAATGCATCCAAGAAACATTAAGAGCCCAATTAATTTATCTACTCCCTCCAAAGGTCTTTGATTGCACTTGTTCTTTTTTATTCTTGCAGCTTTTCCAAACAGTAAATTGTAGGCTGCCATGACTTTACGAATACATCAAGGCTTTCTGGCCCATATAAAAACAACAACCTGTACTAAAGGAAGAACTTGGTTGGTGTATCTTGTGGCTGCAACTATAAAGTTATTATAAAGAATAGCTTTGTACTAAGGTACTGTGTTTTTGAATGTGCCTGGATTTACGGTGACCTCATGAATTTTGTAGGCAAGGAAGACTCGGGGTGGGGTGGGGGGGAATTTTGTTTTCTCTTTTCATTTCATGGCTATTAGGTTTTGTTTTACAGTTTATGTGCTAAAATAAGACAATATTTTATCTTGCCAGATCCTTCTTCTGAAATATAGATTACACAGCATCTGGTATTTGTTGGCAATCTCCCATCCAAGTACTAACCAGGGCTGACCCTGGTTAGCTTAAAAGATCAGATAGGGTCCAGTGTTGTTTAGGGTATTTAGGCCTCTCTATCACATGCATTAAAATAATGCCCATTGAAGAGCTACAACAATTCACCCCAGATAATGAGAGCATTGAAATAGTCAAAGAGTTCCCATATCTTGGATTGATCAGAATAGCAACTACGGCCAAGAAATAAGAAGAAGACTAGGACTGGAAAAGGCAGCTATGAAAGAACTAGACAAGATCATAAAGTGTAAAGACGTAACTCTGAACATTAAAGCGAGGATCATCCAAGCCATCATATTGCCCATCACCATGTACGGGTGTGAGAGCTGGACAGTGAAAAAAGCTGACAGGAAGAATATCAACTAATTTGAAATATGGTGCTGGGGAAGAGTGCTGAAGATACTGGGCATGGGCAGAAAGACAAACAGATGGGTTCTAGAACAAATCAAGTCCAAACTATCCATGGAAGAAGAGGATGAAGAGCAAGAAGATGTTGCAGAAGTTTGCTTTTACCTGAGTTTACAAGAAAGGGCAAGCTTTTGCCCCCTTCTGTCCTCTCCCCATACTAAGTTAATTGAGTGCAAGCGAAGTAAGTCAGGAGGAAAGGGGAAAGTGGGAGGAGGAGAGAGAAACTGGAACACTGTAAAAGCAAATGTAAAAATGGGACAAAAGAGGATGAATCAGAACAGGCGGAAGATATGAGACCAGAGTCTTAACTTGGTTAGGTTCATAAAGTGTTTTCATATGTTGGCATTGTTGTGGCATATGAGTAAGATTGTAAGCGGTGAGGTTAGAGGGAAAAGAAATGCAGAATGTCCAGAACATGATAATTGCATTAAGGTTTAAACTGCTCTGTATGTAAAATAGTTACCATGACATTCACAAAGCGGTAGTGTTAGTAACACAAACATCCTGCTCATTAACACCTGGAATGGTGCTTGTTCCAGTAGGCTAACACAGCTAAGCCTTCAGGAATTTTAGCTTTTCAAGACTCATCTAGGAGAATATATCTGATCCCTTGAGCTTGAAGCAAAGTAAACTAACTTTTTGGGTACTATCTTCCTCTGTGATTAAAATGGGTTTTCAGGGATGTATAGTGCTCTAGGCTGGGAAAACAATAACCGATCCCCACAAATCTGATTAGCACTGCTACGATGGAATATGTGTAAGATTTCATTCCATGCTTGGTTAGATGAAAGGATCCTCAAAATGATTTACAAATTTATATCGCATTATCATTTTATATACTGCTTTTGGGATTAGATAAACAAAATAGGTCATCGCCTCCAAGGGAGTTACAGTAGTAGAAAAGAACAGAGAAAGAGGGAAGGACAGAAAGAGACAGGTTTCTGAGGAGGGATTTGAAGGATGTGAGAGATTTAAGTAAAAATAAAAACACATGAAAATGGAGGAAATATATATATTGAGGAGGAATTATGTGGAGAGACATGTATCAAAAGCAATGGAACAAGGCTCAGAATCATGTACCCTGCCAAATGTTGTTGGACAGTAATTCTCAGCATCCCTAAGTGAGGAATGCTGGGAGCTGTTATTCAGTAACGCATATAGGGCATTTGTCTCCCACATCTTCTGTTGAAGCTTCCCCATCATTATGTGTAGGCCATCAAAGAGAAACTGAGAGCCTCTTGGCTGTGCACTTAAGCCATCCAATGGCATTGGGTTTCTCCTGCTCAGTGCAGGAGCAAGAAGCTCTTCCAATGCTTTAGAAGTCCCCAAATGTTGCTATACTATGCAGAAACTATAACTATGCAGAAACTATAGGCAACAACAGAGATCAAGGAAGTAAGCCAAAACTAAGCAGAATTTTGGGGTTTCAGGAAGGAAACAAGAAAAGCTATAGCTACTCAAGGTCTGTCTAGTTCAGTGTTTAGTTCCCAAAGTGGCCAACCAGATGCCTACTTATTTTATTTATTTGATTTATACCCCACCGTTCTCTCAATATTAGAGTCAAAAGCAGCCCAAAGCCTACAAAGCCCTATGAGAAGTCCACAAGGAAAATATGAGCTCTAGACTACTCATGCTCCCTAACAACTAGTACGTAAAGATATAAAAGGTAAAGGTATTCCCCATTGACAAGGTTGTCACGTTGTGTCTGACCATAGGGGAAGGTGCTCATCTCCGCAACTAAGCCGAAGAGTCAGCATTGTCAGAGACTACTCTGTGGTCATGTGGCCAGCATGACTGCATTGAACACTGCTTAACTTCCCACCAAAGTGGTACCTATCTATCTACTTGCATTTGCATGCTTTCAAACTTCTAGGTTGGCAGAAGCTGGGATTAGTGACAGGAGCTCACTCCATCATGAAGCACCCAGGCCTCGAACTGCCAACCTGCCGATCTTGCAATCAACAAACTCAGTATCTTAACCACTTGAGCCACTGAGGTATATTGTTTCTAATACTGGAGGTAATATGAGGGGGTATCATAAAATAATAATTGTCACCCAGAAGTTGTCATGGTATATTGATGAAAGTTTGTTAGTGTCATCATCACCAAGTGACTTTTTCTTTTCCCAAAAATGAGAAATCCATTGCAGGGTTGCTGATTTGACAACACAGATGATGTCATTCATGAAGTAGAAGAGTGGTTTAAGGCACAATCTGCAGACTTCTACAATAACGGTATCCGGAGGGTCAAGAAACGCTGGGGAAAATGTGTAAATCTGGATGGTGACTAGGTAGAGATAAATTAGCAACTACAAATCAAAACAAACTTTCTTTCAATTTTTTTGTAAAGGTGATAATTAAAACTTTACAATACTCCCTCATACATAGCCATCATGACTAGTAGCCAAGTAGCCATTATCTTCCAAATGGAATATGAATATCAATGGCACTATGTACAACAGGAATGGGGAAATGCTTTGTTCCTTTAAATGTTTTGGGACTGTGGCCCCCATAATCTTTCCCCACTGATTATGCTGGATAGGTTTTATAGTAGTTGTAGGTCAAAAAAAAAAATCTGAAGGGCACACTTCCCCACTGATGGTGTAGTTGTTCAGAAGAGTGTTCCAGCTAAAGCTGTTTCAAGGGGGAAAGAGCTGAGAAGCAGGACACTTTCGGATAACTAAACATGGTGGAGGACAGAGAGCAGAGATCATGGGAAGAGAGATAATGGAAAGCATTAAGAGAAAGCATTGGAACAAGGTAATAGAGGAAAATGGGAGCAAGAAGGAAGGAGATGGAAGAGGAGTGAATGTATGGGCAAGAAATTATCCTGAAAATCTTTGGAGTAGGGCCAAAAAGGACAAACAGACAGACAGACAGACAGACAGACAGACACACACACACACACTGTTTAGGGCAGTTGGGGGGGGGAAGTTTTAAAAAACATAGTTTTCAAAAGTGAAGATTCTAGTACAGCATGCATATTTCTCTTTTTCAGAGGCTGTACAGTGCTCTTAAGGATGGCTGTTGGTTTTCCTCACTAAGGCTGAAGCAGAGGTTGGAAAAGAGCAATCTGTTTAATTATTGGATTTATATCCCGCCTTTGTCCCAAAATAGGATTCAAGACAGCTTACGATAATTTTAAAACATAGAATTAAAACATTGATTATAGAAGTTAAAAAATAATTTTGTTGTTGTTAACTACCCTCGAGTCGGTCTCGACCCATGGCGACCCTGTGGATGAGACATCTCCAAGAACCCCTGTCCT
The DNA here is from genome assembly GCA_026167975.1 of Phrynosoma blainvillii. Taxonomy (NCBI): domain Eukaryota; kingdom Metazoa; phylum Chordata; class Lepidosauria; order Squamata; family Phrynosomatidae; genus Phrynosoma; species Phrynosoma blainvillii. The sequence continues at coordinate 15,670,594 of JANUYF010000007.1, read as the reverse complement.
CCACTGCTCTTGTAAACTCTTTAGATATTACTAATATTAAAACATAAGTTAAAAACAGCATAGTTAAAAAGTAAAGTAAAAAGGTTAGTTTTTTAGACTACAGTGCCCAGATTGTATAGAATTTAAGAAGTTATCCATCTAAATTAACTTTCCCAAACTCTGCTCTCCTGTGGAGAAACCAATACTGATACAAAGCACCTTCCTTGCATTGCATTAAAATAAATAAAGAAATAAATGATTTGCTACTCTTAGTGTTGAAATACACACTGGGCAACACTCTTTATGTGGCAAGCATTATCCAAGGCAGGAATAGCATGGTTAATGTTTGGTCTACTTGGTATTTACAGCACAAACATGCTCCAGATTAGATCTGTCACTGTGTTAACAACATATTGATACTTCCAAGACTTGGGAGAGACTGTCATCAGAATGCAGGAGTAATTTAAAACTGGTGTGCTCTATCCCATGACTTTTCTGTCTCATTCTTAATCAGTTTACTGCCCATTTCCCGTCTTTAATTCCAGGCTCCTGTTTAGTGTGTTGCAAATGTCCCTTTCTTTTGATGAGTATGCACTAAAACAATCGTGCCCAGCTTTCTCCAACCAGATGTTGGACTACAGCTGCCATAGTTCCCAAGTAGCATGCTCTTACTTTAGCAGCAAAATGCCTTGGGTTGGTTTCTGTTGCCAGAAACAAAGGCAATTATAGGTCCTCAGCCCTTAATAGGTTGCATACAGAGCCAGCCAGTGTGGTGTTGTGGTTTGAGTGTAGGATTAGACCTCAAGACCAGGATTCCACCACCACCGGAGCCATGAAAATTTGGGTGATCTTAGACAAGTCACATTCTCTCATCATCAGAGGAAGAAAATAAACATATCTTGCTAAGAAAACCTTATGATACGTTTGCCTTAGGGTCACCATAAGTTACTTGAAGGCGCATATCAATTCACTGATTGAAAGTTTATTTGGTAAACTTTCTCCTTTATGTGGATAATGCATTGGTTCTGTCTTATTTGGCAATAGGCTTAAGAAGACTTCTAAGAAAGCTTGCCAGCTACTGTAATAACAAATCCTTAACTATAAATAACAATAAAATTAAGATGGTTATTATCAGAAGATAAATTATAAATGACAAATACAATGAGTCCTTGGTATCTGCCAGGATGTGATTCCAGGATCCCCTGTGGATACCAAAATCTATGGAAACTCAAGTCCTATTATATAGAATGGCGTAGTAAAATGGAGTCCCTTATATAAAATGGCAAAATCAAGGTTTGTTTTTTAGAATTTTTGTGTGTGTGAATATTTTTGAACCATGGTTGATTGAATCACAGATGCAGAATCTGTGGATACACAGGACTGACTGTATATGGCAGTGCTATTGAACAGGTCTCATACTACAGGTATCTTGGTGTAATTTTTCATCCTTCCAGTTCATGGAAAATACAGAAGAAAATGGCAGTAGAGAATACCCAGAGGAGTGCATCAGCTTTGCTTAGATTGTTTTTTGTACTAAAGGGATGGGGACAATACGTTCCTTCCCTTACCCAAGTATTTACAGCCAAGGTTGTATTCCAGCTGTTGTATGCTTCGCAATTGTGTGCCTACAATAATTTTGACTCTTTTGAAGTGCTGCAGACTAAATTGCTTAGAAGTGTAATTGCCATCTCTTGCTGGTTTTCAGTGCAGCCTTGTGTCTTGAGTCAGGTCTGATCCCTATTGAGGCCTGTGCCTGGACTCTTAAGATCAATTATTGGCTAAAACTCATCTTTTTCCCAGTTGGGTTGGCTTCACTAATGCTAACCCACGGTTTATAATCTGCATGGAAACCATCACTCAATAAGAAACTTCTAACAATGGATGTACACCTAATGCTTTAATAGCACTTGGATACAGTAATACTAAATTTGCCATCAAAAAACAAATAAAGGACATAGACTTACAAAAACACATGAGTCTAGACACAAAATACCCCATTCTGGGAATTACTATGAAACGTTTTGGCTGCCCGAACTACTTGACAAACTGAACAATTCTTAAATACTGGAAAGCTTTTACTTTGGCATGATTTAATGTGCTACTGTCTGCTGTATTGGAGGGAAAATATATGAACATCCCATATCATGTGCATATTTGCCCCTGTGCAGGGGAGGTGATAGAAATTCTTAGCCGTGTTCTTCTATACTGCCTTTTTCTTTTCCCCGCAAGGGAGACATTTTACTTTAATTATACCTACTCTACAGAATATTCCTGGCAGAATTGCTGATCAATCAGCATGCAGAGATTACAGATAGAGTTGCTAGATTTTGTGTTGTGGTGACCTGGAGACAGCTTTTTAGAAATATTCAGGTAGACATGTGAGACAAACAGGGCTGAGGATTATGTACAAAATTTGAGATTTGGCAGTAATGTGTCCTACCTTTTGGTGGCGGTGGCGGTTGTCATTATTATTAAATGTGAATTTTATAAGTTTATTATATTTGAATGCCATTTTGTCTTATGTACCTCATGGAGCTTCTAGTAAAAATGGTCTTTTCTTTTTATGCTAGTCTATGACCATAATAAAATATTTGATTTATTGATTGATTGATGTTAACTGCCTTTGAGTCAGCCCCAACTCATTGTGACTCTGTAGAGGAGACATATGAAGTACTCCCTGTCCTCCACTACTCTGCTTAGAACCTGTAAGTTCAGGCTTGTGACCTCTCTGATTGAGTCTAACCATTTGGTATGTGGTCTTCTTCTCTTTCTGTTGCCTTTTACCTTCCCTAGCATTATCATCTTTTCTTTTCTCCTTATGATGAAATACAACAGCCTCAGTTTGATCAGCTTGGCTTCCAGGGAGAGTTCAAGCTTGATCTGTTCAAGGACCCATTTGTTTGTCTTTTTGGCCACCCACGGTATCCTCAGCACTCTTCTCCAGCACTGCATCTCAAATTAGTTTATTTTCTGCCTTCAAGTTGTTTCTGTCAGCTTTCTTCACTGTCTAGATTGCACACCCACACAGTGGCTTGGACAATTTTGACTTTAGTGCTTGGGCAAGTCACACTGTCTCAGTCTCAGAGGGAGGCAAAGGCAAAATCTCTCTGAACGAATCTTGCCAAGAAGATATTATTATAGGTTTGGTTTAAGTGCTGAATTCTGGTCCTTCATGAAGTTCCTGCAGAAGAAAACTCCAAAGGAAATCCAGAAATATTTGAAGGGATATCACATTGAGGAGGGAACTAGCTTATTTTCTGTTGCTCCAGAGAATAGGACCCAGAACAACGGACGCAAGCTACAGGAAAAGAGATTCCAGCTCAACATTAGGAAGAACTTCCTGACAGTAAGGGCTATTCGACAGTGGAACACACTCCCTTGGAGTGTGGTGGAGTTTCCTTCTTTGGAGGTTTTTAAACAGAGGTTGGATGGCCATCTGTCATGAATGCTTTGATTTTGAGTTCCTGCATGGCAGGGGGCTGAACTGGATAGCCCTTGTGGTCTCTTCCAACTCTATGATTCTATGAAGTGTGTGAGGCACACATTGAGTGACATGTCCCATCATAATCAGCTGTGAAGTGGTGTGCCAGCTTTTAGCATGGAGAATTTGAGATTGAAGATGCAGCAAGGTCTGGGAGGTGACACTCAAAAGTGTCAGCTACTGAAACTGTTGAGTGTTCATGACCTGATTTTGGCAGCTATGCAGATCTCAGCTAAAACAATTGCTCAGACACTAGAGATATCCCAGGAATGCATTGGATTTCTAATTCATAATCGGTTGGCTATACAGAAGCTGTCAGCCAAGTAGGTGCTGAAATGTTTGAATGAATGCTGACCAGGAATCACAAGGATATCTAAAAGGTCCATACATTTGATGCAAGCAGTGGGACAGGAGGAAGTTCTCACATTGTGCCAGAGGTGGGCATACTTAGACAGATAAACAGAAGATTCTCACATATCTTAATGAAGCAATGCAGGTAACGTGATATAAACACTGCAAGTGTCTTAAGTTTTCCCCTCCATAAAATAACCAGCCAGCAGAAGAATGCTACAGTGTGAACCAAGCCTGAAAATTGTCTGAAAGCACAAGGTGCCTTTCAGCAGTAACTTGATGTTCCAGGAACTGTCCTGTTACTCCCAGGATGCACAGTTGGAAGCTGGAGGCAATGTCCTTTATCTTAGATACTTATCGCATTCATTTTAAAACCGGTTTACCTGACCCAGTTTAAAATTTAAATCGGGTGGCATCCTGTTATTATCACAAGGATTTAACCACTGAATCCACCATCTGAGTCCATCCCGGGTCCATTCCCACTCACAGGGGCACTCCGGTGGCCATTTTCTTAAGCCAAAAAACTCCTAAACAAAGTCCTAAAGACATAGCTCAGATTTGCTAGTTGATGAAGTTGAGATCAAAGTATGCGCTATTCTCTACATGGAAGAAACCTTGTACATTTGTGCACTGCATATATTTCTTTGGCCCAAAACAGATGGGCCAAATAAATTGGCTTCTGGCCACTTTGGGGGCATGGGGTTCAGATGATGCACACCCCCGAAGAAGCTGAGGCCATACTAGGGCCCAAAAAGCCAGCCAAAAAAGGAGTTAAGATTTACTCTTGGCTGATGTGGCTTTAGACCACTGGTGGTCATCCACTTTGAGAATGGGCTGTGGAGTCACCACAGTCACAGTCCGATCGTGGCCAGAGTAGCCTCTGGCCACTCCTTTTGGCCCGGCTGCTTTGCCTGTTTGTTGGTCTTAAGTGTCCTTAATTTACCTTAAGCTGAAGATAGAAGGTTGACCTCTGAAGCAGTCGAAGACCTCTGAAGCAGTCGACGTCTGAAGCAGTCGAAGGCAGTGTGATCAATAAATTGCTACCTAGGGTGTAGGGCTTTACCAATCTAGTGCCCTCCAGATGTGTTGGATTACAATTCCCATGAATCCAACTAGCTTAATGACATGTGATGATCAAAATTATGCTCCAACATCTGAAAGAGATTGGTGCAGGCAAGCATTCTAGCACTATCTCCAGGAGAACCTGATTGACCTGAGAAAGAAGACATAGCAAAATGAAGAAAATTGGTGTGAACACCACAGGGAAACTACTACCCTTTAAGGAAATGTTAACTTAGGAGGAAAGTGCATAAGGCAAGACAGATCTTTAAAATTACACAAATTATATTTAACAGTACCACTCTATACTGTTTTGGTCAGACCTCACCATGAATACTGTGTCCAGTTCTGGAAACTACAGTTCAAAAGAGATATTGACAAGCTGGAGTATGTCCAGCGGAGGGTGACCAAAATAGTGAAAAGTCTGGAAGCCATGCCCTAAGTGGAGCAGCTGGGGAGCCGGGTATGTTTAGCCTGGAGAAGAGAAGGTTAAGGGGTGACATGAAAGCCATGTTTAAATATTTAGGGATATGATCTTGAGGATGGAGCAAGCTTGCTTTCTGCTGCTCCAGAGACTAGGGAATGGAGCAATGGGTTCAAGCTTTAGGAAAAGAGATTCCACCTAAAAATTAAGAAGAACATCTTGACAGTAAGCTGTTTGACAGTGGAACATGCTGTCTCAGAGTGTAGTGGAGTCTCCTTCTTTGGAAGTTTTTAAACAGAGTTTGAATAGCCATCTGTCTGGAGTGCTTTGATTGTCATTCCTACATGACAGAGTTGGACTGGATGGCACTTTTAGTCTCTTCCAACTATTATTCTCTAAACAGTGTGGGGCAAGTAGATATAGAAAAAACTTTTCTCCCTCTCTCGTAAAACTTGCACCTGGCATCACCCATTGGTACAATGATGGGATACTCAGAACTGACAAAAGAAATTACAGTGGACCCCGGCACAGGACCCCCATGAAAGTGGAAAAACTGCAAATTAAAAAATCCACTATTTTTTTATCCGAGAACACCTGTCTAGGAATCTCTTGGTCTTCCAGGGCAACTCTATGGTCAACATTGCCAGAGGTTGATCATAGAATCATGCTGGAGGACCTACAAATGCCTAGAGAATTGTTCTCTCTAGGAATCTCTAAATCTTCTAGTGTGACTTTTGGCAGATGTTGATGACAGAGTCACACTGGAGGACTTAGAGATTCTTAGAAAGAGCAGATTAATGAAATCCGTGAATAATGAAATCCACAAAAGTCAAAGCCATAAATGTGGAGGGCTGGCTATACTTCTTCACACATTACACTGTTAAGCTGTGGAACTCACTGCCACAAGTAGCAGGCTGCCAACTTGGATCACTTTAAAAGGGGAGTGGATAAATCAATGAAGGGTGAGGTCATCACTAGCTATTAGTCCAAGATGGCTATAGATTACCTCCAGTATCAGGCAGTATGTGTTTCTGTATCAATTGTAGAGCAGTTTGAGATGCAGGATACAGTTGCATGTTCTGCTGGAGGGCTTGTGATGGGCAACTGGTTTGTAACTGTGTGAACAGAACAATGGACTATGGTTCTTCCTATGATTCTTCACCATGGCTCTTCCTATGTTATCTTTAATAATATAAAAATATAATTCTGTGTGGTACTAAAGGCAGGTAAGATGTATGATTTGGATTACATTCCTAGGCTAATTAGCAGAAATCAAGGCTAATTAGTAGAGACAGACAAATGTTTTGATGGTTACAAAAACCAGTTAGTATAGATGTTCAGTAAATATGCACATTTCATAGAATCAGAGTTGGAAGAGACCACAAGGGCCATCCAGTCCAACCCCCTGCCATGCAGGAACTCAAAATCAAAGCATCCCTGAGAAATGGCCATCCAGCCTCTGTTTAAAAATCTCCAAAGAAGGAGACTCCCCCACACTCCGAGGGAGTGTGTTCCACTGTCAAACAGCTCTCACTGTCAGGAAGTTCCTCCTAATGCTGAGGTGGAATCTCTTTTCCTGTAGTTTACATCCTTTGTTCCTAGTCCTATTGTCTGGAAGAGCAGAAAACAGTTTGCTCCATCCTCCATATGACATCCCTTCAAATACTTAAACAGGGCTATCATATCACCTCTTAACCGTCTCTTCTCCAGGCTAAACATACCCAGTTTTCTAAGTTGTTCCTCATAGGGCATGATTTCCAGACCATTCACCATTTTAGTCGCCCTCCTCTGGATACGCTGCATTTTTTCAACATCCTTTTTGAATTGTGGTGCCCAGAACTGGACACAGTATTCCAGGTGGGGCCTGACCAAAGCAGAATAGACACTATTACTTCTCTTGATCTAAACACTATATTTCTATTGATGCAGCCTAAAATTGCATTGGACTTTTTGGCTGCTGCATCACACTGTTGACTCATGTTCAACTTGTGGTCTACTAAGACTGCTAGATCCCTTTCACATGTAGTCTCATTAAGCCAGGTGTCCTCCATCTTACATCTAGGCATTTCATTTTTTTTGCCCTAAATGCAGTACCTTCCATTTCTCCATGTTGAAATTCATTTTGTTAGCTTTGGCTCAGCTTTCTAATCTATTCTACTTCAAAATGAGAAGTTTGACTTATGTCAATAACTTAAATCACACTTCTAAAGTCAGACATTGCCTTCATAGCAAAATAAGCCACTCTGCAGAATACAGACCTATTTACACAGTTGTAAATTCTATACAGAGGAAATGAATGTGAATTGGTCCAGCACTATATCTAGATGGGAGTGGGTGTCTGTGATCTTCCTAATGCTCTTGGACTGCAACGTCCATCAGCCCCAGCCAGTTTAGTAATGGTGAAAGATTGTGGAAATTATAGTCCAATGACCTCAGGGAAGCTATAGCTTCCCATTTCTGACCTACAAAGATAAATATCTATTTTATAGTGTAAATATTCTCCTCATAGATATCAAAATAAATTTGAATGAGACTTATGCAAATTTCCCTGTGAGAATATTGCTTTCCAAAGCCCTTAAGCATTCCCAAGGTGAAATTTAGAAGCTATAGGTCTTTGGCATCTTCCTTTCATTGACATTATTTATTCTTATGTACTTTGCCCTGTTTAATAAGAGGGAAGTGAAAAAGTCTGTGATAGGTGCAACATGTTCGTCATTTCTTTATAACTCTGGTCTACTGCAATGAATTACATTTCATAGAAATGACACCAATAGTTCTGTAATACAACCTGACGAGATATATATAACTGCTATACAACCCTACCACCAAAGGAGGGGCCTATTCCATCTTAACAACTCCTGGATCAAACTGTTATCTCACTAATCACTTCAAGTTAAAGTCCACAATGAATGAACTGTACCTCATCATGATGCATCAGCATAACTATAAAATTGTTTGTCTCTCTCCTTATAATATCCAGAAGGATGATAAATGATCAGGTAAAATGGGCTTCCTTTCCTAAGATGTGCTGGGCTTGTCCCAGTTTCTTGAGCCATTTGCATTGTTTTTTCTTACTTGCATGAACTAAATCTGCTCCTATACATTTGTTTGTTGTGCTTAACTGTTGTAAAGTCAATATATGATCTTATGAATGAGAGACCTCCAAGTCACCCTGCCATCAATAGCCCTACTCAGGCCTTGCAAATTCGAGGCCATGGCTTCCTTGATGGAGCCTATTCACCTGTAATGTGATTTTCCTTTTTCTACTGCCTTCTGCCTTTTCAAGCCTCATGGGTCCAAAATACAAATTTCTTGATGTCCAAAGTAAGACAGCCTCAGCTTAGTCATCTTGGCTTCTGGGGAGAATTCAAGCTTGATTTGACTTCAGATCCATTTGTTTGTCTTTTTGACAGTCCATGGTATTTGTTGAACTTTCCTCCTGCCCCACATTTCAAATGAGTTCATTCTCTTCTTATCAGCTTTCATCACTGTCCAGCTTTCACAACCAAACATATTATGATCATTTATTTATATAGTGCCATCCATGTGCATGGCGCTTTACAAACAGTTACAGAATAAAACATTTATAACTATTCAGTAACATAAAATAATAAAATACAGTATTAGGATGCAATTTTTAAAAAACCCTCACAGAACAAAATAAAACAAAACAGACAGTACATAATAATAATAATAATAATAATAATAATAATAATAATAATTATTATTATTTATATCCCACCCAGTGGTAATCCAATCAGGGCAGCTTACAAGTTTAAAATAACAATCCAATAAGACATGTAATACAAACACCCCCCACCCCCCTTAAAACAGTATTAAATCATAAGTATTTAAGACAACATTCCATTTCGTTTAAAAACCCAATACAAAAATAACTAATAAGCCTGACTCAATGGTCCTCTCCATCTGTCGATGGGGCCACGTTGAGGAGCATCCGTGTGCGGCTATTAATGTCCGAGGTGGGATAACTAGTCTGGAAAGGCCTGCCAGAAGAGATCCATCTTGACCACCTTTTTAAAGCTGTCTAAGGATGTTAATGGACGGATCTCGTCCGGCAGGTCATTCCAGAGCCTAGGGGCGATGACTGAAAAAGCCCTCTGGGAGGTAGCCGCAAGCCTCGATTTCTGAGGCTGTAGCAAATTCCTCCCAGAGGACCGAAGAGCGCGGGGAGGATTATATGGGAGCAGGCGGTCCCTGAGATAGTTTGGACCCAAGCCATTTAGGGCTTTAAAGGTAATTACCAACACCTTGTACTGGGACCGGAAACAAATAGGCAGCCAGTGGAGGGACCTCAGAACCAGAGTAATGTGGTCCCTCTGAGATGTTCCCGATATCAATCTGGTCGCCATATTCTGTACCAATTGAAGTTTCAGAACCAGGCACAAGGGTAGCCCCATGTAGAGTGCATTGCAGAAGTCGAGGTGTGAGGTTACCAATGCGTGCACAACAGTCTCAAGATCCCTTACTTCCAGAAAAGGGCGCAGCTGGCGTATCAGCCGAAGCTGATAACAGGCGCTCCTGACCGTTGCATTCACCTGATTAGTCATCAGGAGCGACGAGTCAAGGAGCACCCCCAGACTGCGAACACAGTCACTGGAGGAGAGTGCGACCCCATCCAGGACTTAAGGTTGCAACCCAATTCTTGGTTTCGGGGCTGCTACCGTGAGCACCTTCGTCTTGTCTGGAAATAAGTACATAGAAATAAGAAATATGATATTATAAACATGGCTTTCATTTTATCACCAAACAGTCTCAAGGCAATTTACAATAAAATTACTACTAAGGTGCAACAAGATGATCAAAACTAGGCTGTCAAATAGAAAGTCAGATAAATACTACCAAAACATTAAAAAAGCAGTTAAATGGGTTTCCTGATGCCATTAAAAGCCACATCAGGAAAGGGGGCAAACCTCTCTGGGCACTTAAAGCACACAACAAAATTTACGCTCAAGTGTTGCTGCTTAGTGAGGAAATCCCATAGTTTGGATGCCACATTGTGGTTTAAGCCTGGAGCCTGGAAAAATTACTTTTTTGGACCACAAGTCCCAGATTCCAGCATGGCCTGGGGGATTCTGGGAGTTGTAGTCCAAAAAGGAACCTCTCCAAACTCTGGGATGCATGGAAGGAGGAACTGTGAAATATATGTTCATGGGGAAGGTTCATATAAGAGAAGGAGGTCATTTAGATAGCCAAACTCTAGATTGTTTTGGAATGCACTGCATCATTATATCTGCTTGGTACCTGAGTTTAAATACTACAATGGTATAAAGGTAAAGGTATTCCCTGTTGACAAGGTTGTCAAGTCGTGTCCAACCGTAGGGGCGGTGCCCATCTCCATTACTAAGCCAAAGAACCAGTGTTGTCAGAGACAACTCTGTGATCATGGAGCCAGCATGATTGCACAGATCACTGTTTACCTTCCCACTGAGAAATGGCACCTATTTATCTACTGGCATTTGCATGCTTTCGAACTGCTAGGTTGGCAGAAGCTGGGACTAGTGATGGGAGCTTACCCCATCATGTGGCACCTGGGCCTCGAACTGCCAACCTGCCAATCTTGCAATCAACAGAGTCAGTGCCTTAACCACTGGAGCCACTGCATCCCTACAATGGTGCACAAGCATAAAAGCAATGCTTTTTTTTTTTTTTAAATCCCTACCTCGATTGTTCTCAGACAGGCGGGATAAAAATAAATTATTATTATTATTATTATTATTATTATTATTATTATTATTATTATTACTACCTGCCCACACAAAGCTACCTTGTTGTTGTATCTTTAAGTCATTTCCAACATATAGTGACTCTAAGGTCTCACCTTGTACCAGTCACCTGCTACCTGGTCCATTTAACAGAAGATGCTGAGGAACTGAACCTGCAAAGCACTGAGATAGCTTTCTATTTCTTACAGTTCTGCCCTGCCTTGACCTGTCTTATCAGAACAAAAAATTACAGCTGATAACTGAACTATGATTCCTCCCCCCACCACTTCCTTCTCATCCATTGCAGGTTGATGAGTAACACATAGAGAGGATTGCACAGAATAATCAAACATCTATGCAATGGATATCCCCTGTTTGTTTATTCAAAGGGTTCAGACTTGTGACTGGAAAGGGACTGTCAGTTAGACACTCTCATCCCAGTAATGCAAATTCTAGGCATGCCTCTGCCTTTTAATATATTGAGGGCTTTCAATCATGCAACAGGAAAAAGACAACTCTGCTGTTCTCTTGCATCCCAGACTCCAGCCTTGCTAATTGCTACTGTTTCCCACTCATTTGTCATTAGGGCTTCAAAAGAAAACAAAAGAGTTGGTAATTTGCCTTCTTCAGGGTGCCTTCATTTCTGTCTGGAGGCGATGTCTTCCCCCCAGCCCACAGTGGGAGTTAGAAGACTTGCTCTCACCTTAAAGCTACAAATGAGGAGCAGAAAATCTCCATAGCACCTGGCAAGCCTCAGACCTCTCTCTCTCTCATTATTCAGAACCATGCACATCTCCCATCTTATTTCTGAAAGAGAAGTTTGCTCAACCCCTAGTTATGCACTAGTTACAGTTGCAATTTTATTGCTTGATCCATTAGAAATTGGATTAAAAGCACAATTCAGTCCATTCATTGGGCTACATGTATGTGTGTACAACCATCACAAAAATGCAGATGGTAAAGGCAGTCTCAAGAGAGGCATCTTCCCTTCTAAAATAACACACTGAGCCTTACACTGAAGTCTAAGTAAAGTCAGTAGGATTTATTTTTTAGTCAACATACATGACAACTGTACTGTTAACCTGATCAAATACAGTGGTCCTTCCCCATTTTCTGAGGTTAGGGGTGAAGGATCCCCGAGAATGTGGAAAAACAGCCAATTAAAAACACACCATTCTTTTTACCTCAGATAACATCTCTCTAGGAATCTCCAGGTCCTCCAGTGCAACTCTGTGGTCAACATCTGCGAGAAGGTGACCACAGAATCATGCTGGAGGACCTACAAATGCCTAGAGAAGTGTTTTTTCTTGGTTCTCCAGCAGAATTCTATGGTCAACATCTGGCAGAGTTGTGCTGGAGGACCTAGAGATTCCTAGAGAGAGCATATTAATCAAAACCACAACTAATGTTGGGGAGGGAGACAATATCTTGGAAGGTATCTTGGAAGGCAGGAATACATCATGGACTAGAGATAATAGTAAAAGTGTTATAGAGGGAACAAGGCAAATGATGCAAGGGCACAACAGTGGAAGGAAAAAACCCTCACACAGGCAGCAAGAGGGAAGGACACATGTTCTTAGATGCGTCTACACTAATGCACAGAGCATGGGAAATAAACAAGATGAACTTGAACTCTTAGCACAACAAAGCAAATATGATATAATAGGCATCACTGAAACCTGGTGGGATGAGCCTCATGATTGGAATGTAGGAATAGAGGGGTATAACCTTTTAAATAGAAATAGGCCAAACAGGAAAGGAGGAGGAATAGCATTATATGTCAGGGATGTTTACACCTGTGAAGAGATCCAGGATTTAAATCCTGGAAATCAGGTGGAGAGCATCTGGATAAAAATTAAAGGGGAAGGAAACAACAGGGATGTTGTAGTAGGAGACTACTACAGACCCCCAAGTCAGACTGAGGAGTTGGATGATGCCTTTCTAGAACAGATGACCACACACTCAGAAAGGAGAGATGTAGTAGTGATGGGTGACTTCAACTATCCTGATATTTGCTGGAAGTCAAACTCAGCCAATACTTCAACGTCTAGCAAATTCCTCACTTGCCTCAAAGACAATTTCTTTGTCCAAAAGGTGGTAGTAACTGGTTGACTGACCGAAGGATGCTCAGCAATGGCTCCTCTTCATCCTGCAGAGAAGTGACCAGTGGGGTGCCACAGGGTTCTGTCCTGGGCCCAGTGCTATTCAACATCTTTATCAATGATTTGGATGAAGGAATAGGGGGCATGCTTCTCAAATTTGCAGATGACACCAAATTAGGAGGAATAGCTAATACCCCAGAGGACAGGGTGAAAATACAAAATGATCTTAATAATAATAATAATAATAATAATAATAATTTTTATTTATAACCCGCCCCTCTGCGTGGCAATCGGGGCGGGGTACAACAAAATTAAAAAACAGAACAGAGTTAAAAGTCATTCCCCCATCTCATAATCCCACCCTCCCATCCCCTTAAAATAAGATTAAACTGCAATCAGATTAAAAATTAAAAGATTAAATTAAAAAATATTTAATATTTAAAATAAAAAATATAAAAAATAAAATAAAATAAGATTAAAATAATCAGATTAAAATTAAAAGATTAAAAATGCCACATAGTTAAAAAATAAAAATAAACAGAATCAGTGGAGCAATTCTAAAAACTCTAAAAACTCATCTCCCAGCTAAACGCTATTCCAGGAAGGCCTGCCGAAAGAGATCCGTCTTTACTGCTTTCTTAAAAGCAGCAAGAGTAGTAATAAGACGGATCTCATCCGGCAGGCCATTCCAGAGTCTGGGAGCGGTTGCGGAGAAGGCCCTCTGGGAGGTCTGGGACAGCCTAGTTCTTATTGGCTGTAACAGATTCCTCCCAGAGGACCGCAGGGCGCGGGGGGGATCATACGGGGAGAGGCGGTCCCTAAGATAAGATGGACCCAAGCCATGTAGGGCTTTAAAGGTCAAAACCAACACCTTGTACTGCTCCCGGAAACTAATCGGCAGCCAGTGGAGGGATTTAAGCACCGGTGTTATGTGCTCCCTCCTAGATGATCCTGTAATTAGCCTGGCTGCCATGTTTTGTACCAATTGAAGTTTCCGGGTTAGGCACAAGGGTAGCCCCATGTAGAGAGCATTGCAGTAATCCAAACGTGAGGTTACCAGGGCGTGCTCTACAGTTTCCAGATCCCTTATGTCCAGATAAGGGCGCAGTTGGTGTATCAGCCGAAGCTGATAGCAGGCGCTCTTGACCACCGCACTCACCTGACTAGTCATGTGAAGCGATGAATCTAAGAGCACCCCCAAGCTGCGAACACAGTCCTTAGAGGAGAGTGTGACTCCATCCAGGACTGGAGACTGTATTCCCAGATCTGGCTTCGGGCCTGTGACTGTAAGTACCTCCGTTTTGTCTGGATTCAGCTTCAACCTGTTTTCCCTCATCCAATCCATTACCGCTCTGAGACAGTCATTAAGAGGTGAGACGCCATCCGAAGTCTGAGACGATGATCTGGTCATGGAGAGGTATATCTGGGTGTCGTCAGCGTACTGAAGACACCGAGCTCCATGCCTCCGAATGATCTCCCCCAGCGGCTTCATGTAAATATTAAACAACATCGGGGACAGGATGGTGCCCTGAGGGACACCACAATTAAGCTCGATTTTAGATGAGCAGCTGTCCCCGAGCCTCACCCTCTGAGATCTGCCCGAGAGGAAGGAACGGAACCATTGCAAAGCAGTGCCTCCAATTCCCAGCTCTCTCAGGCGTTCTAAGAGGATGGCATGATCTATGGTGTCAAAGGCTGCTGAGAGATCCAAGAGCACCAACAGGGTCACACTACCCCTGTCGATACTCAGGCGGAGGTCATCGGTCAGAGCAACTATGGCAGTCTCAACCCCAAATCCTGTCCTGAAGCCGGTTTGAAATGGGTTGAGATAATCGGTTTCATCCAAGACTGCTTGGAGTTGGGAAGCAACTGCCCTCTCGATGACCTTGCTCAAAAACGGGAGCAAGGAGACTGGTCTATAGTTGTTTCTATCCAGGGGATCCAGGGAAGGCTTCTTCAGGAGTGGCCGAACCGCCGCCTCCTTTAAACAAGATGGTACCTTGCCTTCCCTGAATGATGCGTTGATCGTGTCCCGAAGGAACACCCTCAACGCATCCCCCCCCTGGACGACACCTGGCTTAACGAGACTATGTGTGAAAGGGACTAGGAGTCCTATTAGACCACAAGTTGAACATGAGTCAACAGTGTGATACTGCAGCTAAAAAGGCCAATGAAATTTTAGGCTGCATTAGTAGAAGTATAGTATCTAGATCAAGGGAAGTAATAGTGCCACTGTATTCTGCTTTGGTCAGGCCCCACCTGGAATACTGTGTACAGTTCTGGGCACCACAATTCAAAAAGGATGTTGAAAAAGGAAGACGGCTAAAATGGTGAAGGGTCTGGAAACCATGCCCTATGAGGAACGACTGGGAACTGGGTATGTTTAGCCTAGAGAAGAGACAGTTAATCATATCATGTCATATTGGTGAGGGTGCTAGTTTGTTTTCTGCTGCTCCAGAGATTAGGACCCGGAACAATGGATGGAAGCTGCAGGAAAAGAAATTTCACCTTAACATTAGGAGGAACTTCCTGACAGTGAGAGCTGTTTGGTAGTGGAACACACTCCCTCGGAGGGTGGTAGAGTCTCCTTCTTTGGAGGTCTTTAAACAGAGGCTAGATGGCCATCTGTTGGGGGTGCTTTGATTTTGAGTTCCTGCATGGCAGAGGTTTGGACTGGATGGCCCTTGTGGTCTCTTCCGACTCTATCATTCTATGGTTAAGGAGAATGCACATAAGTAATCCATTTACCTTCTCCCAGTGAGATTTCCTCAGAGATTTGTGACCCCTAAATTAAGTCCATGTTTACGTTCCAATAGCCAATCACAAAACAAACCACATTAAATGGAAGATAGGTATAGGGCGAAAACAATGTGCTATGACAGTCATCTTTTTTCCACAAATGTGAGAATTAACATCTTTTTGATCTTATCCTGAGAACAAGCATGGTGCAGGATTTGAGCATTGGACTATAACTGTGGAGAGCAGAGTTCTTTTCGTCACTCAGCCATGGGTGGAAAGGGGGCACCAGGGAGGCCTTCTGTCAAAGTGCTGGTGTGCAAGAAAGAGAAGGGGAACCAGCAGCCTTTAGGGTAGGGGTAGGCAACCTTTCCCCTTTAAGGGCTGAGGGACTTCAGCTCCCAGAAGCCTCAGCCATGTTGGCCAATAGTCCCATGTTAGCCAATAGCTCCTGGAATTCTGGGAGCTGAAGTCCCTTGGCCCTTAAAGGGGAAAGGTTGCCTATCCCTGCTTTAGGACCATGGTAGAGATGAGGGTTGCATGAAATTTCCTTTCAGGGTCCCTCAAAACCACCGCATAGGCTCATTGATCACTTCATATGGCGGTGTCTCCAGTTCTTCACCTGCCCATGTGAGCTCACTCCCTTACCAGCATGTTTTGCTAGTAGAGGCAGTGGTGGTTGGGAAACTCTTGTGAAGCTTGAGTGCAGGGCAATGATTCTGTGGCTTGGAATGGCACAATTTGGAGACAGACTGACTGCAGCAAGGAGCTAGAGCACATGCTGGAGGGAGAGAACTGATGGCAAAGGGAAGTTTTCACATTTAGGACCCTGCTTAAGATCTGTGAGTTTTGCTGGGACTTGGTTGGCAAGTTGGAATTGTGCTGCTGCTTCTGCTTTCTTTCATTCAACAGGCTGAGAGAAGAGGTAGCAGAAGAAGCAATGTGAGGAAGATGTGTCTCAAGGGGAGGAGTATCCAAGATTGATTCTTGAAAAGGGTTCTCTGCCTTGGAGCAGCTCCTGTAGTTATAATCTCTTTCCCTGTCTACAGCAGTCTCCAGTCCAGAGCATGTGGCCTCTGTACACCTCTACACACACACACCTCTAGTCTATACCTCTCTCTAGCCTGACAAAGAAGGATGGAGAATCCTTCCTCACCAGGGAGAAGCTTCTCCCTTTGGTCACCTTGGGAGCAGGAACTTTGCAGCTGGCTGAGCAGTGACTGAGAGGCCTCTTGCCTGCACTGGCCTTTGCCACAAGGCTGGCACAAGTGAGAGGTTTCTTGATCACTGCTCAGCCTCCTGCTTCCAGGGTGACTGGGTACAAGGGGAGCAGCAACCAAGCAGCCAGTCAAGCAGTGACTGAGAAGCCTCTTCCCAACATGAGCCTTTGCCACAAGGCCGGCACAAGCAAGAAGCTTCTTAGTCACTGCTCAGCCAGCTGCTCAGTTGTTGCTCCCAAGCTGACCAGGTGCAAAGGGAGCAGTGATCAAGATTGATTATTGAATCTGAAGTAGAACAAGAAATACATGGTGGGGGGAGGGAGTGTTAGGATTGTCACCCAAGAGGAAAGGGGGTGGTAGCCCAAAAAAGTCTGGGGACCCCTGGTTTAGCTGAACATTCTTCCTAATATTCAGCTTCATGTAAGTCCATTAGATGTAGCCCTGGACTCTGGGCTGCAAAGGTTTTGCCATCATCTGTGTGGCACCCATTTGAAGGGTACTATCATACCTCAACTCCCTCAATCTTCTCTTCTTCAGGCTAAACAAATCCAGATCCTTCACATGATATGTTTTGCTATATGTTTTGTACAGATATGAGAATGACAATCATCATTGAAACTGAATGTTTCAGTTCATTGACATCCTTCTTAAAAGTTTAGCACTGGGACATAGTATTTCAGATGAGGCTAATAAAGAGGAATGACTAATTTTTGTGACTTGGAAGCTATGTTTTTATTGATGGAGCTTAAAAGCTAAATTCTTCGTTTCCTCCCCCCCCCCACTACTACTACTACTACTACTACCTTCCTCCTCCTTCCAAAGCCGCATCACAATGCTTTCTTGCATCCCAGAACTCTTTGGGGGCAAGGACTCATAGCTCTGTTTTTTTTTAAACTCTGTAAAATGTCACAGAAATTGATGATTCTTTGTGAACACAGGAATAAAGGTGTTGTGAAGTTCCTTAATATATTTCAGTTTATGACTAGACAAGGACTGATAAGTTGATTAAATTCAAGGCAAATTTCCCAGCTATAGAAAAGACCCATCAAGGGAGGAAGTCTGAGAGTGATGGTTTCTTTACTTAAAGATCAGTGTGGAATTAGGAAATACAGAAGGTCACCTGCAAACAGGATTAAATATGCTGAAACAACTGAAATAATAGAGAAGGAGAAAAGGAGAGAGATCCTATTTGCTTTGTAAAAGAACCCTCTTTGAATGTGGCATTTTTATACTTAGAGAGGTAACACAAAATTCAGGGCTTGCAGCACAAACCTGTGTAAAACTAACACAAAATCTTGGCATAGTTTTGGAGGAGACATTACTTGGTGGTGGTGGGTCATGTTTGATATGTTAGTATACAGTAAAGGGTGCTGGCACAAAACCTGAGATTTGAGGCACAAAACTTTGAGGTAGGTTTTGACAAATTACCAGACATGAAAGTATGCAGTTATAATTCCTGTCAAAATCCAGGAACAGAAATACAATCCACACCGATGCTGGCTAAATTCTCAGCACACTTTTACATAATACACTTTCCAGAACTGCATCCACATTGCAGAAATAATCCAGTTTGGCATCAATTTAACTGCCATGGCTCAATACTATGTAAGTCTGGGAACTGTAGTCTTGTGAGACATTTAGCCTTCACTGTCAGAGATCTCTTGTATCACAACAAACTACAATTCCCAGAATTCAATGGCAATTAAAGTGGCATCAAACTGGATTATTTCTGTAGTGCGGATGCAGCCCAAGGTATAAATGAAAAGTGATTTCTTTATATGTGCTTGTAAAAATGTAACAGATGCAACAAATGAGTTGGCAAATGAGTTATAAATAGATACACTTGCCATTGACCAGTGAACCCTCAATGAACATGAACCACTGAGCTAACTATAGGTTTGCCTCTGAGCCATCTGTCAAGCAGAGACACCTTGGCTGGCTTTGGGTACTATGTACTTTCTTGGCAGGATTTGTTTGGAGGAGGTTTGCCATTGCCTTCCCCTGAGGCTGAGAGCATGTGACTTGCCCAAATTCACTCAGTGGGTTTCATGGCTGAGCAGGAAATTGAACCCTGGTCTCCAGAGTTGTAGTCCAACACAAAAACCACTACACCACACTGGTTCTCCCTAGAACTAACTACCTAACTTTATATATTTAATATTTCTTATATATGCCTCCTTATTTTAAATGTGTTTTAATCGTCATTATTTAATTGTATTTTAAGGGAGGGTGGAATTGTGGGATATGGATATATATTTTAAAGTTGTAAGCCACCCCGGTTGCGTTACGCAGAGGGGTGGGATAATAATAATAATAATAATAATAATAATAATAATAATTCTCTCAGCATGGGGCCCAAGGTAGCTTACAAAAGCTGGAAAAAAATAGCTAAAAGCCTAATAATCTATCTAATCTCAAGGCTCTGGCAGGTTTATACAGGGAGATACAATCTTTCAGATAGTTTGGACCTAGGTCATATAGGGCTTTATAGGTCAGAAAAGGTAAAAGGTAAAAGTATTCCCCGTTGATAAGGTTGCCAGTCATGTCCAACCATAGGTGGTGGTGCTCATGTCCATTACTAAGCTGAAGAGCCAGCATTGTCAGAGACTACTCTGTGATCCTGTGGCCAGCATGATTGTGCAGAACCTTCCCACCGAAGTGGTACGTATTTATCTACTTGCATTTGCATGCTTTTGAATTGCTAGGTTGGCAGAAGCTGGGACTAGTGAAAGGAGCTCACCCCATCATGCAGCACATGGGCCTCAAACTGCCAACCTGCCAATCTTGCCATCAACAAAGTCAGCATCTTCTTAACCAATTGAGCCACCGCATCCCAAGCTACAGGTCAGAACCATTACTTTAAATTGTGCCAGGAAACAATTCAATAGCCAGTGAAGCTATTTCAACAAGGGAGTTATATGCTCCTTGTAACTGGCCCCAGTGTGGTATAGTGGTTTAAGCATTGGACTACGACTTGGGAGATCAGGGTTTGAATCCCCACTTAGCCATGGAAACCTTCTGGGTGACTTTGGGCAAGTCACATTCTCTCAGCCTCAGAGGGAGTCACAGGCAAAACCCTTTCTGACCAAATCCTGCCAAGAAAACCCTGCAATAGGTTCACAGGGTTGCCCTAAGTCAGAAATGACTTGAAGGCACACAACATAACAAACTGACCCCAATCAGCATTCAGGCGGTAGCATTTTGAACCTGATGAGGTTTCCAGTTTCCAAAGGCAGTCCCATGTACAATGTGTTACAGTCGTACAGATTTTCATATAATCAGGACAAATGGGACAAAATCAACTCATGAACTGAAGTCATTTTTGGTTGTGATTTTTTTTTTTTTAGACCCAAACGGCACCAAAATCCTTCCACTATTACTATCCACCCACACAAATGGAAATATGCTAGAAAGTTGTTGCAAGAATGTGAACGGGAAAACTACCAAGAAATGAATGGATTTTCTGGCTTTGCATGCTCTTCACTACAGAACTCACCTCTGCCCTAAACATTTGTTGCTGTTTTTCCTAGTAGAGCATCTGAAGAATCGGTTCAACCTGAAGTAACAAAGGACAGCATTTAGAGCTAATGGACAAATTAAAAAGTAACACATTGCTGGGGCCAAATGACATTCACTCCACAATTCTTAAAAGACCAAAATGTGAAATAGCTCAGCTATTCACTGAAATACGTAACCTGACTCTGAAATCAGGCTCTTTCCTCATTGACTGGAAGGCGGCCAAGTTAACACTAATACTTAACAAATTACAGACTTGTCATTCTCATGTCTATACAAAGTAAAATGGATAGAAAATTAAAACGAGGGCAAGAATTTAAACACATAAAAGGGGGGATTCAATCTCTGGGGCAAAATCTGGCCCTTCCAGGGTTTATGAGATAGGCAAGCTCCTTCCACATGATGCCATTATTTGGAGTGTCTCAGCTCCCCCTCCATTCAAAAAGGTCCAAATGCCCTTCCTAGGGCTTAGTTATAGATAGTAAGAGCTTTAAGATAAAATATGCTACCATTTTGGTTTTACCCTTTTGCTTTTGGGCCTTCCTGCCTCTAGGATGATAACTTATCTGAAATATATCTGATAAGCCAGATAACATATCTGAAACTGAATTCAGCTCTCAGGTTAAAAGAGGTTACACACCCTTGAAACTGAAGCACTAGCCTTTCTGACAATGGCCTTGGCAAAGGAATATTGCCTCAATTCAGTTTCAGATAAGCATACTCTCCAACATTTCACAGGTGAAAATCAGGAAATGTGTGACAAAGCAGCATCAGAGTGTGGTCAAGATGGTAAAAGTAATTAACAAGGAAGAAAACACAAGATAGCAGAGGCTGCAGCAGTTTGCTTCTGCATGAACCTACTGGAAAGGGCAGGATTCTGCTTCCTGCTTTAATGTCTTGTCTTTAATTCTATGAACACACTTTGTGGATGAAACCAGAGGGTTTATTGGAAAGCTCATCACAACAGCACATCCTTTGCCAGATCTGAACTAACAACTTAAGTTTTGCTTCTATCATCCTCAAAGACCTTTCTCCCTCCTCCCATCCACATTCTTTGCCATAGTGTGCTGGCAGCTATGTGCCCTTAGTTCAGACACACCAGTATGTCTCCATCCAATTTCTAAAATTAGGACTGCATTGGCATGTTTTACCTCAACACCACCTCAAGTTTTCCTGATGCAAAAACACTGAAGACTTCCTGAGAAATTCAGGGTCCTCTGCCTAACAAATTCAGGGTCCTCTGTCTGTGGCCTCACAAAGGATGTAGATAGACTGGATTGCAAAGGAAGTATCTTCTTGTGTTGCAAATGGATGTTAAATTTCCTGGACTTTGAGAATCTCCCAGTAGCCACATTGCCAGAAGGAGAAGGTTAAAACTAGTCTCAGAGAGACCCAAGCAATTTAGTGCTTCCACTTCTGAACTCTGCTAAAGGAGACCGAGTCTTAACTGAAGTCTTCAGCTTTCCCAGAAAAAGGACTTAAGACCCCGGGAATCTAATTCTAATCCAGCAATGCTGTCTCTTCAGTGGTTTCTATTTCACTATGCTATGCATCCCTCTTTTCCATTCAGTATGGCTGCTAACACCTTTTGGATACAAAACCAATCCCACCTCTGCAGAGCCAAGAGGTGATATCAATCATGGTGGCCAGGAGACCAACCAACTCCAGAATTGCAATCATGGTAGTCTACAGTCTGTATTCTGTCTCATATAAATATGTATTTTCTGGTTCTGGATAGTTAGTGTGTGTGTCATATTCTTAATTTTATATCCACAAATTCTCCTGTGAACAGACAGTATTTTTATCCCTTGAAATACAACATGATTCCCGTTGGGGCAGAACCCCTCCAAAAAAAAACTCAATGCAATTTTTTATACATCTGGATGAGGGTTCAAAAAGCTAACATATTGACTCAACAAAAACAATTATTTATTATGGGCCACAGACCCAAAAACCTCAAATTGACAACATGCAAAATAAATTGAGATCACAATGACTATAGCCCCAGAAATAGTCAAGCCATACAAACAGGAGCTTAACTCTCAAGTTAAAGAAAGATAGAACATGAATGGGGATTGTGAGGCTCTCCAAACATGGTCAGAGTGCAAATCCTATCAGCCTGAGCTAGCATAGCCAATTGAGGGGGAGCCAATTGAGTCCTACAACATACAGAAGGCATGTGTTCCCCATCTCTGATATGACCTTACTGATGTTAAAGCATCAACTCTTCTGGTGCAGTGCAAATGATTCATTCAAATCCACCAAGAGCAGGTTGCTAACTTGCATCAGTGGTTTTTATAGTGATGATCTCTTAACTCACCCAAAGGGAGTGCCCATCATCCAATGATATGCAGTCCATCACTCAGGAAGTTTAACAGCATGATCATTTAGGCAGCAGACCCATTCATTTCCATATGACTATGCATAGGCTCAGCTCCCATTTATTCCTTCAATCCTATTTGAACAACCACCCCAAACCACAAATGCAAGCATTAACTACAATAATGAGAGAAGCATAAGTTGTGTGAGTTCAAAGATGAACCACATTTACAAGTAAGCATCCTGATCTTCAAAATCTCTGTGACTCACAGAAATGGGAAGGCAGAAAGTTTGATGCCTAGGCAAGGAAATGATACACTGCAGCCATGTTGTCTCTCTGTATAATTAGTTTTGAAGCATACATGGATACTTACCAACAGTTCCTATGGAAGAATGTTGCATTTTTCATCAACAGCCTTCCAGAGGATGAGACAAAAGTAGCTGCTATCTTTTGAAACAGAAGCTTGCTGCTTGACAGGACATCAAATCAGCACTGCATGAATTGCTGTGCCTGCCATGCAAAAGCTATGGCTTTTAAAAGCATGTTCAACTAACATCTGCAGGCCTTAGTCACAAGGCAAGAACAACAATCAAGGACTTACCTTTTTATGAAGGAGGTCTTTTTAACACTCAGTCAGATGAGAAATTGAAGTATCACCAGAAAACAAGGGTAATGGTTAAAAATGTGATGTCCAAAGATCATCTTCATGCTCCTGGACTTGGCTTTAAAGAAATCCCTCTTCATAAAAGCATACATCTAGCTCTCTGTTGCATAGACACCCATGCCATAATCTCATGGCTCTTTTTTCTTAAAGAAATCCTGCTCAACAAATAAGTACCATTCATCATTTAAGAAATGGCAGCTGGAGTCCACTAAGCATCTCAAACTGTCAGATTATTATCACTCTCAGTGAACAGATGCTGACCCTTTCTATCCCGAAACACCTGATTTGACACAGGGTAGGCAGGTGCCCCTTATAAGGGACACCTGCCTACCCTGTAAGAAACAAACTTTCTGTTCCTCAAATAAAGGACGTCCCTTGTACGTAAGGGACGTATGGCAATCTGATTTTCCACTAGCTACTAAATAATATGCTAGCTATCTAGTCAGGCTTCCTTGTTTGAATTATTCCATTACTGAATGCACAACTTTTCATAATCAACTTACTGCAACTTTCATAATCAACTTAGTTATTGTAGCTAAACCATTATATAATGCCAATAATTGTGTCTTTTACTTTGTACCCTGTAAACATTTATTCCTCTGTTGTTTCTCTACTGACTGTAAGCCCTTTGGGATACATCTATCAAATCCGAGTTCTCGTATGTTCTTCATAAAGTGTCAGGTACATGGAGGATTATATAGAAACCGTACACAATTCTGTGTCCTAATAGCAAACAAATTCTGCAATTTTGGTTTCTTATGTGCGCAAAATGACATGGTTGACATATAAGAGGCAACTATCATCCAGCCCAGGGACCTCCAGGATTATCAAAATAAGAAAATCCTTAGGAAAAAATGCAGAGGGGAACAGCTCACCAAGGACTGTGTATGCTCAGTGACTACAGAGTGCTGAATGTTTTTGGGGGAAACAGCAGACCTACAGAGAGGATGAACAGAATGGTCTCCTCACAAAATGCATTGCAAGACTCCCAGATAGCAAAGGACCATACTTGATTGTCCTGTTTATATATAACAGTTACCTATAGAGAAGGTGCAACATGTCAGGCTGTGGTGACTGAATCTTGGAGAACAGGAGCAATGAAACAGCTGTCCTACTGTTTGAGAAGCTGCACAAAAAAGGCTGAGTAAGAATGTGGTGTACATGGGCAAGGCAAGCAAACACTTAACGTTAGCTTTGGCTGCATCCACACTGTAGAAATAATTGTATCTTATTTAACTGTCATGGCTCAGTGCTATGTAATTCCGGGAATTGTAGTTTCGTGAGACATTTAGCCTTCTCTGCCAGAGAGCTCTGGGGCCACAAGAAACTCAAGTTCCCAGAATTCCATAAGTCAAATTGGATTATTTTTGCAGTGTGGATGCAGCCTTTGAATATTTTTGTTGGTGGAGCTCCTGTGTGTTTGGCTGATTAATTCTGTTGCCTGTGCAACCTTAATTGAAAACTGATTTTTTTCACAGATTTTAAATGGAAGGAGGAGAAGGTGGGGGAGGAATAAATATACATTCTTTTATTAGATAGAATAGGTTATCAAGTAGAAAATCCTTTCTAATAATTAATTTTGCAGGTGCAATTATCTTTTGTTTTATATCTTGAGCTGTAGTGAAGACGCTGGCAGCTGTTCATCATGATTCATCTTTAATCTTAAGTGGTGTCTACGGCTCTTCAGATTTGTCCTTTAAAGTTAAATTTGAAGGAATCAGTAATTTAAGGATGTACAGATTGGCACATTTTACACATTTATACTGATTTTGTCCCAACTCAATGCTGTATTAAATGAACTTAATATTCATTGTTCTGTCTGCAAATAAATGTGATTTCCTCTCCTTAAAATGTGACATTTTATTGTTACAAAACATTTTCAAAAATACATATCTGACAAAAGCCTAGATAGCAAACAACTAAGTGAATATTTATAAAAATGAATGCTTATGCAAATGATGTCTTTGACATATAAAAAACATTAAAAGTAGAAATATAAGAAAGAGCAAAAAGAGAAGGAAAAGGGTACACATGTAAATATACCTTGAATCATTTTGGTGTATTGTACAATTAAATTGCAATTACAATTTCATACAATTAAAATACATCAATTTCTATGGCCAAAAACACATAGGAGACTGTTATGAAAAATAACACGCCTGACTTTGTTAGCTAGATGTAATTCTTACAGACAAGGTGCAGCCATCCAGTGAAAAATTGACATGACAGAAGTTAAGGCCATCAGGGCTATAATTGTAAACATACTTCCTTGGAAGTAAGCCCAGTTGAACTCACTGGGTCTTACTTCTGAGTTGACATGCCCAGGTTTGAACTGTTGATGCATCCTTATTGGATTCAAGGCATTAAATGCAAGTAACATAGAGTTGCTCTAAAGTGGAAGCAGCCAATTAGGCAAAACACAAGGATAGTTCACACAGCTATCAAACAATGGTTTGGTATTATGTCTGAGTGCCTTTAAAAATCATCTGTAACTACTGGTTGTTATACATGCCCAATTAAAAAGTATGCTTGCAAACAGCATATTAGCCTTGTGATCTGTACATATAAGGCAGAGTTAAACATCCCTTTCTGCTCCTATTATATAACCCATATTGAGTTCTAAAACACTGTACAAATTCCAAAATGGTCACAAGAGTGACTGGGCAACAAATCCAAAGAATCATAGTAAACACTAGGAAATGATTTTAATTCAAATTTTCACAAGTGAAAGCTTTTACAATGTTAGATCACAATCAAGGGCCCTTGAATCATGTAGTATTCTGATTGCTACTTCAAGTGATGAAAACCACCATTTGGAATTATTGTTCTCCAAACAACAGGGAGAGCTACTGTTCAGACTTGCTTAGGTGTACAGAAAGATCAAACGCTTTACCTGCAAAAGTTGCCGGTAACTGTGCTAGTCCATGGGGAAGAAAAAATGAAGACATAATTGTTCTTTTAGGCTTTTATCTAAACCTTTTATTATGCTTTATTACATTATCCAGTCTTTCTCTAGTTCTATCTTGGTCAATCCTGTAGCTTTTGGATGACACAGCTTAGTTCTGTGTTTGTAGTGAAACTTTTAATGTACACAGCAAGGGCGTCCCTACTTTCTTCAACATTATTGCTTAGTAACCTAATGTTCTGTAAAACAAAGGTACATTAACATACCTGGGTGAAATGGTTCTGCACATAAAAACTTTTTTTTTTAAATAAATGGCCCAATATCAGGGGGGATAGCTACAGAGGAAATAGACAAATTCCTGAGGCCAAACTCCTAGTCTGACATTCCAGCCCTCTTCCCTGCTCATCCTCCCAGCAGGAATCTAGGAACATCAATTCTTACTGTTATCTATTGAGCTGGAAGTCTCCAGATTGTCTCCTTCCCTACTGTTCCTTTCCTCCTCTTTGATGAGTACAATTCCTTTGCTCCTCTTTGATGAGTACATCCTGTTACAGTCACCCAATAAAGCTATGTAAATCCAGGATTTGGATTGTTTTGTGTTCAGCTAACATACTATTACAGTTGGGTTTCTACTTAAACCAATGGAGAAGTAATCAAAAATGTTATCTTCAATTTGTACTCAACAAGCTTAACATTACTCACAGATCCCAAAGGCCTTCTCTACCTCAACCACAAAGCAAAAATAGGTTGGGGAAGGGATGAACAAGAGCAAAGCTGTACTAGGAGAATGAGTGTTTAACCCTTTCCTTGCTCTCCTGTCTGCTCCTGGTTACCCTCCCCAAGCCACATTTCTCTCCTCACACTGGTTCTAAACATTTGCAGATACTCCACACATCTTTCCCCACTAATCCTTCCCTCTCTGGTGTGTTTTCCTTCACTTCATTTCAGAACAGAGTAGATCTGGTCAAGATTTTGACTGGTGGCTAGGGAATACCAAGGATTGCCAGATATGCTACCATCCTGCCTGAAACCCTAGGCTTTGTTGATCAGTGGTCTTGGATGACACACACTTCCTCAACCCATTTCAAACCGGCTTCAGAGCAGGATATGGAGTTGAGACTGCTATGGTTGCTTTAGTGGGTGATCTTTGCCTTAGCAATGACAGGGGGAGTGTGTCCGTGCTGGGCTCCTGGACCTCAACATCAACCATGGTATCCTGAGGGGGTTGGGAATCGAAGGCATTGTTGCAGTGGTCCCAGTCCTACCTCTCAAACAATTCCAGATGGTGGTGCTTGGGGATAACAGCTCCTCAAAAAAGGAGCTGTTATATGGCATATCACAAGTGGCATTCTATCCCCAATGCTATTCAACTTCTACATGAAAACGCTGGGAAAGATCATCAGGAAGCATGGGGCAGGATGTTATCAATATGCTGATGACACTCAAATATGCTTCTCCATGCCTTTAAAAACAGCTTCAGCTAAGGATAATGTGTATCCTCTGAATGAATGCTTGGAAGAAGTAATTGGCTGGATGAAGAAAAACAAATTGAAACTGAATCCAGACAAGACAGAGGTGCTTACTATCAAGGGTCCTAATCAGGGTCTGGAGGTGTGTCAACCAGTTCTGGATGGAGTTACATGTCCTCTGAAAGACTGTGTTTGCATTTTGGGAGTGCTCCTGGATTCGTCCCTCCAAATGTCAGCTCAGATAGATGAAACAGTCAGGAGTGCCTGTTATCAGCTTCGACTGATACGCCAACTGTGCTCCTTCCTAGAATTGGAGGACCTAAAGATAGTAGTGCATGTGCTGGTAACCTCAAGGCTTGACTTCTGCAATGCACTCTACATTGGGCTACCTTTGTACCAAGTCAAGAAACTCGACTGGTCCAGAATATGGCAGCAAGATTGATTACTTGTGCATCCAGGAGTGATCACATTATACCGATCTTAAAATCACTCCACTAGCTACCACTTAATTTCTGGGCAAAGTTGGTTATTACATTTAAAGCCCTAAGTGGTTTGGGTCCAGGTTACTTAACAGGACCACCTTCTCCTGTATAATCCACCCTGTACACTCAGGCCCTCTGGGAAATGTTTCCTCCAAATGGCCAGGACTAGACTGGCAACGATTTCCCAAATTACTTTTTGTCTGCTGTCCCGGGACTGTGGAATGACCTGCTGGAAGAGATTTGACAGCTGAATATGCTGACAGCATTCAAAACAGCACTGAAGACACATCTCTTCCAGCAGGCCTACCCAATCAATTATACATCATGATTTTTTAAACTGGTATAACTTAAAGACTATGTTATATGAGGGTATTTTAATGCTTTTATAGTATTGTAACTGTTGGCTTTATGTGTTTTGTATTTTAACATGTTGTACCCTGCCCTGAGCCTTGAGGAAAGGCAGGAAATGAATAAATAAATAAATAATACAAAATGTTATGTAAAAAAAAAAAAAGAATCACCAACTAAGGGCCTTTGCAGACTGCTAGAAATAGTGCAAATTGAGTCCACTTTAACTGCCCTGGCTCAGTGCTAGGGAATCATGGGAATTGTATTTTTTTCTGAGACATTGAGCCATCTCTGTCAGAGAGCTCTGGTGCCACAATAAACTACAGTTCCCATGATTCTCTAGCACTGAGTCAGGGCAGTTAAAGTGAACTCAATTTGCACTATTTCTGGTAGTCTGCAAAGGCCCTAAATCTCCCACTATGTCTCCAATGAAATGCTGTATAGCTACATAATACTAGATATGCTGTTAAGCATTTGATAAAAGGGTAGCCCTTACATGGGGTAAGTCACTTTCTTTTCCTGTTGTCCCCACCTTTTTAAAAGTTTGGTTAAATCAAGTCCAGTCCAGCAAACACAATCCTAATTATATTCTTAATAAATAGCCTAATTATTGCAAATATTTCTACAGTAACAGGTCGGCCTATACCAGTCTTTGAACAACTATAGCCTACTCACTGAGAAAATGAGTGAATTAAAAGTTTATAAAATTTAAACTGTAGAGCTTAGACACAATCTCTAATGCTTTCACATGAGCTTGATGTCATCACTGTGTATCTAAAACTGCAAATTCGGTCACCAGAAGACAGAAATGGTGAAACTTAAATTATGCAAATGTGCAAATATTGACTAAATTTGCAATTTATTCTAATTTTATTTTTTTCAGAAGGTATAGGGGAATGTAATGGCATAGTAATTTGAGCGTTGGACTATGACTCTGGAGACCAGGGTTTGATTCCCTGCTCAGTCTTGAACCCCACTGAGTAAATCACATGCTTTCAGCCTCAGAGGAAGGCAAGCCTCCTCTGAACAAATCTTGCCAAGAAAATTCCATGATAGGTTCACCTTAGGATTGCCATAAGTCAGAAATGACTTGAAGGCATGTAGCAACAATTTAATTTTTTTTGAGAGAGAAAAAATCGTGACACACACACATACACAAGTTGAATCTCCCTTATCATAAATGCTTGGCACCAGAGGGGTTTCCAAGTTTGGAATTTGTTGGCTTTTGGGATACAGTTATTCCTGTATTTGGAATACAGGAGCTCTGGCTGCCTTTGGCTCCAGCTCCCTAAGGGCAAAATGAGTGCGTGTGTTGAGAGAAGGAAGGGCCCATTTCTTGCAAGCAGTGGTTCATGCCTGCACTCACATCAGGGATGGACAAGCACATAGGAGTAGCTGCAGTGTTGCGGAGGTGCCGGGTGTTCTACTATCGGGTCCCTGGTCAATGTCTCCACCTCCTCCTCCTCTTTGTCCACCAATGTGATGCTTTGCTGCTTCATCTGAGATGGCAGGATCAACCAGGGCAAAGATCTAAAGCTACAAATCAAGTCCCTCTGTGACATCAGCCTTTGTTCCTTGGTGTCCACCTCTGCTGACCAGGGCATTAGTTACAAAAGAACAAGAAGAAGGGCTGCTTGCCATTGCAAGGGGACTTGACTTGCACCTTCAGCTCTTTGCCCTGGCTGAACCTACTGCTGTAGATGAAACAGCAAAGCAATATGCTAGCAGACGAGGAAGAGGCAGCAGTGGCTGTAGCTAGGCACTCAGTAGTACAAGCGCTGCTGCTACTGCCTCCTCTTTCTTCTGCCACAGATACTCTTGCACACTTGTTTGCCCCAGATGTGATGGTGGCCATAAGCCACTGTTTGGAGGAGATGGGTGCCTCCTTCTCTAGATACTCTTTCATTTTGCCCTCTGAGACCTGGAGGTGTCATCATTGTTGGTGGTGACAAGTGCATGCTGCTAGCCAAACCACTCATCCTGCAGGCGCTGGGTGGCCAAGCACACTTGGGAGGGAGGAGGGCAAGAGAGCATTCCTGCCACTGGCAATGCCAGAGTTAGCTGCAATTACTAGCTTCCTATCTGTAAATGGCTTAGGTAGAAAAGGTATCTGGGATTCAGAAATGGAGAGGGAGAGACAGGAGAGGGGGGCTAGGGTTTTTTTGGGGGGGGGGGGGGGGGAATGGGACTGTGCTCCAGGCCAAGGTTGGAGACAGTCATCAGATGCTGCATCCTGCTCTAGACCTCACTTTTACTGGGGGTGGCAGTGGAGGAGCAGCAGAAGCAGCCTCCACAGGTGCCACTAGCACAGTTCTGCAAACTCAGTTGCACCATCTCCAGAATGGTGGCTGGGACTTGCTGCTGCCTCCACTGCTATAGTCATGGTGGTGCTAAAAAAATTATGGATTTTGAAGCATTTTGGATTCCAGAATTTCAAACAAGGGGCACTCAACCTATAGCAGGCCATGAGCAGGCACAGCCTGCTGAGAAGTGAGGTAACACTTATGCAACTGATAAGTGGGTTTGTCTACAAAAGGTTATTCATAAGAAATTATGTTGGTTCTTTGTCATTGCTTCAATATACAGAGAGATTGTGTTAACTGGTGCTAGTGAAAATAGACTAGATAAATCAGTAGATGTAACTCAGGGCCTTTGCAGACTGTTAGAAATAGTGCAAATTGAGTCCACTTTAACTGCCCTGGCTCAGTGCTCGGGAATCATGGGAATTGTATTTTTTCTGAGACATTGAGCCTTCTCTATCAGAGAGCTCTGGTGTCACAATAAACTACAGTTCCCATGATTCCCTAGCACTGAGTCAGGACAGTTAAGGTGGACTCAAGCTGCACTATTTCTGGCAGTCTGCAAAGGCCCTTAGGAACCATGGCATGAAAACAGTGACAACCATGCCATCATATTTCTTAAAAGCTTTTAAAAAGTAATTTTCATTCCTAGTTCCTTTTGGAGATACCATCATTGGCAATGCAATCCTGAGCATATTTACCAAGAAATAAACCCAATTGTGAATGTTGCAGCTAATGAGAAATAGAAGCTCCGCCCAACCACTTCTTTACTTTCTAAATCCCTAGCAGAAAATACTGTATAACTTACTTTTTTCTGCAATCATAATGACTAAAACCCTGTTTTTTGAACAAACGTTAAGATTCCCAGAGGTCTGAAAGACCTATACATGATATTCCCCATTCACAATGCAGTCACACCTATGTAGATGTGAATCCCTGGTCCCTGAATATAATAAAAAAGAATAACAGCCTCCTTTTGGAGATCATATTTGTCTGCTTGATTGCTTTACAATCTGACCATTCACTGCACACTTGATATTTGCTTCTTTCACATCCATTCAGCACTGGAAGAGGTGTAAACATTTGTGTCCTTAAAGCAAAGGTTCCTGTTGGCTCTGAGTTTTAGTAGGTGCAGAAAGCCCCAGATCGCAGTAGCTAAAACTGCACCCCTCCAGCAGGTCTTTTTGGAAAATGTCAGCTAAATGTGATTCATAAGCTTTGACAGGACTCTCCATGTTCCTCTTCTCAAGAGATTTATGCAAGAGTTCCTTCATCTTCCTGTTTTCTTTGGTGGTCGATTCCCAAATTATTTCAAGTTCACTTTCCATTTCCCTAAGAAAAAGAAAAGAAAATGGATTTGCTAGCTTTGGATGCTTTATTCCCATGTTGTTGAGAGTAGTTTTAATTGGAACTATCAAATAGTATGGGTAGAATAATTACATTTATATTAGTACCTGGAGTGAAATTTAAATGACACCATTTGCTCAGGATAATGCGAGTGATCTGTTAAGATTCAATCAAAGGTATGCATTTATAAGTCAGACTTAATTCTCAAAGTATTATAAAGTTACCCTTATTTCCATTCCCCTTATTGATAACACGACATATCAAAACATCAATAGATCAGAATTCTCTGAGCAACCGCTATTTAATTCACTTTTTTCATAGGCTTAACTCTATGGCTGTTTGAGAATTGTGATGCCTGAGACATATGCATGAGATTCAGATAAAGGATCCTTTGTCTTTTCCATTATGTTAGTCTCATCCAATATTAAAAATTTCTCTTTGAAGTCAGAAAGCACCTACTTTTCACAAAGAAGGTGCCATGTTCAAGACCCACTCCAATTAAACAGAAGAGTTAAAAAGAGAGTGACAAGGAAAATAAAATTTGCCTGAAATCTTGGAGGACTGCTGACAAAACAAAAATATTGTATTAATCCACTCTGATTCACTGTATTATCATTACTCTGTGCCTTCAACTCATTTCTGACTTATGGGGACTCTAAAGCGAATCAATCATAGGGTTTTCTTGACAAGATTTGTTCAGACAGGGGTTGCCTTTGTCTTCCCCTGATGCTGAGAGTGACTTCTTACCCAGTAGGTTTCCATGGCTGAGCAGGGATTTGAACCCTGGATTCTAGAATCATAGTCTAACACTCAAACCACTACAGCCACACAGGCTCATTCACTACATTAGGCAGCTTCATATCTTAAATTGCCTTCAGATTTTGTGTGTGTGCAAAAACAAAAGGATTTCATAGCTGAAGTCACTAATGAAAAGCTCCTTTTTTATAAAGCAATATACAGAAGAATTATACAAAAGAGATGACAAAATGAAGGACACGTGGAATGAAGAGCCATATGAAGATGAACCCCAAATCCTAAAAAGTGAGGTGGAAACTGCAGTAAGAGAAATAGTGAAAAACAAATCACCAGGAACAAACAATATTCCAGTTGAGCTGCTTCAATCCACATTGACAGAGTCAATTCTAGTGCTAACCAACTTATGTCAACAAATATGGAAAATAAAACGATGGTCAATAGATTGGAAGCAATCAATATACAACCCCATTCACAAAAAGGGAGACACAAGAGACTGCAGCAACTATAGGACCATAGCACTGATCTCCCACGCAAGCAAAATCATGCTCAAAATTCTGCAACATAGATTCCAACCATACATGGAAAGAGAGATCCCAGAGGTCCAAGCAGGGTTCAGGAAAGGAAGGGGCACTAGGGAACACACTGCAAACATACGATGGCTAATGGAGCGCACCAGAGAATTCCAAAAGAAAATCAGCATGTGCTTTATAGACTGTAGCAAAGCCATAGATCATGAAAGGCAATGGAATGCCCTTAAAGACATGGGAGTGTC
The DNA here is from genome assembly GCA_026167975.1 of Phrynosoma blainvillii. NCBI lineage: Eukaryota > Metazoa > Chordata > Lepidosauria > Squamata > Phrynosomatidae > Phrynosoma > Phrynosoma blainvillii. Next base: position 15,636,640 of record JANUYF010000007.1, on the reverse strand, counting down.
AACACATCTGATAATCCTGATGAGGAATCTGTACTCAGGACAAGAGGCTACTGTCAGAACAGAACATGGAGAAACAGAATGGTTCCCAATTGGCAAAGGGGTCAGACAAGGTTGTATCCTTTCACCCTATCTGTACAACTTGTATGCAGAACATATTGTAAGAAAAGCAGGCTTGGACACAGAAGGAGGAGTGAAAATAGGAGGAAAGAATATCAGCAATCTAAGATATGCAGATGACACCATAATACTAGCAGAAAACTTCAGAGAAAACCTACTAAGGAAGATCAAAAAAAGAAAGTGCAAAGGCAGACTTAATGTTGAACATAAAGAAAAAAATGACCACCAAGGACTTTCACAAGTTCAACCTAGACAATGGAGAAATAGAAATTCCCATACCTGGGATCAAACATTGATAGAATTGGGGACTGCAATCAGGAAATTAGAAGAAGATTAAGAATGGAGAGAGTGGCTATGAAAGAACTAGAAAAGTTTCTAAAATGCAAAGATATACAACTCAGCACAAAAGTGAGAATCATATGAGCCATTGTATTCCCTATTACCATGTATAGTGAGAGCTGGACCGTTAAGAAAGAGGATAGGATGAAAATCAATTCCTTTGAGATGTGGTACTGGAGAAGAGTGCTGAGGATCCCATGGACAGCCAAAAGGACAAACAAATGGGTCCTAGAGCAGATCAAACCGGAAACTTCTCTGGAAGCCAAGATGACCAAACTGAGACTGTCGTACTTCAGACATATCATGAGAAGAGGGGACTCTTTGGAAAAAAAACAATAATGCTGGGGAAGGTGGAGGGAGGTAGGAAGAGAGGAAGGCCACATGCCAGATGGATGGACTCTATTAAGGAAGTCATGAGTATTAAGGGTTTGCAGAATTTAAGCAGAGCAGTGGAGGACAGAGGGTCTGGGAGATGTCTCATTCATAGGGTCGCTATGAGTCAAGATTGACTCGAGAGCAGTTAACAACAACAAAACTACGACAGTGGAGGGTGTGTATGTGTATGTCTGACAGTATAACCATAATGGACAAACCACAATTTGGTATTGAAAAATGAAGCGATGCCATCCATCTGTATTTCATTTCTGCAAAGAAAGGTTAAAAGTTCAGCCTGGTCTTAGAATTACATATTGTTCTGAAACCCATTACCCCCCCAGTGTGACTGGAAAAACTACAGTTATGCTGTGAAAAAGCTCAAAGATTTGTTTACAGTATTATTACCTGCATTTAGGAAGTGAACCTTGGCCCTGAAAAAAATATGATGGTGGTGGTGAAACACAAGCAGGCTGAGGTCTTCTGGTTGGAATGCCGAGAAAATTGGAGGGGAGAGACAAAGCTCCGTCTTTACCATCTACCATGCATTTAAGACATTTGGTCACCCTGTCTGAGTATCGGAGTATGACTCTGGAGGCAAGGGTTTGAGTCCCACTTGGCCATGAAACCCACTGGGTGACCTTGGGCCAATGTTTGATTGCATCAACAAATAAAAAAAGGGGGGTAGCAGTTTTTTTGAAAAGAGACTACAAAGTAAGTAAAATTTAAAAAGATACTGAAGGATGTTATATAATTTTAGAAGTCATAATTGATGATAGGAGTATAATATTGGTTAATGTTTATGGACCATTAGAAAAAAAATAAGCCTTTTTTCAGAAGTTGAATGAAGAATTGATGGAATACAATAAAAACAATTTGGTTGTGGTGGGAGATTTCAATGATATAATCAAACCAAAAAGAGGTAGAAAATCAGTGAAAAGAATAAAAGAGAATCAGGGGAAGTTACCCTTAAGTTGTATAGAAATGATTCACGAACATGATCTAATAGATGTCTGGTCTCATTTATATGGAAATAAGAGTGGATTCACTTTTTTTTCAGACCCGCACCAATCATGATTGAGAACTGATTTAATTTTTGTGTCAAAAGAATTGATAATAAAAGTAAAGACGATGGAAATTTCTCTGCGTACCTTTTTGGATCATAATTTCATTGAAATATTAATGACAGTGGATCAAAAAAAATATGTTTGAATGGAAACTCCCAGAGGACTTATTAAAAGATACAAAATATGTAAACGAAATGAGGGAAGAATTAGCTGGATGTAGCCATGAAAAACATCTGGGATGCAAGTAAATCAGTAATTAGAGGACTCTTAATTAAGAAAGCTAATGAAAATAAAAAGCAAAAAAAAAACAACAAACAAAAAAAAAGAGAATAGAGGAACTAAACAGAAAAGAGGAGAAATTGAAAGAAAATCCTTCAAATAAGAATTTAAGAAATGAGATAAGATTAATCCAAAAACAGATTCAAGCAAAAATAACAAAAGAAATTGCAACTGATTTTAAAAAGCAAAACAAAAAACCTTTGAAGGTGCTAACAAGAAAGGCCATTGGTTAGCTAAGAAATTGAAAAAAGACAAAGAAAAGAAAATAATAGATGAGATTAAATATGATGGGAAAATAATAACTAATCAAGATGATATAAAAAAAGGCATTTAAAAAATACTATAGTAATTTATATAGAGAAGAGAATAGGATAACAGAATTTGAGAGAGATATGAAGGATTACTTAAATAAGAAAGAAATACCTAAGATAACAAATGATCAAAGAAAAACTTTGAATGCAATGATTCTACAAGTGATTCAAAACTTAAAGGAAGGGAAAGCGCCAGGGCCAGACGGCTTCACAGCCATATATTACAAATCCTTTCAGAATGAATTACCAGAACCATTATATGAATTGTTAAATTTAATCAATAAAGAAGGAATACCAAAAACTTGGTAAGAAGCAAATATTACACTAATCCCAAAGGAAGGGAAAGATACTACACAAATGTCTTATTACAGACCAATTTCCCTTCTTAATATTGATTACAAGATCTATATTTCAATAATGGCCAATAGATTAAAAAATATATTGTCAGAAACTTTAGGAGAAGATCAAAATGGATTCCTACCAAACAGGCAGATAAGAACTAATATCAGAACTATCATAAATACATTAGAATATTATAATGTGAACAACCAAAAGAAATTAGCTTTAATTTTCATTGACGCAGAAAAGGTGTTCGACAATGTTAGGTAGGACATCTTATTGGAAGAACTAGAAAGAATGAAGATGGGAACAAGATTTATAGAAAACATTAAACAGATCTATAAAATACAATCAGAAAACTTAAATATTAATGGAGAAAAAACATCAGAATTTAAAATTAATAAAGGCACTAGACAAGGATGCCAGATATCTCTACTTTTATTTATTGTAGCATTAGAGATTTTAATAAAAGCAATTAAAAATAATAATAAAATAAAAGGAGTTAAAATAAAAGGACACAAAACCAAAGTCAGAGCGTACGCAGATGACATGGTTATAATACTAGAAGACCCTATAAAAAATGTGGATCAGCTGCTTTTACTATTTTACTATTTTATTATTGTATTTTGTACTTTGAATTTACTTTTTATTGTGTAATCCCGCCTCGATCCGTAGGGAGAGGCAGGAAATATAAATTATTATTATTATTATTATTGAAATAAAAATATTCGGGAGATTTGCTGGATTTAAAATCAATAAAGAAAAAACATTGATAATATGACAGAACAAGAGGAAGAAGCTTTAATTTAAAAGTCAGGTTGCAAAATTGACAAAAAATAAAATATTTAGGGATTTGGCTGACTAATAGCAATTTGAAATTAAAGGAAAATAATTATCATAAAGTTTGGAAAGAAATCAAAGAAGATCTACAAAGATGGAACAGGTTGAAATTGTCAATTCTGGGTAGAATATCAGTAATAAAAATGGTGATCCTACCAAGAATAATATTTTTCATGCTTAATTTACCAATCATACTCAATGAAAGATTGCTTAAAGATTGGGAACAGGAATTAAGGAAATTTATATGGAAAGGAAACAAATCTAGGATTAAGTGGACAAATTTTAAAGATACTAAAGAGAGAGGAGGTTGTGACCTTCCAGATCTAAAACTTTACTTTTGGGCATGTAGCCTAATGTAGCTGCAGGATTGGATACGGTTAAATAACAAGAAAATTTTGGATTTAGAAGGAGAACAATTATGCTTTGTTTGGCATGCTTATTTGTGCTATAATAAAGTAAAGGTTAACAGAGATTTCAATAATCACCCGGTTAGAAAGGCACTGCTGAATGTCTGGACAAAGATTAAAGAAATATTCTATTTTAGGATACCATCATGGACTTGAGTGCAAGAAGCTTTTTTCGGCAGATGGACACAGGAACAAAAGTGGCTAACAAACAGAGATATAACAAAGTTAAACGTTCAAGGCAATATGGAAATAAAGACTAGAGAAGAGATAAATGAATAGGGAGAAAATATTCACTGGTTTAGCTATTTACAAATTAAACAGAAATACTCAGAAGACATAAAGGATATAGGAATAGAGGATAAACCAAATGAATTGGACAAAATTTTATGGCAACCAGATAAAAAGAAAATATCCAAAATTTATAAATTATTATTGAATAGAGAGATGGAATAGGAAGTAGTTAAAGGATATATGATAAAATGGGCACGAGACACAGGCCACAATATACCATTAGAAAATTGGGAAAATGCTTGGGGAAAAACAAATAAATTCACGGTTGCACAAGATCTAAAGGAAATCATTTAAAGATAACTAATAGATGGTATTACACCCCTCTAAAGCTAAAAAATATTTATAAATTAAAAAATGACAGATGTTGGAAGAGAAAACAGGATCTCTATTTCACATGTGTAGGAAATGCCGCAAAATTAAAGAGAAATACACCTAACAATACAAGAGATATTTAAAATAAAGTTCCGAATGAAACCAGAACTTTATTTACTTAATATGACTTGAGTATTGAATTCAGATAACGTAACTAAATTATGGCGTATTTTAATTTATTTAATAACAGCAGCCAAAATGCTGATTGCAAAAAAATGGAAACTGAAGGACCCCCCCCCCCAACAAAAGAGAATGGATGCTTAGATTAAGTGACATTAGATAATTAGATAGATTAACATATATAGGAAAATGGAAAGAGTAGAAGAAGAATGGCATCCAATTCTAAAATACTGGGAAGAAAGCTGGGGAGTAAATAGGGAATTACTAGAGAATTAGATTGCAATCAAAGGTAAATACAAAATAAAGAGGACAGGAATTGTGAAATCTAGAGCTAAAACATAAGTAAGAGAGGTAAAAGATTGAAAACATGTTCATGGAAAAATTGAAAATAAAATAAAAGTAAAGATAGAATATGGGAAGTAGGAAAATAAAAACATGATCACGAGATATAAAGGAATCATGAAAAGAAAGATGGGGGGGGGGGGAAGGAAACCCACAGGAACAAAGAAGGAAGGAAGATACAAAGAGGAGAAAATTTAGACATACATATATATATGTATTATAGTAAAACCAATGTAAAATATATATGTTTGTATGTTGCTAATATGATTAATAAAAATAATTGGGGGGGGGGGAAGAAACACATGCAGGCTATTTGTTTATCTGGTCTAGCATCCTGTTTTCCTGTGTGGCCTCCAAGGAAGCCCATAAGCAGGACCAGAAGGCTTTCTCCCTTACTAATTATATCAGTTGTCCCATGGCATATTGTTTCCTAACAGAGATACTCTAAACTTTCTCCGTACAATACCTAATTCATTTATCGCTGTCATCTTCTTACAAGAGCAAATCACTAAAGCTTCACAAAACTATATACAGTCTAACACACCTTTTAACACCTGATCAAACAAAAATAAAAATCATATGCTGCCAAAAAGAACAGAAGAAGACGGTGTCAAGCAACACTCCAGGAGAAAGGAATCCCAAAAAGTAGGGTGTCACCACAGAAAATGCCCTGTCCTCCATCAGCATCTGCCTCACTTCTGAAAGTGAGGGCCAGGAGCATTCTTTCCTCACACCCAAGGTACTCCAGCCCTTGATCATTTTGATTACCCTTTTCTATAACTTTCTCTGCATTAAATAAAGAGTCCTTTCTGAGCTTAATGTGTGTCCATGGGAAAAATTACTGTCCCAGGATCCACTTGGGAGTTGTAAAGACTAGAATCTCCAAAGGTAGAAGTGGCTGGAAGTCAATTTCTGGTTTTGAAAAACAGGTATTTTGTGATGAAATAGTGCACAGGCCCTCCGCAATCTCTTTAAAAGATGAATTGCCTCTTCTAGTGGCTTCCAGGAGAGGACATTCACATTTTTTAACCAAAAAAGGCAGTTTATGAGGTCTGCATGGGTCAAGCAGCACAGAAACAGTTTGGGGGACTACACGTGGCCCAAGGGCTGTACTTTGTTTACCATGAACTCCGACAAGTAGAACTACACAGAATGTTCTATTGGTGGCTACTCCATACAATTTTCACAAAGGTATATTGGTAGGAAGATGCCTTTCCTAATAATGCCCAGGGCGGAATCTGTCCTTTTTTCCAGGTGCAATCTTGGGTTGTCCCTCTTATCACTGCTAGATTTTCTCATTCTGTCACTAGAAACTGACAGTTATATTTATAACCTGTTGACCTGAAAGGAATTTGGAAATATTTTGCAACTGGAAATAACTGTAAACCAGTAGGAAAAGGAAGGCAGGGAGAAGTGACACTGAGATAGCCATGGAAACCCACTGGGTGCCCTTTATGTTCTTTAGGGCAGTTCTTAAATCTCCTATAACTACCTCAGTATCACTCCTCCCTCCCTTCCTTCCTATTGGTTCCTTACATCTTGCGGTTTTATTAAATCTAATTTTTGGATGATCATCTTATCATTAAGAGAAAAGATTTCCAGTGCCCTTTTGGTCTTCAGATCTATCTCTGTATTATAAATCATTCACGTAATCTCTCCTGCAAAGGAGTAAAAAAATATGTTTTAGTCCTTTCCCAGCTAATAAATGTTGCATTACCTTGTCCTGGTTCAACCCCTTGCCCATGTAACATTCTAAGTCTACAGTATGGATTCTTTTCAACATGTTACTAATTTTGGATTATAAGGGGGTGAAGATACCATAATTTAGTATGCAAATTAGGCACATGATTTATTTTGGGGGAAAGAGTTTACATTTTCTTGGCACCATATATGAAATAAGGTGCAGTATTGTTGCATTCTGCTGTTTCCCATCCAATTTCTGTATGTTATCAACAAAACAGGATCTGCTTCTAAGCTGTATTCTTTCTGACAGCATGTGTAGCACTAAGTATTGAAATATTCTGTTATGTGAAAAAAGCTGAGAGGAGAATCCCTTCTCCGACTTACCAGTTTTACAGGCATATGAACATACTGTTGTTTTTAACTAGGGGCTTGAGGATAGCAGTCAAACATTGGATTGGCTGCCTAAAGTCTAAACTGCTGTAATTCACCAAGAATTCCATCTTGTGGATCTGCCTGCCTGCCTGCAGGCTACAATACTTGGCTGTTTCAAATAACACCATGTGGACACCATCCCATAAAACAATGGTTGTCAAATTGTGGGGTAGGACCCCGGGCGGGGGAGCAAGAGTTGCTCAAGTTGGAGGACCTGAACGCCACCACCCCATTCCCAAACTGTTTCTGTCCTGGAGAGGAGAAATTCAAGGAGGGAAGTAGGGGACTCTGCCTGAGGGTGGTGGTGGTGGAGGGCTATTTCCTTATAAAATATTAAAATATGAACATACTTGAATCTGTGAATGAAAATATGCACACTAAAGAAACAATTTTTTTTCACATACTCTGTCAAGTGGTGGGCTGCGACATCTGCATGTAGATGTAAAGGGAATCACAAGGGTAAAAAGTCTGAGAACACCTACAATAAAGGAACTGTTATGGTGCAGTTTGCTGTGTAGATGCATCTGGTTTTTCTAAACTGCTGCACAGTTGTTATTTTTGAGTTCTGCCCAGACTCAAGTGATGAGCTGCATTGCACTTGAACATCTGCTTTGTACTGGCAGCTTCCTGGAGCTATCAGATATTACACCATTTTATGTGCCTCAGATCTAATTCTTCATTTGCTTTTAAGGTACAACCTGCATTTGTTGTTCTTATTTGCCATCAAGTTGACTTTGACTTATGGCAATCCTATGAATAACAGATCACCAAGATCCCTGGCCATGAACTGTGTTCCTCAGTTTTTGCAAATTCACGGCTGTGGCTTCCTTGATTGATTCAATCCACCTGTGGTGTGGTCTTCTTTTCCTACTACTTTCTACTTTGCCAAACATTATTTGCTTTTCAAGTGATTCAGGTCATCTCATTGTATGTCCAACGTATAACAGCCACAGTATTTAATCATGTTGGTTTCTAGTGCAAGTTTAGGCCTATTATATAGCCTGAAATGCCTGCTTCTGTGTCCTTTTTCATAAATTACAGATATTTGAAAGTAATGTATATTTTCCAGCTGACAAAATGAATTTCAACAGGGAGAAATGTAAGGTACTGCACTTAGGCCAAAAAAATAAAAATAAAAATGTAAAGATATAGGATAGGGGACACCTGGTTTAACGAGAGTATGTGTGAAAGGGATCTAGGAGTCCTAGTAGACCACAAGTTGAACATGAGTTAACAGTATGATGCAGCAGTAAAAAAGCTTATACCTTTTCTAGGCTGCATCAATGGAAATATAGTGTCTAGACCAGGGGTAGGCAACTTTTTTGAGCCGGGGGCTGGGTTGCTGTCCCTCAGACAATTGGGGGGCAGAAGCACCAAAAATAAATAAATTAATAAAAATAAAAAATTTAAAAAATATGCATGCACCCTCTCTCAGCCCCAGAAAAGCCATGGCAAACCCCCTGTGGAGATTTTGCCAAGAAAACCCCAAGAACAAGTAATAACAACAATAATCAATATCATCATAGCTGGCGAAGGCGGGGGGGGGGCTGCGGCGGCAGCAGGACTGGCCTGGGGCCGGTCCAAAGGCCTTGGGGGGCCGCATCCGGCCCCCGGACCTTAGGTTGCCTACCCCTGGTCTAGACCATAGGAAGTAATAGTGCCACTCTATTCTGCCTTGATCAGACCTCAATGGAATACCGTATCCAATTCTGGGCACCACGATTAAAAAAGGATGTTGATAAATTGGAGTGCGTCCAGAGGAGGGCAATCAAAATGGTGAAGGGTCTGGAAACCATGCCTTATGAGGAGAAACTTAGGGAGCTGGAGATGTTTAGCTTGGAGAAGAGAAGGTTAAGAAGTGATATGATAGCCCTGTGTAAATATCTGAAGGGGTGTCATATTGAAGATAGAGCAAGCTTGTTTTCTGCTGCTCCAGAGAATAGGACCCAGAACAATGGATGCAAGCTAAAGGAAAAGATATTCCACCTCAACATTAGGAGGCACTTCCTGACAGTAAGGGCTATTTGACAGTGGAAGATGCTGCCTTGGAGTGTGGTGGAGTCTCCTTCTTTGGAGGTCTTTAAGCACAGGTTGGATGACCATCTGTCTGGGGTGCTTTGATTGCGAGTTCCTGCCTGTCAGGGGGTTGGACCTGATGGCCCTTGTGGTCTCTTCCAACTCTATGATTCTATGATTGTTTTTTGTCACTGACTTTTAGTGAATTTACAGTGATAAGTGTAAAAGGCTTGCTCTTTGCTTCACTCACTACATATGTATTATGTGGAACAGAAATACAGCTCTTGCTGGACAGCTCTTGAAGGGCATATGGAGGAAACAGAGGAGACAAGGAAGGAGGAGAATAAAGAGGGAGAAGTATACATGAATATAAATATTACCGTGGATCAGACCAATGGACCTTCTAGTCTAGCATTTCATGCTGGAAGCAAATGTCCTTTTGAGCTCACAAGCTTTACTCCTGCACTTGTTCCCCAACAACCTGTATTCAGAGGCATACTGCCTTTGAAACTATAAGCTGATCACCTAGTAGACATTGACAGACCTATCTTCCTTGACTCACGCTAATACCCTTCAAAGCCATTAAAGCTAATAGCCATTATAACAAAAGTGCATCACATGTTATCACCAACAGTTCTCACAGAAAACCACTCAAGTATATTCAGTAATCTATAGCCCATCCTAAGACAATAACACTTCTTTCCCTCAGGTTCTGTGTGGTGAGCCTGTATTTGCTTATAGATAGCCTACCAACTGAAAAACAGCCAGCAATTTGCCAGCAATCCCATACAGTAGGCTCTCCACATTCATGGGGGTTAGGGGCGCAAGACTCCTGCGAAAGTGTAAAAATTGCAAATATCTCTAAACCCACCCACCCCCTGCAACATTCATGCTACAAACTACAATTCCCAGTTTCTGCCTCCAACCCTGTTACAGTTGCCCATCCTTTCTTTGCACAAAAGAATAAATGAACACTTTAAAGCTTGCATTTGCTTTGTCAATTTTCACTTTGTGGTAAATCTATCTTGCAGTATCAACCTCTGCTCTGTAAATGCAACATCACTATCGTCTTATGTTACATAACCTCAAGTGACAATGTCAACTAACATTATAGAAGGAAACAAAGCAAATTTCCTCTGCAAAGAAGCCGACACACTTTTAAAATCAGCTAGCTGGCCTAATGAAATCTTTCTCTAACAAAAACATGCATACAGCCTAATACACTAGGGTCCAAAACACTGCAGAAATAATCCAGTTTGAGACAACTTTAACTGCCCTGGCTCAGTGTTAGGGAATCCTGGGACTGTAGTTTATTGTGGCACCAGAGTTCTCCAACAGAGAAGGCTAAATGTCTCGCAGAACTACAGTTCCTCGAATTCCCTCGCACTGAGCCAGGAGAGTTAAAGCAGACTCAAATGGGAATACAGTGGGACCTCGGTATCCATGGGGGATCTGTTCTGGACTCCCCCTGCAGATACCAAAATCCATGGGACATCAAGTCCCATTGTCTCCAACAGCGGGACCTCAGGTAAGCCTCCATTGTCTCTAATGGCAGCACAGCTGTGGGCATACACTACCACTTAGACAACAGGGGCTGTCCCTAATTATGGCACGGCCACATGTACGCACCACCATTGGGGACAATGGGTGGCTTGCTGTCCACGGATGCTTAAATCTGCAGATGGCAAGTCCGCGGATATTAAGGGCCCACTGTATTTCTGCAATGTGTTTCAGACAGCACTCAATGAAATTTCTATCTACTGGCAATAATTCTCTAGACTGCAAATTTTCTCTGTGAGCGATGCTGGTGGAAATAAATCTCCATTACTACATTACTGGCCCAGCACTACTGATTTTGGTTGCCAAGCTACAGAAGATTAGTGAAAAGAATCCCACCCATAGTTCTGTGGTTTCTGTTATTCTTCCAAGAAAAAGGAATGGGGAGAGAGATCCAGAAGAACCTTTCAACAGACAGAAATCCATGATACTAACAAGTGACTGGGCTTAAAAAATGTTTGGGAGTTGGCTACAATATAGCACAAAATAATATTTGCTAGAATTTCTAGATTTTTAGTATATACTAAAAGTAAGGAGGATTACTAAAGAAATCTGGCTTCAGTTCAGCATTCAGGAAATATATTAAAAACATACCTAGAGCTTTTTAGTAACCTAAACTGAAATGTTACTAGCATATGTAACTATGATGACAAATGAACTATGAACTAGTCATCCTCTAGTCAAGATATTTAATTTTAAAATGCCTGAAATTAATCAAATATCAAAGCAGGGATTTATATCGCTGCTAGAGAATCTGTCTTGTAAATATAAATACCGTATATACTTGACTATAAGGCAACCTCATGTATAAGTCGAGGGCAATTATGGTTTTGGTACAACCCCCAGATAAGTTGAGGGTAAAACTTAAGGGCATGTAACAAAGGATGTAAAGGATGGGGAAAAAGAAAACAAGCTATTGAACAAGCTGAAGGCCTGAGACAGCCAGGGAGGAGGAGGAACAGGTGCGTGCCTCTTCTCCTCCCCCTCCCCCCCGCTGTTCCTGGCCTTCAGCTGCCTTCAGAGAGGCAGCTGAAGGCCTGGGACAGCCAGGAAGGAGGAGGAACCGGCACATGCCTCTTCCTCCTCATCCCTGCTCTCCCAGTGCTTGGGAAAATGGCTTTACATGCTATCTCTGGCATGCATGGCATAGGTTCGCCACCACGGACCTAGATGTTCTCCTGTTGGAGTCCCAAGTAAAAGCACTTCTTTGTCTGCTTTTACAGAAATGTTTGGAAGGATGGATGCAACATACATTTCATCCTTTAGGCATCAAAATATCTTGTACTGGCCATATTCCAAGAGCATTTCAAAGTTTATTTGAAACATTTTCTTTCTCTGAGCATGGGTGAGCATTTATTGCATTAACCACGCTGGTATAATTCAGCTTTTTCCAGTATAAAAGAAATATCACATATGACAATGCTATTTATTCTCTAATGGGAGAACTGACATATATGGCAAAGATGACACATTGCTTGATTCTACTTCTACTATTTTGTTTTCACAATGGTTGAGATGATCTACAAAAGCAACAGCTTAATTACCATCTCCTGCCTTAATTTAAAAAGGTAAAGGTTTTCCCTTGACATCAATGTCTAGTTGTAACAGACAGTAGGGGATGTTGCTCATCTCTATTACTAAGCCAAAAAGCAAGCACTGTCCAAAGATTACTATGGTGGCTATGTGGCCATGACTGCATGGAACACTGTTACATTCCTACCAAAGTAGTACCTATTTATCTACTTGCATTTGCATGCTTTCAAACTGCTAGGTTGGCAGAAGCTGGGACTAGTGATGGGAGCTCACACTATCATGTGGTACTTGGGCCTTGAACTTGCCTTGATCTACTGTTAGTAAAAAGAACACTCTATGAAATCCTGCTATTAGAATGGGGGGAAATTTCATGCTGTATAGATAATTTTAACACAGACAATCATGTTCTAGCCAAGACCTCCCCAGTTGCTTGTTTTGCTTCTTGTGATTTACTATCCTCCCAATGTGCGAGACATTCCTCTTTGCCAAGCATTATTAAGCGACTGCTGTCATTTGCCTGTCAGTCTGAGACTTCATCAGTCTTCACTGGAAGATGTTATTAATTCAATGAGCACATGGCCACTGATTCACTTTGGAGAGTTATTGAAAGCTCAATTTAAGTTAATAGCTTCTCTGGGTTTACTTTCTTTCAAGAAGAGGCAGTGAACAACCATGGGGATTTTTAAGGCTGATTGTCAGGACTAGAAATTGATGACTTCCTTCAAGGATTTGCAGGTTGAGGTTGGGGGAGGGAAGAAGAGAAGGTGGACAGATGAAACCAGTTCAGAGAATGAGTCGGTATTTTAAATCCAGCAGAGAGCCAGGAAAGTGAATACAGCTACAGCACACCAGATGGGGCTCTCAGGCAGAGCATATTCTACATATGTCTGCCTTTCACCAGTCTAATTGTTTGTTTAAGGCTTGGCTGACTTACCTTTTCTGCTGCAGCACTTCATCAAGGGTTTCCTGTTTCTCTTGTAGCAGCCGCTGAAGATGCTTCATTTCTCGTTGGTACTGGGCAGCCTTCCCAGCAAATTCCTTCTCCTGTTCTGTTACTTTGAGGCTGATGTCTCCAAGCTTCCCAGCTGCAGTCTTTTTATACACCTGTGAGAGGTGGAACAGAATCCTATTAAAATCGTTGCTGGGATTGCTTATACACTGTCGGATCATAACCAGCAGAATGGCATTCTCTCCCTATGGCTTCATTCTGAAACCTGGGATATCTTGTTTAAAGGACAAATCGGGTAGGTTGGAAATAAGCTGATCCTTCTTCAAGCATTTCTACTGCATGTACTTTCCATGGTGTACAACAAAGGTGTTACTGCATGGGAATACTGTGCTATTTTTATGCTCTTTTTATAAACAGCCTTGAAGTCAAACAGGTTTAGATTGTCAGGAAAGATGTCAGACTTTAAACACATGTTGCCTATATGCAAAATTAAATAGTCTGTTTTTAATAATCAGTGTAATCAATGTACATCTAAAGAAAAAAATGCTGTCAAGTGATGTGTGTGGTACTGATCCTTTAATGTTAGCTCTGGGAAGGAAAAAACAATTCCTCCTTTTTATCAGATTAACTTTCTATTTGATGCTTTTGATCTTTTAGTATGTATTTTCTCTCTCTCTGAAATACTGGAATACATCACCTTTCTTCTCTTGCTTGCCATAAAATGCACCATTTCAAAATGCCTGACACCTACAAAAACAGAAGTGGTCGAATGCTACATCAAAGTTAGTTCTTTGTCTAAGCAGTTAATGCTGCTCTTGAATTAACAAAAAATGCTATCTGTACAAGGACCAATATTAAGCAAGATAAAGAAAAAAATCATCCTAAAAAAAAGTTACACTGAAATTTGCATTCCAGTTAAACTACTCCTTTGTATGTGTATGTGTATTTGCTTTAAAGTTGCCTTTCGACTTATGGTGGCTCCATGAATTTCATGGGGTTTTCTTAGGCAAGGAATACTCAGAGATGGTTTTGCCAGTTCCTTCTGACACATAGCCTGTAGCACTTGGTATTCATTGGCAATCTTCCATCCAAGTACTAACCAGGGTTGACCCTGCTTAGCTTGCAAGGTCAGTTGGTGCCTTTAGGTAGGGTATTTACGGCAGCACAATTCCCAGCCATGATCCACACACTAGTAGCAGAGAGACTTAAATTTCGGTAGTTGGCCATTACTGGGGTAACAACTGTGTGTTTAAAATACATTGTTATTTATTTATTTATTTATTGGATTTATATCCTGCCTTTCTCCCAGATTGGGATTGAAGGCAGCAATGCTTTGAATACATTATTTCTAACTGTCACTTTCAGTTAAGGAGATATTGGGTTGCTGGATGCCTGTCACAGACCTTGGAAAGTTGCAGCCATTCACAGTAGACAATTCTGAATCTGGTGAATCTATGGTCTGATTGCCACAAGAAACACAGTCTTCATCATGAGGAGGCACGTGTCTGTAGTTTCAGGGGTCCTAAGGGTCAAGCCACCAACTGCGAGAGACTAAGAAAAGTGACCATGGTACAGGTGGTGTGGAAGGTGGGTAGAGATGTGAAAGGCCTTTTATGAACCTCTTAAGTATAGGGTCGGAGAACAAAGTGTGTTTAGATCAAGACATGGGCTGATAAGCCACTTTAGTGGCCAGGTATGCTTGCAATGATGGGAAGGATAGTCCTTGTTCTTTAAGATGTAACAGAAAATGGATAACAGTAAACAGAGAGACAGAGGAGCTTTCTTCAGAGTGGGAGGCGGTGAATGTATAAAACCGCTTCCATTTATAGCCATAAGATTTCCTGGTGGAATCCTTCTTGGAAGCTTATGGAACAGCCAGCAACTGTGGGGAGGCTATGGAATTATCCTCCACACCAACAAATTCAACCTTCAGGGTTTCTTGGTAGCACACCTGTCTGTTGAAGTGAGTCAGAACACTGGGATCAAGAGGGATCAAGAGGGAGCAAGATGCATTTCCCTTGGCCAAGCGGATTAGAAGTATAAACCATGGGTACCTCTGCCAATATGGTGCAATCAATATGGTGTCTGACCTGTTGTTGGTAACTTTGTAATGACTTTCCCCAAGAGAGGGAATGGAAGAAAGAGATAAAGGAGGTTGCCTGACCAGTGGAACAGGACCACACCCCTGATAGAATTCCTCCTCATCTCAGCCCTGGAGCATAAGAGGTCACACATTTTGTTGACTGTTGAGGCAAACAGATAGATCCTGGAGGTGCCCATGGCTTGTACAATCATCCTGAAGACCTGCACAGAGAGGGACCATTCATGATGGAGGATGGGCCAGAAGCTTTTCTATGGCATCCTTTTGGAGAAGGGTAACAAATTCATCTCTCAGAATACTCATTGCGGGGGTAGAGAGAAATATACCAACAAGAATAATAATTGAGAATTCTATGGCATAACCTAAATGAACAACAGTGAAAACCCATGTATCTGTAGTGATGTTCAGCCAAGTGGTATAATGGACAGGTTTCATGGTCCATGATAGAAAAGGGCCATAGAGATGGAAAGGGCTGTAGAGATGGACAGAGGGTTGTGGTGGCATCCTGTGGGTAAAGTCCAAATCAAGACTTGGGAGGGAAGACTTTTTGAAGTGGAAAGAAGGTGTTGCTTCCCAAAGGACAGGTTGCTTACCTGTAGGTATTTCATTGAGTGGTCATCTGCGAATTCACACAAATGGGTTATATCTGCGCCTGCACAGCCAGCTCGGAAACTTCAATTGCAACTTTTTGGCGCCCACCCCATAAAGCCCCTGGCATTCCCACTCTTTCCTCAGTTCCAAACATATGCCACATAGCAGCAGCAGAAAAATCTTAGCAATGAGCAAGACATGATGGAGGGGAGGATGGGAGGGATTTGTGTGAATTCGCAGATGACCACTCGAAGAAATACCGTTATAGGTAAGCAACCTGTCCTTCTTCTTCGTGGATTCTGTGAATCACACAAATGAGTTAGGCTGACAAACATCGGCCAGTGGAGGAGGGAGTGTCCTGGCATCAATTTGAAAGCTCAAACAAGTTGAGGCTTATGAACAACAATAAAGCCTTAAACTTTAAAGTGCATTAGTAGGTGTCATCTGTTTTGTTTCAAAAGCATACAAAACACATAATGCAATCAGCATTCAATGTAAACCAGAAGGCAATACTGCCCTCCCAAAGGTTGTGTCTCATCTGGCTCTTGTGTCCAACCTATAGTGCTTAATGAAAGTCAATGGTTGGGACCAGACAGCAGCCTTGCAGACATCCTCCAAAGGCACTCCAGTCAAAAAAGTGGAGGATGTAGCTACCACCCTAGTTGAGTGTGCTTGCACCCGGGCCGGAAGGGTTTTACCTGACAGTTTGTAACATAAGTGGATGGTAGCAGCCACTCACTTAGAGAACCTCTGAGCTGTCACAGGTAGTCTCTTTTTGGCCTCCGAATAACAAACAAAAAGTCTCTTGGAGGGTCTCGAACCCGAGGTCCTAATCTAGGTAGGAGGCCAATGCTCTCCGAACATCAAGGGTGTGCAAGAGGTGTTTGGCATCAGTCGTCGGGTTCACCTTAGGGAGAAAGTGAAGTCGGTACGGAGGACCACCTTGTCCTTGTGAAAACGGAGGTATAGCTGGTCCATATGTAGGGCACATAGCTTGCCTGCCTAGCGGGCAGAGGTGAAAGCCACTAAGAAAGCTGTTTTCCAGGTCAGCAAGCTCAGGTCCGTGGTAGCCATGGGCCCGCATGGCTTGGCAGGGAGGTGGGGCAGTACCAGATCCAGGCTCCATGCTGGAGTCGGTACCGAGACTGGAAGGTGGAGGTCATTGAGCCCTTTGAGGGACCTCCTCACAAGGGGCTCCTTGAAAAGAGATGGTCTGTCCTCGAACTGGAGGTGAGAGCAGATGGCAGACAAATAGCACTTGATAGGAATAAGGAACAGTCTCGAGTCAACAAGGAACATCAGGAACTCCAGAACTATCGGTACTGAGACACAGAATGAAGATAGGTCACTGGCAGACAAAAAGCCCAGGAACTTAGTCCATTTAAACAAGTAAGACTTCCTTGTGGAAGGCTTCTGCACGGCTTGGATAACAGTCTGTATCAAGATTGGCAGAGTCTCTTGATGCGTGGCACGGGTTTTCCAAGCCACCAGGGGAAGCATGTTGTACTCGACCTTCATGAAGGGACAGAAGATCAGGACAGAACTCGAGGTTGTGGTACTCCTTCTGGGGAAGGTGTACGAAGGCAACAAACCATGGCTGTCTTGGCCACCATGGGTGATGAGGATGGCATTTGGCTTGTCGATACTCATCTTTGTTAAGACCTTTGTGATGAGTGGAAACATGGGAAATGCATAGAGTACCCTCCCAGACCACTTGAACTGGAAGGCATCCCCTTGAGAGTTCGGAGCTCGAATTCGAGAGCAGAACTTGGTACAGTGAGTATTCTGGTGAGTGGCAAACCAGTCGATTGCTGGCTCGCCCCAGATGTGGAAGAGATCGGAGATCTCGAGATGGAGGCGCCACTGGTGGCATAGGTTGGAGGGCCTGCTGAGTTGGTCTCCCAGCTCGTTGTCCTCTCCTGGCAGATGGACAGACTAAAGGAGGATCTCGTTCTTGATGCACCAGTCCCAGATGCGGAGTGTGATCTGGACCAGTGTCTGGGATCTCGTGCCTCCTTGCTTGTTGAGGTAGTACATGACAGCGGTATTGTCTGTCAGGAGAAGTACCACCTTGCCTGCAAGCAAGTATTCGAACGCATGTGGAGCCTTCTCCACTGCCAGCATCTTGAGAGCATTGATGTGGAGCCATTTCTCCAGGGTGGACCACTTGTCTTTGACCGTAAGGTCCATCGTGTTTGCTCCCCATCACTCTAGGGATGCATCCATAGTTAGGATGATTTGTAGTTGAGGGGGCAGGAAGGGCATCCCGATGCAGACATTGTCGGGTTCGAGCCACCAGAGAAATGATTTAGCCACAACTCTTGGTACTGTGAGCTAACTGGAGGGAGGATCACACATTGGATCTAAGACAGAAAGGAACCAGGACTGAAATGGTCTGAGTCTTACCCATGTAGTCACAAAGGTTGTTGAGGCCATGTGCCTTAGTGGCACTTGTGAGGTGTGGGCCCTGATCCACCTGTGAGAGAGGCAGTTGCTGATGGAACTGTGGAGGGCATGGGACCTGTCCTGAGGTGGAAACATCATGGCCTTGTCGGGGCTGAGAATCACCCCGATAAACCTGACTCGCTTTGTTGGAGTCAAATTAGACTTCTCTCTGTAGATCAACAGTCCAAGAGAGACAGAACAAAGTGTATGTCCTTCTGAAGTCTTTCCCTGGACAAGGCAACAAGGAACCAGTCATTTGGGTATGGAAAGACCATAATCCCTCACTGGCAGAGGTAGGCAATCGATGAAGACTATTGTTGTTGTGGAGAGTCCAAAGGAGAGGACCCTTTGCTGGAATACCATAATCCCGATGAAAGGCGAGGACCCTCATGTGATCCTGCCAAATTCGGCTGTGGAAATAGGCACCCTTGAAATTGAGGGTTGCGAATCAATGCTCTCTATCTGTAGGTATTAGCCTGTGAACAGAGACAAGCACGTCTTCATAAAAACGTAACATGCGAATGGTGGTGTCTTCCTTCAAGTCCTCCGAATCAGCTATATAAGGATAAGCATGATATCCGGAGGCAAATTTGACGCTACATATCTGGCTAACAACTCTGTCATCCCTCAGTATCGAGGGAGCAACCTTAAATTCAGCTGGGATTTGAATGACAGCATCTCGAGGGATGAATTGTAGGAATTGCAATTGACCTCGAGAGGGAGGGACAAACATGGCTCTGGATGGACCTGTGGAGGGCATGTAGCAGCCCTCGGTATAGAGGGAAACGCTATGGTCCCAAATCAGGGAGAGCGTGAGCCCGTACCAAGGGAAACGTTATTCTCCCGAAACGGAGAGCAGGTGTGATCTCGGTATGGAGGGAGCAACTACAGCCTCGAATCCGAATCAGATTGTAGCGACATCGTGATGCCGACCTGGCTAACACCCGATGCTTGAGGAAAACATCATATAAAACCACTTGCGGCCCAATCAGTTTGATCCCAGAAAGTGAGGGACCGACAAGGATCGAACTCAGACTATGAGTCAATTGGTATGACCCCGGAAAGTCAGGGAACGATAATTGATTTGATTATGGAGAGTCAGGAACCAACGAGGATCAAAGTCGTGAGAGTTGGGAACTGATGAGGGTCCATGTAGGGCTCCAAGCCAATCGGTCTGACCCCAAGGAGTCAGGGACTGACGAGGAACGAAGTCGGGCTGCAAGCCAATCAGTTGGACCCCGAGGAGTCAGGGACTGACGAGGAACAATGCAGGGCTGCAGCCAATTGGTTTGACTCCAGAAAGTCAGGGACCGATGAGGATTCATGCAGGGCTCAAAGTCAATCGGTTTGACTCCAGGGAGCCAGGGATCGACGAGCATCGAAGTCAGGCTGTAAGCCAATTGGTGTGATCCCGGAGAGGCGGGGATCGAAGTCGGGCTGCAAGCCAATCGGTTTGATCCTGGAGAGTCAGGGACCGATGGGGATCGAAGTCAAGCTGCAAGCCAATTGGTTTGACCCTAGAGAGTCAGGGACTGACGAATATTGAAGCCGGGCTGCAAGTCAATTGGTTTGACCCCAGAGAGTCAGGGACCGACAAGGATCGAAGTCGGGCTGCAAGCTCATACAATAGAGCTGTTAACCTCGAATCCTCAGAAGGATGGGTCTTTGTCAAGTGGTACAAGGTGAACAGCCATTAAATGCATTTGACTGGGAAGCTTGGTGGACTTTAGCTGTGCGACATAGAAGACAGTGACTACCTAACCTTCTCCTCAGAAGTACAATGGACCTTAGCTGAACGCAAAAGCAGAGCAAGCGGTCATAAAAGACATTTTCTTCAACAGTAAAAATGGCCTTAGAGCCTTTCTCAAGCAGGCCAATGAGGCGGGTGACATTTTAAAATGTTTCCCCCAGGAGTAGATTCAGAAAGAAAACTCGTCCCCAGAGTGAAAAAGGAGCTTTGCCAAGTATGCCAGAGAGGCAAATGGCCATTTTAGACATTTTTTTACCTCAGCGGTCATTCAAATAACTTCACCTCAGAAGTTAATTTGCATGTACAAATGCAATTCTCACAGAAATTGCAGCGTTCCTCTTAAATATGAATGACAGTGTTAAAAATATCAGAAAAATGATCCTGTCAGATGCCAATTTTAACATGTGACAGGAAAATGAATCTCTGAAGAGTTCCTCTAGCTGCTGCTGCTGTGACAGATAAAAGGAACTGAGGCTTTATAGTGGTGGGCGGAGCTACTGCCAAAAAGTTGCAATTGAAGTTTTGCCTAGTGATACTAGAAGTTTCCAAGCTGGCTGTGCAGGTGCAGATATAACCCATTTGTTGATTCGCAGAGACCATGAAGAAGAAGGAGCAATGTATTGATGAGGAAGATTGAGATGATGCTCAGGATGAAGAGTTGGGGTGGAAACAGGATGAGGTGTGACACCTCCAGGAAGTGCGGAATGACCACTGATGGATGGTCTTGCTGTTGGCCAAATCCCAACTTCCAAGTTGTCATCTTAGCTTTTGAGAGGTGTTCCATGGAATTGTCTGTTTTGGAATGGAAGAGATCCTCTCCATCAAATGGTAGGTCCTCAATCTTGACTAGACATCTTTGATTAGGCCTTCTGAGCTGAGTCAGGCACACTGGCAAAACACCACAGCCCCAGACATCACTTTGTCTGCTGCACAATCAGCTGAGTGCTGGGCTGGTTGAATCTGTTGTGCTGTTAAGGCCAATGCCTCTTTTTGGAACCAGAGGGCTGCATTGTTTTGTTCATCAGGTAGGTATGGTATGAAAGACATAAACTTATTCCACAGAAAATATTGGTATGCAGACTTGCAAGCCTGCGTGTTCACTACCAGAATGGAAAGGACAGCTGATGGATACAAGTATATACCAAAAATTCCAGGAATTTGCTTTCATGATTGGGAGGGGTGAAGTGGGACTTTTTTCCACCTTTAGTCTGTGATGCCTCAACAAATGAATTGAGGGGAGGATCTGTAATCAAGTAAACAGCTCCATCCTCCTTAGTTTTGTAAAGTTGTTCCAAATACCTGGAGGTGGGGCCAAAGAAGCAGGCTTTGCCCAAGATTTCTTGACTACTTCCTGAAGGGCTGGCAACAAGGAAATGGTGGCTGGAGTAGATCATGTGTCAACAATTTGGAAGACTGGGTCTTACACTGGGGTAGGAGGAACAGTGATGTCTAGACATATTGACTTGGCCATCCTGAGCACAATATAGCAAAAAGTCTGACATCTTCTGGGGGAGTAGCTAAACTAGTATCTTCTACTGCTCCTGAAGGTGATGAAGTCAGAGGTGAGGGTGACCCAGGAAGGGGGGGTTGGAAATCAGGGTCATAAATAAGATCCAAAGAGTCTTGAGATATTCTTTTTTGCTGTGCTGGCAAAGCCACTGATTAAGATGTACCACTTGTTCAGTATCATTGAGCTGTAACAGCACGAAGGTGCTGTTACTGCAGTCAAAACTAAAGAACAAGGCAGAACAGATGAGATAGGCTATGAATATACTATAGAAGTCTGAATACCAGCTGCCAATGGTGTCACTATTGGAAGTACAGAAATAGAAGTCTTGAAATGGTAGCTGTTGTCCTCAGTGGACATCCTCTACAGCCTGTTGGAAAAGACAATATTGTTAGGAAAGGTGGAGGGAAGTAGAAAGAGAGGAAGGCCACATACTAGATGGATGGACTTTATTAAAGAGACCACGAATGTGAGTTTGCAGGAGCTGGGCAGAGCAGTAGAGGACAGAGGGCCTGGAGATGTCTCATCCATAGAATCGCCATGGGTCGAGACTAATGTGAAGGCAGTTAACAAACAAACAAAAAATAGTTTGGATAAAACTCTGGACAATGTCATGTGCACATCAAAATACAAATTCAAAGCAACCAAAAATACTTGTTTCAAATTCCATTTACTCCTTAAATATGTGACACTAGAGCATGGGGAACAGAAAGCAGCTTCTGATTGTCTATTTCATACGTATTCCACAAACCTTTCTGAACTTTTCCTTTGAAAAAAATTCAAGTCTCCCTATGGAAAGGTGTATGAATGCTTCCTGTTTATATTATTAAATATAATAAACAGGAAGCCTTGGTGGCACAATGGCTAAATGCTGGTACCGCAGCCACAAGGTTGTAAGTTCGATCCAAGGGGCTCCAAGGTTCACTCAGTCTTCCATCTTTTCATAGGTCTGTAAAATGAGTATCCAGTTTGGTGGGGACAATTAGCTTACAGTTTATGAACCAATTAGAAAGTGCTGAGTTCACTGATAAGCGGTATAGAAATGTACATGCTATTAGCATATTGCTATTTACCAGAAACAACTGCAACTATTTTTCTGTGTACCCTTAGGGACTTTTTTATTTATTTAGCACCCTGCCAGTGACAGTGAAAGGAACTGAAAGATGTTTCAGGAAGCTAGCACTCATCAAAAATTGTAGGTACTCTACTGTGGAGCAACAGCTAAGCCAGTTAACCATCTTATCTACTGAATGTACACTTGTAAGAGAAACTGAAGTGAGGGGGGAGAGAAATACTCATTATTTTGTAATGAAAACAGACAGAACAAAATAAAGTTTTAAAATTAATTGGCAGCAAACATTTGCAGGCTTATTGATCCACTATTGGGGGCAGGGTGAAGTCACTAACAGAATAATCCCTTGTTAATGATGAAAAAAGCTTTTTAAATGACCGAGAAAACTTATAGAACTGTCTGGCAGAGTGTTAGTTTGAAATAAAAGTAACAGAGGTGGGTATTTTTTGAAATACAAAAAATTAACAATAATGTCAACATTTCAGAGGAAGGCAATGGCAAATCTCTGAACAAATCTTGCCAAGAAAACCCTGTGATAGGCTCGCATTAAGGTCACCATAAGTCGGAAATGACTTAAAGGCACACAACTACTTTAGCATTATAATGAATTTTTTTCATTGGTCATAAGACCAATGGTCATGTTTACATGATTGTGGTGTCAGTATAGGAAGGGGGCACATGCTACAAGTTTATATTGATGTCAAATCTAAATATGCTTGGTAAAGCTTTGTATTGTTGAGAAACATTCTGGTAATACATGGTAGCCAATAATCCCTAATGAAACATGATATGCTTGTTATGGAGAATTATGCTCAGTTTCATAACCTAGATGCAAGAAAATGCATGTTATGTTCAGATTCAGAAATAAAAATGAATCTATATCTGGCCACTTCTCAGTTCTCGCACAATAGTAAAATTTGGCAAGTGGAGTTAAAAACATAAGCTACCATGTACGAGATTCCAGGGAGATAGCCATGTAATTTGTTTGGTTACATATGTATCACGTCTTTCCTCCAGTGCTCTCATGGTGAACTCTCCCTCCAGTTTATCATTATACCCACTACCCCTTATGAAGCAGATCAGTTTGAGAAAATCACTGACCCTATGGCTTCCATGGCTCAGCGTAACTAGAACATCTATTTCCCAAATCCCATTCTTAAAATTGTCATTTAAAATCCACAATTTAAAAATCATCTGAATAAGCCTGCCACAAGAGACTGGTCTTTAATGCTCTTTTGAATTTGGATAGTGTATTCAGCTGTCAAATCTCTTCTGGCAAGTCATTCCACAGTCTAGAGGCAGCTGAAGGAAAAAGTCCTCTGGTTGATCATTGTCAACCTAGTCCTGGCTAACTGGAGTAAATGTCCCCCAGAGGACCTGAGTGTATGGGGTAGATTATATGGGAGGAGGCGATCCTGTAGGTAACCTGGACTAAAACATGTAGGGCTTTAAAAGTAACAGCCAACACTTTGTACCTTGCCCAGAAACTAATTAGTAGCCAGTGGAGTGATTTTCATATTTCTGTAATATGATCATTCTTGGATGTCCCAGTAATCAATTTGGCTGCCATTTTTTGAATTAATTGAAATTTCCAAACTTGGTATCAAAAAGATGATTACTACTACCCTTATGCAGATATACCCTATAGGCAATCCAGATGTATAGATGTAGGGCCGATGCAGACCGGCCTAAAGGGCTGGCCTGGGGGTGGTGTTGGGGTGGGGCGACCGCATGGAGGCCGTCCTGACGCCACCATCATGCCACATGCCTGACTGCATAGCATGCGGCATCAGAGTGCCCTGTTTGTGCAGCATGTAGACACGCTGCACCAAAGGAGCACAAAAGAGCCACGGCGGTGGCACTATGAGCAGCTTTTTGCTTCCCCCCAAATGGAGCGGCATTTGCCAACTCTTTATGGACCAGCAAAAAGCCAGATTGGGGCCATGGTGCATGGTTGCCGTGGCCCCGATCCAGCACTCCCAGGGGTGGCACAGAGCTCCCCCTTAGGGGCCATCTGTACAGCCCCCCACTTGCCTATTGTAAAAGCCCACACATCACTATTCCCACCTGTGACTGCAAAATACTGTGAAGTATCTTGAGGTTCTCAGTTTAAAACCATATACAATAACATCCAATATCCACAAAATTTTCAAAGCTTTCAAAGCTCCACTGGCTTCTTCATCAAGAAAAGATGTTAAAATTATATAGGAGGGGAAAAAATTAAAACAATGTTCATCACAATCGTACATCTTGTCAAGATGTGGCTGTTCTCAGTTCAGGTGGTATTGGAGAGACTTGACCATTTGAGGTTTCTACCTCCAACAAAGGTAAAACTTTTTTCTAAAAAATCTGCATTACATTTGGCATGTTTCACCAAACCAGCATCTAAAAAATGTTTCTTAATGCAAAAATTTGGAGAACTTCTTTAGAAATTCAGTGCTCTCTGTCTAGGAGGCAACTTGGATCTCAAGAGGGGCTTCTCTATTTGTCTTGCTAATTGAACTTTTTATTTCTATTTTCTGGAGTACTCATATGGTCAGAAGAGAGAGGGGTCTGCCTGCATAGATGTCCCTCCAATACCACCTTATGTTTTAATATTAATAATGTTTAATTCTTTTTCAGTCTTTGTAATCAATGCTTTTACTTCTACCTTTTTCAAATATTGTAACCAAAATCTTAAAACAGTGGTGGGCATCCACCTACTATCTGTGGCCTACATCCATCACACTTTTCATACTCATTTTTTAAATCTGATTTTTCCTTGAATAAGTGCATCTCACCCCCCCCCCTTCAAATGGAAAGTAGTGTCCTCTGAGAAGCTTTTGTAGGCAATAATTCCCTCCTCCCTTTTTTAGATTGAAGATTCTGGGAGGAGCACACCAATTGTACAAAGGACTTTAAGGGCTGCATGCAGCCCTGGCTTCATACCACCAGCTTGTAGTTTAATCAACTGCTGATTTTGAAACTTTTCGTAAAACACACGGAGCATTAAAAGGCATGGGCAAAATTGATATTCAACTCCCTGTAGCTGCCAGCCTGTGCTAAATGGTGGGCTCTGATTAAGCTGAAAGTTATTGGATCTGCTTTTAGGGCTTTTCACAGACATTATTTATTTCGGGAAGAAATGTCAACCTATTATAAATTTCTTTTTAAAAAATATTAATAAAACTTATCTGTATATACATTAATAATAATGATAATAATAATAATAATAATATTTATTTATAGCCCGCCTCTCTGCCCAACAATCGAGGCGGGTTACAGCATTTAAAAACAGAACAATGTAAAAACATCCCCAAACCTAAGTGCCACCTCCCAACCCCTTAAAACAATATTAAACCAGAAAAGAATTAAAACAAATTAACAGTTAAAAACAGTACAGTCTAATACAAATATTGCACGCGATAGACACCTTGACAACATCAAAAAACCCTCATTTCACTATACATCTCTTCTTTTGCCTCCAACTAAAAAAAATACATACAAAATAAAACACATAATGCTACCTCCTAAATTCTAATTCATCTGGTTTCATAAAACACTTGTTTAGCTCAATAGTCGTGACTTCTGATCATCGTATGTCTCTCCACAGTCTCAAAAGTATTACACCCATTAAACTCAGCTCTTAATAATTTGTCTTTTTCCATTACTCCAATCCTTCCATCTCCTCTTACAAAATTCTATAACAGGGTTCCATTCTTTATTGATAATATTCATATCCTTATTGTTCGGTTTGCTAGTTTATCAAGCTCACACATATCATATGGGTGAATACACCATCCCCTTATCTTAAAGAAAATGTAAAAAATTAGCTGTAACATTGTTCAATCACTGCATCAACCTTGCCACACAGTAACATGCTGTCCTTCCTGTGACACAGTATGTTTTTTCTATTAAAAGGTGAACATATTTTCTAAAGCACTTCTTCTGTGGTGTTTTTGTGTGTTTTTTTTGCCCCTAGAAGTCTCCAAGGAATGTCATATGCCATCACTTAAAACAACTTATTATCAACTTGGACAGGTTTGTCAAACTCAACATTTCATCTAGCCGCAAAGCCCATCCATCCTTTTTTTCTATTCGGTACTTGTCATAGTAAAAGGACAAATTGATTCAGACCACCCACACAAAACATGAGAGAAGATTTGCTGAAATGAACAGTCTAATCTTGAACATACCTTACTTAGGCATGCTGCTTGAATGGATGATGGAAGTTCCACCATGATCTTGAATATTTGAAGTCTTTTCTGTATAGGCCATGATCTTAGCCTTTATTTCTAACTGAAGTTGTCTTGTTTGCCCTGATGAATGAAATTAACTGGATACATGAGGGTGCATCTCTCTCTCAATTAATCTCAATTTGCCACCACCAGTCACTAAGTGTCCTTCAGGACCATCTTGCTACAGTAGGATCTGATGGCATTTTGCTACAACAGTTCCAATTCTTCTTGGAGATGTTTCAGACAGTAGTGATGGAGACTGCTGCTACTACAAGAGTCTCCCATAATACATCATTCAACTTCTACATGAAACTGCAGCTGCCCAGAGATCTGGTAATAATAATAATAATAATAATAATAATAATAAAATTTATTTATACCCCGCCCAATGGATACCCAATCAGGGCGGCTTACAAGAATAAAAATACAATCCAAATAAAACATATAATACAAGAAGACCCCCTCACTATACTAATAAGACCAAGCAGACATTCTCTTTTATATCTAATCCCAGAGAGGATGTAGAAGCTCTGAGCCAGTGCCTGAAATGTCGACTTGACTGTCTTATTGGTGAACTCAAATTTATCCAGGTAGCGTTAAGGGCCTTTGCAGAAATAGTGCAAGTTGAGTCCACTTTAACTGCCCTGGCTCAGTGCTAGGGAATCATGGCAACTGTAGTTTTTCTGAGACATTGAGCCTTCTCTGTCAGAGAGCTCTGGTGCCACAATAAACTACAGTTCCCATGATTTCCTAGCACTGAGGGCAGTTAAAGTGGACTCAATTTGCACTATTTCTGGCAGTCTGCAAAGGCCCTTAAGGTGCTATGGGTTGGAGGACGAGTTAAACTAGAATTAGGTTTACTGTCTGTTTTATATAGGTGCACCCTCCCTTTAAGAATAAAGCTCATAACCTGGATATCCAAGTGATAGTGGTGGCTAGGAAAACTTTTAATCATTTTAGACTAGTATGCTAGCTATGCTCTGTCTTAAAGAAGACTTAGCTGGTAACTTTAAGGAACAGAATCTTTGTCACTATGTTCTCTAAGCTTTACGATATCCTTCTGAGGGAAGAATCAACCTCTTGACATTGTTACTTTTTCAATACCAATATAGAACATTTTTGCAATGTGTTGTTGAGGTTAGCAATTACTGAAGTGGTAGTTTAAGATGACCACTTTTTATTTTTCCTCCTGACGAGATGACTTCCTGTGGTCTTGCTTCTTGAACACTTGGTTATTTACTTTTACAGCATGTTTTAGTAAACATGAAGGCCAGACCACCTGTATACAAATATTTTACACAATAATCTCTAATTCACTTGTAATACATTTAAAATAGGGCAACATGGGTTGCAATGTATTTTAATAACATTCACAATCACCATGAAGATGATTGCATTGAAATATTTCAGTGTGGATGTTAAGAAGCTGGTTGTTGAGAAATTTAATGCCTGTGATTTACACTTTCAGATTTACAAAGAGCCAGGATTTAACTGCAATAAAATAAAATAAAAAAGTTTGGGGCCAAATATGCCTGAAACAAATTTGTACAGAAGTTTCCTCCAACTATATGAGAGTTGTACTTTGGTGCCTGAACATGATACTAGGAGCCACTGAATGACTGTTTATCAAAAGATTCATATACAAGGGCAGAGCTTGTTTCCTGATGTTGAGAACTGCTCTGCTCTTTTCCCCGCCTCATCTCAAATTATGTATATTCATGAGAGATGTAGGATGGAGCTTTGAAGTTCTTTGGAGCTCTCAAGTGCTCTGGAAATGAAGACCCATTTGCAAACCTTTTAAAAAGATGAAACTGCAATTGTCTTCCATGTCCAAAACTCACAGAATTATCTCCTAAGAAAATTCTCCTCTTCCTGTTATTGTTTTTAACCTTGCCTGTGCCCCTTAAAATTCCATTACTGCTACATGGCAATGTGAAGGTGATGAGCCAAGGCTGAGCCAATTCTGTTTATTAAGAAAGTGTGCATGCAAATAAAACAACTGCTAGGGCAAAACAGGGGAAACTGTGAAATGCACTGCTGCACTTATTTACATGTCAGATCCGTGAAGCTTTATACCAGGGGTAGGCAACCTTTTTGAGCCGGGGGCCAGGTTGCTGTCCCTCAGACAATTGGGGGGGCCAAAGCACCAAAAATAAATGAATAAATAAATAAAATAAAAAAAAAATAAAATAATCATATTTTTTTTTTAAAAATTAAAAAATATATGCATGCACACTCTCTCAGCCCCAGAAAAGCCATGGCAAAACCCCTGTGGAGATTTTGGCAAGAAAAACCCAAGAACAAGTAACAACAACAATAATCAATATCATCATGGCGGGCAGCGGTGGCGGCAGTGGCAGGACCGGCCTGGGGCTCGTCCAAAGGCCTCAGGGGCCGCATCCGGCCCCCGGGCCTTAGGTTGCCTACCCCTGCTTTATACCATGCATTCTTAGCAAACAAGTGTTACAGAGAGCCTATATTCAGAATTTGTTTATTTTCAGTCATAAGTAATACTTCTGACGAATAACCTTAAATATATAATGTCATTGAAATGAACAACCAAGAAGCCTCCTCTCAATGAGCTCAATAGGTAAGTATAACATTACAGGAGAATTTGTTCATGAGAATAAAGATTTGTCTCCAAGGAAAAGCATACTGTAAATAATTACCAAGACTAAATTGTAGCAACTGTCATAACTAGTCTCTGGGTTATATCCTCAACCAAAAGGCAAATGTCTTGCAGCCAAATGTGTGTGTATTCTTCATATTGACAGATAAAAGCAGTACCTAAATATTCCGAATGAGTAACTGCTGCTTGTCACTAAATCCCACTGAGTTCAGTGAGACTTACTCCCACGTAAGACTGCAGCCTAAGTTGATATTTTTCTATAGATGCCACTTCCCAACCACAAATAGCTGGGTAAAGGGCTGATGGGAGAAATAAGGTTTTCAGTCTTCCTAAATGAAATTTTGGCATGCAAGAGAAACAAAATTGTCTGGTAAATTCTTAATTATAATTGATACAAACAAAATAATGAATGTAGCTATATTCATACATGAAAATAGAACATTATATTAAATGTGAAGGCACAGAGGGTACAGTTCTCTGGATTTGGGTTGGAAAATCTGGGTTCAAACTGTTGCTCAGCCATAAAGCTCACCTCAAGCTGATCCTATTCTCAGATTAATTAACTTCCTTCCCTGTGTTGTTGTGGGGATAACATCCGGGTCAATCTCCTTGGGTCTCACATACAAATTCAATAACTAAATAAAATTCATTTACAGGTACAAAGCTCAGATAATATTACCCAGAACAAAAATTATCTCATACAGAGGTTGAAACTGGAAACTCAGTTTGGCAAAAGGCAATGTGAAGTACTAGCAGATAGTTGAGAAAGTAACAAATGAATCTTTCAATCTGTGAGTTGGGGAAGCAATTTCTTGTAGGATTTAGTCTGAATGATAAAATAACGATTCAGTTAACGTTCGGGAAAGTTCAACAAAATTCAGGATACTCATAATGAGACTTGATAACTGGATAACAATCAGTTTTAACTGTTAATCTGGGTTGTTTTTTTTCTATAACTAAAAGCAGCTCAAGTATATATGCTAAAGATAATGTATTATCAGAAAGTCATTATTAAAAATATGGAGGAACTTACTGTTGTTCTCTTTTACAGTGAGCCTTTTTAAAAGATGAATAACCCTATGGCAGAGGAGGAGGAAAAAGTACTCAATGATGAGCTAGAGTGCAAAATATGTTACCAGAAATTTAATGTTCACAGTCGCAAACCCAAAATCCTGGACTGTCTTCATAGGGTGTGTGCTAGATGCCTGACCAAAATCCTCCACATTGGAGATATTTCCCTTTGCATTAGCTGTCCTTTCTGTCGTCATGAGACCGAGCTTCAGGAAGAAGAAGTGGAAGGTCTCCCTGATGATGCAAACATTATGTCCAAACTCATGACAAGAGACAAAGCAGCATGGAATTCGGACTGCAAAGAAGTTGTCTTGACACCAAAGAATCTAGCTTCCTCAAGTCCTTCTCATGGGTCTTCAAACTGCTTGGTGATAACTATCATGGAAGTACAGAGAGATTCTACAAGGACTCCAAGCCAAAACACCCTGTCAGATTATTATACAGATCACAGTCTTGATTCAGTCTCTGTAAACACTCACAGCCAACTAGACCAAGATATTATATCTAAACTCTGTAAGCATGTCCCCAGAATACTAGTTTGGCTGCTTGGATTTTTCTACTTTGGGTCTTTGCCGCTTGGAATCTATTTATTGGTGATTCAGAAAGTGACCCTTGGAATTGTCTGCGTCAGCCTTGTTCCCTCCAGTTTAACAGTGTGTTTGGTATATGGTTTCTGTCAATGCCTCTGCCAGGGAATGTGCGACTGTTCCTCTAGAAACTGACTTTAAAAAAAAAACCACTAAATTTTGCATATCAGAAATTTTGAAATTATGGATTATTAAAAGCCTGCAGTATGGTTTGCAAAATGTGAAAATATGTCTCCAAAAGCGGGCATGAACATGTTCCTAACATTCCATGCTACTGTCTCAACATTTTATCATGTTGTAGGGTACAAAAAAATTAGAACTTGGAGAGATTGATGGCTACCACTGATTATTTCTCTATGACAAATTAAAGCATGATATCCTGGGGTGTAATATGGGAAATACCTGGGAGAAAGCAAAAAATCTACTTCTCACACCAAATACTATACTCATGAGAGGTACAGGACAGTTTTGCTTCCCCGTTTCCCTAAATGTTTCCCTTTATTTTCTTTTGAAACATACCAACTACCTAGAAAACACCCACTCACCACTGAAAGGCATCCAGCTTCTGAGAACAGCAATAACCTTCCTCCACCTCCTGTCAATTGAGAGAACAGTATGTCTTTCCCCTCTAATGACTTCCCTGTTTCCAAAACATCAAGTTGAAAGGACAGGGAAAGCAAGACAAGAGGAAAGTGTTTCTTTTTGTCTTCAAGGGCTGAAGATCCCTTTGTTATAACAAGAGCAGAGCCTGCTTCAGAGAGCAGGCATAGCCTTGCATATAGTTCTATGGGGATAAAGACCTCCATGTTGGATGGGAGGAGATGAAATGTGGTAAAGAAACTGAAGTATTTAATCCTTTTGCTATCTGCTAAATCTAATGAGAGTTAAACTATTATGAAATAAAATATGAAGATCTATCTGTGTTTTAACTTGTTATATTTTAATCTGTTGTATGCCGCCCCGATTGCCGAGCAGAAGGGCGGGTTATAAATAAAAATTATTATTATTATTATTATTATTTGTCTGCAATCTGAAGAATTAGATGAAAGTACTGTCTGTTCCTCAATCTGTGCAGAAATTTGATATTGCAGATTTATTTTTATTCTACTTCATCTATTTACTCCCCTTGAATCCCACTGTCAGAGAAAGATGGGATATAAATCCTTGAAATAAATAAATAAATATTTTTGGGGGGTTAAAGTTGCCAAATACAAACCAAAAGACCCAGTAGGTGTCTTTTTCTGCAATTGGTTAGAAAGCTAGGATGTTCTGAAATAAGATGCCTTACTGTATGGAGTGCTCTAAAATAATGTTTCACTTGAAAAAATAATATTTGGCAACTTTTCCTCCTGCTGGAACACAATATAACTGATGTTTGAAAACTATTAGTACACAATCACAATCGAGATAAAAGATGTTTCCCAAATCAGTATTTGGGAAAGCAAGCTTGCAGAAATTTCTATATGATCAAATCACCAGCAGCAAAATATAATCCTGGACATTCTGTCTCTATCTGTGTATATGTGCACACTCATCTCTTCATGTATCTATGCAGCTGGATCTAAAAATGAAAATTAGCTCCCAAGCTGGTGCGCCAGCGTGGCATAGTAGTCAGTAGACCAGGGAGGGTTCAAGTTCCCACTCAGCCATGATACCCACTGAGTGACCTTGGGAAAGCACATGCTCTCAGCCTAAGGGGAAGGCAAACCTCTTCTGAACAAATCTGGCGAAGAAAACCTCATGATACAACTTGAAGGCGCACAACAACAACAAATCTAAACGGCAGATTCTAGGCTGAGTTTTGCTGATGTAATGTAGGCTCTGACTGGGACCACACAGTTGTTCACAAAGAGGGGGTTCATCAGGAGTTTGTACGCTGTAGGTCTTGCTTGGACATAGATTCAACTGGCTGCATCTTGGTGATTTTGTAAAAGGCGAGATAGGATAATAACAAACCCTGCCACTAGACCCCTGGTTACTTGCAGCTGTGAAGTAGTTACTTGGGTCTGTAGACACTATACTACTAATCATTCCAACACTGTCCCAGCCTCCTCAAAACTTCCAGATGCAGCCTGCTGAATCGCTGGCTCCCAATAAGCCTTGCAGCATATCTACAGGAGTGCATTATGTCAAAGGCTTAGCTAGCCAGCCCTCTGCAAGATACTACAAGCTAGAGCTGGGGGACATCTATTTTGAACAACTCCCATCAGTTCTAGCTATCATGAGAGTTGTTGTCATTCATCATGTTCTCCATATCTGTTGTAAAGAGCTGAAGTAAGGACCACAGGAAGGCAGGCAAGCAGCATTCCCCTGTGTTAGCAACTGGCATCAGTGTTTAGCCAATTCCTAGCTCCAATCAATGGCCATAGTGGACCGAGGTGGTTATGTGAGTCTAGGAAAGAGGATAATAAAGAATCTTGGTGGAGGCAGTATTACAGGACAACAATCATTGAGTTGGAAGGGACCACAAGGGCCATCCAGTCCAACCCCTGCCATGCAGGAACTCACAATCAAAGCACCCCTGACAGATGGCCATCCAGCCTCTGTTTAAAAACCTCCAAAGAAGGAGACTCTCTGAGGGAGTGTCCTCCACTGTCCAACAGCTCTTACTGTCAGGAAGTTCCTCCTAATGTTGAGGTGGAATCTCTTTTCCTGTAATTTGCATCCATTGCTCCGCGTCTATTCTCTGGAGCAGCAGAAAACAAACTTGCTCCATCCTCAGCCCTTCAAATACTTAAACAGGGCTATCATATCCCCTCTTAACCTTCTCTTCTCTAGGCTAAACATACCCAACTCCCTAATTCTCTCCTCATAAGGCATGGTTTCCAGATCCTTCAACATTTTTAAACATACAAACAACATGTTTTAGATTCCTTACTTTTAAAACAAATAAATACAATTTATTAATTAAAAACACAAATTAACATGACAAAGGTAGACCAACAACACAAAAACATTGACAAATACCTACATAGGGCATGAGTTATGTTATCCTGATTGTGAAACACAAAGTAAATCTCTCTGCAATTATTTGTTCTATTCAATTAATCCTTTCCAAATGGAACCATAGGTCGATAGAATATGACTTCTTTCCTCATTAATTTGATTTACATAGGAAATTAATGGAAACTATATTACCGCAAAGGTATTATTATCTTTTTGTTCTTTTGCTTGTCTTACTTGCCATGATAGTCTTTCTGATAGTGCTAAATTCCAAATCTTTTTATACCATAGGTCTATGTTGGATGCTATAGGTTCTTCCAGTTGCTGGCAATAACCTGTCTGGCTGCTAATAACAGAAAGGAAAGCAAATCTTTATGTATTATTTCCTTATTCACACTTTTAAATAAATTTAGTAGTGCCAGTCCTGGATCAAGGATTAGATTCCTTACTTAAAATCATGTTTGCTTTGCCCTATAAGGAGCAGAAAAAATTGGAAAAGAGCTGCAAACCCCACAATGGGGCACAATGACAAGAAAAGCATGCAAGCTGGCCACAATCACTTTTACAGTGTTGGGGTACTACAATATCCCCAAAATTAAAAACATAAATAAAGACCGACTGGTTCACAACAGCACACTTCAATGCAGGGATGGGCAACCGTGGAAGGGTAGGCATTAGCTCCCCAGGAGAACTTGAAGGCCTACCCTCACAAAAATACCCACAAATCATTTTGCCACCAAATGCCCTCTAGGGCAAAAGGGTGACATTTTCAGATGTGTTGGAGCCATCCTGTCTATTTTAAATCCAGGAGAAGCCATTTTTAACAACACAAAAGGAGTGGAAGGCACTAACTGGTCCCTTCTTGTTTCAAAAAAAGGCCTCTTTGGGGCCTAAATTGGCACAGGGCGAGTTCTAAACATGGAGAATATGCCCTCCACACTCCCAGAGAGCATTTTGGAGCAAAACTTTTCCCCCCAAAAAATTCACAAACATTTTGTGAAACATTTGTTTGACCCCCCTGGAGGCCCAGTGGCTCAAAAAGTTGTGGAACTGTCCTCTTCACAGACCCATAGTTGACTTTAGTTCTAACTAAAATCTGTTAACAAATATGGAAAACAAAACAATGGCTCACAGATTAGAAATATACTCCCCTATCTCCAAAAAAGGAGATAGAGAAGATTGCAGCAATAACATGACTATTACATTAATTTCTCACAGAAGCAAAGTCATATTCAAAATTCTACAGCAAAGACTCCCACCATATATGGAGAGAGCAATTCCAGAAATATAAGCTGGGTTTAGGAAGGAAAGAGGCACATTGAAAACATATCTGGATCATGGAGTGAACCAGAGAATTCGAGAAAGTTAGCATGTGCTTTATAGACTATAGCAATGCCTTTGACTGCACAGGTAACAAACACCTATCAAATTCTCTTAAAGAATTAGGTGTGCTGCTACATTTGATTGTCCTATTGTATAACCCGTACTCAGAAGAAGAGGCTACATTTAGAACAGAACATGTAGAAACAGAATGGTTCCCAACTGGAAAGAGAATCAGGCAAGGCTGACAAGCTGGAACATGTCCAGAGGATGATGATGACTAAAATGGTGAAAGGTCTAAAAACCATGTCCTATGAGGAGAGATTACAGGGCCAATGTTCAGTATTGGAGACTACAACATATCAATCTGTTGGAAATGAAAGCTGCAAGGCTTGCATTGTTACATTTCTCAGACCTTTTGCAAAAGCACATTATGTGAGTGTAAAGGCTTATCTGTGCAACCAGTGAGGTTCACATTCACAGAGACTGGTAAAAGAATCAATTTTGAAGCAGGCTGAAAAATATATACAGTCATTGGTGGCAGTCTATCTGTGAAGTTCAAAGAATGTGACAGCAGACTTTCTCAGTGGGAACATATTCAAGACAGGAGAATGGAGTTTGAATGTGGAGGTATTCGCTCTTTGGCAAAAGCATTATGAAATTTTTGTAATGGCTCTTTCTGCATCTGGCAAGAATTTCAAAATAAAAAGCTGTATTTCAATAGGTGGAAATGCACTGGTGGCATCATGCCCAAAGGGTTTCATGTATGCCTTTGCAGCACTTCCACTCATTCAAAAAGATCTGTTAAAAATGAGGCAGGAGAACAAGTGATATTAACTGTTCCTTACTGACCTCACAGGCTGTGGACAGAGCATGGGAAATAAGATGAACTTAAACTCCTAGCACAACAAAGCAACGACAATATAATAGGCATCCCTGAAACCTGATGGGATGAGTCTCATGATTGGAATGTAGGAATAGAGGGGTATAACCTTTTTAAGAGAAATAGGCCAAACAGGAAAGGAGGAGGAATAGCATTATATCTCAGGGATGTTTACACCTGTGTAGAGATCCAGGACCTAAATCCTGGAAATCAGGTGGAGAGCATCTGGATAAAAATTAAAGGGGAAGGAAACAACAGGGATGTTATAGTGGGAGTCTACTACAGACCCCCAAATCAGACTGAGGAATTGGATGATGTCTTTCTAGAACATATGACCAAACACTCAGAAAGGAGAGATGTAGTAGTGATGGGTGACTTCAACTATCCTGATACTTCAAGGTCTAGTAAATTCCTCACTTGCCTCAAAGACAATTTCTTTGTCCAAAAGCTGGAAGAGGCAGAGGACAGAGAAAAGGAGAAACTACTCAACACCTTCTTTGCTTCAGTCTTTTCACAAAAGGAAAAAGTTGTTCAACCTGAGGAAAATGGAGCAGAGGACACAATAGGAGAAATGCAGCACAGAATAAGTAAAGAGGTAGTACGGAATACCTGGTTAACCTAAATGAATTTAAGTCTCCAGGACCAGATGAACTACATCCAAGGAAATTAAAAGAACTGGCAAATGTAATCTCAGAGCCACTGGCAATAATCTTTGAGAACTCCTAAAGCAGAGGTAGGCAACCTTTCCCCTTTAAGGGCCGAGGGACTTCAGCTCCCAGAATCCCAGGAGCTACTGGCCAACATGGGACTATTGGCCAACATGGCTGAGGCTTCTGGGAGCTGAAGTCCCTCGGCCCTTAAAGGGGAAAGGTTGCCTACCCTGTCCTAGAGAATAAGAGAAGTCCCAGCAGACTGGAGGAGAACAAACATTGTCCCCATCTTCAAAAAGGGGGGAAAAGAGGATCCCAACAACTGTCACCCAGTTCGTCTGACATCAATGCCAGGAAAGATTCTAGAACAGTTCATTAAACAGAGAATCTGTGAACATTCAAAAGGGAATGCCATAATCACTAAAAGTCAACATGGGTTTCTCAAAAACAAGTCATGCCAGACTAATCTGATCTCTTTTTTTGATAAAATTACCAGCTTTCTAGATGAAGGGAATGAGGTAGACATAGCATATCTTGATTTCAGTAAGGCTTTTGACAAGGTCCCCCACGATATTCTTGCAAACAAGATAGTGAAATGTGTGCTAGACAATACAATTGTTAGGTGGATTAGTAACTGGTTGACTGACCGAACCCCAAGGATGCTCAGCAATGATTCCTTTTCATCCTGGGGAGAAGTGACAGTGGGGTGCCACAGGGTTCTGTCCTGGGCCCAGTGGTATTCTTTATCAATGACTTGGATGAAAAGAGAGGGGGCATGCTTCTCAAATTTGCAGATGACAACAAATTAGGAGGGATAGCTAATACCCCACAGTACAGAATGAAAATTCAAAAAGACCTGAATGAGAAATGTAAGGTACTGCACTTAGGGCAAAAAAATTAAATGCATAGATATAGCATGGGGGATACCAGGCTTAACAAGACTACGAGACCACAAGTTGAACATAAGTCAACAGTGTGATGTGGCAGCTAAAAAAGCCAATGCAATTTTAGGCTGCATTAATAGAAGTATAGTATTTAGATAAGGGAACTAATAGTGCCACTGTATTCTGCTTTGGTCAGGCCCCACCTGGAATACTATGTACAGTTTTGGGCACCATAATTCAAAAGGGATGTTGAAAAACTGGAGCGTGTCCAGAGGAGGGCAACCAAAATGGTGAAGGGTCTGGAAACTATGCCCTATGAGGAACAACTTAGGGAACTGGGTATGTTTAGCCTGGAGAAGAGCCAGATAAGAGGTGATATGATAGCCCTGTTTAAATATTTGAAGAAATGTCATACTGAGGAGGGAGCTAGCTTCTTTTCTGCTGCTCCAGAGAATAGGCCTCAGAATGACGGATACAAGCTACAGGAAAAGAGATTCCTCCTCAACATTAGGAAGAACTTCCTGACAGTGAGAGCACACTCCCTCGAGTCTCCTTCTTTGGAAGTTTTTAACAGAGGCTGGATGGCCATCTGTCGGGGATGTTTGATTCTGTGTTCCTGCATGGCAGGGTGTTGGACTGGATGGCCCTTGTGGTATCTTCCAACTCTAATGATTCTATGAAATTTAGGAAGTTATCAGCTGAATGTGTTTATGAAAACACGTGGAAGGTGTCTGGATGATGGTGTGACCAGCACTCCATTGTGGTAGAGAATGCAATGGTAAAATATGTTCTAGCTATACTTCTAGCTTTCCTTCAAGATTTGAATATCAAGCTTAGGCCAAATACTCTAAGAGGCAATTGGCAGCTCCATCTTCTGCCTTGTCTTGTCAGAGTCCAGTGTTCTACTGTCATTGCATGCTTGTGTCAAAAGGTTCTTGTGAGGTGCAGCCTTAAGCTCTGCTCCAACACTACGCAGAATTCCCTCTTTGGATTTAAATTTAGTCTGGAATGTTTTGATGGGAAATTCTTTTCAGTCTTTGATAGAGGCATCTTTATGGTTTCTATCATTTAAGATGCTCTTTTTAGTGGCCACTACTTTCACACAGTGAATATCTGATCTGGCTGCCCTTTCTGTTAATCCAAGTCTTTTTAAATTTGAAGATAAATTGACCTTGATTACTGATCATTTATGCCGAAATCACTGCTGGTGCCAGCAGGTGGTTGAGGGTTAGATTTACCCATGTCCTGTCCAAATCCATGTCATCCTTTAAAGGACTCTGTCCGCAGTCTGGGGGTGCTCCTAGATTCGCCACTGCACCTGACCGCTCAGTGGAAGTGATGGTCAGGAGCACCTGTCATCAACGTCAACTGATGGAGCCGGGCGACCTAGAAACAGTGGTACATGTGCTGGTAACCTCTCGACTTGACTTCTGCAATGTGCTCTACATGGGGCTACCCTCGTGCCAAGTTCGGAAACTTCAATTGGTAGAGAATATGGCAGCCAGACTGGTCGCAGGGACATCTAGAACTGACTACATAACACCTGTTTTAAAATCTCTACATTGGCTACCAATTAGTTTCTGGGCGCGGTAAAAGATGTTGGTCATCTTTAAAGCTCTACATGGCTTGGGTCCTGACTACCTGCAGGAGCACCTTCTTCCACACAATCCACCCCACACACTAAGGTGCTCTGGGAAAAATCTTCTGCAGCCTAAAATATCTAGATTGGCTGCAGTAACCCAGAGGGCCTTCTCGACTGCCATCCCTAGGTTATGGAATGACCTGCCGGAGGAGATCCATCACGTCACCACCTTAACAGCCTTTAAAAAGGCACTTAAGACGGATCTCTTCCGACAGGCCTTCCCAGAATAGCCCTCCCTCTTCCCCCATGTATTTGCTTCCCCCCCCCCCCCCCCCGCCTGCACATTCTATATTACTGTTTCTTATTGTATTCTTTTATTTTTATGCTTGTAACCCGCTTTGATTCCCTTTGGAAATAGGCAGGCTAGAAATTATTGTTGTTGTTGTTGTTGTTGTTGTTGTTGTTGTTGTTGTCATCATCATCATCATCATCCTCTAGAAAAGATGTGGCATTCATTGGATACATGGAGAGCAGTAAGAATCTATTTGTGGGAACTAAACATTTTAGAAGGACTGAGGCACACTGTTCATATCTTAAAATCTGAGGTGTTTGGACTGGAAGGCATCAGAACAGATGCAGTTTCAATGGTTAAAAGCCTATATTTCCCAGTGTTACAACCTGGTAAAAGCTGTGTGACCTATGCATGTATGGACTCATTCAAAGCAAAGCAGCTTCATTTATATACTGCTTCATACCGCGCTATGGGGTGTCTAAGCGGTTTACAACTATAAACTCATTGCCCCCCAACAGTTGGGTACTCATTTTAGCGACCTCGGAAGGATGCTGGCCTGAGTCTAGCCTGAGCCCTGGCTAGTATTGAACTTGCAACCTTGTGGTCTATGAGTGAGTGGCTGCAGTACAGGCATTTAACCATTGCGCCACCAGGGCTCAGCCAGGTTGATTGCGACAGCATTAACCTATATAGCAGGGGTAGGCAACCTTTTTGAGCCGGGGCAGGGTTGCTGTCCCTCAGACAATTGGGAGGCCAAAGCACCGAAAATAAATAAATAAATAAATAATTAAAAAAAAAAACTTTAAAAAATTAAAAAAATGTGCATGCACACTCTCTCAGCCCCAGAAAAGCCATGGCAAAACCCCTGTGGAGATTTTGCTAAGAAAACCCCAAGAACAAGTAATAACAACAATAATCAATATCATCATGGTGGGTGGCGGTGGCAGGACCGGCCTGGGGCCGGTCCAAAGGCCTCAGGGGGCCGCATCCGGCCCCCAGGCCTTAGGTTGCCTACCCCTGCTATATAGTGTCAGCTTCAATTGAGGGCATTAAATTAAGGGCTAGCCAGGCAGCCCTTCAGGAGGACAGTACTGCAGGCTGTGGTTAACTATAATTCTGGATAATCCCTCCCTGTTGTTGTTGGCTTGGGTATGTCCCAAGTGTTGTGGACTGTTCCTTAAGTCTCACTTAAATGAGTGGTTGATATTTACTGAGAATGATCATTCTCGTGGGACTAAAGGAACAGTCCACCCCCACCCAGGGAGAGGTAAAAAATGCATAAAAGTTAGGTATGATAGTATTGAATAAACAGGAAAATTTCAATTTCTGCAAGTAGTAATTTTCAAAGTAAATATTAATAGTGCTAATGACAGTAGTGACAGTTTTAAGAATGTAGCCCTCAAATTATATAATAATAGGAATGTTGTCCTGAATATTCTCCTGATTGACAAAACTATGAAACAAAACTGAGGAGAGAGAGGTTGGAAGTAATAACAGCTTGGAATTTTGAGGATCCTAACTGTCAAAGTTGGCACGAGGGATAAACCCAAGTGTTGTGGACTGTTCCTTCAGTCTCACGAGAATGATCATTCTTGGTAAGTATCAACTACTCATTCTGGTTCATCCATGAAGTCTGGTTATTGGGTTAGATAGGGACAGGGCATTATGGTTTTTGTTGCATGTCTTCAAGTCATTTCTGTCTTATGGTGTCCCTAAGGTGAAACTATCACAGGGTTCTTGGCAAAATTTGTTCAAAGAGGGTTTGCCCTTGTCCTCCGCTTAGGCTGAGAGTGTGATTTGCTCAAGTAGGTTTTCATGGCCAAGGGGGGATTCAAACCCAGGTCTCCGAGTGTCAAAGTCCAACACTGAAGCCACTACACCACACTGGCTCTCAATACTAATTACATATTTTCATATAATAACAGTCATGGTTTTGTAATGTAGATGTTCTAAGAGTGTCAGTTTAATGTTTTACAATTAGTGTACGTAATGACAAGCATCAAAACCTTTTAACATCACATTGCATCAAGCTGGGACAGTTTTGCCCTACAGTTTCAGTACCTTATTTTGCATTCTCTTTCTTCTGCCTAGCCTTAAGGTAAATATTTGATTAAAAGAAAGAGGCCTGGAGTTGAATTTACAGTTGACCTATTTTTTTTTCTTTTCCTCTCTCTCTTTTCCTCCTTTTAGTCTTAGAAAAAGGATGGTAACTGATTGTTGCTTTCCACTAATAAAAATATTTTAAATTCCCTTTAATATGGATGAGCAGTTTGAACTTATGTTTAATTTAATTTTAATTAATTTAATTTAATATGTAATTTTGAGAAAAATAGTGAACAGCCAAGTCCACTTACACTGTGTACATTTAGTATGGACTGCTGCTTATAGTGGGCAAAGTATGGTTTACAAGGTACCTCCAGCAGGTTCAGCCAAGGAATCACATAGCAATAGTAGAAGCAGAAGACTAGCTTATTTGGAGGACACTTGGTTTGAGCAGGTTGACTTACATAGTTGATAATGGTAAAGAGCCAGATGACACATCCTCCTACAGATGTATAGTCTGATATTTGCTGTGGTGATATCAGCAAAGCCCAGTGGAAAGAAGCATATTCATAAAGATGTGATAGATTTATACCAGGAAGCTGTAGCTGTCTGTGATGCTGCAGCAGGTGTCTTCATGTTTTCAAGGTTTCCCCACTTTTATCTCACTTTATGTTATTCATGACAGTAAATATGTAAGCTATAACCATCAACAATGAGCCCCAAAAGTGGTACTTCTACAGTGTTCCCTATGCCTATGCTGAACAAATAAAATTGTTCCATGTTGAGTATAAATGTCTTAAGACTACATTATAATTTGAAGAATGATTGTATTTATATGTATAAAAATGAAAGAACAAAGCCCACCTTCTCACTGCTGTTACAGTTATTTCCTTAAATAATGATATAGAATCATAGAATCATAGAGTTGGAAGAGACCACAAGGGCCATCCAGTCCAACCCCCTGCCATGCAGGAACTCC
Organism: Phrynosoma blainvillii; assembly: GCA_026167975.1. NCBI lineage: Eukaryota > Metazoa > Chordata > Lepidosauria > Squamata > Phrynosomatidae > Phrynosoma > Phrynosoma blainvillii. The sequence continues at coordinate 15,593,728 of JANUYF010000007.1, read as the reverse complement.
CAATCAAAGCATCCCTGACAGATGGCCATCCAGCCTCTGCTTAAAGACCTCCAAGGAAGGAGACTCCACCACTCTCCGAGGGAGTGTGTTCCACTCTCGAACCGCCCTTACTGTCAGGAAGTTCCTCCTAATGTTGAGGTGGAATCTCTTTTCCTGCAGCTTGCACCCATTGTTCCGGGTCCTATTCTCTGGAGCAGCAGAAAACAAGCTTGTTCCCTCCTCAATATGACATCCCTTCAAATATTTAAACACGGCTATCATATCACCTCTCAACCTTCTCTTCTCCAGGCTAAACATCCCCAGCTCCCTACGTCGTTCTTCATAGGGCTTGGTTTCCAAACCCTTCACCATTTCAGTTGCCCTCCTTTGGACACGCTCGTTTTTCAACATCCTTTTTGAATTGTGGTGCCCAGAACTGGACACAGTATTCCAAGTGAGGCCTGACCAAAGCAGAATAGAACATCTATTACTTCTCTTGATCTAGACACTATACTTCTATTGATGCAGCCTAAAATTGCATTGGCCTTTTTAGCTGCTCCATCACTTCTCTTCCTTCCTTCCTTCTTCCCTCAGCTGCCGTTTCGCCTCCCCCCTTCTAAGACGGTGTTTCCCAAGCAAAATGGCAGCCGGAGTTGATTGCACCTCAACATTAGGAGGAACTTCCTGACAGTGATTGCTGTTCGACAGTGGAACACACTCCCTCAGTGTGTGGTGGAGTCTCCTTCTTTGGAGGTCTTTAAACAGAGCCTGGATGGCCATTTGTCGGGGATGCTTTGATTTTGAGTTCCTGCATAGCAGGGGGTTGGACTGGATGGCCCTTGTAGTCTCTTCCAACTCTATGATTCTATAATTCTATGACTTTCCTTAGTAGTTTCCTTTCCAAGTCTGTGATGTTTTCCACTAGTAGTATAATATCATCTGCATATCTTAGGTTGTTGATACTCTTTCCTCCGATCTTCATTCCTCCTTCCCCCGTGTCTAAATCTTTGCAGGGTATGATATTTTCTTCCTACAAGTTGAGCAAGTAGGGTGATAATCATAAAATCATAGAACAGAATGTCACATTGAGGATGAAGCAAGATTGTTTTCTGCTGCTCCAGAGAACAGGACACGGAACAATGGATGCAGGAAAAGAGATTCCACCTCAACATTAGGAGTAACTTCCTGACAATAACAGCTGTTCGATAGTGGAACACACTCCCTCAGAGTGTGGTGGAGTCTCATTCTTTGGAGATTTTTAAACAGAAGCTAGATGGCCATCTGTTGGGGGTGCTTTGGTTGTGTGTTCCTGCATGACAGGGGCCCTTGAGGTCTCTTTCAGCTCTATGATTCTATAAAAGGGCTACTGCTTCAATATCTTACTCTGTGGGATTCTTAGACCCTTCTTGGTGGCCATTTTGGAACAGCAGGTGTGTTGGTTTGAATCAGTATGGTTGTTTTTGTGCTACTGGGTTCAAAGCACCAGCCGGACCTCAGAAAGCACTGTTCCATGACCAAATATAGGAGAAAACAAGCAGGAGAAATAGAACACACAAAGGCAACTGTCTATTCACATGCCCAAAACCAGACTGTCAAATTTGGAAATATCATTTACATAGTCCCCTCACCCCACTCTGGTCTAGAGATGTGGCAGCCTGGGGGGGAGGGGAATCTGCCCCCCCTCAATTTCCTCCAAATTCATTTTTCCGGGGTGGGGGGGGGACAATTCTGGAATATTTTCTGTTAATTTTCATTATTATTATTTTTTGTCTCAAATAATATGCTTAAGATAAGATGTTCACATATTCATTTCCCCCACACTATTTTTAAAAACTATAAAGTAAGTAGACTATTATGGAAGATTTGTATAGCAACAGTATACATGGTTGTTATTTGTGGACCTCTGTTGGTGTGTGATACACTGGCTGCCATTTTGCAACAAGTTACCAATAAATAACAATTGTAGCCATTGAGCACAAATGTGGTATTGGTTTGAGGCACACTGTGTGTGGGGCGGGGGGGGGGGGCGGGGGAAGGCAAGTTCTTATATATCAAATAGCCTGAGAAATCAATGTAATTCCTCTTCTCAGCTCTTTTTATGGGAATAAGTCCTATAAAGGAATGAGTCCTTTATACCTGAATCACACTATGGAGTACTAGATGAAACAAAATATTTTTAATGTTTTATTAATGTAGATATTAATGTAGGTGGAGTCTTCTGTTCTGTTTTTTTCCTTGATTCTCATAAACTGGCAAAACCAAAGTAGTTCTTTATAGTTCAGATGTTCTTTACATTTCAAGGACCTTGTAGCTCCAATTTGTAAGAAAAAATAAAATTTACAAAAGTAAATTCAACTTGCAATTACTTTTTGAATAAACTGTACTTTTAATATATCAGATTGCTAATATTACATTTTTTTTAAATAATTCTGAAAATATCTGGATTTTTTTCCCTCCCCCCCAAAAAAGAGATTCCCCACCCCCAACTTCTAATTTTACAGAAATTGCAATATCTTTACTCTGGTCAAGTAATTTATTTGCCTGCACACAGTGGTGGGAGGGGTTCCATAAATCTATCTTGGGAGAAGATGCTGAATGCACAAGTGCATGTAATATTGATACGCATGTTGTCCAAACAATTCAATACAATCCTTGACTTCCCTACACAGGAGATACATCAATGTTATCTTTATGTATCTTTAACAATCCTAAGAATTAGCTGGATAATGCAACCAACTTAATAACTGATCACAATGTAGGTTAGAGGTAAACAGACTTTCATTTACCCCAAAAAATATAATATAGACAGATTAGTATGCAAGTTGCTTTTTTGGCACACTGAACTATTAATTGTATTACTTGCCCAAAAAGCAGCTACAACTGTTCTTTCATCATCTTTGCTCCTTAATCTGGGTTATGATATGGCATTAAAATTAATTAAACAAAGACTTTGGGTGTCTGCCTTTTGCAGTCTTCGGGCTCATTCCTTTTCTTCATGCTCATCTAATGCTTTGAATATCCATTATGTGGAATCTTTTCTCCTGGAAGACTATATAAAGAACTTGACTGTTCCTAATTACTACATATTATTTACTAGGACTAGATGCAATGCTCTCCCTTCAGAATTGCTTTGCTAGGAAAGAAATTGCTTTGTGCTGAGCTGCCCCACTCTTTGAGATTTTGCCCTTGTGGTTTGCAGGAGGTTGAAACTATGTTGTATATTTTACTATCTTGAGTTTTTTATAATTGGGGTTGCAAACAGTTGATTTATCCTTTAAAAAGAAAAAAAGAAAGAGAGAGATCAGAAAAAAATGAGATCAGAAAATGAGATCAAAATCTGAGGAGGCTCATTTTCAGGATCAGTGTTACTTAAAGTAGTGGTCCATGAACAGGTGCCAGTCCCTGAGCCATCAGCTGCTGGGCTCTGGAGATTTTCCAGAAAAGAAACAAACTACTGTCACTCATGGGCACAAATAGGTTATTCATTCCTGATACATAGAAGAAAAAAATGCAAATTCACCATACCAGCAAGCTTAAGAAGCATTGTTCTAGAACTCAACAGTTGCAACAGACAGTAAAATAAGACAGCTCCTTTTCATATTTTTTGTTTACTGCAGAGCTTTAGTGGAAATGCCACAGAAGAAGGACAGTAATGTTCAGTAAAAGAACACATCATTCTCTTAGCATTTTACAACTTCACAGCTCAGACACAAGTAAATCCCATTACTGCAGGTACCCATGCAAACACATCAGCCAGAAATGACACAATATGTAGTAAGTGAATACTGCAGAGCTTTTAATGACTCCACTTCTAAAAAATAAACATAATCCACATGAGAAATAGCATATTACACCACATATATATAATTGTAAAAACTTTACTCACTTTTACTTTCTCTTCTAGTCTTCCTAAGCGCACATTTCCTTCTATTATTTTGTTGAGAACACCACACTTCTCTTTTTCCAAGCAACTGGCCTAAGGAAAAGGGGGAGATGTATGAATTTGCAAAGGCCTTTTGCTGTCTCAAACTTGTAATATTGAATTCAATGTTATTAAGTGCTCAGGAGATTGTATTAGGAACACAGGAAACTACTTTATATAGGTTCAGAGTATCTATCCAACTAGGCCAGTATCATATGCTCTGACTGGCACCAGCCAAGATGTGAATCAAGAGACCACAACTGAAAGGTCCAGCAACGAAGCTGACCTGGCAGGAAACAATGAAAGCCTACTTTAGACTACACTGAAAGGCAGGCTAGGGACAATAGGTGCAAGTCAACCAGGATGGGTAGCAGGGTTAAACCATTATTTTTGCCAGCCAAACTGAGGAACCTTAATGGAGAGGGAAGCATGAACATTGTGGCAGTATTAGACTTGGGTATACCAGTTGTCTTATGAACCCAGCTATAGCAGTGGGGCTTGGAATGTGCCCAGAGAACTTGGAAGTCCCCATAGACTTTGTCAAATGGACAGAAGTGCTATGCAAGGTGGGGGGCAGCCGAGAGGCAAACATCCACCATGTTTCTGGGGGTAGCCAAGCACTTGGGAGATCATGTAATTTGTGCTGGCACCCATTCCTAAATACCCAGTAAAGCTAGAACTGGTTGGACTTTTATGACCCCCCAAGTTCAGTGGCTCAAAGAAAAGCTGAGTTTCCTCCACCCAGATTGTTGCTTGCACATCCAAGCAAACTGTCAAATTCTGAAAGCAGCAGGGAGAGGGGATAGGTGTGGTGCCTAAAAAGAAACTGCTGTTATCTCTGAGAAGATCCTCTTTCCTCCACTACTGCTGCTGCCTGGCACATTTAGTTTGGCACATTTAGTTTGGCTCCTCAGCAAAAGCCTATCTGACATGGAAGACTCTACCAGCAGCACTGCTGCCATCAGCATAGCTTTGTGCCTCACAGGAGCATACAATCCCACCACCATGGAAAAGCAGTGCTACTGGTGGGTTTATGGAATGCATATAGAACGATTATTCTGATAACTCTATCATCAAGGAAAACAACATGTTCAAGCATTTGACATCTTTCCTGGTCTCTTTGAAAAGGTAGGAGAATCAAATGTGGATGTCTGATCTATTCTAGGATTTCATTCACATAGTAGTGAGAGAAACATGTGGAGAGGGACTGTTCAAGTGCATGGATTGTCGATCGTGGAAGGGGTCAAAATGAAGGAATCGGTGTCGGACAACTCTGAAGTTCAAACAAACTAGGTAGGCAACTGTTGTGGTAGCAGCCATTATTTTGAGCAATTTTCTAATAGTGTGGATAGAGATTTGACAATCAAATCTACTCTCTTCCTGAGAGCATTAGCTCACACCGTTGGCAGGTAGGCCTGACTGGAATAGGAATTCAGTGAGGCTTTGATGAAGTCTATTTATTACCCATGTTAGTTCTAGAACAGATTTCTTCATGTTCACATTCACACCTGGAGTAGTCACAATGTCATACAAATATCCCAGAATAGTCTGGTCTGGAGCCAATTATCAACCAACAGCCAATCATCAAGGCATGGATATATTTGGATTCCACAGATAGGAAATCACCATAGCCATGCATTCTGTGAACATCCTCAGACAGGCTGATAATCCAAAAGGGAATACCTTGTATTGATAGAGATTATTGCCTATTGCAAAGCAGAGGAACCTGTGGTGTTAAGGCCATAATTCGATCTAGAAGTAGGCATCCTTTGGGTCTATTGATGCAAATTAATCACCTGGGAACAGGAAGGGTAAGATGGAATGCAGTGTCACCATTTTGAACTTTCAGGATCTGATTTAACAATTGACCCCTCGAAGGCCCAAGATCAGTCACAGGTTTCCATCTCTGTGACTGATCTCTTCCAACAAACTTCTGAATAGATGGGTGTTCTGGAATAAGCCAATAGGTGGAATACTTGAGAACACTATCATGTAGCCCATACAGATGATGCTGGGGATCCAGGAGTCTGTGGTGACGTCCCACCTGATGGAATAATGACTGTGTAGCCTGAGATGGAAGTTGGCTTCAGCTGGGAGGATATGAGATTAGCTGAGGTGCTGTCCTGAGGGAGGAGTTGAAAGTGTGTCTTTGAAGAAGAGTATGACATCTTGGTTATCAAAGGCTGGTATTTAAGTTGCTTAAAGGGACACTTCTGATAAATGGAAGATTGCTGAGAAGTAGGACGAGATGATCTGGATGGTGACCTTGATCAAGATAATGGAGAAGCTGAAGATGGATGATGCCAGGAGAGTCTGAAGGAGCATTACTGTTGTCTCTGGACAGAAACTCCCGTTTTCTTGGCAACAACAAGCAGGCTTAATGTTGACCATAAAGGGGGGGGGAATGACAAGTTCAAACCAGACAATGAAGAAATAGAAATAGTAAAAGAATTCTCATACCTGGGATCAAATTGATAGACATGGGGACTGCACACAGGAATTCAGAAGATTAAGAATGGGGCGGGTGGCTATGAAAGAACTAGAAAAGATTCTAAAATGCAAAGATATAGAAATCAGCACAAAAGTTAGAATCATACAAGCCATTGTATTTCCTATTACCATGTATGGATGTGAGAGCTGGACAGTTAAGAAAAATGATAGGAAGAAAATCAATTCCTTTGAGATGTGGTGCTGGAAAAGTGTGCTGAAGATCCCATGGACAGCCAAAAGGGTCCTAGAGCAAACAAACGGGTCCTAGAGCGGATCAAGCCGGAAACTTCCCTGGAAGCCAAAATGACCAAATTGAGGCTGCTGTACTTTGGACACATCATGAGAAGAGAGGACTCTTTGGAAAAAACAATAATGCTAGGAAAAGTGGAGGGAGTAGGAAGAGAGGAAGGCCACAAGCCAGATGATGGACTCTATTAAGAGTATTAAGGGTAATTAAGACTCTACCATGGGTATGGGTTTGCAGGATTTAAGCAGAGCAGTAGAGGACAGGGGTTCATGGAGATGTCTCATCCATAGGGTCACCCTGGGTTGAGATTGACCCGGGGGCAGTTAACAACAACAAAAATAAGACTGATAAGTACAGGGCAAGTCAGGAAGCCTTCGGTAGAACAGTTGACTCTCCCTGTAATTGGTGGTTTGGACATATCCCATGTGTTGTCGACTGTGCCTTCAGTCTCACAGTAAATGAGTGGTTGATACTCACCAAGAATGGTCATTCTTCTGAGACTAAAGGAACAGTCCACCACCACCCACAGGGAGACAAAATAAAATAGGAATGTAAAAAAAAAAAAATAGCAAATTTTTTATAGAAATTTCTATTCAACTTCCTCTTTTGAACTGTGAGCAACCCCTGTTTTTTGTCCTTGCCTCCCATTAACACCTTACTCAGTGCCTTATCACCAAATAATTTTCCAGTGAATGACATACTGGCTCTTGCCTTGTGGTCAACCTGCCAGTGTTTCAATAACAATGACTTTCTTCTTACTGCTGTTGCTGCTATTGACTAAGCTAAATATGTCATAGGATTGTAACTTATGTCTGCCAAACTGAAGTAATTTATCCAGCCTAATCAACATTTTCTGCAAATAATGTGTAGAAAATTCTTCTCAATCTAGAAAATCTTGCACCCATAACATTCCTGCAAACATGGATGACACCATGGATGTTCTAAGTGCTAATGCTGATGACTCATGCATTCTTCCAGCAGCTAAGTCTATTCCAGGGGTAGGCAACCTAAGGTCCAGGGGCCGGATGCGACCCCCCAAGGCCTTTGGACCAGCCCCAGGCCGGTCCTGCCGTCACCGCCACCACCGCCGCCCACCATGATGATATTGATTACTGTCGTTATTACTTGTTCTTGGGGTTTTCTTGGCAAAATCTCCACAGGGGTTTTGCCATGGCTTTTCTGGGGCTGAGAGAGTGTGCATGCATCTTTTATTTTTTTATTTTATTTTTTTTAAAAAATATTTATTTTTTTATTTTTTTATTTTTGATGCTTCGGCCCCCCAATTGTCTGAGGGACAGCAACCCAGCCCCCAGCTCAAAAAGGTTGCCTACCCCTGGTCTAGAAACTTTAGTAAAAAATTGAGCCAAAAAAACTGAGTCGACTTATCATAGGTCAATGTAAGTACTATACTTCAACTCTAATATATATATAAAAAAGGAACTATCCACTGGTGAAATGCAAGAGCATAATCTGTCCTGGAAGCACTGACCTTTCCTCTCTCGTCCATCCAGCCTTTAGGATAAGCACAGTTGTACCTGCTAGAATTTTGTAAGTTATTTGGCATTGTTTTCCTTTACTTCATCCTTTAGATCCTTTATTACATGCTCCTATGTTTTACCCTCAACTTATCCACGGGTCATATCAAAATCCCTAATTTTGACCCCCAAACCTGCCCTCGACTTATACATGAAGTCAACTTATAGTTTACTATATGGGTAGTTCAATGGTGCTTGGTCAACAACTTGTAGGGACTTCTCCAAACAACGGATCTTCAGATGTTGGAGCAGATTTTTTTAGGGCTGAAGAAGTGAATTCCCTACAGATATAACAGTGTTCGATAATGTGCCCTTCCTCCAGACAGAACATGCATTCAGAATGACATCAGAAAGAAAAATGTTCTGACCACAGATGGAACACAGCTCGAAAAGAGAGGCTGACATCATAGAAACAGAACAATAGCAAGACAAAGTTGGGGGAAGGAAAAGAGAAGAGACCAGGTTCTGAGGTAAGATAAAGATTTTTTTTAAAGCTGTAGAAAAAATGTATAGAACAAAGAAGAAATTATTAATTGAAACACAAAAGAGGAAAGAAAGAACAAAGGAATTACTCAGCAGAACACTTGAAGAGAAGCTGTTCTGTTGGTGGATGGAAAGAAACGAAGGGATAGGCTAGGACATGCATGGTAGGCAGGGTGTTCCCACCAAGCAACTCAGCTCTAGAACGTTCCAAACTGAGGGGAGATACAGACAGCCCAAAAGGGGTGGTTAGAGCCACCCCTTTTAGGCTGGATTGAGGCCAGGGCAAACAGATGCCTGGCCCCCAATCCAGGCAGAATCCGCTCCTTTTCAGGGCTAAAAAAAGCTGTCCCTTCCCCCATAGAGCCGGCTTTTCCCTTTGAAAAACTGGCTCTGGGGAAAGTAATGTCTATAGGCCACGTCCCCAAGCAGGACAGAAGCTGGCTGGTGTGTAAATGCGGATCTGAACACCACACCCCCAATCCAGGCTCAAACGGGCTGTCTGTACAGCCCATGAGTTTCTGCACGGTGCAAACGCATTTGTGTGAGACATAGAGACCACAAAGAAGAACTAAAGTGCAACAGCTGCCATTTTCAAGAAAATGCTATGTAACTTATGTTAACTACATAAAACCCAAACAGATATAGTTAGCTGTAATTTTAAAGACATGGATCTTCAAAACATGAGCACATTTCCTGATAAAAGTGCCACTTAGTTCAATGGTAATTGCTACTAAATTTAAGTGGATAGGTTTACAGCCTTAGATAACTCAGAGAGCTTTCAGACATGCCCATAAGTGCTGAAAACATTGTCCTACTGGATATTAACTAGATTTTCAATCCCTGAAAGGTACTTGAACTAGAAGAGATGGTGACTTAAAAAATTACCAGATTTAAAAGTTGATCACGTTCTTGAGTTACATTTTCTGCCAAGCTGATTAGATTTGCTAGGTACTGATGAGCTATGATCTCCTTGTCCATTGCTTCTTCTAGCTGCTGCTTCAGAAGACCTATTTTCTTGTGGGATCGCCTACAAGTTTTTTGGAAATGTAGAATGTTAACTTAGAAAGCACTTTAAGAGCAATAATATTTCAATTAATTCTGGTGCAATTTAACACACTATGACTTCAGTAGCAATATACCAGTTTAAGCAAGTCACGTATACTCTGGAGCCATGCAAGTACACATGCCATTCTGCAACACTAATAACTGTAAATATGTACAAGAAATTGTGTGTAGATGTACTGGAGTAACACCAATTTAAATTATATTCATGATGGCATGTAGTCTGTCTTTGTGGGGGATACTGGTATAAAGAACTTCAACACTGACACATTGCTAACAATTATAACAACAATTCTTGCCATGGGCCTAGGACCAGTTCATTAGAGAAACTTTTAGTACAAACTGAACAGGTATATAATTACCCCAATTTAGAGTTGACTTTATCAAAAAAGTCAAAAATACTGCTTCAGCAATTTATTGTTACTTCAGTAGCTAGGTAAGAAAGTAACTAGGCCATGTACATAATGTACAAGTACTGCACATGATCATCTGTGATGACCTACACACCTTGTCTTTTATTCAAAACCTTTTACAAAGATTTTGCAAAACACAAGGATGCATGTTCTGGGTGCAATCTGAATGGCTTAAATTGATAATATGCAAACTCAATACAATTTGTAGGGGAAGAGAGTTATTTGAATTTATTTTGACTATTAACTATTCATCTTTACAGACCATAGTGGAAGCTTTGTTTACTTTAAAAACCAACATTTAAGGCACACTGAAGGATTTATTTATTTTTTATTTATTTCAAGGATTTATATCCCGTCTTTCTCCCACAATGGGATTCACAAAGATTACTTCCTTGAACCTTCTTCTCAGGTATGAAGACTAAAATTTCTCATTTAAACAAAATAGGGATTTCTCTGGATTTTAATAAACATTGCACTCAACCCATGCAAAACCCTCAGCCCTCCAAGGTGAGTATAAAATGTAGCTTTGTACAACCATGTTACTGCAAATTCTTGTGCTTGATTAATCAAGCTCCTCCCCCCCCCCCCCCGGCTTTTTCAAAATAAAAGAAAACACACAAAACCAAGAAACAGGATAAGTGAACCTCTTTGTCTTCTGTGTCATTTCCAGTTCAGCTTCTAGAACCTTGTTTTCAGCCACCAAATCATTTTTCTCAATAAGGATACTTTTTTTTTCTGCTTGCACAGATGCTAGTTTTTCCATTAATTCCTTTGCCTCCATCTCTCTTTTTTCTTGTTCCTCTTGCAGCTGGCTACAGAAAACAGTAATAAAAACCAGGCATCAATAGCAGTAACCATTTTCCTTGCAGAAATGAACAATTGAAATGACATAATGGTGGAAAATAATAGGTTGCTTATCTATAACTGTGGTTCTTCGAGTGGTCATCTGTGCCCTCACACAAATGGGTTCTGCACTTGTGCAGATATCACCTATGGAACATTCTAGAGCTGAGTAGCTTGGTGGGAATACCCTGCCCCCACCATCTACCACACATACTCCAGCCCACCAAGCTACCATCTCCTCAGTTTCAAAGTCCACTGTAACAACAGGGACCTGAATGAGGGGAGATAGGGCGGGTTGTGAGAGAGCACAGATGACTTCAAAGAACCACAGTTATAGGTAAGCAACCTGTTCTTCTTCATCATGATGCCTGTGCCTCACACAAATGGGTGACTGTAAAGCTTACCCAAGATAGGAAGGTCAGGTCACTGTAGAACAGAAAAAAGGACAGCACAACTAAAGCCAGCATCTGCCCTAGATCTACAATCCAAGAGGTAATGTTGAATAAAAGTAGAATGTTTGATCCAAGTAGTGGCTTTACACAAGTCAGGCAAAGAGGCTTCTTGTAACAGAGCCATCGAGGAGACAACTGCTCTAGTAGAGTGTAAGTTCATTGGAACTGGGCATTTGTCAGTTCATAGGCCAAGTGATAACTTGCACAATCCATTTGGAAAACCTCTGGGAGGAAATACTCTACCCTTCTGGGCACCTCCATGGCAGATGAAGAATTTGTTAGAAAGGCGAAATGAAGCCCTCAGTTAGATAAAAAGGAAAATGCTTGACGGACGTCCAAGCAATGTAATAACTTCTCAAGAGCAGACTATGGGTTAGGATAAAACATGGGCAACACAATGTCCTGGTTGACATGGAACTGAGACACTACCTTTGGCAGAAAGGGCAACCAAAATGGTACAGGGTCTGAAAACCATGTCCTGTGAGGAGTGGCTTAGGGAGCTGGGGATGTTTAATCTGGAGAAGAGAAAGTTAAATGGTGATATGATAGTCCTGTTTAAATATTTGAAGAGTTGTAGGGATTTGTACAATGTTGTACAATGTTGAGAATGGAGGAAACTTGTTTTCTGCTGCTTCAGAGAATAGGACACAGAATAATGGATGCAGGAAAAGAGATTCCACCTCAACAATAGGAGGAACTTCCTGACAGTAAGAGTTGTTCTGACAGTGGAACACACTCCCTTGGAGTGTGGTGGAGTCTCCTTCTTTGGAGGTCTTTAAACAGAGGCTGGATGGCCATCTGTCGGGGATGTTTGATTCTGTGTTCCTGCATGGCAGGGGGTTGGACTGGATGGCCCTTGTGGTATCTTCCAACTCTTATGATTCTATGGCTGGTCACCTCACCACTTACTCTCCATGGAATATGAGAAAGCATTCATCACAACAGAGCATAGTCAGCTCAGAGACTCTCTTAGCAGAGGTAATAGCTATCAGAAAAGCTGTCTTCAAGATAAGTAAACATTGACTGGTTTAAAGTGTCAATGTGTCAGTTGCAAAAGCACCAAGGATAGAGACCAAGGTGAGGAAGGAGAAGCAAGTGGTGAGTACAGGTGAGATAAGCCCTTCTTAACAGTTGGGTCAGTAAAAAGGGTTTGAGTCATATGTAATCTTTCTTGGTGAGCAACTATTGCTGTTAAGTACATATTTAAAGATGAGAAGGCAAGCCCCCCTTCCCTAAGATGTAGGAGGAAGTGTAGGACTGTAGGGTTCTGTGTCAGAGAAGCTAGTTCTGATCTGGAATTAAAAAAGGCACAGAAGCATCACCACCATCTGTAATTGTAGGCACATTTAGCAGAATCCTTCTTAGCAGCAAAGAGGACGTGGGGAATCTCAGATGCCATCACAGATTGATCTTTCAAGCTGACGGGTGGAGAGTCCAGAGATCCAGGTGTAGGACGTGACCCATGGAGTGTAAGAGTAGGTCTGGCTGTATCAGAAGAATCAGGTACCTCAATCATGACAGGCAAAGAAGAGGCATTAACCAGGGTTACATTGGCCAAAAATGGTGTTATTAATATAGAACTGGCCTTGTCCTCTGCAAGCTTCACCACTACCTTGGCTAATAGGGGAAATGGAGGAAATGTGTACAGTACAGACTGGGCCCACAGCAGAAGAAAGGCATCTCCCAGCAACCTTGTCTGGCTGGTGAGCAGAATGAGGACATATTGCATTGTGCATTGTGGCAAACAGGTCTATTTGCGGTAGTCTCCATCTCAATGTTATATATCAAAAAAACTCATCTGAAAGGGTCCACTCATGTCAAAACATCGAGTGGAAGGTTGAGTACCCCAAAACACACCAACTGGAGGAACACTTCATAATTCTATAGCCCATAGTGGTGAGAAGCCAAGAATCTATGGTAATGTTCTGACAGGTGGAAAAGTGGTGGTATAACAAGGGGGCCCAAGATGACAAGAGGCCTATGATGGAAGGGTTTGGGATTGGCTGAGCTGATGTCCTGTGCAGAAAGTTAAAAACGCAATTTGGAGGATAATGAGGTCTTCTTAGATATGTACAACTGAAACTTAAGATTTAAAGGAATGCCATTGGGAGCCCTGAGATGAACAAGATGATCTTGGGGATGATCTGAGAGCAGGTGGAGGTGGAATACTGGCAGAGCCAGGAGGGCTAAACGGGCATTGCTGGTTTTTGTGTCTTACCGAGTTGGCCAATTTCTTTGCAGTGACCCATGTCTTACCGAGTTGGTCCAAGGAATCATCAGTTATCAAGTTAAATAGGCCATCGCTGTCAAGTAGAAGGTCCTCAACTCTCCGACGCGTTTCGCCAGAGAGTTCAGTAGAGTGAAGCCTGGCATATCTTCTCAAGGCAACCATACCACCCATCACTTTTGAGGCACAATCCATAGTATGTCTCACCAAGTAGATTTGCTGCATTGCAAGAGCTTGAGTCTCGATAGAAAGACATGGCTGCATTGCACTGATTCTTGGGAAGGTTTGGAACAAAAGCTACCATCTTATTCCAAAGGAATTACTGGTAGGCAGACATGCAAGCCTGTGTATTACCCACCCTGAAGACAGCGATGCTGAAGAGTAGAATCTATGGCCAAAAGCATCAAGATGCCTTCCCTCTTTATCCACCAGCGTGGAGTGAGTCTTTCCTAAGGATTTGGATTGTGATACCAAAACCGCAGTAATGTTGAGAACATGGTAGTTGAATAGGCAAGATGCACTTTCAGGTTGCATCCAGTACAGATTTTCTTGGAAGTGAGGGGCAATGAAAAAGATTTTTGCCAAGAATATTTCATGACTTCCTGCAGGGTTGGCAGCAGAAGAACCAAGTCTATCATTTGCTGCTCCAGAAACTAGAACACTGAACAATGGATGCAAGGTACAGGAAAAAAGATTCTACCTCAACATTAGGAGGAACTTCCTGATAGTAAGAGCTGTTTGACAGTGGAACACACTTCATCAGAGAGTGGTGGTCCCCTTCTTTGGAGGTCTTTAAACAGAGGCTGGATGGCCATCTCTCAGGTGTGCTTTGATTGTGAGTTCCTGCATGGCAGGGAGTTGGACTGGAATGTCCTTGTGGTCTCTTCCAACTCTATGATTCTATGAAAGACTAGCTCGTTCATTGCTGATGAAGGAACTTTAACCTCGATACTGAGAGCCTTGGACGCTTGTAAAACTACCTCCAATAAGAGCTTCATGATCTCAGGGGGAGATGATGGCCCCAAGCCTTCAACAATGCTAGACAGAGAAGACTGTGCCAAGGAGGGAGACTCAGGTGAAGAGGTGTCTGAATTGTAATCATCCAAGTCACCAGTGGTTGCCTGTGCTTGTTACCAAAAATGTAGCAGCAGTGGTCAAGAGAAGAGGTGGTGTCGTTTGAGATGTCAAAGGAAGAGGAAGAACACTCAGTATCAGAGTTGATATGGCTGAAGTAACCAAGATCAATTCTGATGCAGACGACATCAAGATTGGTACTGTAACCGTTGACACCAATAGTAAGGTCATCAGATCATTGTCAGGATAAAGTAACAGTGGTCCTCGGAGCAGGAGAGGGAGGAAGGGAGCCAGGAGGGCAGAGGAGGCTGCAGGAAAGGTGAGGGCAGCGAATGGTCCCAACATGAAGATGCTGAACAACATTGAGGTATGACTAGGTACTGAGTGAGTCTCTTCCTCTTCTATTGGAGGGTGAACAAGATTGGCTTCTGTATCTTTGTGGAGAGTGGTGAGGCGTTGGACCCCTCCTATGGTAATGGTCCCAATAAGAAGACAAGTAGGAACAGTAAGAAACAGGGCATTCTCTCCATAGGTCCTCACATTGATATAGATCAAGATAAGATATCAGAATGTATGGGAAGTCCCCTTGATAAGAGTAGCCTTGGACTGAAGACATGACTGCTCCCTCACAAAGGGGGACCTGTTCTGTCAACATCGAAGTGAGGAGAGCCTCAGTCTTGGAGTCAGCGAAAGAGGAGCTATTTCCCTAGGAGCATGCCAAGCCAGGAGGAGTGGCAACAGAGAGTGGGGGAGGGGGGTAGTGGCACAGAATCCTGGGACATAGGAGCTGTCGATGGCAATAAGACCCCAGAATCCTGTGGAGTAGCCGAAGTTGTTCAAGTCGTAGGAGGCTTTAGCTTCTTCTTCTTTTTGTGGTTTCACTTGTGTTTCTTCTTGTTGTTGTTTTATAATACAAAACAAACAATCAATACATATGTAACAAAAAGCCTTGGAGGACTATATGCAAATTTGCATAATAACTGTCTTTTCTGGGGAAATAGTAGTAACAAAATCCCAAAGTCATCACTCAAATTCTCTGGTTGGTGAAACTGGGATTAAAGTATCTTTCCAAAGAATACCTTGATGAGTAGGAGGTCTGATAGCAAATGAGTTGGTGTTGATGTAATCAATAAAAATTGATCAGTTATCAAGAAAGATGTGTGGTTTCTTTTGTATGTTACAGAGTCAAAAAGTATAGGAAAGCTTTTCCAGTAACCAAACATCCCAAACTTTTCCCCACAATCACTGATTAGTACATTCCCTGTTTTCCAGCTTCTCACAATTATATTCCTGGCTGCCGAGATGAGAAATGTGATAAACTTACGGTGCTTCAGACGAGTGTTCTCTTTACAATAAACTGACAACAAGAGAAGGTCTGGGCAGAAAGTTACAGTTTGTTTCACAATAATAGAAATTTGCATCAGTATTGCATTCCAAAAGTCTTTAACCCTGGGATAGTCCATCCACACGTGTTCAAAGGAGCCCAGAGTGTCACAGCCTCTCTAACATTTTGGAGAGACACTTTTCATCATTTGAGACAGTTTCAGAGCTGTTAGATACCATTTGTACATTAATGCTTCTTCTTTTCTCCTTTGGGTCTGAGGATCTGACTGTCAATTCAGTGAGTGAGGCCTCTTGTGGCCAGATTTGGTTTTCTTGGCTGGTTCTTTAGACAATGTCAATATTAATGATGTGTTGGCTGGTACTAAGTCCAGTATCACTGTTGGTATTGCTGTTGGTTCCATAGCAGAGACTGGAGCAATTGTCAACACTGAAATAGAGCTAGGCTTCTTCAACTTTGAGAATGGGATGAAAACCGGCAGCATAGACTTTGTGCGACTACAGCTTTGGAAATTTTAAGGGATTGCTCCCAACTATAAACTTTCAGGTGCTGAGCCCTGTTCTTGAGAGCTCGGGCTGCGATTCCTCTGCAGATGGCACAGCAGTCAACAATATGTCCTTCTCCCAAGTAGAAAAGACATTTGGAGTGTGCATTGGGATGCAGTGGCACAAGTGGTTAAGACGCTGACTCTGTTGATCGCAAGATCGGCAGGTTGGCAGTTCAAGGCCCAGGTGCTGCATGATGGGGTGAGCTCCTGTCACTAGTCCCAGCTTCTGCCAACCTAGCAGTTCGAAAGCATGAAAATGCAAGTAGATAAATAGGTACCACTTCGGTGGGAAGGTAAACAGCGTTCTGTACAATCATGCTGGCCCCATGATCACAGAGTAGTCTCTGACAATGCTAGCTCTTTGGTTTAGTAATGGAGATGAGCACCGACCCCTATGGTCGGACATGACTTGACAACCTTGTCAACAGGGAATACCTTTACCTTTACTTTGATTGGAAAGAGACTTTCCGACTGCAAGAAGATGAGCACTTAAAGAGGGAAGCTGAGGCAACTGAAGAAAAGGAGGGGTGACACTCTGAGGGAGGAGGGGAAGATATAAGAAAAAAGATATATATCTAGTCTATACCTAGACTCTTCTAGGCAAGTTCCTGCTAGAGAGGAGGAGGAG
The DNA here is from genome assembly GCA_026167975.1 of Phrynosoma blainvillii. NCBI lineage: Eukaryota > Metazoa > Chordata > Lepidosauria > Squamata > Phrynosomatidae > Phrynosoma > Phrynosoma blainvillii. The sequence goes on along the minus strand of JANUYF010000007.1, from coordinate 15,576,484 downwards.
GAGGTGAACAGTTCCTGGGCAACCATTCTAAGGGGGTGAGTTTTGAACTTTTAAAAACTCTTGGGGAGAGTGTGTTGTTGCTGAGGGGGAGAAGCTTCTGTGAGTCACTAGGGAGTGGAGGTAGCAGTCTAGCTTTATACAACTCCTCTCAGAGCCTTCTAGACTCTTCTAGGCAAGTTCCTGCTAGAGAGGAGGAGGAGGAGATGCGCAAATTTTTTATCACCAGCAGCGATTGGTGAAAAGTTCAGGTCATCAGGAGCCTTTAACACTGATGTTGAGTGAAGGATTTTCTTTGAGGAGGAAGGCCATAGTCCTGTTTCAGGGACTAATTAAGACTTCTCAGTATGGACACTGAGGGAACTGCTGGCGTTACCTGCAACACTTGTGGAATGTTTATCTTCTTGCCTATAGAGGTGGGGAACTTCACATGCCCCAAGTGCAAGTTGGTAGCCCTTTTGGAAGAGAAAGTACAGCAGCTGGAGGCATGGGTAGCTATACTTCAGCATATTAGGGAGCAGGAGGTTTTCCTGGAGACTTTGTCTCGAACTGTCTTGGACAGGGACCACACAGAGGAAGTTGCTGGGGAAGAGAAGGTTACTTCACATACACAGGAGGTAGACAACTGGAGGAATGTCACGCACAGAAGTAGGGAGACCAGGGATCGTTCTGGGATCTTACAGATACAGAATCGATTTGAAGGTCTTTCCCTTATCAAGGAAGACGAGGAAGAGCAGCATAGACAGACTTCCGGGACAGAGCAAGGGACCCTGGGAGTTCCACCACAGGGAACAGTTGCTGCTAAGCCTCGGAGGAAGTGTGTGGTCGTGGTGGGGGACTCCTTGCTGAGGGGTACAGAAGCAGTGATTTGTGGGCCTGACAAGATGTCTCGGGAGGTGTGTTGTCTCCCTGGGGCAAAGATCTGAGATGTGACAGAGAGGCTGACAAGACTGGTCAAGCCTACTGACCAATACCCCTTCCTTTTGGTCCATGTGGGAACGAATGACACAGCAAGACACAGTCTTCAGAACATTACAAGGGATTACGAGGCTCTGGGTAAGAAGCTGAAAGAAATGGATGCACAGATTGTCATCTCATCTCTTCTGCCAGTTGAAGGGCATGGTCCAGGACAAGAGAAGAAAATAGCAGATGTCAACAATTGGTTCCACAGATGGTGTCGCCGAGAACGATTTGGACTCTTAGATCATGGGCTGCGGTTCCATGAGGGCGAACTTCTGGCAAGGGATGGGCTGCATCTCACGCCAGTTGGAAGAAACGTTTTCGCCAAGAGTCTCAAGAATTTGATCAGGAGGGCTTTAAACTGAGTTATTTGGAGAAGGGAGACAGTGTTCTGGAAGACAAATGGACTGGAAAAAGCAGTCAAACTATCATAGAGGGAACAAGGCAAACAGTGCAAGGACCCAACAGTGGGAGGCAAAAAAACGTGCATAGGCAGCAAGTAAAGGGGACACATGGTCTTAGATGTCTCTACACCAGGGGTAGGCAACCTTTCCCCTTTAAGGGCCGAGGGACTTCAGCTCCCAGAAGCCTTAGCCATGTTGGCCAATAGCTCCTAGGATTCTGGGAGCTGAAGTCCCTCGGCCCTTAAAGGGGAAAGGTTGCCTACCCCTGCTCTACACTAATGCACAGAGCATGGGAAATAAGCAAGATGGACTTGAACTCCTAGCACAACAAAACAAATATGATATAATAGGCATCACTGAAACCTGGTGGGATGAGTCTCATGATTGGAATGTAGAAATACAGGGGTATAACCTTTTCAAGAGAAACAGGCCAAACAAGAAAGGAGGAGGAATAGCATTATATGTCAGGGATATTTACACCAGTGAAGAAATCCAGGACATCAATCCTGGAAGCCAGGTGGAGAGCATCTGGATATAAATTAAAGGGGAGGGAAACAACAGGGATGTTATTGTGGGAGTCTACTACAGACCCCCGACTCAGGCCGAGGAATTGGATGATGCCTTTCTAGAACAGATGAATACACACTCAGAAAGGAGAAATATAGTAGTGATGAGTGACTTCAACTATCTTGATATTTGCTGGAATTCAAACTCAGCAAAATCCTCAAGGTCTGGCAAATTCCTCACTTGCCTTGAAGACAATTTCATTGTCCAAAAGGTGAAAGAGGCAACAAGGGAGTCAGTTATTTTGGATCTGATCCTAACTAACAGGGAAGCCCTAGTTAATGGGGTGCAAGTGGTTGAATCCTTAGGTGGGAGTGATCATGTTCTCCTGGAATTTATTATACAGTGGAAAGGAGAAGCCAGGCATAGTCAGACACGCATTCTAGACTTTAGAAAAGCTGATTTTAGTAAACTTAGTGAAATACTGGGGGTGATTCAGTACTAAAAGAGAAGGGAGTTCAAGATGGATGGGAGTTTCTCAAAAGAGAGATACTGAAGGCACAATTTCAAACAGTTCCAATGAGGAAGAAAAATGGGAGGTGTCTCAAGAAACCAGGATGGATGACTAAGGAACTTTCAACTGAACTAAGTTTTAAACGGAACATGTATAAAAAAAAATGGGAAAATGGGAAAATCACCAAAGAGGAATTCAAACAAATAGCTAGCACGTTTAGGGGTAAAGTCAGAAAAGCTAAAGCGCAGAATGAAATCAGGCTTGCTAGAGAGCTTAAGAATAAAAAGGGCTTTTTTGGGTATGTCCGCAGCAAAAGGAAGAAGAAGGAAATGGTAGGGCCACTGTGTGGAGAAGATGGCAAAAAGTTAACAGGGGACAGAGAAAAGGCAGAATTACTCAACACCTTCTTTGCTTCAGTCTTCTCAGAAAAGGCAAAGGGTGCTCAACCTGAGGATAATGCAGCAGAGTACAGAATAGAATTTCAGCACAGAATAAGTAAAGAGATAGTACAGGAATACCTGGTTACGCTAAATGAATATAAGTCTCCAGGACCAGATGAATTACATCCAAGGGTACTAAAAGAACTGGCAAATGTAATATCGGAACCACTGGCAATAATCTTTGAGAACTCCTGGAGAACAGGAGAAGTCCCAGCAGACTGGAGGAGGGGAAAGGTTGTCCCCATCTTCAAAAAGGGAAAAAAGAGGATCCCAACAATTATCGTCCAGTTAGTCTGACATCAATACTGGGAAAGATTCTGGAGCAGATAATTAAACAGAGTCTGTGAACACCTGGAAGGTAATTCCATAATCACAAAAAGTCAACAAGGGTTTCAGAGAAACAAGTCATGCCAGACAAATCTGATCTCTTTTTTTGATAAAATTACCAGCTTGGTAGATGAAGGGAATGACATGAAATTCTTGCAAACAAGCTGGTAAAATGTGGGCTAGACAAAGTAACTGTTACATGGATTTATAATTGGTTGACTGACCAAACCCAAAGGGTGCTCAACAATGGTTCCTTTTCAACCTGGAAAGAAGTGACCAGTGGGGTGCCACAGGGCTTGGTCCTGGGCCCAGTGCTTTATCAATGACTTGGATGACAGTATTGGGGGCATAGTTATCAAATTTGCAGACGACACCAAATTAGGAGGCGTAGCTAATACCCCAGAATACAGGATCAAAATCCAAAATGACTTGAACAAACTAGAAAGCTGGGCGAAAACTAACAAAATGAAATTCAACACGGAGAAATGTAAGGTACTGCACTTAGGGTGGTAAACCAAAAAGCACAGATATATGATGGGGGACACCTGGCTGAATGAGACTACGTGTGCAAGGGATCTAGGAATACAGGTAGACAACAAGTTGAACATGAATCAATAATGTGATGCAGCAGCTAAAAAGGCCAATGCAATTTTAGGCTGCATCAACAGAAGTATAGTGTCTAGACCAAGAGAAGTAATAGTGCCACTCTATTCTGCTTTGGTCACCTGGAATACTGTGTCCAGTTCTGGGCACCACAATTCAAAAAGGATATGGAGAAACTGGAGCGTGTCCAAAGGAGGGCAACTAAAATGGTGAAGGGTCTGGAAACCAAGCCATATGAGGAACAACTTGGGGAGCTGGGGATGTTTAGCCTGGAGAAGATAAGGTTAAGAGGTGATATGATAGCCTTGTTTAAATATTTGAAGGGATGTCATATTGAGGATGGAGCTAGCTTGTTTTCTGCTGCTCCAGAGACTAGGACCCGGAATAATAATAATAATAATAATAATAATAATTTATATCCCGCCCCTCTGCAGATGGGTGCAAGCTCCAGGAAAAGAGATTCCACCTCAACATTAGGAGGAACAGTAAGGGCTGTTCGACAGTGGAACACACTCCCTCGGAGTGTGGTGGAGTCTCCTTCCTTGGAGGTCTTTAAGCAGAGGCTTAATGGCCATCTGTTGGGGATGCTTTAATTGGGAGTTCCTGCATGGCAGGGGGTTGGATTGGATGGTCCTTGTAGTCTCTTCCAACTCTATAATTCTATGATTCTATGATTATATATATATATAATCTCAACAGGAGTCGGTGAGAAAGAAAGAAAGAAAGAAAGAAAGAAAGAAATGCAAAGAAATAATCAAAAAGAAACTACTCAGCCCAAGAATGGTCCGAGGAGACTAGCTCTGTCAGTGGATGGATAGAAACTGAGAAGATGGTAGCTTAGCAGCCTGGAGCATGCGTGGTAGATGGTGGGACCAGGGTATTCCCACCAAACTACTCAGCTATAGATTGTTCCATAGGTGATATATGCTCTTGTTCAAAACCCAATTGTGTGAGGCACAGAGACAACTATGAATAATTCTAATTACTTCCTTTGACAAAGTTACTGCTGCAAACATGAAAAGCTGCTAATGCAACATTATTCAGCGAACATTCTGAATAGCTTAATGATAGCAATGTCTATGTGTGGTTTGAAGATTTGTGCACTCAGCCTTCATTCATTACAACTAAAAAGACTTCAATCAGATTAAAAAGCCAAACTAAACATGAGTAATCAAGCCTTCGTTTTTAACATGCAGGGGATTTTTTGGTTTTAAAAAAGATTTTTTTATCCACAAAAGTATATATATGTATGTATGTTATCAACATGCTATAAACCAGGGGTGGGCAACCTACGGCCCGCAGACCGGGTCCGCCCCCCCGAGGCCTTTGGACTGGCCCCCGCCAACCCCCGCCACTATCGACCCCTGCCACCGCCGCGCGCGTCGCGGCCACCATTTTGTTTTCCAAAATGGCGGCTGAGACTCATTTGTGCATGAGCAGTACTCTTGCGCATGCACGAACGAGCTGCAGCCGCCATTTTGGAAAACAAAATGGTGGCCACAACTTGTTTGGGCATGCGCTGAGTACTGCGCATGCGCAAATGAGTTGCGGCCACCATTTTGTTTTCCAAAATGGCAGCTGCAACTCGCTCGCGCATGCACAGTACTCCGGAAGTACTGCGCATGCGCAAGCAAGCGCGCCCCCATGCGCAGTACTTCCGGTGTACTGCCCCCCACACCATGGGCCCACGGAAAACCAGGGGATCCTCGGACCGGCCATAGGTAAGGGGAACTTGCCGACCCCTGCTATAAACCATTGTTTATCCAGCAGTATACAGTTATATGTACCGCTTTAATCCACTATTATAACAAAATTTCACTAGTAATATCGTGATTTCTTCTCTTCACCCAAACCCGTTCAAATATACACAAAGAACAATGGGAGAAAAGTGCAGTAATAATGAGAGATAATGAAAAAGGACATTTAAAAGCAACTCTGAGATGCGAGGAAGTTAATTTATTATTATTATCATGATCATTATTGTTATTAATATTATTTTATACTATTTAGGTGTTTTTTTCGTGTTTTTTTTTTTTTAGTATATAGTTTGTTAGTCAATACATGCATGATTTTGTCTACAGCTATAGAAAAATTATGCACATATACAAATAGTTTGTGTTTGGGTTTTTTATTGCTGCTTTGTTTTTAAGTTAATAAATAAGACAGGTTATAAAAGCCCATCAGAATCATTTCCTAAATGTCTGTCAGAACAGCCAAGATTTTAATTGTTGGCAGAAGATGTCTAAGGAAGGAGCCAACCTAGTGTCCCTAATATGAATACGAGGGGGTGCTGAAAAGTTATGAGCCTGACCCACTTTCCAAAATCTGAGTGTAATTTTGTCAATATAGCTGGAAAAAGTCTTTTTTTGTATTGTAAACTGCCAATTTGCAGGACTATAGCTCTAATTTTTGAAGTTTTTCAGATCATTAATACAACCATGTCAACAAAAAGTGTGGAATTTTCATGTGCTGAACTCTGGGCCATCATGAAATTCCTGTTTCTGCAGAAAAAGAAACTCCAAAGGAAATACATTAGTGTATGATGCAAACACTGAGTAACAAGTGCTCATCATACTCAGATGTGAAGTTGTGTCCCATCATTTAGCATGGAGACTTTGAAACTGAAGACACAGCAAGGTCTGGAAGGCAACTGTGTCAACTCCTGAAATTGTTGAGCATGTTCATGACCTGATTTTGGCAGATTGGCAAATCTCAGCTAAAGCAATTGTTGAGATACTAGAGACATCCCAGGAACAACTACCGTATTTTCCGGCATATAAGACGACTTTTAAACCCAGGAAAATCTGGATTAAAGTCGGGGGTTGTCTTATACGCTGGGTATAAGGAGGAGGAGGTGGGGAGAACCAGGGTCCGACTCCCAGCCATGGAGACCCACTGGGTGATCTTGGGCAAGTCTCACTCTCTTAGCCTCAGAGGATGGCCAGGGCAAACCAAACCTTCTTGCAAGAAACTTCCCAACAAAGAAAGCCAAGGAGCTGGCACCCACCGGCAAACAGGCGACGCGAGCAGGGCTTCTGAAGCACAGAAAGAAGCTCGGCGCTGCCGACACCATCCCTCCTCCTCACTTGCCCATGCCTCTGGAAGACAAGGAGCAGAAGGAAGAAGGAGGAGATAGGAGGAGGGGTCCTCCGGGTAGAGGGATGAAGAAGAGGAGGAGGCGATGCTCGCAGCCCCTTACTTTCTCCTCCTCCTCCTGGGTGACTTTAGCTTTTCCATTCCCCAGGAGGACCCTCACAGAAGAGGAGGAGGAGGAGGAGGAAGTGGGGTGTCCTTTTTGCATGGAGGGACCTGGGGTGCAAGAGGCACAAGAAGAACCCATCACCTCCTCCTCTTCCTCCTCCTCCTCCTCTTCCTTGGCAGCGAGGACCGGAGGAGGAGGAAGAAGAGGTTTGGTTTGCCCTGGCCATCCTCTGAGGCTGAGAGAGTGGGACTTGCCCAAGGTCACCTAGTGGGTCTCTATGGTTGGGTGCCCTCTCCTTGGCTGGTGCCCTCTCCTTTGGTCGCCTGCATCTATCTATCTATCTATTTATCTATCTACCTACCTATCTCCTGCTCTCTCACTCCCCTCCTTCCAAAAGGAAGGAAGGAAGGAAGGAAAGAAAGAAAGAAAGAAAGAAAGAAAGGGAGAGTGGGAGGGGTGGCTCTCACTGGGAAATGGGGGAGTGTGTGTGTGTGTTTATATATATTTGTGTGTGAGTGTGTATGTATCTGTGTGTGTTTGTATGTATATATATGTGTGTGTATATATATATATATATATATATATATATATATGTGTGTGTGTGTGTGTGTATACACATACACATATCTATGTGCACACACATGTGCGTATATACATCCATATATACATCCATATACACACGTGTGTATACACACACACACACATATATATACACACATATATATACACACATACATACACATACACATATGCATTAATTCACTTGCACTGTTTTATGTTTACATGTTTGATGACAAACAGCCTTATGTTTATAAGTGACAGTTTTCCTGCTAAGTACCTCCATGTCATAAGCATTTGAATTAAAATTACCATATTGAAATCAAATCTGTTTTTTAAATTTTTATTTGGTGTGAGCTGGAAGAGCCTTATACAGCGAGTAGATCCTAAACTCTATATTTTAACTGGAAAAGTTGGGGGGTCGTCTTATACACCCAGTTGTCTTATACGCCGGAAAATACGGTAGGTTGAGCAGTTGGCTATGCAGAAGCTGTCAGCCAAATGGGTGTTTGAATGCTGACCAGAAATGAAATTGAGTGGTTACCTTCAAGTTGATTTTGCAGCATTTTGAGCTATCTCATGATAATTTTTTGGAACAATTTGTCACTGTTGATAAAACCTGGTTACATCACTATGATGTGGAGGCCAAATAATAGCACTGGTAGTGGTGGCACTCAGGTTCTTCATGGGTAAAGAAATTTAAGACTCAAAGATCACCAGAAAAGGTCATGGCCACAATTTTTTAGGGGATAAAGAAGATATTTTGATGACTATCTTCAGAAGGGCCAAACAACTAATGCAGAATGCTACTCTAATTTGCTGTGACAATAAATGAAGGCATTGAAGGAAAAAATGGTGAGGGAAGCTGTGGAAAAGTATACTCTTTTTGCGGGGCAATGCACCTGCTCACAAGCTGGCAAGAAAATTGATGGTTTGAAGAATTTAGGGTTTGAAAGCATAGACCATCGATCCTACTCACCTATTTCCAAACCTTAAAAATAGTTTGAAAGGAAGGAAATGTTCTAATGATTCAGAAGTGGCAGGAGTAGAGCAGTATTTCAATGACCAGAAATCAGAAATTTGGAGGGTGGGGTGTGGTTTAAATAAACTTGAGAAGCAATGTTCCAAGATGTTCAACTTAATTTGGGATGAATACGTGGAACAGCACACAGGTTAGTGTAAAGAGTAAAAATATAAAGCCATTCCAAGTTATGGAATCTTTTAAAAGGGGATACTCAGATATTTTCATCACTCTTACCGTTTCAATTTATTTACCAAAGCAACATGCTCCTCTACAGTTATTTGATCTTGAACACGGGCTTTTAACTCTTTGTATACAGAACGCAGGTCTTCCAGCTGCTTCTGACACTCCCTCATTTCTTCTTCTTGGCTCTGTTTTTTGGCTTCCAAAATCATGAGCTGCTTTGTTAATTTGGAAACTTTAATAGAGATAAGAAAAAAACATAAAACATTTCAGACAAAGAAAAACAATTTCCTTAGGAAAAAAAGAACAGAGTACACAGTGTTATACTTTTCTAGGACAGTTTGCTGACATTTTTAGTTCACTGCAAAACATCCTTAATTTAGTTTAGTGACTTTTACATTGTGTTAATCCTCAGTATTATAGTTAATTGTAAATTTTGAATATCAATTATTTTTAAATGTATGTTAAAGTAATTGTCAAACAGAATTTTCCAGGGATGGAGGGGGAAACATCCTATTACAGGTTGATCCCCCTCATCACTCTGATAGGCAGGAAACGGAGCCACCACCATCCCTCAGTTTAGTTCCTGCCTTGGTTTTGTGTAGGCTGTACTTTTGCTTTTTCTGCTCCTTCCTTTGCTTTATCTTAAAGACTTTAATCTCCCTTCTATTTTAATTATATTTATAATCTGTTTTGTCCTCTCTTGGCCACTGCCTATAAAAACAGCAATGTTCTTTAGCATTTTTTCTATCCTTTCATCTTTCTAACTTTTTTTTCTGAGGCAAGGTCAGGCAGGGGCTGACAGTTAAGAAGCTGTACTGTGAGGCAAATATGTCCAATTCCAGCATTAAAGAAGAAAGCCCAGGCATGCCTGGAGAATCTTTTAATTCTTCCAAACTGAAAAGACTAAAAGACCATATAGAATCATAGAGTTGGAAGAGACCACGAGGGCCATCCAGTCCAACCCCCTGCCATGCAGGAACTCAAAATCAAACCATCCCTGACAGATGGCCATCCAGCCTCTGTTTAAAGACCTCCAAAGAAGGAGACTCCACCACACTCCGAGGAAGTGTGTACCATATAGCCCAATTGGCAAAGCTAAAAACATCTTGGTGCAGTCAAAAGAGGGAGACCCCTTGACTAAAATTGCACTCTTCTGTAAACACCTTGACCAAATTGTGCCCTTCAATAAACACCAACCCCAAAAAGAGGATTGGGCGGCAAAAGAGAGGCGGCATATTTGAAGGGGTGAGTAGCAATCCGATTCCTCCCCCTGCACTTGTGGGAAAAGCTTTACCCTTAGAAGTTTGTAAGAATCGAGACTACAGCTACCTCAGAAGTCAAGTGGGGAGTTCCTGCCAAAACCAACTGCTACCTCCTCACACTCCCCCATGATCCACTCACTCTGAAGAAGATTCTGGGGGGTTAACAGAAGGCTTTTCCACCCCTTCCTCTCTCCTTACTGCTGAGTTAATTGAGTTCAAACTTCACACTTTGAACTCAGTCTGCAGCAAATGAAGTAAGCTGAAGAGGAAAATGAGAGGAAGAGAGAGAAACTGGGAAATTTTAAAAGTGAGCTCTAAGTGTACTCTACTTGGGACTAACGTTTGGATTGCAAAAACTCCTATATTTGCGATTTATATTAGCTTGTATGTCTGCTTCTTTTCCAGACTTTGAAAACTATGGGTGCTAAAACAGCAATCAAGATATTTTACCTTCTTGGACATGTTGGCTGAGATTGTCTTTTGCTTTTGCTTGCTGTATTTTGAGTTGCTCCATCAGTACTGTATTCTCCTCTAAGACAAGCTTGGCTTGGTTTTGCAAATGCTGCCTGCAAAGAACAGTGATCTTAAAATCAAATACCACTCAAATTTTCACAAAAAGTGAACTAAACAGAAGAAAAAAACATAAATTTTTACTACTCCCCAACCTATCTAGGTTTGATATTTAGTATTAATAGGAATGCAAACCATCTTGAAAACCTGACTATTCCCATATAGGTAAAGGTTTCCCTTTTGATGTGATTGTCTAGTTGTCTCCAACTGTAGGGGTTAATGCTCATCTCTGTTACTAAGCTGAGGGAGCCAGTGTTGTCAAAGACGACTCCATGGTCATGCAGCCAGCATGATTAAACGCTGAAGCGCACGGAACGCTGTTACCTTCCCACCTAAGTGGTACCTATTTATCTACTTGCATTTTTACATGCTTTTGAACTGCTAGGTTGGCAGAAGCTGGGAATAGTGACAGGAGCTCACTCTGTCACACAGTGCTTGTGTCTCAAACTGCCTATCTGCCAACCTTGTGGTTATCAGTGGCCATCTTAACTGATAAGCCACCACACCCCTAGCTATATACCGTCTAATTTTTATTAAAATACTAGTATTTTATCCCTTCTGCTGTGCTTGCTTCCAAGGAATTCTTTACAAAAGTTGTATTTGTCCATTTAGAGATGAAGCAATGGAATCTCCATTTCATGTATCGTTCATTGGTAACTTCCACGGAGATGAGCAAATTAGAAATTGGCCTTACCATGAAAATTCATTTTGAGATGGCAGGTTGTTAACCATGGTGGTTAAACAGACAAAAAGAACACTGACTCCTGCTTTCTCAGGTTGGCATGCAGGAATAAACTCAGCTGTGGTGGATTGCTCCATCTGCCATCCCTAGATATTACATCTCCCTTAAACAAACTCCCTAGAAAAACTTCTGATTTACACTTGATTTATTTATTAGTGGATGCCAATAAATGTGCAATAGAAATTGTTGCAAAGTTCCTTTTCCCTGCTAAGATTTACAGCATTATTCAATAACATATATAATATTGGGGTTTCCCCCTTTTTAATTTACTATGTTTATTCTGTTTTGAGATCTTAAATCAACTCCTGAATTGTTACATGTCCTGTCCATTTTACACTGTTTATTTTGCATATTATGTTTTAAATAATAGATACAATGTATTTTAAACAGCGTTTCGTGCCATTATTCTGGCCACATGACCACAGAGTAGTCTCTGACAGTGCTGGCTCTTTGGCTTAGTAACGGAGATGAGTACCACCCCCTATGGTTGGACACAACTTGACAACCTTGTCAACAGGAAATACCTTTACCTTTATATATGTTTTAATAGTTTGTAACTGGATAATACATGCATACTTACAGTATTAAGAGTACCCAAATTAGTCTGAATTTTTAGAGGCTCTAATTTAGCTACAGCCTCTTATGATTTCCCCCCCCCCTGAAATGTAACAAAGCAGTAATTTAATAGTTTCATATAACAAGACACTTGCCATTCTTTGGTGGTAACAGAACTATTTCTATTTAAGTGCTTGTGTAACTGTTCATTTTCCTTCACTATCTCTTCAACTCGTGCTTTAAAGATCTTCATGTCCTCCTGAAAGAAAGAAAAATATAAAAAAACACAAAATAGAAATGGTTCCCCCTCCCCCCAACATACTAATTTATATTTGGTGTTTTCTTGTTCTTTATTCTTGCCCTAGCATTTAGCTGACCATCAAACTATCTAAATTCACTACAGTGCTGGAGATAATGAATTTAGCTCAGTTGTGTTACAAACAAAATGGCCCATGCCCCAACACATGAGACTGTTTCACATATTTCATATTCCTTGTTTGCCTCCAAGAGTAAAAATAGGAGCATAAGAAGAGCAATGCTGGTGCAGGCTAAAAAACCATTGGTTCCCTCATTCTGTTCCTACAGTGGCCAATGAGATGCCTCTGGGATCCCTCAAGCACAACAAGTGCAACAGGTCAGATTCAACCACAATCAGTCCTAAAGCTCTTGTCACTATATTTCTATTATACACAATCTATTTGCCATATTCACATTTTAAAGTACAGGTACGGTATATACCTCAGTTGATGAATTAGATATTTTCATTGGTAACACAAAATTTGGTGCCAGAGGCAGAACAACATGGAAAGAATAGACATTACAAAAAAGAAGACTTGCTTGACATGTTTAGGCTAACTTTTTATTCAAAACTAGCAATGTGCACACAGAAAATGAAACAACCAGGTCAGGGAAGCCTTGAATAAACAAACAAAAATACTTTGAACCTTCTTGAAAGCCTCTTCCAAATGCATCCAGAGATGATGTCCCTGCCCCCTTTCAATAGCCTCCACTTTCATTCAAATTTCCATTTTGGTGGCTGAATCTCTAAACTTATGCTTTTATAACATCCTAGGGGGGGTTAGTGTTGAAGGTTTGTCTACTCTCCCTCTTTCCATCTGTTTTGCTGTTCACACATGCTCAGTAAGGGGATTCTAGAGGCAGCAGCTGTTTACCTTCCCTGTTGTAGGCAGCCATGTGCAGCTTTAGTAGAATCCTGGTGTTTCCCAGCTAATGCAACAAAACGTCTATGTTTCTCCACCCTTCCCAATGCTGATGCTAAAGAAACTACAAGCTAAATGAGAACAAAAGGGGGTGGGGTGTGTGCGACAGGAAATATAAAAAGACTTTGGCCTAATCTGCACTTAAGAATTAATGCAGTTTGACATCGCTTTAACTGCCATCGCTCAATGCTATGGAATTCTGGGATTTGTAGTTTTGCAAGATATTTAGCTTCTGTCAGAGAGTGCTGGTGCCACAAGAAACCCACAAATCCCAGAATTCCATAGCATCAAGCCATAGCAGTTAAAGTTGTGTCAAACTGCATTACTTTTGCAGTGCAGATGGGGCTTTTGTAAAAGGAACTTCTCTGTGAGAGGCTTTTTAAACTAAGGTATGCCTTTATACTCCTGATGACTTAACTGAGAACAGAAAATATATCTATGTATCCAAGAATCAATTTAACAGCCAACAAGATGATAAAACTGTGTCTAAACTACAAATCATTTCAGTTTGCATACAGAAATCTATGTGACACAATAGTATTCTACACATGGAGAAAACCCTTCAAATAAACTCTTTATCAGACTTGCTGAACTGAAACCTTCCCAGATCTTTTGGATTTCAGTGTCCAGCAACCCTAACCACTGGTCATGCTGGGTTTAGCTAATAGGAGTTGTACTGCACTAGGTGAAAGAAGGCTGACCTAAATTGTTTGGAAATAGTTTTAACCTAGTTGGTTTCTTCACATGCTCTTTTTCTACCTACTATCTTACTTCTTGAGAAGCATGCCATCAGGTGAATCTAATGTATTTTAGTCTAAAAACAGATTTATTTCTCTCTGCTGTTTGTGAATATTTGGTCTAAGGAGATGCAGGATAGGAAAATTCAGCAGAATAATATTCCAGGATGCTTGTACTACAAGTCCCAAGGCATGTTTCAGTGCTCTTTACAGTTATACTATATGCAGTGTAACGTAGAAGCATTTTTCTTGTTACCTTCTACTGAAATATTTCTAAAGAACACATTTACCAACCTCATGTGCAAGAATCAACTCTTCTTTTTCTCTCATTCTGTCTTCATAGGCCAACAGGAGAGGTGACAAATATTTCATATCTAGCTAAAGGAAGTCAAAAGAAATTTCTGTTCAGTTCAGTATTGAAATACATATAAATACTATGTATATTGTTTTCCTGAACTAAATATTCTTCAATTGGCTAATACTAATTTTTAAATGCTGAATAATTCCAGTGGATAAATCAAGCAGAGAAAAGAAAAGAACAACAGCAATTCCATAATTACAGCAGTAACTGAATACTCAGTTTGTAAACTATGAAAGTATGCAGATCACCTTTGAGTCTGTTCGAAAAGGCTATCTGTAAATTAAGGTGTGAATCCTTCATCCATTTCTAGAAACACTAACTACTGAAGTGTCCATTTTCTTTTATCAAAGTGGTGGTGACATTAACTTTGAAATAAATCTCCAAAAAGCAAAGAATTAACATATCATATATACTTGACTATAAGTTCACCTCGTGTATAAGTTGAGTTCAATTTTTGGGGCCAAGATTGCGGATTTTTATATGACCCTTGGATAAGTCTAGGGTCAGACTTAAGGAGGCAGCCCGGTTAGCCAGAGGCTGTGGGGGGATCCATTGCCCTTCCCAGCCTCTCCCCAGCTCTGCTGTCCCCTGGGGAGGCAGCCCAGTGGGGGAGAGGCTCAGGATGAAGTACCATATTGACTCGTGTATAAGTCGACCCAATTTGTGGGTCAATTTTGGGGTCAATGTTTTGACCTTAATTTCTCGACTTATACATGAGTATATACAGTAAGTAACTCCTGAAGATCACTGCTGGAAACCTGTACACACTGAATTTCTAAAGGATTTTTTGAAGTGTAGTACATTTATCTCATTTCTGCACATAGGAGGATTACACCCCTTTTTGTTAACTCCATAGCTGCTTTTAATTTTTAATCTAAAATTCTTCATAGCACAGAAGTAAGTAATTCATCTCTTATACTTGTGTTAGATTGTTGCTAAAAAGTTGCAGGACTGGGAGGTGATGAATGGCAACCCAAATAGAGCTACTATTTTGGAAGTATGAAGAGTAACGAAAGTGCCCTTCTAGTGGCACTTTGAGATGGCTCAATCCACACTACAGTAAATACAATCACATGCAGTCTGAAGTTTGTGTAGAAAATTCCATAATGTGCAAACTGGAACTAAAAAAACCTCATTCTGGCCATCTACTATATGGTTGATGAGGAAGGCCACATGTTTCAAAGAAAAACAAAGTCCTGTTGCTTAGAGCAAGACAGAACTAAGATGGGTTCCCTGACTGCTATATAATGTAGCAGATTTTTCTGAAGATACTTTAATTGGTTTATAAATACTCCTGCATATGTAACTGTAGCTTGTGAGAATTAAAAAATATTTATCCTATCAAGAAGTACTTCAACACACTGCTGTGTCAGACAATTTAGCAAAGATGTGTCAAGAGCCAAACACATATAGTGCTTTTCCAGTCCTGAGCTCTTTCTGTAAATGGAGCACAGGAAAGGCACAAAAATATGAGAGAGAAGGGGGGGGGGGGAGAAGGGGGGGGAGCATTCCTATCTTGAAATATCAATTTATAAAATCACTTACTAAACACTGGCATTTTGAAAGTAAATCCTGAATATCAACATTAGGTACTACTTGTCTTTTCAATATTACATATAAATGCAATAATATGTCTTTGGTCACAAAGATAACTAGAAACAAATCACCTCTACAGAATTTGGAGATGGCTTACAAATTCAACATTTTGTAAACTACTTTTTTTTTACTTACCAGCCAAGGAGGTATTGGCTTTTTGGCCGGCAGACTTCCAACTTTTGGACTCTTAAGATAATAAAAACACATGTAACACATTAAAAAAATTAAAAATTAAAAATACATACATTTTTTCCTGGTAGTCTAAAAGTGAGCAAAGATGGAAGCAAGAGGAAATTTCACAATCAGGAAGTCGGATGAGGCTGCATCCTTTCACTAGTTTCAATTAAATCTAGTCAGAACTATTCACAGTAGCTGTGGGTACTTAAACCTCACTTAACCCTCATTGAACAGAAGAGCTATGTTTGGAGATCATGTTAAATTACAGTTAGCATAACAAGAATAAGCCTAGGCTAGCACTTGGGTGTGTGTGTCACATGCTCCCTTCTCTTCTCCTTCTGCACAATCACAGCAAGGAGACTGAAGTTTTCATTTCGATTTTTGATCAATCACAATTCAGCATAAGATCTAAACATTAAACTCTGGTTAATCATAATTATGATTCATTGAAACAATTCAATTTCATAAACCATAGCACAGTTTGTTCAACAAATTATAGTTGAGATTAACTGCTATTTGTCAAGTTCAGGCATAAATAAGTAACAAAAAGTTTTGGAAATGTTTTGCAGCTATGCTGGAAGAGGAAAGGGTAAAGTAGCTTCAGATACATCTAGGGTTATTTTCTTCACACAAAAGTATGAGCAGTGTGTCTAAACCAGGTCACAGAGTATACCCTGTGGCAGGGAAAGGTAAGTTTTGGCCCTCCAAATGTTTTGGACTACAGGTCATGGAAGGGCCCTTGCCATTGGTCAGGCTGACTGGGACTTCCTGAAATATCTAAAGCTTGCTCTGTAACTCTAATAAATGAGAAAGGATTCTCATACGATTGATATAGTGCAATTCTATTTTTTCCTCAAGCTTAAAACCAAAGATTACCTCATTTGGTGAAATTGGTCTGTATTTAGTTTGGTAGCGACTTAATTCTGCATTTAAACGATGAACAGTCATTTTCAGACTGTCATTTTCATCCACCAGTTCCTGGGCCTGTTGTCTTAATAAAACCAATTCTGCAACTTCCTCTGCATTTTAAAAAAATAAGTAGTGTGTAAGAATCATACAAGTGACTTGTTGATTGTTCAAACATTCAAAATGCTATGTAAAAAATTACTAGTCTCTAAAGATTTTCTAATTGCACAAAATTACAAAGAAAATACCTACATTAGAGGCCAACCCCTCTGGGTCACAAGTTGTGGATCTCAACCATTAACCATGCTCGCTGGGGTTTCTGGAGTTCAAGTTCAAAACATTTGATGGACCCAAGGATGAGGGTCATTACTTTGAATTGATATAATATATACAGAATCTACACCAAGAAATAACTCCAAGGGAAATTCTTTATGGGTAACATAGGTAACAGTATTCGATGATATTGCCACATGGGTTTTTTTGATGGTTGAGGTCCCATATTTAATCCTTACCATCTCCCATTAAAAGGATCAGTATAGGATGGTGGGAAAGACTTCTGCCTCAGACCCTGGAGACCCATTGCTAGTCAAGGTAAATAATACTGGACTAAAAGGGCAAATAATCTGATCCAGTAAAATACTGCTTTTGATCTTATCCCAAGACCCCCAACTCTCAATACAGCATCCTACACTGCCTAATAAAGTTAACAGTAAGACACACAAAGAGTAGTGTATTTTTTTTTAATTACACAAATATTGGGGGGGGGGAGGCATCAGGGAGGCAGAAATTTCGATTGTGTATGTGTGCACTGTGTACCTTCAAGCAGTTTCCAACTTATGATGATCATAAGACAAAACTATCATGGGATTTTCTTGGCAAGCTTTGTTCAGAAGAAGTTTGCTACTGCATTCACCTTAGGCTGAGAACATGTGACTTGCCAAGATCATATTTGCATTTATAAAAAAACAGCTCTCAAATGTACATTTCTACAATTTGAAAACAAATAAATGTAACAACATGCAAATCGCTCATTATGACTGATGTTTGAAAGCCTTCATATTTACAAGAACTACTGCTCTGTTCTTGTAAATATGAAGCCTTCATATTTACAAGAACTAATGCTCTGTTCATTTCTCAGACATGGAAGGTTCAAAGACAATCCCAAATAAACTTCCTTGATATTTTATGATGTGCTTCTAAGGTTCTGTGCTCCAAAGACTTGAATTACAGGCTGGTTGAGTACATTTCAAATGCTGGCATGAAGATCAGATTGAACTGCTTTCAATCAGATCTATAGAGAAGGAAACTAGCTGAAAAACTTGCTGCAAGATGAGAAACTTGTTTCTCCATCAGATCACACAAGCTTGCCTTCTCCACAATAAGCAATTGTTCCTACCTATACTACATTTAGTAGGAGATATACACACAGCAAGGACATGCCAAATTCAGCTTTCACTACTAAGTGCAGTAGTGAACAGCACACAGAAGTTGAGAAGTCAGAAGGCTTCCAACCTAACCAGATTCTTTCTTACAATATAATATCAGGAAGAAACTTTGGACATAATTCATGTGAGGAGTTATATATACAGCAGGGAGACAGATTTCCTAGCATTGTAGTGCATTAAATGATGGCTCATTGGGTACAGAACAACACTGGGGCCACTAGCTTAAAATTCAGTGCATTTATGAACTCAAGCAAGCTCCAGAGAATTGAACATGTTTGAATAATCAATAATAAACTTATTTTCACTAATATGGTAATTTCTAGATATATTATTCGTTCTTCATTTTCATGAGAATTCACATCATCATAATTTGAAAAACAAGTACATTATACTCTGTCACTCCTCACACATAATTTCAGTTGGAGTGCAATATATCAAATAATGATGAATTCGGTAAACAAAAGAGCACAGGCAAGCCTCAGGCTAACAAGCTTCCAATTCCCATCTCCTTTTTTGGCATAGCCATGACAAGGAGAATGCAAGTCCTCATTTCCAAGTACAGTTGCCCCTCTGTTCTTGCAGACTTGAAGTCCGTGGTTTTGCATATTCATGGAGGGGCAACTCCGTTTAAATCAGGGGTAGGCAACCTTTTTGAGCCGGGGGCTGGGTTGCTGTCCCTCAGACAACTGGGGGGGCCGAAGCACCATAAATAAATAAATAAATACATAAAATTTAAAAAAAAATTAAAAATGCATGCACACTCTCTCAGCCCCAGAAAAGCCATGGCAAAACCCCTGTGGAGATTTTGCCAAGAAATCCCCAAGAACAAGTAATAACAACAATAATCAATATCATCATGGCGGGCGGCGGCGGCGGCAGGACCAGCCTGGGGCTGATCCAAAGGCCTCGAGGGGCCGCATCCAGCCCCCGGGCCTTAGGTTGCCTACCCCTGGTTTAAATCAATGGGGTGCACCCCATTCAAGCCTATAAGGCTTGAATATTTGCGAATCTCCATTTTGGGGGGGGGGTCCAGAACAGAACCCCCCATGAAAATGGAGAGCCAACTGCAACTATACATCTCACACTTGCATACAAAGATGATCAATTAAATAGATCCAGACGCTGCTGTACTAGCACTCCTTGCTATTGGCTATGCTTTCTAAGGTTGATGGGAGTTTCAGTCCAAATTCTGGGGGGTTCCACTTAAGATACCCCTGAGCTGAATGTACCACAGATTCATCCTTACCTTCACTGGTGTTCTTTGTAGTTTCTTTAAATTGTCTATTTTCTTTCTCTATTTTCTTAACTTTTAACTGGAGTTCCTTCATTTGCTGCTTTGTCTCCTCTAGTTGTGAAAACAGGATCTGATTTGTATTGTTCAACTGCAAATTTTCTTCTTTTAATTTCTGGAACACTTCTCCTTGTTTTTTACGGAATACTACATCTACTAATGGAATGAAATATTCTTCAGTCACAGAAATATTTAAACCAACTGATCAAAAAACTGTTCTCCTAAGCATTCGGTCTACAAGTAAGCTTTCTAGAAGCAAGAGCTATTTATTTAAAAGTAAATGTGTTTAGGATTCAGACATTTCATAACTTTCCAGGTAGTTATTCATTATAATTGAAAGCATTTCAGCCTATTTTGAACTTAAGATCACAGAAAGAACAAAACTTCTTAAGCTGTAGCCAAATGTTATGTTATGCCAAATGTTTTAAAGATATGTCACAAATTAATTTGCCTCATCAGGCTAAAGGCTTCCAAATAATAATAAGTTTCTTATTTGTAAATGTTTTTTTCTCTGAATAGTAATCTGTGAAGTCACACAAATGAGTCTTGTGCCTGTGCAAAGACTCTCTCAGAATATTCTGAGAGTCAAGTAATTTCAGTAGGTAGACCACTCCAATCTCTTAACTAATCATACTCAAGCATGCCATAGCTATCTTTCCTTGTAGCCGGAAAGAGGAGAAGCATTCCACATGAGAAGGGTTTCAGGTAAGAACAATAAAGATCATAAAACAGCATGGATAGCAGAGGCATTAGCTCTTGTCCACACATCTAAATCAGTGCTACTCAAACTGGTAGTCCTTGGATTGGTGCCAGTCTCTGAGCCATTGGCTGCCAGTTCCTGGCAAGATCCCAGTAAAACAAACAAACAAAAAAAAAAAAAAACTGCAGCCAACGAACATAAACTTAGTACCAGTTCCTATCACACTTGAAAAAAATAGTCCTGGTGTCTCACATCAGATCATCTGACAACCACAGATCTACATGATAACTATTGGAAGATTTTTACATTCTCTTTCTCCCTCCTTAGATAGATAGGGATTTCCTGCTTGCAAACTCCTCCCTCCCTCTATCTCTCATTCAAACTAACCATGTGATTTAGATCCCACCCTCTTTGAGAATAACAGTCTTTCTCTGTTCCTATCTTCTTGCTTTCTTAGAGATGATGAGATTTTTTTCTCTTTACCTGAATCATTAGTAGTTAGATTAGGATTTAGTTTTTATGTAAATTTCTGCATCATTACATAAGAAAGCTGTTGTTAATTATTTGGTCAAAGTATAAAAATAAATTATATGCTAAAATTCCATTGTGGGTTTCTAGTCAAGAGGCCTTCTTAAATAAAAACAGTTTATCTATAGATAGATGGATAACATATAGAGAATTGCTAAAATAGGTCGATGGGCAATTTCAGATAAAATCTAGGGAAGAATTAGCTGAAGAAGGGGTAGTATGCTATTGGTTCCCACATCAACAATTAACAGAAAGATTTAAAACTGACCAAAAATTGGAAGGCTTTGAAGAAGGAAAGTCAAAATTTGAAGAAGTAATAAAACCTGGCTGTAAAAAAATTATAACTAAAATTTACAAAATGTTACTAAAACTAGATCAAGAATAAGAAATAATTAAGAATAATATGAATAAATAGGCACAAAATATCGGACAGGTGATCAGACTAGAGGACTGGGAAAGAGTATGGGATAAATACTTAAAATTTACGAACAAATGCACATTAAAAGAAAAAAATTACAAATTATATTTTAGATGGTAGTGAACCCCAAAGGATGGCAAAAATTATATTTTGAAGCTAGTTCCCTTGTATGGTTGAAAGACTGGGTAAAGCTGGTAGATAAAAAAATAGTTAAAGCTAGGTTCTGAATTAAGATTTGGTCATCAGTCCTAGACGGGGTCATGCTTCCTCTAAAGGACAAAGTACGCAGTTTGGGAGTACTCCTGGATTCATCTTTACACTTATCATCTCAAGTGGATGTGATGGTCGGGAGTGCTTGGTATCAACTTCGGTTGATCCGCCAACTGCGTCCCTACCTGGACCGAAAGGACCTTGAAGCAGTAGTACTTGCCTCTTTTTCTTTCTCAATTATTTCTTCCATAATTTGATTCATTTTTCCCTCTTCTTTTTTTGTATCTGCTTATGTTTTTGTATGAAGAAACCTCTTATCACTGCCTTACTTGCTGCCCATACAGTTCCTACTTCTACTTCATTTCCTAGATTGTTTTGGAAAAAAAATTTTTTTAATTTGTTTTCCTTCTTTTAGAATATTGTTATTTTGGAGTAGATAATCTTGCATTTGCCATCTATATTCTGTTTCTAGGATCTTTATCCTCATGCTAATTTGGTTGTGGTCTGAATGCATTTTAGGAAGTATCTCTATTTGTTTGACTTTATCACATATTGCTTTTGAAACGAGAAACATATTAATCCTTGTGAATGATTTATGCCTTTCAGAAAAGAAGGTGTACTCTCTCTTTTTCTTTTTTATATCTCCATATATCCAGTAGACTAAACGCATCTGTTAAATCAAAGAATGTTTTTGGGAGTTTTCCTTGTTTCTCTTTCACTTTTTTACTAGATAATCTATCAATTTGTGGGTCGATCACTGCATTAAAATCCCCACATATTATAATCTCTTTCTCATTTTGTTCTTGTAGTTTTTCTTTGATTTTCCTATAAAATTTTGCCTTCTTTTCTTGTGAGGCATAAATCACAACCAATATTATTTTCTTATCTTGTAATGTTATTTCTATGCCTAAATAATACCCATTTGAATCATTAAACACCTCTTTAGAGGATACTTTTCTTGAAATATACGGTAAGTTACAATTTCCCTCTTATTTTTTTTTAAAAAAACGCTGAAACATACACCTCAGCCAATTTTGGGTTTCTCAATAATCTTTTATCTTTATATCTGATAAGAGTTTCCTGCAGGTTTATTATATCACAATTTGACTTATTTTATGAAAAAAAATTCTTTCCTCTTCTTCTTGTCATTCAGTCCTTTTACATTCCAAGAAAGGAGTTTTAAATCTTTTAAATCCGTCCTCATTTTATTTTTGTTTTTTATCTTGGGTTTTTTCCTTTTCCCTTTGGTTTAATCAATGGCTTATTCTGTCTCTTCCAAATTTATTTCCTCTTTAGTTGTTTCCTCTTCACTGTTTGGTTCTTCTTGTTCTTCTTCTTCAGATTGGATTTGTATATCAACCTTCTCTTTCCCTTCTTTGAATTTGACTGCTGATCTTAATCTGCTTTTGTATATCTGTGCATCTTGTCCCTCTAAATTTTTATCTCTTTGTTGCATTTTTTCCAGAAATCTTTAGCTTTTTGGGTGGAGTTTAGCTTATACCATCTTTGCTTATATAAAACTGAAACTCCTTCAAGTTTTTCCTATTTATATATTATTCAATTTTTGTTATGAAAAGACGCAGAAAATTTGTAGTCTTCTCTCTTTCTTAATATTCTTTTGGGAATATCTTTAAATATTTTTGCCTCTTCATCATTGATTAACAGTGGTTTATTGTAGCTCAATTCCAAAATTTTGGGCCTAAGCAGACTGCCAGAAATAGTGCACATTAAATTGAGGCACTGCCCTGGCTCAGTGCTAGGGAATCATGGGAACTGTAATTTATTGTGGCACCAGAGCTCTCTGACAGAGAAGGCTCAATGTCCCAGAAAAAAATACAGTTCCCAGGATTCCCTAGCACTGAGCCAGGGCAGTGCCTCAATTTAATGTGCACTATTTCTGGCAGTCTGCTTAGGCCTTTTGTCTCTTGTCTTTTCCTTAAGAAATATATTACTATATCCCTTGGCCAGCCTTTATCTCTGGCTACTTGGGAGTTAAGTCTGAACATTTTATTTATTTCCCAGTTCATATCTTGGATAGATATTTCTGCATATTCTGAAAGTATTGGAAGAAAATAATCATATCAATCTTCATTTTCAGTGTGTTTTTTTCACTCCTCTAATTTTCAAATAGTTCTCTCTTTCTTTATATTCTTCCAAAGCTTTTTGATCCATTTTTTCAGATTCTAATTTTTCAATGTTTCTTGTATTTGCTATATCCTCTTCCATACTTCCTGTGTTTAATTCTAATATGTCCAGTTTTTCCTTCATCTTACTTATATCCTTTGTAACTTCTTCTAATGATGTTTTTATATCCTTAACTTCCATCTTCATATCCTGTTTTATATCTGCCCTTAGCATTTTTATTTCTCTTTTCATATTTTTTTAATCTCCTTGAATATAGATATTTGTTCATTAGATTGTCTTTCTCTGTGCTTGAGGAAGTGTAGTTGCAATTTTGGAAGTTGCCATTATTTTCTTTTTCCTTCTTTATATTTTCTCTGTCTTCAAAATGAATTCTACACTTTTGATGTTTTGTTAATTCATATGTTTTCTTCACCAATTTTGAATCTATTATATTTTTGTTCCAAATTTTATCAATTTTGAAGAATCTGTAATTCCTTTTATTTTTGCCAGATTTCCCCTAAGCAACTTAATGAGTCAATATTTTATACATTCACAGTTCATTTGTCAATTTTCATATTTTCATATTTAATTAGTTCATAATAGTCCACCTTCGATGAGTTCTCTTACTCAATTATCTTGGTTTAATAAATGAAAGCTTGATTTGAACTCTTATCTCATTTGATTAATCCAATTGATGCAGCTGAGTCGATTCCTTCCAGTCAAGTTAATTCACTTGTCTTCAAAATGGAATCTAAGCTTTTATTGTTTCGTTGAGTCAATTCATATATTTTATTCACCAGTTTTGAATCTAATCTCTTTTCAATGAATTTATCTTAGTTTAAAAACAGAAAGCTTATTTGAGGATTTTATCTCATTTGATTAGTCCAGTTGCTGCAGATGAGTCAATTCATTCAAGTCAAGTTGATTCACTTGTGTCTCTTTAACTTTTTATTTTGCTCCTCAGCAAATCAAAGGTTCAAAATTATAATAACAGAGGGATCTAATAGTTAATGTTGGTATTTAGTCTATTATTTTTATCCGCACTTCGTTTTCCTCTTTAAATTTGTTATTATACGCTTCTCTCCTTATTTTTCCACTGTTTTTCTTACCCCTTCTCTCTTCCTTTTTTTTTCTTCTCTTCTCTTCTTTCTCCCACTTTAGATTGCAGCTATTTATAATCTTTCCTTTCTCCTCACTTTTCCTTCTCCTTTTCCTTTCTGTTCCCTCCTCCTTAGTCTTACCTTCAGTCCTCTGAGGACCTGTTAGTTTGTATCTTTGTTTTCTTTCTTTCTCCCATCTCTCCTCTGTTTCTCCCGTCTCTCGCTGTTTGAGTCATTTTTTTTCTCCTTCCCCCTTCCTTTTTTCTTAATGACTTCTTAACTCTTCCTGCAAGCCGGGTTTATACCAGGTTGATAACTCAGTGTCTCAGGTCTAGGAGTGGACTTTGTTGTTTCTTATATCTTCTCTGTTCTTTTTAGAAGAAGTTATTGTTGGCGACTGACATTTGCAGCTTTGCCACTTCAGCTGCTGCTGTGCTGCTGGTATTTTCCCTGTGGCTCTTTCTGGCTTTCTTCGAGATTGCCACCACTCCTCACTTTTCTTGGGTCTAGGCGAAACTCACTCCCAGCCCAAACAGAGCCTCTGTGGGGTAGCACCAAACCCTCTATGCCAAGAGGGTTTGCTACCTTGTTGTTTGTTTGTTCTTGTTGGCAGACAAAAAGATTAAAGGCAGCACAGAGCTGCGTTTCTCGGGAGCTCCTCTGAAACACGGCTCACACCCTCCCTCGCCAAACAGAAGTCCATAAACAAGATGAACTTGAACTCCTAGCACAACAAAGGAAATACGATATATAAGGCATCACTGAAACCTGGTGGGATGAGTCTCAGGACTGGAATGTCCAAGACTTATGTAGGTTTGTCTTCATAAAGCTCTACTATGATTCTACCATTTAAAATTATGGCTCCTGATTAAAATTAGCCCATACTATTCAATATCATAAAACTCACTCAACTATATACACACACACACACACCAGAGTCAGTACCTGAAGACGGTGGAGGCTTTTCACTCAATGGATTGTCAGATGAGGTTCCCTCTTTCTACCAAAGGGGAAAAAAATCATTCAACCTAATTTCTTGTTGCTGTTCTCCCCTTCTAAAAGCACTACAAGCACTCTAGAAAGAATACACTAAACATTTAAAAAATAATTTCTGGCAGTTAAAGTTTATGTAGTTTTTTATTCCTTTAATTGTATTGAAACATTTTGATATAACATCAGCACAAACAGATGACATATAGAATGAAAAAATTAAGCAAACATCAAAAGGTGGACGGAGAAAAAAAGAAGGAAAATTCTTGGCTTGCAAGCTATTGTGCAAGAATTATACATAATACAGTCAGCCCTTCGTATCCATGGGAGTTCTGTTCCAGACCCCACCCCACCCCTTGGATGGCAAACTCAAGTCCCATTCTCCTCAATGGCAGCACGATGTATGCTTGACCATGTTGGCACAGCTGCGTACATGCACTGCCACTGGGGAGAATGGGGTGGGGCCATCCACGGATGGCAAGCCTGTGGATAGGAAGAACTGACTGTAAAGAATCTATTGCTTTTTCAATATTGGACACCAATAAATAGATTAAAATAGAAACCTTAAGAACAAGTATGTCATAATTACAGCAGCTTGAATTCTTGGGTTCAAATCCAAAATGTAAATTTAAAGGTGTCCAAAAGTTTGGGCATGTTTTTTGGGAAGATTTTTTAAAATTTTTCCCTGAGTATGAAGCCTACATATTAAACTACAAATTCCTTATTCTGTCTTAATGGGTAGTTTTCAAGTAGAACTCATTACTGACAGCTTACTCCTGAATGAAAGCAAATTCAGTTATCATCCATTCAGGTTTTATTGTACATCTGTGCCACGTCAGGATAATATCAAAGTAGCACTATAAAAAACCAATATAAATTTCCAGTCCACTAGGAAGCCTACCACATTAAATTTGAGCCTTAACTACTTCACAGTGACATTTTGAAAACAATGAGAGCAGGGACAGAATCAGCTGTGCTGTCTTGGTGTTCATGTAGAAGTGTGGAATGAAAATAGACAAATAAACAGACATTATATTTCATTTTTAAAAACAAATTGAGTATCTATGCGGGATCTTACCTCCAAATTTGTCCCAGAGTGTTCAAGTTCTATAGAAGAAGAGAGATTATAATATATATGATGTCAAGTATTCCAAGATAAAGGAGAAATACAGCAGACCAAATTTCAAAATAGCCACAGCTTCTCTCCTTTTTTTTTATTTCAATTTAAGTGAAAAGAGCTTTGTTTCACATTTATTCACTCATCTAGAATTTCATTTGTTTCACTATGATAACTCCAATTAATACTGATAATGGAAGCAAAGTTGGTATTCTGTTCACAGTCAAGACACCATTCAACATACAGAGTTTTAAATGCAACATTTATCCCACACATCGTTCAAAGGGAGCTAGGAAAGAGGAATCACAGATCACAGTAAGGTACATCTACCAAAGACCACTCCTTTGGATGCCGCTACAGAGTGATAATAAATAAGGTACAGAGTGATGATAAAAGATAAATAAATAATTATCACTCTGTACTGCTTGTGAAGAAATGGATTTATATCCATGAAAGCTCAAGCAAAAATAAAAACCAGTTAATCTTAAAGATGCTGCTATATTCCTTCCCCCCCCCCGCCCTCCTTTTTATGCTGCAAGATACTAACACAGCTACTTCTTTGAAAACTACTAGGGGGGAAAGCAGCTTATATAACAAAACACACATTAGTCCAGGGGTAGGCAACCTACGGCCCAGGGGCCGGATGCCGCCCCCCGAGGCCTTTGGACCAGCCCCAGTCCGGTCCTGCTGCCGCTGCCGCCCACCATGATGATATTGATTATTGTTGTTATTACTTGTTCTTGGGTTTTTCTTGGCAAAATTTCCACAGGGGTTTTGCCATCATGGCTTTTCTGGGGCTGAGAGAGTGTGCATGCGTATTTTTTGTAATTATTATTATTATTATTATTATTATTATTATTTTGCTTCGCCCCCCCCCCAATTGTCTGAGGGACAGCAACCCGGCCCCCAGCTCAAAAAGGTTGCCTACACCTGCATTAGTCCAACTGTCACAATAAACAATGAGCCTTTGCAGACTGCTAGAAATAGTGCAAATTGAGTCCACTTTAACTGCCCTGGCTCAGTGCTAGAGAATCATGGGAACTGTATTTTTTTCTGAGATATTGAGCTTTCTCTATCAGAGCTATGGTGCCACAATAAACTACAGTTCCCATGATGCCCTAGCACTGAGTTAGGGCAGTTAAAGTGGATTCAATTTGCACTATTTCTGGCAGTCTGCAAAGGCCCAATGATAGCAATGACCATGCAAACCCCAGGCTTATAGGTTTCCCCATCCTCCTCTGGTGCAACTTCAAAAAGTTTTGCTACCAATTTTTAAATTCACTGTAGCTTAGCATTGTATCCAAGCTCTAAACTGTGATCAAATCTTAACAATGATTTGTAGAAATAACATAGGGCCTTTGCAGACTGCCAGAAATAGTGCAAATTGAGTCCACTTTAACTGCCCTGACTCAGTGCTAGGGAATCATGGGAACTGTTGTTTATTATGGCACAAGAGCTCTCTGACAGAGAAGGCTCAATGTCTCAGAAAAAAATACAATTCCCATGATTCCCTAGCACTGAGCCAGGGAAGTTAAAGTGGACTCAATTTGCACTATTTCTAGCAGTTTGCAAAGGCCCATAGTTTCATAATTCATGACTGGAAGTCAACTTGTCCTAAATAAAACACAGTTAAGATTGAGTATGGGCTCATAGTATGGGCTCAGAGAAATGACAAGCTGCAGTTAATTAAAATATGGATACAAACATTTCCAGTCTCCACCATGTAGGCACATCAAGAGGAGCAGGGAGTATGTGAGTCTAAGCTTGATAAAAGTTCTCATTACCTCTGCAATAAAGCAGTAGCTACTTACTCTGAAAATATTACATCCATAAGTTAAAAAGGTAACCCTACCTTCCACCTGAACATTTGGACGAATGAGACAAGAAGGTTCATGGACAGAAGAATCATCTTCTTCACCATCAGCATTAGGAAAGACTAGGAGATTTTCCTAAATAAAAGGATTACAGTATAGTTTATAAATCCACAGCCTATCTGAAAAACAGCATGCATGTTAACGTACAAGAACACAGGTAACTTACAAGATTACTAATTAAAGACAGAATAGTGGGAGTACACATAGAGTGGGATGGTTCTAAGTTTCTTCTCTGTTGCTCCATTAAACTCCAGCACCCTCTCACACTTCACCTACCTCCTCCTCCATCTCCATGACAGAGTTTTTGACAACCATGTCTCTTCCTTCTTCTTCTTTTGTATTGAGATGGGGATAGCAAGAATTACAACTGGTATTGTCTACAGAAGCAAGTCTGCATTGCCTAGAGAACACACGATACATGCTAAATAGCATGTTTTACACTGCAAAGATATTGACTACTAATGCCACTAACCAAGCTCTACACATGCACACATGCACACTGCATTGCCTACAATGGCTTCTGGGTTTTACCCATGCCAGGACTATATTAAGGCTGTCGGGGGGAGATTAATTAAATCATTAAATTTCTGAAAAATTATATAAAAATAAGAAAAGCACCCTGTATCTAGGACCATAGTTTTAGATAAATAATAATTCACACCAGGTTTTTGGATAAGCTATGACTAGAGTTGTGGAAAACAAATATCCTCTTAGAGCCTTTCCAGCTGGCAAAAGATCATTGATTTTTTTAATAACATGAGTCCATCTTCAGTGTCAATGGTACAATATCCTATCATAATGCATGGTGAGTGGGTGTGGGATTCTTTGCTGCAGAAAGAAAATTAGTTGTTACTTTCAAAATGAAGAGAAATGCAGGGTTATTGGTGAAATAAAACACCAATGTAGAAAACAGTTTACCTTGCACATGAAAAAGAAAAATTATGGACCTGTCTAATTCAAAACTTCCCTGCATAAAAGTTTATCTGCAAACAGAAAACTATTTTATCAGAGAGAAGACTAAGGGCCAAAGCTCATGGCCGGCTGGTAAGTCCAGCCACGATCAGGCTGGGACTGCAGCGACTGCATAGCCCACTCCCAAAGCAGGTCACCACCACCAGGAACCAGATTATATCCGCTCCTTTTTGATCTGGCCCAAAGGACCAGATCGCAGTGCCAGAACAGCTTCCCAAATGCCACACCCCCCAAAACATCCAAAAGCTGCCTCATTTGTCCTGTGTGTTTCACTTGGGGGTGAAACAGAGTGCCCAAAAAGGGTGGACTGGAGCTGCCCCAAAGCTGTTGACCCCAGAGCCACGGCAAACAGATGTATGTGGCCCCAATCTGCCTTGCCACCATGGTCTCAGACAGCGCTCTGAAAAGAAGCGTTTTTTTTTTACTGCTCCTTTTCAGAGCAGCTTTTCCGGGTTGGGGTGGCTTCTGCATGACTTCGGGGCATGCATCATGTGATCACTACACCCCCAAGCCAACCAGAAGAGGGCTTATTATGCCTGTCTGTTTTGCCCCTAAAACTGTATCTTATTAGCTTCTCACATGTAGATAATTCAATCCTGCAATCCTGCATTTGCACTGTAGAAACCATGAAGAGATGAGGCACGTTTTTTTTTTCTTGAACATGTTATTCACCTTTTAGTCTGCAATCATGAACTTTTAACTTTGAAAGTTCTTATTCATTTCAGTGGAACTAACTTACCCTGAAGGATTTCAGAATATTTGGCTTTGCTGCTTTTCTCTGCCTCACCTAAAGCCATTTTCTGCCTCCTTACATAAACACTGCATTTTACTGTACGTTTTCCCCACTTCTTTTTCCTTCCCCTCCAATGCGTTTCTGTCCTATAAATTTTTAACTTAATTTGGCTTAGGTCTCTAACATTCTGTGACTCCCAAAGACAAGCAGTACAAACAGACATCACAAAGAGGGAAAGGAATCAGTTGGAAATAGAGGTTGCAACTCCTGCTAATTGATTACCTTATTAAGCATAATTGGTTACAACCCATCACTGAGGCATAAGAGGTTTGATTACTTTGTGAAAATGCCAGACTGGTTTCAAAAATAACTGTTTCAACTCAGGGGGGATGCAGATGGGTGGCCATGATGGGTGGCCATGGGCCACCCTGGGAAGCGGCGGATTGGGGCCAAGGCTGCCCCACGCCTCGGCCCCGATCCTCCCTTTCGCCGCCTGGGAAAGGAGCGCTAAAATAGCGCTCCTTCCACAAGCTGCGAAAGGGGCGCTCTGATTACATCCTTGGGAAGGGGTTGGGGCACCCGGCGTGAGGCTGCAAAGGAAGTCAGTAAATCAGTGAGTACTGAGAAAACATTTCAGCTAGCCTGCCTCCAGATTTAAATTCCACTATGATGCTCAGCCTGCTCATAAATCCTAATCATAAAAAAACCTTTTCAAATTACCTTGGGAAGATTTGGTACATGCTAGCTCTTCTGTCAGATTTTTATTGTTGTTGAGTTAAATGTTTTAGTATTCTATTAGGCGTAGTTGATAGCAGATTGTGGGTATGTCATAGCAAATATCTTAGTTGGTATGAGGGGTTGGGACTATTGGTACCAGGCTAGGATAGTTTTGAGAAAGTTAGGCCTTTGGAATGTGTGAGCTGTGGAAAGTTGGTGTCTGGATGTAACTGGAAGGAGGGGGGTTGGGTGGAATGCCTGTGCCAAAGAGAGATAGCACTGGTGAGAAGGTTTGGAAAAGGGGGGGGGGGTGGCTTGCTGGAGGGGAAAGACTATGGGAATTGGAGGTGGGTGCTGGTTTTGGCGCCAAGGGAGTTGGGTGGAGTTTAATGGTTTGGGGGTTTTAAGATATCTTTTGGCTTGGAGGGGGCAGTTCTGGCTTAAACACTGACTGGTGAATTTCTGACTATGTGTTCTCAATAAACTTCTTGTTGGTTCAACGCTGGTTCAATAAGTTGGTTCAGTAAGTTCACTAGACTTATTGATACACACTCTTAACTTTTTTATGGAAGCATTCACACAAGAAATAAATTCATAGGTAATATCAAACTATGCTTTCTATTTGCTCTAATTGTTAGCGTGGTTACGCAGTGCGTGATGATCCACGTCAACGTGCAGCACCAGTGTCACCACCTTCTCAGATGCAGGCAGTAGCTTGTGAGCTGAAGGAGCACCTCTCCCCTTCCAGAAAGAGTAAAGAGACTCTACAGACAGACATCTCTCAGATGAGGCTTTAATCTTGGTTCCTCTATGTACAAGGCTACATATACGATCCACAGCAACAATGACATCAACCACCAACAACCCACTCTATCAACCCACACTTGTGTCCAGAGGCAACTCCCTTATATACCCAGGGCTCCATGTGGCCTTCTGGTCCTGCCTCTTCGTTTGGACACTTGTCACTCAACCATGATGACCTGGCAGTTTTTCAGCCTTTTCTGTGCTTTCCAGCACCTTGTGACCATCAGCTGATGTCACTTCCTATGAGACTGCACCTGGTGGAAGGTGCTGTGTCATTATAGCTGCCAGTGACTCTTTCATGTCTGGTCACTTGTGTATCATCCCACATTGGACATTTTCCTTGAGACACTGTCTCCACAGTAATTTACACCTTTAGGGTTGCCATATGTCTTGGAAAATCCTGGAATGAAGGGACTAAAAATGTCCTGGTCAGCTGGGACGGTTGAAGCAGTAAATCCTGGATTTCTCTTTCATCATCGGCCAATGGTAAGTTAAAATGAAGCAGGAAACTGTGCAAGAAGACTGGCACTAGTGGGATTCATTAGTGCCAGTTAAGGTAATGATACATTTTTGTGCCTTTACATTTCCTCTCGCCTCACTAATTATATCTTCTCTTTGTCCATAACCTATCAAGTGGGTTGCAGTTTGCAAAAGCTTATGTCCCATACAACATGTTAGTCTTTAAGAGTTGATACTGTTGGATAGAGAAGGACAGATATCCCATCCTGTTGTTTTTAATGCAAAAGATTAATCAGGTACCCCCTTGAAAACTGTGAAAGTTATTCCTTACTGTAAAATAAGTATAGATTGAGTTTCCCTTATATCCAAAATTCCAAAATCCACAATACATCAAAATATGAAACCTTTGGAACTACAAAAAGCATAGTATTTACGTTTGTGGAGCTAGAGAGGGACTTGAGGCTGGAGATAGATGTGAGTGAACAATCATGACTGTTGCCTCTGTCCCCACCTTGAAGGTGGAAGCAGGTGGCTGGAGGGTACTCTGGTGATCTCCTGTAAAGAAACCATGTCCTTATATAAAATAAAATGTTGTAGTATTTGCAGGCTACAGAAATATGTGAGAGATGTGACACAGTAGAGAGAGGCAGCTGGAGAGAGAGATCAGTTTTCAAGAAGCCACATTTTTAAAAATGCATGAAAAATAGAGTGAACTTTCCAATGACTGGAGGCAGTAGCAAGGGAAGATGTGGGAAGTAGGCAAGGAGGAAGCAAACAGCACCAGAGGTTGGCAGGCAAAAAGACACAGGAACAGTGGCAGCCTGCACACTGACTGGCAGCCTGAAATCCAAGTTGCTCTCTCCAACAGCATCTTTCTATAGCCCACAAATGCAGCACCATTTTACATTATATAATGCACCTGATTATTGTACATGAGAACTCTGGGAATCCCTCCAGTTACTCATTTCTGCCTCTGAGGCAGTGGTGGCAGTACTCCTGGTTATTCTTTCACAAGGCAAAAGCAGGCAGCTGGCAAATATTCCAAAATCGTTTTGGTCTCAAGCATTTCGGATAAGGGAGACACAGCAGTTTGAAATGGCATTCCCCTTTCATGAGAATTTAACATAGCAGGCCATATGTGCAAGTAAATAGTTCAAATGCCCATACAATACTCCTGAGACAAATAAATTTGTAGTTCCTCAAAACAGACTTTATCATAGTTTTCATCCATGTCCCACAAATCTGAAGATTCATATCAGGCATCTATCTTAATAAGCTTCTTTCTACCTCTCCTCTTGCCTTTTCTTAACTACAGTACTTCTTTCCTCAGAATATCATCATGAGCTGGCTCTATGGAAACAAAATACAGGAGCAATGAATTGCTCTGTTCCCTTCCTCCTGCAGGATTTCTAACTGCTGATGTCTTGCCTCCTTCTTAACTGTGTTCCTAATTTGCCCCAGGCCCATTCCTCTCCTTCCCTGGACTCCCCTCATGCCTCTACAATGGCCCCTCTATTGTCCTTTGCACTCTGCTGTTGCATTATCCACTCTCTTCCTTTGTTCCCTCACATTGTTACACCACATTTCCCTCCCATGCATTTGTGTCCTCGCAATACACCCTCCCTTGCTTTTTGCACTCCAGTGTTCATATAGTCACTCTTCCTTCGTTCCTTGCACCTTCACCTTGCTGCCTTATGTGTCCTTCCCTTTCTTCTTGCACTTTGCCACTAGCACTGCTCACTCTCCCATCTCTCCTACATCTTCCTTTGCTTCACCTTGTGTCCTCACAATGCACTCTTCTCTTGGTTTTTGCATTCTGCTTGTCATACACCTGCTCTCCTGTTTCTCCTACTCCCTTCCTTGCCTCATGCTCTCACAATGTGCTGCTCCCATGCTTCCTGCACTCTGCTGCTCACACCACTCATTCTCTCTTCCCTCATGCCTGAAATTCCCAGACAGGGTTGCTTCTTCCACAGCAATTTGACAGAAGAGTGTCCCATAGCTTGGCTCCTAGAAGGGCTGCAGACTTACTTTTAAAAAAATGAAAGCTTGGAGTCCATTCCAGATGGTGGGTCTAAGTGGTCACCAAGTGGCACATCTGAAATCTGGGTAAAACATAGCAATCTGTGCGGTATGGCAACCTTAAACTTAGATCTCAAAGTATTTGTGTTCCAGATATACAAGAAAATTACTTTGTGTGGCTTCCCTTTTTCCTCATCTTTTCCTGAGAATCTTCAAATACTATCTCAAACTCTAAGAGCAAAGCAAAACAAACCTGGCTATGGTTTGTTTGTTCAGACAGCATACAAAACTAGTTTCAAACTGCAAACTTTAGAGGTCAGTGCATACCAGGCTTTGTCAAACTGTGTTTGTTCAGACACAACAACTTTCAAACAATAATAATACTGTTTGAAGTTCAAAATAACATCAACCAAATCATGATTTAGTGATGTTGTTCTAGTTGGTCTAACTGAAATGTTCTCAACATTTGTGTTATAAGGTCACAGCCACTACTATGGTTGCAGCAGTTTTTAAAAGGAGAGTGATGGCAACAAGTATGATTAAGTTCAGATCTATCAGTACATCTAATGTAAACCAACACTGTACTTTAAAACATGATTTCCAATGCTGATATGTTGATCACAAACCACAGTTTGCCAATGAAGTCTTTACAATTAAACATAATTAAAATTTCTTACGGTTTAACATGATGAATTGAACTGTAGACTCCATCTTTGGATAGTGAATTCTGAGTATGGTTTTATTTGAACCATAAATACAAAAAAAAAAATCCATTTTTTCAAGAATACTGTATATACTCGTGTATAAGTCGAAAAATTTCAAGCGTCCTTCCCAGCCCAGCTGTCTCCTGAGGGGAGAACCAGGCTGGGGAGGAGGAGGAAGGACCTTCAAACCTCTCCTCAGCCTGGCTATCCCTCTGGAAGACAGCCAGGCTAGGAAGGAGGAGGAAGAAAGGTAAGCGCTCATCCCTCGAGCCTCCCACCCCAGCTCGGCAATCTCCCAAAGGGGAAACCAAGCTGCAGAGGGGAAGAAGGGTGCATGCCGCCCACCCGTAAATTTTTTCAGCCACCCGCTTGTCTCTTCCTCCTCTCCACCTTTTGTGAGGAGATAAGCAGGCCAAATGCAGATAACCGACGTCAGGTGGACAGGCAGCAAAGCAGACCCCAAGTTCTACCCTAACTTATCCATGGGTCATATCAAAAATCACTAATTTTGGCTCCAAAACCTGCCCTCAATTTATACATGAGGTCAACTTATAGTCACATATGGTAATTTAGACACTATGCTGGTTAACAGAGTGCACATGTGTCAGTTTGCCATACTTAAATATTCCAGTTACATTATTAAAATACAGCTGTTATTTTTCAGCTAGCCAACACACACATACTATTTATTTATTTATTTATTTATATGCTGCCTTTCTCCTGGAATTGCAAGGCAGATCACTGAAGGAAATCAATTAAAATCTACCAATGTATTTTTAAAAACAATTAAAAATGTCACAATTAAAACAATATAAAATTACTTTAAAGCATACTAAAGTTAAAATAAATAAAACACACACCCTAATGAAAAAGGCTCCATGGCACAGTTACATATTCAAAGCCTGATTAAACAAAAAAGTTTTAACCTGCCAGTGAAAAGAAAACAGAGAGAGGGCCAGCCTAGCCTCCCATGGAGGGGAATTTCAATAATAATAATAATAATAATAATAATAATAATAATAATAATAATGTTTTATTTCTAGCCCGCTCCTCTGCAAAGCAACCGGGGCGGCGTACAACAGATTAAAACAATGCAAGAATAAAACACATCACCCAATAGTCCCCCTAACCCTCCCACCCCTTAAAAATAGATTAAACTAGAATAGTATTAAAAACAGCATCAATAATAAAATCATAAAACAAAACAAAAACAATAGTGGCTAGGGGTAGGAGAGCGGATTAACAAGCCAGACCATCTAAAGGAAGAGCCGGGAGATTACTCCAGGAAGGCCTGCCGGAAGAGATCTGTCTTTACTGCCTTTTTAAAGGCAGCAAGAGTGGTAATAAGACGGATCTCGTCCGGCAGGCCATTCCATAGTTTGGGAGAGGTCACAGAAAAGGCCCTCTGGTGGGAGGGTGGAAGCAGCCACTGAGAAGGCTCTCTCATGTCCTCACCAAGCAAGCCTGTGATGGTTACAGGACTGAGAGGAAGCCTTCATTTGAAGATCTTAAAGAGTTCTTGCAGGCTTATATGGGGAGATATGGTCTTTCAGATAGTCTGGACCTAAGCTATATAAGGATTTATAGGCCATGATCAACACTTTGAATTGTGCCCAGAAAAGAACCAGTAGCCACTGAAGTTGTTTCAACAAAGGAGATATACGGTCTCTGTAACTGGCCCTGGTCAGCAATTCTGGCCATGACATTTTGAACCCACTGAGATTTCTGAACAATTTCCAAAGGCAGCCTCACGTAGAATGTGTTACAGTAATCCAAATGGAATGTAATCAAAGCATGTGTGACCATAAACAGATTGAAACTGAATCCAGATAAAACAGAGGTACTTACAGTAGCGGCCCTGAAACCAGGTACAACCTCCAGTCCTGGATGGGATCACACTTACCGCAAAGAACTGTGTTCGCAGTCTGGGGGTGCTCCTGGACTCGTCGCTTCACATGATTAATCAGGTGAATGCGATGGCCAGGAGTGCCTGTTATCAGCTTCGGCTGATACGCCAGCTGCGCCCTTTCCTGGAAGTAAGGGATCTCGAAACTGTGGTACAAGCTCTGGTAATCTCCCGTCTGGATTTCTGTAATGCGCTCTACAAGGGGCTACCCTTGTGCTTGGTCCGGAAACTTCAATTAGTTCAGAATATGGCAGCCAGGCTGGTCTCTGGTACATCTAGAAGAGACCATATTACACCAGTCTTAAAAAGACTTCACTGGCTGCCAATTAGTTTCCAGGCCCAGTACAAGGTGTTGGTTATTACCTTTAAAGCCCTACATGGCTTGAGTCCATCCTATCTTCGGACTGTCTCCTTCCATACAATCCCACCCGCACACTTCAGTCCTCTGGGAGGAATTTGCTTCAGCCTGTTAAAACTAGACTGTTGACAACCTCCCACAGGGCTTTTTCAAAAACCGCTCCCAGATTATGGAACGAGATCCGTCAAATTACCAATTTAGGGGGGTTGCAGACTGCCAGAAATAGTGCAAATTGAGTCCACTTTTAGGGTTAGGGTTAGGGAATCATGAGAACTGTATTTTATTGTGGCACCAAAGCTCTCTGACAGAGAAGGCTCAATGTCTCAGAAAAAAAAAACAATTCCCATGATTCCCTAGCACTAACCCTATCCCTTAAAGTGGACTCAATTTGCACTATTTCTGGCAGTCTGCAACCCCCCCTTAGACAGCTTTAAAAAGGCTATCAAGACAGATATCTTTCAGCAGGCCTTTCCTGATTAATTTCCCGGCCAAGGAGTGAGTCACTCTTTCCCCCCATCCGCTGCCACATTCAGCCACATTATTTATTGCTAGCGGACTGCCTGTTAGACTGCTTTTTATTGTTTTATTGTTTATTATTATTGTAAACTGTTGACTTCGTTTAATTGTTTTGTTTTAACTGTTTTAATTCTTATTATGTTTAATATTATTTTAAGATGAAGGTGGGTCTGGGAGTGTATATTGTGACATTTTATTAATGTAAGCCACCCCGATTGCTTCGGTAGAGGGACAGGACAGAAATAAATAAATAAACCAGATCTGACATCTCAAGGAACAGGAACAGTTGACACAATAGTTTTAGCTGTGCAAATGCACTCCTGGCTATGGCCATGATGAAATCTGGGTATTCAGGCTCAGAAAAACACGCAAGCTGTGAAACTGAGATTTCAGGAGGATTGTAACCTCATCCAGCACATGCATTCTGGCCCTTTCACCTGGCCAGAAACACCTCAGTTTTTTTAACTTTAGGCTGGATTTTTTTCCAAATCTTTTAGTTAAAAATAAAGGATAAAGTGGAACTACAATCTACCAAAACAAATTCAAAACAAAAATTATTAAAGTTACTAAAATACTCCATTATGCTGCACATAAAACAACCTAGGACAGCTGATACTTTAACTCTGCAGATGCAAATTGCAGGAGTTTAAATTTTTTACAGTTTGAGCTAACAAAAAGAAACACCTGAAAGCTTACCTCTTTAACTTTGTGTGGAACAGCATACAGCACCTTGCTATTAATGCTTCCTGTTTTATCAATAACCTGATAGATCGGCTCTTGTTC
Organism: Phrynosoma blainvillii; assembly: GCA_026167975.1. Classification (NCBI taxonomy): domain Eukaryota; kingdom Metazoa; phylum Chordata; class Lepidosauria; order Squamata; family Phrynosomatidae; genus Phrynosoma; species Phrynosoma blainvillii. The sequence goes on along the minus strand of JANUYF010000007.1, from coordinate 15,537,871 downwards.
TTTTTCTGTGTCTGATGGATATGTATCCATGTCGTCATCACAACAACTGTCAGATACTTCAAAAGAATGCACAGCAGTCCTTTCATCACCATCACTCTTCCAGTTTGGACTGCAAGCAGAAAACGCATTAAGTCTAATAAATCACACACATTGTTCAAACATTTGATTTAAAGAAACGGAGAGCCGTATGAATTCCTGTTTGGTGGTGATGTAAAAATGCAATAATCTACATGCCTCAACCTAAGATCTGATGATATAACCTAGGATCACACTATTTCTGTGAATGCAATTTGTTGGTCTTTTTGTTGTCAGCATCCTTGTTTTGCTCATACTTGCATCAGAAAATAATTTAAAGACTTTTTGGAACATCAGTTCACAAAGAACAGTGAAATACTGGTTTGAGCCCCAAGAGCCTACTGCAGGTTTGAGTGTTTTGCACACCTTCCTGTTCTTCTGTTCCTTCCTTTGTTTCCTGGTTTAGGCAAACTGTTATTGCGGTGACATCTCCAATGAACAAACATGGCTTGTGAATATATATTTTCCCTCTAAACCAGTGATGGCAAACCTTTTAGAGACCGAGTGCCCAAATTGCAACCCAAAACCCACTTATTTATCACAAAGTGCTGTGTCCCTCTGACTTTCTAGTAACGAACTCTGGCAAACTCTGTGCTGGGGCAATAGCACACATGCCTGCAGAAAAGGCTCTGAGTGCTCCCTCTGGCACATGTGCCATAGTTTCACCACCACTGTTCTAAACCATAAATGGAAACAAGAGTCAGACCATGCAGGGCATGCATATATTTGAAAGCCAAACCATGATTTGTATTTTACACAGGTATCCAGCCAACATCTAAATGGACTTTTGCCTGGGAAAATAGTATTTCTAGATTCTGTAGAAACAATTGTCAACATGAATGTGTAAAGAGGTCCAATTCTCTAAGGATTCAAAAACATCCACTGTCACTTTGTTGCAGTCTATCATGGCTTTGTTCCACCCTATCATGAAACCATGATTTCCCAGCCTGTATAAGGTTTAAATTTGTGTACTTCTACTTCTCTTTTCTCTCCTCTTCTTTCACACCTGGGAAATCAAAAGCTTCTGCCTTCAGTTTTTTATACTGTCTATATTTCCTACAGCACCCAAACAGTGAGAAGCATGATTTCTTTGGTCAGGTGGGGCCTGACCAAAGCAGAATACAGTGGCATTATTACTAGATCAAAGGAAGTAATAGTGCCACTGTATTCTGCTTTGGTCAGGCCCCACCTGGAATACTGTGCCCAGTTCTGAGCACCACAATTCAAAAAAGATGTTGAAAAATTGGAACATGTCCAGAGGAGGGAATTAAGATGGTGAAGGGTCTGGAAACCATGCCCTATGAGAAATGACTTAGGGAAGTGGGTATGTTTAACATGGAGAAGAGATGGTTAAGAGGTGATATGATAGCCCTGTTTAAATATTTGAAGGGATGTCATATTGAGGAGGGAGCGAGCTTGTTTTTTGCTGCTCCAGAGAACAGGACCCGGAACAACGGATGCAAGCTACAGGAAAAGAGATTCCACCTGAACATTAGGAGGAACATCTTGACAGTATGAGCTGCTCGACAGTGGAACACTTTCCCTTGGAGAGTGGTGGACTCTCCTTCTTTGGAGGTCTTTAAACAGAGGCTGGATGGCCATCTGTCGGGGATGCTTTCATTTTGAGTTCCTGCATGGCAGAGGGTTGGACTAAATGGCCCTTGCGGTCTCTTCCAACTCTATGATTCTTTATACTGTGTTCTGAAGCTCCAATTCACAACTATATATTCAAACTATTCAAATACATTCTCTCAAGTTAAAGCATAATGGAGAAGGTCAGGCTGTCCAGAATGTTCATGGGGCTCAAAACAAATGTAATGTGTCCTGCTACTACTCAATACAAGGAACTATGCACATGCAGGGCTCTAGTGAGCAATACAGCAGGGTTGGAGAAAAGACACTGGCATGCTCAGGACCTGAGGGGGCTTTTATTGTATAGGAACTTAGGGTAAAGTATCCCAATTGTCCCACCTCCTTAGCAGCTCTGAAGAAACACAGCAAGTTTAAAATTGGAAGCCATTGCTTTTGGTGCCCCCCTTTGGCATATGAAAGAGGAAAATGGGAATAAATATGGACCTGGTGTACATGCAGGCTCAATCATATTTCCCATTATATCTGAAATGAGCCATAAGATTGATTTCTTGGACTCTGGTTACTAAAGACAAAAGGCATTCTTTTCCAACATTTCTAATATATAAACTTTTGACAAGGTATGTCAAAATGTATAACATATCCTACCCCGTTCGTAGCTCAGTGACTGTGGCATACGGCTGAATATAATTTTCTCGATCCTGCAAACTGCTGGCATCACTTTCAGAGAGAGAACGCTGACGAGGCTGAGGGATGGCAACAGTCCGCCCAGTCAGAGTAGTCACAAGAATAGCTGCTGCCAAAGCAGATCTATTAAATACAAAAGTTTGATTACTTATTTGAACCATTTTCCACTGATCAAAACTTTTAATGGGGGAAGTAATATCCCTTTAATTGGCAGGAGTTTAAACATAAAACTATGAAGTTGTACAGTTAGCTCATGTACATAGCAGAGCACTCCTCTTGTCAGCTTACAAGAAGAGATTCCTGAATACATTCACTGATCTATTTTATATCAAGTTATGCCAACGTGAGTGGGAGTTCTGAACTGCAGCATTAAGATATAATTTAGCCACTCCAATGTCCCCCTTTGGCTTTATGCAAACCCATTGTTTGTTATGACACAGGAAAAATAGCACACAGTGAAGAAAGACCACATGAAAGAAATGAGGGTTGAATCTAAGAAAAATATAGATAACACATTCATGTCTATGATCCTAGATTATGGGTAGCAACCATTAACAAATTAAATTGTTCATTATAAGAGTACAAACAAAACCCAACTTTAGGTCATGTTTTAATCAGAGGCTGCTCAGACACAACTGCCATTGTCTAATAAGCCATAATTAAGCAGACCAAGAATGAAAACTATGCTCATGCACTCTCTCCTTCCCTTCTCCCACATGTCACAACAAGGGCTTCCAGATTTTGCTAACCCAGGACATTATCTAGCATCTGAACAGGGAAACTCTGGTACAATTTCAAGGTTCAAACCAGGATTTTTAAAAAGGATCAGATGTTGTTTTCATATTCTGGATTGTAGTACAAGAGTAAAGGTTTGGATGTAATAAGAAACTATTGTTTAATAAACTGAGATTGTTATGTCTGAATTGGACTGGAGTGACAAAGAACAAATTCTTATTGGTTTCTTCAATACAGGACAAGTAAAAACGCTTTTGAGAGAATGCAGTGTAATTGTTTGAGTGCTGGACTATGACTCTGAAGACCAGCGTTTGAATCCCTATCAAGGGGTTTTCTTGGCAAGATTTGTTGAGAGGGGGTTTGCTTTACCTTCCTCTGTAGCTTAGTGTGACTTATCCAAAGTCACCCAGTGGGTTTTCATAGATGAGTGGGGCTCAAACAATTACACCACAATAGCTCTTCTAGGACAATCCCCCATCTCTTTCATGTTAGCATTTGAACACAAAAGAGAGAGCCTAATAGTCTCTAAGTTTGTATAGAGGAGCTCTAAGCGTACAGAGTGATGTCTTACACATATCTGATGCCAGGAGAAGAGGGAGAAGGTATGACCACCACGTAACAACAGAACTAGCTTGTGCCACAGCAGCATTGTCTGGACACCTCTAAGATATAACACTAGAGAATGATCCTGGGATTTTGTGTTTCTGTATTGCAATATTATGCGCAATATTGCAGGGATAATTAAGGAGTGTGCATGAAGAGTGAACAACAGATGTAGAAAGATGGAGAGGATAAAGATATGGGTGATGATAGAACTCGCCATAGGAACTTTCTTTGGTCCTATCGGGAGGCAATACGTGCAGCGCAGAGATCCTTCTCCTCTGCACGTATTGTGTCTGGACATCCTCTGGACATGAACAACTATAGGCCAGTCTCTTTACTACCATTTTTGAGTAAGGTGATTGAGAGGGCAATTGCTCTTCAACTCCAAGCTGTCTTGGATGAAACCGATTATCTAGACCCATTTCAAACTGGCTTCACGACAGGCTTTGGGGTTGAGACTGCCATGGTTGCCTTGACCGACGATCTGCGTCTGGGCATCGACAGGGGTAGTGTGACTCAGCGGCTTTTGATACGATAGACCACAGTATCCTCTTGGATCGCCTGAGGGGGTTAGGTATCGGGGCACTGCTTTGCAGTGGCTCCGGTCCTTCCTCTCGGGAAGGTCCCAGAGGGTGTTGCTCGGGGACGGTAGCTCCAGTAAAAGGGAGCTCACCTGTGGGGTTCCACAGGGTGCTATTCTGTCCCCGATGTTATTTAACATCTATATGAAGCCGCTGGGTGAGATCATTCGGAGTTATGGAGCTGGGTGTTATCAGTATGCGGATGACACCCAGATCTATTTCTCCATATCTCGTTCGTCAGCCTCGGATTCCAATGGCATCTCCTCTCTCAATGAATGTCTTTGGGCAGTAATGGGCTGGATGAGGAAAAACAGATTGAAACTGAATCCAGACAAGACTGAGGTGCTCACGGTAGCAGCCCCGAAACCAAGAATTGGGTTGCAATCGCCAGTCCTGGATGGGGTCACACTCTCCTCCAGTGACTATGTTCGCAGTCTGGGGGTGCTACTTGACTCGTCGCTCCTGATGACAAATCAGGTGAATGCGACTGTTATCAGCTTCGGTTGATACGCCAGCTGCGCCCTTTTCTGGAAGTAAGGGATCTCGAGACTATTGTGCACACGATGGTAACCTAACGTCTAGATTTCTGTAATGCGCTCTACATGGGGCTACCCTCGTGCTTGGTTTGGAAACTACAGTTAGTACAGAATATGGCAGCCAGGTTAGTGTCTGGAACATCTAGGAGGGATCATATTACTCCAGTTTTAAGGTCCCTCCACTGGCTGCCTATAAGTTACCGGGCCCAGTACAAGGTGTTGGTTATTATCTTTAAAGCCCTAAATGGCTTGGGTCCAAACTATCTCAGGGACCGCCTCCTCCCATATAATCCTCCCCGAGCGCCCCGGTCCTCTGGGAGGAACTTACTGCAGCCACAAAGAGCTAGGCTGGCGGCTACCTCCCAGAGGGCTTTATCGGTTGTCGCCCCCAGACTATGGAATGGCCTGCGGGACGAGATCCGTCAACTGACGTCAAGCTGTCAAGACGGATCTCTTTTGGCAGGCCTTCAGTGATAGATAATTCCGGCCTCAGGAATCTCCTCTTAAGGCTTCCAGTTTAGATATGCATCAAGAATCGCTCCCATACTTTGATACTTTGATTAGCTTTTTAATTATATTGTTGAGTTTTATTGTATGTTTTTAATTGTAATTGATTTAATAATTTTTAAGGGGGGGATGGGAATTAGATTTTATTGTCATCTATGTATTTTACTGCTGTTAGCCACCCCGACTGTTCTCAAAGGGGTGGGATATAAATAATAATAATAATAATAATAATAAATTATTATTATTATTATTATTATTATTATTATTATTATTATTATTATTGGTGAAAAGTGAGTATGGCTTGGGCTATAAGGATGATATGAGGGAAATCTGATAAGTTTAGTTTTTAGGAAAAAACAAAGGAGAAGAACTGGGAAGGAGGGAGGCTGTGAGGGTAGACTGTGTTTTCTGTTATGACTCATTGCTTGATAGTTATTAAAATAAATGAAACAGCAGTTGTGTTTATGGATCAGAAGGAAAAGGGAATAAGATCCATCAAAGATATTAAATTGATTTCTGTATATTATTTTAAAAAACCTACATCCACTGCCTGCATTAGACCAGTGCAGTGTCTAAAAGCTAAAGGAGCAGAAATTATATAGAACAGCCTTATGGAAAATTTGTTGGAGGTGGATCCAGTGGTGATCCTGTCAACATACCCTATAAAGAATTATTAAAGTTGGACACCACAGGTCGTTGTTAGAAGTGTGATCACCATGGTAGGATTCACACATTCTCAACAGCTTCTAGTGCAATTACTGCAGTCACATCAGTGTAAGATACCTGCCAACAAGCTCAAGGACGAAATAAATGTTCTTCTTAGTCCAAAAATAAAACATTATATTTGTGTAGCAAACCTGAGTGTTTTGATTATTGCTCTCCTTGTTGCTTAACAGATTTTTCTAAGCATCTGCAGAAAGTGAATTTAAATTAATGCATAAATAACATATACAAATAGCTAATGACCATCACCATCTGGTTCCTAGCAATACTCTATATTTCTGGCATATGCCTTTTTATAGAAAGGTGACATGCAAGATAAGAATATGCTTTTTTCCCTTCCAACTTTTCAGAGCTGTAACAGATTTAATGCTACATAATGACTGGTAATCAAGAAATGAAAAACATTATAACCTACCTGGGCCTTTCTGGAGAAGGGTTTGGACTACGAGGGGGAGGGGTGCGGGGGACAGCAGGTTTAGGAGCTATGGTAGCTGCAGGGATCAGGCCATGAGCTATATGTTTCTAGACAATTTAAAATAAAGTTAGTTGGCAATGACTAAATTAATACAATGGAAAAACACAAATCTATGCATGCATAAGGACTACAAAAATAATACAACATGGAAGAACATTAGCATGTAAATTAATGTATGCAACAGGACCAAATGAATCTGACTGTATGTATGATTTTAATGCTATTAATACTCACTACACTAAAACATTCAAGAGTCCTTTAGCCAGTAAGATTTACATCCTGCTCCATTCTCAGCTACTTGTCGATACTGTATATTCATAAACAGATGCACCAAATCCTTAAATTAGTACATGCAGATTAATATTTAACACTTAAAATGTATTTTTCTTTTAACACTTTATGATAGGAATGGGGCTCAGGAAACCCTCCTAATTTTGCTGAATAGCAAGTCCCAGCAGCTCTGGTTGTATCTAATAGTGAAGAATGCTGGGAACTACAGATCATCATCTGGAGGGCTACAGTGTTTCCCACTCTTCTTTTATGGAAACTATCTGATTCCAATAAAATATTAATTGCAGATTACTGTTACCAAAAGTAGAACTACTGAGACAGTTTCAACATACTTCCCACCATTTAAAGAACAATCTGTATTCTACAAAGGACATCTCCATGAAAGAGTACCAACAATTAAGCCAGGGGTAGGCAACCTTTTGGAGACCTGGGCCGGTCCCCCGAAGTCCAGGTCTCCGCTGGGCCAAGGGGCGGTGAATGGCACCCCACGCGCACGCACCCTCCACCGCCGCGCACGATCCCCCCGCATGCTGCTGCGCGTGCGGCCGCAGCTGCCGCAGCGCATGTTGCGCCCGCCATTTTGTTCTCCTGCGCATGTGCAAACGCGTTGCAGCCGCCATTTTGGAGAACAAAATGGCAGGCACGGCTCATGCGACCACATGGACAGCAAAACGCGCGGCAGCGCCAGCGGCGCCGGCAGGAATCTGCCTGGGCCGGTAAGTCCAGCGACCTGGGCCGGAACCAGCCCGGGGGCCATAGGTTGCCGGTCCCTGAATTTAGCCTAGAAAAAAATCTGAAGGTATAAAAAAGGTATGAAGGTATAAAAATCTAACTTCTAGAGTCCGGATTTAAAGATTTACTTGGCCTAAAAGAAGGCAGCTGCATCAACCTAAAAAGCATTTTACCCTCCCTCCAGTCAACTTCTATTTCCATATCACAAACTGCTTTAAATACTCTCCAGTTTCATGGAAGCATACTACCATGCAGCATAGGATGCTGGCATTCAAAGGACACATTTATAAACTGTCCTTGGTTTCACAGAATGGTGGATCATGAGCAGAGATGTCTGGGTGAACAGATGGCTTAGATTTTCCTCCTCCATCAATACTAATTATCATAAGATGCCCCCTGGAGATAGCACTACAAATAACAGAGCTCCATACTTCAGTGCATTGATGGGCAAAAGTAATCTATGTTTGGAATTAATGCTGCAATCCTATGTATGCTTCAGTGGCATCACTAGGGGGCACAGGGGGTGTGGTCCACACCAGGTGACCCTAAGGGGGTGTGTGACACCACTGATCCTCAAACAGCTATCTTTTGGCAGAACCAGGCTCTGGCATTCATCTGCTTCCTTTTAAAATGCTTTAAGAGATAGTGGGAGTGGGGTGAAGCTCAGCTGGAGAAGAAAGGAGAGGCCCCGGATATATTTTTTTTAAATTAAAATTTGTCAAACTTTTTATTTTTAAAAAATGAAATTTTGCCAAAAAAAATTAAATCACATTTTAACCAAATCTTCACTATGTATATGTAAATACATTAAGGTTGTGCATATGATATTGTAACTTGGTGTAATTTTAATATTGTTAAATATTTTTACATCACATTTTTACATACATTTTAGCATTAGGATTCTGTATGATGTGAAATGGGAGGAGAAGATCAATGGAGAGGGGGGTGACACCATGAGTTCCCATACTGGGCGAACGGGTGGCATGCTTCCTTCAGAGTAAGCCCCTTTAAGAACAGTGGGGCTTCCTTTGAAGTAAATATACTGTATGTACTCAACTATAAGTTGACCTCATGTATAAGTCAAAGGCAGGTTTTGGGGTCAAAATTATGGATTTTGATATGACCCATGGGTAAAACATAGGGGTATGTAACAAAGAATCTCAAGGATGAAGGAAAGGAAACAATGTCAAAGAACTGACAAAATTCAAACAGGAATGACTGTTTGTGTTCACACTATAGGCTGGATGGATGGGAGAATGGGAGAGGGGGATCCAGTGCCTCCAGGACAGATTACACTATTGCCTTTCAACAGGGGGTGGTTCCTTTTTTTAACAAAGAGTTAAAAAAAAAGTACCTACACTGACCTGTAGATAAAGTGACTCAGTTTTTTGGGGGTCAATTTTTTAAATCAAATTTCTAGACTTATAAATGAGTATATACAGTATATAAAATCTGGACTCACACTGATAGATTTCAATGTGGTTAGTTTTTAAGTGATGGAATATGATCCAGAAAGGTACTTTAAATATATCAAGGGATTCAAAAATTAGACATGTTGAATTCACTGCCAAGTAGGTTTGCACACTGTATGACATTCAGGGATGGAAATAATTTCACTGCTGCAGGCAAGCAGCCCTCTTCAAGGAAAGGGAGACAACTTGTAGCTTTCCGCATGTTGTTTGACTGCAACACCCATCAATCATAGCAGCAAAGCCAAAGCTGAAGGATAGTGGGGACTGCCACCCTAACCCTGGAAAGCTACCATTTGGTCACCTATGGCTCTTCAAACCTCATAAGAAATGGGGAAATTCATTGTTATCTTAACTAAGCAAAACCTATCCATACTACATCCTGAATTTACTCAGGATGGTTACAAAGACCATACAATGCCCCTGTTGAAACAGCTCCACTGGCTGCCTGATGGAGACAGCTATTCAACAGTGGAACATGTTGCTTCAGAGAATGGTGGAGCCTCCAACTTTAGAGGTCTTTAAACAGAGGCTTGATGGGCATCTGTCAGAGGTGCTTTGATTGTGAATTCCTGCATGGCATGGGGTTGGACTGGATGGATCTTGGGGTCTCTTCCAACTCTAGGATTCCGTTCTCTTTTTAGTTACATTTTATTTTTTTAACTTGAGGGCAAACTCTTTTAATATGCTATAAAGTTACTATTTTAGTTAAATTTGTAAAACATTACTATTGTTTAATTGCACTGTTCTTTTAAATTGTGAGCTGTTTTGAATCCCAATTTTTGGGGGGTGGAGTGGGATACAAATAATATTGTTAAAGTCAATCCCTCTCCCTAAATATCTCGGATGTGGAGATTGGGGGTGTTCAAGGGGAATGGGGTGAACAGATGTAACCACCTCAAAGGAGGACAAGGCACTACAAAATGTAGAACATTCAAAAAAAATGCACAGCATTCCCAAATGCAGTCGTCCCTCCACATCTGCAGTTATTTGCAGATTTGATTAATATGTTCTCTCTAGGAATCTGTAGGTCGTTTGGTGAAACGCCACCAGAAATTGACCATAGACTTGTGCTGGAGAACCTAGAAGTTCCTAGAGAAAACATTTCTCTAGATATTTATAGGTCCTCCACAATGATTCTATGATCAACATCTGGCAGATGTTGACCACAGACTTGCACTGGAGGATTTGGAGATTCCTAGAGAGGTGTTCTCTTAGAAGAGTAGTTTTTTATTTGCGGATTTTTCACTTTCATGAGGGTTCTGTACCCCTAAACTCAGCGAATGTGTAGAAACTAAAAACACTCATATAGATGTACAGTACTCCCTCCACATTCACTGGGGTTAGGGGTGAAGGACCCCCATGAATGTGGAAAAACCGCAAATTAAAAAAAAACTATTCTTTTTACCCAAGAAAACAACCCTGTAGGAATCTTCAGGTCCTCCAGTACAACTCTATGGTCAATATCTGCCAGAAGTTGACTACAGAATCATGTTGGAAGACCTACAAATGCCTAGAGAGGTGTGCTCTCTAGGAATCTCTAGGTTCTCTAGCACAACTCAATGTCTGGAAGATTTGTGCTGGTGACCTAGAGATTCCTAGAGAGAACATATTAATCAAAACGGCCAATAATCAAAGCCACAAAAGTCAAATCCGCAAATGTGGAGGGCCAACTGTATAGCTTTTGTTTGGCTTTTTCTGTAACATACACTGGATTCTATGGGCCTATGACAACCGGTCTACAATGGTTCAGGTTAGTCTTTATTTGTTTATTTATTTTTTTTTTTTTTGAAAGGATATGCAACCAGCCAACATCTTTCCAAACAAGGAATTCTGTTCCTGAGGAAAAACATTGCTTTACAAAAAAATAAATCTATGGGAATGGCTATTTTTGTCCCCTTAAGTCCATCTATTCCCTTTATGAGTGCTATGCTTTGTGTTGCTGTCAGGGAACAGACAGTATCCACGACATTGCTGTTTGAGTGCCCTGTGGCTCAGATGTGGAGCACCAAAATAATGGGCAGTAAGGAAGAAAATGATTTCTAAAGCTGCACCTGCTCTGCAGAAATAATTCAGTTTGAAAATAATCCAGTTTAACTGCCATGGCTCACTGCTATAGAATTCTGGGAAGTGTAGTTTGTTGTGGCACCAGAACTCTCTGACAAAGAAGGCAACATCTCCCACAAAACTACAATTCCCAGAATCTCATAGCACTGAGCCAGGGCAGTTACAAAGTGATTATTTCTGCAACTTTTTTAAAAAAATGAAGATGCACATATATACAGTACTTGATTTTAAGGCTTAGAATCATAGAATACTAGAGTTGGAAGAGACCACAAGGATCATTTTGTTTGTTTGTTAACTGCCTTCACGACAGTCTCAACCCATGGCGATTCTATGGATGAGACATCTCCAGGCCCCGCTGTCCTCTCCTCCTCTGCCCAGCTCCTACAAACTCATATTCGTGGTCTCTTTAATAAAGTCCATCCATCTAGCATGTGGCCTTCCTCTCTTTCTTCTTCCCTCCACCTTTCTAACATTATTGTCTTTTCCAACAATTCATGCCTTCTCATGACGTGTCCAAAGCCTTTGCAGACTGCCCGAAATAGTGCAAATTGAGTCCACTTTAAGGGTTAGGGAATCATGGGAACTGTATTTTATTGTGGCACCAGAGCTCTCTGACAGAGAAGGCTCAATGTCTCAGAGAAAAAAAACAATTCCCATGATTTCCTAGCACTAACCCTAACCCTTAAAGTGGCCTCAATTTGCACTATTTCTGGCAGTCTGCAAAGGCCCTACGACAGTCTAAGGGGGGTTGCAGACTGTCAAAAATAGTGTGAATTCAGTCCACTTTTAGGGTTAGGGTTAAGGTTAGGGAATCATGGGAACTGAATTTTATTGTGGCACTAGAGTTCTCTGACAAAGAAGGTTCAATGTCTCAGAAAAATAACAATTCCCATGACTCCCTAGCACTAACCCTAACCCTAAAAGTGAACTGAATTCACACTATTTTTGACAGTCTGCAACCCCCCTAAGTCTTGTCATCTTGGCTTCTAGGGATATCTCTTGGCTTGATCTGTTCTAGGACCCATTTGTTTGTCCTTTTGGCTGTCCATGGGATCCTCAGCACATGATAAGGAATGATAAGGATCATTACCTTACCAAAAAACAAATCTATGTAACTGTAAATTCATGGGTCTTAGTCCTGCTCAAAATGGAGGACATTTTGAAATCCCTCCCGGAAATGAAGGGCGTGTCCGGGAAAAGGAGGACGTGCCTGGTGGCCCTGCCCAGGGGCTCCCTTTTCCTCTCTTCCCTGGGGAGAAAACGAATGGAGACAGCACACCTCCTCCCTCACGCTTCCCGGGATGAATACTCACAAACTGGCCTCGGCGGCCTCGCCTGAAATAAAACGCCATGACAGATGAAGGAAGGAGCCTAGCGCCGAGGGGAACTGAAGGGGCTGCCAATCCCCACAGCTCCCCTCCCTCCCTGAATAGAAAACACGGACGCTTCCACCTTAGCAACCGCACCGAAACAAGCCGCGAGCCGATTGGTTCCCCCGAGTCACTTCCTCCAATCGCTACACGTCTTACTGACTCAGCAACCGGCAGCCGTTAATTGTAAGCTCCGCCCCTTTCCCCCTGCCTTCGCTAGGGAGGCGGGAGGTTCTGCGTTCTGATTGGTCGACGGGCAGAGAGTGCGCGCAAGTCCTTAACTGTAAGCCCCGCCCCTTTCCCCTTTCCTTCGCCACGGAGGCGGGAGAGCTGCGTTGTGATTGGTCGGTGGGCAGAGCGCGCGCGCGCGCTCTCAGGTCGTTAATTCTAAACCCCGCCCATTTCCCCCTCCTTCGCCAATGAGGTGGGAGGGCTGCATTGTGATTGGCCAACGAGCGGAAGGCGCGCGCAGGGCTCCGTTTAATGGTGGGTGAAGGTTTTTGGGGTTTTTTGCAGGGTTCTCCTTTACTTTTGGTGCAAAATACACTGCAGGAATAATCTAGTTCGAGACCGCTTTAACTGCCCTGGCTCAAGGCAAGGGATTTGTAGTTTCTTGTGGCCCCAGAGCGCTCTGACAGAGAAGGCTAATGTCTCACGAAACTACAGTTCCCAGGATTCCCTGGGAACTAAAGTTATTGTATGCCTCGGTGGGTCTATTGGCCGTAAATAAAGATTGATTGGTGAATGCAAAAGCATTCTCTTTCCACACAATCCAATCGGAATGATGGGAGTGACAGTGGCTCCACAAGGCTGCTTGAAACGTGAGCAGGAGGGGGGGGGGTGGCTAGCCTGTGTTGAGGGGGTCAGTCTGAAATCAGGCAGCGTTTCTGTCCAGTTTCAGATTGGGCCAGTGCGTGAGTGCCAAGGCCGCTTTAGATAGAATCTAGGAATCTCCAAAACAATGGTATTCCCACCTGGTTGATGGTTTTAACTTCAGAGTTACAAGAGGATTTTTTTAATTTACTTTTTATAGGGTTTTGGTTGCAAATCCACAACATATTAAAATACATTACATTACATTAAGCCACAATACATTGAATCACATTACAAAACATTAAAATACATATTATATACAATGCACACTATGTAGAATACCTACTATCACTACCTCCTCACATACTTCAAACTTCAGACAAACACTTGACATTGGTTACTTCCTTGACTGCTTCTGTTAGGAGTTATTAACTATAGATTTTGGTAGAGACTAAGGGCCTTTGCAGACTGCCAGAAATAGTGCAAATTGAGTCCACTTTTAGGGTTAGGCTTAGGCTTAGGGAATCATGGGAACTGTATTTTATTGTGGCACCAGAGCTCTCTGACAGAGAAGGCTCAATGTCTCAGAAAAAAAAACCAATTCCCATGATTCCCTAGCACTAACCCTAACCCTTAAAGTGGACTCAGTTTCCACTATTTCTGCAGTCTGCAAAGGCCCTTTGTCAAGTTCCCACCATTCAGCAATCAAATTGTGTCAAATAAAAATAAATAAAAATATTTGACACAAATTGTGTCAAATAAAAATCAAATAAAAGAAATAGTGCAGCTTGAGTCCACTTTAACTGCCCTGACTCAGTGCTAGGGAATCATGGGAACTGTAGTTTATTGTGACACCAAAGCTCTGGCAGAGAAGGCTCAATGTCCCAGAAAAAACAACAATTCCCATGATTCCCTAGCACTGAGCCAGGACAGTCAAAGTGGCTTCAAGCTGCATTATTCTGGCAGTCTGTAAAGGCCCAAAGTATTAGTAGCACAGAATATAAAAGAAAAGTCAGAATACACTTTTATAAAGAAAAGGAATATTTTTGATTGATGGCAGTGACATTGATTTAATGAAGCAGTGATAAGATTAGGACAACCTCTAGGGAGGTTGGAATAGGATGAAGTGTGGAAATATACGATGGGTGCCAGCAGGAAGATTGACTTAATGCTTTACACCAGGGGTAGGCAACCTTTCCCCTTTAAGGGCCGAGGGACTTCAACTCCCAGAATCCCAGGAGCTCTTGGCCAACATGGGACTATTGGCCAACATGGCTAAGGCTTCTGGGAGATGAAGTCCCTCGGCCCTTAAAGCGGAAAGGTTGCCTACCCCTGCTTTACACAAACAAACCTTTGTCACCTTCAAGAGGAAATGCGCACTGCAGGGTGGGGACGGAAAGCAGCAATGCTTACACTCATTAAGTTATATAGTTAACTGAATCCAGACAAGATGGAGGTACTTGCTATAGGGACCCCCAGCCCGAGAATGGAGATATGTCAGCCAGTTCTGGATGGGGTCACACTTCCCCTGAAGGACTCTGTCCGCAGTCTGGGGGTGCTCCTAGATTTGCCACTGCACCTGACTGCTCAGGTGGATGCGACGGTCAGGAGCGCCTGTCATCAGCTTTGGCTGATTTGCCAGCTGCAACCCTTCCTGGAGCCGGGCGACCTAGAAACAGTGGTCCATGCGCTGGTAACCTCTCGACTTGACTTCTGCAATGCACTCTACATGGGTCTACCCTCGTGCCAAGTTCGGAAATTTCAATTGGTACAGAATATGGCAGCCAGACTGGTCGCAGGGACATCTAGAACTGACTACATAACACCTGTTTAAAATCTCTACATTGACTACCAATTAGTTTCTGGGCGCGGTAAAAGGTGTTGGTTATAATCTTTAAAGCTCTACATGGCTTGGGTCCTGACTACCTGCAGGAGTGCCTTCTTCCACACAATCCACCGTGCACTCTAAGGTCCTCTGGGAAAAATCTGCAGCCTAAAAAATCTAGATTGGCTGCAGTAACCCAGAGGGCCTTCTCGACTGCCACCCCTAGGTTATGGAATGACCTGCTGGAGGGGATCCATCACATCGCCACCATAACAGCCTTTAAAAAGGCACTTAAGACAGATCTCTTCCAGCAGGCCTTCCCACAACAGCCCCCTCCCTGTGTATTTGCTTTTTATGCAACTTCTATATTATTGTTTTTTATTGTATTCTTTTACTTTTATGCTTGTAACCTGGCTTGATTCCCTTTGGAAATAGGCAGGCTAGAAATAAATCTTATTATTATTATTATTTAGGTCCTTTACACATTTCCCCAGGTCTGTGTGTCCACGCATG
Organism: Phrynosoma blainvillii; assembly: GCA_026167975.1. Classification (NCBI taxonomy): domain Eukaryota; kingdom Metazoa; phylum Chordata; class Lepidosauria; order Squamata; family Phrynosomatidae; genus Phrynosoma; species Phrynosoma blainvillii. The sequence goes on along the minus strand of JANUYF010000007.1, from coordinate 15,522,279 downwards.
AGAAGTTCACTTAAAGATCATCATGGCCTGTCCAAATTCATGCTCTTTGGCTTCTCTGTAACTGCTTTTATAATATAACAAAATATTTGTACCCCAAAATAATGCAGGGTATGCAGGTTGTAATAATAATGGTTTTCCTTCTTTTTCACTTGGATAGTATGGGTCTTGTTATGGAAGTGAAGACATCGGTGATGGCAAACAAAACCACCCCATTATGTGCAGGAGCTGTAAATGTTCCTTACGGGCACGTGATTGGCAATGAGAAATGGAAAGGCTCACAGATTGCCCAAGGCTTACAAGGTAAATGTATGAATGAGAAAAGTACATTTTTGAACATGTAACATTTCTGTACTACAAATGAAATAAGCTGCTAGTTTGATGCCTCAGGGGGCTGACCTTTGGTCCTTATTAGTACCTTTTATTCCAATCCAGTTATGAAACAACTATACCTGGAACCTTTGGGATGTTTTTTTTTTTTTTAATAATAATAAATTTTATTTATAGCCTGCCCCTCTGCGGAGCAATCGGGGCGGGTTACATCAATTAAAAAACAGAAGATACAGAAATTAAAAACAATCACATACCCATCCAACCCTCCCACCCCTTAAAACAGTATTAAACTAATTATTAGTTAAAATAACATGCTCCAAAGACAACAAAATAAATAACAATGCAACAAATACAACATGAGCAGCAGGGGGAAGGGCAATATAGCTGTCTCCTGGAGCCGGAAGTTATTCCGGGAAGGCCTGCCGAAAGAGATCCGTCTTTAATGCTTTCTTGAAAGCCGCAAGAGTGGTGATATGACGGATCTCCTCCAGCAGGCCATTCCAGAGTCTGGGAGCGGTCACAGAGAAAGTCCTCTGGGAGGTCTGAGACAGCCTAGTTTTTACTGGCTGCAACAGATTCCTCCCAGAGGACCGAAGGGCGCGGGGAGGATCATACGGGAAGAGGCGGTCCCTGAGATAAGATGGACCCAAGCCATGTAGGGCTTTAAAGGTTAAAACCAACACCTTGTACTGTGCCCGGAAACTAATTGGCAGCCAGTGGAGGGATTTAAGCACTGGTGTTATGTGCTCCCTCCTTGATGTTCCAGTAATTAGCCTGGCTGCCATGTTTTGCACTAATTGTAGTTTCCGAGTTAGGCACAAGGGTAGCCCCATGTAGAGTGCATTGCAGTAATCTAATCGTGAGGTTACCAGGGCGTATACTACAGTTTCCAGATCCCTCATGTCCAGATAAGGGCGCAGTTGGCGTATCAGCCAAAGCTGATAACAGGCACTCCTGACCACCGCATTCACCTGACTAGTCATGTGAAGCGATGAGTCAAGGAGCACCCCCAAACTGCGAACACAGTCCTTTACGGAGAGTGTGACCCCGTCCAGGACTGGAGACTGTATTCCCAAACCTGGTTTCGGGCCTGTGACTGTGAGTACCTCCGTTTTGTCTGGATTTAGCTTCAATCTATTTTTCCTCATCCAATCCATTACCGCTCTAAGACATTCATTAAGAGGAGAGACGCCATCTGAAGTCTGAGACAATGATCTGGTCATGGAGAGATATATCTAGGTGTCGTCAGCGTACTGAAGACACCGAGCTCCATGCCTCCGAATGATCTCTCCCAGCGGTCTCATGTAGATATTAAATAACATCGGGGACAGGATAGCGCCCTGAGGGACGCCACAATTAAGCTCTATTTTGGACGAGCAACTGTCCCCGAGCCTCACCCTCTGAGATCTGCCCGAGAGAAAGGAACGGAACCACTGCAAAGCAGTGCCTCCGATTCCCAGCTCTCTCAGGCGATCCAAGAGGATGGCATGATCTATGGTGTCAAAAGCTGCAGAGAGATCCAAGAGCACTAACAGGGTCACACTACCCCTGTCGATACTCAGGCGGAGGTCATCGGTCAGAGCAACCATGGCAGTCTCCACTCCAAATCCTGTCCTGAAGCCGGTTTGAAATGGATCAAGATAATCGGTTTCATCCAAGACTGCCTGGAGTTGGGAAGCAACTGCCCTCTCGATCACCTTGCTAAGAAAAGGAAGCAAGGAGACTGGTCTATAGTTGTTTCTGTCCAGGGGATCTAGGGAAAGTTTTTTCAGGAGAGGCCTAACCGCCGCCTCCTTTAAACAGGATGGTACAATGCCTTCCCTGAAGGACGCATTGATCGTATCCCGAAGGAATACTCTCAACGCGCCCCCTCCCTGGACGACCAGCCAAGATGGACAAGGATCGAGGGGGCAAGTCGTCTTCCTTACCTCTCCAAGCAGCTTGTCCACGTCATCGGTACTCACAGATTGGAGCTGATCCAGTAAATTGCCATCAACGGAGTTACTGGAAGCCTCATCTACAGATTCTGCCAAAACACTGGCGTCTAAGTCCGCTCTTATCCGAGAGATTTTATCTGCAAAGTAGATATTAAATGCCTCACAGCAGGCCGTCGTTGGGTTCAGTAGGGGATTAGTTTAAATAAAATCAACATCCCAAAGGTTCACAAGAGGAAAGGATTGGGAACCTTTGGGATGTTTTATTAAGTGAAGTTGTTTTGTGTTAGAAGTGGAACTGATACTCCTAAGGCAGTGGTGGTGAATCTATGGCACGCATGCCAGAGAGGGCATTTGCGCCATCACCCCAGCACAGAGTTCGCCAGAGTTGGTTACTAGAAAGCCAGAGGGATGCGGCACTTTGCAATAAATAGGTGAGTTTTGGTTGCAGTTTGGGCACTGGCTGTCTGAAAGGTTCACCATCACTGTCCTAAGGTATCATAAATACTCCTAAGATATCATATCTTTTCATAAAATGTTCACTTGGAAGAACACGATTGTTCCATCTTGTTGTTGCTGTTATTATTATTTAAAATATTTCTATCCTACCCTATCTCACGTAATCTCAGAAGAGCATGCAAATAAATTCATTTAATCGTTTTTAATTTCTAACTAATTTAAACTATCAAAAATCATTTAAATAGAGTAAAGCATGATAAACAATTTTAAAAGTTAAAATAGTTTAAAACCATGCATATGTACATTCTGGAAGAAATCCATTAGATTCCAAAGGCTGTAATAAAAAGCCATATATTAACTTCGTGGCAGCATCAGCACTGATTGGTCCTGCAAAGGGAGGGCATACTAAAAGGAGAGTGTCACAGCAGGGAAGGCCTATAGAGAAAGAGGTGCTCCTTCTTATATTATGATCCCAGTCCATTTAGAGCCTTGAACCCCATCACAAGCATCTTCAGTTCAGATCAGATATGCATAATTAGCTGATACAATTCATTTAAGACCAGTGTTATATGATGTCTACATAGAACTCTGGCCAGCTATCAAATTGCTGCATTTCACATTAGCTGCAGCTTTTGAGTCATCTTCATCTTCAACCCTATATTCACCACATTATAACAGTATGATTGGTAGGTGACCAGTCCATGAAATTCTGTGGCCAGCTTATCTCTGTCCAGGAAAGGCCATAGCTTGTGGACCAGTCAAAGCACTCAAGCAGTCCTGGACATGAAGTCCACCTGACCCTCCAGTGACAAACAGGGAGGCAGGAGTACTTCCATGCTACGCACCTGATCCCTGTTAGATAGAGATATTAGTTGTGTTTGGATGATTATGGGCCAAAACACACTGCAGAAATAATCCAGTTTGAGACCACTTTTAACTGCCCTGGCTCAGTATAGGGAATTCTGGGGACTATAGTTTTGAGAGACATTTAGCCTTCTCTGTCAGAGAGCTCTGGCGCCAAAACAAACTACAATTCCCAGGATTCCCTAGCACTCAGCCAGGGCAGATAAAGCAGTCTCAAACTGGATTGTTTCTGCAGTGTCTTGGACCAATGTCTACTTTCTTGTTTCACTGATTTATGTTAACCAGGAAAGTATGTTTAGTGGATAATGAATAGACCTCAATGGATAAAATATATTGGCTTATTCTGAAATTATTGGCCATAGTTTCCTGGGTCTGGAAAAAAAAGGAAATCTGGTTTGTTTGCTTACCCAGGCAAAGATGCTGCATGCATGGCCACATAAGTAATTTATATCTTAACTTATTAATTTGAGGTATAATAATTGGAACAGTGATTTTCAAAGAACTATGCATTTTTACAGGAGATTCCTCTCATTATCATAGCAAATAGGTTTCCATGATTTTCATGTAAAAAAACAGTATAGTGAGCCAGGTTTTTAAAGCATGCTACAATATTTTTATATGCAAACTTACTCAAGAGACAGTTGTCCTAAATATACTTGGAAGTAAACTTTATTAAAATCATTGAGTTTTCTTTTGCATAAATATTTAGCTGTTAGACATTTTACTTAAATACATATTGGTTGCTTGCTATAGTTCTGCTATTAATAAAATCTGCTTGGTCCTCATGTTTGAAGGGAAGGTTAAGCTCATTTTAGAAGATGGCCTGGGTGTTGTGGACTTCCATCTTTCAAACAGATCCTGTGTCCTCTATATTTCTGAAGCAGACCTTGTAGCAGGGAATGGCTTCAAAAGAAGACTTGCTTGTTTTAGAAATGTAAGTATGGAATGAAGTATTATTTAGAGCATTTATAGCCTGCCCTTCAGCCAAAGAAGTATGTTTAGCTTATCTTCTCATTTGAAGAAGAACTCACACTGGCAAGAAAGTAGAACTAGTTTTACCACAGTTCAGAAATAAAAGACCTATTCCTTTGTGCTCTGTAAAGAATCATGCACATTGTGGATTATATAAATAATAACAAGAATGACAAGAATATCCAAGAAAGAGCCATAGAGCATGAAAGATAAACAGATATATTATGCTATGAGCTTTTCTGGATTACAGTCCACTTCCTTAGATGCAAGGACTTTAATCTTATAAATTCAGGTATATATGCTTTTGAGGACGGGATATTAATAGTGACAATTGTTTTATTAACACTTGCTATTTACAAAACTGGTAATAAATAAGAAAGTTAACACATCTGGTATAATAAGCATCTATTGTCCAATGTAAACCTAGGCTCAGCAGTTTGTCACAGTGATCTATCTTTGAAGGTCAGGTTAAACTTTGAAAACAACCCTGCATATAGGCTTTATTATATATATCATATATATCATAAGATGGGCCTTTGTAAGGAGTGAGGAACTGCATAAGCTTACTGGGTTACATAATAAACATATAAAAAGTACAGGTTAAATCTCCCTTATCCAAAATATTTTGGACCAGAAGTCTTTTGGATTTCAGAGTTTTTCAGATTTTTGAATATTTTCATACATTTTGGGGGGATGCAGAGGATCGGGGCTGTTGCTGCCACACACAGCGGCCCCAATTCTCCCGTTTCCCACCTCTTAAAAGAGCAGCAAAATGCTGCTCCTATTAGAGGTGGCAAAAGGCCACCCCAAGAGCCAGCGCACGGCTCTTCTCTGCTACGCTGGGAGGACATCCTGACACCATGCGTAAGGGCATGTGGCATCAGGACATCTTTGGGGAGGGGTTGGGGCGGCCGGCGTGCGGCTGCCCCTCCCCTTCCCTGCCTCCCAACACGCCGTAAAGGGCCCGTCTGCAGAGACCCATAGTTAGATTAGATGGGATCCTTAAAAACATGAAATTCATTTATATTTCGTATACACCTTATACATATACAGCCCCCCCCCCCCGTTTTCGCCGATGTCCCTCACACGTTGTATGCAGCAAACGGAGGGGGGGTGCACCGCCATTGACGCCAATGGGGCTTGAATATTTGCGATTTTCCATTTTCTCAGTGGGGTCCAATGGATCCCTAGCAAAAACAGAGGGGCGACTGTAGTCTGAATTTTATACACAATATTTTTAATAATTTCATGTATGAAACAAAGTTTGTGTATATTGAAACATCAGAAAGCAAAAGTGTCACTATCTCAGCCACCTATGTGAACAGTTTTGGAATTTGGAATATTTCAAATTTTGGAATTCCAGATAAGGGAGACTCAGGGCCTTGGCAGACAGCTAATAGAGCCGTCCTCGGCGCAAGGAAGGGGAGGGGCAGCCGCACGCTCGGCGCCCCTTCCTCCTCCCGAGGTCGTCCTCGGAGCCGCCGGCCCTCCGCACAGCCGGCGCTCCGAGGACAACCTTCCGCCGCAGCGTCCAGACACGCTGCAGCAGAAGGGTCGCCAAAAGTGTGCCGCAAGCTTTTGCGGCGCACTTTCGGCGACATATGAAAGGAGCGCTATTTTAGCCGACGGTGCACCGCGGGATCGAGGCATGAGGATGCCTCGGTCCCGCGGCGCACCTTCCCAGGGCGGCCCACGGCCTCCCGTCTGCCGAGACCCTCAGTCTATAGTATGAGGTCATCTGCTGACTCTTCCATAATATCAAGGAGAAATCCTTGACAATTTTTTGAAAGACTGGAAAATTTTCATTTCTTTTTTACAGTCATATTGGGGATATAGAACTGTTTTAGGTTATGTAAACTGAATTAGGATTGTTTATACAGTAGAAGCAAAAGATATACAATTGTTTAGAGGAAGTATTACTGTAACCATAGTTCAGGGAAGAGTGAAGTCAGTGGGGTACAGGTGTAGTTGTTAGATTTGTTGTTATGTTTTGAAATGTTATATTTTGTTTGTAGTATATATGTAGCTTTATATTTATGTATAAAATTTATTCATGTGATGCTTTTAGTTTTGTACATTTTCAAAAAATGATTATATATAAAAAAGATTCTTTGGTAATATAAATGTCCTGAATGGTGAAAGCTTAATACTGTATATTCTTAAGGGCAATGTTGATATTGGTCTGTTGTTTACAACCTTGGAGGCTCAGCGAACCAAATAGTAAATTCTGTCTCAGGCTGTCTGGGATGGGGGACCAACAAATATCCCTCTTCCCCCCCCCCCCCCCCCCCCCCCCCCCCGTGCCAGGATTTAGCACTAAGTTTGTGCCCACCGGGTACAATTGTTTCTTTTTTCCCCTGGAAATTTGCCAGGGATCAGCAATAGTCCAGGGAACACCACCTTATGTACCTCTGCTCTACAAAACTCTGGCTAGATACAGATTGAAAAACATAATGTAAAGAACCTTCAATCTTCTTCAGAGAGATAGGGATGTAGGAGACGTATCTGTTTCAAGAGGCACCATTTATAGTTTCAAGAGGTACCATTTATTCCTGTTGTTGTCTTCATGGTTCAAGGCATGCAGTCTTCAAGGAATTGTTATAGTTGAAAAAACTCCAATAAGTGATCAGTACTTCCCAACAGTGCAGAAATTTGTCGTCCTAGAACTTGGAATGACATTACTTCCAGTAGCCAACCAGGGAGAAGCAGCACAACTTATTATCCAGCTAGTAAGTAACTTCTAAAGCTGTCTGTACTACTAAAATGACTACTGATTGAATTTGTGTTGTTTGATTGGATCATGAAGGACATGGGAGTTGAATGAAATGAATAGATAAGGAACTGATTTACTGAGCACTTCAACAAATGCATGGCTGTGTTCCCATTCCCAGCTTTGGCTTCAGATGGTGTGCAGCACTTTCAAATTGCTAATCCTTGTTGTTTTTCCTTGTTGCGTATGGAGCAGACATTGGAAACATTTTTAGGGCACTATATCTCTTGGAAGTCCCCAGCCAGCATAATCTATAGAAGAAACTTTTACAAAGCTTGAGTTCCCTGGTGTGTTCTTTGTTTTACTTGCAATAAAGAGCTGAAACCACCAACGATCAAAAGCTGAAAGGGCAGAGACGAGAACTCAGTGAACCCAAATTCACCCTTTCAAAATATTGTGGTAGCTCCAATTCAGATGGCTTTAAGGAAGATTCAGCTAGTTAGTGGAGAACAGGTCTATCAGAAGATGTCAGAAGCAAACATTAAAGGATGAGTATTGCCATCGTGTCCAGTTATGAGCAACCAAAGATATGAGTTTGTCCTCCCCTCTATTTTCCTTTTATTGGCAGGTAGAGATCTTTTTATTGAAACACCCCTTTGGTGATTAACTGAGTATACTGAAGGGTTGTCTTTTTGGAGGGGGGTATGTATGCTTTTATCTTTATTATGCTTTTTAAATTGTTTTATACAGTTTTGAATTATTGGTGTTCTAGATAGCTAATTTTTAAAAAAAAACTTTTAAGTGAGGTTTTTGTGTGTGTGTCCTGTTTTATCTTAAAGTTTAAACAAAACTTGAGTTACATGTTATGCTGAGCTGCTTTTTTTAATGTGTAATATGTATTTCATGTGTTTTTAATTGTGTTTCCAGTTAATGTAAGAGTGGTGTTTGGACTGATAGTTTAATGCTTTTTTTAACTTCTGTACTCCAAACTGTTTTAACTTTTATATAGCAAGCTGTTTTGGGTCCTGTTTGGGAAAAAGCTTGGATACAAATCAAATAAATACATAATAAATAAATGTTAGGAGAAAGGCAAGAAAGCCAGCAAACAAGAATAGATGAATGGTAGGGCATCTGTTTTGCATGCCAGAAGTCCCATACAAAAAATAATTCTGTCTGAAATTGTAGAGAACTGCAAGCAGGAACATCCCACTTTCTAGAAGAAGTGGGAGTACACTGACTTGACCATTCACTATGCTGGCTGGTGTTGATGGGCATTGGAAATATCTAGAGGTCCCATATTCCCTTTTTCTTATGTAGACAATACTCAGATAGATAGAACTGCTGTCTGCTGAGTTGGTCTATTTGTTTATACAGCTAGTGATGGAGATGGACCCCAGCTTAATCCAGCAATTGTTAAAAGCGTATCCTTGTAACCCAATGAGATCATTGGTATTGTGATCCACTAGAGGGTGCTCAGACTACAATTTGTTTTTTGTTTCAGCTATGTGAACAAATTAAAGATGGAGCCAGCAACCTCTTCCTTATGAAGAAATGCCCCAAGCTCTTAGAGGCGTCTGTGTTCCAAACAGTTCAGCAGATTCCAGGAGTTGGAAAAACAAAAGCTTTGCTTCTTCTGGAACATTTTGGAAACCTCCATCAGCTCTGTAATGCATCTGTTCCAGAACTTGAATTGGTAGTTGGTCACTCACTGGCTCAACAAATCCATGCCTTCTTCACACAAACAAAGTAATCTCATATTATTGGCATCAGAGACAAGCATCTTGGAGGGGGTACCTCCCAGATGAGACGACTTCTTAATTGACTTCTTTTCAAAACATAATTGGATTTCTTACAAGACACCTGTGGAAGATCTCAAGTTACAACTGATGAGCAAAATAAGCTCTGCCTTTTTCACTATGTATATATTTCTTCTTTGCAGATTTGACATTGATTTGAAGCTGGATTTGCTACCATTGGAGAAAACTACATGATACTAATTTCATGGATAATACTGAAAAATAATTGTTGAACACCTCTGAAGAGAATTGGCTATAACATCCCCTGGAAAAGAACCAAAGTTACATGTCCTGTATGCAGAACAATCATTAACTTTAAAAGTCCCAGTTCCAGGAATGTATCCAAAAGGATAGTTATACATTCTTGCATGCTACTAAACAATTAATAAATACTTAAATGTACAGCCATATAATCTTGATTTTTAGTGTATTGTTAAGTTCTGTTGGGCCTTTCCATAGTAATGGAGATAACAGTAGTGTTTGGGATGGAAATATGCATATAAGAATCAAGGGCACATACTGTGAATTAAGTGTAAATATGCTATTTGCCTGGTCTGAAATAAATGTTCAGTTCTTCAGATATCACATAGAAATCTTATAAAGGCCATTTCATCTTCAGATCAGTTTGCATACATATACACAGAAATCGGAAATTTAATTAATTAATTATATTGATGATAATTGATTATTGATTAAAAATAGAGATTAAATTCAAAATTATAAAATGGCCTTAGGACTCTTAAGACTATATTTTGCATGGTAGTAAGCAGTAAAAAGTTTTTTTCTTACATTTGGTCCAAGAAAAGCAAATAGTAGGTGCAGCTATTGTGCATCTTCTTAGCAATCTTGTGAGCTCGTTACATCTAGAACAGCACCTAGAATATTGATGGCGAACCTTTTATTGGCTAACTAAACTAAACTAAACTAAAAGGCCTTCCAGCACTGAGTTACCTAGTGCCGGGACTTTTTCCCTCCGTGGTGGGACTTCTTCCTCTCACCCTCACCGGCCTTCAGCTGCCTCTCCAGAGATAGCTGAAGGTCCGAGTGGGTGAGGGGGAAGAAAAGGAACAGGTGTGCACCTCTTCTTCCTCCTCCTCCCTACCCTCCGCTTGCCAGGAAAATGGATGCATACCATAGGTTTGCTAACACGGACCTAGATGCTTTTGAAATATGCACTTATTACATATAGGGTCTTATTAATCTCTGCTTCAGGAGAGTCACAGATCTTACATTGAAAGAATACAGGTCTATGCCAGTAAAGCAAAATATTTTGAGCCAGATACAGACCACTTGAAAGATTCTTCCAAAATACATCCAGAGATTTTTTTTTTCTTTCACTAGCCACTATTGTTATGACTTCCGTTTTGGTGGCCAAACGTACAGCTCTATGCTTTTTTAACATGCTGGAAGTAGTTGATGAAGCAAACTTCATTTCATTTGTTTCCCCAGTTTCTCTGTTTTTCTGTTCACACATGCACTATAAGGTATTCTAGAGGTAACTGCTGTTACTTTGCCTGTTGTAGAGAGGCACACGGAACTAGAGTAGGTTCAGCTGAGGCGTATCCCATTCTTTCCCAGCTCAAGTTTTATTGCACTGTTCACTGCAGACATGTTGATGTAACCTGGCAATTGAAAGTCTGTGTTCCTCCAGTCCTTGACCACCCTCCCAATGCTAACATTTAAAAAAAACCAAACTCACCTAGAGTGAAGACAAGGAAGAAAGGGGGGGGGCTGGATGAGCAGAAAAAGTCTGAAAAGGAGCTTCTTTGCCAGAGGTGTGCCCTATATAAGTCTTACTATAAAACTGATAAGATACCAGCTCAACTGAAAAGTTCTCCTGGATGAATACATTTGAATTTTTAATTTTACAGTGTGGTATGGGGAACATTGCTCATCTGAGTACTTTGACTTTCCTAATCTAAGAGAATGAATACAGTGCATATCCCTGGGCATGGTACAGAATAAACCTGCCATATGATTACTTCTTTAGAATGTTCCCTTTTCAAGTGATGTCAACAAAGAAATGTTCCAATGTAGTTTTGCTGTAGTAAAGGGAATTTCCAGATTCATATGTTGAGAAACTACATGAATGATTTATCATAGATCCCTAGAGGTCAACTTAAAGCAGCAGCCCTGTGGTACCCATAGCATGTCTACTGTTTTGAATCATTGTTCTAAACATGGTTGCAAACATAATTTGGCTATCAAATTATGTTTGCAGCCATGTTTAGAACAATGATACAAAACAATGCCAACACATCTGATAATCCTGATGAGGAATCTGTACTCAGGACAAGAGACTACTGTTAGAACTGAACATGGAGAAAGAGAATCGTTTCCAATTGGCAAAGGGGTCAGACAAGGATGCATCCTTGCACTCTTATCTTTCCAACTTGTATGCAGAACATATTATAAGAAAAGCAGGCCTGGACACAGAAGAAGGAGGAGTGAAAATAGAAGGAAGGAACATCAACAATCAGATATGCAGATGACACCGTACTATTAGCAGAAAGCAATGGAGACCTAAAGCAACTACTAAGAAAGATTAAGGAAGAAGGTGCAAAAGCAGGCCTACTGCTGGACATAAAACAAAAATAATGACCACGGAGAATGTAGACAAATTGAACCTAGATGATGAAGAAATAGAAGTGGTAAAAGAGTTCTCATAGATGGGATCAAACATTGATAGAAATGGGGATAACAGCCAGGAAATCAGAAGAACATTAAGAATGGGGAGGCCAGCTATGAAAGAACTAGAAAAGATTCTAAAATGCAAATATATAATAATAATAATAATAATAATAATAATAATAATAATAATATAAAATTTTATTTCTATCCCGCCCCTCTGCAAAGCAATTGGGGCGGCTAACAACAAGTAAAACTCAATAAAATACATCCAACCCCCCAAAACCCCGCCCACACCTTTAAAAAGTATTAAACTAGGACAGTTTAAAACATTACAATAATATAACACAATCAGCAGCAGCATGGAAGGGAGAAATTTGCTAAGCTCTTTGGGCCGGGATAGTTAGTCAAGAAAAGCCTGCCGGAAGAGATCCGTGTTGACAGCCCTTTTAAAGCTGTCTAAGGTAGTAATAAGATGGATCTCATCCGGCAGGCCACTCCATAATCTGGGAGCGGTGGCAGAGAAGGCCCTCTGGGAGGTCGCCGACAGCCTCGTTTTCATAGGCTATAGAAATTCCTCCCAGAGGACTGGAGTGCGCGGGGTGGATCATAGGAAAGGAGGCGGTCCCGAAGAGAGGTTGGACCCAAGCCATGTACAACTCAACACAAAAGCTAGAATCATACAAACCATTGTTTTCCCTATTACCATGTTTGGATATGAGAGCTGGACAGTGAAGAAAGTGGAGGGGAAGAAAATAAATTCATCTGAGATGTGGTGCTGGAGAAGAGTGCTGAGGATCCCGTGGATGGACAAAAAGACAAACAAATGGGATCAAATCAGAGATCTCCCTGGAAGCCAAGATGACAAAAAGTAGGCTGTTGTTCTTCGGCCACATCATGAAAAGGGAGGACTCATTGGAAAAAAACAATAATGCTAGGTGGACGGACTCTGTTAAAGATGTCATGGGTATGAATTTTCAGGAACTGAGCAGAGCAGTAGAGAACAGGGAGTCTTGGAGATGTCTCATCCACAAGGTTACCATGGGTCAATATCAACTTGAAGGCAGTTAACAAAAAAGAAGTAGCTTCACTTGTTTCTGACATAGCAGATAGCTGCCAATTTTTATTTGAAGTTGCTTTGATTTTGAGTTCCTGCATGGCAGGGGGTTGGACTGGATGGCCCTTGTGGTCTCTTCCAACTCTGTGATTCTAAGTTACCTATCATTATAAGCTGGTACTATCACATAAGTAATGGAAGATCCAAAGAACTGTCCAGCTAGTTCTGTGTGCCCAAGGAGGTTTTCTATCACATTTCTCAAACAAAGTAAAATCAGCATGTGAGGAATTTCCCTGAATACTCAGCCACATTGTTGAAGTTTTCCTGATAACAAACATTAGTCTACACTTTAATAAATACATTGTTCTTGTGTGCCTTCAAGATGTTTCTGACATATGGTGACCCTATAGTGGACCTATCGTGGGGTTTTGTCAAGATTTATTCAGAGGAAGTTTGCCATTGACTTCCTCTGAGGCTCAGAAAAAGTGTCTTGCTCAAAGTCATGTAGTGGGTTTCCGTGGCTGAGCAGGGATTCAAACTGTCTTGTGGAGACCCAGCATTCAAACCCAGCACTCAAACTGTTTTTGATTACATAGCAGGAACCAAATCCTTACATTTGGTTTTTAGCTGCAATTCACATCCCCCTTTTGGAGGCATTGACACAATGGACGTTTTCACACGGGGTTTTAGGAGGACTCAATCCTACCTCCGTCCGGCCCCACTCCGGCTCCATTTCCAGCGTGTTCACACACGCACGGTGGCAAACCCCGCCCCTTCCGGTGCCATCCCTGCGTCCGTCCGGCTTCTTGCTCCGTGTGTTCAGACGCACGGAGCCGTAAGTCCGGCCTCACTCCAGCCAAACGACCTGTAACTCCGGCTTCTGCGGCTTAAAGGTAATTCCGGGTGTCAAAAGAAATTAGCCTGCCGGCGGCGGAGCCATTCCGGAATCGGCGGCACGACCCGTTCCGGAATGGCTCCACCCAGCTTTAGGGAGGGTAGTGTGAAAACGTCCAATGTTGATTTTCAATCCCTGTAGTTAAACCAGTACTCATCCTATCTTCTGCCTTGAGTAGCAGTTTGTATTTATGAATAATCATCTGTTGCTTGGTATGAACCTATATCAGTGGAAGCAGGGCTGGAGAGCCTGTGGCCCTCAAGATTTTTGGACTGTAACCCGATAATTCCTCATTATTGCCCATACTGGCCGAGACATCTGGGAGCTGATGTTTAAAGTATCTGAAGTTTCCTTATCTCTGCATTAAAGTCATTGGTCAAATGACCATTCTCCCCAATACAGGCAAGTGAATTGTGAATAATTGTTTTTAAGATTTCTTTGAATAACTTGGCTGATTCAATATATGAAGACTCTTGCTTTCATTTAGTTTTCAATCATTTGTTTGAATGAATCAATTATCTGAAATGGCCTCTTGAAACCAAGAGCATGAATCATTTTTTTCCAGAGCAAATCCTTACCCATTGCTTTCACATCAACTTTTCTTATTCATTGCTGCCTGATACCTGGTCTGCCAGCCTTTTGCTTTATGTAAATCATAGTTTCAGGGGATGTAGAAGAAAACCTGTTGTTTGAGTAGAACCTGTAAATTATAGTTTCACAGGATGCCCAGAGGGCTGGCTGTTCAACCAACATGCATAGGAATATTGGCATTTATGATTCAGACTTCCTTGCTTGCCAGAAGCATTCTGTACAACTTCCAGCAGAGTCATGCTTTTTGGAATTCAAAGGTTATATAACCTGACCACCTCAGGCAAGAAGCATGCACACTTAAGGGGAAGTGAAAGTGATACATCAGCCTTTGCATTTTACTTCTTATGTTCAAGTTTCAAAACATCCTTGTACTAGGAGCTGTATCAGTTATGGATGAATATAACAATTTCAGTTTTGAGACCTTGTTTGTCATCACGAACAGGAAGCACCATCACTCCTGCAGAGGAAAGCACCACTATCACTCCTGCAGCGAGACCTGCTCCATTATCCTGATGAGCAACTGATGAGGATTTTCTTTTCAGTATATTAGCATATTATTATTTTAGTATATTATAGTTTTGTGTTTTATTGTTTTGTTCCAGGTTGTATATGGTTTATTTTCCGCCCTTTGGTGAAAAGGGAGTTATAAATCATCATCATCATCATCATCATCATCATCATCATCATCATTACAGGCACTCAACTCTGTAAGTTATCTGTTAGTGCTCTGGAAACAAAGCTTCATTTTGTATACTGTATACTTCATTTTGTATACTGTACCCCCTTTTTTTCTTATCAGGGAAAAAAAGAAAAGAAAAGGCAGACTAAGGGGCTCTACAGACGGCCCCAAAGGGGTGGCTCCATGCCACCCCTGGGAGTGCCAGATCAGGGCCGTAGCAACCACACGCTGCAGCCCTGATCCAGCACTTTGTCACTACAAAAAGAGAGTGTTTTTAAAAAGCCGTGTCTAAATGCTGTGCCAAGGGAGCGCCCTGACGCTGCCTTCCATCTGTTTGGGCAGGCGGCGTGAGGATGACATGGGAGGGGAGACGGGGCGGTCACCACGCCCGACTCCACCCCCAGGCTGGCCCTTTTGGCCAGTCTGTACAGGCCCTCCATGATGCCTTTTCATTTTTAGCATAAGGATCCATCAGTCTAACACCATACAAAAAACACAATCCTATAAAAATTTACTCAGAAGAATTATTATTAAAGTTAGTCTGACCATCAGGTGGGTTTTCATAGAACTGCAGTCTAAAAATTGATGTATGTCATTGTTTTGTGGTCCTTTGGAATAAAATAATCTGGAAAGACATCAAATTCTGATGTGAATAAAATTGTTCATAATTTAATATAACACCTTCAGATGCCCCTCATTTAAATGAAAGCTTCAACACACTTGTGCATATTCATCTCTATTATACTGTTCCTTCTGTGTGTCCCTTAAAACTGAGTGTTAGATCAAAACCATTATGGCAAAACCCTTTATTGTCTTATGAAGTTATGTAATGTGCTGTTCATATTCTTTATTCTACATATAATGAAATAATCATTAAATCTTTTATGATCTTTGAGGACATAGCCAAATATGGGTTCTAAATCTTTACACACATACTAATGTTGCTCTCATCCTCTGATGTTCTAGTGCCAGCACTGGGTGCATCTAAACCTAAGCCTCTATAGCAGAACATGGGTTGGAGGGCTGTGGGTTTCCAGATGTTAGAATATGACTCCCATCCCTAGTCATTAGGTATGATGGCTGAATGTCTCTGGAGCTAGTATTTAGCAACATCTTAGAGATTCAGATGTCCATACACTAGGAAATTATCTAGGTGTTTAAAAATACTCTTAAAGTAAAAGAAAGAGAGAGAGAAACCAAGGTATGCATGCATAAAAAGGACATTCAGTGAAAATGACTGAAATTCTTCTCCCACCTTTGGCTTTTCACAAGTCATGAAGGGTAAAAATCATTCAGGCAGTCTTGTATTCTATGCAAGATAAAAGATCCTCTCAGGTGCACATACTTCTCCATGATAGTTCAGTTGTGGTCACCATTTAGATTAGAGTTTCTAGGTAACCAAAATGTCTATTTACAGAGGTGTGGTGATTTAGGTCATAGATCAACCACCCAGTATTTTCTCAACAATTGTGGCTGATTGATATGAAGTGCATATTACATTTTCGAATTGGTGAACTAGGTTCCAAATGTCAAATGCTTGAGGCATGACTAATGTCTTGGCCATGTTAATCTTCAAGGTGCCCAAGGACTCTGAATGTTCTGGATGCTGACAGAATAACCTTTGGAGTGTGAGTGTACATTTTGCAACATAACATTGCAAAATCTCCAGGGTTGCAGAAATATGGACAAAGTATTTTTGTACATTTGTCTTACACAATTGAGAATACTTGAGGGGAGAGGGACGGGGCTCTCTCCTGCTTTGATAGCTTCCCAAGTGGAAGAGTTGAATTTTTCCTCCTTTTGCTAACAGGGCCATCCTACAATCCAGGGGAAGGAAGAATCTGTCATAGAGGCTTGTGGTGGCCACAATGGTAGTGGTTTTGTCCTTTCCACATTCCCCAATCTCTTTTTGTATTTTTGTTTCTGCTACATTTCCCCTCTCATTAATGATAATGGAAGAAAAGTAAACTTGTAGGACTTTTCCAGAGTGATCTAAAGTCACTTGAGTTCTCATAGTTTAACTTCTTAGATTTTGCCAGTTTGCGTTTGTTCATTCTTTTGGGGAGCTATTTGTAATTATTTATTGGATCTACATTACGACTCTTCCAAAGGATTTTTATCAAAAGAGGGTGGTGGTTTGTTCAGGTGGTCCTATGGCAATTTTTCTCTTCCCCCCCCCCCCCCCCCGCTAATTTCTTCCCTAGAGTTAGAGTGTAAAAGAGCCATTTCACTGATGTACTAATGCAATACTGCACTTATGACACTAAGCAAAAAAATAAATAAATAGAAAAAAGAATATACTTCCCCTCCCTGATTTGTTTCAGAATTAAAAAGAAACTCATTTGAGGGTGGGAATAAAATGTTGCAGGTGGTGTAGGGAATTGCCAAAATATAGTCCAAGACAATAAAAACATTGCTTGGATATTTAAGAAAAGAAAAGAAAAATGCAGCGAATACTGCAACTTCCTGAAACATTTGCCCTTTCAAGAAAACCCATTATTGCTTTTTGGGGAGGGGAGACAGTAATTCCCTCAGCTATAGGATTCTGATAGCTTTATTCTCTCCCCACCTCCGGCACGAAAAGGACTATTTTCCCAACTCTGGAGAAAATTGCACCATTTACAGGGCAGGTGTGCATTTTTTCGGAGGTCAGAAGAACAGAAAGGCTTGGAATCCAGTAAATCCAAGTCTTCTTTGGAAATGCCCTTCCCCCTTCCCCTTGCTGTTGAGAGGAGCCCTGAGGGCGGTGGGGGTTTTCTGCAAAGGGTGCCTTCTGCAGACAAGACTTCCCTCTGCATAAATCTCTGAGGTGGGAACAGATTTTGATCTTATGAAGGCGAGGCAGCACTGCCTCAAACAATGACAGATACAATGCCCTCAAAAGAGTTTAATCACAAGGAGTTGTGCAAAATCACCCCAGATCAAATGAAAAGTGAAGGACCAGTATTTCTGCGGGTGATGGTGACTGCAATGGGAGGGTGATTTTGTTTATTCCAGATTGCTTTATTACATAAGAGGTACTACAGCCAAGGTTCTGCTCATTAGATTGCAACTGGCAATAAGGTTTCTTGCAACAGCAAAATAAGCAGTACCTACTGTGGCATGATTTGATTGTATACACTTATGGTAAGCTTTCCATGTACCTCCCCTCTAGACTAGTGTCTTTTCTAATGTTACATCTATTTGGTTTTGCTGTCCCTTGTATATATTTAAATATCTTCATTTACCATTCCAAGTGCTATGCCCATTAATTAATTTAAAGGGCTGGCCTGTTCCAATAGATTAAGGAAACCAGGAATATGAGCAATTAAGAGCAAGGGCTGTTTACTGCTAATGAAGTTAACGACTTATCTTCCAATCTGTCCCAGTCTTTACTGGCATATGTGAAATGGTCCCACACAGATCTTTTTGCAAGCAACAGATTCGTGTTGTTGTTGTTGATTGCCATCAAGTCAATTTTGATTTATGGTGACCCTATGAATAAGAGATCTCCAAGTCACCCAATCCTCAACAGACCTGCTCTGGTCTTGCAGACTCAGGGCCATGGCCACCTTGATTTAATCTATCCTTCTGTAATGTCATCTTCCTCTTTTCCTACCTTCTATCTTACCCATCATTATTGTTTTTTCTAGTGAGTCATGTCTTCTCATAATATGGCAAAAGTGCAACTGTCTTAGTTTAGTCATCTTGGCTTCTAGGGAGAGTTTGGACTTGAATTGCTTTAGGATGCATTCATTGGTCTTTTTAGCAGTCTGCAGTATCTGTAGACTTCTCCTTCAGCACCACATTTCAGGGTTAATATTCCTCCTATCAGCTTTTTTCACTGTCCAGCTTTCACAACCATACATAGAAATTGGAAATATAATGGCATGGACAATCCTAACTTTAGTATTTAATGATATATCTTTACACTACAGGATCTTGTCTAGTTCCTTCTTAGCTGCCCTTCCATGTCCTAAATGATCTTCTGATTTCTTGACTGCAGTCTCAATTCTGATTGATGACTGAGCCAAGGTATGGAAAATCTTTAAATATTTAAATGTCTCAGTTATCTACTTTAAATTATGCAAATCATCTCCTGTCATTAGTTTTGTTTTCTTTGCACTTTCTTTCTTGACTTTCTTCAGTAATCATTCCAAATCTTTGCTATTTTCTGCTAGTAGTATGATGTCATCTATGTATCTTAAATTTTTGATGTTCCTTCCTCCAGTTTTCATGCATCCTTCCTCTAAGTGTAATTATTGCAATGTTTATGTGCTCCATTTCTTGTTTTACAAAGAAGACTATTGCAAAGCTAAAATAAAACGGTTTACCTGAACCAAATTCAATCTTAAATTGGGCTGCATCCAGACCATATCACAGTGATTTTGCCACCGAAATCACTGCCCAAATACAGCCCGGGTCCATCCCTGCTCCCAGGCACCTCTTTTCAAAACCAAGAGTTTTCAGGCTTGAAAAATGGCCACTGGAGTATCCTGGAAGCAGGGATGGACCTGGGCTGCATTCGGGCAGCAATTTTGGCGGCAAAATTGCTGAGATAGGATCCGGATGCAGTCTGATTTAAGATTAAATTCGGTTCAGGTAAACCATTTTATTTAGCAATGTGAAAAGTTTCTATGTCTAGTTTTGCCCAATTCATGCATCTAACATTCCATGTTCCTATAATATGTATTGTGCAGCTTTGGGCTTTCCTTTTGCCTCTGAGCATGTCAACATCTGAATATTCTTTCAGCTTGAGTCCAGTTTGTTATTTGCCACAGCACTACTTGTAGTTGTCCTCTGCTCTACCCCAGTAGCTCATTGAATGCCACCCAACTATCTATTGCACTATCTTGTTTCATTTTGGATTGTTTCATCATGGTGTTTATGTGGTAAAAATCTTCAAAAGGAAGTTTACTGTGTCTCCCCCTGTGCAGTACCAACAAGTGCCACTGCTGCATTCTCTGGGAAAATCCTCTGCCCATGTCATGCCCCACTACCGCTGCTGCCTAGTAGCTGTTTGGCACATTTTGCCCGGCTCTTCAGCAAAAGCCTGTCTGACGTGGGAAGACCCTACCCACAGTACTGTTGCCATCAATATAGCCTCTTGCCTCATAGAAGCATGCAATCTCACCACCACAGAAAAATTGTGGCAATAGTTCATACAGACCTAAAAACCAAAGCAGATTTTTTTTAAAGGAAGGTGTGATAAAGTGGCTTTAGAAGCTGGCTATTTTACAGTTAAGGTGCAGCTTAACAGCTCATTGCCAGGCAAAAGACATAACAGGAAGATCGAAAACTAGCCCAGTTGTGTTTGATGGGAGGGGCTTCCTGGTAAGTGGTTTTTGGTTGCTTTTTAAAGCAGAGTTCAGTTGTAACAATTGGTCTAGTCTAATCTGGTTTGGTTGGTAGTTCTGCTAAGAGAGAGAGGAGAAAGTGTTGAGATAGCTGAAGAGCTCACACTGAGATGTGTGTCTAGAGCAGTGGCCCCCAAATTTTTTTAGGCTACTTCCTTGTCCTCTTGAGCAACAACCCTACCCCACTCCTAGTGCATATTTTTTGATATTATGTCTACTGTTCTACTGCAAATCCAGAATAACCAATCTCAGTCTCTGCTCTTTTTGTACCTAGTCACCTTGGGAGCAGCAACCAAGCAGCTGGCTGAGCAGCGAGAAACTTCTTGCTTCTGCCAGTCTTGCAGCAAAGGCTGGTGCAGGCAAAATGCTTCTTGGTCACTGCTTGACTGGCTACTCAGTCGCTGCTCCCTTTGCACCCTGTTATCCTGGGAGCAGCAACTGAGCAGCTGGCTGAGCAGCAACCGAAAAGCCTCTCCTCCATGCCAGCCTTGAAGCAAAGGCCAGTGTGGACAAAAGAACTCTTGGTTGCTGCTCAGCCAGCTGCCCAGTTGCTGCCCTTAGGGTGACCAGGTGCAAGGGATAAACATCTCCCCAGAGAGGAGGGACTCTCAGTCCTTCATCAGGGCAGAGAAAGGTGCAGCTGTTGTGTATGTAGGGGGTTCACAGAGACCACATGCTCTGGACTGGAGACTAGTGCGGACCAGGAAAGAGGGAGATTTTATCTACAGGAATTGCTCCAAGATAAAGAACTCTTTCCAATTATCAAGCACAGTTACTCCTTCCCCAGAGACATGTCTTCCCCACACAGCTTCAAGTATCCACTCCCCCCCCAACACACAAAAATGGTTTCTTCTGCTACCTCTTCTATCAGCCTGTCTGATGAAAGAAAGGAGCACCAGTACAACTCCAATCTGCTAGCCAAGTCCCAGCAAAGCTCACAAAGCTTAAGGGTCCCAAATTTGAAAACTCCTTTTTGCTGCCACTTCTCCTTTGGCACCAAGTGCTCTAACTCTTTGCTCCAATCTGTCCCAAAATGGTGCCGCTCCAAGCCACAGAAGTGATTCCCTGTGCTCAAGCCTCATGAGAGTTTCCCAATTGCCACAACTAGTGAAAGGCACCAATAAGGGAGTGAGCACACATGGGCAGACAGAATGGGAGACACCATCACACAAAATGATCAGAGAAGTTTTGTGGTGCTTTGGGGGACCCTGAAAAGAGGTTTCATACAATTCTCATCCCCACCATGGTCCTAAAGCAGGGGTCGGCAACCTACGGCCCGCGGGCCAGATCCGGCCCAGAGAGGCCTTGTTGCCGGCCCCGTTTTATTCCTGCCGCCGCCGCCGCCGCCGCCGCGGCACTACCGCCGCTTCAGGTTTTTTTGCCGGCTTCTCCGGCAACATAAAATGGCTGCCGGGTTGCTCTCGGCAAGCTCCGCCCCCTGTACAGTGTCATCCTTGCTGGCAGGGCAATGAGCTCGCTGCCTGAAGCCGCTTTCCTCGGCTTCCACGGGTGTCTCCCCTCCCTCTTCTTCGCAAGGGAGGGCTGAAGACACCCGTGGAAGCCGAGGAAAGCGGCTTCAGGCAGCGAGCTCATTGCCCTGCCAGCAAGGATCCTCTTCGGAAGCCTTTGCTTCGCCTCCTTGGCTTGCCTCCCTTGGGGAAAAGAGGAAGGACAGACAGCCAAGGAGGCGAAGCAAAGACTTCCGAAGAGGATCCTTGCTGGCAGGGCAATGAGCTCGCTGCCTGAAGCCGCTTTCCTCGGCTTCCACGGGTGTCTTCAGCCCTCCCTTGCGAAGAAGAGGGAGGGGAGACACCCATGGAAGCCGAGGAAAGCGGCTTCAGGCAGCGAACTCACTGCCCGGCCAGGATCCTCTTCTGAGGCGTTTCCTTCGCCTCCTTGGCTGTCCTCCCCTCTTTTCCCCAAGGGAGACAGCCAAGGAGGCGAAAGAAACGCCTCAGAAGAGGACCCTGGCCGGGCGCTCACCTCGCTCTC
Organism: Phrynosoma blainvillii; assembly: GCA_026167975.1. Lineage (NCBI taxonomy): Eukaryota > Metazoa > Chordata > Lepidosauria > Squamata > Phrynosomatidae > Phrynosoma > Phrynosoma blainvillii. The sequence continues at coordinate 15,500,036 of JANUYF010000007.1, read as the reverse complement.
CTGAGGCCAGTCTCCTTCACTTTCCACGGGTGTCCTCAGCCCTCCCTTGGGAAGAAGAGGGAGGGCTGAGGACACCCGTGGAAGTGAAGGAGACTGGCCTCAGGAGAGCGAGCTGAGCGCCCGGCCAGGATCCTCTTCTGAGGCGTTTCTTTCGCCTCCTTGGCTGTCTCCTTGGGGAAAAGAGGGGAGGACAGCCAAGGAGGCGAAGAGAGAGAGAGAGAGAGAGAGAGAGAGAGAGAATTTATTTATTTATTTAGGTGGGTTTTTTTGGGTTTTTTTGTGTTTTTTTGCGCTTCGGCCCACCAAGTGTCTGAGGGACAGCAACCCGGCCCAGGGCTGAAAAAGGTTGCCTACCCCTGTCCTAAAGGCTGCTGGTTCCCCTTGTCTTTCTTGCACACCAGTACTTTGACTGAAGGTCCCCTGCTGCCCCTTTTTAACCTCACCTAGAGGAAGGGAGTAATCTAAAGAATGGCTAGAGTCAGTCAAGTGTTTGATTATATTGTAACCATACTGAGCTTGAATCTGTTCTGGACCCTCCTTCATCAATATGAAAATCTGTGCATGCTCAAGTCCCCTTAAAAGTAATGGTGGTGTGGTGCACACGCACCCACTGGCTCAGTTGTGTGTACGTGCCACTGCTAACTAAAACAGGGGCTTGCTGTCCCCGGATGGTTAAATCCGTGGATGGCAAGTCTTCCAATAAGGAGGGTGGACTGTATTTTATTTGTTTCTCAAGAAAAGTTACTGTTTTATAGTGGTTGAGTCTGACTGAATTATTATAAACTACAAAGAAGAAAATACATGCTACCTACAATATTGAAGCTGGTTTATGGGGACATTTGGAACTCTAGCCCTTATATACTTAAGAATAGTATTAAAAAGGGTAAAATAGAGCAAGTGTGATGATAAGTCAGAAACTACTTGAAGGCACACAACAAGGCAGGAGTGCATGCTTGGAGGGGATTTTAAAACTACTTTCCTGTACCACTAATATAGAGGTGGGCTACCTGAAAACCTGATTGGCAAAACATGCAGCTAGAAAAAGTGCACCTTTTTATGCCATTCCTCCTGCCCCCAAACTACATGAACCTTTGCCTTTCCTGGTTATCTGGCCTTGCAGTTTAAAGGAGAGGACAATCCATCTGATTTGTTTTCCCTAACTCCGCATTCTTTAATATCAGACATCGCCTTTGTATAAAGTTGCCTGTACTGAAACCATCCTAGATCAAAACCCTTTTCTTTCATCTCAGCTTGGGTGAAAATTTTCACTCTCCCTTTATCAAATTTCATTAAATCCTTATAGAAGCACCATTCTTCATGCCTGATTATTTCTCTTCTATAAAATGCTTCATGAGGTGAAGCACATAAGGGTATGTTTTGTGTAATTCTACATTTGTGTTTTTTCCAGATTCTCAACAGAGCTCTCCTTACACAATGATTATTGAAAGATTTATTACTTTGCTCTTTTCCATAAAGCAGATATGCATGATATCCAAATACTAGCCCCTCCCCTTCTAATTCAAGCAATCTTTTATTTTCCAATTTAATCCAGTCTTTAATCCACACCAGACCACAAGCATCAAAATAAAGCTCGAGGTTTGGTACAGATAGTCCACCCCTTTCCCTTGCGTCTTTATCCTTGGTTTTTTTCCCTGCCAAATGAATTTTACAATATCCCTATCCCACTCTTTAAAAGGTTCTTTAGTTAAAATAACTGGCAGTGTTTGAAAAAGATATAACATTTTAGATAAAACATTCATTTTAATCACGGCAGTTCTACCTAAAAGTGACAGGTTCAGTTTATTCCATCTTACCAAATTATTCTTTATTTCTTTCCATAATGGTTTATAATTATTTTCAAATAATTCATTTTTTTTTTGTAATTTGAATCCCTAGATATTTTACTTTTTTCCTTATCTCTATCCCAACTCCTTCCTGCAGTTTCCCTTCTTCACTAGAGTTCATATTTTTTGTAATAATCACTGACTTCTTCTTATTTATTCTACAACCAGTGATTTCACCAAATATTTCCATTATTTCCATCAATAAATTCGCCTTTTCAATTGGGTCTTCCAGATTGATTACTAACTCATCAGCAAATGCCCTAATTTTGTAATTATAATTTTTAATTTTAACTCCTTGTAGATCCTTTTCTCCTTTTATTCTTCTAATTAGTAATTCGATTACTACTAGAAAGAGTAAGGGGGACAGAGGGCAACCCTGCCTTGTCCCTCTCGCAGTCTTGACTACATGAGTTTTATCATCATTTATAAGTATCTGTGCTCTTTGATTTTCATAACAGTTCTAACAGTTGTAGTCCAAAAAAAAAGTAAATTGTTCATAGTCTGAATCAGGTAGTTGGTATAAAAGATCACTGGCTGGTAGCACCTTTCCTGGATTTTTGGCAGGATAGATACCCTGCCAAACTGTACACTGTTTGATCTGGTATAAGCTATGCTCATTAAGGGATCTTATGGGGGTAACCAGTCTTGGAAGAAGATGTATAAGAGAATGCCTGTTCTTTGACCCTATTTATTTTGGTCTTGGAGGCAACAGCAGGACTTAGGGTAACTCTAGCCTGCAACTCCCAGAAACCCAAATCAGCATGACTGATGGTAACGGATTATGGGAGTTGTAGTTCAAAATATTAGAGGGGAAAACATCCATCCCTTGGCTATAGGATGAAGGGAGGCAAGCAACCTATGGGCCTCCAGGAGTGGTGGAACTTTTTCCATAAGCATAAGCCATCCTGGCCAAATGATGAGGGATGTTCATAATCATCTGGAAGGCCACAGATCTGTGTCTTACTCTTATTTATTTGTCAGTAAGAATCAGTTAACACATTTAAAATGTTGTGGATTTCTTTAGCGAACCCTGGCAGCCAATAAGTGGAATATAGATGTTAAAATGCAAAATACTGGACACTGTTAACAATCTAGCCCCACTGATGATACATAAATTAAAATTATCACAAGATTTCTGTATGACTTGCTATGTATGGTTTATTATGTGCTAGGATCAGCTCTGAGCATCAATTCAAATATTGCACAACAAGAACAATAATAGATAAAGAGCAGCAGCTATTTATGATTTCCTTTCACAGGAGGGCAGTTATGAAGCAAATTGGTTTGTATCTGCATTTTAAACAAACATCAACAGTCAAGAAAAGTTGCACTGTTTCATCCCATCTGTAATTGCAGTAGAAGAGTAATGCTTCTTGCCCAGAAGTCCTCTGTAGAATTTATTCTTAAATAAGTCTTTAAAATGTATATATTTATACCATGTAGAAACACAAAAGCTAAAAAAAAGACCTGTGAGTTCATACAAAGTTTAATACACCAGGCTTTCAAACCAAATCCCAAAATCTTTCCACTGAAAAACATTATCTAAAATTTCCTATCAGGGAGGCCTATCCCAATTCCACTGCAGGCCAAGGGTTGTTTTCCCCCATCCCACCCCCATCAGTTCAAATGGGAGTTAGGATTTCATCTATTCAAAATGTTTTGACTATCAAACATTGTGAGATCTACCCTGTAGACAATATTTTAGCCTAACACTACTGTGTTAGCAACCCGCAACTTGAAACAAAACAAATGTACAGAAAAATCACATTAGTACTTAAGACAGTTCCTAAATGTATCCCAAGGCATAACTTGTTACATTGTAAGCTCTTTGGAACAGGACTTCAGGCATACCAATGCTACAGAAAACCTCAGATGATAGCAGTCCTTTAAACTGTTACTAAATTACAGACATATTTTAAAGTGAAACTTGGCAGGCATTGGGAGTTTGATGGGGTCCAAAAGCAGTTGTTTTGTTTCTACCTCATCCTTACTGTCCAGAATGCAGAGTAGCAATGTATGACATTTTTAGCTATAAAATGCCACCACAATTGCCATCTTGGTAATAATTATTGTTTCACAGAATCATAGTACTGGAAGGGATGGCAAAGGCCAAGTACAACTAAAGATGGCCATGCTCTACAAGGCAGATCCTTCCACCATCTGACAGGAAGTCCTTCCTCACATTTAAGTGGAATCTCTTGTCATTTTAACCCATTGGTTCATGAGCAAGAAAAAAAAAAGCTTGCTACATCTTCTACATGACATTTTTAAGGTATTTAACTATGGCTGTTATATCAGCCTTTTCTTCCCCAAGCTAAATATGCCCAGCTCTCTAGGCCATTTGGCTTCACAGATATAAAGATCCAGATTGAAGAATATAAATGAGGCAAAGCTTAATTTTGAAATATCTGGACTAATAGTAATAGCAGCAGGTCAGTGGGAACATCTTTAAACCATGTTCCCCTCTACCCCAGGGTGGAGAATCTCCAGTCTTTCATATGCAGATGAACTACTATTCCCATCAATATTAAGTTGGCTAGGGCTGATGGAAACTAGAGTTCAACAAATTTGCAGGACCACAACTTCCCCAGCCCTACTCTGCACATTATAGCAGTGCCATGGAAACTGCTTTGTTGCAGGCCCATCCTAGACTGCTGTAAATGTTAAAGAGTGAGTGCTAGGTTTTGAGGGGATTCTTCCAGTGAGCTCACCAGGAAAACTTAGTTGTTGGTTTGCCATTTTAATTTCCCACAATGCCCACAACACAGCATAGTGCAAAATTTAAAATGGCAACTGCTCAGAGCTATTTGGAGAAGGAGTGGGCCTTGCCAGAAAAGAGGAGTGTCCAGGTTGCTACCTATAGATGCCATCTCTTAATGGAACCAGTCGGCTTTTCCCACAAACATTGACACCCGGGACTGCTGAGTGTTACAGCAGTGGTGCATGACCAGACCACAAAAATGCTAATCCTGCTGACAGGTAATAATGGATAAAAGGCAACCAAAGTGCCATGATAGTGTTCTTCAATGAGAGATTAATTCAGTACAATTCCTCTGCACCACCAAAAGCTTCTAAAAGGCAGCTTAATTTGAGTTTAGCAAGTTAAGTTTAATTCTCACCAGGTAATCAACCCCCTTATGTACTGATCTCTCCTAACATTTCTGGACTTAAGTGTAACCATTACTAACGTAAGCAACAGGTGAATGCTGTGCCACCTCAGCAAATAATTCCCCTATTTCTGCAAGAAGAAAGGGGGATATTCACTCAACCTTCATTTACAATTACAGCTTGTCAGTGACACAGTGACAAAGAATCCTTCATAGTTTTTTGCAGTAGTATAGCACATATTGCCTCCTATAAATAGTTTTGTCTCTAGCTTTTTAAAAAATATAATTAGGACAGAGCCCCACAGAGACACTTCAAAGGAATCCGACAGCAAACAAGTTCCATGTTGTTTTCTGGAGGACAAAACAACATGACTCCTCAAATCACTGCCAATGATAATGTCTCATTTATTCAGTAGACACAGCATACGACTTTTTAAGGATAAAAGTAACACAGGTCAGATCTATACTGGCCATATTGTAAAACCACAGCCATTCAAGATTTACAAGTTTCAGATTTATGGCACACATTCAGACATCATTTCCAGATGAAAGAAAACCGCCTTTTGAAGTTCTAGTACAATGAACTATCCGTACTCATAAGTGTGAAGGGAGATGTGAGTTTCTTCTTAGTTGGGGAACTTCCAGTTACAGCGGAAGGAAGACAGAGTGTACTAGCTGCTTTCTGCCTATTCTTCATCCCCCAGCTCAAAAAGGAGAGCTTCGGAGTTGTTTTCTTGGCCTTATCAATTTTATCTTCTTCCATGGCCAAACAGATGAGAGAGTATGTTTTCTGCATGCCCACAGAATAAGTTGCACATTTGTTATGCTGCAGGAGAAGGGTGGGGGAGGTGAGAGAACATTAAAAAAGATTAAATCAGTCATCCATGATTGGTCAACAAAATTTGGAAGACAACAAAAGGATACACAGTGTGTGAATCATTTTCTGAGACAGACATTCTTCTGTGGCAATTATCTTCCCTCTTGTGCACAGGTCAATCTAGATCACTGAACTCCAATAATTTTGCTTATTATTAGGGACAGAGAAGGCTCATAAGGGAAGAACTTTGTAAAGTTGTTTGTCTAGTATTCCATGTTTTTCTTTGCACAGAGTTAAATCCCTCCAAAATAGATGGAATGATTACTAGCATCAATTTTGGAAAAATAATTATTACTGTGCAGTAATATAAATAGTATGGAGAGGAAAATGGTTCCCTCATTTCCTGTCTTCAGAAAACTTGCAGTATTACTCTATGCTACAAAGCTGCCACATCTTTGCTTCCTCCCCCATCTTCCTAAGTGTTCAGAACTAGATGAGAAATTCACTCTGGTAAGTATTGTTTAAAATATTTATTTAATGTACAACTTCCAGAACCAAATACAAGAGCAGGGGAAGGGGAGAGATTAGCAGAATGTACCATTAAGACAGTACATTGCCAACTACAAAGTTCCCCCTCCCCAGCAAAACAAATTATTAAAATAATAAAATCCTGCAGTTCAGTATTTATGAGTTCCTTAACAACATCATCATCTCATTTTTAATAACTAATATGCAAAGTTGCTTTGTCTACTTGGAAATAAGTCCCACTGAGTTCACTGGGCCTTATTCCCACATAAATGCATATAGGATTATGACCTTAAAAAGCTTTAAATTAATTAAGACTGGAGCCTGGCTAATTGCTGTAACAATATACTGTTGAGACCTGCAGCAAACTATTGTCTCCCTTTACTTACCATAGAAGCTGTAGTATCTTGGCAGCTGATCACCTGAATCTCAATCTTCTGTTCTTCCAAGTTTCGGAATTTTTCCAAGACCTCACTTACTCCCAGCCATTTGCAATCTGTGCCTTCAATGGCGACAATGCAGTCTCCTTCTTTCAGACCTGCCAACTTAAAATGATTGGGTGCACCTTAGGGTCAGCTGAAATGGTGCAGAAAATGAAATGTTTTTCCTCTGTCATAGTCACTGCAGGAGTGTTTGTCCTTTCCCAATTTCTTAAAAGGCAAGTAATAGTGGAGATCACGCATTGCATAACCTGCCATCATTTTCAAACTCAATATTTTATTTCTTCCAACCAGTTATTCTTTTTTATTTCTTTTCACACACCCCCACCCCACCCTAGTCATGCTTCAACTTCAGATTTTCAATATCCAGCCTATTAGAGACAGTGCTTGTTGTTTTGCCAGCTCCAAGACAGAGGAGGCATTTGAAAAATGGTGCCATCTATGGCCCCTGTATTCCCAGTTTCTTTCCATGCTCACTCTTGCAAGCAGTCAACTTCAAGGTACATGGAGGTATGAGAAGTCCTCCTTTTCCTCTATTCCTACTGTATGATAAAACAATAGTACAGAAGTGGGAAGGTACACCTTCTTTACAAACGGGCAAAAGACATGTGTGAAAACCGATGTTCAGCATGTTACTTGAAGCTGCCAAAGCAGCAGCAGACAGGATTAGTTTAAGATGACCTTCCAAACCAGTATAGATTATGAGCTATAGCACTCTCTCCTTTCTCTCTCTGACAGTTTTGCTATCTAAATTTAGTCCTAACCATGGTTTGCTAGGAAGGTTGAGAGGGCAGAACCATGACTGATGCTTCCTCTACAAATCAAAATCAGTAACCCATTGTGAACAAAGGTTTCTGATTCTGGTTTGAAGGGCAGCTCAATCATGGTTTGTTATAAACTATGCTATCACCATATACTCTATGCATCTGCTCTAAGCCTGCTCAGGAGTTAGGAGCTTTGAAAAATGGAGTAACCAATAATGTGGGTCTCAGCCAACTCTTTAGTTTGTGAAGAAATTATCAATTGTGCCTTCCAGCAAACTGAAAACTGGTATGTTTAACATCTCTTCACTGAGCCATATAGCCTGGTGTTATCCCCCGATTTTTGTACCTCCTAATTGAAGAGTTCTGGAAAACTCAAAGGTTTGTACTGGTAGTCTCAATAAAGGTATTCCCTAACTCTGGTTAGCATTAAACTGCAATCTGAACGTTAAGCTCCATACAAGAAGATGGGAGGCATGGCTCAGTGGTTCATTTCTGATTCATGGTCTGGAGGATCATTTGAATAGAACCACAAAAGCAGGGAACCATGCTCCAATTAGAGGTTAGAAAATGAGATTTACTGCTGCACTTGTATTGTCTACAAAATATAAACAATAATGCATGCTTTCACAGAACTCACTGTGCTATGCACTACCTTTGAATTATACTATTCAAGAAAGTTAGAAGAAATTCAAACAATTTTTACAGTATCTTTTGTAATGGAGGGTCACAATTCACTATTGCTGGATGAAAAACCCTTCTAAACCTACAGAGGAATTTGCAGCACTACATTTTTATTTCAAATACATTTTTCCTGCCCTATGCTGGTTGTTAATATTTAACATTGAAAAATTCACTGAAATATTCATTTTACCCTGGGGGGGGGGGGAATTGGAAGGTCACAGCATACAGCTAAGCTTTATTGCAGAGTCATGCAAAACAGAAGAAAGCAATGTATATGAGACTTCTCCTTACTGCTGCAGAGGAAACTGGATTGAGACAGTAAACATGTACTGGTGGGCCTCCTTTCAGGGTAAATCCCAGGTTCCCAGTTTCACAACTGAAACGAACTGTGCGAGGAGCAGTCCACCTCTGCTTTGCTGAAAATACTGTAAGGGGACCCTAAGATACACAGAACAATACGTTAAATTGTTCTCTCCATCATCTGCAAATCTTAAATCAAATCATAAAAATTATCTCTCACTCATAAGCAACTCCTCTTACCTTACCTAAAAATGTCCTCCTTCAGATAAGGTACAGGCTATCTGAAATACCTTATTTCTCTACATGAGCACACCCTTCAGCAGGGGTCCCACCATTGTCCCTAGCTTTATTGTTAAAGTCATAGAAAAGGCTGCTCCCAGGCTTTCATGCGAGGCTACATTAGCCTCCTCTCTGTTCAGTTTTAAATTACTCATAAATTTAAAATTTAATTATTATTGTTTTTATGTTATTGTTTTTAACTTATTAATGAAGTTTTAGCTGCACTTCGTTTTAATCTACGTTGCAAGCCACTTTGGGGAGCCCATGATGAAAGATAGAATATACATTGTGTGTGTGTGTGTGTGTGTGTGAGAGAGAGAGAGAGAGAGAATTCAACAATACCAGCTAAATTATCTGGGATTCAGCACCCAAGCAATAAAATCTAAATAAGCATATATTGCGAATGTCAAACTAGAAGGTATGTTTTCCCTCTCACAAGGGTGTTTCCTCACAGATACATGCTTCAGCAATGAGACTTGCAAATAAAGCCCACATTTACTTTCCAATGACCAAATCACAAAACGAAACACACTAAATGAAAGAGATAGAGTCAGAAAAAGAGTGGTGGTGGTGGTGGTGGTTGTGGAGGAGGAGGAGGAGGAGGAAGAAGAAGAACAACAACAAGAAGAAAAGAGATCAAAGTCTCCAAGTCTTGCATGTGCCCCCGGGGTCTCACCCCATTGTTTGAGTCACTGCACTAGTACATGAAACTTCTGCTGATCCCTATTACCTTTCAGCATTATATACTCCATCATTCCCACAGAATTCTTCTTCCTTTCCCTTTTCAGCATTAAGCTGCATTTAATTTGAAGTTTCCCTAGTTAACTCCAAATAAAAGTCAGGATTTAAAGGTGAATTTGGAATTAACCACAGAATAGGTGGTCTCACTGGAATTGTGGGTGTGATGCATGGTTAAGCACTGAAAAGAAAAGGGAGGAGGAAACTCAAGCAAGAGAGAAGAGGAAGTTAAAGGGGAAAGAGTGGTCATTATTCCAGCTTGAAAGATTTTCCTAATCTCTTAACCAGAGAAGGTTATGTCAGATCTTGAGAGGACCAAACTTCAAGCCTTTCCCACTAAATAATTATAGTGCTATGGTTTCTCTTTAACTGCCATGGCAACATCCCAAGAAATCCTGGGATTTGCAGTTCAGTGAGGGGTATTTAGGATTTTCAGACAGAGAGCTCTACTGCCTCAGCAAACTACATACCATGTTGCCATGGCAGTGAAAGTGAAATATAGTGCTATAATTGTGCAGTGTGAACAGACTCGGGCTGCAGCCACATTGCAGAAATAATGTAGTTGACACCGCTTGCCATGGCTCAATGCTATTAAATTCTGGGAACTATAGTTTTGTGAGGTATTCAGCCTTCAATGGACGTTTTCACACAGAGCAAAAAAGGGAGTCATTCCTACCTCCATCTGGCCCCACTCCGGCTCTGTGCAGGAAAAGTTCACATGACGTCGCGGCAAGCCCCTCCTCATCCTTCGCCATCCCTACCTCACTCCGGGGTCTTGCTCGACGTGTTCAAACTACGTCGCAGCAAGCCCCGCCCCATGTTGCGCAATCCCTGCGCCATCCCTGCCGCTAGCCGGCTTTAGCGCCATCTTTTTAATTCCTTTTTTAAAAAGGAATTACAGGCTCTTCTGCCGGAGGCAATCAGGAGTCATTCCGGCGGCTGCTGTTTTCGCCGCCGGAATGACTCCTGATGGCTTCCAGGGGGCTTCCAGGCGGCTTTAGAGCCGCCTGTGTGAATACGTCCTCTGTCAGAGAACTCTGGTGCCACAAACTACAATCCCAGGATTCAATAGGATGGAGCCGTGGCAGTTAAAGTGGTGTCAGACTGGATTATTTCTGCAGTGTGGATGCAGTCATAGTGTAACAAAAGTTTTATCATAACATCTATCCATCTTAATCCAACCAATTCATGGTAGGTACATCCTGTGATAACAAAAGTGTTATCATAGCATTTATCCATCTTAACCCAACCAATTAATCGTAGGTATATCCTTAATCCAGGAACAGATGATATTCCAATAGAACTGTTGCAATCCACATTGACAAATTCAACTCTAGTGCTAACCAACATATGTCAACAAATATGGAAAACAAAACAATGGCCAACAGATTGGAAGCGATCAATATACATCCCCATCCACAAAAAAGGAGACACAAGAGACTGCAGCAACTGTAGAACCATAGCACTCCCATGCAAGCAAAATCATGCTCAAAATTCTGCAACATAGACTCCGACCATACATGCAGAGAGAAATCCTAGAGGTCCAAGTAGGGTTCAGGAAAGAAAGAGGAACCAGGGATCATGCTGCAAATATACGATGGCTAATGGAGAGTAGCAGGGAGTTCCAAAAGAAAATCAGTATGTGCTTTACAGACTATAGCAAAGCCTTTGACTGCACAGAGATCATGAAAGGCTATGGAATGCCCTTAAAGACATGGGAGTGCCAACACATCTGATAATGAGGAATCTGTACTCAGGACAAGAGGCCACTGTCAGGACAGAACACAGGAAAACAGACTGGTTCCCAATTGGCAAAGGAGTCAGGCAAGGTTGCACCCTTTCACTCTATCTATTCAACTTATATGGAGAACATATTGTAAAGAAAGCAGGCTTGGACAAAGAAGAAGAGGAGTGAAAATAGGAGAAAGGAATATCAACAATCTGAGATATGCTGACGACACCATAATACTACCAGACAATCTCACAGACCTGAAACAACTACTAAGGAAGTTCAAAGAAGAAAGTGCAATGGCAGGCTTACTGTTGGACATAAAAAAAACCAAAATAATGACCACAGAGAACTTACACACATTCAAACTAGACAATGAGGAAACAAAAGAGTTCTCATATCTGGGATCAAACATTGATAGAAACGGAGACTGCAGCCAGGAAATCAGAAGAAGATCAAGAATGGGGAGGGCAGCTATGAAATAACTAGAAAATATCCTAAAATGCAAAGACATGCAACTCAGCACAAAAGACAGAATCATTACAAGCTATTGTATTCTCTATTACCATGTATGGATGTGAGAGCTGAACAATCCAGAAAGAAGATAGGAGGAAAACCAACGCACTTGAGATAATGTGGTGCTGGTGAAGAGTGCTGAGGATCCCATGGACAGCCAAAAAGACAAACAAATGGGTCCTAGAACAGATCAAGCCAGAGATATCCCTAGAAGCCAAGATGACAAGACTTAGACTGTCATACTTTAGATACATCATGGGAAGGCATGAATAGTTGGAAAAGACAATGATGTTAGGAAAGTTGGAAGGAAGTAGAAAGAGAGGAAGGCCACATGCTAGCTGGATGGACTTTATTAAAAAGACCATGAATGTGAGTTTGCAGGAGCTGGGTAGAGCAGTAGAGGACAGGGGGGCCTGGAGATGTCTCATCCATAGTGTCACCATGGGTCAAGATCGACGTGAAGGCAGTTAACAACAACAACAATAACCCGTGGTCATATGCACTCACACACAAATCTATTTTCATTTCCCTCTTCCTTTTTCCCTATATTGTACATAAACACACACATACATAATTAGTAGAGTTACCAGGTTTTTCTAAATCTCAATATAGCACATGTGAGGCAGATTAATAAAAGGTTGCTTGAAGTCTTGCAAAAGGAGGTTCTCAGAGCTCATGGGAAACCAAACACCCATGCAAAACTTGCAATGGAAAGTCAGTCAGTGTGAGAAGAAGCTATTAATTAATTAATTAATTGCGCTTTAACTCATTCTGCAGCTCAGTGTCAGTTCATTTGGACAGACAGGAAGGAAAGTGGTGTCGTGCCATCCACAATCCCAGCAGACAGATCTCTGACATGTGGTATGTGAAGCCTAACTGCTGCAAACATGTTAAAAGTTTGGGGGAGAATCTGGTGGAAGCTTGGCTGGCACTCCCTCTCAAATACAGGATCCCCTACACCCCAATATGGGATGAGACTTAAGTCCCCAAATATGGGATATACCTTAGAAAACAGGACACTTGGGGATTAAATAGATATATGACTCAGGGGGGATGCAGACGGGCAGCCATGGGCCGCCCTGGAAGTCATAGAATCATAGAGTTGGAATAGACCACAAGGGCCATCCAGTCCAACCCCCTGCCATGCAGGAACTCCCAATCAAAGCATCCCTGACAGATGGCCATCCAGCCTCTGCTTAAAGACCTCCAAGGAAGGAGACTCCACTACTCTCCGAGGGAGTGTGTTCCACTCTCGAACCGCCCTTACTGTCAGGAAGTTCCTCCTAATGTTGAGGTGGAATCTCTTTTCTTGCAGCTTGCATCCATTGTTTCGGGTCCTAGTCTCTGGAGCAGCAGAAAACAAGCTTGTTCCCTCCTCTATATGACATCCCTTCAAATATTTAAACATGGCTATCATATCACCTCTCAGCCTTCTCTTCTCCAGGCTAAACATCCCCAGCTCCCTAAGTCGTTCCTCATAGGGCTTGGTTTCCAGACCCTTCACCATTTTAGTTGCCCTCCTTTGGACACGCTCCAGTTTCTCCACATCCTTTTTGAATTGTGGTGCCCAGAACTGCCTTATGCCTTGGCCCCAATCCTCTCTTTCACCGCCTGGGAAAGGAGCGCTAAAATAGTGCTCCTTCCACAAGCCGCGAAAGGGGTGCCTAGCGTGAGGCTGCCCCTCCCCTTCCTTGCCTCCAAGACGGCGCAAAACGCCGTCTGCAAAGGGGGTCAATCTACTTTAGAATAAACATTATTAGGACTAGCCAGAGATCTAGACAAGGCCTTTGTATAGTTATGTATAGCCCTAGTGTGGGATAAGCGGACACACATCTTAATACTGGGTTAACGTTTACTCAGACTATGGAATAAGCACAAGCAAATTATGTAAACATATTTGAAAAATCCTTAATGAGATATTAATATTTCTAGAGACTGCCCATTGCTTTCAGAGCTTGCAGTTAATTTTCTCTCTAATATGAGAAAGAATTCACACTCATTAGCAGCAAAGCAACAGAATGGCATACGCAAGCAAACATTAAACAGGCAATATTGTCCCATACATACCAGCCTCTCAAAGAAGTCCTTGACTTTCACCTTGGAGAACTGGGGAGCAATAACTTCTACTTTATGGTCTGTTTTAGCTATAAAGAAAACCAAACAAAAGGGATTTTGCTAATCCTCATGCTCCTTCCTTCTCAGAGCAACACACATCATTCTCTCCCCTCCCACCATTTCATTTCCACAACAATCCTGTAAGGTAGGATAGGTTGGAGAAATACAACTCAACCACTTATGGAGGTTCATGATTGAGTGAAAGATTTCAATCTGGATCTCTTCATTTGAGTCCACAAGGAAAACCACTACAGTATACTGACTATACAGAAGAGGTAGCCACATGAAAAACAACCGTGTGGTAGAGGGAATTTCAGCAGGAGTTGTAGGCAAGACAAATGATATCTTCTAATATTTCCTCTTCTCCTCAACTATTAAAGGTGTTTAAGCCGAGTGTTCTTTTTCATGCTAATAGCTGTCAATTAAGATGTTAAGCCAATATGGATTTCAATATCCACTGGGAGCCTGGCTTAGAACACCAGCTGAGTCATGGTATCCCAGTATGAAATTTACTTACAAAGGATATCAGGAGCTGGCATCAAACTCAAAAAGTCATCTTCCAGTTCTTGCTGTGAATATTTGAGAAGGGATCGCTTGTGTGCAACTGAGAGAATTTCCTGGAGAACCTCTATATTCCGGAGCTTTTGGCATACACCACAAACCCTTAAGGCTTCTTCATGGTGAACAATGGCTTTCTTCAAGTGAGCTTTTCCTAGAAAAAGCACAAAGAGGAGGTCCATAAACAGGACTGCTGCCTTGACAGGTCCTCTCCCAATTTTTCATGTTATCTGAATCAATAAAGATTGGCTTAATTACAGCAAGCGGTCACAAAATAATTTCTTTCACAGGAATAAATGATCAAACACTCAGCTTCACAGTCTATAGCAACCTGCCCAAGCTTCATACAAGAGGCATATGTGGATCCATATGCAGGTCTATGGAGAACTGTGATGTTTCAAGTATTTGTAAACAGAGCTCATAAAGACACTGAGAAGGTTTGTTGTATGCCTTCAAGTCATTTCCAATTTATGGCAACCCTATCACAGGATTTTCTTGCAAAGATTTGTTCAGAAGGGGTTTCTCTTTGCCTTCCTCTGAGGCTGAGAGTGGCTGACTTGCCCAAGGTGGGCCTCCATTGCTGAACAGGACTTGTACATTGGTTTCCAGAATTAACAGCTCTTCTGTCTTTTTCTCTTTAATAGCTTTTCTGTGATAAGGAAAAAATGGGAAGAAGCAGTAGGAAAACAAGAGAGGGTTATGAGTGGAAGATGACAATAATGTCTGTAAAATTAAAATGAAGGAGGAAAGGTAATGGCATGATAAAAGCCTACTCTACAATTTAAAAGCCTGGTTTGGGATGCTTTCAGATCAGGCATTTATTAGATCATCCTGCCTCATTCACAGAATTTTATGCAGAAATCCAGACAATACCACCTTCTATTTGGAACCCTTCCTACTGCTTCTCCTGTTTACTTTTTACAAAAAAAAAAAAGCATTAAGAGGAAAGATAAAATAAAATGCAGGCATGCTTCAGTTAACAAAACCTCTTACAAAAAAAGCTTATTTTTACAAAGCCCCCTACTCCTCCTTGTTCTGTCTAGCTGGAAGTTTTTTTAGCATCATCAGAATTGGGAGGAGGATGCAGGAGGGCTGCACAAACACAGACTCACAGCAGCATGTCTGCAATAAACAATGCCATAACTGAAATATATTCTCCTCCTCCTCCTCATTATAATATTTATTTATATCCCACTCTTTCCCCAAAACTGGGACTCAGGGCAGCTTAATAAAGTTAAATGACATCTTCTGCCAGTGTCTCTTACTCAGCCTGTGTGAAGAGCAAAATGGGGGGGGGGGGGGGGGGGGGGAGGGAAAGCAAATACACTAAATATGTTAAAAAGCACAGATCTTAGTTTGGCCACCAAATGGAAATCAGGAAAGGTGGAGGATGGTGAAAGTAAAAGTCATCCCTGGATACAGTTTGGAAGAAGCCCTCAGGTAGTCTCCAGAAGGTTCAGAATGTTGTTTTGTTCATTTATATAATGTTTATCCAATCTGGTTATTTCTGGTTGTGTGTGTTGGTAGTGTTGAATAAAAAGTTTGCTGAAACATGTTGACATGCTTTTTCTTTTTGTGGTGTCCAAATGTATCCCTATTCTTTCCATGTATTTCTGCTGCTAGTTCTACATTTCCTGAGAAAGAAGTGATGCCTAGAAACATTTCCACTTTGTTAATTCAAGTACACCTGTACCTCAACAACATATTTTTATCAGCACAGTTAGGAACGATGGGGGGAAGCAGACGACTGCTTCCGGGACGCCGCCGGATGGAGTGCCGGCGGAGTGGAGCCTCCGCACCACGGCGCTCCTGCAGCGTCCCTAAAAGAAGCTCCAAATTGGCGCTTCTTTTAGATGTCAGGGAAAGTGCGCCCTAAAAGCGGCGGGCGCACTTTCCCTGACTCTTCCGCCACAGCGCATGCGGTCGCTGCGGCGTGAGGTCATCCCCAGAGCGCCGGCCGTGCAGAGGGCCGGCGACTCTGAGAGCGACCTCAGGAAGAGGAAGGGGCGCCGCTCGTGTGGCTGCCCCTCCTCTTCTGGGCCTCGAAGACGACTCTATTAGTTGTCTGCCGAGGCCCTACAAGTCTGGAGGCACCTTACTAGGCATAATCCCATAAAGCAGCCAGAGCCTGTAAGCCTTTTCACTATTAACAGTCATGGAAAACAAATGAGTTCTCCCTCTCCATTTGCCCCTGCATTTGTAAAGCAGCCAGAAATGGAGAGACCCCTAAATACCCAAAAGGCACCAGATTCCCTCTCCCTCCCTTAGTACTTGGATGGGAGACTACCAATGAATACCAGGTGTTATAGACTATATTTCAGAGGAAAGAAATGGCAAAAACAACTCTGAGTATTCCTTGCCTAGGAAAACCCTACAAAATTCATAGGGTAAGTTGACAGACAACTTGAAGGCACACATACATACACACACACACACACACACACACACACACACGCACATGTCCCTAAAGTGAGAAGGTAAATTGTCTAGGTCACGGTTTGGCTTCTATCCTCCCAAAATATTTTATCTTACAATTCTTGTTGGCCATATCCAGCATGTGCAGTGGTAAAGGACGGTGGGTGGGCACTGTGGTCCCAAACATTTAAAACGCAATGGACCAAGCACCTTTGTTCTAAATCAAGAGTTAGAATAAGTGTGGTTTGGCATCATCTTTGATCTGAGTCAAGAAAGACAAGTTTGTCCTTACCTAGTTGCTTCCGCTGAACTCTATCTTTTAAAAAAGCTAGGGGTGTCAACCCTTCTGGCATGTGGTCATATAGCTGCGAGAAAGCTTTTTCCTGTTGGTCTTCATCATCATTTTGATGTACTGCCATGGTGAAAATAAACACAAATGAAGGAGGAGGGTATAAATGACTGTTTACTTTCATTTCCTGTCTGGATTACATGCCTTAATGTAGAGTGAAGATGTGGACTTAACTGCTACCCACCATCTTCCTAAACAAGTTTTCTTAGAGGATTCCTGTTTACATTACATTGGATCATTCATATTTCAATCCTGTTCATTAAGGTTGCTTTGCTTGCTGTATTAAAATATTTCCTCTCCAAACATTTAAGGCTAATAAAACTGTAATAAGCACATAGGGGGGTGGAAATCTGGCTCCATTTCTGGGCAAATCACACTTTCCAACAGCTCAATTTCTCCTCTAAAACAAGGCCCACCTTTATGTGTGACAATGTGTCACTGCACAGCCAACACCAATGGTGGCAACAGGGGCTGCAAAAATGGCTGGGACAGGGCACACGTTACCTTCTCCTGGATTAAGTAAATAAAGAAATGAATTCAAAATAATGCTTACGCTGGTGGTCACTCAAAATAGTTGCAACAAAATAATGTGCTAAAGCTCTGAAGTGATCCGATTTGACTTGAGCCAGTTTTGACCAAGAGTACGGGATATTTTCCTTGACTGGTGCTTGATTCATTGCTACATTGACAAGCATGTAAGTTTCTCCAACCTAGAAATAAAGCACAAGATCCAACTATGAACCATTGCTCAGTCATTAAAATCTCAGTCATTCATTAACAGTTCAAGTAATTTGTACATCAAGAAGACTATAGAGGGTTTTAACTGTAATTAGGCAGCACCTTCACATATCTGTGTGGAATTTAAATGGCTGATATGCTAAGAATACTCTATTTCATTTGAGAAATAAAAACAGCATTCAAATTCTCGATGTTGTAGCAAAACTGGCTTGCATCCAGAGAAGCACAAGCTGAACTTTGATCAAGCAGTGCAGTGCTTTCCACAAAGCCGTTCTTGAGGAACCAAGTAATCCACCAGCATGGTGTAAGATGTGGTATATCAAGGGCTACAGCTGAACTGGGGATGAACAGAAACTACATACTCCCTTTGCCCCCCCCCCCCCCCAAAAAAAAGGAAAAGGAAAAAAGACACTTTCTACATGCACAAGAACATCACTGGATGATATCCACTGGTCCAGTGTAGATCAGGGCAGGGAACATGTGACCCTCTTGATGTTGTTTGATTGCAACTCCCATAGCCAGTATTAAAGAATGATGCTACTCTTATAGCCAATATTGCAGCCAAACACTGTCTGCAAAGCCATGTGTTCCTCTTCTTTTCCATTATTACCCTAGAAAGGCTCCTTCATGCAGGAAAGGCAACCCATAGTGTCAGAATGTACATATGGCCGATATACAGGTGTAAACCCCACTTTTACACCTCGCACCCTACCTTTGCAACTTCCTGGGACATTTTCACTAGGGTGAAGAATTCATTCCGTATTCCTGGAAGGCAGATCTGTTCAAAGATGCACTCTTGAGCCTGAGCGAGCATCATTTTGACTAGCACACTCAGCATTGCAGGACTCATGTCATAACTTGGCGTGTGAGTAAAAGTTTCTTTTAGATAATTTAGAACACCTGAAATAGGGTGAGGGTGTAGAGAAGAAGCAGAGTGTTACAAAGGATCATGGAGAAGAAAGGAAAAGAGAAGGGACACTGGGGAATATGAAAAGACACCTCTAATCTTCCAGATGGTTAGGAAAACCATCTGGAAGGAAGCCTGAAGCTCAGCCAGTACTGTGTCCCAGTGGCATGTCAGGCAGAACAGTAAAATCAACAGAACCAAGATAGACAGCATCCGGTTCCAAACCTAACTAAACTTTTGGAATATTAAAACAAACATTGGTTGTAGCATAAGCACTAAGTAATAATTGCTGGAGCTGGAGCCTAATCCCAGCAAATGCAACATACCCAACAGGTTGGTCAAGTTTATCAGCAAGTTTTACCTGCCAATTTTAATTACCCAGTATTACTGCAAAGGCTTTGTTGCATGGATGGTGGGTCTTGGTGCATCTCCAACTGCATTGCCAATGTTTAGGATTTGCTGCATTTGTTGCTTTTACATTACTTTCTTTGTGGGAGGGAAAATATTAGGATCCCTTCTTATTAAAAGGTCTATTGTTTTTAACAGATGGGGAAACCCCACCATAACTAACATTAAGGGCAAATTGTTTTTCTGAGAAAAGTCATGAACTTTAGATGAAACTGCCAAATCTTCCATTTCTTAACATTTCATGTACACGTCACTCCAAAGGTCCACAAACCACATCTCAGTTTACTTTGCCTTTTTGCTGTATGTACTTCTCTCATGACTTTTGTCTCTCAATACCAAGTTGTTTATGGTTAAAAAAAACCATGGTAACAATCTCCACTTTGTCCACAAAGAACTACACGTATAGAATGAACAATATTGCACTGGTGGTGATACATCATTCATAGCCACAACTAAAAGTATTTATTTAGAGAAGCAGACTCAGACAGTGGTGAACATGCAAGTCATAGAAACATTATAGCTGGATCTGTGTACATTCACAGCTGGATCTGTGCATGTTCCCAGAATCTAGCTCTTTTTTGGTACATAATTTGGACTTTTATGCAAGTTATACAGATTAAGTTATTAAAGCTGGACAGAATCTGTCCATACATAGAATTACAACAATATGTAGAATTACAACAATAGTACAGCCAGGCCTCCACATCTGCAGCTTTCACCACTTTTGTGGATTTGATTATTTGTAGATTTGATTAATATGTTCTCTCTATAAATTTCTAGGTCCTCCAGAATGACTCTATGGCCAACATTAGCCAGAAGTTGCACCGGAGGACCTAGAGATTCCTAGAAAGAACACTTCTTGTGGATGTTGACCATACAGTTACACTAGAGATTCCTAGAGAAGTGTTCTCTCAGGTAAAAAAGAAGAATCTTTTTTTTAAAAAAAATTGTGGTTTTTCCATTTTTACACACGGTCCTGTGTCCCTAACCCCAGCGAATGTGGAAGGAGCAATGTATATTATTGATGCATTCAGACTAAGGTCGATTCAAAATGTGAATGTTTTGGAATGTGAGCAGCCTCAATAAATTATATTCTAATTGATGGAATGTTACTGAAGTTGCCTTAGAGCAACAACAGCACATAACACACACACACACACCACAAACAAGCCAAATTTTAAAAGACCACAGTTGTGAGGATCGAAAACCAGTTAATAATGGGCTAAAGTCACATAGACTTCCTTCTGACTACATCTCTTTAATCATTAACCATGGCATTCACTTTGCCATTCAGGTGCAGCCCCATATTTAAAGGGTGGGGAACCAACAGTTAATACTCACTGTAAAAAGATATACTGTATCTTAATTTAATTTGTCTCAGATCCTGTTAATAACCCTATGGGATTTTAATCCTGCCTGCTATGTGTTTCCAAACGTGGAAAAATAAGTTAAGAAGCCCATGTAAAATGTGTACTCCTCTCTATGGAAGGGAGACAAGCAAAAGAAACAGAAGGAACTGAAATGAGTCACTATCTAAACTGCTTCCAGGCAACAACCCACAGTTCTTTCCTACCTGCAGCTTTCTGAAAAGCATCGATTGCCTTTTGAAGCCCAGCTGGCGTTTGCCGATTACATCTTGTACCAATTTGTGTATAGAGAGCTCCAATATTAAATAAAATACTGGCTTTTTCAAGCAACAAATTCTTCTGGCAGACAGGGACACCTGTGAAGGAGTCATACCTTTATTAAAAACAAAAGCAAAAATATAAATTAATGAACAGCAGATAAAGAGACATGGTAATATATAATACTATTTGTGACAAGTTAGTTCCAACAGGAGAAAGCTAGCTTCATGCAGTAGTTTGCGCTTTGGACCATGACTCTGGAGACCAGAGTTCAAATCCCCCTCAGCTATGGAAAACCCACTGGCTGGCCTTGTGCAAGTCACAGTCTCTCACCCTCACAGGAAGTAAAAACAAATTCCCTCCAAACAAATCTTGCCAAGCAAACCCTATGATAGATCCACATTAGTGTCGCCATAAGTGAGAAAATGACCTGAAGGAACACTACAACAAGTTTCAACATGACACAAACCCTTAATTGATCATGAAACTACAGCTTAGATAATTTCTGCTTAGACAACTGGCAGATGTACACAAACTACACCATGGTTTGATGGTTCCTGGATGCCATTCCAAACAGTTAAAGTGGAGCCACGTCCAAAACTATAGCTTGTCAGTTTAGATCCAAGACCATATTTTGTGCAAACCTATTTGAAAACTATCTTCAAACATTGGTAATTGTATCCTGGCTTGAAAGTCACCTACAAACTATGGTCCACTGGATAATATAAACCAACTATGGTCCATTGGGTAATATAAAATAAATATTGTAACAAACTGTAATTTCAAAGTCATATTGGCTAGTGCCAGTAATAATGTTGACCAATTACTTTAACAGAATTTATGAGAATGGAAGGATGTTCCAGATTAGCATCACCCCTCTAGTCTGTCACCTCTGTAAGAATCCCACCCCACCTTGAAACCAGGTAACTTCCTGGTCAAGGCAAGTTTTACAGGTACGGTCCTGAACGGGGTTTCTAATGCTTATCACCAAGGAACCCTGAAGAGCTGCAACTACACTTGATATAGATACTAATATAATGTTTACTACACAGTTAAGTGGGGAGATGCACCCACAATAAGAAGAAAAGAGGCAATTGAGAGAAAGGTCCTACAATCTTGAGACTTGCTCCAACTTTCTTAGCTGCTAACATCAAATCTGGCCAACATTAAATTTTCACTGGCTCAGTGATAGAAACTTCTGTGCTTCAGCTAAAAATAAACAACATTCATAATCTAAGGCACAGAACACACATTAAACTGCTGACCTATGTGAACTAGAATGCACATTACTTCTTGCTCTTTTAGAAAACATAACACCAGTTGCTGCAATGCTTGACTGGATCCTAAGAACATTTGTGGGCAAAAAAACAAGCTTTATTTTTCATCAGAAACACCAGGATGCAATCTGCCAGGTCAAATTCCAAACTTACCATGTGAAGCTCTGCAAACAGTGGAGTTTGGGTTCGAAGTAACTGTTAGATCAACAACATTCTCATTTATTTTTATTTTTTTAGGGGGAAACACTCTTACCAGGTAAATAAAATTCCCAGGTTTCTGCTAGGTGAAAAAAACCGGTTTTCTACAAAACCAAGCTGAAGAAAGTAGCTTATCAACAATTCCACTCCAGATTCATCTCTGCTGGGAGTACGGCAAGCCTTAGAATACATAAAAGATACATTAGCCATGATATACTGATGTGGGTCAAGAGCCAGCATGGCATAATAGTTTGAGTGTTGGACTACAACGCTGGAGACCAGGGTTCAATTCCCAGCTCAGCCATGAAACCCACTGGGTGGCCTTGGGGCAAGTCACACTCTCGCAGCTCAGAAAATGTCAATGGCAAACCTCCTCTGAACAAATCTTGCTAAGAAAACCCCATGATAGGGTCACCTTTGGGTTGCCATATTGGAAACAACTTGAAGGCGCACAACACACACGCCGACATAGGTCAGTAAATGGGTACTACACCAGCACTCAGATGCAGTGTCCTTAAGGAGAAATGGAAACAGTGGAACAGGCCTTCATAAGCCAGAGTTCATTTTGTCAAACAGTCAGGTATACATAGATGGAAAAATATTTAAGAAGTGAAGCCAAAGTGAAGGGAAGTGATGGCACAGGGTTAACAGAAGGTATAGTCATCATAATGGAATGTACTTCTGATTAACCCATTGGCCAGTAGTGATAAATTCAGATAATGTAATATATACACTGCTAAAATGCAACCATTATTTTATGTTTAAAGTTGTACTGATTTTAAGCTCCACACAGCTTCAGGTTTCAAGTCCCCAAATGATCAATACTTATTTGAGAAATTCTGGGAAGCTTTAATGTGATTAAATTGATCTTCTAATACACTGCCCTGAGATCCCATGCTACAGGATGGGATATGAATGAATGAATAAATAAATAAATAAATAAGTCTAGCCAGTCCAGTCCATGGAACTCCTTGTACCTATTAATTTTTACATGGAAATAATTTCTTGTATGTAGGTTTTGTAGCCATATGAAGAAAATTTGTAAGTGAGCATGACAGGATCAGCCTACCTATCCACCCTATTTGTATCCCATCCTTCTCCAGGGAGCTCAGTGTGAGGGGAGTATATGTGGATTTTATCCTCATAAACAATCTGGTGAGATAACTTGGGGATGGGATGTAGTGTTCCAGAATAATCTTAAAACTCATCCAGTGGCCTTTGTAGCCCGGTGGAGCAGGATGAGATTAAATGTAAAGCCAAATACAGTGTTTTCCCAATAAATAGAACTTACCTGTCGTAAATCCATGAGATCAGCAATTTCATTTTCATATTCAGAACCATCTTCACTGTAGTGTTCCAGAATAAAGTCCTGGGAGAAAAAATAATCAAAATGCATACTGAAGAGCTCAAAACAGTATACTTTTAATCCAAAATGAAAAGCACATACTTAACTTTACCACTATAATCTCCAGCATGTCACAGATGAAAAATGAGACATGACTGTAATGCCTTTTTCTCATAACAAAAGCCACTGCCCGGCTCCTACTTGGGAAAAGTTCTTTTTCAGACTATAGCTCCCACAACACCACAAGGAGTTCTAGACAGAAAGTTCTAGGAGTTGTAGTCCAAAAAAGGAACTTTCCCAAGCTCTATCTACTATACACTAGCTGTATTCAGACATAGATGAGCCTCTTGATCTCACACACACACACGCACAGCTGCTTCACTAACTCCTCTCTTTCTGTGACATGGCAAACTGATTCAGGAAATCTTCCATTATCTAAGGCTGAGACCTAAGGTTGTTCTTCAATTGACAACTACTATGTGTCAGTACAACTATGAAGTGGTGGGAAGATTCCTCCTTCCTCCCTTCAGTACCCCATGTATTATCCTCAATCATGCTCTGGAGGATTGGAAAATATTCCAGACTAGTTTTTGTGGGTGGCATGAAAGGCTGTTGAAGGGAAGACAGAAGATGGGAAGGAAATTCCATTCTGCTGATTTAGAACTGTTAGCACAACACTGTATTTAAACCTATAGCTTTCCCTTTCACCGGAATGAAGTAATGCAGCAAGCAAAGATATCCACAAAAATATTTAAATTCAAAGCATGCATGCACAAGTGCAGTGAATTTAGGGAATTTTATACCTTTTCCAGGGGTCTCACACACACTGCTGGAAATACCAAAATGGAGGCGAGGGAATGATCCAAAACCAGAAGTTGCCAAAAGTTCACTCCTGGTTTTGAAAAAGGAGAGCTGGCATCTTGTTCAATATTAAGAAGATCGTTTAATAAGAAGAAGATCTTGTTCAATATTAAGAAGACTAAGAAGAGTTAAATAACAAAGGTATATCATGTCATTGGCTACTTCATATGCAACTGAAGGGGAGAAAATGATAGAAATAAAGAACTATGGAATTGTGAAAGAAATGACAGAATTGGAAAAAGTGTTATTAGGTGAAACTCAAAAAGTATTATCAAAAATTTACAAAATATTATTAAGTTGGGAAACTGAGGATGAAATGATTAAAATATCAATGGGCACAAATGTGGGGCATATAATTGAATTGGAAAAATGGGAAATGGTGTGGAGAAAACAATGAAAATCTCATTAGCTCAAAATATTAAAGAGAATCAATATAAAATGATTATATAGAATCTATATATAGTATATATATAGTAGGGACGTGGTGGCTCAAGTAGTTAAGACACAGACTCTGTTGACTGCAAGATCGGCAGGTTGGCAGGCCTGGGTGCTGCATGATGGGGTGAGCTCCTGTCACTAGTCCCAGCTTCTGCCAACCTAGCAGTTCGAAACCATGCAAATGCAAATAGATAAATAGGTACCACTTTAGTGGGAAGGTAAACAGTGTTCTTTGCAATTATGCTGGCCACATGATCACAGAGTCATCTCTGACAATGCTGGGTCTTTGGCTTAGTAATAGAGATGAGCAACGCCCCTACAGTTGGACGCAACTCGACAACCTTTTTGTTTGTTGTTTTTGTTGTTGTTAACTGCCCTTGAGTCGTTCTCAACTCATAGTGACCCTATGGATGAGACATCTCCAAGACCCTCTGTCCTCCACTGCTCTACTTAATTCCTGCGACCCCATACTCATGACCTCCTTAATAGAGTCGATCCATCTGGCATGTGGCTTTCCTCTCTTCCTACTTCCCTCCAACTTTCCCAGCATTATTGTCTTTTCTAATGACTCTTCTCTTCTCGTGATGTGTCCAAAGTATGACAGCCTCAGTTTGGTCATATTCACTTCCAGGGAGGTTTCAGGCTTGATCTGTCCTTTTGGCTATCCATGGGATCCTCAGCACTCTTCTCCAGCACCACATTATCTCAAATGAATTGATTTTCTTCCTATCATCTTTCTTAACTGCCCAGCTCTCACATCCATACATGGTAATAGGGAATACAATGGCTTGTATGATTCTAACTTTTGTGCTAAATTTTATGTCTTTGCATTTTAGAATCTTTTCTAGTTCTTTCATAACCCCCCCCCCCCATTCTTAATCTTCTTCTGATTCCCTGACTGCAGTCCCCATTTCTATCAATGTTTGATCCCAGATATGGGAATTCTTTTACTATTTCCATTTCTTCGTTGTCAAAGTTGAACTTGTGAATAAAAATAACTTGTGGTCGTTATTTTTTGGGGTTTTTTATGTTCAACATTAAGCCTGGCTTTGCACTTTCTTCTTTTATCTTCCTTAGTAGGTGTTCCAGGTCTGTAGGTTTTCTGCTAGTACTATGGTGTCATCTGCATATCTTATATTGTTGATATTCCTTTCTCCTATTTTCACTCCTCCTTCTTCTGTGTCCAAGCCTGCTTTTCTTATAATATGTTCTGCATACAAGTTGAACAGATAGGGTGAAAGGATGCAGCCTTGTCTGTCTCTTTTGCCAATTGGGAACCATTCTGTTTCTCCGTGTACTGTCCTGAATACAGATTCCTCATCAGGACTATCACATGTGTTCGCACTCCCATGTCTTTATGGGTATTCCATAGCCTTTCATAATCTATGCAGTGAAAGGCTTTGCTATAGTCTATAAAGCACATGCTGACTTTCTTTTGGAATTCCCTGGTGTGCTACATTAGCCATTGTATGTTTGCAATGTGGTCCCTGGTGCTTCTTCCTTTCCTGAACCCTGCTTGGACCTCTGGGATCTCTCTTTCCATGTATGTTTGGAGTCTATGTTGCAGAATTTTGAACATGATTTTGCTTGCGTGGGAGATCAGAGCTATGGTCCTATAGTTGCTGCAGTCTCTTGTGCCTCCTTTTTGTGTATAAGGACATATATTGACCACTTCCAATCTGTTGGCCATCGTTTTGTTTTCCATATCTGTTGACATATGTTGGTTGGCACTAGAGTTGACTCTGTCAATGTGGATTGTAGAAGTTCAATTGGAATATTGTCTGTTCTTGGTGATTTGCTTTTCGCTATTTCCCTGATTGCATTTTCCACCTTGTTTTTTAGAATTTGGGGTTCATTTTCATATGGCTCTTCGTTCCATGTGTCCTTCATTTTGTCATCTCTTGTATAATTCTTCTGTGCATTGCATCCAAAGCCTTGTCAACAGGGAATACCTTTACCTATATCTTATTCCCCATTAAAAATGTATAAACAAATTAATAACAAATGTTAGAAGTGCAAGAAGGAAGTAGGAACATTTTATCACCAATGGAGGACATGTGTTACAAATAAAGAAATTTTGGAACAATATTCACCAATTAATTGAGAAAGTATTACATTTAAAATTCCAGATGAAACCAGAGATATACCTATTAGGAATGACAGATGAACAATTGGGGAAGAAAAATGTAAGAATGATTCATTATATGACAGCAGCAACTAGATTATTATTATCTCAGAAATTGAAAGACTGTGAAATATCAACATTAGAAGATTGGCTATTAAAGTTACTAGACATGACAGAATTAGATAAATTGACATGTCTCATGAGAAGTGAAACTCTGGGAAAATATGTAAAGGAATGGGAACAGATAATGAAATATATAAGTGACCAATGGGGTATATTAATACAAAATGGATATATAGGATTACTGAGGAAGTAAGATATATGGATATTAGGATAATAAATGTTAATCCTTTGTATTATGTAGAACTGGATTAATTTGTATAGAAGATAAGAACAGTATGGTAAAAAAGAAAATGTAGTTTTAACATAGAGTTCTTCTAGTACAGGAAGTTAGGATGGGATATGTGTGTATGGGAATATGTGTAATGTATATGTGTATGTATTTAGCTAGGTACGTGTGTAGGTAGGTAACATATGTATGTAAATTTAAATGGATGTCTTTTTTACAATGCTTGTTTTTTATGTGAAAACTAATAAAAATTATTTTAAAAAATAGTAAGAAGATCATAAGCTGGACTTACAATCTTGGAACTTTGAGGAATCATGTTTATGGTTGTTAATAATCAAACATGACCCCCCACCCACCACCACCACCACCACTTCTTAAACCAAACAGAGCTCCAGCTGAAGGGTTCCAAGCCTCTGAAAATGGGTCCTAAGAAATGACATCTGTAGTGCTCTGCCAGTCATGAAGCATGTTGAGACAAGCAGCTGTGCCAGGATCTGGAGGGGTCTCTCCAGCTGCCCACCTCAACGCATCCCATGACAGGAGAGCACTGCTGTTGTCATTTTCCAGTGCTCTGTTCTGCAGCACCTCAGACAGTTGGGGCAATGCCTGGCTTAAGAGGTAGGTTTTTGGGGGATGGCATCAGCAGAAGTAGTAGCAAGGTCAATGGAGGCTTGGTGTCATACTGACATTTGATGATATAGAATCCTGGCCAGGGCATTTTTGCAAAGGTTATTTGCTGTAACCCAGTGGTTCCCAACCTTTGGTTCTACAGATTATTTGGACTTCAGCTTCCATAATTCCTGACTGTTGGACAAGTTGGCTGAGGCTTTGGGGGGTTGAAGTCCGAAATAAATGGAGGGCCAATGGTTGGGAACCACTGCTGTAACCTATTTAAAAGGTGAACTGCCACCCTGGAGACCAAGAAAACAGCAGTCTGGGGAGTCTCTGGAGGGGTAGAGGACTGGGGGGGAAGAGCTGGGGAGGGGGACAAATGGAGCCGCAGGGCTGCAATTTGCCTGTCCCCAGTCATGGATAAGGCATGTTGTATCTTTTTTGTTGTTACTGCTGTTATTACAAAATAAACTCCCCTGCACACTCTTCAGCTGATCTTGTGTTTGAGGCATGGATACATTTTAAAATATTTTTCGGTTAACCATAAGAACTTTTTTAAAAATAACACATCAGGTGGAAAATTTTATTTTATAAGAAATGGTACATCATTGTGAACTCCACTAATAATACAAATTTTTAAATCCAAACCAACATTTGTGTTTTGTAAATCACACTTTTGAATAATTTTACTAAAACCACACCATACAAATAGTTAGGACAGAACATTAATAGTATGCAAAAAAATAAATAAATCTGTAGCACCTTTGAGATTAACTGAAAGAGAAAAGTTGGTAGCATGAACTTTTGTAGACTTAAGCCTACTTCCTCAGAATGGGTATATCATCCCAAAATACAACATATATGTTTTTTAATAGTTTGAAATATTTTAGAGTTGCATCTTAAGACAATTTACCTTCAGTGGGACAGCGAAATCAACATCCTTTGTTTCTTTCAAGCCAAGTGGTATAAGAGGAATACTAAAAGCATGCCTGTATTAAAAGAAAAGAAAAGAAGTTAAGCTGTCAGGTTCTTTTCTT
The DNA here is from genome assembly GCA_026167975.1 of Phrynosoma blainvillii. Taxonomy (NCBI): domain Eukaryota; kingdom Metazoa; phylum Chordata; class Lepidosauria; order Squamata; family Phrynosomatidae; genus Phrynosoma; species Phrynosoma blainvillii. The sequence continues at coordinate 15,470,939 of JANUYF010000007.1, read as the reverse complement.
TAGATATATGCTTCAACAACTGGAACAGAAATTGAAAATTTAGAAAGATCTCTCTCAGCTTTGGTGTTCCTCACTTCTTAAATGTGTTTATTAACTGGTTACCTTTGACCAGCTTTTTGTGCAGCTGCTTCCTGCTCTGCACACAAGCAAGTACTGTTCTTTTCTTTTACTAGATTGCTTCACAAACACACCTAAGAAGATTCTATTACATTATTAAAAAAAAAAAACAAATTGAATAGTGATTTGCTGTGTCCTCCACCCCAACAGCAAACCGGTTCAGTGCACAGCTATAATTTCCATTTCAAAGTGACTTGTCCAAGGCCATCCAAAAAGAAATTCCTGATCATCCATCAAAGTTGACCTTCTAGCTCAGGGGTACAAAACATATAGCCCACTAGGGCTGCATCCACACTGCAGAAACAATCCAGTTTGACACCACTTTAATGGCTCATTCTCATGGAATTCTGGGAATTATAGTTTTGTGAGACCTTTTGCCTTCATTGTCAGAGAGCTCTGGTGCCACAACAAACTATAATTCCCAGAATTCCATATATAACTGATATCTCTGAGTGAGTTCTAGACATTATAAACAAAGGCAAACATGCTACCTAAGATACTGAATTAGTAAGAGGAAAACACTTGGGACCCTAGCCCTTATACACTTAGGAAGAGTGTTAAAAGGGTAAAAGCAGGGCAGATGTCAATGACCAGGGACCTTCTGTGAAGAAGAGGTAAAAGGTAAGGAAGGTCCCATCACAATGTCACTTTCCCAACTTGTTTTCAAGTTATTCTTGATCCTCAGGAGAAGACATCTCAGTTTTGATCCAAAAGCAAGGGACGAAGTACTACAGCCAGTCCTCCTTATCCACTGATTTTTTTTATCCATGGATTCAAGCATCCATGGCTTGAAAATACTTTAAAAATATAGAAATTCCAAAAAGCAAACCTTGATTTTTCCATTTTGTATAAGGGATACGATTTTTCTGTGCCATTGTATTGAATGGGACTTGAGCATCCATGGATTTTGGTATCCACTGGGGGTGTGTATGTGTCCTGGAACCTAACCCCAGTAGATAACAAGAGTCCACTGTACTTCTTCATCCTAACTAGCTACCGTACTTAACAAAAAGGATTTTGTTTATTTTATCTATTTTATATCAATGCATTGTCTTCATATAAATTATCTTTCTTATTTAAATAAGAATGGAGACTTAGTGTAATTATATTCCAGGGAAAGCTAGCTCTTCAACTAATCCAATTATTTAAGGAGGCTGAATACATGTATGCACTGGTTAAACCAGGTTGCCAACAGACTAAGCCAACATCTGCAAACAGGAGAGGAAGTTACATAGGAACAGAAATCAGTGATGGCTAACCAGTGAAAAAGAGCAGAACATGGAAAATAGCCTTTAAAGCCATTCAGACTCATACTGGACAATGGCAAAGACAGGAAAACACTGGTTCTTTAGATGGTTTGAATTTTGACCATAAAACCCAATGAAACTTTGGGCAAATTACATACACTCTCTGCCTCAGGGTAAGCAATGGCAAAACTCCTCTGAACAAATCTTGCCATGAAAACTCCTCAGTCAGAAACAACTTGAAAGCACACAACAACACCAATCCTTCACCACTGGCTAGGGGAGTGGATGTGCAGAGAGGGGCATAAGGCATTGCCCCTCCAAACAAGAATACTGACTCCCCCATGGAATTTGCCTTCAGCCATGAAAAGTGCAGCGAATGGCACACTGAAAATCATTTAGATCATGCAACTCTTGTATTTTCTGGATTTGCATTCCCCTGGTCATTGAGCCTGTTCTTTTACTTTGGATGCCTTAAGTCATAATTGTAAATGCTCAGCGGTAGTTTTAAGTTTCTACAATGCTAGAAATTTAGGGGCTGAAGCAAAATTCATTAGAGTTGGCAGAATTTTTGTTGGTCGGGCAACGCCCTCATTTTGTCACCCTCATAGCTATACCACTGACCATTCTGGACAGGGCTCTGGAGAGCTGAAATTGAAAACATTTGAAGGACCAAAGTTCCCTTACCCCTGCCTATATTCTTCCAAAGAAATGCAGTAGCCTAAAGTAGCAAAGCCCTGATCCAGCTACTTAAGGCTGCGAAAGCTCATCCTGCCAACTTCTTTCTTTAGTTAGTCTCAAAGGTGCTACAAACAAGATCTCTCTACACACTTTTCTACAGACTAACAGGGCTATATCTTTGAATTCTACCACTAGAAAATGTGTTACTCATCTCTTGCCACTTAGGTAAATTACTCCACAGTTTGTGGAAAGTTTAAAGAAAGAGAGGTGGCCTTCTCCAAATACAACCTTCTGTAGTAGGACTGCCAGACTGAAAACTGGAGAGGGCTCCTGTACCTTTAATAGTTCTACAGGACAGAGAATATCGGCAATTGTTGCTTGTCACACAGCCAGGGAACAAGCAACCCCTGCTGAAATCCTGCTTTATACAACCATTAAAGGTACAGCAGCCATTTTTAGTTTGTATATAGGCTACCCAATGGCATCACTAAGAAATCACTAAGAGGGGTTCAGACCGCACCAGGTGGCACCCTAAAGGGGGTGTGTGTGACCCCACTGCTTCTCAAACACCTACCCTTTGGCAGAAACATGGTGTGGCATTCATCTGCTTCCCTTTAAAATGCTTGACAAGATGGTGGGAGTGGGGTGAAGCTCAGTGGGAGGAGAAAGGAGAGGCCCCAGAATTTTTTAAAATTCAAATTTCAAATTTTTATTTCAAATTTTTTATTCTTTTTACATTTTCTTTAAAAACATCACATTTTAACCAAATGTTCGCTATGTACCGTATATGTAAATACATTTAGGTTGTGCATATCATATTGTAATTTGAAGGTATAATTTTAATTTTGCTATTTGTTTATGTCACAACTATTAGTATTACATTCAGTGGTATATGGGAATTACGATTTATGAGTAACATTAGTGCAAAAAAGCATTACTAACAATTCTGTATGGTGTGAAATGTGAGTAGGCCAGTGGGGGGTTACATCATGAGTTACTGCACCAGGTGGCACCAACCCTAGGGATGCCACTGGGGGTACCCTACCCTTTGGTCATAAAATTCTGTGTAACTCTAAGTAGTTTATTATTGTCTTCTTTCTCTCAGTCACTGGTAGGAAGCCAACTGACAAGATGTCCTGATCAGGAACAGGTTACAAAACCCATCATTATTATTCCAAACCATACTGCTTCTTCAGTGCAAAAAAACAAAATGAAGGCCAAAACAAATTCCTAGCATTAGCTAAGACATTTGAACGTACCCTTTACTTGTTGCTCTAAGACATTCCCCCATGATCCATCTTTATTAAGTTGTCAGACTTGTGTACGAATTTCCATGGGCACCAGTGTTCCTGCCAACTCAAAAACGAATGTGGAGTGGAATTCAATCTCTCATTATGACCATTTGAAATGCCAACTTCATGGTGGGTATAATAGGTATAATAAGCTTCTCAATTCTGACTGGCAAGGCACTTAGTCCTTTGTGAAACTCCCTGGAATCTATGCTGATGTGCAAGCTATGAGCCCTTAGGACTAATTAAGGATTTGTGGGTATGCAAGTCAAGCTATTTGTTACAAGGGATACGATCTGTATGCCTTTTTTCCAGATTTATGCTCGTGTTCTACTTGAGTTATACAAATGGTAGTTTGCATTGATCATTTTGATTTATATATAAATAACAGATTTTAATAAGACTGATTAATGTTGGGTTAAAATCCTAACAAAAGTCAGAACCAAATGTGTCTGTGACTCTGTTGACTGTTTTCCTATGAGGAACGACTTAGGGAGCTGGGGATGTTTAGCCTGGAGAAGAGAAGGCTGAGAGGTGATATGATAGCCGTGTTTAAATATTTGAAGGGATGTCATATCGAGGAGGGAACAAGCTTGTTTTCTGCTGCTCCAGAGACTAGGACCCGAAACAATGGATGCAAGCTGCAAGAAAAGAGATTCCACCTCAACATTAGGAGGAACTTCCTGACAGTAAGGGCGGTTCGACAGTGGAACACACTCCCTCGGAGAGTAGTGGAGTCTCCTTCCTTGGAGGTCTTTAAGCAGAGGCTGGATGGCCATCTGTCGGGGATGCTTTGATTGGGAGTTCCTGCATGGCAGGGGGTTGGACTGGATGGCCCTTGTGGTCTCTTCCAACTCTATGATTCTATGATTCTATGATTCTTTCAACCAAGTGCTTGGGAGGTGTCTGTGAAGGAGTCAATTATCTTATTTCACCCTATCACCTGCTAATATTATTTGAAACAGTTTGGGAATTTGTTCTCTCTTAAATTATTTTTTCTTTTTCTTTTTCCCTCTCCACAAGTTACCTGGCAGGATAATGAGATTACACAGTGCAGGCATCACACCATGAGAATGCCTAACAGAAGAGCTGCCCCTGCCAAAGGGAAGCATCCTCCTTAAGATGATTTTGGATGAAATAAAAATTATGAAATTGTTACACTGGTGTTGTAATGTATTATTTAACTGACAGGAGAGAGGGAGAGACTGCTTGCAAGATTTTCTCCCTAACACACCAAAATAATCTTACTGTTTTGAGTACTATGCAACCTGGGGCCCTTTCACACCACACAATTATAACACTATGATACTACATTAACCGCCCTGACAGCATGCTATGGAATTCTTGGCGAGTCATTCGAGCTCTTTGATTTAAATGGAATCATAGCATTATAATTATATAGTGTGACAGGGCTCCTGGATTAGGTGGGTAAATGATTTGGGGTGTCATTTCTTGTTCTCCCTTCAGGCAGCAAAATGTCCTAGAGCCAGCCCTGGAAAGTAAGCCAATGGTATCACCATTTCTCAGACTGCACTGGGCATTGCTACTCATTTGCTGGGAAGTTCTGGTTTGATTTAAGCAACCCACTAACAGCAAGGACCGCTTCAGCACATACCTGCTGCAAGTACAGTTGGCCCTCCACATTTGTGGATTTGACTTTTGTGGATTTGATTATTTGCAGTTTTGATTAATATGTTCTCTCTAGGAATCTCTAAATTCTCCAGAGCAACTCTGCCAGACGTTGACCACAGAGGTGTGCTGGAGAACCTAGAGGTTCCTAAAAAAACACTTCTCTAGGCATTTTAGGTCCTCCAGTATGATTCTATGATCAATGTCTGACAGATGTTGACCAAAGAATTGCTCTGGAGGACCTGGAAATTCCTAGAAAGGTCTTCCCTCAGGTAAAAAGAACAGTGATTTTTACATTGTGGGTTTTCTACATTTACAGGGGTTCTTCACCTCTAACTCCAGCGAAGGTGGAGGGACTACCCATATTTTCTGGCGTATAAGACGACTAGCGTATAAGACGACCCCAACTTTTCCAGTTAAAATATAGAGTTTGGGAGAAAATGAGAAAGTGTTGGGGGGAAAGGACTGCCAATATACTAGGTGATGCATTCTGGGGTATGTACAATTTGTGGCCAAGTAAATGACTCTGGGCATGTCACACACTCTCAGCCTCAGAGGATGGTAATGGCAACCCCCATTTGAAGAAACACGCCAAGAAAACCCCATGATAAGATTGCCTTAGGGTCGCCATAAGTCAGAAAGGACTTGAAGACACACAAGAACAAAAAAGTCTGCAATTGTTTCATAGGTAGTACATGGGAATAGGAGCCAGCATGGTGTAGTGGTTTGAGTGCTGGACTACCACTCTGGAGACCTGGGTTTGATTCCCCAGTCTGCCATGAAACCCACTGGGTGAACTTGGACAAGTCACACACCTCAGGGGAAGGCAAAGGCAAACCTCCTTTGAACCAGTCTTGCCAATAAAACCCCAGGATAGGGATTCACCTCTTATCCGCTGCTGCTTCTTCCTCCTGCCTCACGCAACCCCTTCCTCCCCCCTCCTCCTCCTCTGACCTGGACTTCCTCTCTTCCTCCTCCTCCCGCCGCGCGACGTATAAGACGACCCCCGACTTTGGAGAAGATTTTCCTGGGTTAAAAAGTAGTCTTATACGCCAGAAAATACTGTAATTCAAATCTCATCTCCTGTCCACAAGCTACCACCTGTTTGCAACTTGACCTCAGCTATCTCTGTCCAAAGCAATGTGCCTGAACTTTATGGGAGGTGCCAAATTAAATTTATTTAGCACCTAAGGGCAGATGGGAACATCTATAAAATGAAATATCTTTGAGGGGGGAATAGTACTGTAGGCCCTTGGAATCCACAGATTTGAGCAACAGTGTATTGAAATTAAGAACCTTTTTTAAAAAAATCTTTATCTGTGATCAACTGCAGATAGGTCAAAAAGTGATTTCCGCTGGGGAAGGGTCAATGCTTTCTTGACCATGGGGCTGTCGACAATAAATGTATTCAAAATGCATTCAAGGCATGCAGAGTTTAATTCTTAGTCTGTTTGGGACTATTCACATCGGTTATTCACACTGCTGATGATGCAAATCTTTTTCAAGAAGCTTGGAAAACCCTGATATCGATTTGGCAAAAAAACAACAACAACAACAACAACAAAAAACCCCACCAAACTTAATCAGGTGCATTCAAGATGCATGTGAACAACAGAGATTCAACCCAGATTCACTCTGGATTGTTTTCACTGTCTGAATAACCCCAGAGAGAGCAAGGGGTTTAAAAACTAGTGGAGGCTTCTTGGTGGGAAGGGAGAGAACGAGGATACAGCAATTTTAGACTTTACATACTGACTTGAGCATCCATGATTTTTGGTATGGGGGGGGAGCATCCTGGAAAGAATACCAAAGGCCCATTGTATTTATATTTGCCTGGGGCCTGGCATTAAAATGTTCTAGTGCAAATATACTCTCCATTTGTGTGTTGGCTTTGAGCAGGTTAATAGGAAGAAAAACATTGGCCCTGGTCCTTGGGCCATTCCCCGTTCAAACCACCTCCTCAAAAGCATTTCTGAGGATTAGGGATAGGAATTAATTATTTTAATACTTTTCCCAAGGAAGAAGTTAATCCTCAGGCAGCAGCCAGGCCAGATGGAGCTTTCTTGCAGCAAGCAACTATACACCTTTGCTCCATGCATTTTTTCTAGGGCTCTGCCTCAGAAAGACTTCCCCTTCCCTTCAGACTGTAGTACAATAATACAGCAATTCTTTTTCTCACTTACTCCGTATTTTGATAGACCTCGACTGAGATGTTGAGTCCTTCTAGCTCCTCCTTGAGGATCTGCAGATCTGAATTTACGTAACTGAGCTCAAGAAGCACCTGTTCTCGCACTTTGTTGTTGGTTGTCACCCTGCCAAAAGAAAAGGATGCATACTTATCAGAGTGTTTTTGAGAACAGCCAATTTTATTGTATAGTGGACCTCGAAGGCTCCCTTATTGACATTCTCAACATTTCTAAGATTCCACCCACCCACCCCGCCGCCGCCAGCTGCTTTAAGAACAGATATGAAAACTCTTGTTGCAGAATTGACTTGGTCTGTGGCCAAAACACACAAACACAAATAAAGAATGTAGAATGGCTTTCAGACAATATAAGGAGCCCAGCCATTATATAATTCTTTGTTTGAGGAAGACGAATTAGGAAGGAATAGGTCCGTTTAAGAAACACTGTTTAGGATAATTTAAATACGCTTGCAAAATAAAGTCTTCCATCTCATCTTTACCTCTGTAAAGCAGGATTTCTCATCCAGGGTTGCCTGGAACCTTAGGTTTTCTTGACCAGTCATCAGTGGTCATGAATTTTTAAAAAATAATCTTAATAATTTTTATGCAAGGTTCCCCGAGATCTCTATTTTTTAATGCAGGGGTCCTCTGAGACCTGAACATTATTTCAAAGGTTCCTCCAGCATAAAAAGGGTTGAGAAAGGCTGTAGAGAGGTTGGGGATTACTTGGGCAGGGTGGAACATGGCTTGGAGATTTGCTTTGGCAGAGAAAAACTGCACAAAATTGGGCTTGGGTTAATTTTTAAAAGTTAATGGAAAGGAAGTTCCTCATCCTTATCTCCCTACAAGTCACCCATAACTTATCCTAAATTATTCAAAATTGCTCTAGAAGTGGGGAGGAAGGAGAAATAAATGTTCCATCTGCAACTTTCCTTAGGATCCAAGCCATTGTAGTTATGAAATGAACTGTTTAGGAGAGGTTGTACATATGCTAAGTATTATTAGCTTTGTTTGAACTGCTGGCAATCAATTCTACATTGCTTTTTAAAATTATTGCTAATAACTGAGATTGGATTAAATTTTTTGTTCTTTATTACAGCTCCCAGACTCTCTGAGCAAGCATAACTATTAATATGCTAGCTTGGAGCTTCTGAGTACTGTAGTAAAAAAACTAATTTTCCTAAATTCTGGTTCATATCCAATTTGTTGCAAACCAAAATGAATCCCATTTTATTTTAAACAGAAGTGGGATACAAATGAATTTCATCTATTTTAAATAAAAGCATCTAAAAATAAATGGAGAAGAGGGCTTTTGGAGCAACAAATTTCCTAAAGATATGACCTGATAAACATTACATAAATTTGCCTGCAAAATTTCCAGCTACCATCTATTCAGTAAGGTACTGGGAGCAAAGGGGCAGCTGGCTGGGGACCAGAGTCTGCTCCTGTTAAAAAGAACAAAGGCTGCATTTTGTGACTGAGGACAGGAAGAGGAGGAAAATCGTGGGAACATACCGTAGAAGGTTTTCAGCGCCAGCTCTCATCCTCACTGCTTTTAGTATCTGTTGGTTCAGGATAGCTCTCTGGTTTTGCAATTTGCTCCGTCCAGTCTCTGCAAGAGGGTTGCATCCCTGCATTACAGAAACATGTTATTTCTCAAAAACTGATGGCCAAAGAAAGAAAGACAAAAATGCCCTAAGTAGATAAAGCTAGTCTTTGCATTTAAAAACCATACAGATCATAGTATTTTCCAGTCTTCTTTCTAAAGGGAGAATAATCTGAGATCCATCCCTGCTCTTTTTGTTGTTCCTTCAATAGTTTCTACAAGTGGGACCTGCAATAAAATGGCAGAGGTGTGCAAATTTGCTCCTGTTCACAGAACTCCTTTCTGTTTCCCCTCTCTCCTCTTTTGCCCCTCCTTATGCCTCTCCTATCAATATTCTGTACCTTGTGAACCTGCTGCCTGTTTTCTCCGTATTCTGCCACCCTTTGTTTTTGCAGAAGTTTGCTTTCTCTCTTGCGTGTAGAAGCTCCTCTTTTGGGTACATAAGACTTGGACGACTGAGATCAAAATTACTATACAGCATTCTTTGCTGTCGACTCGAGGAACTATTCTGAAATTATGAATAACACTAAGCAGGCATAATATAGTGCTTCATAAGTAACATTTTATTTGTTTTAAGATTAAGGTGACATTTTTGCTTTCAAAACTGCCCCCTGATGAAAAGTGATGCAACATTTCAAATTGGTGTTGATAATTTGTATTAAAGTGAGCATGCAACACTTCCTCTGTTTGAGTTAAATCAGGGGTGGAAATCAGGTAGCCGTCTAGATGTTATTAGATTGCAGGTTTCAACAGCTCTAGAACTAGGAGTGATATGTACATAACCTAAAATATGCAGATGCACCATACTACTAGCAGAAAATAACAAAGGCTTGGAACAATTACTAAAGAAAGTGAAAGAGGAAAGTGCTAAGGCAGGCTTAATGTTAAACATTAAGAAAATAAAAACAATGGGTAGGGAGGAGTTACATAAATGTAAATGATGAAGAAACTGAAAGGAGTTAAACTTCCCATACCTTGAATCAATCATTGATCAGAAAGGAGACTGTAGTCGAGAAATCAGATTAGGACTAGGAAGAGCAACTATGGAAGAACTAGGCAAAATCCTGGCATGCAAAGATATACAACTGAACACTGAAGTCAGGATTGCCCATACCATTGTATTTCCCATCACTATGTATGAATATGAGAACTGAATGATGAGGAAAGCTGACAGAAAGAAAATCAGCTCATCTGAGATTTGGTGCTGGAGAATCATGAGAAAGAAAAGATGAAATGCTTGGAAAGGTAGAAAGCAGTAGGAAGAGAGGAAGACCACATACTAGATCGGTAGACTATCAAGGAGAACACAGTCCTGAATCTATGTAACCTGAACAGAGCTGTTGACCATAGGATGCCTTGGAGGTGTCTAAAGATTTGAAGGCAGTTAACAACAGAGGTGAGGAACACTGAGGTTTACAACCCAACAACATCTGGAGGGCTGCATGATTCTCACCCTGAGCCAGACCAGATTCATCTAACTCAACTGTACCTGGTCTTATTAGCAACAGGTCTCAGCACCACACTACTCTGAATAAACTGATCTTGTCTGACTCCAGAAACTCCACAGCATCAGACCTGGTTAATGCTTAGCTGGCAGACCATAACAGCAGGGATCTCCACATAAGGTTATAAGAGAATCCTGGCTAAAACCAGTCATTGCCAATCATAATTAAGAGTACTGGACTAGACAGACCACTGATCTGACTCCATATAAAATATTGTATATCAGGGGTAGGCAACCTTTTTGAGCCAGGGGCCAGGTTGCTGTCCCTCAGACAATTGGGGGGCCTGAAGCACCATAAATAAATAAATAAATAAATAATTTTTTTAAAAAAAAATAATTTAAAAAAAATATGCATGCACACTCTCTCAGCCCCAGAAAAGCCATGGCAAAACCCCTGTGGAGATTTTGCCAAGAAAACCCCAAGAACAAGTAATAACAACAATAATCAATATTGTTATGGCGGGCGGCAGCGGCGGCAGGACCGGCCAAAGGCCTCGGGGAGCCGCATCCAGCCCCCGGGCCTTAGGTTGCCTACCCCTGCTGTATATACTCGACTATGAGTCAACCTCATGTATAAGTCGAGGGCAGGTTTGGGGGCCAAACGTATGGATTTTGCTATGACCCATAGATAAGTCAAGGGTAAAACTTAGCACATGTAATGAAGGATGTAAAGGATGAAGCAAAGAACTTACAAAATTCCAGCAGGCATAACTATTTGCACTCACCCTAAAGGCTGAATGGATGAGAGAGTAGAAGGGGGTCAGTGCTTCAAGGGCAGATTAAACTCTTGCCTTTCACCAGGGGATGGTGTGTGTGTGTGTGTATGTGATTTAAAGTACAGTACTTACATTGACCTGTGAATAAGTTGACTCAGGTTTTTTGGGTCAAATTTTTAACCTAAATTTATAGACTTATACAAGAATATATACAGTCGCTTCCAATGCACCTATTTCCCAAGATCTAAGGCAGAGATTGTCTCTATTTTATTCATTTAAACTGGGAGTGCCAGGAACTCAAGTATACAAAGCTTATGCTCAGACATGAGTTACAGCCCTCCCAAAGAAATGTTGCCTTCAAATTGTTTGACTTCAGACTATTTAAGACAGAGTTAACAACATATATTAAGAACACCTCCAGATTTATACCAAGCTGGTGGGCCACATGACAAGCAGCTACTGGAAAGTATAAATCCTCACCCACTGGAATTCTTTATAGACTGATCCCAAAGATATAACCATGTTAGTCTGTAAAAACAGTATGTAGAGAGATCTTGTAGCACTTCTGAGACTAACTGAAAGAAAGAAGTTGGCAGCATGAGCTTTTGTAAACTTAAGTCTACTACCTCAGATGCATTTGAAGTCTAGGAAAGCTCATGCTATCTACTTCTTTCTTTCAGTTATTTCAAGGGTGCTACTAGATGTCTCTAAAATTATTATCCTTGGTGACTTCAATGCCAGAGTAGGAAAGAACTCCGAAGCCTGGAAAGCTGCAGCCTTATTTGAGAAGTCACGCTGAACAAGTCTCGAAGAGAAACGACAACACAGAAAGACTCACAACCCAGAAACATCACCCAAGGAGATCTTCTGCTGTGCTTTCTGCAACCGGACTTGTTTATCTCCGATTGGCCTTTTTAGTCATCAGCGCGCTTGCAAAAAGCGTGGGATGAGTCCTTCCTGAATCTTCGTTTGCAAAGAAAAAGAAGTGAATCAAAAATAATTATAGAAAAAAGAGCCCAAGGAGGGAGATACCCAGAAGCCCAATGTGGGTACAAGAGAAATGGAATGGGGGTTTCCCTAAAAGAGCATGGCAATTGACTGGCACCATGTACAGAAATACTTCATACTGCAACATATTATTGCACACCCCACTTCTAATTCTGGTTCTGTCAACAACCTATCCGTGGCCTGAAACAGATCAAAAGTGCTGCCTTCGGCCCGATCCAGATTCAGATAACGCACACCTCCAGATTGGGCAAAAGCTGCGCCACGGCCGCCTAAGACAGCCCAAACCTGTCTGCAAAAGGAGCGCAAACAAGCATTTGTTGCTGGTGGTCCATTGCAGAACATTGTGGCAGCCAGCCTTGGGACTGCGGCGTCTGGTTGCTCCAAGCCGCCCATCTGCTTGATGTCCATGTCACTCACATAAGCCAGAACTGGGAATTCTCAGCTTTATGTATAAGCCAAAACAAACTGGTTTAAAGCTGTCATAAAACCTTAGTTTGTTTGAATATAATAAACCATAATCCCAGGTTCAGACATAACACTTGAGGTATTTATGCCTGGTTTGTTTACTGTTTTGTAGAAGGCACTAAGTAGGAGCAAATGGGCCAGTCCACCATTTTGTGCACATTGTGGTTTACTAAACAAGGATTCCAAGCTTACAGCAATGCATAACGGTAGGCACTGTATTCTTTGGACTTTGATTCCTGCCTTGGTCTTTTACAAGGGAATCCACAGATATTTTTCCGAGACTTCCTACTGAGCCATGAACCTCGGCTGGTATCCAGCAATGTCGAACCCTGATTCCACCCCCCTGGTATTGGTTCCTAACTCTCTTAAAGAACAACATGTACAGTAATCACTTGCCATGGTTGCTGGCTTAAAAAATTTGAGCATATGTATGTGTGTTTGTGGAGTAACTACTTTGGAAAAAAGAAAAAGTTATATCAGATTTGTGGTGCAACTTGAAAAACAGATTTTTAAAAATGTTCCTTATATATGGTGGCTAGTAGAAGGGAGTTAAAAGCAGAGCTTGGAAAAGTTACTCTTTTCTATTATAGTTCTCAAAAATTCCTCTCACTCCAGTGCCAATGGCTAAGCCAGCCATTCTGGGAGTTGTAGTCCAAAAGGGTAATGTTTCCAAATCTGTTTAAAAGGTCACCACCACACATTAACTATTTTAATCAGAAAGCAGAAAAACAAATAAACAACCCTGAGCAAAATATTAACCAGTATGTAAATAGAGGGTTGCTTTTTTCCTCAGCTGGCCTCGATGGGAAAAAATGCCATCTTCAAAATATGCGAAGTAATATCCGCCACATTCTATTGTCTAAAGTCTAGTCTGCCCTGCAGACATAATACAGTCTGACACAGCTTTAACTGCCATGCAATGGAATCCTGGGCTTTGTAGTTTGTTGTGGCACCAGGGTTCACTGTCAGAGAAACCTAAATATATCATGAAACTACAAATCCCAGAATCCCATACCATTGAGCCATGGCAATTAAAGCAGTGTCAAACTGCATTATTTCGGCAGTGCAGATTAGACCTAAGCTTCAGAAATAATGGAGCTTCTTTTAAAATAAGGAAACCTGGTAACTATCATTATATAAGTCCATTCTGGCCAATGTACCAAGCCCCCCCCCCCTTTCCGGATGTCACCACAAATAAAACCATTTAGCATGTCATTGTGTCCACAAACAGTGATTTTAGATAACTCTAGAGAATTTCTGACCAAGCTGTATGTTTTCCAACCTCTTTCTTGGGATACAGGACTTGACTAGACTCTAGGACTGGAACACTACTTAGATACCCTGAATGCCTAAATTATTAAATATTTGCATAAATTTTGCTTTGGTTTACTTCACTGACAAAAATAGTTTCCTAACTACCATATGACCACATCCTGCAGACATTTTTCCTTCCGGGGAACAGAAAGTCCTACACTTTTTCTTGAAATCATATTTTGACAAATCCTGGGAAGCTTGGAGAAGATATATACTGTAAAGACTTAATTTCAGTATGCAGAAAGAATTGCATCAGCTGCGTGAGAACAACATCAGATCTTTTCTTTACTCCTATCAGGGCTTGGCAATAAAGGCTGACCTCTTGCTGTGATATAAAGATGATATAGCATACACATCAACATTTTGTAGATTTAAAAAATGGGAAGTTATAATGAACACTCCAACTGTCATACAGTTAGTCCCACTAAACCTTTGTTTCATATAATGAGAATGAGCCACAGTGAGTGCTGGATTCTTCCACTGTCTTGCAGCAAAGCCATGTGGAAGTTACTGGTAGCCTTGGTTTGTTTATGGGTAACAGCAACTTGTGCCATTACTGAACACCAGATAAACTGTGGTTGATTAGCCAACTTCAAATTTCAGTTCATAATTGTGTCTAACTTTCACTAACCACAGTTACGATTAAGCAGAGCATAGGTGTCAAGATGATGCAGTAAACAGTGATTAATAATTTTAAAACAGAAATGGAAGCTTCTGCAATGATCCCTCCACATTCGCTGAATGTGGCAAAACTGAAAATAAAAAAAAACCACAATTCTTTTTATCTGAGAGAACATCTCTCTAGGAATCTCCAAATCCTCCAGTGCAAGTCGGTGATCAACATCTGCCAGAAGGTGACCACAGAATCATGCCGGAGGACCTACAAATGGCTAGAGAAGTGTTTTCTCTAGGAACATCTAGGTTTTCCAGCACAACTCTATGAGCAGTGTTGTGCTGGAGGACCGAGCAAATAATCAAAGGCGCAGAAGTCAAAGCTGCAAATGTGGAGGGCCATCTGTACATCCGGGGGAATACAGAGTGTGTGAGGCTGAGGAGTGACAGGTTCACTCTTAAAGCTTTAAAATATGGCTTAACATTATGTCTGAATGCAGTCATTGAAAAAGCTTTATGCCTCTCCCCACATACTGGTGCCATCAAGAAGATTTGGATGCAGCCCTCATCGGCCCTTCTGGAAATGTACCACATGTGTATAATATACCAGATTGGGGGAGGCTGCTTTATTTGTTTACTCTCTTCCAGTGTGGGACTTCAATATTGTTAAATTTAAGTGAGATTTGAATACTGTAAAGGCTTTGCTTATCAAAACACCTGCACGCTCACATGTGTATTTGCATATATGTGCATTAGATATAAGATGCATCCAACTAAAGAGATTTAACTTTTACATGCCTGAAGGAGGAGGATGAAGCAGTTAAGATCTAACAACTCAGACTAACATTTTTACAAGATGAATAGGGCCAGAGGTTTTACAATGGACAGTTTTCAGAAGTGAAGAGTTTGTCCCTTTTACAGAGGGATCATTGGGAAAATGTATGTAAAGGAGACCCAACAGCTTGCATAATTATCTCTAGGAAATATCATGTTTGCCAAACTGCTTGAACAAAAGGTCACCATGAATCAATCTCTAGTTACTGATGAGCTTTCCATTTAACAAAGACAAAAACTACAAGAGAGACCCAATATTCAGATCCATAGGTCTATTTCAGAAATTAATGCTAGGAGAAAAATGTCAATACACATCTGCATTCTCTCTCTTTTTCTCTCTTATGCCTTGCACTTTATTTGTATGACAGGAAAAAAGAAACATTTAACCCAGGTTCTATTAATGTGGGCAATGGACTGTGGCTCAGTGGATCACACAATTTCACTACTGGAATCTCGTTTTTAAAAAAAGACCAGGTGGTAAGTAGGTGATGGGAAAAGATCTTTGAGCCTAAACACCCCATGGCTAGGGCAGAAGCTGTTGGGCTAGTTATATTACCATGTGCCAGGCACCTAGGGAACTTTCTGATCTCCTGACAGAAGGAGCATAGTGCAAGGGATAAATTGCATTCAGACTTGGGCTGTATCTGCACTGCAGAAATAATCCAGTTTGACATGACTTTAACTGCCATGGCTCAATGCTATGGAATGCTTGAAATTGTAGTTTTGTGAAATAAAGCTTTCTCTCTCAAAGAGTTCTGTTGGCATAACAAACTACTGAACTGTGGCTGCTAAAATGGTGTCAAACTGGATTACTTCTGAAGTATGGATGCAGCCTAATACAGTCAGACCTGAATCACTGAGTTGCTTTAGGTGAAGCTTTTACTAGACAATCGCACTACCTCTAGATTTCACTTTGTAGCCTTCCCATGTTTTCCCATTATTTCTTCTCCTTTTTTTTCCTTCCCAAAGATAAATGATTGAGAGGGACAATGGGTAGGGAGAATACCAAATAGCTGCCCAATACTTTTTAATTATGAACCATAAGAGCCCTTTGTCAGGAAATGCCCTTAAAACTGTAACACTGGAGGTTAGAAAGGTAACCATTAATGGATCCCAGAAAATTGTTGGATCCTGCCTTAATTGTCCTGGCAAAACTGTCAAATACCTCTTTTGTTACATAAATTACAAGTAAATGCCCCATAATTACTAGGAAATAGTTGATGACTATTTGTGGAAGAGCAAAGTCATTTGGAGAAAAAAAGATCTCTTCCTCTTCCCATGGCTAAGGATGGAGTCATCAAAAAGCAGAAGCTGGGGCTTTCAGGTTCTACTTTGATTTTTATTAGAACTGAATATCTATCAATGGAGGATGGAAAAGATAATTGTTACACAGAGCAACAATTATGATGACTCTGTCATGGTGTTTTCTTGGTAAGAATGATAACAGTTTTCTTTGTTCAGAGAGTGAGAGTGCAACTTGTCCACAGTCATCTAGTGGCTTCCCATGGCCAAGTGGGGGTTCCAACTCTCATCTCCTGGAATCCTAGTCCACAATGTGAACCACTATACCATTCTGGCTCTTGTGAAAAAAGACATAGACTTAGAATTAAAGAATTCTGGGCTCAGTGTTTCAAGTCTCACAACTGAACAAAGCCCAGAGTCCTTCCACATTATTATCCACTCTTGGTTACTCTAGGCTTATTTCATTTTAGGATAACTTCCAAGGCAGGGGAGTCATTTAGATAGTGCTATATTGCCTTCCTTTGAGGCTGAAAGAGTGACTTCCACAAGGTCAGTCAGTGGGTGTCCATGGCTTAGCGGGACCAGGATCTGAGTTAGAAATCCTTGACCATCAGCCAAAAAACCAAAAGACTTTCCAGGAGAGTCAGACTTGCCTGGCCCAAAGTAAAGTAGCTGTTTATGTTCTTAAGCGCTTTCAATGTATAGCAATCATCTCAAAGGTTTTTCTTGGCAAGATTTACTCAGAGGAAGTCTGCCATCACCTTCCTCTGAGGCTGAGAGAGTGTGATTTGCCTAAGGTCACTCAGTGGGTTTCCACTGCTGACCAGGACCAGTTCTAATGGTTTTAAGTTACACGAGAGTAGCTTTAGAAGGAACTTCTTGACAATAGAAGTAGTTCAGCAATAAAATGAATTGCCTTGAGGGGTCTCCTTCTCTGGACATCCTCACAAAGATGTCACCTGCTGGGGATGCTAATAATAATAATAATAATAATAATAATAATAATAATAAATTTATTTGTATCCCGCCCCTCTGACAAGGAATCGAGGCGGCTAACAACAGTTAAAATTTGGTACAATATATTAATACAATCCAAAACCCCAGAACCCCAGCTGAAGATCCCACACTGAGTAGGGGGTTGGACTCAACGGCTCATGAGGCCCATTCCAACTCTATGATTCTTTGCATCCTTGTCTCCTAGAGTCCTCTAGTCCTACATTCAAAGCAAAGCAAAGCAGCTTATTTATATACCGCTTCATATCACGCTATGGGATGTCTAAGCGGTTTACAACTGTGAGCTGATTGCCCCCCAACAAGCTGGGTACTCATTTTAGCGACCTCGGAAGGATGCAGGCCTGAGTCGAGCCTCAGCCCTGGCTGGTATTGAACTCGCAACCTTGTGGTCTATGAGTGAGTGGCTGCAGTACAGGCATTTAACCACTTCAAACTACTATACCATCCTAGCTTTCAGCTGTTTCTGAAGGAAGCAAGAAAGTAGATTTCAGGGGGGGGGGGAAAACAGAGACAGAACTGCATTTGGGCTCAGTAAAGGTTTTGCTGACTCTCTGGAACAAACCTTCCCCAACCCAGTGCCCTCTAGAATGTCTTCAACTGCAGCTCCCATTATCTCCAACCAACAGTTGTGAATGCTGAGTAATAGAGAAAGCTGTCCTGGAAGATTTAATGTTGAAGCAATGGACTCTGGCTGTCTGTTGGAGTGTACAAAATTTATGTTCTACTTATGACAAAAGTCCAAAAAGCCTCCAATAGATTCTTCTTCAAGGAAACCAATTCTAGATGAGCTCTGCTCTGCATGTCTGGGATTCCTCACAATTTGTAGAACGGCAGTGAGCATCTGATCCCTAATGAATGGTTAGGGAGTCTAGAGGAAGATCAAATCTTCTGGAGGATGCCAGGTCATCTACCCCTAAGAAAACAAAGATATTGTAGAAAAAGGAACTCTGGTGTAGGAGAAAACATTTTGTAATGAAGTTCTCCACCTCCTGTCCAAGGAACTTTGTCCATAAATGAATAATCAATATTTGAGTGAGCCTGGAATTAACAAGTTACACATAATATACATAATATAGTTGTACTTAACAAGCTACTTCTTTAGGTAATGTGGGTATCAAAAGCAATGTGGCAAGTGGGACCAAAGTCACTTTACTGATGCAATGGGTAACATTTTCTAGCTGTTTTAAAAAGTTACTTTAAAGGATATTTTCAATGCTTTAAGGGATTTTTCAAGTCTTATGCCATTTTTGTTATTAAACCTATGCAATTCTCCCTACCACCACAACCACATGTAACAATCAGCAATGGATGGAACAAACTGCTCATTAAACACTTAAAATTCAAAGATATAGCTGTGTTAGTCGGCAAAATCAGTATGTAGAGAAATCTTGTAGCACCTTTGAGACCAACTGAAAGAAATAAATTGGCAGCATGAGCTTTCAGAGACTTCAATCTACTTCCTCAGATGCATTCATTAAGCACTTAAGTGAGTAATAACAAACATTGTAACAAGTAACAGGAACAAATCACTTTTAAACAGTAACTTCTTAAACCAAAGGGGTATTTAATCTTACATTCAAAGCTACCTCATTTCTTTAAGTAGTCTTTGAGAGCTTAGGGTGCCATGGTGAGTAAGAATTCTATTATTGATATATTTAATATCCTGCCTTTCCCTTCTTCCTTCTCCCAACACAAAACTCAAGGCAGCTTACAACCATGTAAAAGCACTGAACAACCAAATAACTATTAATACAGCAGTTAAATTGCAATTAAACCAGATTTCTAATTAAAAAACAAGTTAAAATATAAATTAAAAGCAATTAATTTTAATAGAAAATAGAAACACAACATCCCCCATTAAAAGCTCCATCTGCTACAATATATTAAAACTCAAATTCTCCCAAATGAGAAGGTCTTTACGTACTGATGGAAAGACGGCAAGGAGAAGGCCAACCACGCCGCCTAAGGAAGGGAGTTCTGCAACTTGGGAGCAACCACCAAGAAGGTTCTCTCCCATGTCCTCACCAAACTGTGCATGTAATCGTGATACACTGTTGATACAGGGCTATGGAGTACATGCAGCACTTGGCAAGGCTGGATAATCCAAAGTAAAAATGTAGATTCTACTATATTTACTTCAAGAAGCAGATATACATTGGAGTTTTTAAAGAAATAATAATAATAATAATAATAATAATAATAATAATAATAATTTTTATTTATATCCCGCCCCACTGTCACGCAATCGAGGTGGCTCACAACAAACTATTTAAAGCCATCTGTAACATTCCATGGACTGTTTGATCTTCTCATTTTGCAAAAAGAAAAAAAGGCTATGCATCTGACTTCACCTGAGAGAAGCAGTGGCATCACTTGGGTACGGGGAGGGCAGAATGCACCAGGTGACACCATTGCTCCTTAAGCATCTGCATTTTGGCATAAACGGGCTAAGGCATTTGCCTGAATATCTTTTAAAATGCTGGAGGGATGGTGTGAGTGGAGTGAGGCTCAGGGGGAGGAGAAAGGAAAGGCCCCAGAGGGGTTTTTTTTAATTAAAATTTCACATTTTAATTTTTTAAATTTTTCTTTAAAAAACATCACATTTTACCAAATTTTCACTTTAACCACATGAAGCTATGTATATGTAAACACATTTATTCTGTGCATATGATATTATAATTTTATTATTATTATTATTATTATTTGCATATTTATTCTGTGCATATGATATTAAAATGTAATTACATTATAATTTAAAGGTTTAATTTTAATTTTGCTACTTGTTTATGTCACAACTATTACCATTACATTCAGTGATATATGAGTCAATTAGTACAAAAACATTACTAAGGATTCTGTATGGAAGGAGGTCAATGGGGGGTGGCACCGGGTGGCACCAACCCTAATGATGCCACTGGAGAGAAGCTGGGTTGGATCTAGACCTTAGTTATACTTAGAGGAGATCCATTTAAATCAAAAGATACGATAAATTTGAGAATTATTGGTTTCAACAGGGCCACTCTTTATATGACTAAGTCTGGACCCAACCTATTGCCAATATTTACATATTTGTTTATTCCTTGGATTTATAGCCAATGTTCTTGAAACAGTTAACAATAAATCAGCCCTGCCTAGGAAACAGAACCTTCTTAACAATGAACTTTTATCCAGGAAAACAGCAAACAAGCTCTTGTGACAGACAAGGAAGAACTAACATTATCGTCTTCATTTGAACACAGGCTCACTTTTAAATTATTTTTTAAGGAAAAATGTCAAAATAAGAAATCCCAGCTATGACATACAAAGCCCTGTTTGCTCAACTATCCAGCAGAAGAGGTGTTTTGTTGTCCTGGGTTGCCAGTGGCTATGAGGCATTTCAATTGATACAATGGGTGTTGCAGCTGATAAGCTAAGAGACGCATGCTGCAGTCATGCCTCCAGAGCAAATAAGCATTCAACACAGTAAATACTTTGAGGCACACAAAGGTTTGCTTAAGCAAGGAGTTTTATTAACCCCTTTGCTTCTCTCTGTGTATGTGTACCTTCAAGTCATCTGTCAAGTTATGGCAACTCCATGAATTTCCTAGGGTTTTCTCAGGCAAAGAACACTCAAAGGTGGTGTTGCCAGCTCCTTCCTCTCTACAGCATGCCTACAGCATCTGCTGTTCATTGGTGGTGTGTCATTCAAGTACTAACCAGGGCTGACCCTGCTTAGCTTCTAAGAACATATGAGATCTGGTGCCTTTATGGTATTTGAGGGCTTCCCCATTTCTAGCCGTTCTGCAAATGGAAGAGCAGATAGAGGAGGAGAGCTCACTTGTTTCCCACACCTGGTAATAGTGAAAGTGATCTGAATCTGGTGCCTTTAGGGCAGGGGTAGGCAACCTTTTTGAGCTGGGGGCCGGGTTGCTGTCCCTCAGACAACTGGGGGGCCGAAGCACAATAAAATAAAATAAAATAAAATATTGAAAATATGCATGCACACTCTCTCAGCCCCAGAAAAGCCATGGCAAAACCCCTGTGGAGATTTTGCCAAGAAAACCCCAAGAACAAGTAATAACAACAATAATCAATATTAGCATGGCAGGGGGCAGCAGGGGGCGGCGGCAGGGGGCGGGCGGCCTTTGGACCCCAGGCCAGTCCAAAGGCCTCGGGGGGCCGCATCCGGCCCCTGGGCCTTAGGTTGCCTACCCCTGCTTTAGGGTAATTAGGATTAAATTAGAGAATTCTTCTTTAATCCTCATGCAGGCCAAAATTCTGGGCAGGCAATGAAATCTGTTGGTGATAGAGCTTCATGCGCTGTGCAAAGAAGTACTTCACTATGCAACACGCCACCAATACATGGAGCTTACCACCTTGAGATTTGTTGATCTGTTATATTTGAACAGAGGTCAGACAAATCTCTGTTGGGGATTGTTTAGCACTGGTTTTCCTCAATGAAGCAAGGGCTTGGACTAAAGCAGAGTGGGCAACATCAGTGGGTCTGGGGGTGAATGTTTTGTCCCAGTACTCTTCAAGGGCCACATGGACTACCCAAAAGCAAAACATAAAAGGAAGTAGATACAAATCAACTATTTAGTTTTCAAAAAAAAATTGTATTTTTTAATGTTACATAGTAACATTTAAAAAGTTCAATAACCTATTTAAAAGGTAACTTGCTACTCTGGGAGGCTTCAGGGAGAAGCAACCCACCCTTTCTTTTGGGGCAAAGAATGGGTAGTCTTGGTAATATGAAGGGTTGAAAAACAACCTGGAAGGATCACATTGTGGACCCCTGGATTAGATGGTCTACAAGCTCCTTTACAACTCTATGATTCTATAACTGCTGTTAAACATAGTAATTGCACAAAGTCAAGATAGGCAGTACATCTCTGAATACTAAGAGGAACAGTGAGAATGGTGAGAACGCAAACAGTGAGAACACACTGCTTGTGAACTGAAGTAGACACTTAAACATGCTGACGCAAAACAATGGAGTGAAGTGATGATGTACCAGGGGGGAAAAAACCAGAGAAAAAGAGAGAGAGATAGAGAGAAAAGGGATGAAAGATGTATTGATTTGCACAGCATTTGCAAATTTATAGGTGCAAATATTGTACAGAAACAATTACTATAGTTTGAACAGCACTGCAATAGGTCTCACCCAAGTGAATCATAGAATCACAGAGTTGGAAGAGACCACGATGGCCATCCAAGTCCAACTGCCTGCCATGCAGGACAAGCATTCCTGACAGATGGCCATCAGCCTCTGTTTAAAAACCTCCAAAGAAGGAGATACTCCCAAGGTAGCATATTCCACTGACAAACAGTGGCTTATACAGATCTGTCTCAGGAGTTTCTTCTCCACTCTGTGCATTTGAGGAATGCTAAGGAATCACTCTCTACTCAAGTCTACGAAAGTTCATACTACCAGTGTCTTTCTTTCAGCTAGGGACAAAGCAGACTGGTGGCTAGGAGCAACCTCTGGCCGCTCCAGCCGCAATCAGGCCACGGTCAGCACTCCTTTTGGCCTGTCTGCTTTGGGCCTTATTCTCAAAAGTGCTATAAAATCCCTTTGCGCTGTCATCTTACTATCAGGAAGTTCTTCCTAATGTTGAGATGGAATCTCTTTTCTTGTAGTTTGAATCTATTGTTCCATGTCCTAGTCTCAAGGCCATGCCATTTTCTTTTCTTGGTCTAGTTCTTTAATAAAGCAGACTTTGGATAGCAAGTCCTTGAAACAGAGACACCCTCAAAAAGAAGACTGTCAAGTAAGGCACCCTGTTGTGAGCTTCAAGGGGCACCGGAGAAGCCACTGCTGCAAACAGCAATATGGCCCTGATGGACTTGAGACTGAGCCAGCAGAATAATTTCCTCTTATGTTCCGTGAAATCATTCTGGGATAAATAATACAGCAATTATGCCCTCTGTATGATGATAACAGAATCAGAATGAATGGTTCATTAAAAGCATCACAATTAATATATTATCACCTGTTATGCACGCACAGCTGCAGAATACAGTAGTTGCCTAAAACTGAAAAATATTGGTTACAGGCAAAAGATGGGCCACAGGAAATCAGTGTTACGGTACTTGGGTTTGCTGGAATTCTTGTGACAATTAAGAATTATCTCCATTGGGGTAATGTTTTATGTTGTTAAGCAAATTCTAATATACATTACTGGAAAGATATGTATATGTTTGAAGAAAAAATAAAGCACAAAAAATCTTTTCTCCAAAAATAAAAAATTATCTCCAGGTACTCCGAGTGATAAAGTATTTCTGAGGAACCACATAATAAATATAAACTTACCGGTATGTTTACACCTGCTTCTTAGCTTGACGTCCTTCAATTTAACATGTTTAAAGGTAGTGTTCAAAAGACAGAGGTCAATTTAAAATCTTCCTCTTTCTGTTTATAATCATTGAGAAGGAAAAGAAAGAAAATGGGGTCTCTCTCTCTCACACACACAAACATTTCCAAATGTGAAGAAGAGGTAAACACATCCACTCTTGTTTAGTTGAAAGGGAAATAAGATTACTTTCATCAGGGCTGAGATTCCAGCTAGTCTGCATCATGGAGGTCACCTACATTAGTCATGACATGAGTATTTTCAGGGGGAAAGTCAACATTGATATTGTCTGGAGTGGACTATGCATCTAGAAATTCAGATGCATACTTTCCCTATGCAGATATTGACAGTCAATGCCACAGCCATCAGGGATGAGCCTGGAGGAAGCTGTGTGACCTTGATGCATGGTCTGCTAGTTGCATGAAGTACCTTCCATGTGAATAATGAGAGAAATCCTAGTCTTTTGGTATCATCCCAGGGCCAAAGGTAGCCTACACAGTCTACATACTCAGTTGACTCATCACTAGTTGATCACAGTCCTAGCAAAAGTGGGGATGTCACACTGATCATTTTAGGTCCATCTGCTCAGACCACAGGCTGCCCTGAGACTAGTGATGTGCTTGATGCTGGACTGTACTCATTCAAGCTTGTTGTTGGTTGCCTTCAAGTCATTTCTGACTTATGGCTACTCTGTCACAGGCTTTTCTTGACAAGGTTTGTTCAGAGGGGGTTTGCCTTTCCTTTCTCTGAGGCTAAGAGAATGTGACGTGCCTTAAGTCATCCAATGGGTTTTTAAGGCTAGTGAGAATTCAAACCCTGATCTCCAGAGTCATAATCCAATAGTCAACTCGCTATACCACATTGGCTGTCAACAATTCAGGCCAGCCTTCTCTAAAGCCATACTGGTTTTATATGTGCAGGGATGGAATTTTGGGTTGGGGAAGCATTCAGATATTAAATTCTTCATTATGGGATCCGTAGTCCCAATATCTAGTCCCAAGGTTTCCTGTCTCCAATATACTGGCAATACTTCTCCAGTTTCACAGAGGTATTTTTCCCCAATTCTAAATGGAGATGGACAGGACTGAAGCTGGGATTTTCTGCACAAAGATCAAGTAGTCTGCCACTAAGATACAGATCAGGATTATTAAACCTAGTGCAAATTTTCACAAATTTTAAAGACAGAAATTAGGTTCCAAGTGAGAAGCTTTGAGCTGTACACTTTTGGTTTCATTTATTTTGTTGCATTTGTTTATTCCTTGGGCTTTGTAGATCTACCATAGAATCCCCACATTTTGTCATCACTGTAACACTGTGAAGCTAACAAAGCTGAGAGGTTCACATTTATACAAGAAATGTGATAGTTGAACAAAAATTTGTTTCCTAGCCCTATGAAACCTCTACATCAGGGGTTGGCAACCTACGGCCCGTGGGCCGGGTCCACCCCCCTGAGGCCTTTGGACCAGCCACCGCCGACCCCCGCCGCCGTGCGGCCGCTATTTTGTTTTCCAAAATGGCAACCGCGACTCGTTTGCGCATGCGCAGTATTCCTGCACATGCGCAAATGAGCCATGGCCGCCATTTTGGAAAACAAAATGGCAGCAGCAACGCACGCAGCGGCAGCACGTGCAGCCGCAGCGGCGGCAGGGGGTCGGCGGCATGCGCCCACGTGCCGCCATCCCCCCCCCCGGCCCGCGGAAGACCTGGAGGCCAATGGACCGTCCCCAGGTAAGAAAAACTTGCCGACCCCTGCTCTACATCAAGGTTTCTCAATTATGGATCCCCAAAAACCAAGAATTCCTTAGGAGATTGCTGCAGGAGAGTCGGGGGGGGGGGTCCCACAAGAAATCATGATTGGGGGAAAATGAAACTTTTTTGAGCTATAGATATTATAATTTTATGCAGGGATTCCCTGAGACCTGAAAACTATTTCAAGGGTCCCTCCAGGGTAAAAATATTGAGAGGGATGTTCTACATTTATAGGGACTGTACCTTTGAATGGCAGATACTAGTGTGAGGGGAGACACAGTGTGGCATAGTGGTTTGAGTATTGGACTACAATTCTGGAGACCAGAGTTCAATTCCCCACTCGGCCATGAAACCCAGCGGGTGATCTTAGGCATGTGGCATGCTCACAGCATCGCAGAAAGGCAATGGCAAACCTCTTCTGAACAAATCTTGCCAGGAAACCCCAGGGTCACCATAAATTGGAAACAACAACAACAACAACAACAACAACACAACAACAGGGTGAGGCTGTTGCCTTCAGGTCCAGCTTGTGAGCTTTCCTGAAAACATCTGGCTGGCTATAAGTGAATAGAGACACTGGACCAGATGGAACTCATCACAAGGAAAGTCATGATTGTTACCAGAGCTCAGAAAAGTTAATCTTTAGATTACAGTTCCCAAAATCCTCCAGCCAGCATGGTCACTGTTTTACAAATAAAAAAACCCTATAAGGCAATGATTTTCCTGAGACTAGACACAAAGGGCCTTTGCAGACTGCCAGAAATAGTGCAAATTGAGTCCACTTTAAGGGTTAGGGTTAGTGCTAGGGAATCATGGGAATTTTTTTTTCTGAGACATTGAACCTTCTCTGTCAGAGAGTTCTGGTGCCATAATAAAATACAGTTCCCATGATTCCCTAACCCTAACCCTTAAAGTGGACTCAATTTGCACTATTTCTAGCATAAACCCTGAAATTTCTAAACAGGACTCTGTGAAAAGCACTGCATTTCAACTGTAAACAAGCTAAGCATTTCTTTTTCTTGCCAACATTTTGTGATAGCTGCCCCACTTCATTTATGGGGGAGATTATGACTATTTTTATTTATTTGTCTGGGAAGTGATTCTTTTCTTCACTTTCTTTATCCTTTAGGCCTCAAAGAGGAATCTGCAGTACAATAAATACTGTTGTTACCCCTTTCTCACAACAATGCCTCTTTATTTTTAATTTCTTAAGAAAAAATCTCCCAAGTTGTTAAGAAAAATCAAGAAAGCAGTAGGACAAACTGAGTTGAAACTAATGATCAGAAGCATGTCTTAATACCTAATCCACACTAAGAAAAGAATTTGTAAGATCATTCACCAATGGTTTCAACTGAACCTTACTATACAAATAAGAAAGTCAAATAAAATTTGTGCCAAAGTCTGCATTTCCCCCTCTTTGTGCAGGTTTTGCTAGTATGGAGAACAGTCTCCATATTTTCCACCCACTTGCTGCATGATCTATCTACATGAAAACTGGTCATAAATGTTAACAGCCCATTCCTTCTCCTATCTCACTCCTCGCATCCAAATATAGAGCTGGATGCTCAGTAATAAGGAAGTTATTGTCTCTAGCTACTAGTTTTCCCCAATCTAAACTTTCAAACCATCTCACACGCAGATACACCTTGATCCACCCTGAAAATACAACAAATCTAGGTCACTTAAAGCACAAACACACACACACACACACTTTCAAACTGAAGTGGGAAACAAGGGAGTTTTTGAAGCACCATGTAGTACAAAATAATAGTACAAAATAAGAAAAAGACATTGACAAGCATTTTCTTCTTTGTCTATATTTGTAAGATAAAAAGACAACTTGGGATCCCTCTCTTTTAAACTCAGATTACAGTATTTAGTTGTCAGACAAAGAGGCTGTTGCAAAAAGGCCTGCTGCCCTCTTGTTGTGGATTAGAGATCTCATCATCCACAGACAAGCATTCATAGAATCATAGAATCATAGAATCATAGAGTTGGAAGAGACCACAAGGGCCATCCAGTCCAACCCCCTGCCATGCAGGAACTCCCAATCAAAGCATCCCCGACAGATGGCCATCCAGCCTCTGCTTAAAGACCTCCAAGGAAGGAGACTCCACTACTCTCCGAGGGAGTGTGTTCCACTGTCGAACCGCCCTTACTGTCAGGAAGTTCCCCCTAATGTTGAGGTGGAATCTCTTTTCTTGCAGCTTGCATCCATTGTTTCGGGTCCTAGTCTCTGGAGCAGCAGAAAACAAGCTTGTTCCCTCCTCGATATGACATCCCTTCAAATATTTAAACACGGCTATCATATCACCTCTCAGCCTTCTCTTCTCCAGGCTAAACATCCCCAGCTCCCTAAGTCGTTCCTCATAGGGCTTGGTTTCCAGACCCTTCACCATTTTAGTTGCCCTCCTTTGGACACGCTCCAGTTTCTCCACATCCTTTTTGAATTGTGGTGCCCAGAACTGGACACAGTATTCCAGGTGAGGCCGTTGTGTCTCCACTTTTATCCATGCAGCAAGCTCATTGGTAGACCGCAGTTTGTTCAAAGTTCATTCGCTGCTGGAATGATCATTTAAGAAATTTCAGCAAACTGGAGGAAGGGGATGTAGACATTCACAGTGTAGCCTTACAGGAAACATATGAGAACAATCACCAATTCCAAGGTGGCAGACAAGATTCACATGTGACAAGCGAGGAAGCTGGCCTCACTATCAATTGTCTGCAACTTAGAAATCCGACCGGTTTTTTGACTCTACAAAAACTTTCAATTAACACTTCTAACTACAATTTCAGGCAAATATATTGGGCAACATATGCCTTTAAGAAAAGTTGACCTTCTCTTTTTCTCTTTTTTTCCTTACAAGCTCAAATAACGACCACACCAAATAAGTTTAGACATTGCTAAATCCTGGGAAATATGTCCTGATGCCTATGGTCAATATAAAATGGAATAACTGTGTGTGTGTGTGACAGAGAGAGAGAGAGATGATAAAGGGGGAAGAGGGATGACAAGGTTTTACAGACATCAGAAGGGCTGCAAATAGGTTTGACCTTTGTCCCATGCTCAGATGTACACTCCCTCTAGTATTACTTGACATATAAATTATTTGAATTAAATATGTAAATAAATCACCCTAGATTTTTAAAAAAATGAACCTTGCTAACTATCATACAGTATAGCATTCTTAATTTGTTAGACAGGAAACTTAGAACAAATGCAAGCCACATTACCTGCCACAGGTGTAAACAGAAACAAGCCAAAGAATGGAAACCCACATCAAGATCTTCTTAAATTTTACAATGAAAAATAACACTTTCCTACAAATATTATTAGGAATATATGATGATGCCTTATACCACGGGTAGGCAACCTTTCCCCTTTAAGGGCCGAAGGACTTCAGCTCCCAGAATCCCAGGAGCTATTGGCCAACATGGGACTATTGGCCAACATGGCTGAGGCTTCTGGGAGCTGAAGTCCCTCGGCCCTTAAAGGGGAAAGGTTGCCTACCCCTGCCTTATACTATTTGTGTTATCTATTCTGACTAGTCATCCAACAAGTGTCTCAACCTGTCAATCTTTTGTTTTCCTTGGGGAAAAGACAGTAGCTCAGAGGTAAAACTCAGTGTCCTGACACTGTACAAGGCAGGTTGCTATGATCTTATGAAACGGAGACCTTCTTCATCCAGAGCATGTGTTCTACCGCCAAGCTGTGGCCCATCCCTAGTTACATTTCTACATCACCTTCCTTCTTCCAAAGAGCACAGGACAGCAGAGACAGTGTCTCCACTTTTATCCATGCAGCAAGCTCATAAAATACATTGGGACAAAAAGGTGTGATTGACTGAAAGGAAGCTTTGTAGCACAAAGACACACACACACACACACACACACACAGTCAGCCTTCCTTATCAACGGATATTTTATCCATGGATTCAAGCATCCACGGCTTGAAAATATTTTTTTAATAAGTATACATTCCAAATAGGAAATATATTTCCATTTTATATAAGAGACACCATTTTGCTATGCCATTGTATTTAATGGGACTTGAGCATCCATGGATTTTGTTATTCATGGGGTGTCCTGGAACCAAAGTGAACCCACTGTATATGTGTGTATGTGTATATATCTTTATCTATATCTATATCTAGAGAGAGAGAGAGAGAGAGAGTCTTCCAGGCCAGTATCCAATATCTCTAGATTTCACATTCTCATCCATAAGGACTGAGTATGTAAAGATGAACTGACCTTCTCTTTTTCCATTAGTAAAGTAGTTCCTGGGTTATGGCTAAATACCTTTTCTTATACAGAAATGTCTACAATGTAGGGAAGCTGTGATGTTCCACAGGTTAAAACAGAGGAGATTTACTATTTGCATCTTGTTTAGAGCTGATATTGCATTAGATGCAATCCCTGGATGCAGTCAGAGTTCAGCCAACCATACACACACATGTATATCTGGCTGGCAGCACTTGCATAACTTTCTGATGGGGCACCTGTTGAAACCTGCTGGCAGTCAGGAGCTCACAAATGACTTGCCAGACTTTTGAGAAGTGCCCTAAATTTCACCTGTGAAATCTAATATTCAGGGAGAGGTTGGCAAAGCCTTTAAGTACTCGCCTGGGGCTAACACTATTATCAGATTCCTAGTAGGCAGAAAATGGTCTGCCCTAATCTAAAATGCCTTATCATGTTTCCTTTTGAACAGTTTTCCTTTACAGTTCCAGGGCCAGCAGCTTCCTTTATTATCTGCTTTTAGCAAAGGTAAACTCAAGTTTCAAGACTAGATTTGATAGCCCACTGGAATTCAGAAACTATTTCTTTGGGATGAGGTGGCTGATGGGGTGACATTGGCTTATCCGACAGGCCTGGAGGGGGACTAGCTGAAAGGGTAAAAGGGGTCACCAATGCTTCCCTACACCAAAGCCGCTTCCAACTTGCCTAAAGGAGGCAGTTGTGAGGCCTTTGTTGAAAAAGCCATCTTTTAGCTATCTTTTAGCATCTTCTAGCTATCCTTGAACCTGTGTGATGAACGCTGGAGTACCATAGATCCAGTCCTGGAAAATTAAATAGAACACCGCAAATAAGTATAAGGGAAAGTCCAAAAGAAAAACAAAGATCTGGAAAAATGACAACAGCAAAACGGACATGGACACAAACACAAATTCAACGAAGGCCATCTTTAGAATTAAGCAAACCTGTCAACGCAAACCTCTGGATATTAGACAAGATCAGGAAGATAAAGGATGAAATAAGAGCTGAAGTAAGAGAGGAGATTAGGGCGGAATTGAAAGGCTTCAAAGAAGAAATACGCTCAGAGATAAGAGATGAGCTAAATGAATTTAGACAAAAACTAGAAAGTACAACTGAAGAAATTAAAGTAATTAATTCGAAAATAAGTAAATTAGAAGAAAAAACAGCAAAAACATATATACTTTTGAGGTTTTTTGTTTTTTAAAGCTTAGCTTGCTTCTGGAAATCCATGCATATTGACATCTAGAAATACAATGGGCCCTCCGCATTTGCATCTTTCATTTTTGAGGATCTGATTATTTGCAGTTTTGATTAAGATGTTCTCTCGAGGAATCTCTAGGTCCTGTGGTGCAACTCTGCCAGAAATTAACCCATAGAGTTGTTCTGGAGAGCCTAGAAGTTCCTAGAGGAACACTTCTCTAGGCATTTGTAGGTCCTCCAGCATGATTCTGTGATCAACTTCTGGCAGATGTTGACCATAGAATTGCACTGGAGGATCTGGGATTCCTAGAGAAGTGTTCTCTCTGGTAAGAGATCAGTGTTTTTCTATTTGTGTTTTTTCCACATTCACAGGGGCCCTTTACCCCAAACCCAAGAAAATCTGGAGGGGCCACTGTACTACGGCAGAGAAAGCTCAAGTCTGCTTCTGACTCAGTTTTGAACCATCATACTTGGAAGGGAAAACGTTTTCCTCCAAAGGGGAAAGAATACACTATGCCACCCAATTTATATACTGTACTAGGTTGTTTTCTTCCATGTAGCAGCCACTGGTATGCACCAAATTAGTACCTACAGTATACAATCAAGCTTTACCTCTTTGGCTGCTATAATAGTAGCCTTCTTGCTTTATAATAGGACTTAATAAACCCTAAAGTATAATGAGTATGGACAGTCTGGAAAATTTCAGGACACTACATTTGGGACACATAAAAATACAAACCACCAATCAGTGAACAGAGATGGGAGGAAAGATGGGATTTTGTATATTGAAAAATATGTTTGTCTGTCTTCCCCCCCTTCTCCTGCATGATTTTTAACCCCATTGCCCTGGTGGCGCAGTGGTTAAATGCCTGTACTGCAGCCACTCACTCATAGACCACAAGGTTGCGAGTTCAATACCAGCCAGGGCTGAGGCTCGACTCAGGCCTGCATCCTTCCGAGGTCGCTAAAATGAGTACCCAGATTGTTGGGGGGCAATCAGCTCACAGTTGTAAACCGCTTAGACATCCCATAGTGTGATATGAAGCGGTATATAAATAAGCTGCTTTTGCTTTTGCTTTGCCTGATGAAGAAGACAGTGGAGCTTTGAAAGCTTGCACCATGTATTTTGTGCATTTTGGTTGGCTTCATAAAGGTATCAGGGTTTTGTGGATGGTCTTGAATTCAAATAATAATAATAATAATAATAATAATAATAAAATGTATTTGTACCCCACCCCTCTGAGCACAATCGGGGCGGCTGAATTAGGGTCTAAGCAGACTGCCAGAAATAGTGCACATTAAATTGAGGCACTGCCCTGGCTCAGTGCTAGGGAATCATGGGAACTGTAATTTATTGTGGCACCAGAGCTCTCTGACAGAGAAGGCTCAATGTCCCAGAAAAAAATACAATTCCCATGATTCCCTAGCACTGAGCCAGGGCAGTGCCTCAATTTAATGTGCACTATTTCTGGCAGTCTGCAAAGGCCTATAGTCTCCAAGGTGCCACATTACAGAGGTTTCCAAACCCTGATCCTTGGGATTTTGGGACTTCAACTCCCATCAGCCTCAGCCAACCTAGCCAATGGTCAGGGATGTTGGGAACTGAAACCCAAAACACCTGAAGGACTAGAGTTTGGGCACCACTGTCCAGCTACAAGCTCCCTTTGCATACTGGTTTTCCAGATTAAGTCAGCTATGCCTTTGGGTTTTCGCAGATAAAGCAACCACCGCGCTTCCAAATTCAGAAATCCTCTTCACCAAGAAAAGAAGGCTTGGACACAGAAGAAGGAGGAATGAAAATAGGAGGAAGGAATATCAACAATCTAAGATATGCCGATGACACCATAATACTAGCAGAAAACCTCACAGACCTAGAATACCTACTAAGGAAAATCAAAGAACAAAGTGCAAAGGCTTAATGTTGAACATAAAGAAAACAAAAATAAAGACCACCGAGGACTTTCACAGGTTCAACCTAGGCAAAGAAGAAATAGAAATAGTAAAAGAATTCCCATACCTGGGATCAAACACAGATAGAAACAGGAACTGCAGTCAGGAAATCAAAAGATTAAAAATGGGGAGGGTGGCCATGAAAGAACTAGAAAAAAAATCTAAAATGCAAAAGTATACAACTCAGCACAAAAGTTAGAATCATACAAGCCACTGTATTCCCTATTCCAGGGGTAGGCAACCTTTTGGAGCCGGGGGCCGGGTTGCTGTCCCTCAGACAATTGGGGGGCCGAAGCACCAAAAATAAATAAATAAATAAATATAAATAAAAATTAAAAAATTAAAAAATTAAAAAATATGCATGCACACACTCTCAACCCCAGAAAAGCCATGGCAAAGCCCCTGTGGAGATTTTGCCAAGAAAACCCCAAGAACAAGTAATAACAACAATAATCAATAGGTTGCCTACCCCTGCCCTATTGCCATGGATGGATGTGAGAGCTGGACAGTTAAGAAAGAGGATAGGAAGAAAATCAATTCATTTGAGAGAATGTGGGGCTGGAGAAGAGTGCTGAGGATCCCATGGAGAGCCAAAAGGACAAGAGGCTGTCATACTTTGGTCACATCATGAGAAGGGAGGACACTTTGGGGAAAAACTATAATGCTGGGAAAGGTGGAGGGAAGTAGGAAGAGAGGAAGGCCACATGCTAGATTAGGGGTAGGCAACCTTTCCCCTTTAAGGGCCGAGGGACTTCATCTCCCAGAAGCCTCAGCCATGTTGGCCAATAGTCCCATGTTGACCAATAGCTCCTGGGATTCTGGGAGCTGAAGTCCCTCGGCCCTTAAAGGGGAAAGGTTGCCTACCTCTGATGGATGGAGTCTGTTATTAAGGAGATCAGGGTCTTAATGAAGGGTTTTCAGGAATTAAGGAAAGCAGGAGAGGACAGAGGGTCTTCTTGGAGATGGCTCATCCAGAGGGTTGCCATGGGTTGAGATCAACTTGAGGGCAGTTAACAACAAAACCATAAGGTGTAGTGGTCTGAGGGTTAAACTGGACTCTGGAGACGAGGGTTCGAATCACGGCTCGCCCATGGGAACCCACTGAGTGCCCCTGTGCAAATCACACTCTCTCTGCCTCAGAGGATGGCCGTGGCAAACCCTCTCTGAAGAAGCCTGCCAAGAAAACCCCATGATAAGCCTGCCTTAGGATCGCCCTAAGTCGGAGACGACTTGAAGGCGCACAAGACATGTCAAGAGAAGGAGACTCAGGCTACACCCGCACTGGAGAAATAATCCGGTTTGGCACCGCTTTAATAATAATAATAATAATAAATAAAATTTTATTTATACCCCGCCTTTAGCCGAGGCTATCAAGGCTTCTTACATTAAAAGTACAATCCCACAAATTGTAACATACATGAATTCTGGGAACTGGAGTTTGTTGTGCCCAGAATTCCACAGCCTTGAGCCAGGGCAGTTAAAGCGGTGCCAAACCGGGCTATTTCTGGAATGTAGATGCAGCCCCAGTCCCACCGAATCGATTCCCCAAGGAAGGGAGTCTTGTGCCTCTCCCTTTGTCCAGACAATGTCTCCGCCACAACTTCGAATAGCCTCCCCCTCACCTTTCGGAAGTAACCATCCGCCCTCTGGTCCGGCGCTGGGCAACCCGAAGGCAGCAACGTATCCGTCATGTTCGCCGCAGCGCAGCGCTCTGGGCTCTTGGCCGCGGCGAGAGAGAGAGAGAGAGCGCGCGAGCAAAAGAGGAAAGAAGGAACGAAGCGAAAAAGGCGCTGCTGCCCGAGCGGAGTCCAGCTCAGCACTGCCAGCGCCACTCTCCAGCCCCTCCCCGGCGGCAAGGAAGGGCCGGAGCAACGCCCAGGACGAGCCCGGCTCCCCTCCAGGCTCCCTCCGCTCCTCCTCCTGTCCGAAGCCAAGCCCCCTACACACACCTCTACCCCCCCCCCCCGCCTTTCATTTGGGGATCTGGGAGCCGGGAGGAATCCCGCCTGTAAACCCACTGGGTCACGCTCTCTCAGCCTCAGAGGAGGGCCATCCGCACCCCTCCCTAGCGCTAGCAATAGATTTCAGGGATCCCAGGAGGAATCCCACCTGTAAAGCCACTGGGTCACACTCTCTCAGCCTCACTCTTCTCTAGTGCCAGCAACAGCCTGCAGGGATCCCAGGAGGAATCCCACCTGTAAAGCCACTGGGTCACACTCTCTCAGCCTCACTCCTCTCTAGTGCCAGCAGCAGCCTGCAGGGATCCCAGGAGGAATCCCACCTGTAAAGCCACTGGGTCACACTCTCTCAGCCTCACTCCTCTCTAGTGCCAGCAACAGCCTGCAGGGATCCCAGGAGGAATCCCACCTGTAAAGCCACTGGGTCACACTCTCTCAGCCTCACTCCTCTCTAGCGCTAGCAATAGATTTCAGGGATCCCAGGAGGAATCCCACCTGTAAAGCCACTGGGTCACACTCTCTCAGCCTCACTCCTCTCTAGTGCCAGCAACAGCCTGCAGGGATCCCAGGAGGAATCCCACCTGTAAACTCACTGGGTCACACTCTCTCTGCCTCAGACGAAGGCCACCTGTGTCCCTCCCTAGTGCTAGCAATAACCTGCAGGGATCCCAGAAGGAATCCCGCCTGTAAAGCCACTGGGTCACACTCTCTCAGCCTCAGAGGATGGCCCTGGCAAACCCCCTCGGAAGAAACGTGCCAAGAAAACTCCATCAGACATGAAGGCACACTACAACTTCTCACCCACAGGATTTGCATGAGCTGAAGTGACAACAAAAAGGGCCAAAATACCCTGAAGGCACCAGATCGGCTCTGATCTTGGAAGCTAAGCAGCGCCTGCCCTGGTTAGTACTTGGATGGGAGGCCGCCAATGGTGCACTAGGCTATATTTCAGAGGAAAGACAGGCAAAACCCCCACTGGGGATTCCTTGCCTAAGAAAACCTTAGGAAATTCATGGGGTCACCACAAGTCAGTGGCGTCCCTAGGGTCGGTGTCACCCGATGCTGTCACTCATGGTCTCAGACCCATCCCTTGAACTCTTCCTTCTCCCATTGCACACCATCTAGAATCCCGTCATGCTTTTTTGCACTAATGTTGCTTGTAAATCATAATTCCTATATATACCACTGAATGTAATGCTAGTAGTTGTGCCATAACTAGCAAAAATAAAATTATACCTTCAAATTACAATATCAATTGCACAACCTAAATATGTAGTAGTTGTTGTTAACTGCCTTCGCGTCAGTCTCGACCCATGGATGAGAGATCTCCAGGCCCCGCTGTCCTCTACTGCTCTGCCCAGCTCCTGCAAACTCATATTCGTGGTCTCTTTAATAAAGTCCATCCATCTAGCATGCGGCCTTCCTCTCTTTCTACTCTCTTCCACCTTTCCTAACATTATTGTCTTTTCCAACGATTCATGCCTTCTCATGTGATGTGTCCAAAGTACGACAGTCTCAGTTTGGTCCTCTTGGCTTCTAGGGATATCTCTGGCTTGATCTGCTCTCGGACCCCTTTGTTTGTCCTTTTGGCTGTCCTTGGGATC
The DNA here is from genome assembly GCA_026167975.1 of Phrynosoma blainvillii. NCBI lineage: Eukaryota > Metazoa > Chordata > Lepidosauria > Squamata > Phrynosomatidae > Phrynosoma > Phrynosoma blainvillii. The sequence goes on along the minus strand of JANUYF010000007.1, from coordinate 15,434,429 downwards.
CTCAGCACTCTTTCCCAGCACCACATAATCTCAAAGGCATGGATTTTCCTCCTAACTTCTTTCTGTTCGTTGTTCAGCTCTCACATTCATACATGGTAATAGGGAATACGATAGCTTGTGTGTGTGTGTGTGTAGTGAAGATTTGGTTAAATTGTGATTTTTTAAAATTAAAATAATAATTTAAAAAAATAAAAAATATATTTAAAAAAATAAAATTTTGAAATTTGAAATTTGAATTTTAAAAAATTCTGGGGCCTCTCCATTCTCCTCCCACTGAGCTTCACCCACTCCCACCATCTCTTCAAGCATTTTAAAGGGAAGCAGATGAATGCCACAGACCCTTTTGACCAAAGGATAGGTATTTGAGGAGCAATGGGAGTCACCCCCCCCCTTTAGGGTGTCACCTGATGCAGTCCGCACCCCCTGCGCCCTGCTAGTGATGCCACTAGGGCCATATATATATCAGAAGGCACACAACTTCAGCAGTGGTGTCATTAAGGGGACGCTGGGGAGGGAGTGCGGACCGCACCAGATGATCCCACTGCAATTGCATGTTAACAATAGCATCTACACTTTCTATGCCACTTATCAGTGAACTCGGCACTCTTTAAGCAGTTGACAATCTGTAAGCCAATTGCCCCCAACAAACTGGGCCCTCATTTTACCGACCTACAAAAGGATGGAAAGGCTGGATGAACCTTGGAGCCCTGCCTGGGATGGAACTCACAACCTTGTGGCTGCAGTACTGGCATTGAGCCTCTGTACCACCAGGGTTCCTTCTTTAAACCTTCAGGAATTCCAGGGGGAATCCCATGTGTAAACTCACTGGGTGGCTCACCGTGCACAAGTCACACTCTCTCAGCCTCAGAGGAAGGCAATGGCAAACCCCCTCTGAAGAAACATGCCAAGAAAACCCACCATGGGGTGGCCATAAGCCAGAAATGACATGAAGGCACACATCATCAACAACAACGTGGGATCTACACCAGGTTTGGATTTATAGTGCTGTAGCCATTTTCAGAGAGCCAGTGTGGTGCAGGGGATTGAGCGTTTGACTCTGATCCTGGAAACCAGGGTTCAATCCTCACTCGGCCATAAAACCTACTGGGTGACCCGGGGCAAGTCACACTCTCTAAGCCTCAGAGGATAACAATGGCAAACCCCCTCTGAAGGAACTTGCCAAGAAAACCCCATTATAGGGTCACCTTAGGGTCGCCCTAATTCGGAAACGACTTGAAGACAAACAACACACAGCCATTTACAGTTCAGACCTGTGAATGTTTGCTCAGGATTAAATCCTAGTAGTCTAAATGGCTTTGCTCCTAGATAACTAGCAGGAAGGCCAAATTGTTTGTTGATACTTCTCATGTTTTGCATTTTCAGAAGAAGGTAATAGCCAATCTCTGCCTGATGCTTTGTAGAGAAATTGTCAGCCAGAGCAAACAATACTGGGCTATATGTACAAATAGTATCCTCTTTTTTCATTATTTTCAAAACACATATAACGTCTATAAGACATAAACATAAAATATACAATACTATGCACAAGCAATGATACTAACACCACATATATTATATACACCCACCCACCACTCACACATTATCTATATTTAAAAAATCTGTTCATCCTAGTGACTTCCTATTTTTAGTCCTACTAGTATATCTTATTCTGAAAAAAATCTTTTCCTCCCCATTTTATTTAAAACAGACTCTCTTTCTTTTCTCATATACTGTAAACTTCCCCAGAAATAGCATCCTTTGATATAAGGCGTTCTTGTGTTTCTGGTGTGTGGTAGTTATTTGAGCATGACAACTCTGGAGACTCTTGAGTAAATCCTTGCTCAGCCATGGAAACCAGTGAGTGACCTTGGATAAGTCATACTCTCTCAGCCTCAAAGGAAGGCAAAAGAATACCACCTCTGAACAAATCTTGCCAAGAAACCCCTGTGATAGAGTTGCCTTAGGGTTGTCATTAATTCAAAAATGACTTGAAGGTACACATGAACAAGAACAGTGTGATCTACAAGAATTAATCCCAGTTAAAGAGAAAATAGAAATAGTCCATATCTTGGATCAAACATTGATCAGAATGGTGACTGCAGACAAGGAATAGGAACAAGATTAGATTTGGGAAGGGTAGCTATGAAAGAACTGGACAAGATCCTAAAATGTAAAGATATAACTGAACGCTAAAGGGAGGATCATCCAAGCCATATTTTCCATCACTATGTACGGATGTGGGAGCTGGACAGTGGAGTAAATTGATAGAAAGAAAATCAACTCATTTGAGATGTGGGGCTGGAGAAGAATACTAAGGATACCGAGGACAGCCAAGAAGACAAATGGGTCCTTGCACAGATCAAGCCTGAACAATCCCTGGAGGCCAAGATGACTAAGGGCCTTTGCAGACTGCCAGAAATAGTGCAAATTGAGTCCACTTTAACTGCCCTGGCTCAGTGCTAGGGAATCATGGGAATTGTATTTTTTTCTGAGACATTGAGCCTTCTCTGTCAGAGAGCTCTGGTGCCACAATAAATTACAGTTCCCATGATTCCCTAGCACTGAGCCAGGGCAGTGCCTCAATTTAAAGTGGACTCAGTTTGCACTATTTCTGGCAGTCTGCAAAGGCCCTAAATTGAGGCTACAGTACTTTGGCCACATCATGAGAAGGCATGATTCATTAGGAACGACAATAATAGGAAAGGTAGAAGGCACACAACAAGAACTGAAGATATAATTTTAGACATTATTTTTACCCTGGGAGGAATGCTTCTTCTAAAACTTAGAGATGGAGTCCCATTAAAAAAACTGTGTGAAGGTAAAGAGAGGAACCTTAAACACCTTGTCATTTGCTGGAAGGCTGCCCAGAGTGGAAGAGTCTCTCGTGTGATCAGGGGAATGTTGTGGATTGTTTAAATAAGGTCCCTTATTATATTCTTGTTAATAATAATAATAAATTTTATTTTTACCCCGCCTTTCCATGAATATGATCAAAGCGGCTTACAAAAAGTTAAAATTGTTACAATATAAAGATTAAAAACATCGGTGCAGGAATCAAATTACAAACAATCCGGGGTCAATAAGAAAACACATGGGGCAGAGAAAGAAAAAATACCATTACTTAAGGTGGAAATGCCAACTGAAATAAATACGTTTTTAAATTTCTCTTAAAAGAGACGAGTGATGCAGAGGAGCGAAGCTCTGCAGGAAGCTTGTTGATAAAATGCGGATCAGACTGTTGGATGGATTTGTAACTGGTTGATGCACTGAAGTCAAAAGATTGCTGACCAATTGTTCTTCTTCATCTTGAAGAGAAGTAACTATGAGATGCAGCATAATTCTGTCCTGGGCCTGGTATTGTTCAATATCTTTATGGAATAATGTTGACTTGCGTGGTAGAATAGACAACATGTTTATCAGATTTGTACATGACACCAAACTAGGAGCCAATCTGGATCCAAGATGATCTTAACAAGTGGAAGACGTTGGTCAAAACTAACCAAGTGAATTCAACAAGGATAAATTTAGGGTACTGGATTTTAGAAGAAAAAATGAAATACACAAATTTAAGATACACCTTACTTGACAGCTCTTCCTTATACAAAGGCTCTGAGGGCATAAGTTGACCACAAGCTAAATATGAGTCAACAGTATGATGAAGTGGGTGCACCTTCAGGTACTCTTTGGCAACACTTCTGTGGTAGCAAAAACTGCCAGAAAGAGTGCAAATTGAGTCCACTTTAACTGCCCTGGCTCAGTGCTAGGGAATCATGGGAATTGTATTTTTTTCTGGGACATTGAGCCTTCTCTGTTAGAGAGCTCTGGTGCCATATCTGTGTAGTAATAATTATTTGGTTTTTTTTTTCTTTGTTCTTTTTTGAATATCTAAGATGTGTGTTCTTATTACGTCTGGTGTCTATGTATTATTGTATTATGTATTATTGTTGTTTTGTTTTGTACGATATTTGGTTTTAAAATATATAATAAAAATTTAATTTAAAAAAAGAGAGAGCTCTGGTGCCACAATAAACTACAGTTCCCATGATTCCTTAGCACTGAGCCAGGACAGTTAAACTGGCATCAATTTGCACTATTTTTGGCAGTCTGTAAAGGCCCTAAAACTACCTTTTCTTCAGAACTTTGTATTTTTTAATTTATTTTTATAACAATAAAACATGAACATACACAACAATCATACAACAAAACAAACAAAAAATTAGACATCCTATAAAGAACCAAACAACTAAAATTACCTATGCATAAAGCTAAAACATTACTCCCTACTAGTTTCACTGAATTTCTGAAATTTGATACTCCTGATTTCTCAATTTCTGGATACTTATTCTTTCCATCATGTCATTACAATGTAATTATAATACCTATTACCAGCAATGCTTTAAAGGAACAATGTCAATTTTTGTTTTCTAAACCATTAAGTTCTTAAAGTTTTCTCACAGTATCCTCATACCAGGGCCCAATCTTTCTCAGAAGTTTCAACTGATTTACGGTACATACGTAGTCAACTTATGTAACTCAGCCGTTTCTATTAGCTTTAATAACCATTCTTAAATAGTTGGTAATTATAGCATTTTCCATTTTTGGGCCAGCAAAATTCTAGCAACCATCATCATATACAGAAGCAGTGTCTGATATTTGTGCTCATCGTTTTTTGAGCTCTTATTTGTCATGTTTATTAAATAGATCTCTGGTTTCATTTGATAATTTATTTACAAATACGACTGTGGAGGAAATTCAGAACTTTGAAGATGGGGAGTATGCCAGCCGTTGTATACTGTAAGTGGACATTTCCATGAATTTTCTCTATCTGGTTCGACACAAACTTTTTCCTGGTTCTCATAACATTTATAGGTCAAGTCATTTGAGAATGATATTCTTGTTTAGAGATGGAACAGATTATTAAATTTTTCTTCACAATAGTATAAATATAGTAGTAATAGAGGTGGTAATAATGATAATAATAATAATAATAATAATAATAATAATAATACTGCTGGCCTAAAATGTAAGATTAATACGCAAGTTGTAAGACTTTTACACAGATCTCAAGTACGATGCTTGCTTTGCTTTGTAATTATTTTAAAAATATGCTAAAGTCGTCTTTCTGGTTTTTATGAGGCTCACCTTTGCCAGCTGAACTGCTTGAGAGAATGTCTCCAAGCTCATTTGCAAAATTCTCTGTCCAGTGGGCTCTTGGTAGCCATTGAGGTTTGTTTCCAGGTCTCTCCCTGGATACCAAAATCTGAGGATGCTCAAGTCTCATTATATACGATGGCAAAGTAAAATGATGTCCCTTAGATAAAATGGCAAAATCAACATTTGCTTTTTAATTTTTTTTTAAATAAATATTTTCAAGCTGTGGAGGCAGTGTATGTGGGCGAACTGTATATCCCATCCTGAAATATGGGACTGAAATGTGAAATAAACAGAAGTGCAGTTTTTTTGGCCTGCCTGTTTGCTAAGCTCCAGAACTGAATTCTTACAGGAAAAGATCCCTGTGTACATTTTTACTGTCGTTGTCTGTCAGGCTTTCTGTGGCGTGAACCATTTTATGAGGCTACAGGTAGTATTCTTGAAGGCGGTAATTCTCAAGTCAATTCAGAGCAAGCTTTTCACTGCCTCTCTGTGGCACAGGCCAGACAATTGCAACGGGCAGCTGTGCATATGGGAGGAAAACAATTAGTTGCCAGGATACTTTTAGCTTTCCTCTCCCCAGTGTTTTAGAGCAGTGTCTTTTGTCATCACTTGTCTCTATTTCTGGAGAGGAATGTTCTTTCTTTGGTTTTGCTTTATCTTTTGCAGCACAAGAGATAATGCTGCCACCATGGTTCATTAATCTTTTCTCCTTCATGACTGAGTCATTCTTTGGAGCAGAGTGTGGGAGAGCCTCTCCAAGTTGCTGTCCATTCAAGAAAAAGAGAGACACAGGAAGAATGACAACAGATCTCCACTCAGCACTCTTGGAGCGCCCAGTTGTGTTCTCATCAGTGGGCATTGCACATTGATAAAGTACATAAATATGTGGGAGGATTTTTACAACTACTAAAGCAAAGATGCCAAGTGCCAATTTTGAAAAGGTGTTATTAAAAGATACACTTTCTGTTCTGAGAAGTTGCTTGTTTCATCCGGCCTTTCTGAAGATGGAAGCAGTTAAGGAAAAAAAGCAAAAATTAATTTTTGTTTAATTTTTTTGAAAAGGAAAAAAGCATGCTGCTGCTCCAGGGACAAATGATGCTACAAACAGATGCAGCAATCTGAACCTTTATGCAACAAATGGCAAAATCAGCAGCATTAACATTTCACAGATGAAAACAGGGACATGTGTGGCCAATGAGTGTGGTCCAGGTGGTAAACATTACTGATGAAAAAGAACACACAAACCAGGAGAAACTGCAGCACTTTGCTTTTGCCTGAGCCTACTGGAAAGGGCATACATAATACCCGGTCTCTGACTAATTAAAGGTGCATCTGAGCAGAAATTAAGGCAGAAATAATCCAGTTTGCCAGCACTCAGTGCTATGTACAGTCAACCCTTCGTCTTTGCAGACCTTGAAGTCCGCATCCCTTACCTGTTCGTGGGCGGCAAATGGAGGGGAACAAAATGGGGCATGCGCCTATGGGGCTTGAATATTTCCAGTTTTCTGTTTTCATGGGGGTTGGTGGTCCAGAATGGATCCCCCCACGAAAATGGAGAGGTGATTGTAGTTTACTTTATTACTTAGTCCAAAGAGCACTGCAAACAAAATATCCAAGCTTTCACACAATTACAATTACAGAATCAACATTAAAATTAACTAACTAAATAAAATACATACCTAAGCTTAAGATACATGCCTTGCATTATAAAACAGATCACATTGTAGCAACAAAGAAAGAGAGCTGATTAACCATTGGCGTTATAACAAAGAGCATTTTATACACTCATATCCTCGGGTTTCTATGGGGGTGTGCAGACGGGTGGCTCTGGGCCACCTTGGAAAGCAGTGGATCGGGGCCGCAGCTACCCCACACTGCGGCCCTGATCCTCCCTTTTGCCATCCTGAAAAGAGCGGAAAAATGCTGCTCCTTTTAAGGGTGGCAAAAGGCCGCCCTAAGAGCTGGCATGCGGCTCTTCTTTGCCCTTTCTGGCGCAGTGCATCAGAACACTGTGCCGGAAGGGTGCCTGATGCTGCGTGCTGTGCGTAATGGCGCGCAGTGTCAGGATGGCGTCGGCATGGGGTCGGGGTAGCCAGCGTGCAGCTGCCCTGCTCCAACTGTGCCTCCAGACCGGCCCTTTGGGCCGGTCTGCAAAGGCCCTAAGTCAGTTAAGATGCTCTCCAAGAACTTTTCTCTACACCTGGTAGCCTTTGCTGCAGGCTCAATGCTATGGAATTCTGGGAAGTGTAATTTGTTGTGGCACCAGACTCTTCATAGGTAGATAGGTTCGCCTCAGGTTCCCCACAAGTCAGAAAAAGAGTGCACAAGAAAGATGCTAAGATTGATCACACAGTGTTTGAGTGACCTCTTCTGGCCACATTTATGACAGTTTGGAAGAATGTTGAAATTACGTTTGGATTAATCTACTATGAGTTTTAAAAGGATGATGGTACCATTGCTATGAAAATGAAGAGCCAGTGGGGGGCTGAAGACAGTGGCCAAAAATGGGTAGAATTATCTGGTGTCCAAGTCATGGTTTGAGGGTTGGACTACAACTCTGGAGACCAGGGTTCGATTCCCAGCTCAACCATGAAACCCACTGGGTGACCTTTCAGCCTCAGGGAAAGACAAAGCAAATCTCCTCTGAACTAACCTTGTCAAGAAAACCCCATGATAGATTCACTTTAGGGTTGCCATAAGTCAGAAACAACTTGAAGGCACAGAGCACACACAACCAAAAGATATGACATTCTAATCACACAGCACATCTACCATGCCAACTGATGCTACAGAAATGCTTCTGTCTCATACATGTTTCGGTAGGAATAATGTCAACTGAATTAACAGAAACTTCTGAACGGACCTGCAGAGGTGACTGCACTATAAATTTGTTAGCCCGCAGACCCTGGAACTGGTAGGCCTTGAGCTGCAGAGAGACTAGAGGCCTAAGCAGACTGCCAGAAATAGTGCACATTAAATTGAGGCACTGCCCTGACTCAGTGCTAGGGAATCATGGGAACTGTAATTTATTGTGGCATCAGAGCTCTCTGACAGAGAAGGCTCAATGTCCCAGAAAAAAATACAGTTCCCATGATTCCCTAGCACTGAGCCAGGGCAGTGCCTCAATTTAATGTGCACTATTTCTGGCAGTCTGCTTAGGCCTTAGGTTGGTAGGGCTGAGCATATTTGATATGATCTGGCAAAACTGGACCAAGAGCCCAAGTAACTGAGCTTCCTTGGTTATTATCAATCAGAAGTGTGCTAAATTATCAAGCACTAAAATATATTGATGTACAGTATCATCCAAAATCTACAAAACAGCGATATTTTTATAGGGGCCAACCAAAATGTCCAATGTACATGTCATTTTGATTGCCTCAATAAAGGTATCACAGTTTTGTGGCTTTTGGGTGATACTGTACTTTCCCAGCTCAATATGGCCAACATAGCTATCCCTGGATATGTTTTTAAGAAATATTGAGACAACTATTGTAGTTGAACCCTCCCAGGAATAAGAAAGGCTGCCTGTATTCTCTCCTGTGCACACTCACCTAGGCGTAAGCTACACAAAGGAGCATGAAGGGCACTTCTAAGAACATACTCTGCTTGTCAAAGATGTTTGAAAAAGTTATTTTCAAGTGCAAGTACTTGCAAGTAGACAAATTTAATAATAACCTGCCTGCCAATGTCAGGGCCCCTCAAGAGTTCTGAGGTCTCAGCTGTTAAGGTGCCACAATGTTATAAATCAAGATATATTTTTTCCTAATATAGGTAGGTCCCTTGTGGGCTGAGGTTCAGGGTGCATCCCATGGGTACACATTATAGAGTCTTGTACATGACTGGACCTACTATTAGGGAGTGAGGCGGCTGCTTCAAGCAGCATATTCGGGCTGTCACAGAAGATCAGCAAATAGCCAGTTGTTATTATTGTAACTTTGCTCCCCAGTCATGGGCTTGGAAAGTTTTGTGCTTCTTGTGGCATTGCTTTCTTTTCACATTGACTTGAAGGATTTTTAACATTACTTTTTTGGAGTACATCTTCTGGAACCCTCCAGCCAGCATGACCAGGGCTGGATTAACCATTAAGCAAAATAAGCATGTGCTTTAGGGCATCGAGGGAAGATGAGTGCCACAGAAATTTTCCATTGCTGGATTTACAAAAACTGCAAATGGTGCAGCTGAACCAGATTGCACAAAATAAGGCTCCCACAATAAATGGGAAAACCCCCCACAAACCTCTATATATACAATTTTTAAAAAATAATAAAATAGTAACAATAGAGGTTCATGATATACATTAATCTTGGGAATACAACAAAATTAGAATCTAGTAACTGGTAAACTGCCACACAATCCACTGAGGTTCATGTGATCATTGTCTTGGTCATGTTGGCTGTCCTGTCCTGCTGTTGCGCTCAGTACAATGTTGCTAGATGGGGTTTTCTCTCTTTTGAGTACTTGTACAGTTTATTATCATTTATATTTTGAATTATCAGTAGATATATGGGGGGCCAGTATGGTGCAATAGTTTGAGCTCTAGGACTCTGAAGACCAAAGTCTGAATTACATTCAGCCATGTAAAACCACTGGGTGACCTTGAACAAGTCACACTCTCTTGCCCTCAGAGGATGGCAATGCCAAACCCCCTCTGAAGAAGCTTGCCAAGAAAACCCCATGATAGGTTTGCTTTAGGGTTGCCATAAGTTTTTAACAACTCCCATCTCGGCCATGTAAATACACTGGGTGACCTTAGGGCAAGTCAATTCTCTCAGCCTCTGAGAAAGGCAATGGCAAACCTCCTCTGAAGAAGCATGGAAATAAAACCTTAGGGTCACCCATAAATTGGAAATATCTTGAAGGCACACAACTTGGGCCTCTAAAGCTCTTAATCCAGCCCTCAGCATGACAAGTGGTAGTGGTAATCATATTGCTGGAAGAGACCCTAATGGTCATTCAATCCAGCCCCATATAGGAATGCAGGAATACATAATCAAAGCCCCCATGACAGATGGCCATCCAGCCCCTGTTTAAAAACCTCCAGAGAAGAGACTATATCACCCTCCAAGGGAGTGCGTTCCACTGTCAAAAGCTCTTACTATCAGGAAGTTCTTCCTAATGTTGAGGTAGAACCTCTTTTCATATACCGGTAGTTTGAATCCATTGCTCCAGTCCTATTCTCTGGAAGTGCAGAAAACAAGTTTGTTCCAGCCTCAATATGACACCCCTTCAAATACTTAAACAGGGCTATCGTATCACCTCTTAACTGTCTCTTCTCCAGGTTAAACATACCCAGTTCCCTAAGTCTCTCTTCATAAGGCATGGTTTCCAGACCCTTCACCATTTTCGTCACCCTCCTCTGGACACGCTCCAGCTTCTCAACATCCTCAGCTTCAGCAAGGCTTTTGACAAGGTCCCCCATGGTATTCTTGCAAACAAGATAGTAAAATGTGAGCTAGACAATACAACTGTTAGGTGGATTAGTAACTGGTTGACTGACTGAACCCAAAGAGTGCTCAGCAATGGCTCCTCTTCATCCTGGAGAGAAGTGACCATTGGGGTGCCACAGGGTTCTGTCCTGGGCCCAGTGGTATTCAACATCTTTATCAATGATTTGGATGAAGGAATAGGGGGCATGCTTCTCAAATTTGCAGATGACACCAAATTAGGAGGAATAGGTAATACCCCAGAAAATAGGATGTTCTCTCTAGGAATCTCTAGGTCCTCCAGTGCAACTCTGTGGTCAACATCTGCCAGGCATTGGCCATAGAATTGCGCTGGAGGAGCTACAAATGCCTATGCAGTGCTCCAAGAATCTCTAGGTCCTCCAGTGCGACTGTTCCTTAAAGTTGACCATAGAGTTGCACTGGAGGACCTAGAGATTCCTAGAGAGAACATACTACTGTACTACAATCCGTGAATAATAAAATCCACAAAAGTCAAAGCCCCAAGTGTGGAAGGATAAGTGCAACTTAGTCCAAAAAGGATGACTACGGATTCTGTAAGGTGTGGAATGAGAGGAGGTCAATGGAGGGGTGTGTGTGACACCATGACATACCGCACCAGGTGATGCCAGCCCTAGTGAGGCCTACATACGATACCAAACTCTGCCTTCTCTCCCTCAGACCGCGGCCCTCAATTTAGGAATTGTCCCGCCGCTATTTTGTCAGGCCTAGGAGGGGCGGGAAGCGGAGGCGAAGGCCGTTCGCGCGAGAGAGGCCTCGAAAGAGGCTGGCCCAAGGAACCTCCGCCTGCCGCCCCTCGAGGCCTGACAAAATGGCGGCGGGCGAGAGCGACGGGGAGGAGGAGGAAGACCTGGTCAGCTTCGGGACCCCTCTGGAGCCCTTGGAGGAGGGTGAGGAGGCCGCGCGGGAGGGACGGAGGGCCAGGGGAGGCCTCGACCGGAGAAAAGGGCCGACTCGAGCCTCCTTTTGGGAGCCTCGCTTCGTTTACTCGGAATGCGGGTAGCTCTGTTGTTGCTGTTGTGTGCCTTCAAGTCGCTTCCTACTTAGGGCGACCCTATGGGTTTCCATGGCTGAGCCAGAAGTTGAACCCTGGCCACCAGAGCCATAGTCCAACGCTCAAACCACTACAGCCCACAGCCTCCAGTGCGAGTTGCTGTTGTTTGCTTCGTTTCCGATTTATCGCGAGCCTGCCATAGAATTTTATTGGCAAGATTTGTTCAGAGGAGGTCCTCTGAGGCTGAGAGAGTGTGACTTTGCCCAAGCTCCGCCCTCCCCCCCTTGAGTTTACATGGGATTAGCTGTTTTATAAAGGATGCCTGGCGTGGTTGGAGCGTTGGACTAGGACTCTGCAATCCAGGGTTCGACTCCACCGCTTTGCCATGAAACCCAGTGGGTGACCTTGGGCGAATCACACTCTCTCAGCCTCAGAGGAGGATGGCCATGGCAAACCCCCTCTGGAGAAGCTTGCCAAGAAGACCCCATAACAGTTTTTTTTTGGGGGGGGGGCAAGATTTGTTCAGAGGAGGTTTGCCACAGCCATCCTCTGAGGCTGAGAGAGTGTGACTTTGCCCAAGGTTCCTTAAGCGAATTTACATGGATTTTACTGTCTTGTAAAGGATGCCTGGCATGGTTGGACCGTTGGAGTAGGACTGGAGTCCAGGGTTCGAATCCCCTGCTGGGTCATGAAACCCAGTGGGTGGCCATGGGTGAGTCACACTCTCTCAGCCTCAGAATGGCCATGGGAAACCCCTCTGAAGAGGCTTGTCAAGAAGACTCCATCATAGGTTTGCCTTAGGGTGACCATAGTCTCGCAGCAGGTGATTGTAGTCCCCCATAACTACTAAATTTTGCATGTTTCAGATTTCTGAGATTTGTTTCTGAAAAACATCCACCACCTTTTCTTGGTTTGGTGGCCTATAGTAAACTTCTGACAGCCAGTGTGGTGTAGTAGTTTGAGTGCTGGATTAAGATACAGGGAGACCAGGGTTCAAATCCCCACTTGTCCATGGAAACCCACTGGGTGACCTTGCCCCAGTCACACTCTCTCAGCCTCAGAGGATGACCATGGCAAACCCCTCTGAAGAAGCTTGCCAAGAAGACTCCACATAGGTTTGCCTTAGGGTCACCAAGGCACACAACAATAATACCAATAAAGGATGCCTGGGACAGGAGGATTATTCAGATGATTCATACAAGTGGGAGGGAAGAACTGTAAACTACCAGAGGAGTGAGTACAGAAGCTAGATGTGTGTAAGGAGTTAAAGCATAAATAAGCAGGGTGGCTATCCTTATTTTAAATGGAGGGGTTGCCAAGTAAGAGACAGAGAAGAGACAGTTAAGAGGTGATATGATCGCTCTATTATTTGTTAGTTTTTGAAGGGATGTCATATTAAGGATGCCATATTAAGGATGGAACAAACTTGTTTTCTGCTGTCCCAGAGACTAGAACACGGAACAATGGATGCAAGCTACAGGAAAAGGGATCCACCTCAACATTAGGAAGAACTTCCTGACAGTGAGAGCTGTTCGACCGTGGAACACACTCCCTCGGAGTGTGGTGGAGTCTCCTTTGGAAGTCTTTAAACAGAGGCTGGATGGCCATCTGTTGGGGGTACTTTGATTGTGAGTTCCTGTATGGCAGAATAGGGTTGGACTGGATGGCCCTTGAGGTTTCTTCCAACTCTTTGATTCTATGAAATGGGTTGGGGCAATTTTGAACCCGTCAGATTGATGGGGCAGGTGTTTCTGCTAACCTGGTAGGCCCTACCTATCTGCTGAAATCCTTTGGGGTGAACCTCCGCTCCTGGAATTTGAATCCCAGACGCTTTCACTGATTCACAAGTGACAGCAGTGTGAAGAGTCTAGCTGGCTCCTACTTGGAAGTTAGGACTAGGCACTAGTTGGTGCTTATGCATTAAGTACCGACTGCAGTCTTGTTTTTCTGCAGAGGCCACTCAGGCTGAATCCACACTGCAAAAGGTGACCAAGGCTGTCTCTTTTCCATAGCCAGGTCTGAAACCAGATTGAAATGGATCTAGACAATCCGTTTAATCCAGAAACCCCTGGAGTTGGGAAGCCACCGCACGTTTTAAAACCTTGCTCAAAAATAGTAGATTGGACACTGGCCAATAATTATTAATTATTGTGGGATTCAGGGATGGGTTTTTAAACAAAGGCCTTACATCTGCCTCTTTTAAGCAAGATGGAACTCTGCCTTGTTATGAGACATTAACTACAATACTTCAGTATCCAGTACCCACTCAGCCACTTTTACCTAAGAGAACACCTCTTTAGGAACTCTGTGGTCAACATCTGTCAGAAGTTGATCATAGAATCATGCTGGAGGATCTAAAAATGCCTAGAGAAGTGTTTTCTCTAGGAACTTCCAAGTTCTCCAGCACAACTCTATGGTCAACTTCTGGCAGAATTGTGCTGGAAGACCTAGAAGTTCCTAGAGAGAGATTAACATATTAATCAGTACTGCCCATAATCAAATCTGTAAATGGCGAATTCACAGATGTGGAGAGCCAACTGTATTTCTGTTTTGCTATCTAAAGCAGTGCTACCCTGGACCAGTAAGGTTCCATGAGGCATTCATTGCTGGTCTGTGGAGAGTTTCCAAGAAAGAAGAAACAATTGTAGCCAATGGGAATAAATATGGCACTGGTCCCTGACATCCTAGGGAAACATTACTGGTTTCCTCCCCCTCATATCAGATAGTCTGAGAAGCGCTGATCCAAAATACTTTTTAAGCTTTAATCCCAATGTGTAGTAAAGGAACCACTATCTATTTTTGACAATATTTATTATTTATTAGCTGTATGTGATAGTACAGTGGTCCCTCCACATTCGCTGGGATTAGAGGTGAAGGACCCCCGTGAATGTGGAAAAACCGCAAATAAAAAAATACTGTTCTTAATAATAATAATAATAATAATAATAAAGTTTATTTGTATCCCGCTTATTGCCAGACAATCCAAGCGGCTTACAATACAACCCGTATAACATATCTCCAAAAAGAAAAACCAACCCACCCTCTAATCAACCTCTACTGCGTTCCTCATCCATCAACAACTGATGGGGCCACGAGAGGAACGCAGGAGTCAAGGAACCCAAGGGCGGGGTGATTAGTCTGGGAAGGCCTGCCGAAAGAGATCCGTCTTGACAGCTTTTTAAAAGCTGTCCAGTGATGTCAACTGACGGATCTCGTCCGGCAGGCCGTTCCAGAGTTTGGGGGCGACAACAGAAAAAGCCCTCTGGGAGGTCGCCGCAAGCCTTGATTTTTGAGGCTGCAGCAAATTCCTCCCAGAGGACCGGAGAGCGCAGGGAGGATTGTATGGAAGGATCCCTGAGATAGCTTGGACCCAAGCCATTTAGGGCTTTAAAGGTAATAACCAACACCTTGTACTGGGCCTGGAAGCTAATAGGCAACCAGTGGAGGGACCTCAAAACCGGAGTGATGTGGTCCCTCCTAGATGTTCCAGAAATAAGCCTGGCTGCCATGTTTTGAACCAACTGAAGCTTCCGAACCAAGCACATGGGTAGCCCCATGTAGAGCGCATTACAGAAGTCGAGGCGTGAGGTTACCAGTGCATGCACAATGGTTTCGAGATCCCTTACTTCCAGAAAAGGGCGCAGCTGGCGTATCAGCCGAAGCTGATAACAGGCGCTCCTAACCGTCGCATTAACCTGATTTGTCATCAGGAGCGACGAGTCAAGAAGCACCCCCAGACTGCGAACACAGTCACTGGAGGAGAGTGCGACCCCATCCAGGACTGGAGGTTGCAACCCAGTTCTTGGTTTCGGGGCTGCTACCGTGAGCACCTCCGTCTTGTCTGGATTCAATTTCAATCTTGTTTTTCCTCATCCAGCCCATTACCGCCCGAAGACATTCATTGAAAGAGGAGATGCCATTGGAATTCGAGGCCGACGAATGAGACACGGAAAAATAGATTTGGGTGTCATCAGCGTACTGATAACACCCAGCACCATAACTCCGTATGATCTCACCCAGCGGCTTCATATAGATGTTAAATAACATTGGGGACAAAATAGCCCCCTGAGGGACCCCACAAGTGAGTTCCCTCTTACTGGAGCTACTGTCCCCAAGCAGCACCCTCTGGGACCTACCCGAGAGGAAGGACCGGAACCAATGCAAAGCAGTGCCCCCGATACCTAACCCCTTCAGGCAGTCCAAGAGGATGCCGTGATCTATTGTATCAAAAGCCGCTGAGAGGTCTAAGAGCACCAGCAGGGTCACACTACCCCTGTCGATGCTCAGACGCAGATCGTCGGTCAAGGCAACCATGGCAGTCTCGACCCCAAAGCCTGTCCTGAAGCCGGTTTGAAATGGGTCTAGATAATCAGTTTCATCCAAGACAGCTTGGAGCTGAAGAGCAACCGCCCTCTCGATTACCTTGCTCAAAAATGGCAGCAACGACTCAGGCCTATAATTTCTCATATCCAGGGGGTCTAGGGAAGGTTTTTTCAGAAGCGGCCTAACAGCCGCTTCCTTCAAACAAGATGGAACATATCCTTCCCTGAAGGATGCATTGATGATATCCGTGAGGAACCTCAACCATGCATCCCCCCCCGGACGGCCAGCCATGATGGGCAAGGGTCGAGAGGGCAGGTTGTCTTCCTCAGCTTACCAAGCAGCTTGTCCACGTCCTCGGTACCCACAGATTGAAGCTGATCGAGTATAACTACATTGACGGAGTCGCTGGACACCTCGCCTATAGACTCTGTTTCAACAGTGGCATCTAAGTCGGCTCTTATCTGAGAGATTTTATCTGCAAAGTAGTTGTTAAACGCGTCACAGCAGGCTGTCACAGGGTTAAGTAAGGGGTTTGGCGCAGGAGGCACTTGCGTCATCTCCCTCACCACCTTAAACAGCTCTGCTGGACGGGACTCTGCAGACGCAATACGTGCAGAGGAGAAAGCTCTCTTCGCTGCATGTATTGCCTCCTGATAGGAACGAAGAAAATTCCTATGGCGAGTTCTATCAGATAAGAGTCGAGTCTTCCGCCACTTGCGCTCTAGCCGTTGTCCAACCCGCTTCATCCTTCTAAGCTCTGGCGTATACCAAGGCCTACGGTTGAGAGCGGGATGGCAAGGACGCTTGGGAGCGATCATGTCAATAGCCCTGGTAAGGTCGGTGTTCCACGTATTAACCAGAGCTTCGACAGCATCACCGGCATTCCCAACCATTAAACCTTCTGAGGCTTTCTGGAATCGCACTGGCTCCATTAGCCTTCGAGGGCGGATCATCCGAATGGGTCCACCACCCCCAGTGGGGCAGATACTGTCTCTAAGTTCCATCTTGACCAGGAAATGATCCGTCCATGACAATGCGGAGATACTTACCACCTCCGCCCACGGATAGTCCTGTTCCACACTAAAGACCGCATCAAGTGTATGACCTGCACAATGTGTGGGCCCGTTGACCAATTGGGATAGGCCCACGTTTGTCATGGTCTCCATGAACTCCCGAGCCGCACCTGTTAGGCTGGTCTCGAGCGGGATGTTTAAGTCCGCCAGGACTAAAAGTCTGGGGGACTCCAACAGCAGCTCAGAGACCAGCTGTGTCAGCTCGGTCAGGGAGTCTGCTAGATAACGGGGTGGTCGGTAAACTAGCAGAATCCCCAAACTATCCCTGGTCTTCAGGCTAAGGTATATACATTCTTTGTACTAAGGGAACGCCTCTCTAGGAATCTCCGGGTCCTCCAGTGCGACTCTATGGTCAACATCTGCTGGAGGGCCTGCAAATGCCTAGAGAAGCGTTTTTTCTATGAATTTCTCAGTTCTCCACAACTCTATAGTCAACTTCTGGTAGAGTTGCATTGGAGGACCTGGAGATTCCTAGAGAGAACATATTAATCAAATTCACAAATAATCAAATCTGCAAAATCAAAACCGCAAATGTGGAGGGCCAACTGTATTTATTAGCTGTTCTTTGTCCTTCATTAAAAAAAATAAGAAAAAGAAAATTAAGCAAACTAAAAATGGTACTTCTGATGCAACTCTTAGGGTTTGCACTGAAGAGGAATGATCTAGGTTAGAGGAGATAATTTCAGCCGTGTGTGTGTGTGTGTGTGTTTAAACTAGGCTTCCTTACCAATAAAATCATGACTGCTTATTCAGAATCTGTGTTAAAGGTGTGACATATTTTTGTTATATGTGATGCTGCTAGTTCAGGATCATTCCAGGCTCTGAGTTTTCACAGCAAAAACAGACATAGAGATGACCTGTGGTGATGTTATTAAGCGTTGGGCATTAAGTACCAACTGAAGTTGCTCATCTGCTTGGAGACACATTAAAAAGAACATTACAGAGCAAAG
The DNA here is from genome assembly GCA_026167975.1 of Phrynosoma blainvillii. Classification (NCBI taxonomy): domain Eukaryota; kingdom Metazoa; phylum Chordata; class Lepidosauria; order Squamata; family Phrynosomatidae; genus Phrynosoma; species Phrynosoma blainvillii. The sequence continues at coordinate 15,416,473 of JANUYF010000007.1, read as the reverse complement.
GGTGAATCCTGGCATTACAGCAACTGAAAGGGAAAATAAATGTATAGACTCACTGAAGAATCTTGGCAAGTTGCAGCAACAATTAAGGCTTGCAAATTGTAGCAAGCTGTTGCACTACTAGATGAGCTGAACATAGCCCTTTCCTCTTACCTAAAGGTGAGACCACCAACACTGGAGAATTTGTATCCTCATCTCCTGCAGGGAGTGACTTGTATCCTCATCTCCTGCAGGGAGATGACCCATGACAACTCAGGACCTGGTCCTGAGATCTGGTAATTCTAGAGATGACATAAAACATTTCTGCTTATGAACATAAGTGCAAGCTTTCCCCATAAGAATTCTAGCAACTAGCAGCTGCTAGGTCGTGGTAAATGGTGGTGGCTCAGAGTCAGTTAGGCAGCAACTCTTTCTGAGTTTGAGTCCAGACTTTTGAGGTACTGTATCCTGTCCCACAAACAGGTTCACCATCTTGGATAGCACCTTTACAGTTAAAATTAAACTCTGGAACAGTTACAGTTAAGATTAAAATCTGCCGAACTAACACGAGTTACTAGCTGCTAGGTTGTGGACTAGGAATGGGAAATTGTTCTGCTGGAGAATTTGGGCTGGACTCCCTATCTGAATCAAGAGAAGCAGGATGTCCTTTTCAAGAATATTGCGGAAGCTGAATAAATGAGCTCCTTCTAACTTTGATTAGATCGGCAGGTTGGCAGTCCGAGGACTGGGTGCTGCATGATGGGGTGAGCTCCTGTCATTAGTCTTAGCTTCTGCCAACCTAGCAGATCGAAAGCATGCAAATGCAAGTAGATAAATAGGTACTGCTTCGGTGGAAAGGTAAACAGCGTTCTGCGCAATCATGCTGACCGTATGATCACAGAGTAGTCTCTGACAATGCTGGCTCTTCAGCTTAGTAACGGAGATGAGCACCGACCCCTATGGTCAGACACAACTTGACAATCTTATCAATGGGGAATACCTTTACCTTTACCTGTACCTTCTAAGCTTAGCGTACTATTCTTGAGTAGGTTTATTAAAAAAAAATAATCTGCTGTGCCCTGTCTTTAAGTTTACCTGTCATGATGGCCTCCCCACAAGTCACTCCATTGCAAAATCTGCAGAAGGTGTATATACTAGCCCCCTGAGAGGCCTCCAAGTGGTCCAAGGGTTCTTGATTTTAGTAGAACAAAATTAAACGTTGAATAGCAAGTTGCTTAACTGAAGTAACTTGTCTGATAAAACATGACCTAACATGGAGCTACTAGTTATGTGTGCAGCTCTGTACTCCTAAATGGAAAATTTATATTTTGACACCTGAAGCTGTTTTACTCCTTTCTGTTAAGTACCTAGTAGGACATAGATGGAGATCTTATATTATCATATTTCCTACTTTTTGGTCAGATTGACTAGTAGGCCCATTTGCTTGTTTTCTTTTGCTGTAATGTAAGATTAACTTTCATGTTTCATTTGGATTATATGAATGGTGGTGAGCTGGCTTGTGGAGAGACTCTCTTTTATGTGTAAGTAGGGAAAGGGTAAGATGGCCTTCTGCCCACCAGTTTTATAAGCTGGAAAACAGAGGCAGCAGAGAAATAATACAGTGATTTGGCATTATTGGATATGATTGAACTAATTTTATGTTTTTCAGATATCAGGATGTAACTCCCATCTGTCTGCCTAAATGGTAGTTTCCATGCATTCTCTACATTAATTTGTGTTCTTTAAAATGATAATTGTAGGTGAACGAATTAAGAAACCAGTCCCTCTACAAGAACAAACTGTCAGAGATGAAAAGGGACGGTACAAACGTTTTCATGGAGCATTTAGTGGTGGTTTTTCTGCTGGCTATTTTAACACTGTGGGTTCTAAAGAAGGTAAGTAATAATTTGTATTGGCAAGTATTTTTTCTTCCTCATTCTGCTTCATGTTTGCTTGATTATTGCAAACAGTGAATCTGTTTATCTACAAAGTTAAATTGCATCTTAGGACTTGTTCCTCTTAGAATCAAAGAGCTGGAGATGCTTTGTCAGCCATTTAGTACAACTTTCTACTTGATGCTGGAAATCCATACCATAGACACATACAGTTGGCTTAGTACAGTCACCCCTCCGTTCTCGCGGACTTGAGGTCTGCAGTTTTGAATGTTCACGGATGGGCGACCTCTGTTAAAATCAGTGGGGTGCGCCTGTGTGGGTGCATGCCTGTGCGGGGATGGGTCCCTTTCAAGCCTATGGGGCTTGATATTGGCGAGTCCATTTTCACTGGGGGGAGGGGTCTGGAACAGATCCCCCATGAAAATAGAGGGCCGGCTGTAGTAGTGCTGGAAAAAAGAATGGAGAGAGTTGAGTTCACAGCCTCTCGGCAATGAAATTCATGGATCTATGTTTCTCAGACTAATCTACATAGCTAGGTTATTATGTGGCTAAAATGATGAAAGGAAAGGATGTGTATGTCATCCTGAGCTTCTTGAAGGAAGGCTAGGATGAAACTGTATGTGTTGATAGATACCAGGAAACATATTTTTAGATTTTGGAAGGAATATCCATCAAGTGGTCTTGTGGTTTAGACAAGAGATGTGAATCCCCCCCCCTCCCGGTTATACTTTTAATGGGGAATTTTCCACACCATACACACACTCATCCATAGTTGTCTGGGATATATCAGATGGGCTAAATGTAGGCTGGGAATATATTAGAATAACTTAGAAGTTATTCTTCTAAGAAGACAAAGATAGTGCTCAGAGGAACAGACTAGCAAATGAACACACTGCTAAGCTTGTTTCTGTTTTGCAAAATCTCCCTTCTCAATGAGTCGCAAGTACAAGTAAGTAAGACAAATTGTGATAAGTTGCCTATATCCAAAGAATAACATCCATACTTTAGTGTAGGGATGAGCAGAGTGCAGCCCTTGGGATCCCTATGTGCTCTGCCAGAAGCTTCCCCAAACCTCAAATTTATTTTTAGGCCAATTCTTGGGCACTTTTTTGCTCTAAAACTAGCCCAAGGCTCTCAAAACTGCCCACATATGACATGGTTTGACTTTCCCAACCCCCTCAGAGCCCCTGAAAAAATGCTAATTATGGGCCAAAATGTAATTTCTGGTACACCAAAACATGTTCATGTGGTCCATCAGACTGGTGGGTGGAAAACTAGTCCCCTGTTCTGTTACCCATCCCTGCTTTAGTGAAATTGAATATTCAGCTAGTTGTACTGAATCAGATTTTTTTCAGCTTGATGTGGAACTGATGAGTAGCACAGAGAGTACTGAAGGTACTGTAGCTATAACTCAACAAAACAAAGTTAAAACTGTTGACAGTTGAACTATATCAGTAGCAGCTCTTTTTAGATATGCATCCTTTTAACTGTTTTTTTGAGGTGTAGTCTTTTTTCATTAAAAATAAGGGAAGGATTTCCACATAAATCTTTGAAAGTGTTTGGATATAATATTTATATGAAAGGTGCTAAATCAGATAACTGTTTACAACACTGGAAAATTCGATGTGACATTTCTACTTTTGCTCGAAAACCAATATTACTAGGTTTAAGTTTGATACATTTACTGATTTAAATCCATATTCTCCCACTGTGGAATTTAAGAGAGTATATGTAGAATCTTCAAGAAGTTGCTGATCCAGGTACTGACCGTACTCATGCTTGTTTAGCTGCCACTGCATCATGTGTCCTTGTGATATCTATGCTGTTTCTTTCACTAAAGTAATTTTTATATTTAGTTAAAGTAATTTAAGTAATTTTTATATTACTTAAAGTAATTCTTATATTTATTTATAACTTTTAATAAAATGTTAAATAAAATGTATAATATATATAAAATATTGGCCCTCCGTTTTCTTGGGGGATCCGTTCTGAACCCTCCCTGCAAAAACGGAGTCTCGTCAATATGCAAACCCCATAAGCTTGAACTGGTGTGCACCCCATTAAAATTAAAGGAGGTTGCCCCTCTGTGAATATTTGAGTCTGTGGATCTCAAGTCCGCGAGAATGGAGGGGTGACTGTAGTTAAAATTACCATACTGAATTGTTGCTTGAAATGTGCTAGGCCATGTCTAGGCATCCTGGTGACATCTGTATGTTTTAGTTTATAACTCCCACAAACTCCAGTCAGCATGGTCAGTGACTGACCCTGCTCTAGAAAGCCATTGCAAGTGTTTGCTTACTAGTGAGGTACAATTAGTGTTATTTAGCGTAACACAGTCTTATTCATGTTGATTTGGAACAAAAATATGATTGAGTAAAATAGGGTACAGAATTAAGGTTTTAATTTAAAATCTAATATATAAATTCAATTACAGAACATTCAGTAGTACTTTAATGCCATGTCTTACAAATATGAATTGATGTGTTTAAAGGATGGGCACCATCAACCTTTGTATCATCACGTCAAAAGAGAGCAGAAAAAACAGTCCTGGGGCCAGAAGATTTTATGGATGAAGAGGTAAACTTTTAAAACAATGCTGGTTTTAATTATATTGTGGAGCTGTGCAGTGCTAGATAGGCTGTGTTTGTGTTCTGTGTATAATGTAGATCAGTGGTCCCCAAACTTTTTTGGGATACTACCCCCTTTCCTCTTGGGCAACAACCCTAGTGCCCCTCTCCAGTATATATTTCTTGATATTAGGTCTACTGTTCTACTGCAAGTTCAAAACAACCAATTTCCGTTGCTGCTCCCTTTACACTCTGTCACCTTGGGAGCAGCAACTGAAAAGTGACTGAGAAGTCTCTCACTGTACTGGCCTTGCAGTGAGGGCCAATGCAGGCAAGAGGGTTCTTGGTTGCTGCTCCCAGGATGACTGGTTGCAAAGGAAGAGGCTTTGAGAAGAACTCTCAATCCTTTGTTAGGGTGGAGAGGGAAGCAGCTGGTATGTGTTTAGGGGGTTTACAGAGGCTAAATGCTCTGGACTAGAAACAGGCATGGGGAAAGGGATAGATTTTAACTACAGAAACTACTCCAAGGTGAAGGACTCTCTCCAAGAATTGACCCCGGACCCTCTTTCCCCAGAGATATGCCTTCCTCACACAGCTTCAGATGTCCCCCCACCCTCCACACACAAACATTTTCTTCTGCTAACTCTTCACTCACTCAATGAAAGAAAGGAGGAGCAGCACCACAGCTCCAACCTGCCAGCCAAGTCTTAGCAAATTTCACAAAGCTTAAGCAGGGCCCCAAATTTGAAAGCTCCTTTTTGCTGTCATTTCTTGCCAGGTGCCATGAGCTCCTTGCTCCCTCCATTCAGTCAGCATGACTTGCCTTGCAGGACATTCCCAACCACCACCACCACCACTACTACTAGTGAAAGATGCTGCTAAGGGAGTGAGCTCATACAGGCAGGAGAAGAGCGGGAGACACCACCACATGAAGCAATCAGTGAGGTTGTGTGACAGTTTAAAACTGTTTCATACAAACCTCATCCTCAGCAGGGTCCTAAAGGCCACTGGTTCCCCTTATTTTTCTTGCACACCAATACTTTGACTGAAGGCCCCCTCCCACCCCCTTTTGCACTTACCACCCCTCTGCTGTCTCCTTTCCCCCGCACCCCCCAATCTTTCCACCACCCCCAGGGGGCTGTACTGCCCACTTTGGGAATCACTGGTGTAGATTCATAAATATGATTACATATACTTTCTGAGTCTTCATTAGGTTTAAGCACAATGTGTGTATATTCTACTTATTCTTTTAGATACAGTGGTCCCTCTACATTGGCTGGTGTTAGGGATGAACGACCCCCATGAATGTGGAAAAACTGCAAATAAAAAACACTATTCTTTTTGCCTAAGAGGACACCTCTCTATGAATCTTGAGGTCCTCCAGTGCAACTCTGTCATCAACATCTGCCACAGGTTGATTGTAGAATCATGCTGGAGGAGCTACAAATGCTAAGAGAAGTGTTTTCTCTAGGAACTTCTAGTTTTCCCAGAACAACTCTGTGGTCAACTTCTGGAAGAGTTGCGCTGGAGGACCTAGAGATTCCTAGAGAGAACATATTAATCAAAACTGCAAATAATCAAAGCTGCAAATGTGGAGGGCCAACTGTACTTAAAAAAATTTTGGACACATTCCCAGAATATGATAATCTAGGAACACAAGGAACCCTAGCATAAGCACACGGATCACTTCCACTTGCAGGGATGTGTCTAAACAAGACATAGAGCTTCATCCATAGTTTATTTTTTCTCCTGGAAGTAGACAGCTTCAGTTCTGTGATTGATTACCTCTGTACAAACTTAGTTTTTAGTTTCTTTCTTGCTTGTTGGGAGGGAACAAACAAGAGATGAGTAGCTGCCCTCTGCCAGACAGCACAATAAACTGACTGTGGAGTGAAACTTTGGAATTGGGTTGCAACCTCCAGTCCTGGATGGGGTCACACTCTCCGTAAAGGACTGTGTTCACAGTCTGGGGGTGCTTCTGGATTCGTCGCTCCTGATGACTCCTCAGGTAAATGTGACGGTCAGAAGTGCCTGTTATCAGCTTCGGCTGATATGCCAGCTGCGCCCTTTTCTGGAAGTAAGGGACCTTGAGGCTGTTGTGCACTCGCTGGTAACCTCCTGTCTAGATTTCTGTAATGCGCTCTACATGGGGCTACCCTTATGCTTGGTCCGGAAACTTCAGATAGTACAAAATATGGCAGCCAGAGTGGTCTTGGGAACATCTCATAGAGACCACATAACCCCGATGTTAAAATCTCTCCACTGGCTGCCTATTAGTTTCTGGTCCCAGTATAAGGTGTTGGTTATTACCTTTAAAGCCCTAAATGGCTTGGCCCAACTTATCTTCGGAACTGTCTCCTCCCATATAATCCTCCCTGTGCACTCTGGTACTCTGGGAGGAATCTGCTTCAGCCACAGAAACCTAGGCTGTCCGTAACTTCCCAGAGGGCATTTTCAGTAATCGCCCCCAGATTATGGAATGGCCTGCTGGACGAGATCCGTCAGATTACGAGCCTGAGTAGTTTTAAAAAGGCGGTAAAGACGGATCTCTTTTGGCAGGCCTTTCCTGATAGATCCCGCCCTCAGGAGCTGCGCCTCTTGTCATCTTTGAGTTCTTGGCTTGTTTCTGCTTGGTGTAAATAACATGTGATTTTTAAAATTTATGTAGATTTTATTGATGTTTAGGTGAATACTTTTTTAATGGGGAGAGTGGGTTTTGGGGTCTTAGCTTGTAATGTGATGTATTTTTAACTGTTGTAAGCCGCCCCGATTGTTTTAACAGAGGGGCGGGGTATTAATAATAATAATAATAATAATAATAATTGTGTGTGTGTGGCAGGGGAGTTAACAATTGAGCAGTAATTGAGCAGTATGGAAGTGTATGCCACTTGTTCATGACAGACTAGAATTTCTCCAGATCCCTGGCTTGTGCTACAGGAAAGTGCTTGCTAAATATACATACCTTGGCATGAATAAATTGGTCTTCCATGATTATGATATCCTCTTTATTTTTTAAATTTTATTTTGCATTTCAAGGATATTTTTTAATATATGAGAGCCAGCATAGTGTAGTCGTTTTGAGTGTTGGCCTACAATTTTGGAGACCAGGGTTCAATTCCCAGCTCGCCCATGAAACCCACTGGGTGACCGTGGGCAAGTCACGCTCTCCTGGCCTCAGGGGAAGGCAATGGCAACCACCACCCCCATGAACAAATCTTGCCTTGAAAACCCAATGATAGGTTTGCCTTAGGGTTGCCACAAGTCAGGAACAACTTAAGGCTGAAGGCACACAACAGCAGCCTTTGGAGATGAATTATTTACAATTTGATTTTTTTCCTGCTTTCTCTCTCTCTTCTCTTCACGAAGGATCTTAGTGAACATGGGATAGCACCAAAGGAAATTGCAGTTACAGATGAATATGCTTCCAGGAGTAAGGATAGAATGAAAGAGAAGGCCAGACAAATTGCAGGAGTTGTTGGCCCTATTCCTGGAGCTGTTGTATTGGATGAATTTATAGCCCCTCCCAAGTAAGTATACATTATGCTGTATTGCTGAGTAAAGGATTAGATAACTGCTAATGCCAATTTCACAGTGTATGACTTGGTTTTTTGTTTTATTTTTACCACAAGCAAGCCAGCAGAATTTAGGTTTCCTTTTTGAGATAATGTTCCTGATGCTAAAACGTGGCTGTACTTTGAAAAGTTTGCTATATATTGCTGGATGTTTTGTATGTTGTGTAAATTATTTTAATATATTTATTCCTAATAACCATTTTGTACATTTACTATTAAGAATAACCATTGGCGTTGACTTGTTGCGAAAAATGGGGTGGAAAGAAGGACAAGGTGTTGGACCTCGTGTGAAGAGAAAACCATACAAGCAAAACCCTGGTATAGTCCATTAAATATACTGCTTTTTGTTAAAGGGAAACTAAAATAACTTGACTCGGACAATGTGAGCTCAGCTTAACAGACCAGAACATCAATATGTTTTTTGCTTGCCCATGTAGCCCCTTTTGCTTTCATGCAGTATGACCATGCAAACTAGGAAATAGCTAATTAATTCCAGTTTTCTATTTTCTCCAGACTGACACATTATGGTCACCAGCTATGGAACAAGGATATTTAATTAAAGTTTGAAGTTGCTTGTTATCTTGATTTGTTCCAAAGCTGGTAGTCATAGAATCATGGAATTTTACTACTGTATATACTTGACTATAAGTTGACCTCATGTATAAGTTGATGGCAGGCCTTGGGGGCCAAAACTATGGATTTCTATATGACCCATGGATAAGTTAGGGTAAAACTAAGGGGCATGTAAAAAAGGATCTAAAGGATGAAGCATAGAAAAGCGATGCCAAAGAACTTACAAAATTCCAGCAGGCATAGCTGCTTGCACTCACCCTAAAGGCTAGATGGATGAAAAAACAGAGAAGAACCAGTGCTTCCAGGACAGATTACACTCTTGATTTTCACCAAGGGATAACTCCTTTTTAAATAAGAGTTAAATATAGTACATACATTGACCCATAGATAAGTTGACTCAGGTTTTTTGAGTCAATTTTTTGAGTAAAAATTCTACACTTATACATGAGTATATACAGTACTTATTATATAAAAGGAGTGCAAAGGTCATGTAATTCAACCGCCTACCATGCAGGAATGCAGAACTATTATGCCCATCCAACTGCTGCTTGAAGATCTCCAAAGCTGGGGAGTCCCCCACCATCCAAAGCAGTGTATTCCATTGTTGCCATTAAGAAGTTCTTCCTCATGTTTAATTGGAATCTATTCTCTTGTAATTTGAAACCATTGGTTTGTACTCTACATTATGGAACAGGAGAAAACAAGATTGATCACTCTTCTGGCTCCCGGCAGCGGCGCAGCAGCAACAGCAGCGGCAGGCGGAGTGGCCTTAAAACCACCCGCCTTTTGCCTCAAGCTCCCGGCGGCGGTGCATCAACAGCAGCGGCAGCCGGAACAGTCTTAAAACCGCCTGCCTTTTGCCTTAAGCTCCCGGCAGCGGCGCAGCAGCAATATCTGTGCCAGGCGGAGTGGCCTTAGAACCACCTGCCTTTTGCCGCAATCTCCCGGTGGCAGCAGTGCAGCAACAGCAGCGGCAGGCAGAGCGGCCTTAAAACCTTCCGCCTTTTGCCTTAAGCTCCTGGTGGCGGCGCAGCAGCAGCAACACCCACGGCAGGCGGAGCAGCCTTAAAACTGCCTGCCCTCTGCTCCAAGCTCCCATCACCAGTAGTAAAAGGGGTAAGAGAGGAGGAAGAGTAAATCAATTAAGAAAGGCAACAAAGGACAGGATAATTCATCTGCAGATAACTGACAATTAATATATTGCAAGACTTTAAGCTGCCGTCTCACCCTCAATCAGTAGTTTCTTCTAGAAATAAGCCTGTAAAGTTAATATATTTCTTCTTAAAAGGGTTCTGACTGCGAAGTTGAGGTTTTGAACTAAGGTTAGCACATTAACCTCATTCACCCAAAGGATCAGAAAACGGGGGGATACCCCATTTCAAATTGAGCTCTTGGAAGAGACTCAAGGGCTGGGGCTTGGAGGAGGCAGGCAGTGTGATGGGATTACACTGGGAAAGCCAGAAAGCAGCCAACTGCCTCTCTGGGACACCTTGAAAAATCAAGACCAACACAACTGCGGAGACAATACACAAAGTCTAAATAAATTTGAACTGGTTGTAGAGTATAATTATTCATTCCACAGTAGATTTTAGCTCAGTGAAAATTAAAAAGAAAACTAATCTTAAATAAATATAGGACAAATTAGGAACTGACCTGAGATAAAAAAATCGGATTTGCACCCCTATTAATATTTGTTAGAATTTTGATAATAGATCCTTGTTCTAGAAACTAAGATACCAAATAGATTTCTCAAACAATATAACAAGTTATTCTTCAATCAAATGACCACAGGACTTAGGTCAATATCCACAAGAGCAAAATCAGCTACAACAAATAGAAGAAGATCAATGGAAATACCCAAACTAATGGATGCTATCCAACAGCTAATAGAGGAAATGCAAAACTTTAAGCGGGAAGTACAACAAGAACTAAAAGACAATAGATTAGAAACAAGCAAGAATTTAAAAAAGGGCTTTGACAAAATTGAAAAGAAAATAGAAATATTCGCAAGAGAAACCTTGGAGTTGAAAAAAGATTTGGAAACATTGAAATCTAAAACATCAAAACTGGAAGATAAACTAATATACTTTCCGAAGATCAAAAAAGAGAACAAAATTCCATTCTACTCCAAGAACTGCGCTACAGAGAGAAATGTTTAAAGCTTAGAGGCCTTCCCGAAAAACATAATGAAGACCTATACTCCCGTGTTATACCAGATTTAGCTGACTTTATAGGAATCCCCAAAACAGAACTGGATATCGAGACAGATCGAATATTCAGAATTAACTCTATGACTGCCAAAGAGAGAAATTTACCAAGAGATATTGTAATCTGTCTTAGGTCAAGAATAAGGGACTTGATCTTGAATAGGAGCTATACAGAAAAATGTCAAATTGAGGGAGAAAACATAAAAATATTTAAAGACATACCGACAGCAATATTAAAAAAAGACAAAACTATAAAACACTAACCAGATTCAAAATCAAATATATATGGGACAAAATTGATGAAGTTATATTCACTTACAAACAAAAAAGATATAAAGTTAACTCAAAAGAAAAAGCAGAAGAAATAGAAAAACAGATAAATAGAGAAATGCAAACAGAAGACTTAAATCAAGAAGATTCCCAATAGAGAAAACCAAAAACTAAACAAGACCACAAGTCAAAAAATTTTGAAAGACCACAAACTGACGAAAAAGAAACAGAGCAAAAAAAAAAAAAAAAAAATACAACCAAAAGAAAGTTTGGAATGGAAAACATCAAATAAAGAAACATCCAAAGAAGACGGGGAAAAGGTTCAAGATATAGTAAAAGGGGAATAACAGTGAGCTGTTTGGGAAATCTTAGTTACAAGAACATAAACACTAATTTTAAATAAATAAAAATGTCAATAAAAATTTGCTCCTGGAACATTAAAGGTATAAACGCTGTCTCAAAAAAGAAGAAGAAGAAGAAGAAGAAGAAGAAGAAGAATTTTTCATTATCTGGAAAAAAGGAATTTTGATATCATCTGCCTTCCAGAAATTAAGATCAAAAAAGGAGATTAAAAATACTTTAAAAACTCAACATTTGGTCAAATGTTCACCTCAGTTAATGGGGAAAAAAAAGGGAGGAATGGTGCTTTATTTTTCAAACAAGTATGAAGTAAGAGAATGCTTCTCAGATAAAGCAGGCCATTATATAGGTACAACAGTGAAAATACAGGATAAAAAAATATTAATTATAGGTATATATACGCCAATAGACAACAAAACAAAGTTCTATAATAATAATAATAATAATAATAATAATAATAATAATAATAATTTATATCCCACCCGTCTGCATAGCAATCGGGGTGGCTTCCAACATGAATACAATACAGTAAAATCAATCCCAAACCCAACCATCCCACCCATTAAAAAGTTATTAAACAATCATCGATTAAAACAATATTTAAATTTGGTGAAGCCAATGATTTACAATAAAAAATTAATGACACACAACAACAACAACAACAACAGAAACAGCTGTTATGGCAGCACTATGAAAGGAAGGAAAAGGGGAACAATTAATCTGGGTCTTGTGAACGGGAAGACTATTCAAAGGAACTAATCAGGAAAGGCCTGCTGGAAGAGATCCATCTTGACAGACCTTTTAAAGCTGTCTAAGGTTGTCAGGTGACGGATCTCATACAGCAGGCCATTCCATAATCTGGGAGGTTATGCCCCCCTTTTTTGGGGGGGGCATTGCAGAGGCTGGTATTGTCTTCCACCCTCCTCAAACACCAAAGCCTACCAGGACCCTCAAACAGCCCATTCTGTTACTGGTGGAGAGCTGAGTGACTCAGAAGAGAGTCAGAAGAGAGAATAAACTCCTTCAAGAGATAGAAGAACAAGAAACAGAAGACATCTTAATAATGGGCTATTGGAATGCCGTGGTAAACCCAGAACAGGACAGAATCTCCAACAAAGAAATAAAAAAGAATCAAGGCAAACTACCAAATACTTTCTTCCAATTAAAAGAGCAACTAAAGTTAAAGGATGTCTGGACTGAACTATATGGGAAGACACTTGGTCATACTTTCTTTTCAACACAACACAACTCAGCATCCCAAATCGATATGTTTATGGTCTCTAGCAGAATGATACCAAGAATCAAAAAAATGGAAATAGTACCAAGATCTGAATCAGACCATAACTTGATTTTGTTGGAATTAAACACCCCAAAGAAAAATTACAATTGGAGATTAAATGATCTTCTCCTCTTGGATGAGGATTACGTTAAAAAATTGAAACAGCAAGTAAAACTTTATTTTACAAAAAATACAACTGAAGAATGTAATATTACAACCATCTGGGATGCCAGTAAAGCAGTGGCACGAGGGTTGCTAATTCAGAGAGGTGCAGAGATTAAAAAGAAGAGCCAGGAAAAAATCCAGAAGATTGAACTGATGCTGATTTTATAACAACAGTTATAAAACAATGTGGAAATCTGTACAACAAGATCTACGCAGGTGGTCAAAACTAAAATTATTTTTCCTTGGGAAAATAGCCGCAATCAAAATGTCATTACTACCTAAATTTAACTTTCTTTTTTCAAACCTTCCGATAATAACCAACAGTAAACCTTTCAATGATTGGAACAAAGAACTCTTCTACACGACATCTCTTCAGATATTTAAAGATGGCTACCATGTCACTTCTCACTTTCCTCTTCTTCAAGCTAAACATACCCAGTTCCCTAAGTTTCCTAAATAATTCCTCATATTGGGTTTTGTTCTTGTGCTGGAACTGCAAAACACCGCCAATCTGGAGGCAGTTGAAAACTGCAAACTGAATATTGAATTATAGGTTGGTATGTATTGGAAACTTCTCTAGAGCAAAGATTGGACAACTCTGAAAAGCCTATCAAAGCAAAAGCAGCTTCATTTATATACCGCTTCATACCACGCTATGGGGTGTCTAAGCGGTTTACAACTGTAAGCTCATTGCCCCCCAACAGTTGGGTACTCATTTTAGCGACCTTGGAAAGGATGCAGGCCTGAGTCTAGCCTGAGCCCTGGCTAGTATTGAACTCACAACCTTGTGGTCTATGAGTGAGTGGCTGCAGTACAGGCATTTAACCACTACACCACCATCAGTCTTTGAGCCCAGAAATAATAGCTGGAATCTCTCCCCCCCCCCCCCCAACACAGTTTCTTGATCTGAATGAAATCAGAAACTAGAGTTAATTGGCTATTTCCTGGTTTGCTTGATCAACAGAAAGGGGTTGTATATATGGGAAATGACTTATTTATACCGCAGGTTGTTAGATTGAGATATAATTCAGTGAAGCCAATATGATCCATCTGCTCTAGTTTGTAATCAGATAAGTGTAAAATCTCACTGATATTCTGTGATACATAGGGGATTGCTTATTTCAACCTTGTTTCATCATATTTGGTTGCAGAGCCTGAAGTGAAAATATATGGCTGTGCTTTGCCTCCAGGATCTGAAGAAACAGAGGTATTATCTGTATAACACTGTGTGGGAGGTGGAAGATGGGTCAGATGTTTCCACTTACTTTTAGAAAATAAGTAGTTATTCAAATGATATAGAAAAACTTTTGTATTTATAGAAATGAATATGTCACTGATGAATTTTTCTGCAATCATTCATAGTTTATAGAGCAGTATTACTGTATGTGAAAATCTACAACAGAGCATAGCAGACAAAAGAGACGTTTCTGCCTCAAGGAATTACAGACTAATTGACTGTGGGGCGAGTAGCAAGGGAGTGTCAGGAGTTACATGAGATAAACACAAAGGAACATTTTAAGAGTGTTACTGACTGTAGTAATGCCACTTCATTATAAATAATGTATGTTACCTTCTTAAAGGAAGAAGAGGATGAATATCAGCCAGAAAATGTTACATTTGCTCCGAAAGATATAATGCCTGTAAACTTGACTCCTAAAGAGAATGTCCATGGACTTGGCTATAAAGGCCTGGATCCAACCAAAGCCTTATTTGGAGTTTCAGAAGAACACCTAGACCTTTTTAGTCCTAGTTCTGAAAATTCAACTCTTCTTGGTGATATCAGGCAAAGTAAAGGACGGAAGCTTGGTATTTTGGGGCAGGTAAAACATCACATCTTAAGCATTTCTTATCCCACAAACCACCTTGTTGGAACACTTTTCTACCAAGTGAAGTACTGTTTACAAACAACTCCCACATAGAGCCAGACACAGAATATACCCAGAAGAAGCAGAGTGTGATGAGCTTGAGGTCCTGTAGAAACATGTGAAATTAGTCATAGGAAAACTTGCCAGTGGTGAAGGATAATGGCAGTAGTAGTTCAAATACTTAGATAGCCCCAGGTTCTCAGCCTTGTATCATAGGCGGTTTTTTTAATCATAGGCATTTTTTCTACTTGAAGGCCTTCAGAGTGCCTGACAGTATAAATACCAATTAAATGCAAAAATAACAATGAAATACCAGTTTGTAACACAGAGATAAAACCTAACAATGAAATTATAGAACTTCCCAACAGATAAACTACAAGAACAAAACCCTAGTAACAAAAATTCTCAGTTCTGACAAAATCATTTAAGTCATTAAAGCTCAGTATAAGGCTTGTAATTTGGCAGCCATGCAAAGAAAAGTTGAGGGAAACTGGTCCCACAGCCAGCCTTTTTGTGTCTTCTAAGAAACACCTTTCCTGCATCACTGCTAGTTGCTTTGGAGAACACAGAACAAAATCTCAGTTGATCAACTCATAGACAGGGAACTTTATATGAAACAAAGTGGTCTTATAGATGCCCTTGAACAAAAATAATTTTTTAAAAATTATGCCCCATAGTAAAGTTCCTAAAGCAGCATCCCAGCTTGATAAGCAAGAAAGTTCCTATCTCCTTCCTAGTGTCATATATACAGTAGTGGCAGTTTTGCAGAGTCCATAGCTCTGTTCAACAACCTGTCAGTTTTGCAGAGCCCATAGCTCTATTCAACAACCTAACATCAATCATTCATCCTTATGTTAATTTTAGATACAATTATTGGTCTGTTGAATTGATACTCATTTATGCTCATTCTCTTATTTATTTATTTGTTTGTTTGTTTGTTTTCCTTAGGCTTTTGGTGTTGGAGCTTTGGAAGAGGAAGATGATGACATTTATGCTACTGAATCACTTTGTAAATATGACACTGTTCTGAAAGATGAGGAGCCTGGTGATGAGTTATGTGGCTGGACAGCACCTAAGCAGTATAAAAGCAAGCAAGGTGTGAAAGTGGGATGCTCTGGAGACCTAGAGTACTGTCAACATCTGGAAGGGTGTGGTCTTGTAGGATTATTTACTAATATTACACAGTGTTTCTTCTGAATAATAACATTATTTTACAGGAATAGAGAAAGAACTGAAATATATTGGAAAAATTTTGGATGGTTTCTCAATAGCATCTAAATCAATTGCTTCTCCAAAGGTAGGTAAACTCTTCATTTCCCTGCAAATAGGGTATTTCATGGAATGGTTTCATTTTCTTAGATATTTAAATGAATAGAACCATAAGTCAACCTGACATATAAATGGAGGCAGGTTTTGGGGCCATTATGAATTTTGAAATGACCCATGAATACGTCAAGGGTAAAACGTAGCGACACATAACAAAGGATGAAGCAAAGGAAAACAATGCCAAAAAAGTTAAAAATTAACTCTTTATGCTCACACTAAAGGCTGGATGGATGAGAGAATAAAGGGGTGTCTGCTTCTAGGAGGTATACTCCTGTTTTTCACCAGGGGATGGTTCCTTTTTTAGTAAGAGTTAAAGTACCTATATTGTACAGTATTTACTGTACAGAACTTACATTGACTTACTTACTGTACTTATTGTACAGAACTTAAATATTGATTTTTGCTGAAATATGCATTGATAGGTAGGCAGTCATCCAGCATGGTGTAATGGTTTGAGCACTGGATTATGACTCAAGACCAGGGTTCAGATTCCTGCTCAGCCATGGAAACCCATGGGGTGAGCTAGAGCAAGTCACACTCTCATAGCCTCAGGTGAAGGCAAAGGCAACCCCCCTCGGAACACATACTAGGGAAACCCTGTGATAGGCTCACTTTAGGGTTGCCGTAAATTGGAAACTACTTGAAGGCACAAGGCAATAACAAGGTAGGCAGTCAAATTACATTTTCATATTTTATAATGGATACATTGTTTCTAGTTGTAGAGCAAGTAATGGCTTATAGGTATAGGCAAATGTATGTTTGTCTGCTGCAGTGTCATTTCATCTAACTGTCATCTCACCATAAGTTTTCTAATGAGTTTATACAGAGTTCACTCATTTTTTCAAATTACCCATTTTAGCTGCAATGAAAAAAAGTCATAAATAAAATAATGAAAATAATCAGTTCAGCTTCAACAAAAGTCTTGTTATATTTTTTTAAAAAATCTTTCTATCCCAGCATATGCCTCTTCTTTACAGATTCTATAGTGACATAGAATTGATTCATCCACAGTTTATTTTTTGTCTACATGAAACAATGCAGCAGAGACCTTGAGAGTGGACAATATCATCCTTATCTTGGTCCCTTTTATACTACACATTTCTAGCACTGTGATTCCAGTTTGATTGCCATGGTTCCATCCTGTGAAATCCTGGGATTTGCAGTTTAGAAATAAGTTTTTAGAAGTCTCTGCCAGGGAACTCTAGTGCCTCACCAAACTACAAAACCTTGGATCTCTCATGGCAGTTAAACTGGAATAATAGTGCTGTAATTGTGTTGTGTGAAAGACCTTTGCAAACTAGAATGTGCAGCCAAAAGAAAGAAAAAAAACACAGAAAGGGGTTTTTCAAAGGGCTTGAATCCTTTTGGGACACAACATTAGCATAATAGTAGCTGTGAAAACAGTTCCACTTTATCAGAGGTTGCCAGGTGCAGTTGCTAGTTCAGCCCATTGTTCTTATTTAAGAGTTCTCTCTCAACTTTGAATGGATGGGTAGGGAACTAATCAGCTATTGTGCAAGGGGTGAATTCAAGGCTCTGGCACCTGTTGGACAATCAGTTGTGCACAATTATGCTGCTATATATTTATGATACACTCAAAGTGTGTAAGATTATCTCATATTTCATTGCTTAAGTAGCCATAGTTTCCGCCTGTGTAGATTGTGACATTTTTACAAAGATTAGGATGCTGGTAAAAATATTGGAGCTGTGGATGTATTGGAAAAACGTTGGGAAGTTAGCGGTAGATATCTAGAGATGGGGTTTGACATTCTGTGCTTATTAGGAATGCTGCCCCAATGTATCTTGTTGCACCTTTTCGAATATGCAGGACTCAATTCTCAGTGTTGGTCTGTATGGCTTATTAAACATTGTATAGCAATCAGAGTCTTGATAAGTGTATTACATGTCCCTGATGTTAAGTAATCAACATAAGATTGTATGTACAACTCCACCCGCATGTGTGATGTTGCTTTTTCTTTGAAAGATTTATCCTCCTCCTGACTTGCCAAGAGATTACAGACCAGTCCATTACTTTCGACCGGTGGTAAAAGCTAGTAGTGAAAACTCACATTTAGTCCAGGCATTAGCAGAGTCCACTGGGAAGCTTGAAGGTGATGCAGCACTACAAAGCAGGCACCAAAAGACTGCTTCTCAGAGGAGGGAATTGCTGGGCGAGACTAGTCTTAAAGGTACCCAGTATGGTATCAACTATTTTCCATTGTGTATATTCATGCATTGTTATCTACATTTATTTTGACTTTTACCATTTGTTTTGATGATGTTAGTGATTTATATTTATTGTAAACATCTTCACAGCCTAAATATCAAGTTGTGCCTTCTGTAGATAGACAGTGATTAATCCTGTTGCTTGATGTGCTTTCCCCAGTAATTTCCCCTGTACACTGGACCCTCCACATTTGTTGGGGTTAAGGGCGCAGGACCACCGTGAAAGTGGAAAAACCACCAATAAAAAACCACCAATAAAAAAAAATCCAGCTCTGTGGTCAACATTCACCAGAAGTCAACCATAGAATTGTGCTGGAGGACCTATGATTAATTAGAAAAGCATTTTCTCTAAGAAACTCCTTTGTTGCCACTTTGGTCAGTTTGCAGCAGAGTCACACTGGAGTAAACCGCCTAGATTGGTTCGCCATAGGGCGGTATAGAAATAAATATTATTATTATATTACCCCTTAAAAAGGCTGCCTTTTCCACCTGGGGCAGCGAGGAGGAACCCTTTAAAAAGGCTGCCTTTTCCACCTGGGGCAGCGAGGAGAGACCCTTTAAAAAGGCTGCCTTTTCCACCTTGGGCAGCGAGGAGAGACCCTTTAAAAAGGCTGCCTTTTCCACCTTGGGCAGCGAGGAGAGACCCTTTAAAAAGGCTGCCTTTTCCACCTGGGGCAGCGAGGAGGGACCCTTTAAAAAGGCTGCCTTTTCCACCTGGGGCAGCGAGGAGGAACCCCTTAAAAAGGCTGCCTTTTCCACCTGGGGCAGCGAGGAGACCCTTTAAAAAGGCTGCCTTTTCCACCTGGGGCAGCGAGGAGGGACCCTTTAAAAAGGCTGCCTTTTCCACCTGGGGCAGCGAGGAAGAACCCTTTAAAAAGGCTGCCTTTTCCACCTGGGGCAGCGAGGAGAGACCCTTTAAAAAGGCTGCCTTTTCCACCTTGGGCAGCGAGGAGGGACCCTTTAAAAAGGCTGCCTTTTCCACCTTGGGCAGCGAGGAGACCCTTTAAAAAGGCTGCCTTTTCCACCTGGGGCAGCGAGGAGGAACCCTTCAAAAATTGCATTTAAATTTGTATTTGCATTTTATATTGTATTTTGTATATTTTTAAAAATTGTTTTAATTTGCTTTGTTTGTTTTGTTTTTGAGGGGTGGGTATGGGTGGGGTTGGGAAGAAGGAATGGGCTCTGTATTGATGCTATTTGTTATTGTGATTGTTGTACGCCGCCCCGATTGCTTGGCAGAGGGGCGGGATATAAATAAAAACTATTATTATTATTATTATTATTATTATTATTATTATTATTAAACTAGAGGTTCCTAGAGAGAACATATTATTGAAATCCATGAATACAGTGGTCCCTCCACATTTGCTGGGGTTAGGGGTGAAGGACCCCTGTGAATGTGGAAAAACGCTAATAAAAAAACTATTCTTTTTACCTAAGAGAACACCTCACTAGGAATTTCCAGTTTTTTCCATGCAACTCTGGTCGACATCTGCCAGAAGGTAATCATGGAATCATGCTGGGGGGGGGGGGAGGGTACAAATGTATAGAGAAGTATTTTCTCTAAGAACGTCTAGTTTCTCCAGCAGAACTCTATGCTCAATGTCTGGCAGAGTTGTGCTGGATGACCTAGAGATTCCTACTGAGAACATATTAATCAAAACAGGAAATAATCAAATCAGCAAAAGTCAAAGGTGCAAATGTGGAGGGCCAACTGTAATCAAATCTACAAAAGTCAAGGAAGGCTGACTGTATAATTACATCAAAATTCTGATTGGGTGAGACATTCAAGTCTGTGATTACACTTTGCATACATATTACTGCCACACCCATCATCCACACACTGACATTCATGTCAAGTACATTTTTGGATAACAGACTTCTCTGGTTTTGGACATTATAGCCTCCTGGACATTGGGGTACAAATACCTTGCTTCAAATTAGACTGAGAACAAGGATTTGTACTTCCTATTCCCTCTGCATTAGCTCCATGTCTGCAAGTGACTTGGTGATTGAACCAATGAAAGAGGATATCGCACAGCCCAATATTCAGTTCATTTAAAATCCTATCTCCTTGGAGATTTGAATTGTTCTGTGCATGACTAATGTCATTTTGAGACAGAGCTCATGTCCTAGGTTTCAAAAGTGTTAAAAGCTTTTATGGTAGACTTTTTAATAACCAAGATTGTGTTTACCAAATTACTATTATGACTGTTATAAAACTGAGAACCCTTTGATGAGACATCAGTGGAGTCTAAGTGACATTACAGATTTTTAAAAACCAAATGTTACATACTGTAACAGCCTCTGTAGATTCTTGATTTTATCTTCAAAGAAAAGAATTTTACATTTGCTCTTAACTAAGTTCTTTTTTATGTTTAGGTCCAACAACTTCTGTTCTAGAGTATTTGTCAGATAAAGACAAAGAAAGAATCCAAGAAGTGAAACAAGCATCAGAACACCAAATGAAAACTCCAACATTGCCCCAGAAATTCTTGCATAACAGATTCCAGGCATCTGCTTTACATGATACTCCACCAAAGTGGCAGCTGGTGCTGGGAACACAGCTACCCTCAACTGGTTCTAATGATTTCAGACCATTTGCAAAAGATCCAGAAAAACAAAAGAGATATGAAAATTACACAACAAATCTTAAACATGGAACAAAAGGTAAATTGCAGTGCACATACATTTATTGTTCTCTGTCATAAAACAGATTCAGGATTGTGCTTCTGATGACTAGAAGAAGGAGAGGGAATAACAAAAATTCAAAGAAACGTAGGGCCTCTGCAGACTGGTCCAAAGGGCCGGCCTGGAGACAGAGATGAGATGGGGCAGCTGCATGCCAGCCGCCCCATGCCGACGCCGTCCTGACACCATGCACCATTATGCATGGAGTGCGGCATCAGAACGCCCTTCTGGCACAGCGTTTTGAAAGGGCGCAAAAGGGAGGATTAGGGCTACAGCGTGCGGTTGCCGCGGTCCTGATCTGTGGCTAGCAGGGGTGGCCCAGAGCTGCTCATCTGCATAACCCCAAAGAAAAAAGCAAAGTAGCAAACTGCTCTTAAAAATTAGAAATTCTTCATGGTCTCTGTGAATCACAAATGGGAGACCAGCAGGCTCAAGGCAACTCATTTGTGTGAGTTCACAGATGACTACTTGAAGAACTACAGTTACAGGTATGCAACCTTATTATGATATTGAATCTGTCCAATGTGTTCTTACTGTGTTCTTCATGGACAAATACATCTAATGCATTCTCATTATACTTGTCTTTCTGCAGCAGCTCGCTTAGAGTTTACTGTATGAAAATATAACTGGGTAATAGCTTTCTTTTTCACCATCAGGTTGGAACCTTTCTTTTTTAGCTTTTTCATGTTTCTGTGAAGTGGTTTTCCTTTATTTATGTTTAAAAAATGTGAACAGCTTTGTTGTTGTTGTTTTAAAATAAACCTTCCCCTTTCAAATAATTTAGCTTGATAGACTACTAATTGCTCATCCTTTATCTTCCAGTGGAAGTGCTAGAAAACTGTTTAGATCCTAATATGACAGAATTGCTCATCCTTTATCTTCCAGTGGAAGTGCTAGAAAGCTGTTTAGATCCTAATATGACAGAATGGGAGCGTAGGAGAGAACAAGAAGAATTTGCTCGTGCTGCGATGCTCTACAAACCTTCTAGCTCTGTCCTGTCTTCAAGGTTTACTTCTGCAAAGCATGAAGATGATACCTATAAAGTAGAAGTTCCCCGAGATCAAGAGGTGTGTTCTTATTATGTCCTGCAGTAATCACTGAACTGTACCCAATTAATCCCTGCTTATCTCTTAAACAGCATTATCAAAGTAATTTAATTTTCTAAAAATGCTATCAAAATTTGGGTTTGAGCATGACTGATGTAGGAATCAGTATGTAATTAGTGTAACTGGTGCATCGTTTTTGATTGCTATTCATTACTGCGATTATTTTAGACTGATATTGATGACAAAAAGGCAGCTGCAAAGATGAAGATGTTTGGCAAGCTCACAAGAGAGACATTTGAGTGGCATCCAGATAAACTACTGTGCAAAAGGTTTAATGTTCCTGATCCCTATTCAGAGTAAGTTGAGTGCATAAACACTTTCCCTTGAAGGATAAACTATGAGATAAAAAAATAAGCTGTTAATTGTTTATATTATAGATTTATTATAAAGATATGAATTACATATAACAATGTTTAAAAAAGCCTCTTTTTTGACAGTTGGTCTTGATGCTCAGAAACAAAATATAAAATTCTACAGATTTTGTGAACAGTTTACTTATTTTTAACAGTATAACTCTCATTTTGAATAATCTTTTTCTGATGGCAAAAAGTTAATTAAAAACATGATTGAGAACCCTAGTTGTTTTTTTTTCAGGTCATGTATAGTTGGATTACCCAAAGTGAAACGTGACAAGTATTCTGTGTTCAATTTCTTGACGGTATCAGAGTCCACATCAGTAACACTGAGCCAGCCCACAGCAATAAGAGTGGAACAAAATAGTATTCAAAGCAGTAAGTGGTCCATTTTTTTCTTGTGGGTGTATGAATCAAAATTCTGAAATATATGTGTCATATTAAAATAGGCTAAATTTTAAGAAACAACAGAGGGAAAATGAATCAGCAGACAGCATTCCAGGCTGGCAGGAGTGGGGTGGAGATCCAGCAGATTTCCTTCTGTTTATCGTCTGGTCAATAAATTGTAAAAACTGTTATTATCCAATACATTTAAAGAAAATATGAGCAATTTAAATAATAATGAAACGACCAAGAAAATTGGACATATAACCCTGAAAGGATATTCATCTCTTAAAGAGCCAAAGAAGCCATCAAGATGGGACATGTCTGATAAAGAGAAGAAGAAAAAAGATGCTATTTGTGAGTTCATAAGTTTAGCTCAATCAAAGGTTAATATCCAGGAGCATCCGGCAACACCAATTGAAACGAAGGATAAAAAAACAACTGATGAACGTTTTGCCAGTAAGGTATAGTGGCTCTATATTTTTAGTGATTCCAATGTACATTCTTAATATATTTGGATTTTTCCACTTTATTGCCTGATGGTAGAATATAGATGATGTAACTGATAGTTCCTGTCCGTGTGTAGTGTCCAGTCCTGTGGTGCAGCTAAAGTGGGTGTGATAGTGCCAGAACATATAAAACATAATTAAGTTTGGATCCCATACTTGTCCAACAGCAAGACTGCAACAATAGGAAAGAAAAACGAATATCCAAACAACAGTAGCTGTTTATGTTGGATTCTCTGTCAATTATGGGGTGGAGTAGATGGGTGTGATGGAGTAGACTGGGTCTGCTTAAGCTGGATGTGGGTCAGAAGCCCTCTGTCCGCACAGCCCACTCTGAAGGCGGGCCTCGGATGCAGGGCCAGACCAGCGCTGGCCAGGAGTCGGGTTTTCCAGCTCCTTTTTGCTCTGATCCTAAGGACTGGGGCGTGGCTTCGGCATGGCTTCCAGCTGCTTTGGAGGAGTGTGTCATGTAAACGACATGCCTCCAAAGTGGCCAGAAGCTGTTTCATTTGGCCCGTCTGTTTGAGGCCCAAGTCACATTGGTTGTAAAGGGAAGGCACAGTTAACATTGTTGAGTAACATAATTGTTAGACTGATGTCACTTGGCCGCTTTCATGGAATATATGCAAGCAGATTTCCAAGAGCAGCTGACTGCCCCTACATCATAGCTTTCCACATCCCAGAAACAATTATGTCACATATTGCATCCCACATATAACCAATCAACACTACAGTAGTCCCTCCCGATTTGCCGTCTTGCCATCCATGGTCTTGATCCTTCACGAACAGCAAGCCGGGAGGGACATAATGATGGGTGTGCGGGAGCGCCCCCCCCCCCATTGTAATCAATGGGGCTCCAATATTGGTGATTTTCCTGATTCATAGGGCGGGTCTGGAACGGATCCCCCGTGAATCAGAAGGGACAACTGTAGTTATAACACAAACAATGAGCAGGTGTCATTTGTCCTCTTTCATATGCAATGTATAAGTAAGGTCCAAAACACACTGCAGAAATAATCCAGTTTGAGACCGCTTTAACTGCCCTGGCTTAGTGTTAGGGAATTCTGGGAACTGTAGTTTTGTGAGGCATTTAGCCTTCTCTGTCAGAGAACTCTAGTACCAGAATAAACTACAATTCCTGGGATTCCCTATCACTGAGCCAGAGCAGTTAAAACAGTCTCAAACTGGATTATTTCTGCAGTGTGTTTTGGACCACAATCTTCATGAATAGCTGACTGCCCCCAACCCCATCATAGACTTCCATATCCCAGTAGTCAAGAGGAAGTGCATCCATAACATACAGCGTATATTCTGGTCACTTTACAATGGGTTTGATTTTCCTTTGGCCACAGTATCCCAGTATAGATAGGAATGTGCTGTAACTCATTATACACAGTCAGAACATGCAATTAAATTCTTCCTTACAATGAGAGATTCAGGAGTATAATGTCAAAAGAGATATTGTTAGTTCTGACTAGAGTAGAGACATTGAACCAACTGAATTTACTTATATATTGGCTCACCATTCAACAGTTGATTCGGTATGTTTACTCTAGTTGGGACTAACCATTAGGATTCTAGCAATAGACTCTACAAGATTAACGAACATGCAGCCAACTTCATCAAAAGGCCAAGCAATTAAGATGGCTATATGAATGAATTGTAACAGGGTTAATGTCTCATGGTGGTAAAAAGTATAGAAACAGAATGGATCTTTGAGATTCAATCTTTTTTTAGTTACAGAAATGATAATTGTACATCCCATTACCATACATATGATTATTTACCAAACACTTTTCCTCTAGAGTATTATATTTTTGGCATATTATAGAAGATAATAGTATCTATAATGCCAAACACAGCACATGGAGGAAACAAAATACAACCAGTTTGTTTTGGGCGTGCTATGTGTGCATGTCTGGATCAACTTTAAATGGAACACTGAACCATGTCTCAAATGAGCAAATTGTACACATCTCATTAATTTGAAATTTTAATATAAACATACTACATAAAATGGAAGACATTTTTGTGGCATGCTGAGCTTAGGTGCAAGTGAATTGCAGTACAGGTATGCAATAGACTTCATTCAGCTGTTAATCTGTAGAATTGGACTCAGCAAAACTAAACATGTACTACATATAAATCCATTATACTTGGCTTTAAACATTTTAAAATGAGAATGGCCCAGAGGCTTTATTTATGTTCAAGATGTTTAGGTCCTTCTAAAAGACAACCTTTCAGCCACATAGCTGTAAACCACTTTAGGATAGATCAGGGGTCGGCAACCTTTTTACCCCAGGGGCCGGGAGGGGGGGAATGGCGCTGGGGTTGGGCGGGCGGGCGGGCACATGCTTGCCCCCACATGTGGGGGCACCATTTTGGAAGGCCCAACGGCACCTGCACCGTGCGAATTCGCACAGCCCAGGCGCCATTGGGCCTTTCAAAATGGCACCCGCCTGTGGCGGTGGCGGCGGCAGGACCGGCCACGGGCCAGTCCCAAGGCCTCTGCAGGCCGCACCCGGCCCACAGGGCGGGGGTTGCCAACCCCTGGGCTAAATAAATCACTGTAGTTGGTTTAAAAAATTACCCTGAAATGCCCCATAAGGAGTATTTTGTCATGTTTTTTTTAGATGCCTAGATCATTTTAGGCCAAGAAAAGCCCTTTTTAAAAAAGCAGAAGTAAACTCTTTTGAAAAAAGTCTTCTCCTGGGCCAGAAATGGAAATGCTCTCCCCATGGCCATTGCATGATTGTGGTGTGTTGTTGTTATTTTTTGCAGTGGGGGGTTGGTAGTTTTCTAGAGGGCTAATTCAAGACCCAAGCTTCCCACAGTCATCACTGCTCTGCATGAACTTAAATTCATGTTAATATCTAATCTTATTAATAATAATTAATAATAATTAATAATAAGAATTTTAGTCAGTTTAACATTGCATAGGTAATTTATTGTACTGAAAAGTACAATAAACAGCATTAACAATACAAAAAATGGCATTCTTATGACATTAACATTATATCCTAAACATTAAGAACTTCTTGATGGTAAGAGTGGTTCGATAGTGTGGTGGAGTCTCTTTCATTGGAAGATTTTAAATAGAGGCTGGATGGCCATCTGTCACGGGTGCTTTGATGGTGTATTCCTATGTGGCAGGGTGTTGGATTGGATAGTCTTTGTGGCCTCTTCCAGCTCTAAATGCTCTCAGCCTGGTTCTGTAGCTTGCTGACTTTAATACTCTATATCTGCCATGGCAATTCTCACTCTTTCCAAATTATTTTGGGCATATTAAAGCTGTAAGGACTATTTTTGTTTTACTTTGTAAAGACTGTATTTTTCCAATGTATATACCCTCCCTTTACTTTTGACTTTTTTGTCAGACAGTAAGTGAAGGTACGAGTCAGAATGAAGAAGTAGCAGAAGAAGAAGGCAGGCCATCTATGGATTTATTTAAAGCCATATTTGCCAGCTCCTCAGATGAACAGTCATCTTCATCATCAGAAGAAAGTGATGGTGAAGAGCAAGCAGCAACAGCGATAGAACCAGTTTCTGAAAGTATGAAGTGTCATTCTATTTTACGTGTTAGTCAAGGTAATACTGGATTCATTCAGATGTAATGGTAGACTTTGATTTTGGCACTGCATTAATGAACCATGTGCAAACATTTCCTTCTCATCCATAGTGTTTCAGTTCCTTCCACTTTGGTTCTAAACATTGTTTGAGAAGAAAGTGTTTGCATTCAAACTGCCAGAGGAATTTTGCTTCTAAGCAGGATTGAAAACAAGTCCTTGGAAACTGGTATGTTATCCTGAATTAGAGGACAAATGCAAACACTGGTTTGCCACTACTCCTTGACAAACCATGTTTCTGCTAAAGATGGAGTAAATAATTGAATTTGAGAGGAGGGACATACAAGCACAAAGCTCATTCCTTTAGTACAAAATCATAGTTTACTGCAGTGGCATCCCGGACTATGGTGTCACCTGGTGTGGGGGGCAGGGCTAAAGGGCAAGGATAGGGGCAGGACTTTAGACCCAGAAGGGTTGGGGCTTCCACAAGGAGGTGGAAGCAGGCTCAGCCAGGCTGAGCACGCATGTGTGTGCCCTGCCACTCCTTCCATCGTCTGGTTCTCCCCTGAGAAAAACTGAGCTGGGGCAAGGAGGGGTGGGCTGTGTGCTCCTTGCTGAGCTCCTTGCCATGGTCCGGTTCTCCCAAGGAAAACTGAGCCGTGGCAAGGAGCTGGGCCAAGTGCTTGCATGCGCCTCACCCCTTCTTGCTATGGCAAGGAGGTGTAGAGAGCGTGCATGCAGTCAGCCTAGCTCCATGCCGCGACCTGGTCCTCCCAAGGAAAACTGAGCTGCAGGAAGGAGGGGGAGCCTGACTGGGTATCACCTCCATCTGGGGTATCACCTGGTGTGGTCTGTATCCCCCGCCCCCGCCCCCCAGTGACACTACTGGTTTACCAACCTTTAAGTACTTGATAAAGTCTGTGTATGTATTTGCCTTCATGTTGCCTGTTGATTTATGGTAATTCCATGAATTTTCATATGGCTTACTTAGGCAAGGAATCCTCAGAGGTGATTTTGCCCGTTTGCTAGTTACTTCCTCTGAAATATAGCTTACAGTATTTGTTGGCAGTCTCCCATTCAAGTACCCAACCAGGGCTAACCCTGCTTAACTTTCTTGGTCAACTATGGTTAGTACTAGATGGGAGACCACTAATGAATATCAGGTGCTGTAGGCTATAGGATGGAACTGTTTAAACCATCTCCTTGCCTAAGAAAAACCTGGACAGGTGACTTGAAGGCACATATACACACACATTCAACATCTTGGATTGCATCTCTAAGGTTCAGACTAAGATTCACCACCCAATAGATACAGAAGCCACCAGATGTCACTAGTAAAATGCTTAGAATTCAGTTTGGCTTGTTATGGGAAGTAGAACTGATGACAAGATAAAGCTTATTGGAACTTTCAAGTCTCTCATATCTCTTCATCAGCAAAAATATCTCCAAGGCGGGCTAACTTTGTACAAGCCTGTTGTACCTTATAAGAACCTTTACTGTAGGGCACCAGCATCTCAAATATGGGATGTGGGCTGCTCTCTGTGCTATATGACTGGCAGTTCCTGTTGTGTTATCCTTTCAACATTGTTATGAAGGCATCACCTTTAATAAAAACTGACTTTTTTCCTGTTAAAGAAAGTGAAGCTGTCATACCTGAATCTTCTGTTACTGTAACTCCTCCCTCAATGAAAGTAGTTGATCAAGGAGAAGAATTTGGACCAAAATTGCCACCAATTGTTCCTTCTGGTAAATACATTTCAGCAAATTCTGTAAAGCAAATTCTGTAAAGTTTATATTTTATAAGGTTGTGTGCAGAAATTTAATGGCTCTGCGGATATAAATGTACAAGCAGTGCAATAGTGAAGTTGTTTTAACCTTTTTTGTTTGTTTGTTTGTTTGTTTGTTTGTTTGTTGTCTGCCTTCAAGTCATTTCCATCTTATGCCGACCCTAAGGTGAACCTGTCATGGGGTTTTCTTGGCAAGATTTGTTCAGAGGAGGTTTGCCATTGCCTTCCCCTGAGGCTGAGGGAGTGTGACTTTCCCAAGCCCGAAATGGGAATCAAACCCTGGTCTCCAGAGTCACAGTCCAACATTCAAACCAGTGTGCCTTGCTGGCTCTTACAGCTAAATAAAAAAATATACATTTTGGGTATATTCCCAAAACATGTTATCTTAAGATTAGAGCAGAAGTAAGCAAAATGTGGCCCTCAGGCTGCATGTGGCCCTCAATACTGTTTTTGTGTCCTGTGATTTTCCATAATTTTTCTGGTCAAAAGGGTGAATTGCTTCTCAAGAAGCTCCCAAGAGCAGTGATTCAGCTTTTAAACAGCTTGCAGCCCCGCCTGTGCTGCTTAAGGTAAAAATTATACACTGTTCAAAACCGGAAGTGGATTTCCAAATGCTTGTCTGGGAAAGCATTTTTTTGCCTATGGCTCTCAAGTGTTCCCAAGAACAGAAAATTAGCTCCTGGACTGAAGTTGCCATCCTGGCTAGAGGTTTATTTTTCATTTACATACAGCACATGATCCTTGAAACTTGTGAGCATGCAGAATTGCACAGTTTAGAAGGGAAAATCAACTTGTGCTGGGAGGAAATGTTTCCTGTGGTTCCCCACTTTTATGTCATCAATATTTTTTTTGTCAAGAATTGTCTTAAAACCTTGCAAATATTTTGCTCACCAGGAGAAGGTTTGCCATCAGGAATGTATTAAATGTGAGCCAAGATCCTGTATGAGAAGGCATACATAGCTATGTTTTCATAGCTACTTCTCCTGATGGAACCTCTCCAAAACCAATCTTGTAAGCAGTGCAGCCCTTCGTTTCTATGTTGCGACTGTAGTTTCCTGTAGATAGAAGCATTGTGACAGGCATCTGCAGAGACCTCAGAGGGTCCTCAGGATATCCTTGCAGATTATATGCTTATAGTATGCCCAGTGACAGGAAAATATCTGGACGTGTCTCCACTTATCTCTCATTCTCCAATAATACAGAAATGGCTGTGTGGGGAGTTGCACTGTTTACACGGTGGGGTTTTGGAGGGCATTTTAGTTGTATAGTCAGCACAAAATTCTGACCTCTATGACAACCCCCAAAAAAGAGTTAATTGTATAAATCTAACCTGTGCCATTGTAATTCACTATTCAACAATTCCATTGTTCTTGAAAAATAATTGAAGATTAACCGAAAATGCTACTGTTGAACTGTAGAATAAGCACAGTCAGAATGTTGTTCATCCTGCTGAGGCTCCTTCGTAATCTATATTAACAGCTGAAGATTGTAGCTACATTTAAGAATTTTTCAGTATCTAAATCAAGAATATATATGAAGAGAGTAAAGATTAAGCAGACTGTCTAATTCTTTATGAGGGTTCAGAAATCCAGTAAGCATTCTTTGAGTAGCTTTTGATCTATTTTGATCAGTTTTTTTTTCTCTCTCTGATGCTTTTAGACACTCCTTTGAAAAATGAGGAAATACAGCTTGCAAGTTCTCCTGAAGCCACTAAGAAACCTAAAAAGAGCAAAGAGAAACATCAGACCAAAAGAGAACACAAACACAAAAAAGAAAAGGTAGTTTATTATAATAGATGGGGAATAGTTGGAAGCTGAGACTTATGCAAAAGTATAGAGAATGGTTACTTGTCCCCTTCATTCTAAATCTCAAGCCCTGATGGTATATAATTCCTGCCCTGGTGGCACAGTGGTTAAATGCCCGTACTGCAGCCACTCACTCATAGACCACAAGGTTGCGAGTTCAATACTAGCCAGGGCTCAGGCTATACTCAGGCCTGCAGTCTTCCGAGGTCGCTAAAATGAGTACCCAACTGTTGGGGGGCAATGAGCTTACAGTTGTAAACCACTTAGACACCCCATAGCTTGGTATGAAGCGGTATATAAATGAATCTGCTTTGCTTTGCTTTGCTTTGCTATGCACTTGTTCTCCCATCAAATATATGATTTGATCAGGTTCACATCCTACTTTTACTTGTCTCTGTTCACATGAGCTTCATGTTTGCATTAGTGCTACATGTATTGAATCAAACATCAGCTTAATTTAAGATATGTGTATATCACAAAATGAAGCTGTTCAGATTGAGGTATTTAGGTAAACCTAAAGCAACATGCATAAATTTCTGGTGGAGAAGAGCTGATTAGCATGATTCTGATCAGATCCTATGTCCAATGGAGACAGCTGAGGGAACATCATCACCAGAGCTGCTGTTTTCATTTATTCGTAATTACAGTGTGGTGGAGACACTAAGCTCTCTTAGGCCAAAATATTGTAAAATCTTGGCTAAAGTACAACTCACTGAACCTATTTGTACTTACTTTGGATAGATCTCCATAAGACAATCTTCCCCCCAACCTTTAATCTAGGAGTAGCTATTACTCCGTTTTATAATACTCATAGTATAAAATAATAAGATTGCTGCTTTGTTCGAGGTTCTGTTCCTATTTTGTCAGATTTCACATTGTAAGATACAGAAGGACATAAGTATTAAAACTGAACTTCTTTTTCAGAGAAAGAAACACAAGAAATCCAAACACAAGAGCAAACATAAGAATAAGAAATCC
Organism: Phrynosoma blainvillii; assembly: GCA_026167975.1. Lineage (NCBI taxonomy): Eukaryota > Metazoa > Chordata > Lepidosauria > Squamata > Phrynosomatidae > Phrynosoma > Phrynosoma blainvillii. The sequence goes on along the minus strand of JANUYF010000007.1, from coordinate 15,385,016 downwards.
AAAAAGAACAGTGGCTCTGCCACTGCTGATAGCAATGATAGCAACTGTGAGGAAGAAACTGCAGATATATCACCACAAGAATTTTTAAAAAGGTAATAAAGTACATGCATATTCTGTTTTTTATACAATCACTTTTAAATTGAGACAGGGATGGTTGCTCATTGCCTGGGTGCTTTATGTGAGATAGACCAGTCTCCCATAAATGATCTGTTGATCTCCTAGTAGAAGTTGGCAGCATGAGCTTTCATAGACTTCAGCCTCAGATGCATTTAGCAGAGTGGAAACCAGAGAGAGACATATATATATATATATCTTTCTTTTTCATTTTCATTTAGGCTGAAAAATCTTCCACTTGTAAAGCGGTAGTTTGGATCCTCAAATGTTGTTTATCTTTCGATTTGAAAACAGATCTTCTCTGTGATGGAAGATCAGCAGTGTAAAGCTTATTTTGATGTCCTGTATATATTGTATTTATCTTGGATTTGATAACATAAAAGAATATATGTTGATTTTTGTGTTTTCAGTTGAAAATCAGATTAAATGTGGAATGCTAGAAAAGATTCTTTAACTTTAAATATTGTAATATCAAAATTGATCATGAAAATTCTGCATTTTAATGAAAATTAGCATGAGGAAATTTTAATAAAGTAATTTTACCAATCTTACTTCTAATGTTTTAAAATAATTTCTTGGAAGAGCCTTAAGTGTGGACATGAGAAGGATTGTAAAACAGGAATATTGACTGAGATTTAGGGTCTGAACAGACTGGCACTTTAGACCAGCCTCGGGGCGGAGTGGGGACGTGGCGACTGTACGCGGGCGCTCCGACTTTGCCTCCTCATTTTCCTCACTCCATGAGCCCCACCACACAGCAGGACACGTCAGGGCGCTCCCTTGGTGCAGCGTCCACACACACTGTGCCAAAGGAGCGCCAAAAAGCTGCTGTTAAAGCAAAGCCCCAGATTGGGGCCATGGTGTGCAGTTGCCACGGCCCCAATCTGGCAAAGGAAGGGGCAGCAGGATGCCGCCCCTTAAGGGCTGTCTGTTCAGTCTCTTAAAGCACTCCTGACAGATGGTCATCCAGCCTCTATTTAAAAATCTCCAAAGAAGGAGATTCCACCACATACCAAGGCAACATATTCCATTGTTGAACAGTTCTTACCGTCTAGATGTTCTTCCTAATGTTTAGGTGGAATCTCATTTCATGTAGTTTGAATCTACTGCTCCATGTCCTAGTCACTGGAGCAGCAGAAAACAAGTTTGCTCCATCCTCAATATGACATCTTTTCAAATATTTAAACATGGCTATCATTAAAGCTAAACACACCTAGCTCCCTTAGCCACTCCTCATAGAGTGTGTTTCTAGACATTTCACCATTTTCATTGACCCCCTCTGAATACGCTCCAGCTTGTCAATATCACTCTTGAATTGTGGTTCCCAAAACTGGACACAGTATTCCAGGTGGGGTCTGAATAAAGCAGAATAGAGTGGCGCTATTATTTCCCTCGATCTAGACACTACACTCCTATTATTGCAGTCTGGGATCATATTGTCTTTTATAGCTGCTGCATCACACAGTTGACTCATGTTTAGCTTGTGGCCTACTAGAGCCCTTTCACATGTACTGTTGTCAGTCACCCATCCTGTATCTTTCATTTTTTTCTCCCTAAATGTAGTACCTTACATTTCCTCCCTGTTGAAATTCATTTTGTTAGTTTTAAATTCTGATCCTGTCCTCTGGGGTATTAGCTACCACTCCTAATTTGGTGTCATTAGCAAATTTGAGAAGCATCCCCCCTATCCCATTATCCAAGTCATTGTGGCACCCCACTTGTCACTTCTGTCCAGGATGAGGAGGAGCCATTGATGAGTATGCTTTTTGTTTCAGTCTGTCACCAAACTACAAATCTGCCTGAGAGTTGCACTATCTAGCCCATACTTTACTAGCTTTTTTGTAAGTGTATCGTGGGAGACCTTGTCAAAGGACTTACTGAAGTGAAGATACACTACATCTACAACAATCCTCTCATCTACTAAACTAGTATCTCTATTAAAAAAAGAGAGATAAGATTAGTCTGGCATGATTTGTTTTTGAGAAACCTATGTTGACTTTTAGTGACCACAGCATTCCTTTCTAAGTGTCCATAGACTGTCAGATCTGCTCTAGAATCTTTCCTGGTATTGATGTTAGGCTGACTAGCAGTAATTATTTGCACCCTCTTTTGCCCTCTTTTTGAACATGGGGACAACATTTGCTCTCCTCCAGTCAGCTGAAGCAAGGCCAGGCAGGGAGTGACAGTTAAGAAGCGTGACAGTTAAGAAGCGTGAGGTGACTATGTCCAATTACAACATTAAAGAAGACAGCCCAGGCATGTCTGGAGAATATTTTACCTCCAAACTGAAAGGGCTAAAAGATCACAGAGCCCAAGCACAATATGAAGAAGGAGAACCCTCTATCCTTGACCAAATTGTGCCCCACTGCAAACACCAATTCTAGCAAGAAGTACGGGTGGCAAGATGGTGAACCCAAAAGTATCTTGGCATAGTCAGAAGAGGGAGAACCCTCTATCCTTGACCAAATTGCACTCCACTGCAAACACTGATCCTTGCAAAGGTTGTGAAAGAGAGGATGCAGATTTGATCTGATTCCTCTTCCTATTGTAACTGGCTTACATTGTCAGTTTTGAAAGAGTTTGCAGTTACCTCAGAAGTGAAAGCAGGAGTTCCTGCCAGAACCAACTGCCATCTCCTCCCATTCCTCCATGATCCACTCACTGAAGGGCTTCGGAGCAGGTTAGTAGCGGGATTTTCCAGGTGAAGGGAATCTGTCAGTTTCCTCATCGTCCCCTAATTCAGAGGATTCAATCATTCCCCGAGGAGGGCGGAATAAGGCTGCTCGCGACCAAGGCATTTCTGTTTTCACCTTTTAAAAGATTATGTGAAGCTGGAAGTTGAAGGTATGCTGGCCATTTTGAATAAGGGCAGCAAGGCAAAAAAGGAAAAGGCCTACTGTTTCTGTTAACTAGGTTGCTTTTATTAAAAGGAAAATAGTAATCATGGCTCATTCCCTAGAAAAGGAATGTGATCTGGCTTCACAGTCACCTTCAGTCTCTGAACTGAAGGAGAAAGAAGACAAGGGCTCTTCAGTAGCTCCTTCATCTGCTAAACTTTTTCGGACTGATGATCTTTGTGTGATACTTTGTCAGACAATTAAGATATTGGAGTTTAATGGCACTTCTGATCAAGCAAAGCTTGAGAATATTAAAAAAATAAAACATTTTATTTATAATGCCCTTTGCACCAAAAGGAGGAAACACCAGACATAAAAAAAATCAGGAAAAAGTTGATCAGGAGGGCTTTAAACTGAGTTATGTTGGGGGGGGAGAGACAGTAGTTTGGAAGCCAGGAGTTACAGAGGTAACAAGGCAAATAGTCAAGGGCCAAACAGTGGGAGGGAAAAACCTTTACACATGCAGCTAGCAGGGAGGACCCATGGTCTTAGATGTCTCTACACTAATGCACAGAGCATGGGAAATAAGATGAATTTGAACTCCTAGCACAAAAATGGAAATACAATATAATAGGCCTCAGTGAAACCTGGTGGGATGAGTCTCATAATTGGAATGTAGGAATAGAGGGGTATAACCTTTTTTAGAGAAATAGGAAAGGAGGAGGCATTATATGTCAGGGGTGTTTACACCTGTGAAGAGATCCAGGACGTCAATCCTGAAAGCCAGGTGGAAAGCATCTGGATAAAAATTAAAGGGGATGGAAACAGCAGGGATGTTATTGTGGGAGTCTATGGGGCATTGCGGGCATTGACATGAATGTCTAGTCGTTACCGACTATAGGGGATGGTGCTCATCTTATCCGAGGTAAAGCCTATGAAAAAGGAGTGTAAAGAGACTTAGCACTTACGGAAAAGTTATTTTAAAGAATGAACATTAAAGAAAAAGATCACTACATGGACAACAAACTGGTCCTCCAGGCACAAACCTAAACTATTAGTTACAAATTATCATTGTGGCTAGTAGTGAGACAGGCCCATAGGCCGGGGCCTTGCTGCTCTCCCTCAGGCCTTCTTCCTCACTTCACCTCAGCACTTTCTCTCTTCACTTTACCTTTTCTCATCTCCCAGGCCTTCTTACTTTCCTTTACCTCAGCACCTTCTAGCAGGTTCTCTCCAACAGTCCATCTGATTGGACAGTTGCCCTCTCACCACCACTGATGTAATTTTCCTCATAAAGAACCATACCCTTCCCCACCCCCCCAGTTAATCCTTTGTTATCTGGGGAGAAGTCCCTGATAGATGGAGAGACTCCCGTTTATCACAGAAGGGAGCAGAGACGAATTAGGCTGGCTGCTAAGGGCCAAGAACAGGCAGTTTCTGTGTGTGGGAAAGACACAAGAAGGCATCTAGATTTCTCTCACGATGCCGCCGCCAATAAACAAGGAGAGAGACCCCTTGGCCATTTCGGCCCACTCATTACAGCCTTGGGAGGGAGACCAGGAGAAGCTAGCCAAGGTCTGGGAGGGGGGAACAGGCCATCGCTTCCGAGGGTGGATGTTTAAGGAAGGGTATTAACTAGATTGGTATTTGGGCTGGGGAACAGTGGCGTCAATAAGGGAATGCCGGGGGGGGGGTATGGACTGCACCAGGAGACACCTAAGAAGGGGTGACACCACTGCTCCTCAAACATCTGTATTTGGGGAGAAACAGGCTGTGGCATTTGTCTTCAACTCTTTAAAATGCTAAAGAGATGGTGTGAGTGGAGTGAGGGTCAGTGGGGGGAGAAAAGAGAGGCCCCAGTTTTTTTAAAATTAAAATTTCAAAATTCAAAATTTAGTTTTTAATTTTTTAAAAAATCCTTTAAAAATAACATTTTACCAGATTTTAACTTTAACAACATGAAACTATGTACAGTCATCCCTTCCGATTCATGGTGGATCCATTCTGGACCCACCCCCCCTCACGAATCGGGAAAATCGCAATTATTGAGGTCCCATTTGTTTTAATGGCTGTGCGCACCAGTGTGCAGTGTTGCATGTGTGCCACAAGCGCGCATGACACTTTATCCCTCCCTGCTTGCCATCTGCGAATGGGCGAGACTGTGGACTCGAAGAATGCAAATGGGGAGGGACGAGTGTATATGCAAACACACTTATTCTATGCATATGACATTGTAATTTAAAGATAATTTTAATTTTGCCAGTTGTTTATGTCACAACTATTACCATTAGATTCAGTGATCTATGGGGATTACAATTTATGAGTAAATTAGTATAGAAAACATTACCAAGGATTCTGTATGGGTGTAGTAGTCAAGGTGTGTGTGACAGCATGAGTTACTGCACCGGGTGACACCAACCCCAGGCAAACCACGGCTTGGGAAGCTGGTTTTCCTGAGGTGTTGACGATATTCCTTCTTTTGCCCCTTTCTCTGGGGGGCTATGTTGTGTTTCTTTTTTAAAAGATTTTTTTAAAGGAAGCTTAACATTACAAATAAAATGTATCACGTGAGACTTTTGTGGTGTTGTGGGCCTCAAGTCATTTTTGGCTTATGGCAATCCTAAGGCCAGGGTAACCAGATGTCCTACTAGCAAAGGAGGACAAGGCACTGCAAAATGTAGGGCATTAGAGAAAAATGGAGGACATTACAAAATAAAAGCTAAAAACACTAACATAAATATGAATTCATGCTTCAATGGAGAACATTTTGGAATTCCTCCTGGACAGAAGGTTGGTAAGTTTCTTCAGAATGGGTTGGCCATTATTGCCATCTTCGGAGGCTGAGAGAGAGTGACTTGCCCATGGTGAGGTTTTCTTTAATACTCAGTGAGCATTTGAACCCTGGTATTCCAATGCTCAAACCACTACACCACACATCAGGCAACTTACTATAGAAGTATTTCAAGCACCATCTCCACATTTTCCACCTGTGCCATTAATAAATAACATTGAATTTTTATTTATTTATTTATTTGTTTATTTATTTTTTACAGAACTGTAAAAGGTCTGATGGAGGGCCAAGGGAGAAATTCCTGTTCTAGCAAACACAAAAATGGAAAACCTCATATTTATAAATTTGTGGTTTTTTAAAAAAAAATAATACTGCTATATTTTGTAAGCTGGCTTGAGTACATTTGTTAAAATGTGGAAATAATAATAATAATAATAATAATAATAATAATAATAATAATACATATAATCTATTTTCTTTTCAAAACAACTGTTTAAGGTAGGTTAAGAGAACAAGCATGGTGTAGTTTGAGCAGTAGACTGTGACCCTGAAGACCAGGGTTCAAATGAAAACCTACTGGATGACTTTGGGCAAATCATAGAATCATAGAGTTATAAGAGACCACAAGGGCCATCCAGTCCAGCCTCCTGCCATGCAGGAATACACAATCAAACCACTCTTGACAGATGGCCACCAAGCCTCAGTTTAAAAACCTCCAAAGAAGGAGATGCCATCACTCTCCAAAGCAGCATGTTCCACTGTTAAAAAGTTCTTACCATCAGGAATTCTTCCTAATGTTTAAGTGGAATCTCTTTTCCTGTAGTTTGAATCCATTGCTCCATATCCTAAGTTTCTGGAGCATCTCCCAAAAAGCTTGCTCTAGCCTCAATATGAGTTCCCTTCAAATGTTTAAACAGGGCTATCTTGTCACTCCTTAACCTTCATGCTAAACATATCTGGCTCCCTGAGCTGCTGCTCTTCATAGTGCAGCAGACCTTTCACCATTTTGGTCGTCTTCCTCTGAACACGCTCCAGCTTGTCTGTATCTTTCTTAAATGGTGGTGCCCAGAATGGGATACAATATTCCAGATGAGGTCTGACCAAAGCAGAATAGAGTGGTACTGTTACTTCCCTCGATCTAGATACTATATTCTTATTGAGGCAGCCTAGAATTGCATTGGCTTTCTTAGCTGCCACATCACATGTTCAGCCTGTGGCCCTTTTGCATTTTACTGCCATCAAGCCAGGTGTCTCCCATTTTTACTGCCCAAGTGTACTCTCCTACATTTCTCCCTGTTGAAATTCATTTTGTTAGTTTTGGCCCAACTTTCTAATCAGTTAAGATCATTTTGAATTCTGATACCCCTCTTAATTTAGTGTTATCTGCAAATGTGATAAACATGCTTTATATTCTGTCATTGACAAAGATGTTGGGCCAAGGACAGAACTCTGTGGCACCCCACTAATCACTTCTGTCCAAGATGAAGAAGAGCCATTGTTGAGTGCCCTTTGGGTCTCAGAGAAAGGCAAAGACATACCATCTCTGAACAAATCTTGCCAAACCACAAACTCTGTGATAGCTTTGCCATAGGGATGCCGTAAGTCTGAAACAACTTAAAAGCACAAAGCAGCAAGGTAGGTTAAACTGAGGGAAGACAAGAGACTGGTCCAAGCTCATTGAGAGCTGAACACAGGGTACTCAGGATATTAAACTAGGAGCCCTAGCCACTCACTCACAAACCACAAGGTTTCAAGTTCAATACTAGCCAGGGCTCAGGCTTGACTCAGGCCTGCATCCTTCCGAGGTCGCTAAATTGAGTACCCAGCTTGATGGGGGGCAATCAGCTTACAGTTGTAAACAGTTTAGACACTGTGTAGTGCGGTATATAAATAAAGGTGCTTTACTTTGCTTTAAACTAAATACATTCAGCTTGCCCAGCCTTTGACCCCCACAGATGTTGCAAAATTACCTATGCCATCACTGCTGACTACTAGCCATGTAGTCGGACATGATTTTAGGATGATGCAGGATGTAGGCTGACAACTTCTGGAGAACAATGTTTGCGAAAGGCTACATAGCTTCTTCACTCTACATAGATCAGACAGCAAGAGATCTGAAGTTCAAATCAGGCTTGCAGTATTTAGGAGTGGGGAATCAAGTGTTGTTTTTTCTGTTCCAACTCAAGCTGTGCTCTTCCCCTATATTGTTTTGCTTTCCTTGGGGAAATAGTACATTTATCTGCTATAAAGCTTTATAATTGTTATAATTGTACCAAATCCAAGCTCAATTTGATTGGATTGGGCTCTGCTGTAATTTGGTGTCAACAATTATATAGCATGGTTGATGGATTGTCCAGTTACTTCCAGTATTGCATTTTCCTTTTACAGCAGTTAGGTACAAATGTTTTTAGACACCACTGATTAGAAAGCCCAGGGCTGCCCCACAACCACTAATATACTATAATGAAAAAATGGCCAATTTAGGGATTTAGTGTAGACTGGAGTATGCCACCTGGCCATTATTTATTTTAGTTGATTTATATATAAGAAAGAATTGCATAAGTGCTTCCAATGCAGTTTTTACAGTTCATATAAACTCTCATTGTTGCAGCTACAAAAACAATAAGATAAACATGAAAGTGTTTTTATTCTTTTCTTTCACAGATTTATTTCAAAATTTTAAAAGGACATTCTAATGCTGTGACATCCTGTAATTTCTGTTTTGATGATACAAAAATTATCTCAGGCTCTTATGACAGCACTGTGAAACTCTGGGTAAGTTTATTATAAACCTGAAGCAACTAATTATACTGTTTTATAATTTAAATAATAATTTAATAATTTAGCACCTTCAAACAAAAAATGAGTTCATCATTACTAAAAGCCCCTGAACAGACGTTTATGATGTCTCTAAACAATTGTAAACAATTGAGCATGGCTAATTAAATTGACAGTTTTCTCCCTTCTTTCAAAGTGAGCCATTGGTCTGTAATGCTAATTTTTACATCTGGTGATTATCTATTGCATATTGTGTATTAAAGACTAGTCAGGTTTCAAGAATACAGTTAACATCAGTGGCAGTCACTGGAAAACATGCTGCTTCTCATTGGAGGTGACACTGGACCTTAGATATTGAACAGTTGGAGTAGATGGGAAAAAGTACAAAGTGTAAAACTAAAAAGAAACAAAAGTTGAATGAGCCAGAAGCAAAATCCAGGTTTGGATATTGCCTTTGCTAGACTACTAAAATCATTTAAAAGGTGAGCCTTCAGCAATCATGAGTTTGGGCATAGAGGGAGAAACTGGAAAGTCCAAAAATAATCCTGGATAGATGTTAAAGACATATATATGCAGTCAGACTCAAATCTCAAGATGGAGTCTACAAACCTAAAGAAACAGTTTGATGTGTGCTGGTGTTAAGTTCCACCACTGGAGATGTGGGCTGCATCCACACTGCAGAAATAATCCGGTTTGACACCACTTTAACTGCTATGGCTCAAAGCTATGGAATTCTGGGAACTACAGTCTGTTGTTACAAGCTGCAATTCCCAGAATTCCATAGTGCCAGGGTCCCCTTGAGGTTCCCTTGTCATGGGTTATTGTTTGTTATATTTTGCTTATCTAGAAATATAGTGAATAGTGATGTTATATATGATGCAGAAGTGCCTGAACTGGATGACTTTGACACCTTTATGACCAGCCACCAGGCCAGGTTTGAGGGCCCGTTCCAGCAGAAGAAAGCATGCACCAACATTCAGAAACTGAGGCAGAGCCTCAAGTCAGTAGCAGAGTATGCGGCAGAGTTCTAGCATCTGGCAGGCTACACACTGGACTGATCAGAGACCACAAGGTCGCCTCAATACTTTCAGGATGGTTTAAATTCTGATGTCTTGGAGTGGTCCTTGCTGCAGAGGAATCCCAAGACTTTACTGGATAGATGTGTCTAGCTGGAGAGGTTGAAGCCATGTGGCTTAGCATAAAATTTGCCAAACAAAGGTAGTCCTGGGTAACTAAACCGGGAGGAGGTAGCAGTACTTCAAAGAAGCCCAGCCAGTCAGGGGTTAAGCCACAAAATTTAGGAGATTATCACATGCCTTTTTTCACTCGATCCAAGCACGGGCTGGGCATGGGCTTAAATGGGTGAAAACAGATCTTATCGCATGCCTCCGTGCCCAACTCAGCTGCATGGTGAACCCGATCCAGATTCCTGGCGTACTTTTCAAAGAATAATACTTTCCTATTCACCAGAAAGGTACTCCAGGAGTCTGGATTGGGTTTGCGATGTAGCTGAGTTCAGCATGGAGGCATGTGATAAGATCCATTTTCACCCATTTAAGCTCATGCCCAGCCCATGCCCGGGTCAGGTGAAAAAAGGTGTGTGATAATCTCCTCAAAGAGCGAGAGACAGATGAGGCTGTGCCTGTGCCTGTGGAGTGGCAGGGAAGGACACCGGGTTGGCAATTGCCCAGCAATGAGCCTGCTCCCCTCCTCAAAGACAAATAACCCAAAGACACCAAAAGGCAAGGGCCCCTGTAGGACAGTGTCAGGACAAGGCAAAGTGAGTGCTGTAGTGGTGAATGCTCAAGCTGTGGAGAAGGAGGTGTGGGATGAAGATCAACTGGGTACCCACAAAAATGAAGGAGAGTGTTTGGGAAATGAATGAAGCCTGCCTTAACTGGTGCTGAGTGGTAGGTTTATGGCAAAGGGGACCCTGAGGTTGCAGTGAGTCAATGTGCTACCCTGTTCTTTGTACATGTGAGAGTTTGGGCCCCCAAGGGAGAGGGAAACCTGGACATTATTGGCCTGGTGGACTCAAGCTGCATCACATGCCTGATCAACCCTGCAGCAGTCACTGGACTGAGCCTGCAGGTGGAGGAGCTACCTCAGGCTTACTCAAATGGACAGGCACCCAATGGCTGTGGACCCAGTCCAACACTGGACTGAACTGATATGCTTGGAGGTGGGAAAGCACGTAAACAAGCTACAGTTTGTGGTGGCTCCCACACCGGCCCATGCCATCGTGTTGGGCCTGAACTGGCTCTGGTTCCATAACCCCAAAATTGACTGGGATACAGGGGGAGGGGGGGATAAAATTCAACAATCCATGGTGCTGGAACCACTGGGCACCTCTGATAGGGACGACATGATAGTTGAAACCAAAAGTGGGACCAGACACAGATGTGGCAATGGTGGGCATGGCAGCTGAGCATCCCCTAACGAAAGTGATGAATAACTTTGTAGGCCTGGGGACCTCAGTTCCCACGGGGAATGCATGGGGAAGACATTGAAATCCACAAACACTTGGACAACTTTAATAGGAAAGAAGAAACCCTTAAGGTAAACAAAGTTTGACTACCAGTCCTGCAAAATAGAAAAATCAGCACTCAGCAAATGCAAATGAGAAACCACCCATGGTCAGGGGCTTTCCCAGCAGACAATGATAATCAATTAGCAGACACTAATCCTTGTTTGCATATCCTCCCACCCTGAGGCCCTGACATCAACATCAGAACACTACACAGTTTACATGGGAATCACTCTTCCCTACCCACTGTCTCACAGTATATATATACCCACTCTCTTCCATTCTAGTATTCTCTGAAGATGCCAGCCACAGATGCTGGTGAAACATCAGAAAGAAACTCTTCCAGAACATGGCCACACAGCCCGAAAAACCCACCAAGTCAGAGGATACAATGCAAAATCATCCCAAATCACCTCATTAAGGCTCCACAGGAAACCTATGAATAGCACCATAATTCAAGTGTATGCACCAACCACTGAGACATAATAAGAAGAAATTAATAGATTTTACGAAGGAGTACAGGAAGAAATTGACAACACACCAACACTGGATGTCAAGCTAATCATTGAAGATTGGAACACAAAAGTTGGTAGTAAAGAAGAATCAAAAATGGTAGGCAGATTTGGACTAGGCAAAAGGAATGAAGCAGGTGAGCGTCTGATAGATTTTTGTGAAGCCAACAACCTATTCATTGCAAATACATTTTTCATACAACCAGAGAAAAGGTTATATATATATATGGACACCACCAGATGGCTAACATAAAAACCAAATAGATTACATAATTGGAAGTAAAAGATGGCGAAGCTCCATACTGGTGGCCAAGACTAGACCGGGTCCTGATTGTGGCACAGATCATGATAATTTCAAAAATAAAAATAAAACTCAAGAAGAGAACAAAACCAGTCATCATATCAAAATACAATTTAAACAACATTTCCATAGAATTCATTGACAATATTAGGGACAGATTTGCAGTACTAAGTATAATATATCGTGAACCAGAAGAGCTTTGGTCTGAAGCTAGGGACATAATAAAAGAAGAATGCAAAAAGACACTTCCAACAGACAAAAGGAAAGAAAATCATGGATGACAGATAAAATACTACAAGCAATAAAGGAAAGAAGAGAAACCAAACAAAAAGGAGATAGGAATAAACTAAGAACACAACAGTACAACAGCTAGGGGGCAATGATAAGGAAAATTATTACAATGACAAATGTAGAGAAATAGAAGACAACAACAAAAAGGAAAGAATGAGAGACCTATTCCACAAGATTCTAGAAATCAAGGGAAAGTTCAATCCGAGGACCGGAACACTCTACGACAATAAAAATAACATAATTCAAGACCAGGAAGGAATGAAAAGACGTTGGATGCAATCCACAGAAGAACTATACAAAACAGATGACAAAATGAAGGACACATGGAGCTAAGAGCCATATGAAGATGAACCCCAAATTCTGAGGGGCCTGGAGATGTCTCATCCATAGGATCACCATGGATCAAGACCGATGCAAAGGCAGTTAACAACAAAAATTGTGAATAAAACATATGAGGAGCTGAGGAGTAGAAGGAGCTGGGTATGCTCAGCTTGGCGAAGAGAAGACTGAGGAATGACATGATTGTGCCCTTTAAATACTTCATGGGCTGTCACAGAGAAGAGGGGGCAGGCCTGTTCTCTGCTGCCCCAGAGAATAGGACCAGGGCTGATGATTTTAATTTACAGGAGAGTAGATTTCAGTTGAACATTAGAAGGAACCTCTTGATAATAAGAATGGTTCAGCAATGGAACCAATTGCCTAGAGAAGTGCATTGTTTATGTATGTCTAGAAAGAGGCTGGACAGCTACCTGCTGGGGATATTTTAGCTGGAGATCCTGCATTGAGTAGAGGGTGGACTTGATGGCTCATGAGGCCCCTTCCAACTGTATGAGTCTGTGATTTTCTTAGATATTAACATGGAATCTTTCCTTTCCTTCAAGTTGAAACATAAACTTGGATTATGGTTATATTGATAGGTTTTCCCTGGAGCCCTATTAATATCTATCTCCGATCTCCGATCTATCAACCTATCTCCGAGACCGCCTCCTCCAATATAATCCTCCCCGCACACTCCGATCCTCTGGGAGGAATTTGTTGCAGCCAATAAAAACTAGGCTGTCAGCAACCTCCCAGAGGACTTTTTTCGGCTACCGCTTCCAGATTATGGAATGGCCTGCCGGACGAGATCCATCACATTACCAACTTAAACAGCTTTAAAACAGCTGTGAAGACGGATCTTTTCTGGCAAGCCTTTCCTGATTAGATTTCCGGCCTCCAGAGTCCTTTTATCCTGCTGTTCAGTCCTTTACCGCCAACTAGGCTTTTATAATTTAAACTGTTTTTAGTAGTATGTTTTAATTCCATCATTATTTAATTCTGTTTTAAGGGGTGGGAGGGTTTATGAGTTTGGAATTGTATTTTAGATTGTATTGAGTTTTAATGATGTAAGCCGCCTCGATTGTCTGACAGAGGGGTGGGATATAAATAAAATTTATTATTATTATTATTATTATTATTATTATTATTATTATTTGTTCAGATCTTGCATTGTATTGTATTCCAACTTCTTTTGCTGCAACTCACCTTGCTATTAATGCAACTCTGTTTCTTCTTAGATTGTTATTTCCAGAGTAAAATACTGTGATTATATGATTGAAAATAGTCAATTCCTGTTTGCTTTAGCTCACTCACACCGAATATTGCTATGTTTATATGTTCTGTTTCTTGCTTTACAATTTGTTACTTGGAATGGGACAATTTGTTGCAGACACTTCACAGGCATTTCAGAAAAACTGATTCAGTGTGGATGGTTTAGCACAGCCAGTTGATCATATCCATTTCAACATGGCTGATGGAACACAGCAGATCATTCAACCATGCTCATTCCATGCAGTGGCCATTTCAGAGCCAATCAGAGCAGAGTATTCAATGCTGCTTTGTCAGCACAGAAATTTAAACAAGCAGCTGAATTAATTCATATCTCCTGCCTCCATATCATTTAAAAAAGTTTTCCTCACTCACCCCATTTCATCAGATTGCTTTCCCCACTAGAGTTGGTGTCACCTGGTGTGGGAACTCATTGACTTCCTCCCATACTACACCCATACAGAACCCTCAGTAATTTTTTTGTACTAATTTATTCATAAATTGTAATTCCCATATATCACTGAATCTAATGGTAATAGTTGTGACATAAACAACTGGCAAAATTAAAATTATCTTTAAATTACAATATTATATGCACAGAATAAATGTGTTTACATATACAGTAGCCCCTTCCAATTTACAGGGGATCCATTCCAGACCCCCCATGAAAATGGCAGCTTGCAAAAATAATGGTGTGTGTGCCTGTGGCATGCGTGGAGGCTGCGCATGGATGCGCACTGCCATTATATCCCTCCCCGCTTGTTCCTCCTACAAAGAGTGGGAATGCAGACTTTATATACATGAATGGGGATGGACAACTGTACATAGTTCCATGTGATTAAAGTGGAAATGTGATAAAATGTGATGTTTTTAAAGAACCTGGGGCCTCTCCTTTTTCCTGTCACTGACCCTTACTCCAGTCACACCACCTCTTCAGCATTTTAAAGAGATACAGGTACCGTATTTTTCGCCATATAAGATGCACTTTTTCTTCCCCAAAACGTGGGTGGGGAAGTTGGTGCGTCTTATAAGGCAAACGGCCGAGGCCGCGGCTAAAGGGAGGCCTCCTTCCAGCCGCGGCCTCGGTTGCTGAATGGGCTGGTGCTGGGATCGGAGCGATCCCAGCACCAGCCCTTTGAACTGAAGCCGCGGGTGGAAGGAGGCCTCCTTCCAGCTGCGGCCTCAGTTGCTCAATGGGCTGGTGCTGGGATCGGAACAATCCCAGCACCAGCCCTTGAACTGAAGCCACGGCCTCGGTTGTTCAATGGGCTGGTGCTGGGATTGGAGCGATCCCAGCACCAGCCCTTTGAACTGAAGCCACGGGTGGAAGGAGGCCTCCTTCCACCCGCGGCCTCGGTTGTTCAATGAGCTGGTGCTGGGATCGGAGCGATCCCAGCACCAGCCTTTTGAACTGAAGCCGCGGCCTCCTTCCACCCGCGGCCTCAGTTGTTGAATGGGCTGGTGCTGGGATCGGAGCGATCCCAGCACCAGCCCTTTGAACTGAAGCCGCGGCCTCCTTCCACCTGCGGCCTTAGTTGTTGAATGGGCTGGTGCTGGGATCGGCGCGATCCCAGCACCAGCCCTTTGAACTGAAGCCGCGGGTGGAAAGAGGCCTCCTTCCACCCGTGGCCTCGGTTGTTCAATGGGCTGGTGCTGGGATCGGAGCGATCCCAGCACCAGCCCTTTGAACTGAAGCCGTGGGTGGAAGGAGGCCTCCTTCCACCCGCGGCTTCAGTTCAAAGGGCTGGTGCTGGGATCGCTCTGATCCCAGCACCAGCCCATTCAACAACTGAGGCCGCGGGTGGAAGGCGGCCTCCTTCCAACCGCGGCTTCAGTTGTTCAATGGGCTGGTGCTGGGATCGGAGAAGTGCTCCGATCCCAGGAGCAGCCCATTGAACAACCGGCCGCTGCTAAAGGGAGGAATCTTTTTTTCCTGGATTTTCCTCCTTTAAAATTGGGTGCGTCTTATATGCCGGATCATCTTATATAGCGAAAAATACGGTAAATGCCACAGCCTGTTCCTGCCAAAATGCAGATGTCACCCCCCCTCCTTAGAGTGCCACCTGATGTGGTCTGCACTCTCCCCGCAAACCCTAGTGATAGCAGTGGCATTCCCCACATTCTCTTTCATCTTATCATTTTTCCCACTCACTCCATTTCATCTGACTGTCTTCCCCACTCACTTCCTTTCATTGGATTGTCTTACCAACTCACAACTTTTAATCTGATCACTTTCCCCAGACACACCTTTTCATCTGATTGCTTTCCCCACTTACTCCCTATTATCTGATCACTTTTGGCTGCTCCAATGTCTGTGATGAAATGGGCTTGGCGAGTCTAGTCTCCTGACAGCATTACTCTCAGCCACTCTGAATTTGAGCAACTAAATAACATTTAGAAATAGCAGCTTAAATCCAGTTATTAGCCCCAATAGTAGAACTATGGAATCAACTACTGCATAGAAAATCAATACTTTTGTAAATGCCATTGCTTTAGTCAGCTTGCCAACAGGATTTAGGGAGTATCTTTTAACAGTTTTGATCTATTTAATAAACAAGCTTATCTTTATTCATTGAAGGATACTGCCAGTGCTCTTTGTATTCAGACGTTTAAGGATAAGCATACTGGACCAATTTCTGAATGCTGCTTGAGTCCAGATAATAAAAGGTGATAATTCTGTTGTATTTTATATATTATTAAGTAATTCAGAGAAGCTGATCATCTGCAGAAATGAATTATACAGTACTTTTTTTACAGTTTCTGGGAAAAGAACAGAATGTGCAGTCCTAGTTCTGAAATTACAGTTTAATTCAATGGAGTTATGATGTTACCAAAATATATAGTCAAATTTTTCATTCTGAAATGGTAATACTCAAAACTTGGTTTTGGATGTTCATTTGTCCCTCATCCCTTTCTTTTACTTCTCCCATTGTATTGGCTCTGGCTCAAGGATCCTGGTTTTCCACTCAGCCAAAGTTCTCCATTAATTCTAAACTAGGCACTCTGGTTAACAAACCGGAATAATATGCCATGCTATCTGTGCCAAAAAGCTGGCATACACTAGAGAAAGGGAATGGAGGAGCATGTTTCTGACCAATGCACCTGGGAAATGTAGATTTTTGAAGTATGTGTTGATACTGAGCCACAGGTGAAATACAGAAAGGTTGCAATATGTTGGAAATGGGTCTAGAACTGAGTGCAGGCACATTTCTGACAGGTAGGAAATAAATAAATATCACCTGTCCATTTGTCCCAGGGAGTACATATCAGACATAGGCCTCAAACAGACAGTCCAAAAAGGCCACCATCAAGCCATGTTGGGGGCATGGTGTTCAGATGATGTATGCCCCGAACGTGGCCGGAAGTCACTCCAGGTGCTGCTCTTACCCAAAGAATCACCCAAAAAGCAGTAAAGTACCACTCCTTTTTGGTACCCAGTTCAGGACCGTGGTGGCAGCCGCATGCACCCAGCCTCTATCTGGGCTGCTGCTGCTGCTGTCCAGAATCAGGTACCAAAAAGGAGTGGTACACCTTGCAGATGTACATATCCTTTCAATATAATGTTCTTCCTTTTGACTGAGTTATACCATCCAGTTACTAATTTCTAGTCATGGTCTTGTTCTACCAGGTTTCAGTAACATCTATGAAATCTTATTTACTGAATGATAAAAATAACATTATGGTTTTGTTTTTAATAAAATGAACAACTTGGTAAATGAAGGGAATGCTGTAGACATAGCATATCTTGATATCAGTAAGACCTTTGACTAGGTCCCCCATTACATTCTTGCAAACAAGCTAGTAAAATGTGGATTAGACAATGCAACTGTTAAATGGATTAGTAATTGGTTGATTGGCTGAACCCAAAGGGTGCTCAGCAATGGCTCCTGTTCATCCTGGAGAGAACTGACTAGTGGGGTGCCACAGGGTTCTGGCCTAGGCCCCGTGCTATTCAACATCTTTATCAACGGCTTGGATGGAAGAATAGCGGGCAGGCTTCTCAAATTTACAGATGACACCAAATTAGAAGGAATAGCTAATACCCCAGAGGACAGATTCAAAATTCAAAATGACCATAATAATAATAATAATAATTATTATTATTATTATTATTATTATTATTTATACCCCGCCCCTCTGTTAAAACAATCGGGGTGGCTTACAACAGTTACATCACATTACAAGCTAAGACCCCAAAACCCACCCTCCCCATTAAAAATGACCTTAATAGATTAGAAAGCTGGGCCATAGCTAACAAAATGAATTTCAATATGGAGAAATGTAAAGTACTGCACTAGGGGGGAAAATGAAATTCATAGATAAAGGATGGGGAACACCTGGCTTAATGAGACTACGTGTGAAAGGGATCTAGGAGACCTAGTGGACCACAAGTTGAACATGAGTCAACAGTGTGATACAGCAACTAAAAAGGCCAATGCATTTCCAGGCTGCATCAATAGAAGTATAGTGTGTAGATCAAGGGAACTAATAGTGCCACTGTATTCTGCTTTGGTCAGGCCTGGAATACTGTGTCCACTTCTGGGCACCACAATTCGAAAAGGATGTTGAGAAGCTGGAGCATGTCCACAGGAGGATGACTAAAATGTGAAAGGTCTGGAGATCATGCCCTATGAGTAGTGACTTAGGGAAATGGGAATGTTTAGCCTGGAGAAGAGAAGGTTAAGACGTGATATGATAGCCCTGCTTAACTATTTGAAGGGATGACATATTGAGAATGGAGCAAGCTTTCTGCTGCTCCAGAGACCAGGACACAAAACAATGGATGCAAACTATAGAAAAAGAAATTCCATTTAAACATTAGGAGGAACTTTCTGACTGTGAGAACTGTTTGACAGTGGAACACATTCCCTTGGAGAATGGCAGAGTCTCCTCCTTTGGAGGTTTTTAAGCAGAGTCTGGATGGCCATCTGTTGGGGGTGCTTTGATTTTGAGTTCCTGCATGGCAGGGGGGTTGGACTAGATGGCCCTTGTGGTCTCTTCCAACTCTATGATTCTATGATTAAGTATTGGTTTCTTCAGGGAGATTTTTTATTTTTGAGTAATGGGTGATGCTAAAAAGTAAACAGTAGAAGACAAAAACAGATGTAAGCCCATCTTCTGTAGAGTCATCAGTTATTGGTAAATGTTGTTGCACGGCTTTGTTGTTTAAAAGATCCTTGAGTGATTTTTAAAAATATATTGTCTCAGCAATTTTCAAGCAACCTTAGCTGATGCACAGGAGAACTATCCAAGGTAACCCATATTCAAACAACTGTTGCACCCTGGTGTTAGAAAAGTTTGTTCCTTATGAAAGCAGCGTTTCAAGTGGTCACAACACCAAAGCTAGTGTAGTTGTACAGAACCCCCACTAGCAAAGAAAACACCATAACAGTAGCCACAGAGATAAAAGCCAGTATGGAACAACAGCAACAATATTCTGGGTAATATTCCAAGACAGCTGGCCAATGTGGGATACAGTTTTCTAAGTACCAAATCAAATTAATCAGGACAAAGCAAGTGAAGCAGTAATTTCCAATTTATTATTTACAATCTTGCAAGAAGGGGTGTCCTAGGCGAGTAGACACAGCCCACACTTGACACAGCATGGTTTTATTCCAATTCTCTGGCCGTATTTTTCCACCCCCGCAATAACATTATTGGCTAGTTAAGGCATATGATCAACTTTAAGACCACCTTTTTTATGTATGTAAAAGCTCAACCCACAACATATCTGTTCATAAATCTCATGACCATTTAAAATAGGGATAATTTATGCATGGGAGGGCCAGAATAATGCATGAGTCAATTGCGCAGAATCAGTTTGTGTCCATTTGGTGACTTCTGAATTACCTTTAGAAAGAAATGCTGTCCTTGCAATCAATGAGAATAAAACTATAAATCCATCCACTCTTATTTATGTTTCAGACTCAGCCTATCTCCCTATTTCAAACTGAGCATTTCTTATTATAAACCAGCCCAATTATTCTTGACACATTTGGCCAATCTCAAAGCAATGTGTTTATAAATGACAGTATTCAAGTGTTTTTATATAATTAGAAACCTAAAGCCCCAAACACTTTTTGTAAAGTGTGCATGAGATATAAAAAAACTTTATCTGAACACTATATTAGATATATTGAATATATAGTATATAAGTAAGTAATACGTGAGTATATAGGTTCACATGATTTTCAGCCCTACCTATGGGTTCTTAACTTTTTTATGCACCTTTTGATTATCCTTTTTTTATGTTTAATTCAAATTTAAATTTATTCCTCTCAGCCAAGAACAACCTGACATTAGCCTTACATGGGGCAACTGCTGAATAACTTCTACAATCTTCCACCTTAGTATATAATTGGATAGCCATAAAGAGAGCACGTGCCTTCTCCAATATAGGCCACCATAGTGCATGGAGAGGATAGTAGCAATTCACCTCTTTGGCCACACACTTAACTGCAAGCAAAGGTGAAGAGAAAAGTGAAAGTAACATGACTGCCCTCTTTGAATACCTTAAGAGAGGAGAGACAGATCTCTTCACTGCTGCCCGAGAGGGTAGGATCTGGTCTTATGGTGTGAAGTTAAAGGAGAGTAGATTTCAATTGAATTAATTTCTTGACAGTAAGAGCAGTTCAGCAATGGAGAGGTGGCGGGGTCTCCTTTCCAGATATCTTCAAAAAAGAGGCTGGACAGCTACCTGATAGGGATGTTTTAGCAGGCAATCCTGTATTGAGCAAGAAGTTGGGCTCAATGACCAATGATCGCAGTTTACCAAGTGGTCACAACACCAAAGCTAATGACAAAGCCAGTTTTATGATTCTATGACTCTATGACTCTAAGTGCCCTGGAAGCACCAACAAAACATGATAAAGCATTACTAGTTTTTACTGTCTTTGAACATGGAATTTTCTTAATATTTAGGTTGATAACAGGATCGTATGATAAAACTCTAAAGGCCTGGGATACTGAAACAGGAAAAATGCTTGTATGTATCAACTTTTTAAAAAGCCTCTTTAATACCTAGAAACTAAGTGTTAACTAAGCTAAGTGGGCACATGGAGAAAAAAATGCTCCTGTCTCCTATGGAGTTGTTCACACATGCCTTAAAGCAGGGGTAGACAACCTAAGGCCCGGGGGCCAGATGCGCCCCCCCGAGACCTTTGGACCGGCCCTAGGCCAGTCCTGCCGCCGCCGCCACCCGCCATGATGATATTGATTATTGTTGTTATTACTTGTTCTTGGGGTTTTCTTGGCAAAATCTCCACAGGGGTTTTGCCATGGCTTTTCTGGGGCTGAGAGAGTGTACATGCATACTTTTTTTTAATTTTAATTTTTTATAAAAAATTTATTTATTTATTTATTTATTTATTTATTTATTTATGGTGCTTCGGCCCCCCAATTGTCTGAGGGACAGCAACCCAGCCCCCGGCTCAAAAAGGTTGTCTACCCCTGCCTTAAAGCCTGTATGAATTGCTTTTTAAATGCTGAAGTCAAATGAGATTATCTGCATAGATTTCTCCATTCCCACATCCAGTCTGATTTAATGGAACTCTTGTTGTAGGTGAAAAAGAGCAAAGCAAAACTTGTTCTGCATTACAGTAGTTTGGTGTGAATATATTGTTTGAAATGTGTGCCTTGTCTGCTATATATCCCCTAGTCTAAAAGTTGTGAGTAACTTTGGAAAAACAGTACAAGGAAAAGTTTTAAGCCCTGCCACTGTGTTAGTCATATTTAAAACCTTCATTTTAGTGAAAGATCCAGTTTGCCTTCATGACTAAATCCCAATTAAACAATATTGGGGGGGGGGGAGGGATTGTTGTGGGGTTTGTATTTGATTTTAATTTGTAAGCCACCTGGATTGGTTTTCCAATAGACGGGGTATTAAATAAATTATTATTATTATTATTATTATTATTATTATTATTATTATTATTATTATGTCAACTGTGACTCATATATCCAGTTTAAGCCTTATTGACGTCTCTGAATCTTAATTATACATAACTTTAGCTTCATCTGGAAAAATGTTTATATGTTAGGCTGTTATTGTTAATCTTGAAGCATAAACTTAACCATTTTTGTTTCCTTGTCTAGTGGTCTTTAGAGCAGGATGGACTTATAACTTCTTGCCATATTTCTTATGACGGTAAATATGTTGTCTCTGGTTCAGATCTGGAAAATGCTTTATTCATCTGTGATGTGGAACATGCTAAACAGGTGGCATTCATCAGAGGTAATGTGTTCAAACTTTGGTTAACATCCCTTTATTCATACCTAGTGAGAGATTCGTTTCAACTGAGGTTTTGCAGGCCACTTTCTTTTGAAGTTATGCCCTTGTCTGAATGACAGTATTAGTGATCATTCTAATCTGAAGCTCATGCATATTTCTTCTCTGTATAGGGTAGTTGTCATCTCTTTGAAAGGAATAGATCTGTGTAACATTTTGTTGAACATAATTTTAGTTATTTTCCTTATTGCTTAGTTATAGGACAGGTCACATCTGATATATGGATTATCTTAAAAATCAATAGCTTGACATGGCAAGTTAATTTCCAGTATCCAATGAAACTCATTCTGTGTGTATTTCTTCAGAATACATTTTATGGCACTAAATTTAGCCAACTGAAAGCACATTCTCAGTCATATCTTCATGCTATAACAAGCCATAGTGTAGTCTATTGAAAGCTGGCTTGTTGTGATGTGTCACTCATGCCTCTGGTAAAAAGCCATGGTTTGTTAACCATTTTGTTCATCTGAGCTCAACAGTCTGAGCTCCATGGTTTATTTTTTTCTTGCTCATTAAAACAATGACTTGCTGGGACAAATTTGAAGGCACAGCATTAGTTTGCTCTTAACTTATTTCTTCAGCTGCCTAACAGAAGATGATAAAAATAGTGAGAGAAAAACTGGAAATGGGGAAGCTAAGCCATGGTTTGTTTCTCTGCCATGCAATTAGCTGCTTAAGCAGCAAACCTCAAAATGTGGCTTATTGTGACTTATAAATGTACCTGGTGAATTCAAGGGCTAGTTTTGTGATTGTGAAGGGTAGAATAAATTGAAAAGCAAGTGGTGAATAGGTAAATAGACTCAAAAACATTCAAGGAAATAGTGCTGTCACTACTTTACCATAATTGAACTGCCATTTTATTGTTTATTTAGATTATCACTTGTTGGAGAGTCAGTGTTGAGTGCAAGATGTAAGGCAGGGATAGGCAACCTTTCCCCTTTAAGGGCCGAAGGACTACAGCTCACAGAAGCCTCAGCCATGTTGGCCAATAGTCCCGTGTTGGCCAATAGCTCCTGGGATTCTGGGAGCTGAAGTCCCTCGGCCCTTAAAGGGGAAAGGTTGCCTACCCCTGATGTAGGGTTTGAATTGCCTCTCTGAATCAGAGAAACATAGGTTCTTCTTTGTAGTCTTTGTGAATCACACAGATGGGTTACCTTGGGCCTGCACAGTGCATCTCTGGAAACTTCTAGACTTCTGTATACTGCAGCATCTGAAACTCGATTCAATTATTATGTATTACGCCCATTACAAGACCTCTCAAAGTGTTTATTCTGCTCCAGTTGACATAGGGGTAGGCAGATGGTTATCATACAATGAAAATGTATTATGCTGCCTCCTTATTCTCATGGATTGCTGGCACATGTATGGGTGCTTATCAGAACTCTCAATAGGAGAGCATTTCTAAATGAAGAAAATTTTGTTTCATGTTTGGCAAGCTGTTTGAGTTTCCATTCCAAAATGGGAACCTTGTGCTCTTGTAAGCCAGCAAACCCTGACACCAAAATTGCTCAGGATAGCCGTTGCTAGTGCTACTGCAACCCCTATGCATTCCTGCCTTCCCTTTCTATCAGAATCAATGTGTCATCACTACTTCATTGTGTTTAAGAAGGATGGGTGTTAAATCTTGCCCTGGATCTTTTAAGATGTCAACTTTATGTCTACCTCAGGTGCTGCAGGATAATCATTCTAGGTTCCATTCTCTTTCTGATGCTGACAATGATTGGTTTGCTATGCTGGACCTGAAGGAAATGTATTTTCACATCATGAGATGACTGCCCCATACAAGTCTCCTTTGCTCCATGGTGGGAAGAAATATATAATGCTTCTGTGTCCCACCCTTCAGTGTATGCACCTTTCCATGTGTGTACACCAGGCACATTGCCATGGTGGTTTTATGGCTTTGCAAGTCATACATTCTTTTCTTTCCATGCTTAGATGACCAGTTACTTACATCTATTACACATGAGCAACTATTCTCAGTCACTTTCTGCACTTGGCTGTTTCACCAATATTTGGAGTTCAGCATCAATCACAAGGCACCCCACCTCTGTCCTTCTTAGTCATAATATTAATTGAGATTCTGTGTTCAGTTCAGTACTGGACAACACATACAGCACTCTTCAAAGGGCTATGCTTCACTGTACATACATTAGAAAATTGTTTATTAGGGATAGTCAACTGGCACTGATTTTCACAGTCTCCACCCTTTGCCAGGCTTCAGAGAAGACCTAGCAAGCTATTAACTATAGCAGGAGTGAGTGTCATGTCACAAAGGGGGAAAATACAGCTTCAGGCTTTCTCCCTGTCATGCTTTGACCCTTTGGCTGGTTCTTGTCATAAAAGACTCCCAATACTTCTTGTGGTTTTGGAAATCCCTTTTTTGCTTCCTCAATCAGCAGAGATGGGTATTACCAACATGGCACTACATGGTGGTGTGTAAATTCTGGTCGTGGTCATGGGTCACTAGATGATCTCAGGTTTGACAGTTCAGAATCTTTTTGGTGTTCTAGCAGTCATTATTGGAGATCACCACCAAATCCAAATCTTTTAGCACTCTCTCCATTGGCAGGGTGAGCAATCTAGACCTCTAATTAATAAAGTCCACAGAGTGGAAGCTCTCTGTTTGATTTCATTTGTTGGCCTCCATTAGCTAATTATTGCTGAGCTGAGGCCATTCACTTGGTGCTCTTATGCCTATAAATGGATTGAGTTCGCAGAATGATTTTGGCTTCAGAGGATCTCTCCAACGATGCCACATTTGTTCATGTTTTTTGACTTTCTGGTGTCCTTATCCAGTTGTTGTCCCTGTCTTATGTTCAGCATCTCCTTGCAGCCATCTCATGAGTTTTGGTGAGTCTTGTTTATCAGATCCACTGGTCAGTAAATTCTTGAACAGTTATAGGACATTACACCCTCCTGGTTTGGATTTTTTGTTAATGGTCTAGGAAACACTTGAAGCCAATGTGTTAAGATTACTCACCTGGTAGATAGCTTTTCTGTTAGCAGTCACCACTGCCAGCAGAGCGACAAAGTTATGCACTTTGTGAAGGGATCAATTTCACATTCATCTCCTATCCTATGGATGTTCATAGCATGCTAGCCTCCAGAGTTATTTTCTCTGTTAGTTGCCTATGAAGAGGGAAGACAGTGTCTCTATAATTGAATTGAAGCAACTATCCATCTAGCATATGAGCAAGCCATCTTCTGCCCAAGTGAGATGTCTTTTAACTAGAGTGATTGCAGTCTTGACTATATTCCTGAATGGGATTCCTATGCATGACATCTACAAAGCTGCCACATGATCTGGACTGTGCACTTTCATAACTCACTATCCTCTAGACCTGGGGTCACAGATGAAGGCTGCATATGGGAGGCTTGTATTTTTCCCCTTTGTGACATGACACTCACTCCTGCTATAGTTAGTAGTTTACTAGTTTCCCATTTGTGTGATTCACAGAAACCATGAAGAAGAATAGGTTGCATACCTGTAACTGTAGTTCTTCAAATGGCCATCTGTGAAGTCATACAACCCTGCTTATCCTCCCCTCATTGTCTCTTTAGATCCTGGGCTGCTGCTTTGGCATCCATGGAACTGTGGGCTTAGGTGGAAAGCGAGCTAGTAGGTCTCTCAGACAGCGGGTGGGGCTACACCCAAATGCTTATGTTTCCAAACGCTCTAAAAGTTTCCAAAGATGGAAATAGGCGCAGAATAACCCATTTATGTGATTTCACAGATGACCACTCAAACAGGGTGGCATAACTGCTAAGGAGAACAAGGCATCTCAAAATGTAGGGCATTTAAGAAAAATGTAGAATATTACAAAATTATAGCTAAAAATACTAATATAACTATACATTCATTTCATATGGTTTATGTACAGCTATATTACATATACTTATTTTAATATGTACTCAACTGTATTTTTCTGATGAACTTATATTTAAAATTCCTTGTTGGCTTGCAATACACTGAGCAAGACAAAGGCTTAAAATTGTACTTTACTAGCAACAACCCCTTGATTGAATCTACATTTAAATTATTCATTTCATTTGTCCATTGTGCTGAAATTATGGGAAAACCTTTTTCAACATTTGCATTGTGTCTTCAAGCAGCCCCTTACCTAACACATTTAGTGTTCTTTTCCCCTCCAAGAAACAAATGCACCTTGAGCTCTGGAAGCAAGTCTTGTCTGTTGCTGGTAAAAATAGGGGAGGACAGGCTGCCAAGTAAACACATTTCTTGAAGGGGAACAGCAAAATGTGGTGTTACTGAATATGGAGTACATTTTGGAATTTCTCCTGGACAGGAGGTTGAAATGTAGGACATGTCTTGAAAAGGAGGACATCTGGTCACCCTGCACTTGAAGAACTAAAGTTACAGATAAGCAAGCTGTCCTTGATTAGTTGGAAAACCCTGCTGCAAGTAGCCATTAAAATAGCTCTTCTCAGACAGAACAAAATGTGTCCGAAGCACTCTACTAACTTAAGATGTGCAAACTTGTAGAGTATATGTGTTTCAGAGTATCACAGAAGTACAGTGAGAAGATGCCGTTTTGATCCTCACAACCAACGAATAGCCACAGTATCCTCTGACATGTCTATAAAATTCTGGGATATTATAGCACAGTCTACCACAATCACAATAGAAAGGTAAGAAATCATGATGCAGCTATGATCTGGTTTGTCGTTAAACTTTATTAGTATAAAATTGATAGAAGCAATATTGTTTTGTTGTTAGCTGCCTTCAAGTTGGCCTCGACTCATGGCAGCCCTGTAGATGAGACATCTCCATGCCCCCCTGCTCTGCTTAGATTTTGTACATTCAGGCCTGTGACCTCCCTAATTGAGTCTAGCTATTGGGTGAATGATCTTCCTATCTTTCCACTGCCTTCTACCTTTCCTAGCATTATTGTCTTCCCTATGAGTCATGCCTTCTCATGATGTGACCAAAGTATGACAACCCCAGTTTAATCATCTTGGCTTCCAAGAAAAGTTCAGGCTTGATCTGTTCAAGGACCCATTTGTTTGTCTTTTTGGCTGTACATGGTATTCTCAGCATTCTTCTCCAGTGCCACTGCTCAAAAGAGTTGATTTTCTTTTTATCCACCGTCTTCACTGTCCAGCCCTCACATCCATATAATGATGGGGAATACAATGAACTGGACGATTCTAACTTTAGTGTTCAGTGGTATATCTTTTTTAAAAATAAAGTATTTATTGTAAGTAAACAAGCATACACATAAAACAACAGAACAATAAAAACAACAAAATAACAATCCTCACAAAATTGTGTTACAATCAAGAGAGCAAAACAATAATTGTGTGTTTGGTTCTACAAATAATTTTGGGGTTCATCAGGATCTGTTGTTATCAATGTGTGGGATGATGCAAAGATGTCTGACCAGTAATTCAAATGAGACAAAAGTGTTTTTTTCTGACTTATATCATTGTTCACAAAGTCAGTACGTGGAAGCCATTTATTAAAGTAAGGATCTCGTCTTGTTTGTCTTGTATATCTCACTAATCTGTCAGATAATTTTTCAAGCAGCCATAAGTCCCACATTTTTTCCATAATAGTTCTAGAGAAACGTCATTCATTTACCAACATTTAGCAATTTCCCTGCGGGCCACTCCTATAAGAAAGTCTATGAGGTGTTTATAGTTTAAAGTTGAGTTTGTGTCTGAATACATTGATAATAAAAGCAATCCTGGACAAAATTTAACCTCTTGGTTTGTAATCAATAAAACTTGCAGAAGAACAGATTGTCAAAATGGAGCAATCTATCCAAATACATAGAAATGTTTCCACAGCGTGTAACCTTTGGGGGATACATTTTTTTACTATTTTAGCAAGTTTCACAGGGGTCAAATACCACTTATGTATGATCTTTAAGGTGGTCTTTCTGGTTAGCACTGATCGGGACTTGAAAGAGGTGAAGGACCAAATGTTAGCCCAGCTAGAAATAGGGATCGAAAGATTTAATGGCTACTTTGAGACTATGGTTTTTGTGGTAGGAAAAGTCAATCAGGCAGTTACAAACCAAAGATGGTGCTTTATAAGAGGGGTCACATCATATCTCAAATAAGGTTAGAGATTGAGAAGTCCCCATACTGCTGTTAATTTATGTGTAAATTCAAATATTGGTCTAAGATGGAACCAATTGACTTTTAGTGGCTCCAGGACTAAAATCAATTCATTGATTGTTTTTGGTCTACCATTGCAAAAAAAAAAAAGGTCTTAGATACAGCATATACCTTGTTCTTCCCATCCCCAGAATTGGTTAAATTTATCAGGGAGGCAGAAAGAGTTATGAATAAGAAAGGGATAAATGGTAAGGGGTCGGGTGATAAGACCTGTCTCCATTTTAATCAGATTCTGGCAGATGTTTGTAACCATAGATTTCTGATATCTTTGATTTTTTGTGAAGTAAATTTATTGAGGAATAGCATGAGATTCATTAATGGATAGCCATTAATTTCCTTATTTACCCAGTGTACGTCACAATCTTTCCTAATCAGATGAGAAATTTGTCTAAGTTGGAAGACTGCAAAATACATTGCAATATCAGGCATCACCAAACTCCCCCTTTTTTTAGAGAAAAGGTGTCTTGTAGATTTTCTAAACCTGGGTCGTTTATGATTAAAAGCAAATTTATTAATAAGGTCATGCCGGAGTTTAAATCTGGCCTGTGAGGGGTGAAGCAGAATAGTTTAGAATAGAAAGAATAGCCATGGGATAAGAAACATCTTTATGAGAGCTATTCTTCCTAAAATGGAAAGCTTCAAAGTCTTCCATTCTAATGTTTTAGAAATTAGTCATTTGAATACTTTGTTATAGTTTCTGGGAATTAGTTGATTGAGATCTTTGGTGATGGTGACACCTAGATAAGTAAATCTTGAAGGTTTTAGCTGTAGTTGTTTTTTGGAATTCAAGTTGATCTTCGTAAGTGGTATTCAGACACATTTGGATTTTGAATAATTAATCCTGAAGCCTGCAAAGATATGTTACGTAAAGCAGGGAAATTTTGTTTGGATCGACGGTGAAGCAGACGGGCTCGAAGGAGTGGCCCGAGTCTGCTCCAGCTAGAAGCAGGCCAGAACCCCACTGTCTGCATGGCCCGCTCCCAAAGCGGGCCGCAGATGCAGGACCTAACCAGCACTGGCCAGGAATCTAGCTCCGTTTTGCTCATGGCTTTGACATGGCTTCCAGATGCTTTGGAGACATTTGGACATGTACTTTAAAAGATGGATCTGAAGTGAAGCGTTTGGCTTCACTGCAGTTTTTACCTTACAGTAAAACGGTACAGTATTTATTGTATGTTAAACTGAAAACAACTAGTGTGCCATGATGCTTTAGTTCTAGCGTATTGTTAATCAGAAGCAGAAAACCTTGCTTAAAATGAAAACTTGTTCCCACACACATGGAAGACAGCATTACAGCCATGTGGAGTGGCCAAGTGCCTTTTGCTTGCTGTTGTATTCCATGGCATTGTGTCTCTTTCTCTTATCAGTTGCTTTGCTAGAAAGTTACTTTTGTTTACAGATGTGCTTTTCTCAAAAACTGTTTACATTTTTATCAGTGATATAAGAGAAATTGTGACAAAATGTGCAAACCACTGTAGCAAAGTATTCAAGTGTGTACCTCTTTTCTAACCCCCCTCCCCCATAGCAACTCATGATTCCTTCTAAAAAAAGCACAACAGGCAGCAGGTGGGACTATAAGATTACCATATGATTCAGTCCTCTGTGCTTAATCAAACATTAGTCTTTCACATACAGAATAAGTAAATAAATAAAAGCAGTAGATTCAGATTACTTCATCCTGGACAACTTGAAAGTAATGGGCACAAAAAGTAAATGCAGCTTTTTCCAAAAACTTTAGCAGTTTTTAAGGGGGGGGGGAAGGGCATTCTGTTTATTGTAAATTGTGTTTTATGCTGTAATCCGCCCGGATTGGGTTACCATTGGGTGGTATATAAATAAATATTATTATTATTATTATTGTTGACATGTCATGTAAACTGCATACTTCCAAAGAGGCCGGAAACTGCTTCATTTGGCCTGTCTGTTTGGTGCCTAAGAAGATAATCACATAATCTGTGAAAAGATTTTGATTGGGGAGTCTTTCTTCCAATTCCAGGTCCCCTGATGTTGATTTTTCTCTGATTGAGGTGGCCAAGGGCTCATTTGCAATAGTAAAGAATAACAGAGACAAGGGGCATTCTTGTTTAGTTTCTATTTGCAATTTCATAGTGAACGAGTTTATTGTCACTACACACGCACTTTTTCTTTTCTTTCATTTGTGGCCACACCATGGACCCTTTTCGTTCCACAGCTGCCACTACCCTATGCAAAGAGCCACTCCTTTGCCTACCTTCTCTTCTAAAACTCTTTGGTATAACCTTGTATAAGGTTTAGTAGTGTGGATATTCATTCACACTGTAGACAAGTGTTTCATAAAGTAACAACAAAATGTGCATTGCTAAGAGGCATCCAGATTGCTCCTACTGGTACTTCACAGGTAGTTGTCCAAAGCTTTTCTTAAGCCGCCTTGGATCCTATTTTGGGAGAAAGGTGGAATATATGTGCAATAATTAATTAATTAATTAAATAAATATTGGCTCATTGAAAAATAAAGCAGAGTTGTTTGCCTAGGACTATTGGCCTAAATACTCTAAAGGCATCAATCAAATCCTATCTGATCATGGAAACTAAGGAGAGTCAGCCCTGGTTAGTACTTGGATGGGAGACTGCCAATGAATACCAGGTGCTGTAGACCAGGGGTAGGTAACCTGTCCCCTTTAAGGGCCGAGGGACTTCAGCTCCCAGAAGCCTCAGCCATGTTGGCCAATAGTCCCATGTTGGCCAATAGCTCCTGGGATTCTGGGAGCTGAAGTCCCTCGGCCCTTAAAGGGGAAAGGTTGCCTACCCCTGCTGTAGACTATATTTTTAGAGGAAGGAACTGGCAAAACCACCTCTGTGTGTTCCTTGCCTAAGAAAATCCTATGGAATTAATGGGGTCACTATTTGACAAGCAACTTGAAGGCACACACGCACACACACTGGCATGAGAAGTAATGAGGACAGCCAGGACGTAGTTGGTCAGCTAGTATTCTATACAGTACCAATGCCAAGATCAAATAGCACTTGCCCTATAAATGAGTACACCTTGTAAATATTATAGAAACCTGTTACAGTGACTGTCACATCTTTTTCAGGGCACACAACAATGCAATTTCAGATTGCTGTTTCTCCTTGGATGGTCATTACTTATGCACAGCAGGCTGGGATGAAAATATAAAGTTATGGGATATCAGAACAGGAGAGTTCCGTTCTCATGGGCCTATTACTTTGGAACAAGGTCACATAGGTATTGTTGGCTGCTGTGATATTAGTAAAGATGGTGAGTTCATTGCCATTGGGGAGAGAAGCAAAATAGCAAGCCATATAATATCCTGAATAGATACTGCTATATTGTTATATACCTCTGCACATTTATACACAGCCAGAGGACCAGAAACAATATTGCTCTGGGGCTGATTTCTTTCTGTCTTGGGTCCATTCCACACTGCATAAATAATCCAGTTTGAGACTGCTTTAACTACCCTGTCTCATTCCTATGGAATTCTGGGAACTGTAGTTTTGTGAGACATTTAGCCTTCTCTGTCAGAGAGCTTTGGTACCACAATAAACTACAATTTCCAGGATTCCCTAGTACTGAGCCAGGGCAGTTAAAGTGGACACAAACTGGATTATTTTTGCAACGTGTTTTGAACCTTGAAGATACTTACAAGATCTGTCAAATCAGCAGGATTTCCAATTTCAAAAATTCACATTCAGTAGTAGAAATTCAGAAGCCTTTATTTATAAACTATAGCTCCCGTCTGGTGACTTTTATTGTCAGAACTGACCAGCAAATGTTACAACTGCACAATTAAACTCCTCATACATCAGACGGGCTTAATTCTTATTCATTAAAAGTAATAAATACATTCCTCCTGCTTATTCCCACACCACCTCTTGTTTGTTTTTTGTTTGTTTGTTTGTTGCAGCCCGATGCTCTCTTGCAAATGACTTTGGTGTATATTCTCCTCCTTTCCTGGTTCATCTCAACACCTGGACTGAGTTCACAGTTCTAAGCACATTTCTGTAATATTATTAAAACATACTATCACTACTACATATCCTATTACTACATTATGGCAAGTCAAAAGCATATGCAACTCCTGATATAAGATCATTAGTTGGTGTATAGATAAATGAAAAAAAAATCTGAAACAGTTGTTCTCACCCTGTGGTCATGTATTTGTTGTGTTGCCATGGGTTGCCTGGGAATTATTTACTACATCATATCATATATATAATTGTATTATATTAGGACAAGTCCACCTGACCTAATGTGTGACTATTGCCAATGGCCAGATGCCACAAGGCAACAGAAAAGCCAATATGTATTTGTGGTGGGATGCAGCTATTGCTGTACTAGTGTAACATTACAGTCTGGTTCAGACACATGCACCAGAAGCATATATTCATTAACATATGGCCCTTCCTTAGTGGAAAACAGGTTAGTCTCCCCCCTCCTGTGTGGTACAATTGCACCTACAATGCCTAGAGGACACACAAGGGGGGGGGGCTTCTTCAATTGGGAGGTTGGTGGACCACACCAAAGCCCTGGGCAGCTTGTGAGCCACACTTCGCTCACCCTTGATTTAACCTCTAAGAACAATGTGTTAACTTGTTAAGTATAAGGAGTTTTGATTATAAATATGCATTCAAAAGTGATGTCAAAAGTTTGAAGCAGTGCAATAGAAACATAATATGTACATTTCTGAATGTACAGATAGACTTCGAATTTAAGGAGCCTTGGTGGCACAGTGGTTAAATGCCACAAGATTGTGAGTTCGACTGCCCCACCCCAGGTGCGCCAAGGTTGACTCAGGGGCTTTACAGACTGGCCTAAAGGGCCGGCCTGGGGAAGGTTTTTGGGTGGGGCAGCCGGCGTCCTGATTCTGCCGTCCTGATTCTGCACGCCCCTTTGCACGGCGCACAGTGTTAGGATGCCCTCCTGGTGCAGTGTGTAGACATGCTGCGCTGAAAGGATGTGGAAGAGCCACGGGGCCAGCTCATAGGGTGGCCCTTTGCTGCCCCTAAAAGGAGCAGCATTTTGCTGCTCTTTTGGGGGCAGCAAAAGGGAGGATCAGTGCCGCAGTATGGGGTTGCCGTGGCCCCGATCCACCACTAGCAGGGGCGGCCTAGAGCTGTCCCAAACGGGCCTTCTGTAGAGGTCCTCTGTGTTCCATTCTTTTGTAGGTCAGTAAAATTAGTACCCAGCTTGTTGGGGGTAATTAGGTTACAGATTGTAAACTGCTTAGAGAGTGCTGAATTCACTGATAAGCGGTATAGAAATGTACTTGCTATTGCTATTTGACCTTATGTGGCTTATGATAATGCAGTTAGCTGTCTGTATCCATGGATTTTTTTTATCCACTTATTTTTTATCCATGGATTCAAGCATTCATGATTTGAAAATATTTAAAAAATATATAAATTCTGAAAAGCAAAGCTTGATTTTACCGTTTTATATAAGGAACACGATTGTATATAATGAGACTTGAGCATCCATGGATCTCGGTATCCACAGGGGGTCCTGGAAACAAACTCCAGCAGATACCAAAGGCCAACTGTATGAAGAATTGCAACCATTCATACTACAGTATGTCAGTTGTTTTAATAGTCAAGTGTTTTATATGTGTGTGCACTTTTTTATATTATGAATACAAAACAAGGAAGTTATATATGACATTACAATTTATATTTCAGTGTCATTGGTGGTTTCTGGAGGTTATGACAAAACAATTGTTATCTGGGATGCACAAGAAGCATATAAAAAGCTAACTTTAAAGGTATGGTATCAGGTTTCACTTTGGCAAAGAAACACATAATGTTTTGCTGTGGTAGAAATCATCTCTGAAATTCCAACTGACTATGCACAATCATTTTTTAAAAATTCTATCATCAATAATATTTCAATGCTCATTTAAGGGGCTCTCTGTTATTTGGTCCATTTATATCCCACATCAGGATATTCAAAGTAGCACACGTGTTCCTCCTGACTGTTTTATCCTCATAACAACCCAATAAAGTAGTTTAGATTAGGAAATAGTGATTATTCCAAGGTCACTTTGTGAGCTTCATGGTTGAGTGAGAATTTGAATCTTTTAACAAACATTGTATATTTTAAATGTTTTACATTTAAATGTTTTAAAATCATCATCATCAGCCTTTATTGTGGTTCACAAAACATAAGGAAAAAACAACAGCATTCAAATACATAATAAAATACATTATACATTGTAAAAACAAAATTACATGGCTTTACGGATGTTAACAGCTACTGTAATACAAAAAACCCTGCTGCCTCCTCAGTTACTTTTTTTTTTTAAAATCAGAGTCATCTAATAAATATTTTGAAAACCAATTCCAAGATCTTACTGGGTATTTTTTTTAAAAGAAGGGGGCTTAGCAGTCTCAGCCAATCATCTTTATAAAAGGAACATTGTTTTAAAAATAATGTTTTAATGGAATGCACTATTTAACAATTTTTTTAAATTTTAAAATACTATTTAATTTTTTTAACTACTGTTTTAACTATTCAGTTTTAATTTTTACAGTAAGCCTCTCAAACACCATTCAGGAGAAAAGTGAGATGTAAATAAAATAATAAATATAATAATCTAGCTTTCCTCAACTGGCTTCTAATTTAATACACTCACTATGCCAATATTATAATGAATGCACCATGTACTTCCTACAATATAACCTGATGACAATATTCTTTAAGTAGTGTCCTATTTCCTATACATATCTTATACAATGCTCACAGTTCCCCTGACAGTACATACCAGAATCTTCTAGACATCCTTCCTTTTGCACTACTCTTACCATCCAGGCTCTTCTTAGCTTTTTTGGGGTAGAAATTGCTAAGCGATTAAAACAGAATTCTCATGGTGGTTGATAATCATTTATTGCTGTTTAAATTTAAATTAAAAAGAAAATTAAACTGCAATCTGGTATCTACTTACCTTTGAGTAAGCTTCACTAAATTCAATGGGACTGGCTTCTGAGTAGGTATGTATATGATTTTAGTAATGCTAATGTAATGAGGTATTAGTAGGGCAAAACAATCCAGTAATTATCAAGCTTAGTTTTTCTTGCATTAGGTGAAGACTGGTAAGCACTTTTACTAAAATGGTCATATTAAGTGAGCAAACATCCTGTTTATAGTATCCAATTTATAAAAAAGAGAAAATAACCCATCCATAGGTTCTATAGTTGCAATATCCATAATAGAGGGAATAATGTACATATAGGTTATAATGTAAACAAAGGGATTTTGTAGCAACTTTGAGACTAACTGTCCAAAAGAAGTTGTAACATTAGCTTTTGTAGATTTTAGTGTGCTTCCTCATCTGAGTGAACTGGAGCCCAAGAAGGACTTTTATAATCAGACTATATAAATAGCCATAGAAACCCACCTTATTACCATACCCACAAGTTTTGCATTTCTATAGCTCAGGGGTCGGCAACTTTTTTTGCCGACGGGCTGGGAGGGGGGGGAATGGTACTGGGGGCTGGCGCGCGCGCACGCGCTTGCCCCCCTATGCACACGACACCATTTTGAAAAACTAAATGGCGGCCACTGCCCCGCCGAGTCATGCGCACATGCACATGATGCCGGGGGGCCCCCAGGAGGCCTCCCTCGGCTGTGTCGGGCCTCCAAGAGGCCGAGTGCTGCCGTGCCCCCCCCCCCAGGAGGCTTCCCTCAGTAGCGCCGGGCCTCTGAGAGGTCTGGCACCGCCACGGGGGCCCCCAAGGAGGCTTCCCTTAGCCGCACTGGGCCTCCGAGAGGCCTGGCACCGCTGTGGAGGCCCCGCAGGAGGGCTCCCTCAACCACGCTGGGCCTCCGACAGGCCCGCCACCGCCGCGGGGGTCCTCCGAGGCGCCATTTTGGATTCCAAAATGGCGCCCCAGAGGACCCCCGCGGCCATGAAAGGCGGCGGTGGCAGGACTGGGCAGGGGCCAGTCCAAAGGCCTCCGCGGGCCGCTCCCAGCCCGCGGGCCGTAGGTTGCCGACCCCTGCTATAGCTATTTGAACAGTCTGCTTATAAAAGTCTGTTCCTAGGCACTAATTCACTCCATGCATCTCAGGAAGTAGAGAAAGTCTACTAAAGCTTATGCTACAACTTCCTTCACACAGTTGGTCTCAAAGGTGTTACAAGAGCTCTTTGCATAGTGATATTCCATATATGGCCATGTCTCTGAATTCTACCCCCAGGTTTTATTCTTTTAATAGCTGTAATATCTACAATAGAGAGAATAACCTCTGCATCAGCTATATTATAGTTTTTATAAGATCCTTGAACAGGAGTAACGAAACAATGGTGTACTTCTCTGTACGAGTTATGAAAACAATTATGTAAAAGCTGTCAATCAGGTTCAAATAAAATAAGTCTATAACTAATGGTGTCACTAAATAAATATCCTTTTGAATTCAGGGGGAATTATTTTAGCAAGTGTGTTTGGGATTATAGACTAAAATACTTGCAGCACTAGTGGTGAGAGGCTGGTGCAGGCTAAAAGAAAACCGAGAACTACACACACCACAGCAGGTGTTGGCAGAAAATTGCCACAACGCTGTATAAACTGTATAAACTGACCTGTCAGGAGGTGCAAATCCAGAGTCCCACAGCTGAATGACCTTAAGCATTTGCTGTGTATTGCTGTGTATTGGACTCCTGACCTGGAGGAGGAGACAGCAACTTAGGGCCTCGGCAGACGACTAATAGAGTTGTCTTCCGGGCCCGGAAGAGGAGGGGCAGCCACACGTTCGGCGCCCCTTCCGCTTCCTGAGGTCGCCCCCGGAAGCGCCGGCCATCCGCACGGCCGGCGCTTCCAGGTTGGCCTCACGCCGCGGCGACCGCACTCACCGCAGCATTTGAGGCAGGGAAAGTGCGCCCGCCGCTTTTAGGGCGCACTTTCCCTTAAATCTAAAAGGAGCGCCAATTTGGCGCTCCTTTTAGATTCGGCGGGGATGCACCACGGTGAGGCTGCCTTGGCCCCGCGGTGCTGCGGACCAGGGCGTCTTGGACGTCCTCGTCTGCATCCCCCCTTAGATGGCAAACAAGAAGCCAAGAAGCCACTCAGGTGCATGGCCGCTGTGTGGTTCTCTGCCATCTATGGGTGAGTCAGGTCCACCTTTAAGCCTCTATCCCCAAAGTCCCCTAATGGGACATCCCATGAAATGATGGAAATGATGGGCTGCAAGGGCCAGCTTCTCCTGCAACTAGATCTAATTTGATGCCACATTGCCCCCAAAGTTGTGACAAAATAACTGTGAAAACTATGCATTTATTAACAAGCCTGAAAGCAATGGTTACATTAAAGACCACCACATCCAGTAGATGTAAGCCAGCAATGCAGGGAGGGCATATGAGAAGGCAGTCAGAAATAGAACAGTGGCATCACTAGATGGGTGCAGGGGGTGCGGGCTGCACCAGGTGACACCGCTGCTCCTCAGACATCTGCATTTTGGCAGAAATGGGTCGTGGCATTCACTTGTATCTCTTTAAAATGCTGAAGAGATGGTGTGAGTGGGGAGAGGCTCAGTGAGAGGAAAAAGGAGAGGCCCCAGGGTTTTTTTAAAATAAAAATTCAAATTATAATTTTTAATTTTTAATTTTTTTCTTTTAAAAACATCACATTTTACCAAATTTTCACTTTAATGACATGAAACTATGTATTTAAATTTTGTCAGTTGTTTACGTTACCACTATTGCCATTAGATTCAGTCATATATGGGAATTACAATTTATGAGTAAATTAGTACAGCTTTTTTTTTTTTTTTTACTAAGGATTGTGTTTGGGTGTAGTATAGGAGGAGGTCAATGAGGGGCTGACCCCACGAGTTACCACACCAAGTGGCAGCAACCCTAGTGACGCATTGAAACAGAATGCCTTATAGAGTGGAATACATCTACTTACATGCTTCCCAGGTGGACCTGAAGGAAAATTGCAGTTCTTGGGTCATTGCCTTGGAAGCAATGTGCACCAATTGGCTACTTCTTCCCAGGCATGTGACCAGTGCAAGCGAGTCTTGGAAGAAGGATCCAATTCAACCAAAATGCTGCCCCCCCCCCATAATCTGTACTATGGCTACCGCCTGCAATAACTCCCCCAGGTATGTCTGAGAAATCATCCTAGCACTCCACATTATGTTTTAGCTCTTAAAAAATTATTTCTTTCCAGGGTCATGGAGACTGGGTGACAGACATTGCAATCAGTAATGACAAGCAGCGGTTTGTTTCTGCCTCAAAGGTATCAGTAAACGTATGAAATAATTATGAAGTTGCAGGAAAAATTCATTTAAAAAGTGTTAGTACCCATATTGTTGAAAGGGGGGGAAATCTAAAATTACAAAAAAAAAGAAAAAAAGAAAAAAGGATAATATATGTATTGGGCCAGCTCAAATTCCTTTTTAGCAAGACATATTTATATGACATAACCAAGGTGGTTTATAGTTTTAAAATACTAAAGTACTAATATAAATAAATGTTACAAAGCAGCTAAAGACCTCTTCTGTCTTCTCAAAGGGCAGAGGTTTTAGAAGCACTTTTCTTTTATGTGGTCAAATTGTTTGTTTTAGGTAGCCTAACGTTTTAGGTAACCTCAGGCAAGAGGTTCAGGGACTAAAGAATTATTCCCTTGTAGATATTGTAGTTGCAGACTACTCCTAGAATTTTAATACAAAGATGCCATGGGTAACTTACTGTTTTGAAAACATAAATGCCAGCTTTAACACAGATCTGTCTCTTATCTTGGGCAAAATAAACAAATTACATAAAGGAGAACATCTCCTTCCTTTGGAATATTTTTTTCTGGATTATGTAGATCACTAAACCTGTTCAAATGAGGATTCTCTTTCTTCTCTGAAACATCCACAAACAGTTCTTCTTTTAGAGCTTCTTCAACTCCCTCTCTGCATCTAGATGGAAGGAAACGGGAAAAGGAAAGAAAGAAAAACTCAAATCTTCCTGGTCTTTTGTTTCACACTGTATTAGAAATTGTGATCAGAAGCTTTTGCAATGATCTTGACCAATAAGTGGTATTTTAGATTAATCGTCGTAGTCTAGCAGAACATTATTATGAAATCCTAACATTAAGCATGGAAGGAATATAATTCTATTAACTAATACAATGTTCCTAATGTTTTAGGATTGTACTTTGAGAGTATGGGATATTGGAAATGTTAATGACATACCTGTGGTGATACAAGCCATAAAAACAAGAGGTTCCAAGATAGCTAAGGTCAGTATATCATTTATCTCATCAAAATGATACTTGGCTTTCCATGAATACCCATCTCAGCATGTATATACTTTCAGGATGAGCTCTATACTGTTCAGTTAGAAGGGATGTTACCTGAATAGTCCCCTTAAGAGTCAAAGAGCCTGTTAAGGTAGCATCTCCTCCATTTCACACCTCTGGAAACAAATGGGCCTTAAAGGTATAATATCATTTTAGCTAGGTGTTACCTGAATTGCTGGGGTCCTGGGAGGGCATCCATAAATTAATATGCTTAGGGGAATTTTAGTAGCTCAAATGAGAGTTATAGTATGGCCAGGCCAACAGCAGTCTTGGAGACCAACCCAGCTATACCAGGTCTGAATCACACAGAATGCCAGAAGCAAATTCAAATAGGTTTTTGTATTTTTATTAAGGAAATAATCACACACACACATGCAACATATACATTCACACACACACACACACACACACACACGAACTAAAAAGCAAAGGTGGGAGAAGTGATATAGTTGCTAACGGAGATATGTTACCAAACATGAATCTTAATTCCAATTCCAATCCAAAAGACTCAACAGCCACTGGGGCAAGGGGAGTAGCTGGTGTACTGAGGAGCCTAGTCTAGTCAAACTGACAGAGTGCCTGTCTGCTTGTAAACTAGACCTGGGAACTGCTAATTTCTTACTTATATTTATACTCAAAATTAAGCTTGGGGGCAGCAACCAAGGCTTGAAAGGATTAGATTCTTGCTAAATGGTGTTCCAGGGTGAGAAGAATGGTTTGGACTAGAAGCAGATAGTCAGGTGACTGGTGTGAATGTGTTAGACAATGGGCATTTTCCTGTACACCCCTGTCCCAGGTAATCACAAACAATAATCTTCTTTGGCCATGATCCCCTCACTGCCCTCTGTAGACAAAAGGGATTATGCTGCGGCAATCATGGTGGATGCCTTCTAGACCCTGGCTAGCTCTAACTGGTTTTCCATGTGTGAAAATGTCAGGTGTCCACAGCAGGGTCAGTCCTAGATCACCCTCCCAGCATCCCTTTTAATATTAAATTGATACTAAATAAGAGGGGCAATTGGAGGCCTGGTATCACAGGGCTTAAACCTGGAATTGGTTTTAGATGTTATACTTGGACTTGTCAAAAAAGAATAAAAAAGAACTCTCCTGAGTATATGAAAGTTATATTTCCATACTGTTGAGTAACCACATTTGTTCCTTCTGTATGTAGAGTTAGAATACAGCAAGAGAATATGAATCTTAGCAAATCTTCCTTGCAGATAGATATAGATATAGATATAGATATAGATATAGAGCTTTAAAATAAATAAAGATCACAGGTTGATGTCAAACTATGGTTGCAGTCCTATAAATACATACTGTAGGAGTATAATGTAACCCTTTGCATGTTAGGTAAACTTAATTCCTATTGAGATCAATGCAATCAATGATAAATTTTTCCCATTGAGGGGAACTTCCTTCAACAGTACTACTAAGCAAAACAAAAAAAAATTAAAACTTCCTTGGTAGAATATGTTGCATTATAGTCAACTGTAGGTGCATCTACATAGTAGAAATAACTCAGTTTGACACCACTTTCTAAGTGCTGTAGCCCCATCCTATGGAATCCTGGAACTTGTAGTTTTACAAGTTGTTTAGCCTTCTCTGCCAATGAGTGCTGGTGCCTCACAAAACTACAAATCTCAGGATTCCATAGGAAGAAGCCATTGCAGTTAAAGTGGCGTCAAACTGCATTATTTCTACAGTGTGAGTGCATCCTGTGAAGCCATTGTTCTCAGAACAGATCTGTATGTCCAGTTGTTTTCAGAGTTAAAATTAGCATTATGTTTGAATACTGACACATTCTTTCTTTTGAAAATCCAGTGTGAAAAATGTAAGAAGCCCTTCTTGATCTTCCAGAATGAGGAAGAACAAGTGGAAACCAAATGTGTTTTCTGTCGACTGGCAGCTCCTACTGAAAATGTTTTACCAGTGCCCCCGCCTTTCCCTCCTGATTTTTAAAGGATGTGACTCACTGTTAAATGCTTATATGTGTTGCAATGTTTTACTGCTACCTATACTGTGGCATGGAGATGTAAGTCTCTTTTCTGAAAAAGGCATTTGTATTTATCTGGGTTTTATGAGAAATTTACAATAGAGAATATATACCTGTTATGTAGTTGCGTTTAATGTGCCTTAGTACTAGGATTAATTGATAACTGACATGAGCACTACCTTTCATCAATATGGGTACTACATAAATGGTATAGTGTTTCTAACTGTACAGTATTTTTTCACCTGAGATTAATTGCACAGAACTCCAAGAAAATATTCTTTTGGTCAATGAACAGTAATGTGCTGCAATTTCTCAATGTCGGTGAAACCTGTTATTAAGATAATGAGGATGCAATAAAGTGGTTTTAAAAAGCTTTATTTGTAGTTCTGGAATTATTTTTTATAACACATAAAATGTA
The DNA here is from genome assembly GCA_026167975.1 of Phrynosoma blainvillii. NCBI lineage: Eukaryota > Metazoa > Chordata > Lepidosauria > Squamata > Phrynosomatidae > Phrynosoma > Phrynosoma blainvillii. The sequence continues at coordinate 15,343,150 of JANUYF010000007.1, read as the reverse complement.
GAATTTGTTGCTAGTACAATTAATTGGTTCTTACTGGAATTACTGTAATGCTCAATAAATTATAGATTTAGGTAAAGAATTGGATCTTTAAATATTTCTGGCTGTTAAGAGAGTAATTGTTCCTGAAGACTGAAATCACCTATTGTTCAGAAATTGCTGTGCACATATAATACAAAAATTATTTTAGATAGGCAGCATATCTTTCAATGTATTTTATCTCACAAATAAGTACAATGAAGCATAGTCAATCTAGGCTTGCCTGAGTACATCAGACTGCCTTTTACTGCTGCTTTAAAAAATAAAAATAAACAAGTCATTATTTAAAAAGGATACAGAACATGGGACATTTTAAATCCTAAATGTCAATTAGTCAAACGGTTGGAGACAGCATTATTTGTTTCAATTCCCAGCTGTTTATAAGATGTGGATATTCCCAACTATGGAGATTATTACACAAGTTTAAAAATGCGATTTACCTCTCCTGAATTCAAATAAGATTGCCTTTTTAAAGCCTTTAAAAACTGTTCAAGGTGATAATATGACAGATCTCATCCGGCAGGCCATTCCATTATCTGGGAGCTGAGTAGTTGCAGACAGCCTAATTTTTATAGGCTGCAGCAGATTCTTCCCACAGGACCTGAGTGCGTGGGGTGGATTATACGGAAGGAGGTGGTCCCAAAGATAGGTTGGATCCAAGCCATTTAGGGCTTTAAAGGTGATGACCAACACTTTGTACTGGGCCCGGAAACTAATAGGCAGCCAGTGAGGGATCTTAAAACTGTTGTTATATGGTCTCTTCTCGATGTTCCTGAGACCACTCTGGCTGTCATATTCTGTATGTCATCGGTACTCACAGATCGAAACTGAACCAGTGTAATTTCATCAGTGTTGCTGGACACCTCATCAATTGATTCTGTTACAACACTGGCGTCTAAGTCGGCTCTTATCTGAGAGATTTTATCTGTAAAGAAGTTGTTAAACGTGTCACAGCAGGCCATTGTCGGGTTAAGTAATGGGTTCTGCACAGGTGGCACCTGTGTCAGTTCCCTTATCACCCTAAACAGCTCTGCTGGATGGGACTCTGCAGATGCAATACGTGCAGAGGAGAAAGATTTCTGCGCTGCATGTATTGCCTCTCTATAGGAACAAAGAAATTTCCTATGATGAGTCTTGTCAGATAAGAGTTGAGTTTTCTGCCAGATGAACTCTAGTCGTTCAACCCGCTTCATCTTCCTAAGCTCTTCCATGTACCATAGTTTACAGTTAGAAGCGGGTTGGAAAGGACGCTTGGCAAGATCAGTGTTCCAAGTATCAACCAAAGCTTGGACAGAATCACCAGCGTTACCAACCATTAAGCCCTCTAAGGGTTTCTGAAATCAAATTGGTTGCATTAGCCTTCTAATGGGTCCATCACCCCTTGTAGGGTGGACAGTGGTTCTTAGTTCAGCCTTGATCAGGAAATGATCCGTCCATGATATTCCTCATGGATATTCCTGTTCCGTACTGAAAACCTCATCAAGGGTATGACCCGCACAATGAGTGGGCCCAACGACCAATTGGGATAGGCCCATGTTTGTCATGGATTCCATGAACTCCTGAGCCGCACCTGTTAGATCTGACAGACTGGTCTTGAGTGGAATGTTGAAATCGCCCAAAACTAAAAGTCTGGGCGACTCCAACAGCAACTCTGAGACCAGCTCAGCAAGGGAGTCTGTTAGACAATAGGGTGGATGGTATACTAAGAGAATCCCCAAAGTATCCTTAGTCCTCAGGCTTAGGTACATACACTCGAAGTGTACTGTTTTCCAGACAGGTATCCTGGTCAAGGTGAGGTTGTTCTTATGAACCAGAACCACTCCGCCGCCCCCCGCCCACATCCCCTTACCTGCTTACTAACAGAGTGCCCAGCTGGGAGGGCCTGCATCTAAGTTATAGCACTATCCTCTCCCAGGCAGGTCTCTGTAAAGCAAGCCAGGTTGGCATCCTCATCTAAGAGGAGGTCATCGATGATATGGGTCTCATTTTTAACCGACCTGGCATTGCAAAGGAGCAAGGTAAGGTTCTGTGGAATGATTGGCACGCTCTCCAGTCCATTCTGGAAAACAGAGTGAACTGAAGGCGGGATAGCTTTCAAACATTGAACTCGCCTTCTTTCGTAACACCCCTTCGCTCTGTTCCTGCCATACCTTCCTTTCCCTCGCACAACCACAATTTCCGCTCCTGGATCACTCTCGGCCACAAATAATGTTGTAAGCCGCCCCGATTGCTCTGCAAGGGGCAGGATATAAAATAATAATAATAATAATAATAATAATAATAATAATAATAATAATAATAATAATAATATCGTTGTCCCTTGATCATAGAACCTTCCCAATTCCCCTAGATCTCTGCTGCATCTACGTATCACACTGGCATTGCAACTGAAAAGTTCTGCTCATCCTATCCATCCAGTGCATTTCAGTCAAAGGGGCATGTGGAAGACACAGATTAGCCGCTGCCCATCTCTCTCTCTCTCTCTCTCTCTCTCTCTCTCTCTCTCTCTTTCTCTCCTCCACCTCCTCCACTGCAGCTGGGAGGATGCTGGGTAGGCAGATGGACTTTGGAAATGCTGCTGCCCAGCTCTTTCTCTTTCACTCTCCTCCTCCTCCTCCTCTACGACAGTTGGACATGAGTCAGCAGTGTTATGCCGCAGCTAAAAAGGCCAATGTGATTTTAGGCTACATCAATAGAAGTATAGTATCTAGATCAAGGGAAGTAATAGTGCCACAGTATTCTTCTTTGGTCAAGTCTCACCTGCAAAACTGTGTCCAGTTCTGGGCAATTCAAAAAGGATGTTGAGAAGCTGGAGTGTGTCCAGACAAGGGTGGCCAAAATGGAGAAGGGTCTGGAAACCATGCCCTATGAGGAAAAACCTAAGGAACTGGGTATGTTTAGCCTGGAGAAGAGATAGTTAAGAGGTGATATGATAGCCCTGTTTAAGCATTTGAAGGGGTGTCACATTGAGGAGGGAGCTAGCTTGTTTTCTGCTGTTTTAGAGAATAGGAGATGGAGGAATAATAATAATAATAATAATAATAATAATAATAATAATAAATTTTATTTTTACTCTGCCTTTCCATGGATATGATCAAAGCGGCTTACAAAGAGTTAAAACAATAAAAAAAGTTAAAATTGCTACAATATAAAGGTTAAAAACATTGGTGCAGGGAAAAGGAACAGGAATCAGACAAATCACAAATATCAGGGGCAAGAAGTGGGAAAAAAAAAAGTTACAAACAGTCCGGGGTCAACAAGAAAACACATGGGGCAGAGAAAGAAAAAAAAAACAAAAAACCATTACTTAAGGTGGAAATGCCAACTGAAATAGATACGTTGGAATGGATGCAAGCTACAGGAAAAGAGATTCCACCTCAACATTAGGAGGAACCTCTTGACAGTAATAGCTTTTGACAGTGGAACACACTCCCTTGGAGTGTGGAGGAGTCTCCTTCTTTGGAGGTCTTTAAACAGAGGCAGGATGGCCATCTGTCGGGGATTGTTTTATTTTGAGTCCCTGCATGGCAGAATGGGGTTGGACTGGATGGCCCTTGTGGTCTCTTCCAACTCTATGATTCTATGATTCTATGATTCTATATCATCATTTTTTTTTATTAAATCCCTTCAAAGTTGCTTATTGTTACCTCTAAGCCTATCTTTCAATGTCAGTTCCTCTTGCAGTGACCACAAACAAACTTTCCAATAAGTTTCATTTTACAGCTCTGATATGCTGATCACAAAATCAATTATAGATGGGGGTGGGGAGGAAAAGGAGCATGCGCACACTCCCCTCCTGCTGTCCCTCGTGCTTTAGCCAGCTGAGGACAGCTGGATAAAGCACAGGGGTGGGAAGAGGAGCGCGTGCGATGCCTCTCCCGCCTTCCTCCGCTTATGAGCAGTTTTCCCACTTTCACTCCTATCCCCCACGAAAGTGGAGGGCCGACTGTATATACCTATAAGTAAATGTTTTTCAAGTGAGAGCAGAATTCATTCAACCAATAAATTAGAATACCTAAAGAATAACTGAGAAATTCATTCAATACTATAGTATTATGCAATTAATTCAGAGTTATCCAACTATGTTCAATCATGTACATTAAAGTTAATCAAATTTATTTGTTAATCTACTTGCTTGTCCACTCTTAGATACATGTGTGTATGTGTGTGTGTGTGAATAAAACAGACAAAAGAATATCACACTAGTTTCTCTATTCCTCAAGATAAATACAGCACACCCACACCAACTGCGGACTTGTCATCTGCGGATCTGAGCTTCCGTAGACAGCAAGCCCTGTCTTTTTCAATGGGCACATGTGCATGCAGCTGCACATGGAGGCGTGAGCATGTACATGTGCCCATCGAAAAGAACGGGACTTAAGGTCCCACTTTTTTTGCTAGGGTCTACTGTAGCAAGGGACTACTGTAATGCTTAATTAAATACTACTTCTAGATTATGTTATGTTATAATTTATAAATTATCAATTCATACAGTAATATCTTCTCCAACCTCCCCAGTCACCTACTTCAACTTCTTTCTAAATTCCAAAGTCTATTTCTTCAACATGAATTCATTTTCCAGTAGCCAATGTCCTTTGAATATAATTTTGTAGCAATTTTTTGTTAAACTTATCACTTTAACATTTCCTTCCCTGATTTATTTTTCAGTCGTTCACTCTATGTAATCTTTATAGTCAATTTGTAAAGATTGGTTAGTAGCCTTCTGTCCTTTCTTAAGCTCGTTCTCAGTTTTGCATTCTTTGTCTCAATGGCTCCCTCCATTGTCTCCCTCTGTCTCTTTCTGTCACTTTTGCCAGTTGAACGTCTGTATGGATCCTCTTTCAGTTTCCTTCCCAGCCCCTTTGGATCCTCTATATTCCTTATCTCAGTCTATTCTAAAAGTTTTACTTGGTTTTCCTTGCTGTGGTAACTTTCCGTCTCATGCCTTTTGCCATTCCTACCCTAGTTTTCCATCTCTGTTCTGCCTCTGTTCTTTCACTTCGCCACCATACTGTCTCTTTCCTTGTTTTCTCTTTCTGGTTTATTACAATACATTGAAAAATCACTCCTTTAATATTGCAGTTTTTAATAGAATTGAACGTCTAATCTGTTCACACTTAGAGTCCCAGTCCAAATTTAAATGAATTTTAAAGCAAAGCAGCTTCATTTATATACTGCTTCAAACCGCGCTATGGAGTGTGTAAGCGGTTACAACTGTAAGCTCATTGCCCCCCAACAGTTGGGTACTCATTTTAGCGACCTCAGAAGGATGCAGGCCTGAGTCAAGCCTGAGCCCTGGCTAGTATTGAACTCGCAACCTTGTGGTTTTTATGAGTGAGTGGCTGCAGGACAGGCATTTAATCACCGTGTCACCAGGGCTCCTTTAAAGTTGATTCACTTTCCTTCTTTCCTCCACTTCAATTTTCACTTCTCTCTGCCTCCCCTCCTTGTTGTCTTTTTCGTTGCTTAATTATGTAGGGATCAATCACCCAAAGTCTGAACTATTTGCAGATTGTAGATTGTTGAAATCTAAACCCTTGACTTTCTTAAATGCAGTTATTCGATTTCTGGTTAAAAAAGGTAGGAGGGGGCACTGGATATCACCAGCTGCAGGTATATGGATGTGGTGACTCTCGATTTCCTCAGCTCCATCCATGACCAGGTTCCCTGGATAGGAAATTGCCATCACTAGGGCTGGTACTGGATCCCCACAAGTCCTCTCTGAGTCCCCTTTGCTGGGAGGACAAATTTGGAACACCAGCACTGCAATTCAAGCAGTCCTTTCTCCATATCCTGCAGCTCCCTGGCACTAGCGATTTTGCCAGATACCTAATGTGTCACCATGCTACTGGAAATCAAAATCTCTTTTGGATTTAATTGAGAGTTGTGACTTGGTGGAAGTATGGCCATATAAGAAAGGGAATGCAAAAGGATTCACTTTTTTTCTGATCAATCCATGTCAAGAATGGATATGTTTCTAATCTCTAAAGCCCTTCAGAGAAAAATTAAAACAAATAGACAATATATCAAAAGTAGAATGATAAACATATAATAATCTTATCGGTAGCAAACATAATCAAGTAGATTACATGGATTTATGGAGAGCATCAGAAGTTATCTTTCTAATTCAACAAAGAAGGAATGAGAATTTTTCTCTTACTTTCATCTAGTCAGAACCTCTGGCGCAGACTGGACCCGTAACCAGTGTTAGCGTTGGCCCTTTCCAACCATAGGGTTGCCATCCCCATTCTCCCCAATGGCGGCATGTGCATGTGGCTGTGCCAGTGTGGTTGCAGACACAGCGTGCCACCGTTTTAAAAATGGAACTTGAAGTCCCACATTTTTTGCCATCTGTGGAGTGGGTTTTTTGGAATGGAACCCCCCAGATACAGAGGACTGTAATATTGTATAAAGTTGATTTGGGTTTGCATGAAGTTGTCAGAGATTAATGTAATGGAGGTAAAGTTAACAAAAGACGAACAACAGTGTGATGTACAACTGGAAAGTTTTTTTCAGAGAAGATACATTTGTTTGATATATGTGTGTGTGTGTGTGTTTGTGCATATGATGTTATGTGTTTTAATCAGTTTGTTTTTAGTGTTTTACATAGTTAGTTTTAAATGTTAAATATCCTAGTGTTTATAGCAGGGGTCGGCAACCTTTTTTGGGGTGGGGCCAGTCCCCAGGTCCCCCGATGCCCCCCGGGCTGCAGTGGCGTGTGCGCGCGTGCACTACCATGAGGGCTCCCTCGACCACGCTGGGCCTTCAAGAGGCCCAGTGCAGCCGCGGGGGCCCCCCAGGAGGGCACCCTCAACTGCGTTGGGCCTCGGAGAGAATCCCCGCGGCTGCAAAAGACGGCGGTGGCGGCAGGACCGGGCAGGGGCCGGTCCGAAGGCCTCCGCGGACTGCACCCGGCCTGCGGGCCTTAGGTTGCCGAACCCTTGTTTATAATAATTGTGATGTTTATATATGTATCTTAATTGCTTGTCTATTATTTTTAATTTTTTTCTTTCCTTTTGTGTTAAATTTAATAAATATGTATATATTAAAAACAGTGTGATCCAGCAGCTAACAAAGCCATTGCAGTTCTAGGTTGCATTATTCCAGGAGGTGAATGCTCTCTTGTAAAAAGAGGCTCTCAAATACATCCCTGCTCTCAATACCATTGAAGCATCTTCTTTCAGTAGCTTTTTGGTAGAGTGAGGAAAACAACCTGCCCTCTTTATCCTTGCCCTTCGTGGCTGGCCATCCAGGGGGGAGATGCCTTGAGGATGTTTCTTAAAAGGTTCAGAATTGGAGGCACTGTACTACAATGGTTCCGTTCCTTCTTCTCAGGCAGCTTCGAGAGGGTGATACTCGGGGACAGCCACTCTGCAAAGAAAGAGCTTAATTGTGGCGTCCCACAAGGCGCCATCCTGTCCCCGATCCTATTCAATATATATATGAAGCCATTGGGAGAGATCATTCGGAGACATGGGGCCGGGTGTTATCAGTATGCTGATGACACCCAGATATATTTCACCATGTCTCAGTCTTCAACTTTGACTTCAGATGTCATCTCTCCTCTCAATGATTGTCTAGTAGGGACGTTATCACACGGGGGCAAATCTGCTGGTTAATCCACACAAAATCCAGACAGAAATTTAGGCCTTTCCTGAACAGATATCCTGGCCTTCAAAGGATAGCCCAACATGCTCCCCGACTCTGCTGCAGTTATTGTTTATTTGTTTACTTGCATTAGAATTTTAAGTGTGTTTTAAATTGTTATTGTTTAATAGTATTTTAAGGGGTGGGTGGGATTGTGGGATATGATATGTATATTTTAATGTTGTGAGTCGTCCCAGTTGCATTATGCAGAGGGGCGGGATAAAAATAAATGTTGTTGTTGTTGTTATTATTATTATTATTATTACTTCATTGTCATCAAAAAAGATGAGGCTTGTGCCTCATCCTAGACTACTGAGGTGTCAACTGCTACCTCAATCCACATTGCTTCAGGACGGTGACTCTCAGGATGGTGACCTCCCCCTGATGCCGGAGGGTGAGTGGTTTGCCACTCTGAAGGATGCCTACTTCCATATTTCAATTTGGGCATCACCTTGAAGGTCCCTCTGCTTTGCGGTGGGGAAGAAGGTACATTGGTTCCTTTAGCCCAGGGGTAGGCAACCTAAGGCCTGGGGGCCGGATGCGGCCCCCTGAGGACTTTGGACTGGCCCCAGGCCGGTCCTGCTGCCGCCGCCGCCGCCGCCGTCCGCCATGATGATAGTCATTATTGTTGTTATTACTTGTTCTTGGGGTTTCCTTGGCAAAATCTCCACAGGGGTTTTACCATGGCTTTTCTGGGGCTGAGAGAGTGTGCATGCATTTTTTTATTTTAAATGTTTTAATTTTTTTTAAAAAAATTATTTATTTATTTATTTATTTATTTATGGTGCTTCCCCCCCCCCCCCCCCCCCATTGTCTGAGGGACAGCAATCCTGCCCCCCGGCTCAAAAAGGTTGCCTACCCCTGCCATAGAGTGAAGGCAAGGAGAGCGCCGGAGCAAGTCCCTCCCTTCTTGTTCAAGCAGTACATGACCTGGCGTGGTTAGTCAGTACATGTTCCATTTTGCTCCGTAACAAATGAGGGGAATGCTGTCTCTACTGCAAGCAGTTCCAGGACATTCGTATGGAGGGCCTTCTCTCTCGACCAAAGTGTCTGTATGAACGGTTTGTCAAGATGGGCCCCCCATGCTGTCATCAGGACCAGAGTCTGGGGCTGCAGAGGAGAGAAGAATATTCACTCTGGACAGTGGAGGGTGCCAGCCATCGGTGGAGGGATTGCTGTACCATTCTGGGGATGGTCAGCCACTTCACCAGTGAATCTTGAAGAGGGTTGAAGTTGGTGATGAACTGGAGAGGCCTCATTGGGAGCCTGGCATGGCTTGTGATGATGTGGCTGATGCCATGTACCACAGGGTGACCTGCACCTGTTTGGATCTCAGATGCCTGTGGTGGAGACAGTGAAGGATGGATTGGTGGACCACCTCACAGCGATCATCTGGGAGGAAGGCAGCCTGTGCCTTCGAATCCAGGATTGCCCTGATGCCGAGAGTTGGGATCAAATGAGGTATTTCCTGGTTCAGAAGCAGTCCAAGATCCTGGAGAAGATCCAGAAAAGTTTCTATGTCTGCCAGGGAGGAAGGCAATATGACAAGCCAGTCATCTATGTAGGGATATAGGAAGACACCTTCATAAAAACATGAGGGGCTGTGCTGGGGCTAAAGCAGGGGCAGGCAACCTTTTTGAGCCGGGGGCCAGGTTGCTGTCCCTCAGACAATTGGGGGGGGGGGGGCAAAGCACCATAAATAAATAAATAAATAAATAAATTTTAAAATAAATTTTAAAATAAATTTTAAAATTTTAAAAAATATGCATGCACAGTCTCTCAGCCCCAGAAAAGCCATGGCAAAACCCCTGTGGAGATTTTGCCAAGGAAACCCCAAGAACAAGTAATAACAACAATAATGACTATCATCATGGCGGACGTCGTCGTCGTCGTCGGCAGCAGGACCGGCCTGGGGCCAGTCCAAAGGCCTCAGGGGGCCGCATCCGGCCCCCAGGCCTTAGGTTGCCTACCCCTGGGCTAAAGGAACCAATGTACCTTCTTCCCCACCGCAAAGCAGAGGGACCTTCAAGGTGATGCCCAAATTGAAATATGGAAGTAGGCATCCTTCAGAGTGGCAAACCACTCACCCTCCGGCGTCAGGGGGAGGTCACCCTCCTGCTCTATGGTTCTGGGATATGGCTCACCTTCCTGGATAAGATAATGTCCTGGCAGACATCCTCAGCAGGACTTTGAATATGAGGCACAAGTGCCAGCCCAGAGCCTTCTGCCATTGGGCAAAGCAGCCCTGGATCTCTTCATGTGAAGGCAGTACTGCTCCCACACTTGCCAAGGGAGGCCAGAGGGAGATGCATTCCTGCGCCATTGGGGAGAAGGGTCCACTTCCCCACTTCTCTAATAATAATAATAATAATAATAATAATATCACCAAGCTCCATCAGGACAGGGCCAACTGTATCCTGGTCACAAAACACACAGTAAAAAAAATAATAATCCAGTTTGACACCGCTTTATCTGCCATGGCTCAATGCTATGGAATTATGGGAATGGTTACCCGTTGTGACACCAGTCCTGAGCAGGCCAAGGTCCAAAACACACTGCAGAAATAATCCAGTTTGAGACTGCTTTACCTGCCCTGGCCGAATGCTAGGGAATTCTGGGAACTGTCGTTTTGTGAGACATTTAGCCGCCTCTGTCAGAAAGAGCTCTGGTGCCACAATAAACGACAATTCCCAGGATTCTGTAACACTGAACCAGGGCAGTTAAAGCGGTTTCAAACTGGATTATTTCTGCAGTGTGCTTTGGAACTATGACTTTCAATCCCCTTCTCCAGTCACTCTTTTTAAAAAACGCAGTCCTTGGTTTAGCATAAAAACACACTGCAGGAATAATCCAGTTTGAGACCACTAACTGCCCCGGCTCAGTGCTAAGGAATCCTGGGAATTGTAGTTTATTGTGGCACCAGAGCTCTCTGACAGCAAGAAGGCTAAATGTCTCACAAAACTACAGTTCCCAGAATTCCCTAGCATTCGGCCAGGGCAGGTAAAGCAGTCTCAAACTGGATTATTTCTGCAGTGTGTTTTGGACCGTTATTGTCAAGCGTTAAAAAGTCTTTCAGCTTTCCAGGCCACTGCGATCCCAGTCCTTTTGCCTTGCACAGAACAATGTTCTCTTGCACAACTCAGCGCAGAGCCTCTGTGTGTCTCGCTTTCTCTCTGGCATAGATGAAGGCAGCTCTGCCGCTCATGCTGGCGGCGGGCGCCGTGGCTTAGTTGGTTAAAGCGCCTGTCTAGTAAACAGGAGATCCTGGGTTCGAATCCCAGCGGTGCCTTGTGAAAAAAGCTTGCATTTTCTACATGCCCTTTATTTTTATTTATTTATTTATTTTAAAAAAATGCAATCCATACTGTCTATTTGTCTCCCGTAGAAATGGCTTCTTTCTTTTTTTAAAAATTATTTATTTACATTTTCAAAGCAGATATACCTGTTCTTTCTCTTTTCTGTTCCACCAAAATTCTTCTTAGTGACTTCCTGATCATTTTCCATTTATGAAGCATTTCAAATTTTGCTTGTTTCACCTTAGTGAACACAACAAAAGTTTGTTTTTCACATTCAAGTCACATATCTCTCAGTTTGTTACCCTGTCATATTTTACAACTGAAATAACCTATCTATACAAAACAATTCTTTTATGATTTTCCTTGTTATTGTCAAATTTTCACCTAACTATGGTCCAAAACCCATTGCAGAAATAATCCAGTCTGAGACTGCTTTAACTGCCTTGGCTCAATGCTAGGGAATCCTGGGAATTGTGGGTTTTTGAGACATTTAGCCTTCTCTATCAGAGAGCTCTGGTGCCAGAATAAACTATAATAGGTGCCATAGGTTTGCCATCATAGACATATACAAACCAGACAGTCCAACAAGGGAGCATGGGGTGAAAGGGGGTGAAGGGAGCATGTAGGGGGGATCCTTCCATGGTTGTGCTTTGTCACTTGGTACACCAATGCACCGGTGCCCTGTACCAGTGGTGCATTGCACATGCGACTGTGTGGCCGATCAAAGGGCATACAATGGAATGGGTTCATGGGAGGTAGTTGGAGGTTGCAGGTGGTGTGTTTGTGCGACAGTGTGCATGCGGTGTGCATTTGTGGTGGACAAAAAAATAATAATGACACAGCGCAGCTTGACACCACACTGTATACGGACTGCCCATGGGTTTTCGGCCCGCTTTGGGAGCAGGCTGTGTGGGTAGCAGGGTTTCAATTTGCTTTTGGAAAACATAGGATCGAGCTGCTTTTTCCTGCCCATCTGCTGCGCCCCAAAGTCTAATTAGAGTTAAAAGAGCCAAGAAGAAATACAGTTGGTCCTCCACACAGAAGCATCACAAATACAGTTGGTCCTCCACACAGAAGCATCACAAATACAGTTGGTCCTCCACACAGAAGCTTCTCCACACAGTCTGTGGGCTGCACCAGGTAACACCCTGAAATCATAGAATCATAGAATCCTAGGACGTTATCACACATGGGCCAGTTTCGTTGTTAAAGAGATAATAAAGTGGAAATGAAGCATCCCGAAAAGAAAGCGAAAAAAGAGCTTAATTGCACAAAAGCTTTTCACACGTAATTACAGTAATAACGGAATTAAGTTAAAAGCGAAAAAAAGACGTTTTTAACTTTTATACACAAGTGAAAAGAACCCGTACATGTACTGGAAATGGGTGTGTTTTGTGACAAGACTCCTCCTTTTCCAGGGTGGGTCCTGCATTTCCCAGGAGGAAATGTCAGACTGTCCTACATTTGGGGTCATGTCCTCCTGCACAGGTCCTAACCCCCTTCCGTTGGGGTTAGGACCTCTCAAGAGAGCAGAGGAAGAGGAGGAGGAGGAGGAGGAGGAGGCTGGAAAGGCAAGGCAAGGGAGGGATTGAGATGGCTCAGCCTCCCTTTTCTCTCTCTCCTTTCCTGGCATTGGAGGCTGTCAGCTGCTGGGGAGATGAGCAAGGAGGGTAGGATCACAGGCAGAGCTGGCATGGAAGGAGGAGGAGGAGGAGGAGGAGGAGGAGGAGGAGGAGGAGGAGGAAGGAAGGGCTGGGTGTTCCCTGGGGAGAGCCAGAGCCTTGGATGATGCCCAGGAGAGGGGGAAACTGGAGGTAGCTCCCATGCCCACCCCCCATAAGCCTTTCCCCTTTGTAGGACCTGCAGGGCAGAACGTCATGGTGAGATGGATCTCCAAGTTGCTCCACAAGCACACCCCACACTTGCACCCACATCCACCCACAGCTGCTGCGAGGGAAGCCTTCTTTCCCCTCCTTTTCCCTCCATCCCAAATGCCAAACTTCTCCTCCGTCCCAAACTTCCCTCTCCTTGCCTTGCCTTGCCTTGCCTTCCCTGCATGGCAGGAGCCCAGGACTCTCTCTCCCTGGAGGCCCCTCCTCCTCCTCCTCTTGGCCCTCCTCCAGGTTTTAAAAGAGAATTGTCCGTGCGTATTTGCTTTTCACATTACAGTAAATGCAAAATTACTGTAATTCGCAAATGCATTTCCTCTAAACTCCCGAAATTAAAAAGATCTCGGATAATACCAGTTTCTGTCCAGTTTCTGTGTGACGTCGTGTGAAATTGTGAGGCGCAAATTCAGTTTTTGTTTGGGATTTGTGTGGATTAACCAACAGATTTCCCCCGTGTGATAACATCCATAGAGTTGGAAGAGACCACAGGGGCCATCCAGTCCAACCCCATTCTGCCATGCAGGAACTCACAATGAAAGCATCCCCAACAGATGGCCATCCAGCCTCTGTTTAAAGACCTCCAAAGAAGGAGACTCCACCACTCTCCAAGGGAGTGTGTTCCACTACCGAACAGCTCTCACTGTCAGGAAGTTCTTCCTAATGTTGAGGTGAAATTTCTTTTCCTGCAGCTTCCATCCATTGTTCCGGGTCCTGTTCTCTGGAGCAACAGAAAACAAACTAGCACCCTCCTCAATATGACATCCCTTCAAATATTTAAACAGGGCTATCATATCTCCTCTTAACCGTCCCTTCTCCAGGCTAAACATACCCAGTTCCCTAAGTCGTTCCTCATAGGGCATGGTTTCCAGACCCTTCACCATTTTAGTCGCCTTCCTCTGGACACACTTCAGTTTTTCAACATCCTGTGCTGTGAAATGTGCTTTCCAAACTTGCCTTTTGGCAGAAATGGGCTGTGGCGTTCACCTGCGCCCCTTTAAAATGCTGAAGAGATGGGGTGAGTGGGGTGAGGCTCAGTGGGAAGAAAAAGGAGAGACCCCAGTTGTTGTTGTTTTTAAATCAATTAAAAAATTTTTTTGAAGTTAATTTTTAAAAAATTGTTTATTCTTTTAAAATGTTCTTTAATAACACCAAATTTTTACTTTATCCACATGAAACTATGTACATGTAAATACATTTAGGCTATGTGTATGATATTGTAACATAAAGATATAATTTTAATTCTGCTAGTTGTTTATGTCACAACCATTACCATTAATATTCAGTGATATACCGTAATTACAATTTATGAGTAACATTAGTATAAAAACCATTACTAAGGATTCTGTATGGTATAGTATGGGAAGAGGTCAGAAGGGGGTGACACCATGAGTTACTGCACTGGGTGACACCAACCCTAGTGATAGCACTGCTTCTGTATCCATAGATTCAACTATCCATAGCTTGAAAATATTTTTAATATAAATTTTAAAGAGCAAACCTAGATTTTGCCATTACAGTTGACCTTCCACATCTGCAGTTTTGATTTTTGCAGATTTGGTTATTTGAGGTTTAGATTAATATGTGCTGTCTAAGAATCTCTAGGTCTTCCAGTACACAACTCTGCCAGAAGTTGAGCATAGAGTTGTGCTGGAGAACCTAGAAGTTCCTAGATAAAACATTTCTCTAGGCATTTGTAGGTCCTCTAGCATGATTCTATGATCAACTTCTGGAAGATATTGACCATAGAATCGCCTTGGAGGACCTGGTGATTCCTAGAGAGGTGTTCTCTTAGGTAAAAAGAATAGTGCTTTTTTTATTTGTGGCTTTTCCACATTCACAGGGGTCCTTCACCCCAATCCCAGCAAATGTGGAGGGACCACTGTATATATAAGGAACACATTTTTTGCTATGCCATTGTATATTTAATAGAATTTGAGCATCCACAGATTTTGATATCCCTGAGGTGTCCTGGAACCAAACCCCAGCAGATACCAAGGGCCCGCTATAGTAGAGTCCTCAGAATTGCCCATCAACACCTGGACACTAGACTGAAGAGGCATATAACCAGGTGGTCAAAGCAGTTTTCCCCCTCAACAAGATGTATTTATTAACAGTAGAGCCAGTATTTCTAAATTTCCATTTATACATATAAATTTGGACATGAATATTTTATGCAAATTTGTGACATCTTTGGGCAATGGTGTCATGCAGTCACTCTAAAAGTGATCACAAAAAATTAAGGCAACTTCAAAAGTATATAAGCATGGATGTTTGAAATGTGATCCTCTGGAGCAAGAGCAGAGATGCTGCAACAAACAAGTCTCTGTGTTTTGATCTGGAAAATGTTGAAAGGTATGGGCTTTTTTATATACAAAATTTAACAGGTACCAATGTTTCCTGAGATGCAAATTTAATAAACCAAAAGGAAGAAAGTTGTGAAAAAGTCTGCACATTTTACAAATCTCATGAATCCCACAAAATGAATTCAATAAAATAGGTTTAAACTGGGATGACCCAAAGTAAATAAAAATTCAGTGAATTATGGAAGAGAAGTATTAATGAAACTATGGAGTTAGACAAGCAATATGTGTCTGCATATGAAAAAGATCAGTCCTAAATTATTGCTGCATTGCCTAATACCTTTTGAATCACCCTCGGTTTTTTATTTTGCTTTCTTTTACTGTTTGTATTCAGGACTTTTTTCGACGGATATGCAGGTAAGTTAGAAAATACTAGCAGCAAACATACAAGTAGATATTTCTAGCAATGTTTTCAAGAATTATAAAATATCCACCAGAAAAAAAAACCTTTTCTATATTAAACATTTTTATTACATTGTCTCTTGGTTACAGTAATATTTTTAGAGAAGATTAACAGGAAATGTTTGAAGGGAAAGTAACTGTGGGCCTTTGCAGACTGCCAGAAATAGTGCAAATTGAGTCCACTTTAAGGGTTAGGGTTAGGGAATCATGGGAACTGTATTTTATTGTGACACCAGAGTTCTCTGACAGAGAAGGCTCAATGTCTCAGAAAAAAAACACCAATTCCCATGATTCCCTAGCACTAACCCTAACCCTAAAAGTGGACTCAATTTGCACTATTTCTGGCAGTCTGCAAAGGCCCTGTGTTGAGATGCTTTACTTGCCTACTTGGTAGTAATAAGAAAGATACCATCAGTGTGCCTCACCCTGAGTTATCCTAAATGCTCCAAGTGTTCCTATTTTTAACAATAAGACCACTTCATTACAGTATGTAATCTATGTGAGAAATGGTATGATTGTATGCACAAGTAATTCATGAAATGTAATAATCTCTCTGTGGGTGCATAAACACACACAATTTGTCAGCACATGGATGCATAGATATATATAGTTGGCCCTACCATGGAAGTGGATTGAGACAACTACCTTGGGCAGCAGTTACAGGGGAACAGCAATAGAGTCTCCTGGCTGATTTTCCTCTTAAACTCTCTCTATGCCAAAAAAGCTCTTCTCAGTTTCTTAAACTATCCTGCTACCTACTTTAGGTAGGGTACAGGACACAATCCCATTGCCATTGTTGAAATAAAATATAATTGCCAGTTTAGTCAGCTGATGTATTTGATTGTTTGGAAAAATGAGGCCATCTTGTCAATTTCAGACAGTAAAATGTCTTGGGTCAGTCTGGAGCAAAGCAGACATTTTATGTCGTCATGTTATTTGCCATCAAATCAGGTTCAATTTATGGAACCCTATGAATGAGACCACCATGCGCCCTAGTCATCCACCATCCAGGGGGGCATTCACACTATGAAAATAATCTGGGATGAAACCAGGTTATTTCCTTGGTGTTCACACTCACCCTGAATATACTCAGTGCACTTTGGGGTGGGCGGGGCTACCAAAACCTCCACTTAACTTGGGATATTCAATGCCGTTCCCTCCCCCCACCCAAGTTTTCCTGAAAGATCTGCATCTTCAGCAGCGTGAATACGCTACCAAATTGATTTGGATTGCTCTGTATCATTCAAGGGAATGGAGGTGGCTCCATTTTATCCCAAAACAATGGCATGTGTGAATAACACAAAGGTTAAAATGACTTGGAGAGATTGGGGAACCCAAAACGTAATGGGAACAACAATCCTGATATGCATCAGCATCTCCTCGGGACAAAAAACTGAGTGTGAATGCCCCCCAGGTCTTCCAAATCATGAGCCATGGATTCCTTGCTTGAATCAATCCACTTGCAGTGCCTTCCTCTTTTCCTACTGCCTTCCATTTCACTGAGCATTATTTTTTCCAGTGAGGTATGTTATCTCATGATATGTCCAAAGCAAAACAGTTTTTAGTCATGTTGGTTTCTAGTTAGAATTCAGGCTTGATTTGTTCTCGGCTCTGTTTGTCTTTAGGGCAGTCCATGGTATCCACAGAAGTCTCTTGCAGCAGCACGCTTGAAATGAGCTGATTCGCTTTCTATTGGCTTTCTTCACTTTCCAGCTTTCACAACCATATCTAGAAACTGGAAATATTATAGTATGAATGATTGTGAATTTTCATACTTGAAGATCTTATCTAGTTCATAATAAAACTGGCTGTTAGAATAATCTGATGAAACTTATGAGCAGTAAGTTCAGATGTGGCAAAAACAAAAGTATAGTTGTTCCTCCACATTTGTGGCTTTGACTATTGTGGCTTTGATTATTTGCGGATTTGATTAATACTCCCAGTGTGAAAAGTGAAAGCGATGTTAAAATGGGGTTAATCCAAATGGAAACTGCTTCTTTTTACTTTTGGAAAAACCCGAAAGTAAAAAGAAGCAGTCAATGATGGGTTTCCGTTCGGATTAACCCCATTTTAGCCCCATTTTAACAGCGACGTCGTCTGAAAAAACATCCGCTTTTGTGGTTT
This sequence comes from Phrynosoma blainvillii, assembly GCA_026167975.1. Classification (NCBI taxonomy): domain Eukaryota; kingdom Metazoa; phylum Chordata; class Lepidosauria; order Squamata; family Phrynosomatidae; genus Phrynosoma; species Phrynosoma blainvillii. Next base: position 15,325,396 of record JANUYF010000007.1, on the reverse strand, counting down.
TTTTCTACTTTAAACCCCCGTTTCTGCACGGGATTTCCCTTGTGTGATAAACTCCTTAGTGCACAAATCCTGTGCAGAAAATGGATTTAAATTCTAGGAATGTCCTGCAAAAGCGGGATCATTTTCAGACACATCGGGGGCACTGAGCATTAATCCATTAACTTGCACAGAAAGTGGACAAAATCGGCCACTTTTTACTTTCGGGATTTTCTGAAATGTTTGCAACATTAGAGGAATGGGAAAATTCATGGAAGAAGACACAAAGGTTTACTAATGGCCTTTGCAGACTGCTAGAAATAGTGCAAACTGAGTACACTTTAACTGACCTGGCTCAGTGCTCGGGAATCATGGGAATTGTATTTTTTTCTGAGACATTGAGTCTTTTCTGTCAAAGAGCTCTGGTGCCACAATAAACTACAGTTCCCATGATTCCCTAGCACTGAGTCAGGGCAGTTAAAGTGGATTCAATTTGCACTATTTCTGGCAGTCTGCAAAGGCCCTAAATTGCAAGACTGCAAAGAAAACTACTTAAAGATATTTCACAGATGGTATTTTACTCCAGTTAAATTAAACAAAATGTATACGGACACTGACCCAAAATGTTGGAAATGTAACAAAACACAAGGATTTTTTCCCCCATTTATGGTGGAGCTGCCCCATAATAAAGAAATATTGGAAAGAAATTGTACATTCAGCAATGTCATAAATAATAGGGAAATGTATCCCTATGAGATCAGAATTATTTTTGATTAACATAATAACCTCAGCATTAGAAAAACCAGATGAAAATAAATACTGGAAGTTAATTCTATATATGGTTACAGCCGCACGCATTCTTCTTCCTAAATACTGGAAAGGAAAAGAAACTCCTTCAATTGAAGAATGGTCAATAAAACTGATAGATATGTTCAAATTAGATAAACTTACTTGTAGTTTAAACAACAATTCTTTAACTGAAGTAGAAAAAGAGTGGTTACTGGTGATAAAATATTGGTAAAAGAATTGGCAAGGCTTGATTATACAGTGTCTATCAATGAAAGGGGAAATTACACTAAATGTAATATGACTTTAAACTCAGAAAAACACTTGTTTTTTTAATCTCTGTATATACTGACATTCCTCTTCGATGTTGTCAATCTGTTAGACAAAGTGCATTTTTCTGAATTTTGGTATATGTGTGTGGCACTCCACATGACACCAGATGTACCCTGCAGTTGACCCCAAGTGCCATCTGGGCGATGAGAGGCAGGTCATACCAAGGTCACTTGGAAATCCTACAGAAACCATCTCAAGGACAGGTAGGTAGTGTGGGAGTTGCAAATGGACCATCATCACCTCCATAATCAGAGGAATGGGCGATAATGGCCTAGATGTCTCACCTGATGGGCCAGCTAACAATTTAATCCTTTTCCTATTCACCTTGAATATTGCCAGACTGGATTATCTCACCCATACAATCTCACACCTTTGCCCTGCAGCTAGTTTCAGCCCTTAAGAACCCCTGGATTTCCCCCCCTCAGTGTGTTGATTTGGAGTTCATGGGGACACTACGTCACTGTGATCTCTAGTCTAGTTACCGGTACTTCCGTTCAAACCAACACTCTCAGAAAGGCTGTGTCTGATGTCACTTCACCCAATTGGAAGACTCATCTGTAGTAAATATCGCCCATAGTTTTGCCTCAAGATCTTTTCCAAGCTAACCCCTGATTTCCTGAGTCTTGAATGAATGAGTGTACAAGTGTGAATTACTGTGTGATTTTCCCTTTAATAAAATAATACTTTAATTGGAGAATTCTGTCTCTGCATTCTTAGATCCACTGTTGTCTTGGTATACAAGTGGGAGACGGTCTAGCAGGGTCTTTGTAGCCGACCCCCTCTCAGATTGAGCTAAATAAAATTCCCCACACTAGACTTTTGGCTACAAATCTAAACAATGAGGAAACTTAAATAGTTAAAGAATTCCCATATCTAGGATCTAACATTGACCAGAATGGAGACTGCAGTCAAGAAACAAGAAGACGACTAGGAATGAGAAGGGCAGCTATGAAAGAACTGGAAAAGATACTGAAGAGCAAAGACATACAACTGAGCACTAAACTCAGAATCGCAGGCCATTGTATTCCCAATTACCATGTATGGATGTGACAGCTGGACAGTGAAGGAAGCAGACAGAAAGAAAATCAACTCATTTGAAATGTGGTGCTGGAGAAGAGTACTTAGGATATCATGAGCAGCCAAGAAGACATACAAATGGGTTCTTGAACAAATCAGACCAGGGCTCTCCTTGGAAGCAAAAATGATCAAGTTGAGACTATCGTACTTTGGACACATAATGAGAAGGCATGGATCACTAGAAAAAACAATGATGCTAGAAAAGGTAGAGCAGGGGTAGGCAACCTAAGGCCCGGGGGCCGGATGCGCCCCCCCGAGGCCTTTGGACCGGCCCTAGGCCGGTCCTGCCGCCGTCACCGCCGCCCGCCATGATGATATTGATTACTGTTGTTATTACTTGTTCTTGCGGTTTTCTTGGCAAAATCTCCACAGGGGTTTTGCCATAGCTTTTCTGGGGCTGAGAGAGTGTGCATGCATATTTTTTTTTAAATTTTTTTATATTTATTTATTTATTTATTTTTGGTGCTTTGGCCCCCAATTGTCTGAGGGACAGCAACCCGGCCCCCAGCTCAAAAAGGTTGCCTACCCCTGAGGTAGAGGGTAGAAGAAAGAGAGGAAGACCACAAACCAGATGGATAGACTTGATCAGGTCGGTTACGGAGAAGGGCTTGCAGGATCTGGGCAAGGCAGTGGAAGATAGGGATTCTTTGAGATGTCTCATCCACAGGGTCACCATGAGTCAGAACTGTCTTGAGGCCAGCTAACAACAACAACAACAACAACAACAATATACTGATAAACAGAACCGCTTGGGAATAATCAACAATTTTTAGAATGGCTGTTATAGGATGACACACATACTAACCAAAGGTAGAAAGCATTATAAGTTAATGGCCAGGAGGAATTACTAGGATTACCTATAACTTGTGAAGAATTACATTTATTATATCATGTTACATCTTTGTAAAACAATAATGCCTATTAAGCATGCATATATTATGATATTCAATTTTAATTTATGTATTTAATTTATTATTAATAAAAAAACAATTTGAAAATAATAATAAAAAAGCCGTGCATGCATAATTGCATGACTTCGACATCACTAGCAGGGATGAAGTTTTGCAACGACAAGCTCACAAGCTCACAAGATCACACAACGATGATGCATCCAAGTGATCGCATTAGTTGCTGGATGTGGTATTATCGCGTAATTATGCTCATTCACAGGTTCTACCTGTGAATGAAAAGTGGTGGTTTTAATGCAGGATAACAGTGGTTTGCACACTACGTCATACGCTCAGGACTGGTGCCAGTGGCATCACAAGGGGTGTTTGGACTGTACCAGGTGACACACTAAAGCGGGGGAGTGACCCCATTGCTCCTCAAACACCTAACTTTTGGCAGAATTGTCTGTGGCATTCATCTGCTGCCCTTTAAAATACTTTAAGAGATGGTGGGAGTGGGGTGAAGCTCAGTGCAGGAAAAAGGAGAGGTCCCAGAAGAAATTTTTAAAAATGTTCTTTACAAACATCACATTTCAACCAAAACTTCACTGTGTGTATGCAAATATATTTGGGTTGTATGTATGATATTGTAATTTGAAGGGACAGGATGGCATCCTGTGGAACACCACATTTAAGCTCAGTTTTTGAGGAGTAGTTGTCCCCGAGTGACACCCTCTGGAACCTACCCGAGAGAAAGGAACGGAAGCACTGAAGTACAGTGCCTCCCATTCCTAACTCTCTCAGGTGTTGCAAGAGGATGTCATGGTCTATTGTATCAAAAGCCGCTGAGAGGTCCAAAAGCACCAAATGGGTCACACTTCCCCTGTCGATGCTAAGGCTCAGGTCATCTACCAGAGCGACCATAGCAATTTCCACCCCATATCCAGGACTGAAGCTGGTTTGAAATGGATTTAGAAAATCGGTTTCATCCAAGATCACTTGAAGTTGAAAGGTGACAGCTCGCTCAATCACCTTGCTCGGAAATGGTAAATGAGCGACCAGTCTATAATTTTTCAGGTCCAGGAGGTCCAGGGAAGGTTTCTTTAGGAGCTGTCTAACAACTGCCTCCTTTAAGCTTTATGGAACAGTTCCTTCCCTAAGGGATGCATTGATGACCCTTTTAAGAAAAATCATCAAGGCATCGCCCCCCCCTGGACGACCAGCCAAGATGAGCAGGGATCAAGGGAGCACATTGTCTTCTTCACTTTTCCAAGGATCTTGTTCACGTCATCGGTACTTGTTCACGTCATCGATCCAGTCTAATCTCAAAAACGGGTTTACTGGACACCTCATCAGTCACTTCTGCTGTAATCCCGGCATCCAAGTAGGCTCTTACCTGATTTTATCTGTGAAATAGTTGTTAAAAATGTCACAACAGGCTGTTGTTGGGTTAAGTAAAGGATTTTGCACAGGGGGAGCCTGTGTTAGCTCCCTTACCACCCTAAACAGTTCTGTTGGATGGGATTCCGCAGACGCAATACATGCAGCCGAGAAAGATTTCTGCACTGCACGTATTGCCTCTCGATAGGAACAAAGAAAATTCCTATGACAAGTCTTGTCAGATAAGAGTCAAGTTTTCCGCCAGGTGTGCTCTAGTCATTGTCCAACCCGCTTCATATTCCTGAGTTCATCTGTGAACCAAGGTTGGTGATTTGTAATGGATTGGAAAAGACGCTTGGGAACGATCGTGTCGATAGCCCTGGTAAGACTGGTGTTCCAAGTATTCACCAGGACTTTGACAGAATCGCCGGCTTTGCCAACCAAAGAACCTTCCAAGGCTTTCTGGAATCCAGTTGGCTCCATTAGCCTCTGAGGGTGGACCATTCTAATAGGTCCTCCACCCCTGGTGGGGTGGACTGTGGTTCTTAGTCCAATCTTGACCAGGAAATGATCCGTCCATGACAGTGTTGTGGTATTTATTACCTCCGCCCATGGATATGCCTGTTCCATACTAAAGACCGTGTCGAGGGTGTAACCCACAGGATGTGTTGGCCCAGAAACCAATTGGGATAGGCCCATGTCTGTCATGGAATCCATGAACTCCTGAGATGCACCTGTCAAACTGCTCTCGAGTGGGATGTTGAAGTCGCCCAGGACTAAAAGTAAGGGCGGTTCGACATTGGAACACACTCCCTCGGAGAGTAGTGGAGTCTCCTTCCTTGGAGGTCTTTAAGCAGAGGCTGGATGGCCATCTGTCGGGGATGCTTTGATTGGGAGTTCCTGCATGGCAGGGGGTTGGACTGGATGGCCCTTGTGGTCTCTTCCAACTCTATGATTCTATGATTCTAAAAGTCTGGGCGACTCCAGCAGCAACTCTGAGACCAGCTGCGTCAGCTCAGATAGAGAGTCTGTTAAGCAACGGGGTGGATGGTATACCAACAGAATTCCTATACTATCCCTAGTTTTCACCCTCAGGTACATACACTCAAAGCGGTCCATTTTCCGGATAGGTATCCTAGTCAAGGTGAGGTTATCTTTATGAACCAGAGCCACTCTGCCCCCCCCCCCCCCACTTTCCCTTACCTGCTCAAGAACAGAATACCCGGCTGGGAGAGCTTGATTCCAAGTGATGGCACTATCCTCTCCCATCCAGGTTTCTGTAAGACAAGCCAAGTCGGCTTCCTCATCCACAAGAAGGTTGTGGATGATATGAGTTTTATTTTTTACCAACCTGGCATTTCAGAGGAGCAAGGTAAGGTTCTGTGGCAAGGTTGGTAAGCTCTCCAACTCACTTCGGGTAACAGAGTGAACTGACATTGAACCCACCTTCTTCTGTAACAGGAACCCACCTTCTTCTTCTTTAAAGCCCCAAATGGCTTGGGCCCAACTTATCTTCGGGACTGCCTCCTCCCATACAATCCTCCGCACGCACTCCGGTCCTCTGGGAGGGATTTGCTACAGCCATTAAAATCTAGGCTGTCTGCTACCTCCCAGAGGGCATTCTCAGTAATTGCCCCCAGACTATGGAATGACCTGCCGGATGAGATCCGTCAGATTACGACCTTAAACAGTTTTAAAAAGGCTGTGATAACCACACTGTCTCTTTTCCTCTGTTTTATTAGCCTAGCATAGTGGTTTGGTTTGGGTCCAAACAAACCATAGTGGTTTGGTTTGGGTCCAAGACAAAGGCAACCCCTCCTTGGAACCAGTTCTGCCAAGCTATGATAGGTTTGCCCAGGGGTCCTCACTATTCAGAAGAAACTGTTCAGAAGGGATTTGCCTTTGCCATCTTCTGGGGCTGAGAGAGTGTGACTTGCCCAAAGTAATCCCAGCGGGTTTCCATAGCTGAGCAAGGAAAGGCAGAGTGACCAGAGGGCCTCCTTTTCTAGGATGCGTCCTACATTTTCTGTCTCCTGTTCAGGAGGGAGAGGGATTTCCAAAATGACTTCCATTTGGGGCATGTGCATCTATGAGTGGTTTTTTTGTTTTTGTTTTTTAAAAAAGCTTTTGTTTTGTTGTGACCTACATTTTTTCTTGCAGTTTTGGTACTTTGCTGTATTTCAGTTAATACATTTTTTTAAATTGGATGATGAGATGAATATATATATATATATATATATATGGAAAATAAGGAACTGGTTCCAAGGAGGGGTTGCCTTTGTCTTCCTCTGAGGCTGAGAGAGTGTGACTTGCCCAAGGCCACCTGGTAGATTTCCATGGCCAAGCAGGGATTCTAACTCGGGTCTCCTATGTCTGAGACCCAACCACTATACAAGGCTAATAAAACAGAGGAAAAGAGACAGTGTGGTTATCGATATATATATATATATATATATGTTCCAAAATGGCGGCCGGAGTCATGTGCAAGCGGCCTTTCTCTTTGTCACCCGCAAAACCTAGCCCCCCAGTCGCGGAGTAGGACGGGAAGAGAAAGGGAGGGGTGTGCACGCGCATGCGTGCGCCTCCGGCCGCCATTTTTTTTTTTTTTTTTACTTCAGCCCTACAATGAGCTGGGGGACGGCGAACCGGCCCCCAGCTCAAAAAGTTTGAGGACCCCTGGTCTTAGCTTTGTTAAACCTAGGTGTGATGCATTTGGTTTTGAGACTATCAAGGAAGGGAGGGTAGAGAAAAGGATGCAGTCAAATCTGATCACTGCCCCATTGAGTGTGAGACTCAAGGAAAATAAGCACTATTATGTGTCTTTTCCAGTATAATGGTTTTTCCTTTTTGGGAACTCTCAAACCTGTCTGGTAGGGAATTTTCCAGTTGTCCTGGGCAGGTCTCTCAGTGCCTACATGACTTGCCATCTAGGGGATTATGGCTGACATCCCTCAGAGGTCAGTCTGGGGTCATAGAGGGAACACCACATGTGTCCAAAATTTTATGAAAAATGACATATGGTAACACCTGGCTGGGTGCTAGGAAATTTTGGGAACTGTAGTTTATTGTGAGGGATGTAGTGGCTCAAGTGGTTAAGACACTAACTCTGTTGATTGCAACATCGGCAGGTTGGCAGTTTGAGGCCCAGGTGCTGCGTGATAGGGTGAGCTCCTGTCACTAGTCCCAGCTTCTGCCAATCTAGCAGTTTGAAAGCATGAAAATGCAAGTAGATAAATAGGTACCACTTTGGTGGGAAGGTAAACAGCGTTTGGTGCAATCGTGCTGGCCCCATGATCACAGAGTAGTCTCTGACAACCCTGGCTCTTCAGCTTAGTAACAGAGATGAGCACTGACATGACTCGACAACAGACTTTATCACACGGGGGAATCCTGTGCAGAAATGGGGTTTTAAATAGAACCCCACCCCCCGCAAAAGTGGGTAGATTTTCAGATGACATCGCTGTTAAAGTGTATTTAACCCAAACAGAAAGTGAAAAGCCCTTTCTGTTTACTTTCGGAAAATCCTGAAATTAAAAAGGAGCAGCTTTTGACTACTTTCTGTTCGGGTTAACCACACTTTAACTTTTGTGGGGTTTTCCCACCTTTTAAATCTCATTTCCGCACAGGATTTCCCCCATGTGATAAGATCCAACCTTGTCAACGGGGATACCTTTACCTTTGTTGTTAACTGCCCTCAAGTTGATCTCAACCCATGGCAACCCTCTGGATGAGCCATCTCCAAGAAGACCCTCTGTCCTCCCCTGCTTTCCTTAATTCCTGAAAACCCTTCATTAAGACCCTGATCTCCTTAATAACAGACTCCATCCATCTAGCATGTGGCCTTCCTCTCTTCCTTCTTCCCTCCACCTTTCCCAGCATTATAGTTTTTTCCCCAAAGTGTCCTCCCTTCTCATGATGTGTCCAAAGACAGCTTCAGTTTGGTCATCTTGGCTTCTTCCAGGGAGGTTTCCGGTTTGATCTGCTCTAGGACCAATTTGTTTGTCCTTTTGGATGTCCATGGGACCCTCAGCACTCTTCTGCAACACCATATTCTCTCAAAGGCATTGATGTTCTTCCTATCGTTTACTGTGGCCCTAGAGCTCTCTGAGAGAGAAGGAAGTCTCACAGAACTACAGTGCCCAGCATTCCCTAGCCTTGAGCCAGGGCAGTTAAAGCGGCCTTAAAAGGGATTATTTCTGCAGTGTGTTTCGGAGCCGAGTGTGTCATATCAGGGCGGACGTGAGGGAGCAGGAGAAGGCCGGCCCAGGCCCAAGCCCTCCTCCGCCTTCCCCTCAGCGCCTTCGCCTCACGCGGGGCTGGGCCTCAGATGCAAGCCGAGGCAGCCAAAGGGAGGCCGGCGGCCATGGCGAAAGGATGCGGTGCACTGCTGCTCCTGGTGGTGGTGGTCCCGAAGCCGCCGACGCCGGTTTGGACGAGCTCCGGCGTCTCCTTCCCGGCGGCGTCGGCACTGTTGTCGTTGTTGATGCTGCTGCTGTGAGGGAAGGCACGGCGGGCGAAGGCTCCCGGGAGCGCCATGGAGGCGTCGGCGGAGCTGCTGGGGCCGCTGGCTGCCCTCTGCCTGGGTGAGAAAGAGGAAAGAAGGCGGTGTCATTGGCCTCCTCAGGATTGTCGTGGTTGGGATTAATACCGAGGGAGGGATGCTCCGAAGGGGGAAATGCCCGGTCTCAGAGCCCTCGGGGAAATGGGATGCGAGGCGGCTGAGGGCTGGCGGGGAAGAGTCGTTTTCCAAGTGGAGAGGGCTGCTGAGGGATCCCTGGGTTTCTGTCTCTCCCTTTCTCGGGGTGCATCTGCACTGGAGGAATAACCCGGTTCGACACCACTTTAACTGCCACGGCTCTATCCTTCAGATTTGTAGTTCCGGGAGGCCTCCCCCCCCCACCCCCGGGGGCAGAGAAGGAGAAAGGCCTGGTGAAACTACAAACTCCTAGATTTCTAGAGGAGGGAGCTGCAGCACTGTGGTGTCAAACTGTATGATTTCTACAAGCTGCAGAAACAATCCGGTTTGGCACCACTTTGGTCCAAAGCACGTTGCAGAAATAATCCAGTTTGAGACCGCTTTAAATGCCCTGGTTCAGTGCTACAGAATCCTGGGAATTGTAGTTTATTGTGGTACCAGAGCTCTTTCTGACAGAGGAGGTTCAATGTCTCACAAAACTACAGTTCCCAGAATTCCCTAGCATTCAGCCAGGGCAGTTAAAGTGGTCTCAAACTGGATTATTTCTGCAGTGTGTTTTGAACCTCAGTCTCACTCACTAACTGCAGACACTGTAATCCACTCCTGCCAGTTGCCTATTAGGCACAAAACATCTGGACTTAGAGGGAGCAGTGGTTCTAGCCCACATTGGAGGAGAAGCTAAGCCAGCAACAACCCACATGGCATGTGGGTGAGATGGATATCCTGAGGGCACCCACAAGAGGACCATGGGCCATCAAAGAGGAAGGACCATGTTGTAGCAGGTAGTCACCGACACACAAACCAGGCACATGGGAAGTGATCCTCACACATAGATGGTCTCCAGAAGACTCCAAATGGGGAGAAACCTGTGGAGCATCTGCATGGATTTTCTAATGTGGCTGTGACATGCAAAGAGAAGGATGCGCAGTGGTAAAAATGCCAAATCCTGGTACTACAGTCACTCACAGCTACAAGGTTGTGAGTTCGATCCTGAAGGGCTCCAAGGTCTACTCAGCTTTCCATCCAATCGTAGGTTAGTAAAATGAGTCCCCAGCTTGTTGGGGACAATTGGCTTATACATCGTAAACCACTGAGAGCAGGGGTAGGCAACCTTTTTGAGCCGGGGGCCAGGTTGCTGTCCCTCAGACAATTGGGGGGCCGAAGCACCATAAATAAATAAATAAAAAATAAAAATAAGAAATTAAAATAAAAAATAAAAAAATATGCATGAAACACTCTCTCAGCCCCAGAAAAGCCATGGCAAAACCCCTGTGGAGATTTTGCCAAGAAAACCCCAAGAACAAGTAATAACAACAATAATCAATATCATCATGGCGGGCGGCGGCGGCGGTGGCAGTGGCGGTGGCGGCAGGACTGACCTGGGGCCGGTCCAAAGGCCTCGGGGGGGGGCGCATCCGGGCCTCAGGTTGCCTACCCCTGACTTAGAGAGTGCTTAGTTCACTGATAAGTGGTATAAAAATGTACTTGCTATTGCTGTTGCTGTAAGGCCTGTGCCAAGTGCCCAGGAGGTGGGGGAGCACCTGGTGTGCATGGCCACAGCCCTGATGCATGTGTTTTCTTCATGTGAGGGCACTGCTGCAGAATGGAATGACATCAGCTCTGGTTGCTCAAGGGAATGCATAGGGGTCTTCCCCCGTCCCCCGCCTCTTCACCTGGGTTAGGCTGTGCACGGAAAGGACCGAGGCTTTTTTGTTGCTTTAACAGTCTGTGTTTATGTTATAACTGCAATCCTCGATTCTTTTAAGGATCACTTCTGTCTTCCCAGCCTCCAGGCAGAGCTTTTATAGATTTATGGGGGTTGCAGACTGCCAGAAATAGTGCAAATTGAGTCCACTTTTAGGGTTAGGGAATCATGAGAACTGTATTTTATTGTGGCACCAAAGCTCTCTGACAGAGAAGGCTCAATGTCCCAGAAAGAAAACAATTCCCATGACTCCCTAGCACTAACCCTAACCCTAAAAGTGGATTCAATTTGTACTATTTCTGGCAGTCTGCAACCCCCCTTAGTAGACTAGTTGAAAAGTGAAAGCAGCCTAAAAGCAGACCAACTGAATGACAACAGAGACAACACCTGATTGCAAAATGTAGGCTGGTTACTCACCTTACCTTTCTTCTCCTGGGTCCAAAACACACTGCAGAAATAATCCAGTTGAGACTGCTTTAGCTGCCCTGGCACAATATGGGAACTGTAATTTTGTGAGACACTGAGCCTTCTCTGTCAGAGAGCTCTGGTGCCACAATAAACTACAATTCCCTGGATTCCCTAGTAGTGAGCTAGGGCAGTTAAAGCGGTCTCAAACTGGATTATTTCTGAAGTGTGTTTTGGATCCTGTATGATTTTTGTAACATCTTTTGTCAGACAAAGAAACTAATGGAGCTTCAAAAGCTTGCATTTTGTGCATTTTGCGGATTTCAGATTTTGTTTCATAGAATCATAGAATCATAGAATTATAGAGTTGGAAGAGACCACAAGGGCATTTGCTACATGGCCCACATAGCTACCCCAGAATGTTTCCAGGCTAACATTTGAGATTCACTTCCATTTTACAAACAAGTCAGTGTATTTTGTTGTAAGAGCTTTCTTAAATTATTGCTGCACCTGGAAAGGACTAAAAAGATGATTATCAGTTTTATTAATCTTTTGCATAAACATCAAGCTCTGTACTAATAACATATGCTGAAAGTATTTTTTTTCACAAAGATATATGAAAATAGAAATACCGTACAGTCATATATCAGAATGGAAATACAGTGGTCCCTCCACATTCGCTGGGGTTAGGGGTCAAGGACCCCCATGAATGTGGAAAAACTGGAAATTAAAAAACAACAACACGGTTCTTTTAACCTGAGAGAACACTTATCTAGGAATTGGTAGGTCCTCCAGTGCAATTCTGTGGTCAGTATCTGCCAGACATGATCAAATAGTCATGCTGGAGGACCTACAAATGCCTAGAGAAGTGTTTTTCTAGGAACTTCTAGGTTCTACAGCACAACTCTATGGTCAACTTCTGGCAGAGCTGCCTAGAGATTCCAAGAGAGAACATATTAATCAAAATAGCAAATAATCAAATCCACAAAAGTCAAAGCCACAGCTGTGCAGGGTCAACTGTAGTGTTCATCTTAGCAGGAGAAGGGATTGTTTTTAAAAAGCTATCATGTAACTTAAGCTGTTGACGTTTGAGTAGATGTGTCCAATTGTTCTGTTGTAAATATATGTAAGACAACTTGAAGATGTAGTTTCTGTCTTTGGATAGAAAAATCTAGCAATCTTGGCCAGAAAGTCAGGGTTTTTGACATGGAAGAGAATGCCAGAAATCTAAAAACAATCTTTTAATTTTTCATGACTTTTCTTGTTCCCCTGGCTTCCTTAATCTCTCTCTTAAACTTTGAATGTTGGTGGGCACACCTTGTCACACACATAATAATTTGACAAGGTACAGTTTTGTCCTTTGCTGCTTTGTTAAGAGAAGTCATTATGCTTGTAGAAGTTGAACTTACAGTTTTGCTTAGATGAGGCTCTGAATGTTTAATGCAATTTAGATTGTTACATCCTTATGTTATATTCCATGGTTTCAGTGATGTACTCATCATGCACATGAGATGGAATAGATGGCATTTAGCCAGTGCTCTCATCTGGCTGATAGTAGTATAGTACCTGTGCTGTGTTGCCAGAATGAAAAATTCTGTTGTTGTTGTTTTGCTGCTTTCTTTGCTGTATTACACCTCTAATTTTCCTTCTTGCCCAACAGCATTCTCTCTCATTTCATTTTCACAGCAGAGTTTAAGTAATGGAATGAAAATGCAATAGAGGTAGCATTATGTGTTGCTGTTTTTGTTTTGTTGTTGTTCTTAACAACACACTTGTTTTTAGAAAAGGCTTTCATGTAACTAGTAGCATCGTCCTAATGTTTCTTTCTTCTGTTCTCCAAGGTAAAGATACATTAGGATGGAAGACATCAATGGAACACTCTTGTGTAATTAGTATACACCTATCATTTTGAGCCTCCCTTCTGTTGAAGTATGAATAAATGCCTCCCATGTGCAACTCTGACAGATATGTGGTGGGTAGAGAGAGACTGGAAAAGTTGAAACAAAGAGCTGTTATTTGAATGGTTATGCTCCTTATGTAAAAGACATTTGGGAAAGAACCTGGCACTTTATGCCTAAGATATGTTGGTAGTTTAGTAACTACAGCATTAAACCAGTGGCTTTTGCAAGAAGCTGGAGATTATTCTCCTATTATAAATGGGAAAATTTATAATATTTGGTATTCTGTAGATAAAACCCCCCACAACACCCCCAAACCCAGGACAATTCTCCCATACCCCACTCCATCCCACCCTTGTCTGCCCCATCACCAAATTTATTCTTCCTTCCAACAAAAATCTTGGAAGGTCTATGAATATAAAAGTAATTATGTAAATAATAATAATAATAATAATAATTAATAAAAATAAAGCTACAATAAAATACTGTTATGTGGAGGGCCATGACATGGGATGTTTTAACAAAGTACTAGCAGAATTCTCTGAGCTGCTTGTCCTTAGATTAAGGAGTGTGAACATCCCCGTTCTAATGTTAGATCAAGATTTTCCATAACTACAGTTACATTACAGATGCTTACAATTCTAATTGTAATTCTAATGCTTACAAAAAGAAAAGTCTCCTTTTGATACACCTTTGGAATTGCTGTCTTTGGGAAATAAGTCTTCTTGTATTAAAATTGAACGTTGTGATTGCATCATAACATTCTGCTAATCTGTAGTAATGACATAAGTTTAATTATAATGATGAAGAGGTGACATTCTGACTGCACCTAAACTTGGAGATCCTAGCAAGACATCTTAGGTTAACAGGCAGTAGAACTTTGTCACAGCTAATCCCCTTGATGTGTATTTCAGTTATTCTAGATGTTTGCCTTTTCTTTTCCCCACCTTAACATTTGAAGCATTTGAAAACAATGGACACTTTGGTGATGTCCAAGCTAGCTTGAAATTACTTTTAAAAATGATTATCATGAGCTTGCAAACCATAGTTTGCACACAGATCTTGTTTTTTACTAACCATAGGATAAGCAGGGGTAGGCAACCTTTTCCCTTTAAGGGCCGAGGGACTTCAGCTGCCAGAATCCCAGGAGCTATTGGCCAACATGGGACTATTGGCCAACATGGCTGAGGCTTCTGGGAGCTGAAGTCCCTCGGCCCTTAAAGGGGAAAGGTTGCCTGCCTCTGGGTTAGAGCACCATTTTGATGTCACAATCAAACCACAGTTAGAACACACTTGGAAAGATTGTACAGTGGTCCCTCCACATTTGCTGGGGTGACGGGTGAAGGACCCTCGTGAATGTGGAAAACCCGCAAATAGAAAAACACTACTTTTTTTTGCCTGAGAAAACACCTCTCTAGAAATGTCAGGGTCCTCCAGTGCAACTCTATTGCCAACATTTGCAAAAGGCTGATCATATGCTGGAGGACTTACAAATGCCTAGAGAAGAGTTTTCTCTAGGAACCTCTAGGTTCTCCAGTACAACTCTATGGTCAACTGCCAGCAGAATTGCACTGGAGGACTTAAGAGATTCCTAGAGAGAATATATTAATCAAAACCACAAATAATCAAATCTGCAAAAGTCAAAGCCGCAAATGTGGAGGGCCAACTGTAGATGATCTGCACACAAAAAGGGGAAAGCAGGTGAACATATGGCTCATTTGTGATCCTCCATAACATGCTTTGGAGGATCAGAATGTGATATTTGAACTGGATTTATACTGTTTTCTGATTTGCATCCCTTGTACAGTTTTAGTCATCATACTGTATCTTATCATCTCAGCTTATTAAGTCTTGTCTAAAACTGGAGGGTATTTCTTCATGCTATTTGGCCCTCTGTTTATCTTTTTTCCTCTAGTTTATATCCATTTGTGTAACATATACCTGTCAGCTATGGGTAAGACTATGTACATCACATAAAGTCAAATCCAGTCCATGAAATCTTGTGCCACAATATATCTGTTAGGGTTCATGGATCCAGTCTCACTTACACTGTTCAAATAAATGAGACAAGTTGGCGATACCATTAGTTGCAGTGGGTTGCATCTAATCATTACGAGAGTTTCAATAAGTTTAGGTTTTTTTTTTATCTTTGTATGGTTTTAATATCTCCTTGGGAGCCCTTGTTGGCTGGGAGGCAATACAAAAATACTCTAAATAAATAAACAAATAATAAATTAGAAGAGAAGGACTGACCTGCTTTGATGTGACATGACCATTTGTGAAAGAGGTGGATATTTCATAGTATCATGCAGGTAGTTAGGTTTATTGTTATAATGCCACCACATAGAAATTGTGAAATGAATGAAATAATTACTCAGCACCAGCATGTGCTTTAACTTTATAATAAAACACTAATATTCCAATGGCTGTTAATTTTTAAAGGTACTGCATTTTCTCTAGGTGTCTGGAAAACATAAGAAGCAATTTCTCTGCTTCATCCCTCCATCTTTCTGTCATTGATGTCCATTATAATTCTGTCAGTCCTTCAAATTTATGTGTGGTGGTGAAGCTAGGCATTGGCTTCGTTTTTTTAAGGGTCCAAATACTCTTGAGTTGGTATTACAGAGTGATTACTTACATAAAATGGATTAGCATCTGCCAGAGTTTGATCATAGACTCATGCTGGCAGATTTATAGATGCCTAGAGAAGTATTTTCTGTAGGAACTTCTAGGTTCTTCAGAACAACTCTGTGATCAACTTCTGGCAGAGTTGTGCTGGAGGACTTAGAGATTCCTAGCGAGAACATATTAATCAAAACCACAAATAATCAAATCTGCAAAAGTCAAAGCTTCAAATGTGGAGACCAACTGTAGTTTGCTTAAGCAGCTTTTGTTTTCACAGATGACAACTGCTGAATATTGAATATTGAATTGTAAACTCAGCTATGTTCCTAAGGAAATATGAAGCAAATTAAGAGTATAACAGAGTTACAACATAAATTTGGTGCCTGCCAGGAAAACATACATTTTTCACGTGTATTTCCAAGTGTATTTCAAGTATTAATACTTGTTTACTGCAACAAAACTACTGTTGATGCCTCCACTATAATCTATAAAAATATTTCACTTTTTGTTTTCAAAACAGTGAATCTCTTCTTGTCTGGGAAAATTGAAAGTGCTGTCCCTTCATTAGGTAAGCTAGAACTCTTTTTCCTATTTGGAGGGTTTCATTTTCTTGCTTGATAGTTGAATAGTCATTTCCAGTCAACCAGTCTCCCATAACCTGTTGTTGTTGTTGTTCCTGCTGCTGTGTGCCTTCAAGTCATAAGGTAAATCTATCATGGGGTTTTCTGGGGCTGAGAGTTTGTGACTTACCCAAGGTCAACCAGTAGGTTTTCATGGTCGAGCGGCTCTCTTATTGTGTTGGACTACAGCTCCCATCGAGCCAGCCTGGCCAACACATTTGGGGGAGGCTGTAGTAAAGTACCATGTTGTGACAAATGTGTCTTTTAAAAAATTGGAAAAATTATACAGTGATTCTGATCTCATAGAGAACAGCAGGCATTGTATCCCTTAACCAGAGTTGGGAGACATGTGCCCTTCCAGGTATTGTTGAATTACAACTCCCATCAGCCCTAGTATGCAGAGCCAGTAGTGAAGTTTGGACGTTTCTGTTTCAACACATCTGGAGGCCTTCTTCCGTAAAGATTTTTTACAATACTCTGAAAAGAGAGATTTTCTTCCACATCAATTATAGTTATTTTCAAGGATAACTTAGATGCATTAATGATGCCAACCTAATATCTGCCTATTCAGAAACCAGTTTTCCATTATACATATTGAGTTTTGCCTTAAAATATAGGTCATTTTAAGTATAAAAGTATAGCGAAAGCTAGAATGTTCCTGCCAGTGTGATTATAAAATAAAATAAAGACTACAGCATTAAAGAATTAATGTAGCATTGTGGATAGAAAACATCAGGCTGGGGAGTTCCAGATTCAAATCTCCCTTTATCCAAAACGGTTAGTGTGTAACTTTCCACCAGTCATTCGTTTTTCGCTTAACCTACCTCACAAAATATTATGAGGATAAAATGAATAGGGATGGAGATGGGGTGGGGAAGTGATATATGCTGTTTAAGCAGTGGCAGAACAAAAATATAAACAAATAAACCAGGCCTCTAAGAACTCCATAGGTGAGCAGGGTTAACCTTTCAGAAAAGGCAAGTGCAGCAGAACATGTTATGTTATACTGTAGCTATTTGTACATAGTTTCATATTTGTATATAGTAGTGATGGTGAACCTTTTAGAGACCTGAGTGCCCAAACCTAAAGGTGTTCTGGCATGGGGTGTTACCTGGTGCCTGGGGGTGGGACGTCTGGAGGGTGGAATATCCTCCCCCCACCCCCCGGCCCTCAGCTCCCTGTCTGGGGACAGCTGAAGGCCCGGGACAGCGGGGAAGAGGAGGAACAGGTGCGTACCTGTTCCTCCTCTTCTCCTCCTGCTCTCCTGGGTGTGCCTATTCCTCCTTTTGCCAGCCATCCTGGGCCTTTAGCTGTCTCCGGTGAGGCAGCTGAAGGCCTGGGAGGGGGTAGAGAGGAGGAGCAGGCATGTGCCTGTTCCTCCTCTTCCTCATCCTCCCGTGCCTTTAACTGTCTCTGGAGAGGCAGTTGTAGTGATGGGAGGGTGGGGGAAGTGGAGAACCAGGCGCGTGCCTGTTCCTCCTCTTCCCCCACCCTCCTGTCTTCGCAAGCCCTCCAAAATGGGTTCACATGCCAGAGATGGTACACGTGCCATAGGTTCGTCCAACACGGGTACATAGTATTTGAGATATTGTAATTTCATTGCACTGGATATATTATTTATTATTGTGAGCATAGTTCTGTGAACATTTAGCTGGGAAGGAAAAAACATTTAACTTTACAGGGCTCAGTTCTGAGTGAAAATGTGCGAATGTCTCGTATATTGGATCTATGCATAAAGGACCTAAATGCGAATATAACAATGGCAGAAATTGAACAGGCCATACTAAATCTTAAAGAGAATAAGGCACCGGGTCCAGATGGGCTGACGGCAAAATTCTACAAAACATTTAGGGAGGAAGTAACAGAGATGTTATATATCATAATGCAAGAGATAGACAAAGGAAATTATCCAGATTCATGGAGACAATCAAATACTATACTTTTTCATAAAGAAAACAGAGATCCCTCTGATATTAGTAATTACTGCCCAATTGCACTATTAAATATAGATTATAAAATATATGCTTCCTTATTAGCTAACAGATTGAAAAAAGGTTTAGCGACCTGGATACATGAAGACCAAGCGGGTTTTTTACCTAAAAGATACATTAAAGACAATATAAGGATGGTAATAAATATCTTGCAATATTATGATCTTTACAAACAAAAAAAACTTGGAATGCCTTTTCTGGACTTGGAAAGAGCATTTGATAATGTGGATTGGGGCTTTATGATGTCTGTATTACAAGAAATTGGTATTACAGGTAAATTTGTATAGGATCTCCCAAATTTATAACTAAGAGAGAACTCAATTATTACCGTATTTTTCGGCATATTAGACGCACATTTTCTTCCCCAAAATGGCGGTGGGGAAGTTGGTGCGTCTAATAGGCCGAATGTAGCTCCCCTCCGAGGCCGCCGCGCGTCCTCGGTGGTTCAATGGGCTGCTTCTGGGATCGGAGGCCGAGCAGCCCATTGAACCACCGAGGACGCAGGGGGAAGGAGCGTTGCTTTCCCTGGGACCATGCTGGGGTCGGAGGACTCCTCCGACCCCAGGATCGCCCCAAGGAAAAAAACGTTGCTTTCCATGGGGCAATGCTGGAGTCGGAGGACGCCTCTGACTCCAGCATCGCCCCATGGAAAGCTTCCTTGGGGCGATCCTGGGGTCGGGGGACTCCTCCGACCCCAGGATCACCCCAAGGAAAAAAACGTTGCTTTCCATGGGGCAATGCTGGAGTCGGAGGACGCCTCTGACTCCAGCATCGCCCCATGGAAAGCTTCCTTGGGGCGATCCTGGGGTCGGAGGACTCCTCCGACCCCAGGATCACCCCAAGGAAAAAAACGTTGCTTTCCATGGGGCAATGCTGGAGTCGGAGGACGCCTCTGACTCCAGCATCGCCCCGTGGAAAGCTTCCTTGGGGCGATCCTGGGGTCGGAGGGTGCCTCCAACCCCAGCATTGCCCCAAGGAAAGCAACGTTGCTTTCCTTCGGCGGATGCTTGGGTCGGAGGACGCCTCAGACCCCAGGGTCCCTCCAAGGAAAGCCTGGTTGCTTTCCTTCCAGGGATCCTAGGGTCTGAGGCGTCCTCCGTGGGTCTGAGGACACCTCAGACCCCAGGGTCCCTCCAAGGAAAGCCTGGTTGCTTTCCCTGGAGGGATCCTAGGGTCTGAGGCGTCCTCTGTGGGTCGGAGGACGCCTCAGACCCCAGGGTCCCTCCAAGGAAAGCCTGGTTGCTTTCCCTGGGTGGATGCTGTGGGTCTGAGGTGTCCTCCGTGGGTCGGAGGATGCCTCAGACCCCAGGGTCCCTCCAAGGAAAGCCTGGTTGCTTTCCCTGGAGGGATCCTAGGGTCTTAGGTGTCCTCCTTGGGTCGGAGGACGCCTCAGACCCCAGGGTCCCTCCAAGGAAAGCCTGGTTGCTTTCCTTGCAGGGATCCTAGGGTCTGAGGCATCCTCCGTGGGTCGGAGGACGCCTCAGACCCCAGGGTCCCTCCAAGGAAAGCCTGGTTGCTTTCCCTGGGTGGATGCCGTGGGTCTGAGGCGTCCTCCGTGGGTCGGAGGATGCCTCAGACCCCAGGGTCCCTCCAAGGAAAGCCTGGTTGCTTTCCCTGGGTGGATGCCGTGGGTCTGAGGCGTCCTCCGTGGGTCAGAGGACGCCTCAGACCCCAGGATCCCTCCAAGGAAAGCCTGGTTGCTTTCCCTGGGTGGATGCCGTGGGTCTGAGGCGTCCTCCGTGGGTCGGAGGACACCTCAGACCCCAGGATCCCTCCAAGGAAAGCCTGGTTGCTTTCCTTGGGCGGATGCCTGGGTCGGAGGCGTCCTCTGACTGTATTTTATTAAGAATCTTTTTTTCCTAGATTTTCCTCCTTTAAAATTGGGTGCGTCTTATATGCTGGAGCGTCTTATATGCCGAAAAATACGGTAATGGAGAAAAAACAGAAAATTGTCAAATAAGGAAAGGAACCTGCCAAGGATGCCCATTATCTCCACTATTATTTATTATAATAATATAAGTCCTAAATACAAAAATAAGGAAGGATAATAAAATCATACCTCCTGAAATAAAAAAAATATATAGATTTAATCTTCGTGCTTATGCAGACGATGTGGTGATCTTTTTAGATAACCCACAAAGAAGTATAAAGCATCTGGAAGTTGGAAAAAAGATATTACAGAGTTTATTTGGCATGGAAGGAAAGCTAGAATAAAACTCTCCACACTAGAAGATAAGAAAGAGAGAGGCGGATTAGGCCTCCCTAATCTTGAATTATATTACAATGCATGCACACTTCTCTGGGTAATGGACTGGATTACACTTCAAAATTCTAAATTACTCGTATTAGAAGGAATTAATATGGAGAAAGGGTGGCATTATTATCTGTGTTATGGTCATAATAGAACAGATAAAAAGTTTAACTCACACAGGATTAGGAAAGCTATTTTTCGAATTTGGGAAAAATATAAAAAAATTTGGTTCTCTAAATTACCTAGTTGGACATCTTCACAAAATGCATATCATAATAAGGATGCATCTATCTCAGAGATGAAATTGACATACGGGAAGCTATTAATTAGATGTAAAGGAAGTCTCAGAATAAAATCAAGAGAAGAATTACTTCAGGAAGGTATTGAAATTAACTGGTTAAAATATTTACAAATTAAGGAAGACTATAAGAAAGACAATGAAGTGTATGATTTTGATATGGGAATCTCTAGTTTTGATAAAATTGTACAAGAAAAAGATCAACATGGGATAAGGAAGTTATATAATTTACTACTAGAACTGGAAACAGAAAGAGAGGTTGTTAAAACTAGCATGGTTAAGTGGATGCAAGATATCGGCAATTCAATTCCAATGCAATCATGGGAAAATGTTTGGAAAGATTGTAGCAAATTCTCAAAGTGCAACACACTGAAAGAAAATTACTATAAGATCTTTCACAGATGGTATTTTACCCCCTCCAGGTTAGCAAAAATGAATATTCTAAAAAATTAATAAATGTTGGAAATGTAAAAAAGAGGTGAGGAATTTATTTCATTTGTGGTGGTCCTGTGAAAAAGCTTCAAAATTTTGGTTAAAAATCCAGAAAGAAATGGAAAAAAATCATGCAGATTACCATTCCTTTAAACCCTGAATTATTTTTATTAAACATTTTAGATGTGATTGACACCAAATTAAGTCAATATTGCAAAAGTGTTATATTATATATGATTACAGCTGCTAGACTGCTTTATGCTAAGTTCTGGAAATTAGAGGCAATACCTTCTCTAAATAATTGGAAAATGAAAGTAAATGAACTAGCTACAATGGATTGTCTGTCGATGTACATCGCAGGGAAATCTGATCAAAAATATAAAAAGAAATGGGGATGGCTATATAGAAGTTAGAAATAAAAATAAAATTGGATAAGATAAGGTCCAAATGAAGTTAATTATAATAATTACATCGGAAATTCATGGATTAGATTTATATATATTTATATAACTTAATTTGTTTTTGGGTTTTTTCTTAGTCCTTTTCTATCTCTTCAAGTATAAGATTCATTACCTGACTTAAAGACTGATTTTTAAATATATCTGTAATGAAGATATGGAATGTATAATATATCTCTGCTTATTTGTATATGTAATAAAAATAATAATTAAAAAAAAGTTCTGAGTGAAAATGCATAGAATCATATTTTATGATTTGGAGGATGATTTAGAATAAAGATAGGCAACTGCTAATATTTTTGAGTCCTAGCACTCACTTTGGGCATGAAAAGAATGCTACAAAAAACAACAACCCTGAAGTATGTCCGCTTCTGTTTTTGTTTTTCCTGATTTGGGGATGAGGGGTCCTGTGACTCTGAAAAAGGCAAAACCATTCTCCAAAACTTCCAGGTGCAGAAATACAGGATTGGCCAAGCATTTTCAAATTTGGCATGAGGGGGAGGCTTCCAGAATAGTGCATGGGACACAAAAATGCCTTTGTGTAAAAATGAAATGGGCAAGCCATACTTTGCCCATCCTGGGTTTAGACCATCTATTACCTTGACTGTTGGACAGCTTATGACCTAGTAAGAGGAAATCTGCCCATTAGCCTGGTATTGTAAGCTCTTAGGTGTTTGGTAGGCAGACCATATTTCCTTGAGACCAAAACTGGACATTAGCATGGGAAAATAGGACAGGGTTATATAATATTCCATATTCATGAAAAAGTAAGACAATGACAAAAGTTTTATTACATGAACATACTGAACTAACAATTATTCTTCAGTGACAGAACTTGTACAAAAATTATGTAGATGTAGAGGGGGACTATTTCACCATGATCGTACCATGAACATTTCTCGGATAGAATCATAGAATCATAGAGTTGGAAGAGACCACAAGGGCCATCCAGTCCAACCCCCTGCCATGCAGGGACTCAAACAATCCCCAACAGATGGCCATCTAGCTTCTGTTTAAAGACCTCCAAAGAAGGAGACTTCACCACTCTCCGAGGGAGTGTGTTCCACTGTTGAACAGCTCTCACTGTCAGGAAGTTCCTCCTAATGTTGAGGTGGAATCTCTTTTCCTGTAGCTTGCATCCGTTGTTCCGAGTCCTATTCTCTGGAGCAGCAGAAAACAAGCTAGCACCCTCACCAATATGACACCCCTTCAAATATTTAAACAGGGCTATCATATCCCCTCTTAACTGTTTCTTCTCCAGATTAAACATACTCAGTTCCCTAAGTCGTTACTTGTAGAGCATGGTTTCCAGACCCTTCACCATTTTAGTCACCCTCCTCTGGACACAGTATTCCAGGTGTGGCCTGACCAAAGAAGAATACAGTGGCACTATTACTTCCCTTGATCTAGATACTATACTTCTATTGATGCAGCCTTAAATTGCATTGGCCTTTTTAGCTGCGGCATCACACTGTTGACTCATGTTCAACTTGTGGTCTACTAGGACTCCTAGATCCCTTTCACATGTAGTCTCGCTAAGCTAAATGTCCCCCATCTTATATCTATGCATTTCATTTTTTTGCCCTAAGTGTAGTACCTTACATTTCTCTGTGTTGAAATTCATTTTGTTAGCTTTGGCCCAGCTTTCTAATCTATTAAGGTCATTTTGAATTTTCATCCTTTCTTCTGGGGTCTTAGCTATTCCTCCTAATTTGGTGTCATTTGCAAATTTGAGAAGCATGCCCCCATTCCTTCATCCAAATCATTGATAAAGATATTGAATAGCACTGGGCCCAGGACAGAACCCTGTGGCACCTCACTGGTCACTTCTCTCCAGGGTGAAGAGGAGCCATTGCTGAGCACCCTTTGGGTTCGGTCAGTCAACCAGTTACTAATCCACCTAACAGTTGCATTGTCTAGCCCATATTTTACTATCTTGTTTGCAAGAATATTGTGGGGGACCTTGTCAAAAGCCTTACTGAAATCAAGATATGCTATGTCTACCACATTCCTTTCATCTAGCAAGCTGGTAATTTTATCAAAAAACGAGATCAGATTAGTCTGGCAAGACTTGTTTTTGAGAAAATCATGTTGACTTTCAGTGATTAAGGCATTGCCTTCTAAATGTTCACAGACTCTATCTTTCCTGGCATTGATGTCAGACTGAGTGATAGTTGTTGGGATCCCCTTTTTTCCCCTTTTTGAAGATGGGGACAATGTTTGCCCTCCTCCAGTCTGCTGGGACTTCTCCTGTTCTCCAGGAGTTCTCAAAGATTATTGCCAGTACCTCTGAGATCACATTTGCCAGTTCTTTTAATATCCTTGGATGTAGTTCATCTGGTCCTGGAGACTTAAATTCATTTAACTTAACCAGGTATTCCTGTACTTCCTCTTTACTTACTCAGTGCTGCATTTCCCCTATTGTGTCCTTTGCTCCATTTCCCTCAGGTTGAACACCCTTTTGTGAAAAGACTGAGGCAAAGAAGGCGTTTAGTAGTTCTGCCTTTTTTCTGTCCCCTGTTAGAATTTCTCCATCTTCTCTGCGCATTGGCCCTACCATTTCCTTCTTTCATTTGCTATGGACATATCCAAAAAAGCCCTTTTTATTGTCCTTAACCCTAGCAAGCCTGAGCTCATTCTCTGCTTTGGCTTTCCTGACTTTACCCCTACATGTGCTAGCTATTTGTTTGAATTCCTCTTTAGTGATTTCACCCCTTTTCCATTTCTTATGCATCTCCCATTTAAAACTTAGTTCAGTTGAAAGTTATTTTGTCATCCAACACAGTTTCTTGAGACATCTCCCATTTTTCCTTCTCATTGGAACAGTTTAAGATTGTGCCTTCAGTATCTTCATTTTGAGAAACTCCCATCCATCCTAAACTCCCTTCTCCTTTAGTATTCCTGACCATGGGATCACTCCCAGTGTTTCCCTAAGTTTGTTGAAATCAGCTCTCCTAAAGTCTAGAATGAGTGTTTGACTATGCCTAGCTTCTCCTTTCCACTGTATAAGAAACTCCAGGAGAACATGATCACTCCCACCTAAGGATCCCACCACTTGCACCCCATTTACCAGGTCATCCCTGTTGGTCAGGATCAGATCTAAAATAGCTGATCCCCTTGTTGCCTCTTCCACCTTTTGGATAAAGAAATTGTCTTGCTAGAAGTCCACCCTCCTGGACTGCAGCCCGTGATCTAAGAATCCGAATCATTCTTGGCAGCACCATCTACGGAGCCAATTATTCACGTCTGCTATCTTCCTCTTATGCAGCAAATTTTGGTCTTTCAGCATTTTATCATGAACCTTCTCACATTCAATGACACAATTTTTTTTGACAATCATAATTTCAAACAGGGATCTTCAAACCATTTTTGCAGTATAATGGCATTTTTCTTGAAAATGTAAATTAACATTTACATTAAAACAGGATGGTCTGAAAATAGGCCACCCCCTTCCCCCGGTACTGTCCCATTTAAAATAGTATGTTTTGTCAGCCTGATGTTTGGCAACTCTTAGCAGGGAGTAAAACCTAGAAGATTAATTGCGTCGCAACTGGGTCGTATAATACCATTTTTCTGTATTTGGCATAATAATCTCTTACAGTTTGTGACCCATCACAGTGTTTGAACTCTGTTGTCTTCATATGCCATGAATGAAGGCAGTTGAAAATGAAAAAGGAAAAAAAAAGTTAAGGGAACAAGTCTGTTGCTGCCTATAAAAACAGGGTGTTTTTTTTAAAAAAGTATATTTGTAAGTATTAAAATGTTTTTTAAAAATGTGTGTCTCTTTAGGAGAAGAAGGACAAAGCAACCACTTTTCCAAATCACAGCTTTTGAAAACATTGTGTTCCTTCTTTTTGCTTTTGATTTTTCTGTGGTTGTTAGTATGTCTGAGGGTTTTCCACATCACTTCTTCCTTGGAGCAGAGTACTGCAGAGTATTTCTCATGTTCTTTTGACAGGGTCATTTAGAGCTATTGATCCTGTCCTAGAAGATGTCTGTTGAGCTGCATTTAATCCAGAAAACCAGATAGTTTAGTAAAGCAGAAGAGGCAGAAAAGGGTAATGAAAGGTAACACTGTCAATAAGTTTTTAAGACTAGTGAGAGCTGTTGTGACTAAGTATGTATTTAACTTTTAACATTTAGCGTTTTCTTTTTGCTTTTGATAGCTGCTTGCAGTGGAAAACTAGAACAGCATACTGAACACCGTGGGGTCATATACAGCCCTTCTTGGCCGCTAAACTATCCTCCAGCCATCAACTGCAGCTGGTACATTCAAGGTGATCGTGGAGATGTGATAACTATTAGGTAGGATGGATGATTGGAGAAAAATGTATTTGTTTGCCAAAACATCATGTCAGCTCAAGTGTAGTTGCTTGTGTCATAAAACTATTCTGCACATCTCTCATGGAAATTAAAAGGTTGTTTTTAGCTTCACAAAACCTCTATTATGTAGGTTTTATTCTATGGAACTGGTGCAATGACAAGCCTCCAAACCAAGATAATAGGCAGGATGAAACAGAAGTCAAAACATACTGTTGTGCTCTTAGGAAGGTTAGATAGAAAGGAACACTGATTTGTTTTACTGTAGCCTGCAGAAGTGAGCATGCTGACTAAATGTGTCCAGTACTTCTTTCACACAGAGAGGCTATCTGACTTGTCTTTGATACCTGTTCCTGTGATCTTCAGAAGGCACTGAGCCTTGTAATTTAGGTCCATTGTGCCTAGCATATGGTTACACACATTGTGCCCGTAACTGAGCTGGGAATTCAACCAGGACTTCCTGACTTCTCACACTCTTGTTCTAAAGAGTTAAGCCAAACCTTTTTAATGAGCCAATTAAGGTTTCAGCTGTGTTCACAGTCTGCCCTCACTGAGAGAAAGTAACAAAACAGCAGTGATTCTCTTGTTTTCATTGGCTGATACAGTTGCTGTATTGATGATATCCATAATTATTTCCCCTGGACATCTGGTGTATTTGTTGGCAGTGGAGAGACGTTAGATTTCCAGCGTCTTCTGGTTCTTAAACATTAATTTATGGCTAGAACCTTTTGTCCATGTTTTAAGGATGGATTAATGAAAGGCATTTTTGTTAAGGTTATTTTAATGGTGGCTAAGGTCACCCTTTATTTTTATTTTTAAAGACCTTTTTAGTCAGGAACAAGAGAGAATATATTAAATCTGGCCTCTCCTTCCAGTGGTAGCAGCTGTGCAATTTATGTTAGGCTCCTAGGTAGCTCTTTCAACACAACAGAAGTGAACTTTAAGAGAAAAAGCATTATGAAGTGTTTTTGTTAACTCTTCCTAGGAATGGAATCCTTACATTATTGCACTAGCAGCAAAAGCAAAAACAAACAAAAGAAGCCC
Organism: Phrynosoma blainvillii; assembly: GCA_026167975.1. Lineage (NCBI taxonomy): Eukaryota > Metazoa > Chordata > Lepidosauria > Squamata > Phrynosomatidae > Phrynosoma > Phrynosoma blainvillii. The sequence continues at coordinate 15,298,214 of JANUYF010000007.1, read as the reverse complement.
ACCAGAAATCACTTGCACATTTCAGTGTTGTGTCCCCAGTTCACCTACCGTACATCTTGACTTTTTGAAAGCAACAAGATAAATACAATTGGCCACAGTGATCATAACAGCTATGATACCAGTTGGATGGAAAATCCACTCTGCATTTTAGCCTGACCTTTGAAGAACTATCTGTCCCCATTCTGTCCCCACAGTTAGGTCCCACTCCTTAGATAGCTCATTTAAAGTCCAGATTAGAAGCTAGAACAGTTGAACTGCTGTGTTAACATCAGAGCCACATACTCCAGGGAATAATGGTGAAATGCTTTGTCAGTTATTGAGTGGAGGAGTGACTACCACTGCGTCCTTTCTGTATTCGTGCCATCTCATAGTCTGTCCATAAAGTGATTCTTAAATCCTAGTGATGTGAATTCTTCATGAAAGTTCTCAGACAACTGAATTAAATATATATTTTCCAGTCACCATGTTGCATTTCTTAGATGCATTTCTCTGAAAGTAAGTCTAACTCTTTTTATCCCCTCCCCCCTTTTTTTCTTGGCAGCTTTAAGAACTTTGATTTAGAGGACTCACCCAAATGTTCAGTAGACTGGCTGATGATTGGCCCATCTTCCAAGCGGGAGGAATACAGAGTCTGTGGCTCCTTCATACCACCTTCTTTCATCTCTGCCAGGGATCACATTTGGATATTTTTTCACTCAGATTCATCAAGTTCAGGGCAGGCTCAGGGATTTCGCTTTTCTTACATTCGAGGTAAAAGCTGTCTCTAGCTTGAATTGTTGTGTTGATTACTCCTTATTGCTTGGCTACCCACACTGGTTTATTTTATTTTTCATATGTCTTTGTGGGATTTATTCCATTTTTGGCTTCACAGTAGTTCTGTGAGTCTGTCAAGGTGAGAATGAGCAGTGACCTAAAGGCATCTAATAAGCTTCCTAGGTGAGAGGGGATTAAACCTCAGTTTAATCAATCAACATCTAACATACTTTTCTGTATATCACACTGTCTCTGAGAGAGCGAGCCTTTCCCCTTGTGGTACCTGAATTTATTATATTGTATTATATTATATTATATTATATTATATTATAAATTTGTATCCTGCTTTTGTCCCAGAATTGGGACTCAAAGCATCTTATCTTTGAATTATGGATTAGCCACCAGCTACATTCTTTGTTTGATTTTAAACAGACCGAAGGCCTTTGCAGACTGCCAGAAATAGTGCACATTAAATTGAGGCATTGCCCTGGCTCAGTGCTAGGGAGTCATGGGAATTGCATTTTTTTCTGGGACATTGAGCCTTCTCTGTCAGAGGGCTCTGGTGCCACAATAAATTACAGTTCCCATGATTCCCTAGCACTGAGCCAGGGCAGTGCCTCAATTTAATGTGCACTATTTCTGGCAGTCTGCAAAGGCCCTAAATTTTCATTGTTGTTGTGTGCCTTCAAGACACTTCTGACTTATGCAACCCTAACACTAAACCTATCACAGGTTTTTCTTGGCAAGATTTGTTTGTGGAGGGTGTTGTTTTTCCTTTCCTTTGAGACAGAGAGAGTGTGGCTTACCCAAAGTTACCCAGTGGGTCTCCATGGCAAAGTGGGGATTTGAATCCTGTCCTCCAATGCTCAAACGACTACATCAGGCTGGCTCTCAACTTTTTTTCATACCAGCAATATTTTTTTCATGAAGCTTTTGGTAAATACTCTAAAGAAACCATATCCCATTTGATCTTAGAAGCTAAGCAGGGTCAGTCCTGGTTAATACTTGGATAGAAACTGCCAATAAATACCAGATATTGTAGACTGTATTTCAGGAAGGAATTGGCAAAACCACCCTTGAGGACTCCTTGACAAAGAAAATGTTATGAAATTCATGGTGCTGAAATAAATTGCATACATATGCACACACACATTTTTGCTGTTGTTATTGTTTGCTTGGTTTTTAACCTTTTTGATTTATGTTTTTATTGTAACCTGTTTAAAGTTCAATTTATTAAAAACTTCATTAAGCATGCTTACTATAGATAACCTATGCATCTAAAATACATTTGATACATTGTAAAAATTAGAAATGTATATCACACAGAAAATATACATTTCACTTATACAGAACATAAAAAACTCTACAGTGCTAAGTGTAGAGCACTATAGAAATATTGCAACATGAGACACAACATAAACTGAAATGATAGAATAGATTGACTATTACTATATTTTATTTATTAATCCAAAATCTCTTAAATGGTTCTAACTGTGTACAGTAGTCCACCCACATTTGCTGGGATTAAGGGTGAAAGGCCCCCTAATCCATGTGGAAAATGAATGTGGAAAAACCTCAAATAAAAAACCAAAAACACTATTCTTTTTACCTAGGAGAACACTTCTCTAGGAATCTCCAGGTCCTCCAGTGCAACTCTGTGGTCAACATCTGCCAGAAGTTGATCATAGAATCATGCTGGAGGACCTACAAATGCCTAGAGAAGTGTTTTCTCTAGGAACCTCTAGGTTCTCCAGCACAACTCTATGCTCAACTTCTAGCAGAATTGTGCTGAAGGACTTGGAGAGAACATATTAATCAAAACCGCAAATAATCAGATCCGCAAAAGTTAAAGCCGCAAACGTGGAGGGCCAACTGTATTTTTCCCACACAGCAGGTTAAGTCATTACTTCAATTGTGGAATATATCTTCTTTTCTCAATTTTTTGATGTAAAGAGATTTTGTACTCCAGCCATATGAAAATAGCTTTCAACTTTTGAAACTGTCTCCTTCAGACAAGATAATAACTAAAAATTAGACTCTTCTGCAATAACCTGTTATATAACTCTGTTGATTCCCTGCCAGAATCTCTGAGCAACAAGTTTGATTTTATTATAGAAAGACTGGATATAAATATTCAAATAAATAAGGACGCTCTGCATTAAATATAATTCTCACAGACTTGAATCTTTCAATATAAGTGCAATTTAAAAGACCAGAGAAGCCTAAATGCAGAAACTGTTGAACTCTCATCCTGCTTGCAACTTTTCCTGTGCAATCTGTCCCTATGTATATATTTCTCCTAGCTGCTTCCAGTGACAGAAGTGACTTCATATAGGCAAAAGTGCTTTCAGAATCAGTGTTGACAGGTAGAACGTATGCAAGGTAGACAGGAGGGCCACTAATAATTTCTGTGCTCTAAACAAAAAGAAATAAGCCGGGGGGGGGGGGAGTTTTAAACTGTTTTTGAATCTGCCTTTCCTCTTGTACAAAATCTCCATGCTGTATTTCCCCTGAAATAAATCCTGGTAACATATGTCCCCTTGGCACACTATGACAAGTTTCTTTCAGTCCTAAGTAGAAATGTGTTCTTGCTCAGCACATCCTTTGTAATTTCTTGTGCTGAGAGCCATAGTTGTGGTTTCTGCTTAAGTTCCAGGATTTATACATGAAAGGGAGCTCTCAAAAGTAGCTGTCTCAGAAGCTGCTCTTCATTTTTTTTTTTGTTGTTCTCAGATTGCTTATTTCTGCCTTAATTGTGTGAGATGAGGAGTAGCCTTCTGTTTTTTTTTTTTGTTTGTTTGTTTTGAACAAGTCGTGCTGTTCTCAGAATGCACTTTTATTCACATCTTTATTTAAGAGAAGAAAAGAGAAAGCGTATGCTGGTTTGACTTCTGCAGGAGGATGTTGGAATGGCTATATATTTGAGGGCTTTGATTTGAATGCTTGCATCTGTTATGCATTCAAGATTGTTGTCACTCCTGTTTGTCCTTGACATACCGGTAATTTATCCAGTTCCCTTATTCTTCTAAGAGGTCAAACAGACTGGCAACTTGGAGTGGCCTCTAGCCACTCCAGTCCTGGTCGCTCCCTGTTCAGCACGGGACTGTGGCGACCAAATGCTGCAGTCCTGAGGCTAGCTGCCACCATGGCCCCAGACAGGCCACCAGCAAGGAGTGCTTTTTTTGCACTCTTCCTGCTGGCAACCCTGGGCTGCCTTAGGCATCCATGGTGCAGCTTCAGCCCGATCTGTAGGTGTGTATCATCTGTACACCACACCCCTAGATTTGGCCCCTAGAAATACTTTTTCTCCCCCACTCCAATTTTCTTCATTATAGATGGTTTTGTTTCTCCCATACACACTTTACTGTCTTAATGAATATTTTATGTTTATATACAGTCAACCTCTCCCTAGCACTTTTGGTTTTAAACATGTTAAAACATGAAGAACTTAAAGGAAAACCTCTTACTCTTCATCACAGAAACATTACCTTCTTCCATATGGTTTGGGCTCTCTTGTTTGTAGCAGACTAGGGGAAAAATGAATGAGCTAGTGATATTTAGGGTTTTTTTAAGAATCTGGATGGGTATATGTGGAATTTGAATAATTTGAATAATGAGGCAGGTTGCTTCTGCTACTAGGAGTACTGGCCATGTTGGAATAGAAGTTTATTGGTAAGCAGCATTGAGGGAAGACTGGGAACAGGGCTAGAAGTACTTGTACTAATTTTTTTCCAGTGCAAATAATGCAACAGATGATGCTTCCAGCAGAATTATATTATTGAGCAACCAAATAGAGCAGTCTTCATCTATTTTCTCTTGCCAATTCATCCCTCCCAAATGATTAAGCCAATTGTTACAGTAAAACATAGCGATCGCTTAAATTTGGAAAGGAGATACCGGTCAGGTTCTGGGGAGGACATTATTTGGGGCCACTTGGGAGAAGAAGCTTGTGGCATGAGGAAATTATGTGTAGGCATAGCATTTCAGAGAGACAGAGTGGTGTAGTGCTCTGAGTGTTGAACTAGAATTCTAAATATAAGATTTGAATCCCCACTTAGGCATGGATGTCTGCTAGGTGACCTTAGGCAAGGCACCCTCTTGGGATTAGAGGGAAGGTACTGGCAAACCTACCTGGAATAAATCTTGTCAATAAAACCCTGTGATAGGATTCCCATAAATCAAAGTTAACTTGAAGGCACAACAACATAATATTTCAAAGTTGAGAACAGCCTCCACATCCAAATTCAACTCTGTTTTTTGTTGGATTGGTATTTGAGAAGCCTTACAGGACACATTAAGTGCTTGCCAAGGTTTCTAACATTTATCTGTCGTTTCGCAGGAAAAATTGGCCAGCCTAATTGCCAGTCTGATGAATATCATTGTCTGAATGGCAAATGCATCCCTAGCACTTGGAAATGCAATTCCATGGACGAATGTGGTGACAATTCAGATGAGAAGAACTGCACTGTGCCCCCAACAGAACTTCTGTCCAGCATCTGTCCTTCTGGAACATTCCAATGCAGTGTAGCTCATTCCACCAAATGTTTGTTGAATGAACTGAAATGTAATACAGTTAAAGACTGCAGTGATGGCTCTGATGAAGAAAACTGCCCTGATCTTTCCTGTGGCAAACAGCTTGGAAATTTCTATGGATCTTTTGCTTCCCCTGATTTGTTTCGCTCAGATCATAGCCAAGCAGATCTGCACTGTACTTGGTACGTGGACACTCAAGATAACCGCCATGTTCTCCTTCAGCTTGACTTGCAGCTTGGGTACAATGATTATATCAAGGTGTATGATGGTTTAGGCGAGAAAGGTGATAAACTTATGCAGACTCTTTCATATCATAATAACAGGCACTCAGTAAGCCTAGAGTCCTCTAAGGGCCAGCTGACAATAGCATATCATGCCCGGTCAAAGAGCACAGGCCATGGCTTCAATGCAACTTATCAGGTGAAGGGTTATTGTCTTCCTTGGGAGCATCCATGTGGTAATGATGAGGAATGCTATACTGATAAGCAGCACTGCGATGGCTGGTGGCACTGCCCCAATGGCAAAGATGAAGAAAATTGTCCTGCCTGCCAGAAGAATGAATACCCCTGTGAAGGAAATAGTGGACTGTGCTATTCGTTACTTGATCGTTGTAATAATCAAAAGAACTGCCCTGATGGCTCAGATGAAAAGAACTGCTTCACATGTCAGCCTGGCAATTTCCATTGTGGCACCAATCTCTGCATTTTTGAAACATGGCGTTGTGATGGACAAGAGGATTGCCAGGATGGAAGTGATGAGCACAACTGCCTGGTGATTGTACCTAGGAAGGTCATCACAGCAGCTCTCATTGGGAGCCTGGTCTGTGGGTTGCTCTTAGTGATAGCATTGGGATGTGCCTTTAAGCTGTACTCATTGAGAACCAGGGAATACAGGTGAACAGAAATCATTTTTCTTTCTTTACTGGTAGTAGTGTTGGGTGGTTTGGGGAGGTTTTTTTGACAAGGGTAACATGGACTTTTCTGAAGTATAAATAAAGATTATAAATGTGTTTTGGTATGACCATACTTCCCTTTTGCCAGTCCTATGGTTCATAAATCTGACTTAGTTTATGAACCATAGGCCTTAATTTTATTGTTAGTCCTAACTAGAGCAGACCCACAGAATCAGTGGGATATACCTATATGTTGACTCACCATTCAACAGTTGATTTAGTGGGTCGACTCTAGTAGGGACTAACCAACAAGATTTCAGACATAGTGCTTGGATTTATATGCTCCTCTCTCCCCTTTCTTCCTTTTTTGAGCTTGCAAAAGGATCAGAGGCACCTATCTTGAATTGGACTGGATCCACATCCAGCCTTCCTAAGAGATTTGTACATTGAGTAGAGTAGCATGAGTCATTGGTATAAAAAATGATACCAATAACTAAATGAAAGAAACAGAAACTGAGAGCACTGTAAGGGAGGTGAATTGTAGGGTGTTTGAGGTGGGGAAAATTGCTCCCTAGCTCTTGTGCAATTACCCACCCTTGGCCTAGTTCTCAGCTACAAAGGTATGAATTTGTTTTCAGCTTCTTTTATCTCTTACAGTGCTAGACTAGGGTAAGAATTCAGTGAAGTCTAATTGCTGTGTTGACTAATATATATATATATATATATATATATATATATATATATCTTTTTAATAGCTATTTTAAACTCTGCCATGATGTCTATAAATAGTTCATATATTTATGCCTTTTGAAAAATCTGTTACACTCACACCCACTTTGAGTTTTAAGCCAATCACTGTTCCCATTGAGATCTGAATTCAAGAAATAGGTGTATGTTTAAACTATAAAGAGTACATAACAGTTACCCCATTTAGTCACTTGTTAAGGGTGATAATACTTTTTAAGAAGCCAGAAAATCTCTGCAGCGGGATCAAGAGGGAGCATGGGAACTGACTTCTCATTCCTGGTCACACAAACTGTACTTTGATCCAAAACACACTGCAGAAATAATCCAGTTTGAGACTGCTTTAACTGCCCTGGCTCAGTACTAGGGAATCCTGGGAATTGTAGTTTATTGTGGCACCAGAGCTCTCTTGTCAGAGAAGGCTCAATGTCTCACAAAACTTCAGTTCCCTGGATTCCCTGGCACTTGGCCAGGGCAGTTAAAGCGGTCTCAAACTGGATTATTTTTGCAATGTGTTTTGGACCTTTGTTATGCCAGGAAAGCTGTGTTTGAATGTGACCTTCATATATTTCAGGCATGGTTCAGGTAGTCTAATTCTTAGACCAGGGGAGGCAACCTTTCCCCTTTAAGGGCCGAGAGACTTCAGCTCCCAGAAGCCTCAGCCATGTTGACCAGTAGTCCCATGTTGGCCAATAGCTCCTGGGATTCTGGGAGCTGAAGTCCCTTGGCCCTTAAAGGGGAAAGGTTGCCTACCCCTGTCTTAGACTTTCACAGTGAGCACCCATGTCAAGAACTGAGTTTGGAAATATTACTATTTTGGACTAGAAATCACAAAATCCTCAAGTGAGCATGACACTGACTTTTCTCCACTAACGTTTTGCAGCTCTAGGCCTTAGAAACAAAACATTTGGTATCCCTCCCACCTTTCCTTTGTAAAAACAAACAAACAAAAATATCAGATTGGTTATTTCAATGCTTTAATGCTAATTGGAAGGTGGAGAGAAAAATGTCCATAAGAAAGAGCCCATAAGCAATATGGGAGCCACTCCTCTTGATTGTGCCATCCACACTAATACTATTCATTTCTGCTATTTGAACCAGCAAGGGTTTGGCACCTAGAAGGAGAGCAATTGTTGTAGTAACAAAACCTTAGGAACACAATTTTGCATGAGCATGTGTGTTGAAGGCACCTGAAGAAGGTGACGATTACGCTCTTGAATGCCACTTGACAATGCCTTCCGTCCCTTCTTCTGAAAACTCATTCATTCAGATTCTCTGTGCCTAGGTCAATAAAGCTTCTGGTTGTGATGTTAGTAATCTGTGAGTAGTGGCATTTGTCATTGCTGCTCTAGGCACTGACAAATGCTCTGATGCTCTGTCCATTCTATATAGATCTCATTGGTTTTCTCTCCTTGCTATCCCCCTTCTCGCTCTGATTCCAGGGCATTTGAAACCCAGATGACCCGTCTTGAGGCAGAGTTTGTAAGGCGTGAAGCTCCTCCTTCCTATGGGCAACTGATCGCACAGGGGCTTATCCCACCGGTAGAAGATTTCCCTGTTTACAATCCCTCACAAGTAAATGACATGGTTTATAGTCATATACCATTCAATTGCAATACAGTAGGATTTGAATCTGAAAATGGCTTTCCATACAGTGCAGTTCCTTAGGATGGAAACATAAAGGATGCTGCTAACACAAAAGCATTTCCACTAAATGCAGTGGTGCCTCTGCATTATATGGAAATCTGCAATAAAGAAATGCAGTTTTAGAGAGAAAGATTGTTGTTTTATTTATACTTGTTGAAACAGAGTGATTCTTTAAATAAAACATCTGACAACAACTTCTGTTCTGAATACTAGCCTTGTAAAATAGGTGAGATTTTAATTTGTGCCCTGGCTTCTCTCTTAACCCTCTTAAACCCACTTTTATATATGCTGCTGTCCCAAGCCTGATGGCACCCTCAGTGTCCATGGCTTCCACTACTTACATTTTTTAAAAGGTGGTCACTCAGTGTCAAAAGTGTAGTAATATGTCATTTGGCTCTTAAAGTGAGAAATTTGTTTGCATATTATTCCATTTGCTCATTTTTAGTGTATTTAAATATTGTAATATTACTAACCCTATTTGTTTATCTTTTGTTTATCTTTTCAAATTTGTAAGATGCATTTGGCAAAGGTGAAAAAATATGTATTTGTATTTTATAGAATCATAGAATCACAGAGTTGGAAGAGACCACAAGGGCCGTCCAGTCCAACCCCCTGCCACGCAGGAACTCACAATCAAAGCATCCATGATAGATGGCCATACAGCCTCTGTTTAAAAGACCTCCAAAGAAGGAGACTCCACCATACTCCGAGGGAGTGTGTTCCACTGTCAAACAGCTCTTACTGCCAGGAAGTTCCCCCTGATGTTTAAGTGGAATTTCTTTTCCTGTAGCTTGAATCTATTATTCTGTGTCCTATTCTCTGGAGCAGCAGAAAACAAGCTAGCTCCATCGTCAATATGACACCCCTTCAGATATTTAAACAGGGCTATCCTATCACCCCTTAACCTTCTCTTCTCCAGGCTAAACATCCCCAGCTCCCCATAGGGCATGATTTCCAGACCCTTCACCATTTTGGTTGCCCTCCTCTAGATACGCTCCAGCTTGTCAACATCCTTTTTGAATTGTGGTGCTTAGGACTATTTGAAATTGTGCCTTCAATATCTCCCTTTGGAAACTCCCATCCATCCTGAATTCACTTCTCTTTTACTATTCCTGACCATGAGATCACACTCAGTATTTCCCTAAGTTTACTGAAGTCAGTTTTCCTAAAGTCTAGAATGCATGTCTGACTATGCTTTTCTTCCCCTTTCCACTGTATAACAAACTCCAGGAGAACATGATAACTCCTATCTAAGGACCCTACCAGTTGCACTCCTATTGGTTAGGATCAGATCTCAAATAGCTTATCCCCTTGTTGCCTCTGTCATTTTTGGACAATGAAATTGTCTTCCAGGCAAGTGAGGAATTTTCTGGACCTTAAATTTATGGCTGAATTTAACTTCCAGCAAATGATAGTTGAAATCTATCCACTCATCACTACTACATCTCTCCCATCTGAGTATGTACTCATCTATTCTAGAAAGGCATCATTTAATTCCTCAGTCTGACTTAGGGGTCTGTAGTAGACTTCTACAATAACACCCCTATTGTTTTCATCCCCTTTAATCTTTATCCAGATGCTCTCTACCTGGCTTCCAGGATTTAAATCTTGGCTCTCTTCACAGGTGAAAACATCCTTGACATATAATGCTACACCTCCTCTTTTCTTGTTAGGCCTATTTCTCTTTAAAAGTTTATACTCCTCTAGTACCACATTCCAATCATGAGACTCATCCCACCAGGTTTTAGTGATGCCTATTATATGGTATTTGGTTTGCTGTGGTAGGAATTCAAGTTCATCTTATTTCCTATGCTCTGTGCATTAGTGTAGAGGGGCCTAAGACCATGGGAGATCCTCCATAGCTGCCTATGTAAAGTGTTCTCTCTCCCATTGTTGGGTCCTTCCACTATTTACCATGTTCTCGCTATAACAGTTTGACTATTATCTCCAATACTCCTACCTTCCAAAATACTGCCTCCCTCCCCTACATAACTCAGTTTAATGCTCTCCTGATCAAATATTTCATACTGTTGGCAAAAACATTTCTGCCAACTGGCATGACGTGCAACCCATCCCTTGCCAGAGGTCCCCCCCCCCGAAACCTGGAGCCATGATCCAAGAATCCAAATAGTTCTTTGTCACACCATCTGTGGGGCTAGTTGTTCACATCCACTATTTTCCTCTCCCTTCTTGGATCATGCCCTTCAACTGGAAAAAGAGATGAGATGACAACCTGTGCGTCCAACTCTTTCAGCTTACTACTCATAGCCTTACAATCCCTATGATAGTCTGTGTATCATTGGTTCCCACATGGACCAAAAGGAAGGACTAATGGTCAGTAGGCTTGATAAGTCTTGTCAGCCTCACTGTTACATCACAGATTTTTGCACCAGGGAGACAACACATCTGAGAGATCTTCTGTACCCTTCAGCAAGGAGTCCACCGCTGCCACCACACACCTCCTCTAAGGCTTGGCAGTGGCCATTCCCTGTGCTGATTCTACCAAGGTCTCTTGCACTTTTTGTGAGAACTGGCTCTGCTGCTCTCCCTCACCATTCCTGATCCGGGAGAGAACTTCAAATCAGTTCTGTAGCTGCAAGCTCACAGAATGATCCCTGGCTTCCCAACTTCCAGTTGTCACATTCTTCCAACTGTCTACTTCCTGTATATGGGAACTGACCTCCCCAGAAACTTCCTCTTTCTGTTTCCCATCCAGGTCAATCTGTTCAACTCTGTCCAGGAAAACCTCTTGCTCCTTAATATGCTGAAGTGTACATACCTGGGCCTCCAGCTACTGTATCTTCTCTTCCAACAGGATTACCAGCTTGCACATAGTGTAGGTGAAATTACCTAATCTGTTGACAAGAACACAGACATACCACAGCTATTGTAAATAACTGCAGCAGCTCCCTCACTGTCCATATTCTTCAGTAAACACTGAAACAGGACTCCGACCTCCCCCTCAAAGTCCTCCGCTAAACATCCATGCTAAACACCTAGTCTGTTTTCTAGCCTGTTCACCATGCTCCAGAGACTGAGACTGCAGTTATATAGGAAAGCTACTGGCTCCTCCACAGCCACGTTTCCCTTTATGTTTAGAAAGCTTTCTTAAATACATGACCATGAAGTACTGAAATATTGGATGGAGAAAGATAGCTGGGTTTCCCCCCAGGAATTTTAAGAATTAAGGAAAAAGGCATGCTAGGAGAATATGAGTTGATTTTGGCAGATATTATAAGGGCAACTGAAAGTGTCTTTTTTTTTCTTTCCCAGAAACTCTTGGGGCTACTTCTATACATAAATGTAGTTTTTGTGAATGATTGGATTTTGTCTTACTTTTTTATTATTTTTGTTGCTGCCAAATGCAGTCATCTCTACAGCATGATCCATTTACAGCTGGTGCAGTATCTAATTATACAACTATTGAGGAGACATATTTTAATGTTTTTTTGGGGGGGTGTTTTCACATATCAGCTTTTTGCAGTACTAGAGATACTTGGAATTGAGGGCGAGACAGTGGCTGGTCTGTTGTACTCTTGATAATCTTCTGTATTTGTGGTGCACACGACTGCCACCTTCCTACTTTTACACTTTAATTCTAGCTAGCTGTACTTTGGGAACTTGTTATCCCCACTTCTACCACCTAATAAAGTGTCAGGGACTCACACAGCCTTTTTAGTGTAGTCCCAACGCCAGAATAACAAAATATTGGTAGCATGTTTTGTGACTAAAACAGAGGCCAAGTGATGTTGGAATAAAAAGAAGAAAAGTTTATTTTACACCAACATGCAATAAAGGTAACTTGTTTCAGGACTTGCTATTATAATGTTTTTTAGTTACAGACTTATAACATATGTTACTAATTCAATCACAGTACCTCAGCCCCTCTGGGTAATAATAACTAACTGGAGAGAACACCACAGTAACTCTCTTCCAGAGCTCTGTGTGTGTTCAGAATTTACCCTTTGTAAACTCTATCTCCCTAAAATTCAGTTCCTTCAGGAACACCTTATACAGCCCTCTCACTGGCTTAATTTTCCCAGCACACCCTCAGACCCAACAAATCTTCTTCTCTCTAACTTTCAGCATGGGCTTTTATACTACTCCCAGCTGAACTCCTATTGGCTGGCTCTCAGCTGCCTCCTGATTGGCCAGCTGGACCTCTGTTCACCACTGGGGGGAGGTTGTTTTCACATATCAGCTTTTTGCAGTACTAGAGATACTTGGAATTAAGGGTGAGACAGTGGCTGGTCTGTTGTATTCTTGATAATCTTCTGTATTTGTGAGGTCAAGAGGGAAGACGAGATCTAAGATTCTTTCACACTAAAAGCAAAATAGGTTCCACATGTTGATAGGTGGTCATTATGGATGACTAGATAGATGGTCAGTATAGTTGGATAGTGACCATTTAGCAGCACATGAAACCTGTCACCTATTTTGCTTTTGGTGAAATACATGCTTATCAGCACACTACACAACTATAGTGCTGTGATTCCACTCTGACTACTATTGTTTCATCCTACAGAATCCTGTGATTTGCAATTTAGGGAGATATATTTAGAATTCCCAGCCAGAGAGCTTCAGTGCTTCAAGTTATAAATCCAGAATTCCATAGGATGCAGCCTTTGCTGTTGAGGTGGAATTGTAGTGCTATAATTGGGAACCTGAAAAAAGTTGCTTTGGTGTGGGCTGATATATATCATTGGTGTGATTTCTGAGATTTGCTTCCTTCACATTCTCAGTTGTGAAAACTTTATTTTTAAAATTGCTTGCTAGAAAATATATCAATCAGGATTTTAGAAAATCATCTTTCCTTGCAAACTAAGGCTATAAAAAGCTATTGTTTTGATCTTTGCAGGCTTCTGTGCTACAGAATATCCGAACAGCAATGAGGAGGCAGATGAGACGGCACTCCTCAAGGCGTAGCTCCTCCCGCCGACATTTGGGCAGACTGTGGAACAGATTCTTCCACAGGCCACGAGTGAGAGGTCAGATCCCACTGTTAAACCCCACTCACACTTCTCAGACAGTACTAGGAGATGGAATCACCAGTCGCACAGGTGGGACAACTGCCCAGAGTCTCCCACCTTCTCCTGAAGGACCTAATGTTGAAACAGAGACCTGCAACCCAAGTAGGGGGCTCCCAGAATCAGAGAACAGCAATTTGCCTTCACAACCCGAAACTACAGATCCATTCCCTTCGGATGTTTTGTCAGACCTTTGCACAACTGCTCTGTCGGAGCCAGAGAATGGGTACAGTGACAAGCCTTTGGGTACTGAAGACACTGCCAGTGATGAAGTTAGTCAAACCAGCAATGTTGATTCAGGAAAAATATTTAGAGACCCTTTATTGGAAAGGGTTACAGCAACGCATCAGCATGTTGGGTCAGCATCCAGCAGGACTGTTGAAGAGAGCAGAAATTCCAGCAGGAGTTGTTTCCTGAGTGAAGAGCCATGCAGACTGTCCTTTAAAACTTGGTCCGTGTACTCTGACAGCCCAATGAATGTCCCCATTCAGGTGGATGGCCAACACTGTTGCTGCCCACATGCATATCATGATGAACCTTTGGGCATTCACCCAGCTTGTTGCCATTCCACAGAAGTGCCAATACTAGAATCCCCTATCCAGGAAGTCAGTCCCAGTGATGACGAGTCTTTACTGGTTTGCTAATGAAATTGTGCTGGGTTTTGTAGCAGGCCTTGTAAACTTTTTACATTATATTGTGGTGCATACCATCCATAACATTCACCTCTCTGTTGTCTCTGTTATCATGCTACATTAATCTCCAGGGAAGCAGAATGTAGACAACAAAGTTAAATATTTGGTGTCTGCAGTTGATGAGAAAGAATTTTTTTTTTCTTCCTTTTAAAAATCATTTGGTTATATAATGTAATATCATGCTACACTGATCTTCCTGTCTCCAAAAGACAGGGTGGTTTTCAAAGGACTCTCTTACCATCTTATAATCTCTTTAATAATATTTCACAGAGGTCTCTTGCTAGTAAGTTCCTACCATAAAAAACAACAACCAAGGGTCTTATAATTGTGTATGCATGTTTATGGCCTAATCTCTTGAGCCATAAACTAGAACCTACTTTCAGGCAATTTTAAGGTACTGACAGATATATCTGCATAAGGATAGGGAGAAAGGCTAGCAGGGAAAGTTTTCTTTGGTTAAGCAAGATCAAATTAGGAAACCTGTGGCCCTCTTAGACATTATTAAGCTACATTTCTCATCATCGTTCACCATTGGTCACAGTGGCTAGGCTGATGGGAGTTGGAATCCAGCAAAAACTGGAGGACCACATGTTTCTCACCTCTAGGCTAGAGAAAACCAGCAATCGTAGAATTCCACTTCTTTGTATCTGTCATTATTTTAATTACCTATGCCAGGTGGCCTCTCTGGCACATTCACTTTACAATCTATGAATGGTTACCAGGCAGGAAACAACCAAGGGGACACAGATGTAACTCCTCATAGCTATTACGTCTGTGGGAAGGAGCAGAAGGTTTTCATCTGTCTTCCACTCTAGGAAGCTGAAATGACATTCCCTGGCCTAAAACAACGTTCCTCACTTGTCTGTGTCTGATCTGTGGAAGTGCGAATGCACTTCCACAGATGTAAGGATACGTTCCCCTAAATCCCCTTGCTTGTTTATGAGATCACTTTCTCTCTACTTCCAGAGATCAAAAGTCAGCTTTCAACTTAAACCTGAGGGGATTCAGCTGGCAGGAAAAGCAAGCACCAGACACAAGTAATTATTACTGTGACTGCTCAACTGGAGATATCCAATTATGTTCAATTTAGAATATTTGTTTAAATTAAAGCTATGTTTTCACTGCCCTAGGGTAAATTATTAAACAGGAAACTGAGTCTGTAAAGCATCACTTCCACTCTCCTCCTCCCCCACCCTTTTAAAAAAATGCTACTTCTATTCTCCCTTCATAATGGTGACCATAGAGAGGCCAGTAACCAAAGGCTGTTGTGCTACATACAGAGAAAATGGTTACTGTCACACCTGATTTTTTTGTTTTGTTTTGTTATAGAGGTTTTAGACTGGACAATATTGTATCAGTTTTACAAGGGCATTGTAGAACTAATAATAATAATACATTTTTATTTTTTATCCCGCCCCTCTGCAGTGCAATCAGGGTGACGTATAACAAATTAAAACAACATCACAAGTTAAAACAAACCAAGAATCCCCTTCCCTAACCCACCCGCCCCGAAAAAATATATTAAACTACTAGTAAGTTAAAATACAAATAAAAACAATATAGTTTCATCCTTTCCAATCTCTATTGTCTACATGCACAAGAGGTTATCGGTGTTATCAGTGGAAGCAGTGAAGTGTATGCATGTACAGAAATCTCAGTAGCTCCATGAGGGATTGGCCAGTGCTTTTTATTAAAGAAGAAAGTTGTTAGGTTGATAGTCTGTCATGTTCATACTAGGTACTGAAGGACTGTGGGCTTCTCATAAAGTTCTTCTGTGGAAAAACAGAAGTGGGGTAGAAATATGCCTGGTCCATGCCTCATGGGAAGCAATGATTTCTTGCTATGTAAACAAGTAAATGAGAAGATTCTGTGGACAAACCAATGGGTCCTAGAGCAGATGAAGCCAGATATATTAGGCTGCCATACTTTGGACATATCATGAGAAGACATGAATCATTGGGAAAAAAAATAATGCTAGGAAAGGTGGAGGGAAGTAGAAAGAGGAAGGCCGCATGCTACATGGATGGACTCTATTAAAGAGATCATGAGTATGAGTTTGTAGGAGTTGGGCAGAGCAGTGGAGGATGTGGGGGATCTTGGAGATGTTTCATCAGCAGGGTTGCCACGGTTGAGATCAGTGGAAGGCAGTTAACAAAAACAAACAAGCTGGGATGAATTTGGACTAGCAGGATCCTCCTGTCCCTTCTCCCCTCTCCATATTAGATGAGCATAATGCAAATAGCTACTTCTAATTTTAAACAAGCCACTCTTCCCAGTGACGTCTGTACTTGGAAGATTGTGGTTTGTTTAAACTCAAATCAGTAAACAAACCACAATCTGAAACTGATTTAATGTGTTCTTTCTAACTAAAGTTTACACAAATCATAGTCCCAAATTCATGGGAAATTATAGCTCTGAAGTCTACTCGCAGGGATGAAAGTAGGGGTACCACACAAATTGAGGTTTGCCACAGTTTTCCTTTGACATCTGAAATGTGTTGATTTATTGATCACAACTATGCTTTCCTATTTCCACTGCAGTATGATTTAGGGCCTAGAATTCTGACCTAACATTTATACTGTGCGTGGCCTGTCACTGCATTTGCAGACTTGCCACTGAATGATGTCTTTGATGCATGGCAGGGAGGTCAGTGGCAAACAAGTCTATGGAAACTTTAGTGAGGTGGAAAGCCAGTGAAATAAGTTAAAATTTCATGGCCATGGCTTGGCCAAAAATGTCGTAGAAGAATAACTGGTGGGTTTTTCTTTTGTCTTTTTAAATAATAGCAGATTCCCTGTTGAATTTCATTATTTTCAACATTGTGGAGTCTCTAATTACTGTGTGCAGATGGGTGCCTTTTGCTTTTATTTATTTTTTAAAAATATCTTTTAACATAATGAAGATATTTAGACTGTCATTGCTAGGACATGACAACACCACAGGAGTACTATGCAACCTGTTTACAATCTTGTATTGTTCTAAAAAAGAATCTTCTCAGTTGCCTGAGTTGGTTCCTAGAGTAATAATGGAAGTTTTTCCCCCCCATCATCTGATTGAATCCCAGACTTTCCTAGTAATATCCTGCCAAAAGTAATAATGTAGGTTGGGCTGACCATTATTGCCACCTGCTGTGGGAGAAGCAACACACAAAGATGTATTGAACTGAATCAAACCATTGGTCTGTCTAGCATAGCACTGTGTGTTCTGAATAGCAGTGGCTCACAAAGGATCCAGCTCTGCTCCCTGTCATTTTTGGATGGATTGGGGAACCTCAGGCCTTGAGGTTGAATGTGGTTCCCTAGAATTCCCCACATAGCCACACCTCCTACTCAAGGATATTGTCATTTGGTAGTCTCCCAGCATTTGTACCCCCCCCCCCAAAGGTTGAACTTGTTCTTGTAAGGTTATGTTTTGGGCACTTAGAGCTTTAAGCCAGAACGTGCTGGTATTTTGAGTCCCACCATTTTGCCATTGGCCCCATGCACCACTGGAATGTGGCCCACTGAGACCTTAGGTGAATCTGAATCTAACTCTCAGGCTGAATGAAGTTCCCACCCTTCTTATAGGTATTAATATAAGGAATTGAACTCAGAATCATCAACTCTGCCACTGAGCTTTGGCTCCCTTCTAGTATTAGAATTTGCCTTTCCTGTGCGATGTGATGGTAGCACCATGGAGTCAGGTCATCAGATGGGGGAATTTGGCTTCTGTACCACTCCAGTAACCTGCCTGTTGGCCCAAAGCATGCATTCTGGACATTAATTGTATCATTTCAACACCATCTCTTTTTATTATTTTTTTCCTTTAGTACATTCACTGCTTGTTTTCAATGGCTGTTATGTGCTATGCTGCACTGTTTTACATGCCATCTCATTGCTACCAATGGGATTTGAGCATATTAACTCTGCATTTGATTGCAGCCACTATAATCATTAGCAGGTGTTTTGCAGAGTACTGATTGCTTTTAATAGTGTATCCAAATTCCTCTCCAGCATATTGTCACTTCAGAATATTGTAACTTTTCATTGTGTATTTAAAGAGAGAGAGAGAGAAAGTTAAGGTCAGGCATAGTAATAATGGATTGGTCAGGTGCACAGAATCGTTCAGAGTGCCTGAAAATTTTTTGGTCTCTTTAACTTGTATTTCCTAACAGAAAGTTAAATGAAAATTGAAATAATTCCCATGGTTTGGATGGAAATAAATTGTTGGGTGATAAGCAGGGATACATTGGGAGTGTGCTGTATCAGCAAAATACTTTTTATTGTAAACTTCAGAGATTTCACTTGTGGTTTTTTTTCTTCCTTGCAATTAACCATGGAATTTAAAATGTGTCAACCATCTTTCTGTTAAAGCTCAAAACAAAAACTAATAAAATTAATCTATAGTTATCTTTCTTTTGAGAGTCAGGAGGTACAAAATAATTCCTGAAGCATTGCTCCTTCTAATACTAGTCTCTGCTGATATGTGTCAAAGGTAATGAAGTCACAGTAGTGCTACTTGGAAAGAAGAGGGAGGTACACCACACTTGGGGAGTCCTGAGGTTTGCAGAAAGTAAAATAAAATAAACCCACCCACTGCAGCCCAGTGAATACTGTGCATACTAAATAGCCACAAAATGTTGAGTGCCAGTTGAAGAACAGAGTGAAACAGAAAAGTGAAAGATCAGGAAGATCAGCGGTTAAGTCTTCGTGGAAGGTATGTCTGACTGGCTGGAAACAGCATTCCACTCAAAAGATGAGGATATACTGCAACATTTTGTGGCAAGACCAACTTTAGCATGCTTATTTGAATCCACAGATCTGTGAATATCTGTTGCCAGAACTGTTCTGTTTTTATGTGTTAGTAGGGAGGCACTGGCTCAAGTGGTTAAGACGCTGACTCTCTTGATTGCAAGATTGGCAGGGTGGCATTTCGAGGCTCGGGTGCTGCTGTCACTAGTCCCAGCTTCTACCAACCTAACAGTTTGAAAGCATGCAAATGCAAGTAGATAAACAGGTACCACTATGGTGGGTAGGTAAACAGTATTTTGTG
This sequence comes from Phrynosoma blainvillii, assembly GCA_026167975.1. Taxonomy (NCBI): domain Eukaryota; kingdom Metazoa; phylum Chordata; class Lepidosauria; order Squamata; family Phrynosomatidae; genus Phrynosoma; species Phrynosoma blainvillii. Next base: position 15,278,895 of record JANUYF010000007.1, on the reverse strand, counting down.
CAATCATCCTGGCCCCATGATCACAGAGTAGTCTCTGACAACTCTGACTCTTTGGCTTAATAATGGAGATGAGCACCGGCCCCTATGGTCGGATACAACTTGACAACCTTGTCAATGGGGAATACCTTTACCTTTTATTTTGAAGTTAGAGGGATGCAGTGGCTTAAGTCACTGATTGATGATTGCAAGTTCAGCAGTTTGAGACCCAAGTGCTGTGTGATGGAGTGAGCTCCCATCACTAATCCCAACTTTTGCCAACCTAGCAGTTTGGAAGCATATAAAAGTGCAAATACAGTCACTCCTCTGTTTTCGTGGAGGGGTCTTTTCCGGACCGCCCCCCCCCCCCCGTAAAAATGGAAAACCACAAATATTCAAGCCCATTAGGCTTGAATGGGGGCATGTGCCCCATTTTACCCCCCTCTGTTTGCCATCTGTGAATGGGCAAGGGACGTAGATTTGAAGTCCGCAAAAACGGAGGGGCAACTGTAGATAAATAGGTACCACTTCAATGGGAAGGTAATGGCATTCTGTGCTTCTCAGTGTTAAATCATGCTGGTCGCATGACCATGAAACTGGCTCCCTTGGCTTAGTTATGGAGAGGAGCACTGGACATGACAATCATGTCAAAGAGGAACTCTTTACATTTACCTTCATTTTGAAGTTAATAGCACTGAAATGATGTCCTAGTTTTTCTCTCCAAATGGTTAAATCTAGTCCCATGCTTGTTTAATTCTGCTTGTGCTAGTACTGAGCCAAGGCTGATATATCGAATAATAAAACTGAGAATCATAGTTGGAAGGGACCACAAAAGCCACCCAGTCTAACCCCCTCCCATAGAGGAACACATAAAGCACCCCCAAAGAAAGAGACTTCACCACTATCTGAAGCAGCACATCCCATGATTGAAGAGCTCTTACTGTCAAGAAATTTTGATGTTTAGGTGGAATCTTTTCCTGTAGCTTGAATCCATTGCTCCGTGTCCTAGTCTTAGAAGCAACAAAAAAAACAAGCTTGCTCTATCCTCAATATGACATCCCTGAAATATTTAAACATGGCTTTCATGTTATTCCTTAACTCCCTCTTCCCCAGGGTAAACATATGAGGGGGTATCGTAAAGTAATAAATATCACCCAGAAGTTATGGTATATTGATGAAATTTTGTCAGTGTCATCATTGGTCCCTAAGTGCATGATGTTGAGAAAATCAACTCATTGTGTCATTTAATTTTGTTACAGGTTGTGCCAAAAGTGACTAAACTGTAAAATTGAGAAGTATGAGGGATATTGTAAAGTAATAATTATCACCCAGAAGTTATCATGGTATATTGATGAAATTTTGTCAGTGTCATCATCATCAAGTGACTTTTTCTTTTCCAAAAATGAAAAATCCATTGCAGGGACTCCAAATGACATAATTCATGAAGTGGAAGAGTGGTTTAATACGCAATCTGCAGACTTCTACAATAACAGTATTCGGAGGGTTAAGAAACACTGGGAAAAATTTGTAAATCTGGATGGTGACTAGGTAGAAATAAGTTAACAACTACAAAGCAAAACGAACTTTCTGTCATTTTTTAAAAAAAGTTGGTAATTAAAACTTTACGATAACCCTCTCATACCAAGCTCTCCAAGCCATTCCTCATAGGGCATAGTTGCCAGACCTTTCAACATTTTGGTTACACTCCTCTGGACATGCTCCAGCTTCTCAACATCATTCTTGAGTTGTGCTGCATGGTGCCTTGGAGAATGGTGGAGTCTCCTCTGGAAATGTTTAAACAGAGGAGATTTTTAAATAATTGTCTCTTCCAACTCTATTATTCTATTTAAGTACATGAAAAAGCAGATTCCTAGTCCAACATTCAAACTACTACACCATACTAGCTCTCCTTACTCATATTTTAAACTGGAGTTAGGTACCAAGGGGGGGGGGTCTCTGAGCTACGCTTTCCATTTGGAAATCTCATGCTTTGGTCTGTGTGGGAAGGAACTCTCCATTCCTTCTCATGGACTAGGAATGTTGGACTAGGAATCTGGAGATCAAGGTTTGAATCACCACTTGGCCTGGGAAACGCACAGGGACAAGTCACACTCTCAGTCTCAGAGGAAGAGAATGGCTTGAAGATATAGAACAACAAACAGGAGGGAAGGGAAGAAAGGGAATGGAGGAAGGAAAAACAAAACAAGGAAAATGTAATGGGTAGAAAAATAGAATGGAGTAGATAGGATTGTGAAAATGTGGCCCGTTAACCCCAACATTTTTCCACCCCGATGCTAAATTATGAAGAATTGCTTTATAATGTAAAACAGGGGAGGAAACTTAGCAGATGAAAATTTGCAAATATCTCATTGAACTTCTGCCCTTACCTCTTATCTGTTATTGGAAACAAGAGGCTGTTTAAATCCCTGGAAAATTTTGCCCTAGAAGGTTTTCAATGGAAGGTTTTACACTAGGGAAAAAACCTACAAGCCTAGCAAAAATTAACAGAACTATTTTGGCATGAAAATCAGGCAGGTTTTAGTCAAAAATGCAATTTGTATCTGAAGTAAAGATTCCTTTCTGATTTTCCTTTTCTTGAACAAACCAACACCATTTGAATTCCAGCCTCAGTAGTTGTAACAGTGCATCTACTCAGCTGCTCATTATAAGCCAAAGGTCTGGCTGAAATACAAAACATAAACTGCAGTAAGGCCAATTTAAGCAAGAAAAAAATGTAGCATAAATGCAATTCATTTTTGCTTGTTTGTTTTGTCCCCAAGCCCAGTTTACTAACTAGTTAATGTAATCACCAGGGGAGAAATCTTCCTAAAGTTCACATTTGAGTTCATTGGAAATCTCATTTCTTGTACATCAGGATTCTACAACTAAAGCTTAGGTGTAATGTGTTTTCATGAACTCGTTGAAAACTATGGCCTCAATCTTGTTTGTCCCAAACTGAGCAAACTCATATAATCAGTAGGATTTACCTATTTGCCTGTATATACACAGCACACATACATGCTTCTTAGAATCATAGGAGAGTATGGCACACTTTTTTCTCCCAAGCCAGGCATGGGCTGAAACCGTTTAAAAACGGATGTTATCGCACACCTCCGTGCCTAGCTTCAGATGGCGTCTCTCCTCTTAATGACTGTCTCGGTCGGTAATGGGTTGGATGAGGGAAAACAGATTGAAGTTGAATCCAGACAAAACAAAGGTACTCACAGTTACAGGCCCGAAACCAGATTTGGGAATACAGTCTCCAGTCCTGGATGGAGTCACATTCTCCTCTAAGGACTGTGTTCGCAGTCGGGGGGTACTCCTTGACTCATCGCTTCACATGACTAGTCAGGTGAATGCGGTGGTCAGGAGTGCCTGTTATCAGCTTCAGCTGATACGCCAACTGCGCCCCTATCTGGACATGAGGGATCTGGAAGCTGTGGTACATGCTCTGGTAACTTCACGTCTGGACTACTGCAATGCACTCTACATGGGGCTACCCTTGTGCCTAACCCGGAAACTACAGGTGGTGCAAAACATGGCAGCCAGGTTAATTACCGGTACATCTAGGAGGGAGCATATTACACCTGTGCTCAAATCCCTCCACTGGCTGCCAATTAGTTTCCGGGCACAGTACAAGGTGTTGGTTTTAACCTTTAAAGCCCTACATGGCTTGGGTCCATCTTATCTTAGGGACCGCCTCTTCCTGTATGATCCCCCACGCGCCCTTAGGTCCTCTGGGAGGAATCTGCTACAGCCAATGAAAACTAGGCTGTCTCAGACCTCCCAGAGGGCCTTCTCTGCGACTGCTCCCAGACTTTGGAATGGCCTGCCGGACGAGATCCGTCTTATTACTACTCTTGCTGCTTTTAAAAAAGCAGTAAAGACAGACTTCTTCCGGCAGGCCTTCCCGGAATAGCTGCTGTCTGAAGGGAGATGAGTTTTTATCTGGTTTTATTACTCCAATTCCTTGTCTTATTGTTTATTGCTGTATTTTATTGTTGTATTTTAACTTTCTTTCTAGTTTAATTCTGTTTTAAGGGGATGGGAGGGTGGGATTATGGGACGAGGGAATGTTTTAACTTGTCTGTTTTAATATGTTGTAACCCGCCCCAATTGCTCCGCAGAGGGGCGGGCTATAAATAAAATTTATTATTATTATTATTATTATTATTATTATTATTATTATTATTAGCTTGGAGGCATCCCGTACTTGATCCGGATTTCTTTCAGACTTTGCAAAGAACAGAAAATCCCAGATAAACATATTTCCGACAGTCTTTACACACTGTTCCTGAATATATCTTTAGATTGTTTCCATTATTTTCTATTTAGCCTCTTTTACACAAATACAAATGTGTAAAAACTTTTCAAATTACAGTCAAGATGACAAGGTCTGGGAATAATTTAAGACTAGGAATAATTGTCTCCAGATCCAGCAAATATGAAGCTCCGGTTTTCCATGAAAATCCATCTTAATACTTAACATTCTCTGGTCAAGCCTAGTAATTTCAAGGTGCTTCTAACTTCTTACAAGAGACTCTAGGGAGTTTGGATGACCATATGCCAGTTTAATGGACCGCAATATGAACAAGACTTTTGCCTGTGTGGTGTATCCTAATGTAATGTTTGAGCCTTCACATTGCCCGTCAGTTTATGGCAACTCCATGAATTTCATAGAGTTTTCTTGGGAAGGAATACTCAGGGGCCGTTTGCCCCTGCCTTCCTCTGAAATATAGCCTACAGCATTTGGCATTCTTTGGTGGTCCTTCATCCAAGTATTAACCAGGCCGGACCCTACTTTAGCTTCCAAGATCAGGTGTGATCTGGTACCTTCAGTGTATTTAGGCACTGTGGTGTATCCTACAACCCCTTTATTATTCCACTGTTGCAAACTGACATCAAGATGTCTTATATTAACTATAGTTTCCTGTGTCGTCTGAACTGGGAAACATGATGAATAGCTTCAGACTAAGGGGCTCTGCAGACAGCACAAAGCACCGCCTTGGAGGCAAGGAAGGGGAGGGGCAGCCGGACGCTGGACACCCCAGCCCCTTCCTGAGTACGTCATCACAGCGCCCACCGTTGCACATGGTGAGTGCTCTGATGACGTCCTTCTGGCGCAGCATTTTTATATGCTGCGCAAGAAGAGGCGCAAAAGAGCCGCATGGCGGCTCTTGCGGCGCCCTTTCTGTGGCTTGGGAAAGGAGCGCTATTTTGGCGCTCCTTTCCCAGTTGCTGAAAGGGTGGATTAGGGCCGAGGCATGGGGCAGCTTCGGCCCCAATCCTCCACTTCTCAGGGCAGCCCATGGCTGCCCGTCTGCATCCCCCCTAAATCAGGATATTAAAACATGGCTTGAAGCTGCTTAACATAGTTTCCCAGTTTGTCTATCATGGAAAAACTATAGTCAGTTAAGACTCCTGTGCCAAGAAGGAAAGACAGAAAGGCTATGTGTGTGAGTAAAATGCTCATAGTCTGGTAATTCTTTGGGATAGCCTTCTTAACCCACCACTAACTACACTATCTTCCAGCCTCCAATAAGGAGTCATAGTGGTGCCTGGAAGAACTGCTGTATTTAATTTAGATATCTGGGAGCCAGTTTGGAATACAGAATGCAGTTCAGAATGCCACTTTACACCACCAGAAACAAAACAACCAGCTCATTTTATTTTATTTTACTCTTTTTTCTTCTTTTCTTCTTTTTAGGAAAAGGAACTATTAGCTGTCCACTAGAGTTGACAAAATGGTGTATTTCATTTTATGTGATTTACTATTGGATTTCTAAAAACAACAAAAACAACACTTTTTCAAGATTTTTTTTCATCTTTTTCAAAAAAAAAATCATCATGTAAACAACAAAATCTATTTTTTTGTGTAAAGTATATCATTATTTCTTCAAGGTCTTTTCACTTCCTCGGAGGGGTGAATGAGTGAAAGGTAGATCATCTTCTTCAAGAGATCCTCCCTGAGGGTAGACAACAAAACACACCTTCTGGCCCAAATGCGTCAAGGATTCTGAGAAGAAAACAACAACAAGGTTATCAGTTTAAATCTAACCAAAATGTCCATTATCAATGAGGGATGAAATACAGCTCAGAGTTAGGGCCTTTGCAGACTGCCAGAAATAGTGCTAGGGAATCATGGGAATTTTTTTTTTCTGAGACATTGAGCCTTCTCTGTCAGAGAGCTCTGGTGCCACAATAAAATATAGTTCCCATGATTCCCTAACCCTAACCCTAACCCTTAAAGTGGACTCAATTTGCACTATTTCTGGCAGTCTGCAAAGGCCCTCAGATAACATGCTATAAGTGCTGGAGGTCCCAAGTTAAATCCTTGGCATCTCCAGTTGCAACAGCCTGCTTCAACCTGGTGGTATGTCCATCCTGTGCTTTTGACTGAAGTTACCATCAGCCCCAACTAGGATTGCCAAATCTCAGTGTGTAGCCCTGTGTCTCCAGTTTTTGTGGGTCATCTCCAGGCAGGAGCCAAGGGTGCAAATTCTCCAGTTCTGAAGGAGTCACCTCCAGGCAAGAGAAAAGGCTGCGTGCAAATATCCAGCTTAGCTATTAAAATCGCAGCTTGCTATAATTTTACAAGGCTTCAGTGATTTCTTGCTCAACTTGCAAACACTTTTGGGGGGGGGGAGGTGAGGGGGGGAGTTGTAGTTACTTAAGAAATTATTGCACAGTGAAGTCCCACCAGGATAGACGCGGGATCTAAAACTGAAAGATGAATCCTATTGCATTGCTCTGTGGCTGGGCAGTAGGCATTCCCTATGCAACCAGGGCTTCTCCTGCAGCTTTTCAAAAACAGGATCAGAAATGTTTTTGAAAAGCTTCAGGAGAAGCCAGGAGAAGCTTGGGTTGCATACGGGCTGCCTACTGCCCGGTCATGGAGCAATGTGATAGGATTTTTCTTTGAATGTTAGATCCCACATCTATCCCAGCGGGACTTCACTGTGTGATAATCTTCTTAGTTAGCTTCCTCCTTTCCTCCCAGTCTTTGTAGTACCAGGGTTCACCCTCCAGTCTGTTCTGCAACCAGCTTTTGGTTAGAATGAAGCAAGTTAGATTAATTTCTTCTTCATGGTCTCTGTGGTCTTCTTCATGGTCTCACACAAATGGGTTACTTCTGTGCCTTCACAGTAAGCTCAGGAACTTCTGGAATCACTAGGCAAAACTTTGTTTGCAATTTTTGGTGGTAGCTCTGCCCATCCTTGTAAAGCCTCTAGCATTCCTGCTCTTTTCTCAGTTCCTTTTGTCAGCCACACTAGCAGCTCTGAAGGAACGTCACTCGTTTGGAATCGTTCTTCTTAATGACTTAATTCAGATTGACCTCTAAATGTTGGCTTCGACTAACCTTTTGGACTTTGACTACTCTTTGGACTTGGACTTGGTGACAGATGCACATCAATTGACCCAGACTGTCTGACCTTGATTTGCTTATAGCTTGAAAGACTTTCCAATGACCACTCGGTCCACCACCTTTAAGTGGTGCAACAAGTGTGGGGGTAAGGCCTTCTTTGCCTAGGCAAGGGTCACAATGTTCAATCTTGTGCCCTCTACAAGTCTATAACCCTGCAGGCCCATAAAAACCGGGACTCAAGGCTTAAAGCGGCCCTCTACAAGCAAGCCTTGCACTCTGCCTCAGCTCCTGCTGTTTCTCTTACCTCAGACCCCGAGAAATCTCAGAGCAGGGAGAAAACTAGAGAGGTGCCAAAGGATAAACCTTCTGGGAAAGATAAGCCTCCAAAGGCTAATAAATTGGATCGCACTCAGAGTTTGGATGACTCTAAGGCCTCCAAATGACAGCATTCTGAAGAAAGGGATTCTTTCCCCAAAATAAAGCCCTCCAACCACTCTTCCTCCAATAAAGTGCATTCTGATCCTTCTCAATTGACAGCTTTCAGTACAGACACTGATCAAACCCGTATGTCCATTCCTATGACTTCTCAAGCTCAAGAAGCCTGGAGAAGAGACGGTTAAGAGGTGATATGATAGCCTTATTTAAATATTTGAAGGGGTGTCATATTGAGGAAGGAACAAGCTTGTTTTCTCTGCTCCAGAGACTAGGACCCGGAACAATGGGTGCAACCTGCAGGAAAAGAGATTCCACCTCAACATTAGGAGGAACTTCCTGACAGTAAGGGCTGTTCGACAGTGGAACACACTCCCTCGGAGATTGTGGTGGAGTCTCCTTCCTTGGAGGTCTTTAAGCAGAGGCTGGATGGCCATCTGTCGGGGATGCTTTAATTGGGAGTTCCTGCATGGCAGGGGGTTGGACTGGATGGGCTTTGTGGTCTCTTCCAACTCTATAATTCTATGATTCTATGATTCTAAGAAATCTCTCCCGACCTCCAAATCGTACACATGGGTCATGAATCCAAATTGGAAGGTGAGACTGGAGACATCAACGTCCCGGTTTTAACTCCAAACCTGGACATCTCTACATCCTCCCAGCGTGTTCGAGCAAGACATTTGACAACACCTCAGCCTTGTACCTGTCATTTTGAGGAGTCATCCTGGCACTGTCCTGCTGACTTCCCTCCTTCAAGAAAACCATGATGTCATCTATGACAGTGAAACCAAACGTTATTTTATGCCGGTTGATGCTGACTATCTCCGCCGCACGAAGCATTGTGGGTCACAAAGCCGAAGGTCTCTTTCCCCAGCACACCACCACTGCCACTATCACTATCGAGGCCCAGGTGATTCAGGAATCCACACTGGTTCAGACCACTCTAAGGCGAGAACTCGTTAAGGAGAAGCCCTTGCTGCTAACTCCACAAGAGTCTCCTCAATTGTCATGCTTATCTTCTGGGGACTCAGATCTTAGAGCATCTCACTCTCCTCAGTCTCTGGTCATGCATGATGCAGCCTCTCCTAAAGATGACATAAAATCCTTTGCTGAGCAAGTAGTGAGAAGGGAAAATGCCCTGGAGATTGATGTGATGCATAATGAAAATGACGCCTTGGATGCTATTGAGCATTGGGTTCACGGCAAGGTACTGACACTGGCCTCCATTGAGTTCCTGCCCTCACTGGAACATATTGCCAAGCATTCCTGGATCACCTCTGTGACCATTTCACTGACCTCCAAGAAAATCGAAAACCTTTACTGGATCTCTCCTTCAGCTGCGTCTTGGCTATTTGAACACCCCAAGCCGAACTCAGCCATTGTAGAGGGATCTCAATTGGCTTTCACTCCAAAGATGTCCTCCACACCTGATGGATAAAGAAAGCAAAAAGGTTGATGGTTTGGCAAAAAAATTCTATGTGGCCTCGGTCCTGGACCTCAAGATTGTGAACTACTCTGCCTGTATGGGAGTGTATCAGCAGCACCTGATGGAGTGCAGGTTGACCCTCCTGGATGATCTTCCAGATGAAAAGTGACCCTTGGCTCAGGCACTCTAGGCTGAGGCCCATGCAACTGGAACCCAACAAATCACCTCAGCCTGCCACTCTGCAGACTGTGTAGTGAAGATTTTGTCTGGGTCCATTGCCCTGGCTCAGAGCGTTGGACCTCACCCCACACACTCGGGCTGCAATAAAGGACATGCCCTTCGATGATTCCGGACTCTTTAACAAAGAGGTGGATGAGGAGCTCAAATACAAATACAAGATAAAGGCAGCTGCCAAGAAAGATAGTATGTCAATTTCTTCATTCTAGTCCCCTTCACACTGTCACTATGGAGGACAGCTGCCTTGGTATCCTCAACAACAGAAGCAATATCATTATCAACAGCAGGAGCATCAATACCAGTCCCATGATCAGTCTCACCAATGATATCCTTCCCAGACATCTTCTTCCTCTGGCCACCGACAACCCACCCAACCTCGGTACTGGCAGGGCTTCCAGGAAAACGATGCTGACCAGGGCAAAAAGAGGCTCTGAGGCTCTTTTCACCTGCCCCCCTTTTGGGGATGTACTGCAGCCCTTCTTTAATACTTGGGCCTTTATCATCTCTGACTCGTGGGTCCTTGATATCGTTTGGAGGGGTTACACCCTCGAGTTCGAAGAGCTCCCAGTCACCGGGGCTGTTATTTCCACCACTCCCTTCAGACACCTTACTCAATGAAGTATGCACTTTGTTAAAAAAGAGTGCAATCAAACCCGTGGACCCCACTCAGGTTCCTCACTGTTTATTCTCCCAATACTACATTGTCCCTAAAACAATGAAGTTCTCCAACAATGATGGAGGTCTCCGACCTATCTTGGACCTCAGTCACCTGAACTCTTACAAATCTTACCACTAATTTCGCATGGTAACTCTTGCTTCTATTTTGCCCATTACCAACAGACCACTGGTTTGCGACTCTCAACCTCAAGGACACTTTCATGTCGGGATTCGTGAACACCATAGAAGATTTCTTGCCTTTGCTGTAGGGACCGAGATGTTCCAATGCAAGGTGCTTCCCTTCAGTCTTTCTATTGCTCCAAGAATATTCACCAAGTGCATGGCCCCTCTGGTGGCCTACCTCCATCAACAAGGCATCATGGTCTTCCCCTATCTCAATGACTGGCTCTTCACTGCTCCATCCCAAGAGGGTCTTATGGGGCACATTTAGTTCATTTTGTCTCTCCTAGACTCCCTTGGTCTCATGGTCAACATAGAAAAATCCAACGTCTCCATCCAGGCGAGTCAAGTTCATCAGGACCATCCTCAACTCTGAAGACTGCATCACTTACCTGCCATCAGACAGGTTTAAAACATTTTCCAAACCAATTTGAGATTGCCTTTTTCACAGACGAATCACAGTTCACACTGCCCAAGTGGCATTGGGCCACATGGTATCGACGACTTATGTCACCTCATGGGTGAGACTCTGGCTGAGACCATTTCAAATGTGGTTCATCTCAGTCTTCAATCCCATGGAGGACCCCCCGACAAAATGGCTCACAGTAGCCAGATCTTTCCACTGGTGGTTTGATCCCAGGAATGTATGTGTTGGGATGCCATTTCTGCCCTCTCAGCCCAGATCACCTTAACAACAGATGCATCTCTGGACGGATGGGGTGCCCACACCTCGAACCTCGTGGTCAAGGACAAGTGGTCCCCATCAGACAGACAGCTTTACATCAACACATTGGAAATGTTGGTGGTGGAAAAAGCATTCCACATCTTCGAGACTTTCCTCCTGGACAAGGTAGTGCAAGGTAGTGCAAGGTTGTCTTTTGGCAGACAACACCACTCTCATGTACTACCTGAACAAACAGGGAGGAACAAGGTCTCAGATGCTTGTCGAGATCACCCTTCGCATCTGGAACTGGTGTATCCCAAGGAAGATCCTTCTCCTCTCTGAGAAACACCTCCCAGGGAAGGAAAACAAATTGGCAGACCAGCTAAGCAGGTCTTTGAACCCATGCCATGGGTGGTGCCTCCATCCCAAGACTGTCTCCAACCTATTCTCCACTTGGAGTAAGCCGCTGATCAACCTCTTTGCCATTCACCTCAACAGCCACTGCACTCAGTTCTGCTCTTGGATTCGAGTGCCAGGGTCCCAAGCAGATGCCTTCCTGTTCGAGTGGTCAGGAAAGATGGTCTACGCCTTCCCTTCCTTCCCATTCATCATGAAAATGGTAGCCAAGATGAGAGTGGACCACTCTGACACCATCCTTGTCACCCTGTGGTGGCCGAGATAGCCCTGGTTTGCTCCTCTCCTGCTCTTGTCCCAGAGAAGAGCTCCATCCCGACCTCCTATCCATCCATGGAGGCTGAGTCCAACACCTGGACATCGAGTCCCTTCCCCTGGTGGTGTGGAGAATCTGTCCCTTCCAGACTCAGTACGGACTGTAATCCTGGATGCTCAGAAGCCTTCGATACAGAGGTCCTACCTGTTCAAATGGACCAAGTTCTTGGATTTTTTCACCGCCTGGGATCTTTCTCCATCCTGTGTCTTGGTCCCCACTGTCCTGGAATTCCTGATGTCTCTGGCAGATGCGGGACTGTGCCTCACATCCAACAAATGCTGCTTGTCTGCCATCTGTTCTCAGTAGCAGTTCAAGGGCAGATCTTCCTTTTTCAAGGACCCTCTTGTGAAGAGTTTTCTTAAAGGGTTCAACAACCTCCACCCTCCATACTTGGTACTGTCCCCGGCATGGAGCCTGGACCTGGTGCTTTCTCACCTTTCAACCAAGCCTTTCGAGCCCATGGCCACCACACACTTAAGATTGCTGGAAAACAGCTTTCTTAGTGGCCGTTATCTCTGCTCGCAGTGCTGGTGAACTTTGTGCCTTACGGATGGACCAACCTTACCTCTGTTTCCACAGGGACAAAGTGGTCCTTCACCCTGACATCACTTTCCTCCCAAAGGTGATGTCTGCCTTTCATATCAACCAGGACATTGTGTTGCCCACCTTGGCTCCAAACCCAACAATGGATGCCAAGTGCCTCCTGCATGGTCTCGATGTTCAAAGGGCACTGGCATTCTACTTGGACAGGACTTCGGATTCTAGATGCTCCAAGAGACTATTTGTCTGCTACTCGGAAGCTAAAAAGAGACTACCTGTGACTGCTCAGAGATTATCCAAATGGGTGGTTGGTACCATCCAGTTGTGCTACGAACTGTCAGGTAGAACCCTTCCGGCCTGGGTATGAGCACACTCAACTAGGGCGGTAGCTGTATCCTCCGCTTTTCTGACTAGGGTCCTTTGATAGATGTGTGCATGGCTGCTGTCTGATCCCAGCCATTGACTTTCATCAAACATTACAGGCTGGACACCAGGGCCAGATGGGATGGAGCCTTTGAGAGGGCAGTGTTGCTTTCTGATCTGCACTGAATGTTCATTGCACTTTATGTTTTATATGCCTTTGAAATCAAAGAAATGACACTGACAAATGCATTTTCATAGTTTAAAGTTTTATTGTTGTTAATAAATTACAACTTGTTTGAACTTTCTAACTTGTGTCATGATACCCCCTCCTTCACTGACCAAAGCTTGTCAGTCTAACCCAGGGGTAGGCAACCTTTCCCCTTTAAGGGCCGAGGAACTTCAGCTCCCAGAAGCCTCAGCCATGTTGGCCAATAGTCCCATGTTGGCCAATAGCTCCTGGGATTCTGGGAGCTGAAGTCCCTCGGCCCTTAAAAGGGAAAGGTTGCCTACCCCTGGTCTAACCCATTTGTGTTATTCTCAGAGACCACAAAGAAGAAGGACAGGTTGCTAACCTTTAACAGTATTTCTTTGAGTGGTCATCTGCGAATTCACACAAATCCCGCCCATCCTCCCCTCAATCATGTCCTGCTCATTGATCAAGATCCTTTCTATTGCTGCTATGCGGTGAACTTTATGGAACTGAGGAAAGAGCAGGAACGCTAGGGGCTTTATAAGGGTGGGCGGACCTACTGCCAAAAAATTGCAAACAAAGGTTTGCTTAGTGATTCCAGAAGTTTCCAAGCTTACTACACAGGCACAGAAAAAACCCAATTGTGTGAATTTGCAGATGACCACTCAAAGAAATACCGTTACAGGTAAGCAACCTGTCCTTATTCCATCCCTCAAACTCAGTGAGAAGAAATATTTATTTTACACTGTTCTGAGATTAACCCCTTTAGCTAAGATTTCTGTCTGAATTTCAAATAGGAAAACATGCTCTCTCTCTCTCTCTGTTTGAATAACAAGTGATGAGAGCAACTCTGTGGTTGGTACTTAATTGATAATGCTTGATGAATCACCAGAAGTTGCCCCTAGGTCTCAGATTTGGGCCCAGAAACCTCAGAGTCTGAGAAGATTCCTTAACTGTTAACTCTAGCCGCAACTAGCATAGTCAATGCACAGGGTCATGGGAAGCAGAGCCCAAAACATGTGGAGGTGTGCACCACATTGTGGAAGGCAGAAGTAAAACAGTTAGGGAAAGAATATCAGCATAAGACCCTGGAGGTCCTCTGCCAGTCAGAATACTGAACAAAATAACATATTTGCTGTAGTAAAGGATACAATTTCTGTATCACAATTTTTGAAGTGCATGTGAGGTGACCAGATGTCATAACTGCAAAGGAGAACAAGGTATCCCAAAATGTAAGACATTAAAGAAAAATATAGGGCATTACAAAACAAAAGCTAAAAACACTAATATAAATTCATTCCATTTGGTTTATTTACAGCTATATTACATATACTGTATTTTATAAAGTACTCGGTTGTTGTTTCTGATGAATTTATCTTTGCTAAAAATGCCTTGTTGGCTTGCATATACTTATAAAAGTCTGAGCAAGACAAAGGCATCGTACTTTACTAGCAACAAACTCTTGACTGAATTGACATTTAAATTATTCCTTTATTCCTTTCATTTCTCCATTGTACTGAAATTAAGGAAAAAACCCTTTGAATATTTGTATTATGTCCTCAAGCAGCCCATTGCCTAACACCATGTTTGCTGTCCTTTTTCCTCTCTGAGAAACAAAAAGTACCCTGAGCTCTTGGGGCAAGTCTTGTCTGCTGCTGCTCCTCCTAGGAAAAAAGAACTTCAGAAGGATCCAACCTATTCCCCTGTTTGCAGTGAGAACAGGCTCCTGGTAGATGCATTTCTTGAAGGGGAACAGCAAATGTGGTGTTACTCAATAGGCTTCTTAGTCATGTTCAAAATGGAAGACATTTTGGAATTTCTCCTAGACAGAAGGTTGAAATGTAGGACATGTCCTGGAAAAGGAGAATGTTTGCTCACCCTGAGTGCATGCAAATTGGAGATGATTGCTGTAAGTGATTGCTTTAGTTTAAAATATCTGAAACCTAAGGAAATTGCAGAGCATGTCAACATTACTTTTTTGGTGGTATAGTATCCAGAATCTCTCCAGTTAGCAGTAGTAGTGAGAAGGTGAAGTCGTAGGCTTTCATGGCCGGCATCCAACATGGCCACACAGCCCAAAAAACCCACGAAAAAATATATTAGTGAGAAGGTTCTGGGAGCTGTAGTCCAAAAAGTATCTATGCTAAACTCTGGTGTTTGGTTGTTCTTTGTAGCTGTTTTTGACTTCTTGTTATGAGGAATACAACTGCATTGTTCATCCTCTAAACCTTGGGACCTGGCATTATAGGCAGTGATGTTTTCCCCTATCTCCATGTTTTCTATAATATTCCTGTCAGCAGCCCTTGATCTTTTCAAGAGGTTGAATCTCTTTTTCTGTCGTTTGCATCCATTGCTCCAGGTCCATTTCTCTGGAGCAGCAGAAAACAAGCTTGCTCCAGACTCAACATGACATCCCTTCAAATAGTTAAACAGGGCTATCATATCACCTCTTAACCTTCTCTTCTCCAGGCTAAATGTCCCTGGTCCCTAAGTCTCTCCTCATAAGGCATGGTTTCCAGACCCTTCACATTTTGGTCGCTCTCCTCTGGACACGTTTCAGCTTGTCAACATCCTTTTTGAATTTTGCCCAGAAATGGACACAGTATTCCAGGTGAGGCCTGACCAAAGCAGAATAGAGTGGTATTATTACTGTCCTTGATCTAGATACTATACGCCTATTGATGCAGTCTAGAATCCCATTGGCTTTTTTAGCTACAGCATCACACTGTTGGCTCATGTTCAATATATGGTCTACTAGGACTCCTAAATCCTTTTTATATGTACTGCTATCAAGCCAGGTGTTCCTCATCCTATATCTTTGCATTTCATTTTTTTTTGTCCTAAGTGCAGTACCTTACATTTCTCCTGGTTGAAATTCATTTTGCTATTTTTAGCCCATCTTTCTAATCTATTGAGATCATTTTGAATTTTGATAATCTCCTCTGGGATATCACCTACTCCTCCTAATTTGGTGACATCTACAAATTGTATAAGCATGCCCTCTATTTGTTCACACTGCCCAATTACAGCATGATTCCATTTTAAATGTCATGTCTAGATCTTATAGAATCCTGGGCTTTGTAGTTTGGTGAAGCATTAGATCTCTCTGACTTGAGAATTCTAAATACCCCTCCCTAAACTGCAAACCCCAGGATTCCACAGGATGGAACCATGGTAGTTAAAGTAGAATTATATAATTATGATACAATAACGGATAGTGTGAAAGCGCCCTCTGTTCTTTCTACTGTTGTAATAATAATAATAATAATAATAATAATAATAATAATAATTTATTTGTAACCCGCCCCTCTGCTCAGCAATCGAGGCGGTGTACAGCAAGGTTAAAAAGACAACAGTTAAAACATCTATTATCCCACACCCTAGCCCTCCCACCCCTTAAAACTAAATTAAACTACACTGGAATTAAAATCAGGTTAACACAATTAAAATACAATAAAATAATTTTTTTGGCTGACATGCCGTGGCGACAAGAGGGGTAAATAGCAGATCGCCTCCAGTTAGCTGGGCGGTTATTCCGGGAAGGCCTGCTGGAAGAGATCCATCTTTACTGCCTTTTTAAAGGCAGCAAGAGTGGTAATAAGACGGATCTCGTCCGGCAGGCCATTCCACAGTCTGGGAGCGGTCGCAGAGAAGGCCCTCTGGGAGGTCTGCGAGAGCCTGGTCTTTATGGGTTGCAGCAGGTTCCTCCCGGAGGACCGAAGTGCGCGGGGGGGATTGTACAAGGAGAGGTGGTCCCGGAGATAAGATGGACCCAAGCCATGTAGGGCTTTAAAGGTTAAAACCAATACCTTGTACTGTGCCCAGAAACTAATCGGCAGCCAGTGGAGGGATTTGAGCACAGGTGTTACATGCTCCCTCCTAGGTGTTCCAGTAATTAACCTGGCTGCCATATTTTTTACCAGTTGAAGTTTCCGGGTTAGACACAAGGGTAGCCCCATGTAAAGTGTGTTACAGTAATCCAGACATGAGGTTACCAGGGCATGTACCACAGTTTCCAGATCCCTCATGTCCAGATAAGGGTGCAGTTGGCATATCAGCCGAAGCTGATAACAGGCACTCCTGACTGCCGCATTCACCTGACTAGTCATGTGAAGCGACGAATCTAGAAGTACCCCCAAACTGTGAACACAGTCTTTCAAGGAGAGTGTGACTCCATCCAGGACTGGAGACTGTATTCCCAAATCTGGTTTCGGGCCCGTAACTGTCAGTACCTCCATTTTGTCTGTATTTAGTTTCATTCTGTTTTTCCTCATCCAATCCATTACCGCTCTGAGACAGTCATTAAGCGGAGAGATGCCATGTGAAGTCTGAGCCGATGATTTGGTCATGGAGAAGTATATCTGGGTGTCATCAGCGTACTGATGACACCACGCTCCATGCCTCTGAATGATCTCACCCAGCAGCTTCATATAGATGTTAAATAGCATTGGGGACAGGATGGTGCCCTGAGGGACATCACAATTAAGCTCAATTTTGGAAGAGCAACTGTCCCCGAGCCTCACCCTTTGGGATGTACCCGAGAGGAAGGAATGGAACCACTGCAAAGCAGTGCCTCCGATTCCTAACTCTCTCAAACGATCCGAAAGGATGGAATGATCTATTGTATCAAAAGCCGCTGAGAGATCCAAGAGCACCAGCAGGGTCACACTACCCCTGTCGATGCCCAAGCGGAGGTCATCGGTCAGAGCAACCATGGCAGCCTCCACTCCATATCCTGTCCTGAAGCCAGTTTGAAATTGATTGAGATAATTGGTTTCATCCAAGACTGCCTGGAGTTGGGAAGCAACTTCTCTCTCGATCACCTTGCTTAAAAAGGGTAGCAAGGAGACTGGTCTATAATTGTTTCTATCCAGGGGGTCCAGGAAAGTTTTTTTCAGGAGTTGCCTGACGGCCGCCTCCTTCAAACACGATGGTACAATGCCTTCCCTGAAGGATGCATTGATTGTATCCCGTAAGAATACTCTCAGCATGTCTCCTCCCTGGACGACCAGCCAAGATGGACATGGATCGAGAGGGCAAGTCATCTTCCTCATTTTTCCAAGGAGCTGTAAAGGCCTCGGTACAAATCCCACTTCTACTCTGCATTCAGAAGTAAATTAATGAATTCTATTATTATTTCACACCCTATTCTCTCTCTCTCTCTCTCTCTCTCTCTCATTCTCTCAAACACACAGAGAGAGACTTATTGCTAAGCAATGTAATTTATTCCATAGGCAAATCTATCCAGGTTCACGTCTCATACTTAACCCTTCAATGAGATCTTTCTTACCTGTTATCCTATTTACACACTTTGGTTTATTTTTCCAGTATACGACAAGAAAAAACACCGGCACTCCAGTTAATATGATAATCAGTCCAATTCCACAGACTACTGGCTCAGAATAGAAACTGAAGATCAAGAGAAAGGCCCAAAATATCAGGTAAGTGATTGGGACCAGGAGATTTACCTAAGAAGAGAGAAAATATTGGAAGTGTACAGAAGCCTGTTATTTCTGTCCTAGTCCCCTTCATCCCATACACATCAAAGGAGGATTTGACACTGACTAGGCTAGATCACAAGCAGCTACTGGTTTAGCCAATTTAATTGAAAAGGAAATTTCTAGATCAATTACAATTGTCCCATACCAATCTAAGGTGTAGGATGGACAGCTTGAGCTTAGTGTCCCAGTTGCAACACTTTTTCCCAAGCTAGCACACTCCCAGTTTGTTCCTATTGCCACATTCTGATTGAGAATGATGGGAATGACACACACAGAGGCTAAAGAATATGATGGATTAAGGATGCCTGGGCTCAAAGCTCTGCTCAGATTGCTAGGTCATTCTACCTCTCAGTCTAAACTGCTTTAGAGGGTTGTTGTGGGACTAATATCTAGTGTTTGGAACTTGAGTTACTTAAGGGAGAAGAGACAAATGCAACAAATAAGATAATAAATAGACTGGACAATAAATAGACTTTTAATCAATGCCAGTGTTTGACAAAGAACTTTTTATTCATCCTAGCTTTTAACCCCATTTCCTAATTCTTCTGTTTTAGTCCTTGCTACTCTTTGTTCATTCTTCTTTTTTATTCTCTTGCGTGCAACCTTTAGTAATGGTTTTAACTGCCATACATTGATTGCTTTTACATTTGGGCTGAAAGACACCCTGAAGTTCACCCATAAGGTAATTTCTACTTTGCTCCCTTACATATCATATACACTTGGCCCTCTGTATCCATGGATTCTGTATCTACTGATTCTATCATCTACAGTTTGAATATATATATATATATATATATATATATATATATAAATTCCAAGAGGCAAACCTTGATTTTGCAATTTTATATAAGGTACACCATTTTACTACATCACTATACATCAGAGGTAGGCAACCTAAGGCCCGGAGGCCGGATATGGCCCCCCCAAGGCCTTTAGACTGGCCCCAGGCCGGTCCTGCCGCCGCCGCCGTCGCTGCCGCCGCCGCCCCCTGCCATGATGATATTGATTATTGTTGTTATTACTTGTTCTTGGGGTTTTCTTGGCAAAATCCCCACAGGGGTTTTGCCATGGCTTTTCTGGGGCTGAGAGAGTGTGCATGCATTTTTTAATTTTTTTTAATTTAAATTTTAAATTTTTATTTATTTATTTGTTTATTTATTTTTGGTGCTTCGGCCCCCCCAATTGTCTGCAGGACAGCAACCCGGCCCCCGGCTCAAAAAGGTTGCCTACCCCTGCTGTACACAATGGGACTTGAGTATCCATGGATTTTGGTATCCACACAGGGTCCTGGAACTAAACCCTTGAAGATATCAAGAGGCCACTGTTTATCAAAGATTGATATATGCTGTTATAATATGCTGGTGAGCTAGCATGATTTGGTGGATTGAGCATTAAACTAGGACTCTGAAAGACCAGGGTTCAAATCCTGCTTGGCCATGGAAACTCACTGAGTGACCCTGGGAAAAGTCACACTCTTGAAGGCACATAGCAACAAATAATATGCCAACGGGGGTTAACATGTTATTTTTGTACAATGCATTCATACAATTTCTAATACTTTTGGAGGCCTACTCAACATGAAAAATGGAAAGAGCTAATGGAAGTTGTACTGTAGTGTACAAACTCTGGAGGGCTAAGATTTCCCTATCCCTGCTGTAAGGAAAGCAATGAAAGTAGTCTTGCCTTGCCCCACTCAAGTGCCTCATGGAAAAGTTGGGCATTCACTACCTGCATGGTCCCTGATCATTGGCAACAGCCATGGGAAAGTCATTGAGAAAGCCCCAATATTTTTCACCTTGATAGGTCGGAAGATCTTGGGTTTCTTCCATCGCAGTACAATCAAGCCTATGATTGTCACTCCATAGCAGAGGTAGTTTATAAAAGACACATAATTAATTAATGTATAGGTGTCTCCAACCAGCATAATGACGACAGTGGCCAGACACTAGGGGGAAAAAGGAGATGTAATTTTAAATGGAAGCATTTCTTGAAAAAAGTTCCTCTAGCTCTGCCTTTTTTTTTTTTTGCAACAGTGATTAAGTGTTTTTGCATTCTGAGACTGCTTATGTCAGTGGGCTAGCATAGTAAGTTCCGTCATTAGAAATGTTATTTTGGCTTCTCTTCTCTTCTTTTCTTTTGCTTTGCTCCCTCCTGTATAAAGAGTCTCCTCAGAACAGCTTTTAGAGCACCCCAGAGGCTTCAGAGATGTCTAGAGTTTTAGTTTCTTTATAAAAGGATTGTATGGGTTTCTGAATGGTTGTTTTAAAAAGTTCATTTAGCAGTAAGTGGAGTTAAATCATGGAATTGTGAAGGGCAGCATGTCTGTATCTAGGGTCCAATTTAGGATCAGGAGGGAGTGATCCGAGAAGAGTATGGGCTTTATGATCATGTCTTTATTTGGGGATAAGAATGTCTTACTGATGAAAAAGTGGTCGATTCTTGAGTAGGAATTATGCATGGGCGAGTAAAAGGTTCAGTCTCTGTCTCTGGAGTGGAGGATTACAGCCCCCAGTCCTGGATGGGGTCACACTCTCCTCCAAGGACCATGTGCGCAGTCTGGAGGTACTCCTTGACTAGTCAGGTGAATGCGACAGTCAGGAGTGCCTGTTATCAGCTCCGGCTGATACGCCAGCTGCGCCCATACCTGGATAGGAAAGACCTGGAAACTGTGGTGCACGCGCTGGTAACCTCATGTCTAGATTACTGCAACGCACTCTACATGGGGCTACCCTTGTGCCTAACCCGGAAACTTCAGTTAGTGCAAAATATGGCAGCCAGATTAATTACTGGAACATCGAGGAGGGAGCACATATCTCCAGTACTTAAATCCCTCCACTGGCTGCCAATTAGTTTCCGGGCACAGTACAAGGTGTTGGTTTTGACCTATAAAGCCCTACATGGCCTGGGTCCTTCTTATCTTCGGGACCGCCTCTTCCCGTATGATCCCCCCCGCACCTTCCGTTCAGCGGGGAAGAACCTGCTCCAACACCCAAAGGTGAAACTCAAGCAGACTTCCCAGAGGACATTTTCAGTTACTGCCCCTAAACTGTGGAATGGCCTGCCGGACCATATCCATCTTAGTACATCTCTTACCACTTTTAAGAAAGCAGTTAAGACGGAGCTCTTCCAGCAGGCCTCCCAGAATAACCTCCTTGTAGGGATAATACATCTGGACCCACGCGGCCCCTTGTTCCTCCCTCTGAGTGGCATTCTGTTGTTCCAGTCATTGCTGCCATTGTTATTTTAGTCATTTGTTTGATTTTAAATTTATCAAGTTTAATTCTATTTTAAGGGGTGTGGGAGATGGGTGGGGGGTGTATGAATCTGGAATGTCTTAATTGTTGTATTTTAACTTGTTGTAAGCCACCCCGATTGCACTGCAGAGGAGCGGGTTATAAATTATTATTATTATTATTATTATTATTATTATTATTATTATTATTATATAGGATTCTCCAAGGGTCTATTAGCCCACCTTACTAATGTGTTTTAAAAGCTGGGTTGTTTCTTGCTTTGAGGTACTGAGGGGGGCTGATCTAGTAAGGGATCTAAGATATCATTGGAATCTCCTCAAATTATGTCATCCATTGCTATGTCATTCAGGGAATTAAGGAAAAGGTCCATATTTTTTTTTCTTGATCCCTATTGGGGGCATAATAGTTTGCTATTGTGACGTTGTGATCCATAATTTTTCCTTGTAAAATCAAGAATCTATCTTCCATGTATTTTTAAATATTATCCATCTGAAATGGGGGTTTATTATAAAAAAATGATGGCAACCACTTTTGCCTTACCCATCCCTCCCACCACAAATTGATTCCCAAATTGGGATAAGGACAGTACAGGTATCGATCTTCTATTATGAGTTTCTTGCAGGAGTAGAATGTTGGGTTTATATTGTTTAACCCTCTTTAGTATTTTAGAGCCATTGGGGTGCCTCTGACATTAAAAGAAAGAGACATTATTTCACTCATTGTGACTATTTAGTGGGGATAAGTGAAGAATGCTTCTTCTCTCCCTATATTTAGCAGTAAAAATGGCTTTAGGATGGAGGAGGTAGCCCTGAGCATGAAAGAAGTGGCAGTGAGTGAGATCAGAAAGCCTTATAAAATCACATCCATAAAAACAGAATAGTACAAACATGTTAACAACAACCAAATTAAGGCAAAACTCAACTGATTGTAGGAGGAAGAGATGTCTGCCACAGGGCAGATTCTTGACCAGAAACACACTGTCTGGTCTCCTCCAGATAAATGCAATGATGTGAGTTATTTTGAATAGAAGTCCCTAGTGTACAACCTCTGCTTTCAATTGTTCTGTTCATTGTGGAGCAAACAGAGATTCCAAATCTGCAGAGTGTTACTAATCATGGCCACAATGCAGAGCAGTGTCTGGCTGGATGTCAAATGTTTGCTCTCCTCATTGTCCAAAAGGAGAAGCTTTATGTATATATCAGTGGCTAGAACATGCTGGAATAGTTTGTCTTTTGCTTTGGCAGGAAGAAGAGATTTCAAAATGGTTTCCTGTTTGTGAGCTGCCAGTCTTGTCAAACTGCAGACTCTCATGATGTTGGAATTCAGCAGGGAATCATTTTCTGAAGGTAAGCATTATTATCATCTAGGAGATGTGGACATATATGACAAGTGCCACCAAGATGTCAAGGAGCTGCTTTCTTGTGGTTGCAATCACCACAATCTTTTGTGATGATCAGCTTGAAGGGAAAAGCCCAACGATATAGTAGTCCCTCTTTTTGTAACAAAACAGTGCAGGAGTGTCTCTTTCTGAGAATTTCAGTTGAGAGATCTTGACAGACTGACACAGTATTGTCTTCATATTTTAGGTCAGGGATTTTGCTGAGTTTAGCCAAGGTTAAGGCTTTTTTGGGATAGTGGGTAAAGTGCAGGAGGATATCTCTCGGCATTTCTCTAATGCTAAATCTGGGCAAAGGTTATTAAGGCACTTTAGCAAGAAGCATGCTAAATCTCCTTGTTCCATGCCCTCTTCGATGCCCCAAAAGCATATATTAAGATATTTTCCATGGTTTTCAAATACTCAATCTTGTTGTTCATGGTGTTGTTGATTTCTTCCAGTTGCTGAATCCTATCATCACGCACAATGCCCCTTTGAAGAGCCTCATTTACAGCATCTTCAATATCACTGATTCGATTTGTGAGGACTGATAACTTTGCATTGACAGGTTCTAGTGCAGAAGACCAGTCTTTTTGGCGGTCTTTTACTAGGTTTTCTCTTAACTTTTCTAATAAACCAGGTAAGGATAGGTCATCTGTCATCTGAGGTTCATTTCTTCCCCAATTCCCTCCTCTACCCGGCCCATGTGCCATATTAGAGCTAGATGGATCATCCTCACCTTTTGATGGTGACTGGGGCTCCTTCACTTCTGGGCAGAAGTCTTGTTATGGACTCATCTGCTGACCTTTTAGCTCCAAGCATCTGATTCTGATGTTTTAAAGAATTTTTTTCATTTTATGTCACTCCAATTAGTGAATTCTGTGAGGTGACAGCCTGCCTGTCATTTACACATCCGCCATGATCGATGGTCAGCCATGCCCCCTCATATATAAATACGTTTAAATAAATAAATACATAAATAGTATCCTCACAGAACAGAGATGTATATGCTAAGATCCTAAGCAATTGCTCCCAGTCATACGAATCTACTATTAAAGGCATAATAATAATAATAATAATAATAATAATAATAATAATAATTAGATCCCCTTTCCATGTGCTCTCATTCTGCTCCAATACCATTGCTCTGCCTTTGACATGAGTAGCATCAAACCATATAAGCTATATTAAAGGAATAGTGAGACCTACACAAACAAGGAGGGCTGGAATAGGGGTGCAGCGTCTGACATGAATCATAGCCAACAGACTGGGTAAATGGCCTTCTCGGGCACCAGAAAAACACAACCTGAAAAGAAGAACAAAGACATTGAGTGTGGACATTGTGGTCCATTTCAAAGTCTAGCACCATTTTTTCTTTCTTATCTTCTGGCCAAGAAACTGAACTCAAGTGGGGAGGTCTTGACAAGTGCAATAAATAGATAAATAAATAAATAAATAAATAAATAAATAAATATTATTTGGACTATTTAAGAGGAATATTTAGGCAATCTGCATATAATACATTGCATTTAATAGTAACATTCTTTAGTGATAAGGAAAAATATTCCACAATTCAGTGCTGCACTTTTGAGGGATTACAGTCTGATAGTTTTGATCATATTTTTGTACATCTCGCTAGTATCCACCTAGATGAAGGGCAGTTTAAAAATATTTTTGATAACAAGAATTTTAAATATAAAAGTATTTTGTATGTAGGTATGTATTTCTGGGTCTTCCTATCTGCAGGCTTGGATTGGAGCATCTGCGGATGGCTCTGCTCCGTTCTCCTCAGTCGCAGTGTGCACTAGGCCATGCCAATGCAGTCACGTGAACGTCACACCACCATTGAACAGAACCGGACTTGAGGTCCTGTGGAATTTGCCATCCGCGGGGTGTGGGATGGAATCCTGTGGATATGAAGGGCTGACTGTACTTAATGATACTGTGTTCACTGCCTAGGAAGATCTTACCAGGAAATGAAATCAACTCTCACACAAAGGGAAAAATACACCATATCCTCCAACAGTTCCCAATTTGGCAGAGATGGTTCAGATTAATCTTCTGTCATCCCATTTTCACAGCTGCTTTTAAAATGTCCTAGTTTGTCTCTTCTCCTCCCACATTCTCCTTTATCCTCAGATTACTTCAGTTGCTGCAAAAGCAGTTTACACCAAGTTAACTCAGCCCTCCCCATGAGGCTTAGGCAAAAGCAAACTGCTGCAGTCTTTCCTAGTTTGTTCTTCCTCATAAATAACTTTTGCCATCTTGACCTCAGCCTAATATTGCTTGGTCCTATCTGACTTGGTTATCATATGTGAAATGCTAAATGGTATGAATACGCCTCAAAAAACAAAACAAAAACAAACTATTATTTCATAAATAAAGTGGTCAACAAGAACACAAAAGCTGTCCTAGAACATTTAGAACAGGAGTGGGGAAAGTGTGCCCTGTGAGCCAATGTACTCCCAAGGGCCCACATTTTGATTTATTTATTTAAATGGGGGGTGGGATGGAGGAAATGCATTGGGGAAGGTGCAGTCCTGCAAGGTCCAGTGAGGGGCAAGTGCAATTCCCCAGTCTCAGGTAGCTGGTCACCCGTTTCATAAATGTTGGAAACATTGGGTCCTTCAGATGTTGTTGGACTCTGTTGTTGTTTGGATGCCTAACAACATCTGAAAGGCCACATGTTCCTTAGCTTTTTTGATAATACAGATACAAAATTGCAGCTTCAAAATGCTTATCACCATTGTTTCCTGCACAATAATCATTTACATTTTTAATCTCATCTTTCTTCCAGCAAATTCAGTTTAGCATACAAGAATCTCACCGACCCCATTTGAACTCTGTCTCCTCATTCAAAGTCCAGAAGGTGGTTCATTACATTAAGCAGCATGAGAAGCAAAGCAAAGCAGCTTCATTTATATACTGCTTCATACCGGGCTATGAAGTGTCTAAGCCAGGGGTCGGCAAGGTTTATGCACCTGGGGCCGTTTGCTGGTCCCCAGATCTTCTGCCGGGCTGGGGGGGAGGGAAATGGTGGTGTGCGTGCCCTTGCACACGCGCGTGCGCGCAGCCCCCACAACCCCCTGCTGCCACTGCACGTGCTGCCACTACACCGCCACTGCGCATGTCACAGCCGCCATTTTGTTTGCCAAAATGGCGGCTGCAACTCGTTTGCGCAGTACTGCATATGCGCAAACGAGCCATGGCCGCCATTTTGGAAAACAAAATGGTGGCCGCAACACGCGCGGCGGCGGCGGCAGGGGCCGGTCAGCGGGGATCGGCAGGCTGGGTGCAGCCCACGGGCCATAGGTTGCCGACCCCTGGTCTAAGCGGTTTACAACAGTAAGCTCATTGCCCCAAAACAGCTGGGTACTCATTTTAGCTACCTCAGAAGGATACAGGCCTGAGCCAAGCCTGAGTGAGTGGCTGCAGTACAGGCATTTAAACATTGCGCCACCAGGGCTGAATGAGAAGATTCTGCTGAATGAGACCAGTCCAGTAATCTGCTCTCAAGTGATAACTGGTAGCCTCCATGGCAGTGAATCCTTTCTAGGTTTTGGTCTGACCTTTAAAGGAACTATTCAAAGTGCTTAACCATATCCCAGCAGCTTGAATAGTTCTTTTAAAATTTAAACGAAAAGTAACTTATTTATTTAATTTCTATGGGCCAGAGTAGATGGGCAGGAAAAAGTGGCACAGCCTGCTCCCAAGTCAAACCAAATACCCATGGGCAGACCACATGGTGCAGTGTCAAGCCTTGCTGCTGGGTAATTTTTTTTGTTGTCTACCCACCATGCATGTGCACTGTCGTACAAACACCTCCAGGTAGCTTCCACATCTGCCCAGATGCCATCCATTTGCATGGCTGCCCTTTGATTAGCCACACAGTCGCATGTGCAATGCTCCACCAGTACAGGATGTGCATTGGTTTGTGAGTGATATATTGGCAAAGTTCAATCATGGAGGCCTCCCATACATGCCTCATTCACATCCCTTCATCCCATCTTCCCCTCTTGAACTGTCACTGGTTTGTGATGTTGTAATGACATCCATTGGAGTTGTCGCACTTTCATTTTTTCCCCTTTGCCACAGCTCTGCACTGGTACTGGGTTATTTATATGCCAGTGTGACAAGGCACATTTTCTGAGCTAATCCAGAGTATCCTGGCTTCTTTTTACTCCGGTTTTTATCCCTGGAGTGCAGCTTCATTTCCGTTTCCACTTGCTTTGGAGGTGTGCATCATATAAATGCCCCATCTTAAAAGCAGCTGTCTGTTTCACCCCTGTCGCCTTTCTCCAAGGAGAGATCCAAGGCAGCTCACAGATAAAGTCATTTTAAAACTTTACAATAAAAATTTAAAAACTATTCAAATCATATAGCTAACAACAGTATTAAATGACATAAAACATGCAGAAGTTAAAAAACATAACTAGAGTACACACCCTGTATAAAATCCTCCAACACTATTATATATCAAAAGCCTGCTTGAATAAAAATGTATTTGCCTGTTAATGAAAGGAAAGCTGGGAGGGGGCCAGCCTAGCCTTTTGAGGAAGGGAGTTCCAAAGGATGGGAGCAGCCACCAAGAATGCTCTCGCTTGTGTCCTCACCAAACGAGCCTGTGATGGTGGCAGAACCAAGAGAAAGCCTTCTGGTAGATCTTAGGGCCCTTGCAAGTTTGTATGGGGAGATATGGCTTTTCATAGGAGTTTATCACACTGCCCTTTCCCATCCTTTCCTCCTGAGCTAGGCGCGGGATGTAAATGTGGATTCCGTGGATTTAAATGGAAATGAAGCCGCACTCCGTGCCCAGGCAGGAGGCATCAGTACCTGATCTGGACTTTTCTGGCACTTTTTGAAAGAAGGGGACAGATGCAGGGAAAGTTTGGATCAGGAACGGGAGGGACAGACAGGAAAGGGCAGTGCAATAAACTCCATATAGTGTGGACATAAGCCATATAGGGCTCTATAGGGCTCATGACCAGCACTTTGAATTGTGTTTGGAAACAAACTGGTAGCCAGTGAAGCTGTTTCAACAAAGGAGTTATATGCTCCCTGTGACTGGCCCTGGTCAGCATTCTGGTTGCAGAATTCTGGACCCATTAAGTTTCCAAAAACAGCCCCACATAGAGTGTGTCACAATAGTCCACACAGGATGTAATCAAGCATGTGTCACTGTAGCCAGATCAAGGAATGGGCACAGCTGGCACATTAGTTTTAGCTGTGTAAAACCTAGATGTGCCATTGCCAATCAGATGTCTCCTAGAAGCTCACAACAGGACATAAGTGCACTTGGACACTCCTGCTCATCTTTTCTGACAATTGCTATTGGGAAGCAAAGTGCCTGTGATACTGGATGTAGTGAGTATTCATCATACATTGGTGGCCTTATTCTACAAAAGTTGGTCTAATCCTGTTTTAAACAAGTCCAAAATGCCAGCCATCACTACATCTTGCGTAGTAAATTCCATAACAAGATATTTAAGTAACTTTGGGAGTCTTCCCTCACTGTTCCACTAGGTTTGATCCTGTCAATTTTCCACTATCCCAGCCCATTATGTGGGTTAGAGCAAATAATAATTTCTTATCCTATTTTTATCCTCATGCCCTGAAGGGTAAAATGTATACTCTGGAAGTAATAAAAGTACTGAAAACAGCATACAGTGAATTCTTGTTCTGCATAAAACACAACAGAAAAGGATAGTTAGTAATGAAAATAAAAGGAATTCCCCACACCCTGGAATGAGATAACAGTCAGGAAAAGAAAAATCGTACTTTGTCTAACCTTGATGAGGTAAAAAGGTATCCATTTATTCCTCCAAATGTTGACAGAGCCACAGAGACAGGCATAACCCAGGAAAAATATCCTAGTAACTTTTCACCAAATGTCTAAAGCAACAAAAAAGCAGAGAAACTGAAATATTAATTGCAATGCACAAAACACCAATGATGACAACAGCAATAGCAATAATAATAAAGAAAAAAATAATGACAACAAACTCATAATATGATACAAATAATAAGAAAACAATAACAATAATATAATGCAAATCACAGAACATGGATGCCAATAACAAAAACTGTATTTGCCCTGGTGGCAAACCTATGGCAAGCATGCCACAGACAGCATGCGGAGCCCTCTCTGTGGGCACGTACACTGTGGGACTCACCTGCCTCCCTGCTGAAGGCTCAGAAAGCCAGAGAAGCCTTGCTAGAACACAAAAAGTTAACTCAGGGTCTGCTGTGCTGCCTCCATCCCGCCTCTTCCACATTCTCATCAGCCACTGGTCGGAAGGAGTCATCAATCATCTCAATCAATGATGAGAATGTGGAAGAGACAGTGACCCTAAGGTGAAACTATCATGGGGCAAGCTTTGTCAGAGAGGGATCTCCATTGCCATCCTCTGAGGCTGAGAGAGCATGACTTGTATGTGTGATGCCTCCAAGTCATTTCCGACTTATTGTGACACTAAGGTGAAACTATCATGGAGTTTTCTTGGCATGTTTCGACAGCGCATTTGCTATTGCTAGCCTGAGGCTGAGAGAGTGTGCCTTGGGTTTCCCTCAAGTCCCGCCTCCCCCCAGACGTCCCACCCCTGGAAGTCGTCCCTCCCTCTTGGCACTGGGTGACACCTCGTGCAGCAGCCATTGAGTTTGGGCACTCGGTCTCTAAAAGGTTCGCCATCACTGGTATATGTCATGGACATATTTTACTTACTACTGCAACAGCATTAGAAGACAAGAGCTCTTGAGGTGACATGGCAGTGAAGTATGCAATATTGGTGAATGTGTACACAAATGTCACCAATGGGATGGATATGAATATGGCACGAGGTAGATTCCTAATTTAAAACAAACAAACAAACAAGAACATTGATAAGCATTGGCACTCTAACATCTTGGCACACAAACATCTTCACAGGATCAGCTTCTGTGCAGATTGTATAATGTCAGTGGCACAAAATCTATGAAACTAGATTTAGACAAGATTTAAACAGAACTAGAAAAAGGAGTTCTTTCTCTGTAACTCCACTTGAAAACATACTTATGCTTCTGGAAACAAGGGCAGCCCTGCCATTATAAAGAGTGCATTAAATGGGATGAGGCTTCAGAGTTTGGGTGTCATGAAAGGGAAATAAATTGTTAATATTCTAATTAATTAATTGTTTTTAAGCTGCAAGGCACCTGTGAATTTTTCTATCTCAGGTACAAAACAAAATCCCATGAGATCTAGGATATTATGCACTTTGCTAGGGGATGAAGCTTCCCTGTCTCAGGCAGCAAAATATCCTGGGCTGGCCCTGCTAGGTGACCAATGTATTTTGTTTGTTAATTGAGAAAGATTCTGGATCAATTTCAATCTGTGAGTACCGAGGACGTGGACAAGCTACTGGGTAGTGTGAGGAAGACAACCTGCCCTCTTGATCCTTGCCCATCATGGCTGGCCGTCCGGGGGGGGGGGGATGCATTGAGGGTGTTTCTTAAGGACATCGTCAATGTGTCCCTCAGGGAAGGTCATGTTCCATCGTGCTTAAAGGAGGCGGCAGTTAGGCCGCTTCTGAAAAAAACTTCCCTGGACCCCCTGGACATGAACAACTATAGGGCGGTCTCTACGTTACCATTCATAAGCAAAGTGATTGAGAGGGTGGTTGCTCTTCAACTCCAAGTAGTCTTGGATGAAACCAATTATCTTGACCCATTTCAAACTGGCTTTAGGACGGGATTTGGGGTTGAGACTGCCATGGTTGCCTTGACCGACGACCTGCGTCTGAGCATTGACAGGGGTAGTGTGACCCTGTTGGTGCTTTTAGACCTCTCAGCGGCTTTTGATACGATAGATCCTAGCATCCTCTTGGACCGCCTGAGGGGGTTAGGTATTGGAGGCACTGCATTGCAGTGGTTTTGGTCCTTCCTCTTGGGCAGGTCCCAAAGGGTGCTGCTCGGGGACAGTTGCTCCAACAAGAAGGAGCTTACTTGCAGTGTTCCGCAAGGCGCCATCCTGTCCCCGATGTTGTTCAACATTTATATGAAGCCGCTGGGTGAGATTATCTGGAGTTATGGGGCTGGGTGTTATCAGTACGCTGATGACACCCAGATCTATTTCTCCTTATCTCGATTATCGGTCTCGAATTCCAATTCTCCTCTCAATGACTGTCTTAAAGCAGTAATGGGCTGGATGAAGAAAAATGGATTGAGACTGAATCCAGACAAAACAGAAGTGCTCACGGTGGTGGCCCCGAAACCAAGGATTGGGTTGCAACCTCCAGTCCTGGATGGGGTCACACTCTCCATGAAGGACTGTGTTCGCAGTCTGAGGGTGCTCCTTGATCCGTCGCTTCAGATGGCTAGTTAGGTAAATGCAACGGTCAGGAGTGCCTGTTATCAGCTTCGGCTGATACGCCAGCCGCGCCCTTTCCTGGAAGTAAGAGATCTTGAGACTGTGGTGCACGCGCTGGTAACCCCTGTCAAGATTTCTGTAATGCACTCTACATGGGGCTACCCTCAAGCTTGGTCTGGAAACTTCAGTTAGTACAAAATATGGCTGCCAGAGTGGTCTC
Organism: Phrynosoma blainvillii; assembly: GCA_026167975.1. Classification (NCBI taxonomy): domain Eukaryota; kingdom Metazoa; phylum Chordata; class Lepidosauria; order Squamata; family Phrynosomatidae; genus Phrynosoma; species Phrynosoma blainvillii. The sequence goes on along the minus strand of JANUYF010000007.1, from coordinate 15,247,443 downwards.
AGGTACATCACGGAGAGATCACATAACTCCTGTATTAAAATCTCTTCATTGGCAGCTTGTCAGTTTCCGGGCCCAGTATAAGGTGTTGGTTTTGACCTTTAAAGCCCTAAATGGCTTGGGTCCAACTTATCTTCGGGACCACCTCTTCCCATATAATCCTCCCTGCACACTCCAGTTCTCTGGGAGGAATTTGCTACAATCAATGAAAACCAGGCTCTCGACAACCTCCCAGAGGGCTTTTTCCGTCATCGCCCCCAAATTATGGAATGGCCTGCCGGATGAGATCTGTCAGTTGACAACTTTAAACAGTTTTTAAAAAGCTGTTAAGACGGATCTCTTCCGGCAGGCCTTCCCTGATTAGTTTCCCAGCCTCAGGAGTCCTTTTATCCCTCCTACATTTGGTTTAAATGCTGCCCTGCCTATTATTGTTTGTCTGATTATGGTTTGTTTTAATTATGTTTGAATCATTGTTTTAATGTAAAAATCGTTTAATTCTTTTTTAAGGGGTGGGGGGGCTGTGGGATTTGGATGGTATTTTAATATTGTATGATATTTTAAAATTGTTGTGAGCCACCTCGATTGCATGACAGAGGGGCAGGATATAAATAAAAATTATTATACATTTATTATTTATTATTCTGTATTGTTCCCCATGCCATTTAGAAATATACATAAAACCACTGGGAGAGGTTATTTGGAATTTTGGGTTGTGGTTCCATTAATATGTGGATGACACCCAACTCTACTACTCCTTTCCATCTCAATATAAGAAGTTCTGGTCCTAAATCAGTGCCTAGTGATGTAAAGAATTCTCGTCAAAATTCGATAAACACACGAAATATCTGTTATTCAAAGATTTTGTAAGCTTTTTAAAGAGAAGAAATTACTAGAACTTCTCAATCAATGGATAAGAATTTTGTTTTTTAATCATTTGCAAATGAAGTGAAGGAACAGGACCTTTCAGCTGACAATTCGATGGCCAGGATTTGCGTATTTTGCATAAGTGATTCTTACTGGGTTTTATCATAGGCTATTTCCTTTGTTAGGATGATGTCCTCCCCCATCTTTGCCCACAGCTTTGCTTTGAAAAACAAATGAGAACAAAAGGAGAGAGCATTTCGTGTGTAGGTGGTGGTGGATACCTTCAGATCTTCTCCCCTTTCTTGTCATGCTTTTCCATTCAAATTCTCACAGAACCACTGGATATTGCTCTGCCTCTGCTGTCTGCATTTCTCCTAGTTGCGTTGTGTCCATCCAGCTCCAAGTAATTTACTTCTGGTGAGCTAAGTGAACTTTATTTTCTTTGGGTTAATTGTTATCAACAGAAGATCGCTGCAGACCAGATCTGAGCAGCTGAAGGAAGTTGTAAAAGTGTTCCCTTCTAAACTCTTCTTCTCATTTGTTTTTCAAAGCAAATGTGTGAAGTGAGCAATCATGGGGGAGGATGCCTTGTCTCCTTTCATCCTGTTGCTTTGTCATGATCATAATGATGATGGTTCTGCCACTTGGAAAGGAGAGAATGTTTGATTTTGTTTCATTTAAAGAAACTCTTTTTAAATGTTAAAGCTACAATTTATTTATTTAACCTATGATTGGTTTGCTTTTGGGCAAGGAGATTTCAGAATGTCCCTATGGCTGAGAGAGTGTCCTGCCCAAGGTCACCCTGTATACCCCTGCTTCTTCTTCTCTTTTGTGAGGGTCACACTCTCTCAACCTCAGAGGCAGGGCATGACAAACCTCCCTCTGCCCACTCACTGTCTCATGGTGATCCTAAGGCAAACCTATCATGGTGTGGGTTTTGTTTTTGTTTTTACAAGGAGAGTTCAGAATGTCCCTGAGGCTGGGAGAGTGTGACCTACCCAAGGTCATTCTGTGGATATACATGGCTGAGCTGGGATTAGAACACCATAGAAACAAACTGGGTGACCTTGGGCAAGGCACATGCACTCAGCCTCCAAGTCCAACTCTAGAATCCTAGGTATTCCTTCATGGTAGAGGGGGGTTGGATGAGATGACCCTTGGAAATCCCTTCCAGTGCTAGGATTTCTGCATAGCAGAATTCCTGCTTGGCAGAGGAGCAAGCTTGCAAGCTTGCCATTCCACCTGCTCTTTTCTTTTGTGAGGGTCACACTCTCTCAGCCTCAGGGGCAGCCCATGGCAAAACTCCCCTTTATTCCAAGAAAACCCTGTGATAGGTTTGCTTTAGGATCACATCCTCCACTGCCATCCTGATATTGAACAGAGAGTAAGAGTACATGTCTTCTAGGATCTTATGTATTCCTATGTATTCTTTCATAGCAGAAGAAGGTTGGACTGGATGGTCCTTGAGGATGCCCCCAAGTCTACCATTTCCTGTTGGGGCTGTAACCAAAATTTATTTGTTGAGATTGTTGTTGGGTTTTTTGTGTGTGTGCCTTCAAGTTTTTTCAAGCTGAAGATTGTTCTTTAAACCTCTGCCAAACTTCCTTTTGACAAACTAATTGAGTTTGAAATCCAAATTACATTAGAACCAACACTCATAATTAGCACCTTATATTTTATTGTCATTCGAGGAATCGGTGAAAAATACTTCTCTTGCCCCTGACAGGGAGAGACAAAATAACCTTTTGAAAGTGGGACTTTTGAAATGATTTTTTTAATTAAAAAAAAAATCGCATGTAGTTCTCAAAGGACAAGAAAAAAAAATCTGATTTGTCACAATACTACTAGTGTCTATCATCAGCAATGGACAGGATGAGGGCAAATTGATTCTTAATCCAGACAAGACTGAGGTGCTCTTGGTCAAGTGGGAGGCAGATCAGGGAATAAGGATTCAATCTGTGTTAGATGGGGTTACACTCCCTGTGAAGTCATAGGTCTGCAGTTTGGGGGTATTTTGGCTCTGAACCTTTTGCACACTTACAACTCATTACCAACTGCAAGCATTCCTTGATACACTAGTACTGGACACAGTGGTACATGACTTGGTTACATCTTATTTAGACTGCTGTAGTATGCTCAGTTTGAGGCTGTCTTTGAAGAATGTTGGGAAATTTCAGCTGGTCCAAAGAGCTGCAGCCAGACTGTTAACTAGTGCAGGTTACATAGACCATACAATGCCCTTGTTGAAACAGATCCATTGGTTGCCAGTTTCTTTCTGAGAACAATTCAAAGTGCTGGTTATGACCTATAAAGTCCTATATGGCTCAGATCCAGGCTATTTAGCAAACCATATTTCCCTGCCCTTCTCTTAATACCATAACCATTACAAGCATGGCTGGTGGAGATGCAAGAGAGGGCCTTCTTAGTGGTTGCCTCTAGATTCTGGAACTCCCTTTCCACAATGGTTCCCTCCTTGTTGTCCTCCTGGTGGCAAGCTAAAACCTTTTATTCAGACAGGCTTTTAAAGGAGAAAGTTTTTAAAGAACAAGCTAGTAAGTACTGTATTGTTTTAACAACTGTTTTAAATTTTTAAATTGCATTTTATTGTTTTATTAAGTGATTATATATTATATTTAATTATATTTTAATGCTCACTTTTGGTATGTTTTAATTGTCATCATCATCATCATCGTCATCATCAGGTGTCATAAAGGATTGTTACATGAAAAAGAAGACAGAGCTCTGCACTTTTAATAATTGTGTCTAAGAGGGATTTTCAGCAGGTGTAGCTTAGAAGGCAACCCATACTGGCTGAAATTCTCCCTTCTACACAACTGTTGAAAAGAGGCCAGCCCTCTTTGTAATGTGGCCACCCCAGTATCATGATCCCAGCCAGTGCTCTGTTGTGGAGGAGAAAGATCTAGCCGCATCAAAAAGACCAACAGTGAAGGGTGTATTAGCATTGGTCCCAATCCAGTGCACATAAATTCAGAAACCCTTGAGCCAATGATCTTCAGACTGGGCATAACAGAGACTGTCCTGAGTTAGATCACCATCCCAAGTGAAAAATTGGCTCCTTTTACACAAGGGACATCACAGATGCCAGTCCCTGTGTGCCAGCACATGGAACACAGAAGAGAGGAGCAGACAGAGAGGCAGTGGAATATTTGGTTCCAGGCCAAAGGACATCTAGTTGTCAGAAAAGCAATGGAGCTAGTCTGGCCCCAGAAGGGTAAAAGGGCAAGAGCTTGTAAGTAAATAGCTAGGTTTTTGTAATAATTCCTTTCCCAGTAATTGAGGTGTAATAACAGCACAAAATATAGCTATAACTTAACTATGAATAACTCCAGCACTCAAGCCACTATACCAACTGGCTCCCTAGAGGAGACAGAGATAGCCTAATATATTTTGCTTCCCAAGGTGAACAAAAACACACCCAGCCCTATGGGACTACCCAGTGAGTCTTACAACTTGCAACAGGATAGCATCTTGTGCCACACATCTCAGCAAGCTAGTTTTAAAGCAGAGGCAGGAATAGAGTTGCCAGAGTGAAAACTGGAGAGGACTCCTGTACCTCTCCATGTAACAAGCAACACCTGTTGAAATTCCCACTTCTACTCAACCATGAAAGGTACAGGTTCTCTCTCCAATTTTCACTGTGGCAGCCCTAGGTGGGAATCATGGAGTCACTCAGATACTGTTGAGCTGCACCTTGTTTCCTCCCTGTTGGCTATGCTGGCTAGGGATGCTGTGAGTTGCAGTTCAAGAACACCTGGTGGGACTTACAATTTCTACTGTTTCAGGGGATCGGGTCACACTCTGGCACAGCTTGATCCTTCAATGAAAGGGAACAGCTTTGGAATTCAAAGCATTCATCACCTGAGGCACTGGCCTCATTCTGCTAATGCCTGTAGCACCTATGTTCCTAGGAGAGGAGCAGACATGGAGAGAGAATGCACTCACTCTGGCATTGAAGTATCAAATGGTGATTTCCCAGAAACTTGAAAAGTTTAGATTCTAGTCTTATTAATTCCAGTGTGTTAAGAGTGAAAATTTAGAAGCATTTTTGAATACATACTTAGAGTAGTTTTAAAACTACTCTAGCACATTAACAGTGGTAATTCATCTCTTCCCAGCCCATTTATTCTTCACAGTACCCCCATTTTACGTGACTCTGAATTCTGGGAAGAATTTCAGAAAGTGGGGCTTGGAGGAGGTAACAGACGCGACACGCGTTTGGTAACCAAAGCAGCCGACTGCTTCTTTAGGGAACCTTGAGGAATCAAGGTTATCTCACCGTGGAAACAATACAACAACATAACAGTTACTGTTATTTGGTCAGTAGATAAAGGTTTAACCCACAATCGACTTTAGTTCATTGAAAGTAGAAAAATAGATAAATAAAAGGCTATTCAAATCTAATATAAATTGTCAAAGAAAGGAAAGATAAAATAAAAATAAAATACAAATACAAATAAATAATAACTAAGTAGATAAGCAAACAAAAATACTAAATACTAAAAAAATACTAAATGGCCGCAGGACTTAGATCACCAGCCACAAGATCGCAGGTGGGAGTAATGAGCAGGAGAGGATCAATAGAAATGCCAGCAAAACAAGCAGATGCCATTCAACAGCTCATAGAAGAAATGAGAAATTTTAAGCGAGAAGTTTGACAAGAATTAAAAGATAATAGATTAGAGACAAATGAAAACTTGAAAAAAGGATTTGATAAGATTGAAAGGACAATAGAAGTGATAGCAAAGAAAACATTGGAAATGAAAAAAGATTTGGAAACACTAAGAGCTAAAACATCAGATTTAGAGGGGAAAACTAAAACAATCTCAGATGATCAACAAAGAGACCAAAATTCTATATTGATACAAGAACTACGTTACCGTGAGAAATGTGTAAAGATAAGAGGACTTGCTGAAAAACCTGATGAAAATCTTTATTCCGAGTGATACCGGATTTAGCGGAGTTCATTGGGATACCAGAAACAGAATTGGACATTGAAATAGATCAGATATTTAGAATTAATTCTAGTATAGCAAGACAAAAAAAATCTATCTCGGGATATCATTATTTCTTTCACTAGATCTAGAATAAGAGGCCTAATTCTTCAAGCAAGCTATACAGAGAAATGTAATATTGAAGGAGAAGTGATTAAAATATTCAAAGATATACCAACAACTATATTAAAAAGGAGACAAAATTATAAAACACTAACGCAAACATTGACTAAATATAATATTAGATATACATGGGACAGGATCAAAGGATTAACATTCACTTATAGACAGAAAAGGTATAAGGTACATACAAAAGAAAAAGCAGTAGAGCTAGAAAAAATAAATAAATAAAGAATTAAAAAAGGAAGAACTAGCAAAGGAAGACCCTCCAAAAGAAAAACCAGTTAAAAAACAAAATGGTAGCTCCCAAGGAAAAAAACCTGCAATAACAAAGGTGAAAGAAATTGTGGTTAGAGAAGACAAGACCATAAAGATATATCCAGAAGATGATAATCAGTACAGAGAGACAAAACAAGATAAAGAAAAAGCGGAAGAGGAAGATGTAGATTTAGATAAATCACAAGACACAGAAGAAGAGTTAGAAGAAGAAGGAGGAGAAGGAAAGACTGTAGAACTATCTTAGTAGGGGGGAAAGGGGGAAAAGAAAAACAATAAATAAAAATGACTATAAAAGTCTTTTCCTGGAATGTAAAAGAGTGAAAATTTAGAAGCATTTTTGAATACATGCTTAGAGTAGTTTTAAAACTACTCTAGCACATTAACAGTGGTAATTCATCTCTTCCCAGCCCATTTATTCTTCACAGTACCCCCATTTTACTTTACTAACTTTTTATCAGTCTGACTAGGGTTGACAGTATCATCTCAGGCCCTGAGTTTTCAGAGCCAAAACCTATGATCTAGAGATGGCCCCTGGTAATGTCATTAAGTCATGTGCTTTAAATATCAACTGTACTTGCTCATCTTCTTGGGAAGACAAGTTAAGGAAAATTTAATCTAGCCTATTGCCTTCTATCCAGAAGCAAGTAGTGGAGTGGAGGCCAAGCCCTGGCACAACAACTGGGAGGGAAGGTGGAAACTAATTAAGTAAATACGTATACCCTTCAGGAGGGTCTTTTCAAGTTACAGCAAGAAATCAATTCTTGCAAATTGTAGCAAGCTGTTACAGTACTATCTGAGCTGGAGATTTTCACAGGGCCCCTTCCTGTTGCCTGCAGCTGAGCCCAGCAAAATTGGTAAATTTGCACCCTCATCTTCTGCCTGGAGATGACCACTGAAAACTGGAGATTCAGGCCAGGCCCTGAGATCTAGCAACCATTATCCTGATAAACCTGCCTCCATCTGTGAACAAAACTGAGACAAAATTAGATTCCCCCCAAAAAATTCCCATATACAAGAGGTGCAACCCAAATCAAATATGCAACTTTCTAACAATGCTAATGTGCCTTCTTTGCATAATTTGTTCAACTCTCAAAATATGGATATTGTATTTGCAAATGGATGCTATTTTTCAGCACAAAATGCCAGGCATGTGTGGACAATGTGTCTGGTCTCTGTCCAAGCCCAGGTCAAACTGAGAACAAATACTTGCCTTCGAGGATCTACTAATTCTTCTGTTACATAATTTAGGAAGTTCCACCCACTGAATGCAAAGGAGCCTTGGAGAAAGGCTAATGCCAAATGGCCCACCGATGGGGTCATCCAAAAATTGAAGGCATTGCTTGGCAGAAGTTCTTCATAGTTTCCTACAAACAGAACATCATGCAAAAGTTAATTGAAAAGTACATGTTAGCTTTGGGGTGGTGAGGAACTTGTGGCCATCCAGTAGGACTCCAACTCCCAACAGCCCCAGGCAGTGTCACCAAAAGCTGAGGTCCAACACCATCAAAGACATCAATGATCCCTTTATCTTAATGCATAGTCACCCAGTGGCACCCTGTTATGGTCAGCACAACTTTCAGGACATGAAAAACTGGGAACTGGTTTAAGAAAAGCATGGATTCTTTCCCCCCCAGACAGGCCCAGAAATTGAAGATAATTAGTAACAAATATCCAGCTCCTTGTAATTAATTCCTTTCCTCCCAAATGAAGGTATAATAGGTTATATTACATTAATAAAGGATAATGCTTGTGGCATAATGATAACTTATAGCAGGGCTTGGAAGTAGCTTGTTACAAATAACATTGTAATTGCAACTATAAACAACAATCTACTTTTAGTTAATTCATTATGCAATAAGAAAGATATAACTACATCACATGGTTTTAGCTTTACTGGGGAATCATGCCACCCCTTTTGTGCTGAAACTGTAACTTTTAATTACTTTGATAGTTACAGGTTGTAGTCTCAATAAATGGTGGAGGAGGAATGCCCCATGGTTCAAGTGTTGGCTTGTGCTGCTGACTTCTACTCTGTAGTGGATGCTGAAGTGGCAATCAGATAGACAGATGAAGCATTGACATGTAGCATTCAGATTTTTAAAATATCTAAGAATAACTATGTTAATTACATTTGAAAAATGGGAAAGCAAAGAGTTTTCAAAAAGTGTAACACTAACAGTTAACTGTCTAGTGTCTTCTTGATTTATAACTGAAACTGGTGACTTTTTAATTGTTACTTTTCCAACTCTTGAGAGGGCCTACAAAATCTACTCAAACAACATGAAATGCAAACTAGACATTAGACTAGAAATGTACACTAGTTGTGTTTAGAATTTTCCCCCAACAGGTAGGTGATACTTGGTGAAGGTGCCCTATCTCTTCTGACAAAACTATAGTTCCCAAGATGGGTTGGGGATTGTCTGGCAAACCTGTTTATTTGTATAGTTCTTTGCTAAACAGGCAGTGGATGCTTTATCATTTTGAAAGGTATCCCAAGAGCTTTGAAATCATCATAATGTATATTTTAATGTTGTAAGCTGCCCTGGTTACGTTACGCAGAGGATCGGGATAATTTATTTTTTTATTATTATTATTATTATTATTATTATTATTATTATTATTATTATTTTCCCAAACAAAAACCAAACCAAAAACAAAACAACAACAACAACAACAACAACAACCCCAAACAAACCCCAGCATGATGGGAGAATTACATTTTCAAAAAGGGATTTCTCTGTGGTTGCCCCCATGTTATGAAATTCCTTCCCGCTGTGGGATGTGTCTGGTTTCTTCCTTGTCAGAACTTTGCTGGCAATTAAAGACATGCCTCTGTAGACATGCCAGGCTATTAAGAATCAATTAATAATTTGATACCAGTCTGTTCTTTTCCTTGGTGAGGCTGCACATATGTAATTAGTGTGGTCTGAGCCATTCTGTCTTTTTATATATTATATATTATTTTGTTATGTTGATCTATGTGTGTGTGTGTGTGCATGTACATGCACATGCTTCACCCTGGGACTGTAACGTGGAACTCGGGCAATATATTATTGATTAAAAATAAACAAAATTTAAATAAAAGAAGGGTTGATTTCACCAGGAATATTATGTTAGCATTCCAGGTTTTTCTGCATGTACCTTTGAAGATCTGTATGAAACCCACAATAATGATAAGGCCCAAGGCCAAGAGTTTTCCTGCTGTAAATACATCCTGGATCCGTGTGGCCCATCGGACACTGGTGCTGTTGACCCAGGTCAAGAGTGCTGGAGACAGAAAACATAATTCAGTATAAACAAAAATAAATCTAATATCTCAGATTTATTATCATATTGTACTCAACATTAAGAATGTTTCCAATCATATAATCATATAGTTGGAAGAGACTGACCACAAGGGCCATCCAGTCCAACCCCCTGCTATGCAGGAACTCAAAATCAATCCATCCCCGACTGATGGCCATCCAGCCTCTGTTTAAAGACCTCCAAAGAAGGAGACTCCACCAAACTCCAAGGGAGTGTGTTCCACTGTCAAACAGCTCTCACTGTCAGGAAGTTCCTCCTAATGTTGAGGTGGAATCTTTTCCTGCAGCTTGCATCCATTGTTCCAGGTCCTGTTATCTGGAGCAGCAGAAAACAAGCTAGCGCCCTCCTCAATATGACATCCCTTCAAATATTTAAACAGGGCTATCATATCACCTCTTAACCGTCGCTTCTCCAGGCTAAACATACCTAGTTCCCTAAGTTGTTCCTCGTAGGACATGGTTTCCAGACCCTTCACCATTTTAGTCACCCTCCTCTGGACACGCTCCAGTTTTTCAACATCCTTTTTGAATTGTGGTGCCCAGAACTGTACACAGTATTCCAGGTGGGGCCTGACCAATGCAGAATACAGTGGCACTATTACTTCCCTTGATCTAGATACTATACTTCTATTAATGCAGCCTAAAATTGCATTGGCCTTTTTAGCTGCGGCATCACACTGTTGACTCATGTTCAACTTGTGGTCTACTAGGACTCCAAGATCCCTTTCACACGTACTCTCGTTAAACCAGGTGTCCCCCATTTTATATCTATGCATTTCACTTTTTTGCCCTAAGTGTAGTACCTTACATTTCTCTGTGTTGACATTCATTTTGTTAGCTTTGGCCCAGCTTTCTAATCTATTAAGGTCATTTTGAATTTTCATCTTTTCTTCTGGGGTCTTAGCTATTCCTCCTAATTTGGTGTCATCTGCAAATTTGAGAAGCATGCCCCCTATTCCTTCATCTAAATCATTGATAAAGATGTTGAATAGCACTGGGCCCAGGACAGAATCCTGTGGCAACCCACTGGCCACTTCTCTCCAGGGTGAAGAGGAGCCATTGCTGAGCACCCTTTGGGTTCAGTCAGTCAACCAATTACTAATCCACCTAACAGTTGTATTGTCTATTCCACATTTTACTATCTTATTTGCAAGAATATCATGGGGGACCTTGTCAAAAGCCTTACTGAAATCAAGATATGCTATGTCTACCACATTCCCTTCACCTATTAAGCCGATAATTTTATCAAAAAAGATCAGATTAGTTCGGAATGACTTGTTTTTGAGAAACTTATGTTGACTTTTAGTGATTATGGCATTCCCTTCTAAATGTTCACAGACTCCCTGTTTAAAGAACTGTTCTAGAATATTTCCCGGTATTGATGTCAGACTGACTATACCCTTGCCCTTTATGTCTCTGATTGCCGCTGTCTGATTTTTTTTATTGTCTGTTTATTTTTATTTTTTCTTGTATGTTAGTTATGATTTACTTGGTTTTAATGGATGTTACTTTAATACCTTTTTATGGGGGAGGGTGGGGGGTTGGGGTTTTTAGATTGTATTGATGTATTTTTAATTGTTGTAAGCCACCCCGATTGTTTTAACAGAGGGGCGGGGAATAAATAAATAAATTATTATTATTATTATTATTATTATTATTATTACTACTGGACGATAGTTGTTGGGATTCTCTTTTTCCCCTTTTTGAAGATGGGGACAATGTTTGCCCTCCTCTAGTCTTATGGGACTTCTCCTGTTCTCCAAGAATTCTCAAAGATTATTGCCAGTGGCTCTGAGATTACATTTGCCCGTTCTTTTAATATCTTTGGATGTAGTTCATCTGGTCCTGGAGACTTACATTCATTTAGGACCGTTATCTAGGTATTCTTGTACTTCTTTACTTATTCTGTCCTGCATTTCCACTATTGCATCCTCTGCTCCATTATCCTCAGGTTGAACACCCTTTTCCTTTTGTGAGAAGACTGAGGCAAAGAAGGTGTTGAGTAGTTCTGCCTTTTCTCTGTCCCCTGTTAGAATTTCTCCATCTTCTCTGCGGAGTGGCCCTACCACACAGGGGTAGGCAACCTTTCCCCTTTAAGGGCCGAGGGACTTCAGTTCCCAGAAGCCTCAGCCATGTTGGCCAATAATCCCATGTTGGCCAATAGCTCCTGGGATTATGGGAGCTGAAGTCCCTCGGCCCTTAAAGGAGAAAGGTTGCCTACCCCTGCCCTACCATTTCCTCCTCCTTTCTTTTGCTATGAACATACCCAAAAAAGCCCTTTTTATTGTCCGTAACCCTAACAAGCCTGAGCTCATTCTGCGCTTTGGCTTTCCTGACTTTACCCCTGTATGTGCTAGCTATTTTTTGAATTCCTCTTTTGTGATTTTGCCCCCTTTCCATTTCTTATACATCTCCTGTTTAAAACTAATTCAGTTGGAAGTTCTTCTGTCATCCAACCCAGTTTCTTTAGACATCTCCTATTTTTCCTTCTCATTGGAACAGTTTGAGATTGTGCCTTCAGTATCTCCATTTTGAGAAACTCCCATCCATCCTGAACTCCCTTCTCCTTTAGTATTCCTGACCATGGGATCACTCCCAGTGTTTCCCTAAGTTTGTTGAAATCAGCTCTCCTAAAGTGTAGAATGAATGTTTGACTATGCCTAGCTACTCCTTTCCACTGTATAAGAAACTCCAGGAGAACATGATCACTCCCACCTAATGATCCCACCACTTGCACCCCATTTACCAGGTCATCCCTGTTGGTTAGGATCAGATCTAAATAGCTGATCCCCTTGTTGCCTCTTCCACCTTTTGGACAAAGAAATTACCTTTGAAGCAAGTGAGGAATTTGCTAGACCTTGAAGTATTGGCTGAGTTTGACTTCCAGCAAATATCAGGATAGTTGAAGTCACCCATCACTACTACATCTCTCCTTTCTGAGTATGTGGTCATCTGTTCTAAAAAGGCATCATCCAATTCCTCAGTCTGACTTGGGGGTCTGTAGTAGACTCCCACTATAACATCTCTGTTGTTTCCTTCCCCTATAATATTTATCCAGATGCTCTCCACTTGATTTCCAGGATTTAAGTCCTAGATCTCTTAACAGGTGTAAACATCCCTGACATATAATGCTATTCCTTCTCCTTTCCTGTTTGGCCTATTTCTCTTAAAAAGGTTATACCCCTCTTTTCCTACATTCCAATCATGAGACTCATCCCACCATGTTTCAGTGATGCCTATTGCTTTGTTGTGCTAGGACAGGGGTAGGCAACCTTTTCCCTTTAAGGCAGGGGTAGGCAACCTTTCCCCTTTAAGGGCCGAGGGACTTCAGCTCCCAGAAGCCTTAGCCATGTTGGCCAATAGTCCCATGTTGGCCAATAGCTCCTGGGATTCTGGGAGCTGAAGTCCCTCGGCCCTTAAAGGGGAAAGGTTGCCTACCCCTGCTTTAAGGGCCGAGGGACTTCAGCTCCCAGAATCCCAAGAGCTATTGGCCAACATGGGACTGTTGGCCAACATGGCTGAGGCTTTGGGAGCTGAAGTCCCTCAGCCCTTAAAGGGGAAAGGTTGCCTACCCCTGTGCTAGGAGTTCAAGTTCATCTTCTTTATTTTCCATGCTCTGTGCATTAGTGTAGAGACATCTAAGAGCATGTGTCCTCCCCACTTGCTGCCTTTGTGAGTTTTTGTTTCTCCCACTGTTGGGCCCTTGCATCATTTCTCATGTTCCCTCTATAACACTTTGACTATTATGTCCAGCCCATGAGGTACTCCTGCTTTCCTAGATACTGTCTCCCTCCCCCACATGACTCAGTTTAAAGCCCTCCAGATCAAATGTTTGAGACTGTTGGCAAAAATGCTTCTGCCAACTGGTGTGAGATGCAGCCCATCTGTTGCTAGAAGTCCACCCTCATGGAACCACAGCCTATGATCCAAGAATCCAAATCATTCTCGGTAGCACCATCTATGGAGCCAGTTATTCACATCTGCTATCTTCCTCTCCCTTCCTGTCCCATGCCCTTCAACTGGGAGAAGAGATAACAACCTGTGCGTCCAGCTCTTTCAGCTTCCTACCCAAAGCCTCATAATATTCTGATATTCTGAAGACTATGCCTTGCAGTATCATCGGTTCCCACATGGACCAAGAGGAAAGGGTAATGGTCAGTAGGCTTGACAGGTCTTGTCAGCCTCACTGTCACATCATGGATTTTTGCCCCAGGGAAATAACACTCCTCCCAGGACATCTTGTCAGGCCCACAAACCACTGCTTCTGTACCCCTCAACAAGGGGTCCCCAACCACCACCACACGCCTCCTCCAAGGCTTAGCAGTGGCTGTTCCCTGCAGTGGTACTCTTAGGGTCCCCTGCACTGTCCCTGAGAACTGTCCCTGCTGCTCTTCCTCTTCATCCTTGATAAGGAAGAGAGCTTCAAATCAATTTTGTAGCTGCAAGCTCCCAGAACGATCCCTGGTTTCCCTACTTCTGTGTGTGACGTTCCTCCAGGTGTTCACCTCCTGTGTGCACGAAATGACCTCCTCCTCAACAACTTCCTCTGTGTGGTCCCCGTCCAAGACTGTTCGTTCTGCTCTGTCCAGGAAAACCTCTTGCTCCCTAATATGCTGAAGTGTAGGTACTCAGGCCTCCAGTTGCTTGACTTTCTCTTCCAGGAGGGCTATGAACTTGCACTTGGTGCAAGTGAAGTTCCTCACATCTCTTGGCAAGAAGACAAACATTCCACAAGTGTTGCAGGTGACTGCAGCAACTCTTTCAAGGAGTCCCCAACCACCACCACATGCCTCCTCTGAGGCTTAGCAGTGGCTGTTCCCTGCGGTGGTACTCTTAAGGCCCCCTGCACTGTCCCTGAGGAGAAATATTGAGAAATCTTAAGTAAGTATTGAAACAGGACTGTGGGCTTCTCCCTCAAAAAGTCTTCTGGTAAAGACCCATATAACAGGCCCTTGTTCTCTTGGTCTTTTCACCAGACTCTGTCAGTGAGCTCAATCAACTGGGTTTCTAATGCTACAGAGAGCTCCTGGATGCTACCTTATTCTGGAGGCAAGTCTCTGTCTTTCTTCCTCCACTCAAAATGGCTGCCCAGAAACTGTTTTCCTTCTCCTTCCTGGCAGGACTGAATCTAGACTCAGTCATTTGGGAAAGTATGCATAAAACATTGGAGTGTATAAAGTGGGCCTTACCAGTGGCACCCCCTCCATTTTTGTTTAAAAGTTGTTGTTTTGTGGGGGGTAATGTATGTTTGGGTATGTGCCTTCAAGTCACCTGTTGAACTCTGGTGACCCCATGATTTCATAGAGTTTTCTTAGGCAAAAAATACTCAAGGTGGCTTTGTCAGTTCCTTCCTCTGAAATATAGCTTATAGTACCTGATATTTGTTCATGCTCTCCCACTCAAGTACCAGCCAGGGCTGACCCTACTTAACTTCCAAGATCAGACAGGATCGGGTGCCTTTAACATATTTAGGCTCTCAGAGGAAGGTGAGAGGTAAGGAAAAGTGGTTGGAAAAAAAGGAAGTGAAGAAGCCAAAGGATGAATAACATTTGTGCTTACATACACCTTCTGTGCTCTCCCAGCCTCACCCTTCATTTTCTCTGCCTTAATCAGTTGAGAGTAGGGATGCCAATCTTAGACTACTTCTTTATTTCATGCAAAGATAAATAATTTCCGCAGTTTTCTCCTTCCTATGGGGGAAAATGGATATTTCTGTGCATTTTTGGACAGCGTTTTCACATCCTGAAGTGTTTTAGGAACTTATTCTACACAAAAATAAATATGGGTGCTTTATGTGGAAATCATGGTGGGTTTTTCCTGCAAATTTTGGGTTTTATGTCAAAAGCACTGTTTGATAAAAAAAAATATTATTAGTTTTTGGTGTAAAACTGCTTGATGTTGTGCAAAAAATGTGTTTCTGGAAATCGTGGCTGGCATCCTCTACTTATGATCTTGTGCCTTTAGGGTTCACATTTACAGTTGTTGATGATCAAACATAACACCCCAAAATTATCTCTTAAGTTGAACAAAAAAGGCAAAAGGCAGGCTTTTATGATCATCTTCCTTGGGAATAGAATGGAAATGCTTTAAAGGCATAAGAAGAGGTAAATAGAAAGCCACTTCTATCTTACTTTTGTAAAGTGATAAGGCTCTAAATCAGGGGTAGGCAACCTAAGGCCCGGGGGCCGGATGCGGCCCCCCGAGGCCTTTGGATCGGCCCCAGGCCAGTCCTGTTGCCGCCGCCCCCCGCTGCCCCCCGCCACCTCCACTGCTGCCCGCCATGATGATATTTATTATTGTTGTTATTACTTGTTCTTGGGGTTTTCTTGGCAAAATCTCCACAGGGGGTTTGCCATGGCTTTTCTGGAGCTGAGAGAGTGTGCATGCATATTTTTTAATTTTTTAATTTTTTTAAAAAAATAATTTTAATATTTATTTATTCATCTATTTATTTATATATGGTGCTTTGCCCCCCCCCCCCGAATTGTCTGAGGGACAGCAACCCGTCCCCTGACTCAAAAAGGTTGCCTATCCCTGCTCTAAATCATAGTTTAGTGCAAGGGTGAGTAACCACAGTCATCAGGGTACTTGTGGCTCTCAACATTTAACTTTTAAAAGCAAGAGATCAATTAAGACCTCTGGCAAGAGTGCTTTGCCTTTCTTCTGCCAGCACAGTGGGCAAAGGATAAAACTGGAAGAGGGAAATAAAAGGGTGTGGCATGGGAGTGTTCAGTATAGATAGAGAATAAAAAGCATCTCCATCCCACTTTTAATTGCCCTGCACTGCTGGCTTCATTCTACCAGATTGTTGGGTCTGTCCACATGCTGATACAATTTAGCTACAGAGAGAAGAAAGGTTTTCCACTCCCAGTTCAATGTTATGGCTATAAAGATACTGTTAGGGATGTTATGAAAGCTTATGGCTTTTTGTTAAACATCCAGGATTTTTGGTTTTCTCAATGTTTTGCTCAAGTATTTATGAGCTCTGAAATTTACCACCGTCTCAAGCAAGGTGTGAGTATTTGCAGATATTTCATCTGCAAAAGAAGAAACCGTGCAGGCACTTCAGGGAGAAATTTGATGTACAGGATGTTTGTTTTTGTTGTTATTTCTGCTTTTGGTTTTTTGTTTTGCTTAAGTTATAAAATTAAATAGTGCCTCAGCCATTTATTTTAATTGTGTTCATCTCAGTCAAGACAACTTGAATTATTCCATTGGGCTGCAAGAGGGAAGGGGAAGATAGAATTCTGCTATTAAGACAAACACAGGCTATCATTCTTTGGTAAACACTGTGGATGGAGTTTTATGGCTTACATTACTAATTGCAAGAAGAGTTAGGGAAGGAAAGGCAGCTGAATGTTTTGTAGACATCATTATTTGGGAATTTGTTAGAAATGCATCACTTCTCTGTGAAAGGAGACTCAAGCAGTATATACAAGTTGTGAGAGTTGAGTCTGAGTTTCTCCAACACCACTTCCATCGGACTTAAGTCCACTTCAGTGGTAGACAGTGAGATTGACATTCCTGCTTGGCTCCCATTTTAAAAAGACACCACTACTGGGTAAATTGCTTAGATGGAGCCTAAGGTTGGATGATTGCTGGTGGTTATAGGCAAGAGGTGGAGGGAATAGTTAGCCCAGTACAGTGGCCTTTTTCTCAGTGGTTGTTTTGCTTGCTCACCTCCAGTGATAGCAATACCTGGCTGGTCTTGTCAGCAGTCATATGCATACAGTGATGAAGCTTATTGATAAATACTCACATAAACACACCATGGAGAGGACTCTGGAGGCATTGTAGGGTGGGATACAATTAGGAAACACTGGCTGTAGAACATAGTTGGAAAAAGTCAATGCAATAACAGCCAGACTGGTGGGGTACATGATAAGCACTGCACTCCATAGCAGTAAAAACCTGAAACCAAGAGAAACAAACAAAAACAAATTGATCTCCTATTAAACTCCACAGCTCCAGAAAATACTTGGCTATATAAACTTGGTTGAGCTCAAGTTTTCCATCCGGCCATGCAATCCATTCGGTGGCCTTGGCCCAGCCTCCTTATTTTTGCTTGAGCTACTTCACAGAGTTCTTGTGAGGACTGAAGAAGTGGGACCCATATTTTCTGCCTTGAGTTAATTGGAGGAAAGGCAGGATATAGATGTAAAAAATAAACAAAAAAGGACCTAAGTTATCATCTTTGGAGAGACAATTATCCCATTGGTAGGATTAACAATACACATGAGTGTTTCTCGTCTTCTCAGAATTGCTTTGTGTGTTTTTTATGTTCCCCGTGAAATGCCCCTACTGCATTTTAGCACAGAATTTAGTGCTGGCATGGATATATTCCATGCAAAAAGATGGGTGGACATGCCAAATATTCTTCTTACAGTGTCTGCTCAAGCAGTTCTGATGGGAGCTTGAAGCTGACCCATCTTGGGATGGCAACTCTGAGGCAGGACTACTTGGGGAAATTATTATCAGCCAAAATCCTACATCAGGGTTGTGTAGGGTTAACCACTGTATGTAGAGTACAATTACATCCAAAATCCACAATATAGCAAGTACATTTCTATACTGTTTATGGCAGTGCCTAAGCGGTTTACAGTGTCTAAGCCAATTGCTCCAAACAAGCTGGGTAGTCATTTTACCAACCTAGAAAGGATAGAAGGCTGAATGGACCTTGGAGCACTGCCTGGGATCGAACTCACAACCTTGTGGCTGCAGTACTGGCATTTAACCACTGCACCACCAGGGCTCCATTTAACCACTGCACGACCAGCAATACCTTATTGGGCCAACCAAAATGCCCAAAATATAAGATGTATTTTGGACATTTTTGCTGGTCCATAAAGGTATCACTGTTTTGTGGATTTTGGATGTTATTGTACTTTGTTGTATGATTCAACACAGCTACCCTGGGATATGTTTACTGTACACAGAATTATACATTAATTGTGCTACATCACCCTTGTGCCCAATGGCAAAATTGTGCAGCTGAACTGAGGCCGTATTTGTTTGTTCAATTTATATCCTGCTTTTCTTCCAAATGGGACACAAACTAGCTTGCAATATAAATTAAAACAGAACATCTAAAACAATATGGAGTGCAAAAGTTGAAAAAGCATTAAACCATATATCAAATTAAAACTCTACTTTAAAGCATTAACATTAAAACATTAAAGTATTTTACATATTAAAAACAGTGCATTGAATTGCGTATCTCTCTACCCTGGTCAATTAAGGCTGAAAGTCTGTTTAAACAGGAAGGTCTTTGCCTGCTGGCAAAAAAAACAAAAACAGCTGAAAGGAGGCAGATTATATTTCCCTTGGGAGGGAGTTCCAAAGCCTAGGAGCCATCACCAAGTGTTTCCCCACCAATAAATGCACAACTGAATGCACAACCAAATGTGCATGTGCAAAGGCACTACATGTATAATTCCACTTGCACAACCTTAAAACTGAAAGCAGAACACAAATGTCCAGCCAGTTATGGAGGAGAACTTGTATGTGTAAAACTTTACCAGATTCAGGCCATTATATTCATCCTCCAAGGTGCTCAGGCCGACGTTACTTATTTAGTTATTTAGATGGCACAATCAGTGTGGCAGAGAACATTTACAGCAAGGGTGGGGAATGTATGGCCGTACAGATTTTGTTGAAACTGATCTCCCCATCAGCTCTAGCTGTCACAGCCAATGGTGAGGATGATGGGAGTTGCAATCCAGCTACACCTGAAGGGTCACAAATTTCCAAACCCTGAGTTCCAGGCTGTATTCCAGTAGGGCACAGGAACAAGGGGCCAAGACTTCATTGAAAAGACAAGTTTTGTGGAGGGCTTTGAATACTGTAAGAGGAACAACACCATGCCTGTGTTCTGAAGGCATCTCTAAGCAAGACTCTTCTAAAAACAACCTTGTGAGGTATGTTAGGCTTTGTGATTATGTCTAACCTAAGCCACTGAGTGTTATTGGTTAAGTGAGGATTTAAGAACCCATTTTCCTCAGACAACAGGAGGAAAGTTACTCCATATTTGTGGCTTTGTCTTTTGCGGATTTGATTATTCATGGATTTCATTAAAATGTATCTCTCTAGGAATTTCTAGGGACGTTATCATACGGGGGCAAATCTGCTGGTTAATCCACACAAAACCCAAACAGAAACTGGATTAGTGCCCCATGTTTTCACACGGCGTCGCACAGAAACTGGACAGAAAGTGGACAGAAACTGGTGTTAACTGCGATCTTTTGAAATTCGCTTGTTTGGAGGAAATGCAAATGCGCAATTAAGATAATTTCGCATTTACTGTAATGTGATAACCAAATGTGCATTTGGGAGCATTTCCCTGCTGTTGCCATGGTTCCTGCGAGGATTCCTCTATCTGCGCATGTGCAAGAAGCTCATTTCTAGTACATTTATGGGCTTTTTTCGCTTGTGTGTGGACGTTCAATGCGCTTACTGTAAATTCACAATTAAGGTAATGACGTTTGCGGAATTAAGGTTTATTTCCCGTTTATTTTCGGAATGCCTCATTTCCACTTTATTTTCGCTTTCTGGCCCACATGTGATAACGTCCTAGGACCTCCAGTGCAGCTCTGCTGGAAGTTGACCATAGAGTAAAACCGGAGGACCTAGAGTTTCATAGAGAAAACACTACTCTAGGCATTTGTAGGTCCTCCAGCATGATTCTATGGTCAGCCTCTGGTAACTGTGGACCACAGAGGTGTTGGAGGACCTAGAGGTTCCTAGAGAGGTGTTCTCTTAGCTTAAAAAAATAGTTTCCTTTTATTTGCAGTTTTTCCACTTTCATGAGGGTCCTATACCCTTAACCCCAGTGAATGTGGAGGGCCCACTGTACACTGTTTTTATCTTGTGGATATACAGCAAAATTATCTAATAGATTAGGAAATAATTTAGCCTGATGAACTACACAGTTATCCAATTAGTAGGGACGTTATCACACGTGGGCCAGAAAGCGATAATAAAGTGAAAATGAGGCATTCGGAAAATAAACCGAAAATAAACCTTGATTCTGCAAATGGCTTTCACACATAATTACCTTAATTGCAAAATTACAGTAAGCGCATTTAACATTCACACACAAGTGAGAAAAGCCTGTAAATGTACTAGAAATGATCTTCTTGCACATGCGCAGATAGAGGAATGCTCGCCGTGGAACCATGGGAAAAGCAGGGAAATGCTCCCAAATGCGCATTTGTTTTTCACATTATGGTAAATGCGAAATTTACTTAATTTCGCAATTGCATTTCCTCAAAACTACCGAATTTCAAAAGATCTCAGATAACACCAGTTTCTGTCCAGTTTCTGTCCAGTTTCTGTGCGACGTCATGTGAAATCGTGAGAAACAAATCCAGTTTCTGTTTGGGATTTGTGTGGATTAACCAGCAGATTTCCCCCGTGTGATAACGTCCTATGTCACAATAAACCACATTTCTGAGTAAAGTCTGGTTTACCATTCATGAGAAGAAAGGTGGCTGTCATCTCATTCCAAATGCAAGCAGTGGTGGTTGAACAACCATAGACTTCTGTCTGTTGAATGAAATGTCTGGATGCATTAGAACCAGGAACTCTGGTATGTCTGACTCTCTGACAAAACCAGAGAAATAGTCCATGTTTTTATTTAAGGGTTATTTCTGTGGTTAGCTGGGGAGAGTCAAATCTGGGTTATTCCAGGTTTTGCTACCATCTAAACAAACCTCAGGAGGATGGTATTGTCTTTCTTTTCATTAACATGTACCAGTAGGCTGTCTCATTCAATTGTTGTTGTTGTTTCTTGTGGCATCCAGACAGGCTGTTAAGACGCATCTCTTCCGGCAGGCCTTTCCTGAGTAGACAACCGGCTACTGAAAAAGCTGTGCCTGACTTTTGTTACAGCTATTTTAATTTATTTGTTACTTATTTGTTATTTTAAAGTATGTTTAAACTATGATTGTTTAATTGTATTTTAAGAGGGAGTTGTTGGGAGATGGATTGTATGTTTTAGCATGCAAGCTGCCCTGGTTGTGTTACACAGAAAGGTGGGATACAAATAATAATAATAATAATAATAATAATAATAATAATAATAACAACCACCTAGATATAATCCCACACGTTCATACTATTTTTGTACTGTAACCAGCAGGGGACCAGAATTCACCCCTAATTCTGATATATTTTACATTTAAATAAATATATCCTAGCCTCTTACATAGTCTTTGGGATGGGGTATTCTTTAAAATTAAACAGACATGTACACTTTTGGTATGTCTGTTTTTGTTTGCATTTTTAAACCAGCTACATTCCATGCAGAATTCTAGTTTAAGAGTTTCAAACATAAGCATCAAATAATAAATGCCAAAGATCAAATAATACTGAAGATTTTTTTTAAAACAATAAATAAGATTGATTAAGCATGATATTTTCTTATTTTCAGGAGATCATGTAAGTAAATAAATTCTACACTCTAGGAAAGAGCTGTTAATGTTAATACACATTTTAAAAAATAGTTGAAATTTGAATTTATTTATTGACAGGCCGTGATCAATTAGCTGCACAATCTTATGCCTACTCAGAAATAAGTCTCACCGAGCAAAATGAGGCTTTGTTGTAGTAGTAGTGTGCGTTCAAATAATTTCAGGATTATGGTGACCCTAAGGAGGACCTAGTACCTATCATAGTGTTTTCTTAGAAAAATTTGATCAGAAGATGTGTATCATTGCCTTCCTCCAAGGCTAAGTGAGTGTGGATTGCCCAAGATCATCCATGGCTGAGTGGAGTTTCCAACCCTGGTTTCTGATAGAGTCTATGGAACTGTATGGCATAGATTATACTACACCATGCTGGCTCAAAATGGAGCTTACTCCTAAGTAAATATGTACAGGATTGCAGTCCAATACTTTACCATTCAGAAAATCTAAGGCTTCAGAAATGAAAATTCATATTATATTTCTAGTCATCAAGGGGAAAAGTTACAATGGAACAATAGACCTCAAAGCACACTTCCATGTTCCCAGTTTGGTAATGAACACTCCTCAAAAAGCAAAAAGCAAAAACTGTATTCTTTTCCTTCAGTTCAATAGGGGAAGGCAAAGAGGCAGTTGGCATAACACTTTTGCTGATCTGACAGGATCTTTTGTTAAGTATCCTCCCACTGATGCTCAGATGTTATGATACCTCTTGGAAGTGGCCTTGGTTGGAAATGTTTTCTGTGTTGCCAAGTACCAATTATGCCTACAATGTTACACAAATGATAATTCCCCCACTTCCTTGTCCAGGAACTCTGAGGACCAGTGTAGTTATGCAGGAGCTACTATTTGGAGAGCAATATGTCTTTGGCTGTATCCCAGGTCCGGTGAGTCAATCTTGTCTCTGGCTTATCTAATAACATACAGTCCTTGGAGAATTACACATCAATTGGGCATGACGTTTCTAGCAGGAAAGATGCCAGGAATCATGAGACACAACAATGGTAAGAAGAAATCTTGGTTTCTGTTAAGGCATGTCTCATTCATACAACAGCGGAGTCCATGGCAGCTTTGAGCTTACTTTCAGTGATAATGACAATTGTGTTCTGGCAGCTCATTGGGTGGATGAGCTGAGCTTGGATCAGTTTATTGCACAGTGAACACAACTTCCTGTGAAGACAGCTGTGACATCATATAAGGAAGCAAGCATGGGCTCAACTCAACTAGGGAGAACAATAAAATAGGCCCACCCACCCCCCACATGATCCAACTCCCCTCCCTAATCCTAAAACACACAACCCTCCAGTGCAAATCCATTGGCATGTTTGCCTTGGCGCTCTGAGACCTGTAGTCCAGAAAAAGCAACTTTTTCAAATTCTGTGTCAGTGTGAGCCCTTGTTTTTCATCTATAGTACAGGGGTGAGCAATTGTAGAAAATCTAGAGGGCCACCTTAGCCCTCCTGGGGGACCATGGGGGGTCCTCCCCCACATGAAAATAATAGAATCATAGAGTTGGAAGAGACCACAGGGGCCATCCAGTTTAGCCCCCTGGCATGCAGGAACACCAATCAAAGCACCCCCAACAGATAGCTATCCACTCTGTTTAAAAACATCCAAAGAAGGCTGATCATGACGCTATACTACTGTTGGTGCAATCAAGAATTACGTTGGCTTTCTTGGTTGCCACATCACACTGCTGACTCATGTTCAGCTTGTGGTGTAGTATGGACCTAAGCAGATGGGCGGCCATGGGCCGCCCCGGGAAGCTGCGGATTGGGCCGAGGTAGCCACACTCCTCGGCTCCAATCCGCAGCTTCTTAGGCCCCGGAAGGAGTGCTAAAATAGCGCTCCTTCCGCAAGATGCCGAAGATGCTGCAAGAGGTGTTGGGCGCACCTTTGGCATCTCTTCCGCCGCAGCGTGTGTGGACGCTGCGGCGGAAGTACGTCGTTAGAGCACCGGTCGTGCGGAGTGACGGGCGCTCCGATTATGTGTTCGGGAAGGGGTTGGGGCACCCAGCGTGAGGCTGCCCCTCCCCTTCCTTGCCTCCAAGACGGCGCAAAGCGCCGTCTGCTTCCCCCCTAAGACTCCTAGATCCCTTTCACATGAACTATTGTCTAGCAAGGTGTCTTGCATCCTGTATCTGTGCATTTCATTTTTTCTGCCTAGGTGTTAGACCTTACTTTTCTCCCTGTTGAAATTTATCTTGTTAGCTTTAGCCCAGCCCTCTAATCTATCAAGGATAGATGGGGAATTAGCAAGCCCTCCTAGAATCATAGAATCATAGAATCATAGAGTTGGAAGAGACCACAAGGGCCATCCAGTCCAACCCCCCTGCCATGCAGGAACTCCCAATCAAAGATCCCCGACAGATGGCCATCCAGCCTCTGCTTAAAGACTCCAAGGAAGTAGACTCCACTACTCTCTGAGGGAGTGTGTTCCACTGTCGAAGCGCCCTTACTGTCAGGAAGTTCCTCCTAATGTTGAGGTGGAATCTCTTTTCCTGCAGCTTGCATCCATTGTTTCGGGTCCTAATGTCTGGAGCAGCAGAAAACAAGCTTGTTCCCTCCTCAGTATGACATCCCTTCAAATATTTAAACACGGCTATCATATCACCTCTCAGCCGTCTCTTCTCCAGGCTAAACATCCCCAGCTCCCTAAGTCGTTCCTCATAGGCCTTGGTTTCCAGACCCTTCACCATTTTAATTGCCTCCTTTGGACATGCTCGAGTTTCTTCACATCCTTTTTGAATTGTGGTGCCCAGAACTGGACACAGTATTTCAGGTGAGGCCTGACCAAAGCAGAATAGAGTGGCACTATTACTTCTCTTGATCTAGACACTATACTTCTACTGATGCAGCCTAAAATTGCATTACCTTTTTTAGCTGCTGCATCACACTGTTGACTCATGTTCAACTTGTGGTCCACCTGGATTCCTAAATCCCTTTCACACGTAGTCTCATTCAGCCAGGTGTCCCCCATCGTATATCTCTCATTTTTCTGCCCTAAGTGCAGTACCTTACATTTCTCCGTGTTGAATTTCATTTTGTTAGCTTTGGCCCAGCTTTCTAGTCTATTCAAGTCATTTTGAATTTTGATCCTGTCCTCTGGGGTATTAGCTACTGCTCCTAATTTGGTGTCATCTGCAAATTTGATAACTATGCCCCCAATACCATCATCCAAGTCATTAATAAAGATATTGAATAGCACTGGGCCCAGGACAGAGCCCTGTGGCACCCCACTGGTCACTTCTTTCCAGGTTGAAAAGGAGCCATTGTTGAGCACCCTTTGGGTTCCGCCAGTCAACCAATTACAAATCCATGTAACAGTTACTTTGTCTAGCCCACATTTTACTAGCTTGTTTGCAAGAATGTCATGGGGAACCTTGTCATAGGCCTTACTGAAATCAAGATATACTATATCTACAGCATTCCCTTCATCTACCAAGCTGATAATTTTATCAAAAAAAGAGATCAGATTTGTCTGGCATGACCTGTTTCTCTGAAACCCATGTTGACTTTTTGTGATTATGAAATTACCTTCCAGATGTTCACAGACTCTTTTGTTTAATGATCTGCTCCAGAATCTTTCCCAGTATTGATGTCAGACTAACTGGACGATAATTGTTAGGATCCTCTTTTTCCCCCTTTTTGAAGATGGGGACAACATTTGCCCTCCTCCAGTCCGCTGGGACCTCTCCTGTTTTCCAGGAATTCTCAAAGATTATTGCCAATGGTTCCGATATTACATTTGCCAGTTCTTTTAATACTCTTGGATGTAATTCATCTGGTCCTGGAGACTTATATTCATTTAGATTAACCAGATATTTCTGTACTATCTCTTTACTTATTCTGTGCTGAAATTCTCCTATTCTGTCCTCTGCTTCATTATCCTCAGGTTGAGCATCCGTTGCCTTTTCTGAGAAGACTGAAGCAAAGAAGGTGTTGAGTAATTCTGCCTTTTCTCTGTCCCCTGTTAACTTTTTGCCATCTTCTCCACACAGTGGCCCTACCATTTCCTTCTTCTTCCTTTTGCTGCTGACATACCCAAAGAAGCCCTTTTTATTGTTCTTAACCTCTCTAGCAAGCCTGAGTTCATTCTGCGCTTTAGCTTTTCTGACTTTACCCCCACACATGCTAGCTATTTGTTTGAATTCCTCTTTGGTGATTTCCCCATTTTTCCATTTCTTATACATTTTCCATTTAAAACATAGTTCAGTTGCAAGTTCCTTAGTCATCCATCCTGGTTTCTTGAGGCACCTCCCATTTTTCCTCCT
This sequence comes from Phrynosoma blainvillii, assembly GCA_026167975.1. Lineage (NCBI taxonomy): Eukaryota > Metazoa > Chordata > Lepidosauria > Squamata > Phrynosomatidae > Phrynosoma > Phrynosoma blainvillii. Next base: position 15,221,131 of record JANUYF010000007.1, on the reverse strand, counting down.
CGTTGGCACGGTTTGAAATTGTGCCTTCAGTATCTCCCTTTTGATAAACTCCCATCCGTCTTGAGCTCCCTTCTCTTTTAGTATTCCTGTCCATGGGATCACCCCCAGTATTCCTCTAAGGGGGGAAGCAGATGGGTGGTCCTGGGCCGCCCTGGGAAGCTGCGCCGCGGGGCCGAGGTATCCCCACACTTTGGCCCCACGGTGCAGCTTTGCTGCCCCTGGAAGGAGCGCTAAAATAGTGCTCCTTCCACAAGTCACCGAAGGTGCGCTGCAAAAGGCTGGCAGCGCACCTTCGGCGACTCTTCCACCACAGCGTGTGCGGACGCTGTGGCAGGAAGGCATCACCGGAGTGCCGGCCATGCGGAGGGGCCGGCGCTCCAACGATGTCTTTGGGAAGGGGTTGGGGTGCCCACCATGCGGCTGCCCCGCCCTTTCCTTGCCCCCAAAACAGCCCTTTCTGCCATCTGCTTCCCCCCTACGTTTAGTAAAATCAGCTTTCCTAAAGTCTAGAATGCGTGTCTGGCTATGCCTGGCTTCTCCTTTCCACTGTATAATAAACTCCAGGAGGACATGATCACTCCCGCCTAAGGATCCAACCACTTGCACCCCATTAACTAGGTCTTCCCTGTTAGTTAGGATTAGATCCAAAATAGCTGACTCCCTCATTGCCTCTTCCACCTTTTGGACAATGAAATTGTCTTTGAGGCAAGTGAGAAATTTGCTAGACCTTGAGGATTTTGCTGAGTTTGACTTCCAGCAAATATCAGGATAGTTGAAGTCACCCATCACTACTATATTTCTCCTTTCTGAGTGTGTGGTCATCTGTTCTAGAAAGGCATCATCCAATTCTTCTGCTTGAGTTGGGGATCTGTAGTAGACTCCCACACTAACATCCCTGTTGTTTCCCTCCCCTTTAATTTTTATCCAGATGCTCTCCACCTGGCTTCCAGGATTGATGTCCTGGATTTCTTCACTGGTGTAAATATCCCCGACATATAATGCTATTTCTCCTCCTTTCCTGTTTGGCCTGTTTCTCTTGAAAAGGTTATACCCCTGTATTTCTACATTCCATTCATGAGAGTCATCCCACCAGGTTTCAGTGATGCCTATTATATCATATTTGCTTTGTTGTGCTAGGAGGTCAAGTTCATCTTGCTTATTTCCCATGCTCTGTGCATTAATGTAGAGACAGACCATATGTCCCCTTCACTTGCTGCCTGTGCATGTTTTATTGCCTCCCACTGTTGGGTCCTTGCACTGTTTGCCTTGTTCCCTCTGTGACAGTTTGACTGTTTTTTGCAGTCCTTTGTCTTCCAGAACACTGTCTCCCTTCCCCAAATAACTCAGTTTAAAGCCCTCCTGATCAAATTCTTGAGACTGTTGGCAAAAACATTTCTTCCAACTGGTGTGAGATGCAGCCCATCCCTTGCCAGGAGTCCGCCCTCATGGAACCGCAGCCCATGATCTAAGAATCCAAATCGTTTTCGATGACACCATCTGCGGAGCCAATTGTTGACATCTGCTTTTTTCCTCTCTCTTCTTGGACCATGCCCTTCAACTGGCAGAAGAGACGAGATGACAATCTGTGCCTCCATTTCTTTCAGCTTCTTACCTAGAGCCTTTTGATGTTCTGAAGGCTGTGTCTTGCTGTGTCATTCATTTCCACATGGATCAAAAGGAAGGGGTATTGGTCAGTAGGCTTGACCAGTCTTGTCAGCCTCTCTGTCACATCTCGGATCTTTGCCCCAGGGAGACAACACACCTCCCGAGACATCTTGTCAGGCCCACAAAAATCACTGCTTCTGTCCCTCTCAGTAAGGAGTCCCCCACCATGACCACATGCCTCCTCCGAGTCTTAGCAGTGACTGTTCCCTGTGGTGGAACTCCCAGGGTCCCTTGCTCTGTCCCTGAAGTCTGTCCAGGCTGCTCTTCCTCGTCCTCCTTGATAAGGGAAAGAGCTTGAAATCGATTCTGTAGCTGCAAGCTCCCAGAACGATCCCTGGTCTCCCTACTTCTGCGTGTGACATTCCTCCAGCTGTCTACCTCCTGTGTATGTGATGTGGCCTTCTCTTCCCCAGCAACTTCCTTTGTGTGGTCCCTGTCCAAGACTGTTCATTCCGTTCTGTCTAGGAAAGCCTCTTGCTCCCTAATATGCTGAAGTGTCGCTACCCGCACCTCCAGCTGCTGTACTTTCTCCTCCAAGAGGGATACCAACTTGCACTTGGAGCATGTGTAGTTCCCCACATCTGTAGGTAAGAAGACAAACATCCCACAGGTATTGCAGGTGATGGCAGCAGTTCCTTCAGTGTCCATACTAAGTCTTAATTAGTACCTGAAAGAGGACTACGACTTTCCTCCTCAAAGAAAATCCCTCGCTAACACCAGTGTTAAAGTCTGCTGATGGAACTTTTCTACAATTAGTAGTGGTTATAAAATTTGCGCGCCTAATGGCGTGCGGCTCTGAGAGCAGTTGTATAGAGCTAACTGGCTATCTCCACCCCCTATTGACTCACAAATGCTACTCAACAAAGCCCCACCCGCTGAGTAACAGTCACACTCTCCCCAAATGTTTTTAAAAAGAATTTAAAAACTCACCCACTCAAAATGGCTGCCTGGAAACTGCTTTCTTCTTCTTTCCTAGCAAGAACTGGCCTGGAAAGCCTCCTTCTCTTTCTCCTTTCCTGGCAGAAACTGCCTGGAAAGCCTCCTTCTCTTTCTCCTTTCTTTTAGAAACTGGCCTGGAAAGCCTCCTCCTCCTTCCCCTGTCCTGGCCAAAACTGTGAAACAAATTTGCAGATGATACTAGTTTGGTATCATCTGCAAATTTAATCAGCATGCTCTCTTTTCCTTCATCCAAGTCGTTGATAAAGATGTAGAATAGCACTGGGCCCTGTACAGATCTGTGTGGCACTCCACTAGCCACCTCTCTCCAGGATAAAGAGAAGCCATTGCTGAGCACCCTTTGGGTTCAGCCAGTCAACCAATTACAAATCCACCTAACAGTAGCACTGTCTAGGTCACATTTTACTAGTTTCTTTGCAAGAATATCATGGGGAATTTTACTCACACTAAATCAAGAAATAAACTGATATGTGAAAGGATAGAGAAGCTTTTTTCACTAAGCTTGTTTCAATCCAGGTAAAACTTCAGTTTTTAGAAGTCTATAGTAACTGTAATGATGACAAACATAACAAAGCAGAAGCAGAGACTGATAACCAGGGCTGCGTCCGCACTGCAGAAATAATCCAGTTTGACACTGCTTTAACTGCCATGGCTCAATGTTATAGAATTCTAGGAATTGTAGTTTTATGAGACATTTAGCCTTCTGTGTCAGAGAACTCTGGTCCCACAAAAAACTAGAATTTCCCAGGATTCCCCAGCATTGAGCTATAACAGTTAAGGTGGGGTCAAACTGGAGTATTTCTGCAATGTAGATACAACCCCCAGTTTGGAAAATGAGTCTGATTAAATTTCATGCCTGTTCATTGAATCTTATTAGTCTCTCCTCTATTCCACACTCTTTTATAGGAATGAGTGCTTTATGTCTATTTGATACTGTGCAGAGGAAATATAAATACGTTTTCTTTGGGGGGAAGCAGACGAGGTCGGCGCCCCGTCGGCACACCGTCGGCGCCCCTGAAAGGAGCGCTAAATCAGCGCTCCTTTCAGATGTCAGTGAAAGTGCGCCCTTTCAGATGTCAGTGAAAGTGTGCGGACGCTGCGGCGGGAGGTTGCCCTGGGAGCGCCGGCCGTGCGGAGGGCCGGCAGCTCAGAGGGCAACCTCAGGAGGAGGAAGGGGCGCCGAGCGTGCGGCTGCCCCTCCTCTTCCCTGCCTCGGAGACGGCTCTATTATCCGTCTGCCGAGGCCCTTTGTTACTAATGTTGATAATTTCTTCTGTTTTTTTTTAAATTGTTTTTTTTTTTGCTTGTTTCACATAAACTAACAAAACCAAAGAGGTCCCATATGGTTCAGAATTTGTTACAAATAACATTTAAAAATAAATAAATAAAAGTAAATTCCATTTGTAATAATTGTTTAAATACATGGTATTTTAATATACCAGTTGTGATAATTTTATGCCAAATCAAATTGTACATAGTCATATTTTATGTTCCTAAAGTAACAGAGTGACTTTCAATCTGTACAAAGTGCTAATATTGAATTTTTTCATTTTTTCTGAAAATTTCCAGTTTTTTTCTGACACCTCCTCCCGGGGGAAAAAACAGTTTTTTTCCCCATGGCTTCCAAATTTCTGCCAATGTTACATCTCTACAGACAACTAACATTGCCTGTTGTTTTTGATTCACAGTCTCTATGCAAAAATTCAGAAGCAATAGGTTAGGCCACCTTACTTAGGCCATTACAACATTTGCAGTTGTCGCACAAGGCTGTGTGACTTCCTCTTTGTTTAATACCTATATTAACTCTCTGGTTAGGAGTCTGTCTCGACTAAATTTCCAACCTCCCAATCTCTCAGGTAGACTCTCCTTTATGCAAATAATGTAGTACTTCTCTCCTTAACTTCCATCGGCTTGTGGTGGTTACTAAGAGCTTTGGGTAATTATTGCAAAACTGAAGAGTTCTTAATTAATTATAATAAATCTAAAGTCCTAGTGTTTACTAGGAAATGGAGCATGCATAATTGGCAAATAAATGACCACCCAATTAAGCAGGTAAAATCCTACAAATATTTGGGAGTGATTTTTCAGTCCTCAGGCTTGGGAAAGCCCAATCCTCTAACTTCACTGCAAATGCTTAGAGAAGTATAAAGTCACTTATATCCTTTTTTCCCCCCACCAAAGGAGGTCAGTGTGTTCCATCAGCCATTCAGGTCTTCAATATGAAGGTGTTAGTACAGATGTTATATGGTGTGCAGTGGTGTGCTTATAGTAATTTTGTTTCCATCAAATCCACACAGACAAAATTTTTGAGATCAATCCTTGGTCTTCCTGGTTGTGTGCCTAATGCACCTTTATGTCTAGAGACAGGTCAAATGTTAACTGTGTCTCGGGCATGGAATCTTAAGTTTAATTTTTCGCTAAGAATGCTTTTTACCCTGGTGAGATTGGCTCCTTTGGTATTAACTGATGGGTTTCATTATAGCTGGAATAAAATTCTGAATGAGAAACTAGCTAAACTAGGTTTCTTATGAACCACTATTTTGGCAATGGATCATATGAAAGCAAAACAGGAAATTCATCAGCGTATTATAGATGCAACAACATGTAAGCACAGCCATGCCCTGATTTTAGAGATAGTGGTCATGCTTTTTTGGTAGCTAACTATTTGAATATTTTAACCCTTTCAACACCCTAGCAAAATTTAATGTTTTACCTTCAGCTTTATAGGAAGGGAGATACAATACTATTCTTTATGATGCACATTTATGCCTCTGTGGAGTTGGCACAGTGGAGACTGTAGGACATGTATTGTTATATTGTCCTTTTTATAATGGTTATCATCACATTTTTATTTATCCAGTTCTTAGAGGTATTCCTGGAAGAACTGATGAGTTTTATGTATCATATTTGTTGGCAGACCAGTGTCCATCGATAACAACTAAATGGCCAGCTTTTGTGCAGCACCAATGATCTGTCGGTGTAAAATGGTATTTTGAGGATCAAACTTTGAACTTTGATTCCCAATTAATATTATTAACTTTCATAATTTGATGTTAATTTTATTTGATTTGTTTTATCTGTATATCTGATCTGCTGATCGTTAATAAATAATGTCAAAATGGCTCTGCTGCCTGCCTTGTTTCAAGTGTCAAAATGAGCCCAGGTGGCAACACTCCTCACCTCCCTTTCTAATCACCCCGCCCCACTCCTGTTTTCTTGGTGCATTGACATATATGCAAACATTTGAGCAGATCCAGGTGGGAATGGGTAGAGAAAAGTGTCAAAGAGTTATAGCAGAATGAGAGAAATGCAAACACATGCTATCACACCTGTGGCATTGTTTCTGATTTCTTGGACTGTCCCTTTTCAGGCCAAAGAAGAGGGAAACCTCAAGTAGCAACAATTCACTTTTTAAATAGGCTGCACCAGCTGCCTGCCTACCCCCAAAAAACCATCCTGGTCCAATTCCACACTATACATTTATAGTATTCTGATTCTAGTTTAATTGACATGGCTATGTCCTATTGAATCCTGGTATTGGTGTTTAGGGAGTGATATTTAGATTTCTCATCCAAACTCCAGGATTCCATAGGATGGAACCATGGCAGACAAAGTGGAATAATAGCACTATAACCAGATAGTATGAAAGAGCACTGCTCTTCCAAACCAGTAGTGACTTTCTGATAACCTCTAGTGTTTATCTATTTATGGCATTTTTGCCACTCCATATGAACTCCAAACATTCCCAGGGCCAGAAAACTCTCCAACATTTCATAGGTGAAAATTGGAACACATGTGGACAAGCAATATTGCATTGCAGTAAAGATGGCAAAAATGATTTGTGAGGAAGAATACACAAGTGAAGAGAGGCTGTAGCAGCTTGCTTTTGCTTGAGTCTACAGGGAAAGGCAAGAATCTGACCACTCCCCTCCTCTCTCCCTTACTAACGACTTTATCTCACAGATAATAAAACTGGATTACCTGAACTGGCTTTATTATCTGTGAGATAAGCTCCTAAGTCAAGTGCATTCACACTTCTTTTGCTCTGCGATCACAGTTTGTAGCAATGGAAGTAAGCTGAGGACAAAGGGGGAAAGCTGGAGGAGGAGAGACAATTGGAACATTTGAAAAGGTCCTGAAAACATGGGACAACAGAAGATTTGTTGGGACTGTGCCTGCCAAATTGGTAGGAGGGCATGAAATTGTCCCCACTGTAAGTACTGGAGGCATAGTTATCAAATTTGCAGACAACACCAAATTAGGAGGAGTAGCTAATACCCCAGAAGACAGAATCAAAATTCAAAATGACTTGAACAGACTTGAAAGCTGGGCCAAAGCTAACAAAATGAAATTCAACATGGAGAAATGTAAGGTACTGCACTTAGGGCGGAAAAACGAAAAACATAGATATACGATGGGGGGCACCATGCTAAATGAGACTATGTGTGAAAGGGATCTAAGAGTCCAGGTAGACCACAAGTTGAACATGAGTCAACAGTGTGATGCAGCAACTAAAAAGGCCAATGCAATTTTAGGCTGCATCAATAGAAGTATAGTGTCTAGATCAAGAGAAGTAATAGTAATAGAAGTAATAGAAGTGCCACTCTATTCTGCTTTGGTCAGGCCTCACCTGGAATACTGTGTCCAGTTCTGGGCACCACAATTCAAAAAGGATGTGGAGAAACTGGAGCGTGTCCAAAGGAGGGCAACTAAAATGGTGAAGGGTTTGGAAACCAAGCCCTATGAGGAACGACTTAGGGAGCTGGGGATGTTTAGCCTGGAGAAGAGAAGGTTAAGAAGTGATATGATAGCCTTGTTTAAATATTTAAAGGATGTCATATTGAGGAGGGAACAAGCTTGTTTTCTGCTGCTCCAGAAACTAGGACCCGGAACAATGGGTGCAAGCTGCAGGAAAAGAGATTCAACCTCAACATTAGGAGGAACTTCCTGAAAGTAAGGGCTGTTCGACAGTGGAACACACTCCCTTGGAGTGTGGTGGAGTCTCCTTCCTTGGAAGTCTTTAAGCAGAGGCTGGATGGCCATGTGTCGGGGATGCTTTAATTGGGAGTTCCTGCATGGCAGGGGGTTGGACTGGCTGGCCCTTGTGGTCTCTTCAAGCTCTGTAATTCTATGATTCTATGATTCTATGGTCCTTTGTATGAAATCTGAATTGACCTCGTTGCTGAATTGACATTTGAGTTTAACTTTACAGGCAGCCTTCCACCAACCTGTTGTCTTACATTTGTGTTTGCTTACACCTGCCATCATCCTGTATTCCCTGGTGTCTGGGATGACAGAAGTTGTAGACCAACACGGAGGACATCAAGTTGGGAGGTTCCTGAGATTCTCTTTGTAGAATGTTTTGCTTCGTTGAGTTTGCTGAAAAACATTTTAATGCCAAATAAACAGCATCAGGCAGACCTTTCTCAAGTTGTAGGAACATGCAGACGTTGCAATAAAACAAAACAAGCCTCCCAGGATTCCTTCCATGTTTAATATCCTCAGAGGGATTTGTAACTGAAGCTTAAAAAACTGAGGGGGGGGGGAGCTGGTAAAAAATAGGCTTCTTCCAAGCCAAAGCTGCTTATTATGCAACCCCCTGATTACTAATCTTTCCTATCCTTCAGTTTAGAAAGAAGTATATGTATGGTTAGCTTGGACTTTGGTGGTCATTATGGTTTAGTGATTTCATAAAACAGCTATTAAATATGAAAGTTGATTAACTTCTAGTCAGAATAGGATTTTTACAGGTTTATGGCCCAAATATTAAATGAAAAAGATTCCTGAAAAGAAAAGCCTAATCACGCTTTAGTTTTCATTTAACACTTTCATACCACAACAAATGCTACTGCTGCTGGAAAAAAGGAGAGAGTACACTGTCCATGTTTCCTAGATGAAAATAGAAATATGGTTAATATTTCTGTTCTGTTATCAACTCCCATATCACCCCTATTTTATGAGAAGAGGATACTCAGTGGTGTAGCTATATGAGGAGGGATGAGGGGTTTGCCCTTCCAAATAGTTATCTGTATCAAATTAAATTTTCATTCAGTCCTTACAGTTCTAGCTTTGCAGTCCTTTAAAACTTCAGCTGGGCACTTGTCCCTTTTGTAGCGATACCCCCCAAGGCTAACACTTGACCCTCCAGTTGTCCTGATTTGGCAAGGTAAGTCTGGATTAAAATTCTCTGCATCCCACTTTTTCTGCTGCTTTTAAAATGCCCCAATTTCTCTGTCCTCCTCCCACTTTCACCCTTTATCCTCAACTTACTTCCATTGGGACAAACTGAGCTCAAAGTGCAAAAGCAGTTTGCACTCAACTCAGTGGACGCAGAGGAGCAGAAGGGGAAGAATCGTATCCTTCTCAGTAGGCTCAGGCAAAAGCAAAGCACTGCAGCTTCCAAAATATAAGCACAGTTAATAGGATCCAAACTTGGAATTGGAGTTGGTTGGATTCTGATGGTTGTTGTTATTTTGAGTAGAAGAGAGATGGTTCAATATGCTAAGCCCAGTTCTGAATTGAGTGGGTGCCAGTTGCATGTACTATATCTTTGTAACATTTTATCCCTTGCTTTTCAGACTGTGTTTTTGTTGTTGTTGCTGTACAGTATTTCAAAAACCCACATAGCTTGTTTGACTAGAGACAAGAGTTTGCAAAAAGTATGCACAGCTCAAGGGCAAATGATACTTCTTACATGCTGTGTTCAACGTTTCTGTCTACGGTCTTAGTTTTTTAAACAACACCCTCCTCCCTTTTTAAAGCAAGGATAAATAATCTGACAGTAGAGTTATTCCTAGCTGGGGGCTGAAAAGCCTCCAGTTTTAAGTAGAACTCTTGATTTGGCCTCTTTCTCTGATGCAATAAATATTGATATATAGAAGGTGCCTGACCTTACATTTTAGCAAGTGTTGGTGGAAGATTTTTTTTTTTTACCAGAGCATGTCCTTATTAAATCTGACACTATGCTACAGAATTTTGCAGAATGCAACCGATTTCCTTGTGCCCTACAAATACATGTTTTCACCTGCTTAATTTTCCAGAACACAGGGAAGACCCCAACTGTATGCAGATGCTCTCCACTTCATTACACACTGCATCAGCAATCCTGGACTACATCAGCAAGCCCGTTAGTTCAATCAGATACAAATCAAACTAATATGCTTGCCTCTAAAAGTGAAATGATGTGTTTGGAAATTTATAGCATGAGGAGCATCTGCTCAACCCCATCGACATGAATAGGAATTGGACAAGAGAGAGAACTATGGAAAGAGCATGACACAATTTTGTGCTTGAAGCTGTTATTCAGTGGTAGAGTAGATGCCAAGCTTAGTCTTTGGCACCTCCATTTTATTTTTAAAGGATGTTATATTTTGTTATATAAAAAAATTCCAAAATCCTGTCCTTCCTCCAAGTAGCTCAGGATGCAGTGGCATCCCTAGGAGAGGAGGGGGGCGGGTCAGGCCACACCAGGTGACACCCTAAGGAGGGGTGGCACCACTGCTCCCCAAACATATGCCTTTTGGCAGAAATGGGCTGTGGCATATGCCTGTATTCCTTTAAAATGCTGAAAATGTGAGTGGTGCAAGGCTCAGTGGGAGGAAAAAGAAGAGGAACCATGGGAACTGTATTTTATTGTGGCATCAGAGTTGTCTGACAGAGAAGGCTCAATGTCTCAGAAAATGTTTTGAAAACATTTAAAATTTTAATTCTTTTATTTTTTTTAAAAAAATATATAACATTATTTTCACACACACACACACACACTTTATAAATTTTCTATACAAACATCACACCTTACCAAATTTTCACTTTAACCACATGAAACTGTGTACAGTTGGTCCTCCACACTTGCATTTTTTACTTCTGGGATTTGATTATTTGGGGCTTTGATTAATATGTTCTCTCTAGGAATCTCTAAGTCCTCCAGCATAAATCTGCCAGAAGTTGGCCATAGAGCTGTGCTGAAGGACCTAGACGTTCCGAGACAAAACACTTCTCTAGGCATCTGTAGGTCCTCCAGCATGATTCTATGATCAATTTCTGGCAGATATTGACCATAGAATTGCACTGAAGGACCTGGTGATTCCTAGAGAGGTGTTCTCTTAGGTGAAAAGAATAGTGCTTTTTTTATATGGTGCGATATTTGATGAGGCCAGTGGGATGGGTGGGGTTTACACCATGATTTACCATACCAGATGACACCAAACCTAGTGACACCACTGTCAGCACGGACAATATAATTCTTTCCCTATTTTTACTCTTACAACAACCTTGTAAGGCAGGCTAGGCTGAGAGCAAGCAACTGGCACAAGATAGCAGGTAATGAGAAAGACAACCTGGACCGCAGAGCTTGGAAATGTTACTTTGGGGGGTTGCAGACTGCCAGAAATAGTGTGAATTTAGTCCACTTTTAAGGTTAGGGTTAGAGTTAGGGAACCATGGGAACTGTATTTTATTGTGGCATCAGAGTTGTCTGACAGAGAAGGCTCAATGTCTCAGAAAAATAACAGTTCCCATGATTCCCTAACACTAACCCTAACCCTAAAAGTGGACTGAATTCACACTATTTCTGGCAGTCTGCAACCCCCCTTTGTTGGCCTGCAGCCTCCAGAATTCCCCAACTACCTAGGGATTCTGGAAGTTGCGGGCCAAAAGAATAGGTTTTCTGAGCTCTGCTGAACATCTGCTGTCAGTCAGAGCTGACCTAGACAAGATCTGTGTTCAGTCAATCATGGACTTGATATAATAACAAAAACAGCATCCTGTTCAACAGCGGAAGACGCTCCCTTAGAGAGAGGTAGAGTCTCCTTCTTTGGAGGTCTTTAAACAGAGGCTGGATGGCCATCTGTCAGAGATGCTTTGATTTTGAGTTCCTGCATGGCAGGAGGTTGGACTGGATGGCCCTTGTGGTCTCTTCCAACTCTATGATTCTATGAAATATTTTGGCCACACAAAGAACTACTATGTGAGTGAGCAGACAAACTGGGAAGACTTCTGTTAACTGTAGTTCCTCATTTTGCCCAATGTGGGAAACTAATGCCTTCAGAACAAGCTAGGATATTTAGGCATGGTTTGAAGTTGGACAGAGCAGTGTTTTCCCAACCTGGTACACTCCAAATGAATAGGACTACAACTCCCATGTTCCCCAGCAAGGCTGGCATCTGGATGATGTAGTCCAACACACTTGAAGGGTGCCAGGTGGGAGACATTTGGGCTGGAAAGTCAGGGAGATGCAGTTGTGGAGTTCCCTTTCAAGGGAGGCTAGGCTGGCCTTGCTTCTGCTGTGTTCTGTTTTCAGGCAAAGACTTTTTAAATTTAGGCACATTTTTAGTTAATGACTGGTTCCTGAGAAAGGAACTTTTAACAGAGAAGTGATATACTTTTTCATGAATGTGTTTTAACTTGTTTTTATAACAACAACAACAATAATAATATAATAATATAATAACATTTTATTTATATCCCGCCCCTTTGAGATCAATCGGGGTGGCTAACAACAGTAAAATATAACATACAACAATAAAATCTAGTTTCCCTCCCCCACTTAAAAAGTTAAAACAACAGCAACAACAACAACAACAATTTATTTTTATACCCCGCCTTTTGCCATAGCAATCAAGGCGGCTTCCATCTAAAATTAAATAAAATAAAACTACCCCAATAATAAACAGTAAAACAATATTAATAAATAACAAAGACCCTCCCATTAAGAATATATTAAATACAGATATCAGTTAAAACATAAAATTAAAACAATAGGCACTAAAAACAATAGGCACTCTGGGACTCAATGAAGATGTAAAAAGGGTGTCTGACGGGAGGGAGACCAAGTTAGATGGGGTGGTCTATTCTGGTTTTTAAATGTAGGGAGACATTGTAGCACCTTTGAGACAAACTAAAGAATGAAGTTGGCAGCATGAGCTTTCGTAAACTTAAGTGTTTGATTCCAGTAGACTTAAGTATATGAAAGCTCATGCTGCCAACCTCTTTCTTTAGTTAGTGTCAGAACCATGCCTATGTGCATGGATTCTGTCAGGTTTTTGTTGTTGTTTATTTGAATATTGTAGTTAATATTTATAGGTTGAAGAAGATAGGGGATTGTGGGTAAGCTAGTAGCAATAGCAAATAGTTTAGTTAGTATAGGGAGGTTGGGAATAGTTGCGGACAGCTAGGATAGTTTTGAGAATGATAGGCTTTGGTATGTGTGAGATGTGGAATGTGGAGAGTTAGGGGGGAAGCAGACGGGCGGCCCTGGGCTGCCCCGGAAGCGGAGGATTGAGGCTGAGGCTGCCGGACACCTTGGCTCCAATCCTCCCTTTCACTGCCTGCGAAAGGATCGCTAAAATAGCTCTCCTTCCGCAAGCCGTGAAAGGGGTGCCGCAAGAGGTGTGGCATGCCTCTTTGGCGTCTCTTTTGGCTCAGCGTGTATGGACACTGAGCTGGACGAACGTAATCGGAGTGCCCGTCATGTGGAGCGATGGGCACTCCAATTACGTCCTCAGGAAGGGGTTGGGGCGGCCAGCGTGAGTCTGCCCCTCCCCTTCCTTGCCTCCAAGACAGCACAAAGCGCCGTCTGCAAAGGGCGTTAATGTCTGGCAATAACTGAAAGAAGGGGTAAGAGGTGGAAATGCCTGAGTTTGAGAGAGATAGGGCTGGTGAGAAAGTTTGGAAAAGGGGGCCTGGCTTGATGGGGAAATAGACTATATGAATTAGAGGTGGGTGCTAATAATAATAATAATAATAATAATAATAATAATAATAATAATAATAAATTTTATTTATAGCCCACCTCTCCTTGCAGATTGAGGCGGGTTACAACAAATAGGAATAACAATGAAATACAATATAGAGTTAAAACCAGATTTCTAAATAATCCCTTACCCCAACCCCCTTCCCAATCATAAAAAAGAAAAAGAAGCAACTAAAAACAATAACAATATAAATGAATATAAAACAATATATATGAATAGCAATATAAAATACTAATTAAAAGCAGAAGAAATAACAAATTAGCTAAAATTAGAGGTAGGTAGAGGCAAGACATCTATCTTTTTTGGAGTCAATCAGTGGAGCGGGGGCTAATCTGGAAAGGTCTCCCGGAAGAGATCCATTTTAACAGCTTTTTAAAAGGCTTCTAGAGTGGTAATGTGATGGATCTCCTCTGGCAGGCCATTCCATAGTTTTGGCACCAAGGGTGTTGGAAAGAGTTTAAAGGTTTTGGGGTTTTAAGATATTGTTTGGTTTTGAGGGAGTAGTTCTGGTTTAAATGCTGACTGGTGAATTTCTGACTATGTGTTATCAATAAAGTCTGTGTTGTTTCAATGCACTGGACTCTTTGATACACAAAGTTTCTGAATTTGCTCAAAGTCTGACAGTTAGGGGGGAAGCACACGAGTGCTTCCAGGACGCCGCAGGACGGTGCGCCGCGGGACCGCGGCATCCGCACCGCGGCACACCGTCAGTTCCTCTGAAAGGAGCGCTAAATCAGCGCTCCTTTCAGATGTCAGTGAAAGTGCGCCCCAAAAGCGTAGGGCGCACTTTCACTGACTTATCCGCTGCAGCGTGTGCGGACGCTGCGGTGGGAGGTTGCCCTGGGAGCACCGGCCGTGCGGAGGGCCAGCGGCTCCGAGGACGACCTCGGGAGGAGGAAGGGGCGCCGAGCGTGCGGCTGCCCCTCCTTTTCCCTGCCTCGGAGACGACTCTATTAGTCATCTGCCGAGGCCCTAAGTCTCAAAGGTGCTACAAGGTCTCTCTACATACTGATTCTAGAGACTTATAGAATATATATCTCAACAAGATATATAGCTATATTTTGAATTTCCTTTAAATGATTTACTAAATGCCATTTTAACATATTTTTGTGCTTTTATTTTTTTCATGGGGCAAGATCCAATTGGGCCATGTCGCCCACTGTTCCACAAATTCACGGGAGGTTCCATTGGAACTTTGGGGATAGAGGCCTCAGGTAATGCCCACTTAAATGGTAGACCTACCTCACCCGCAGACAACAGAGAAGCACATGGTGGCTGGGTGCCTAAGTGTCTTCTGAGCCACCATCTCATTTGCTAATTCCTGCTTCAAATCAGGAGTCCAGCACCTTGTGAATGCTTTGGGGCCATTTGGTTATTGGGTCTCTGGATCTCTGTCTCACGTCAGGCCAATTTATACAGCTGTAACTTATAAAGTTGTGGCCACTTCCTGTCAAATTTGTGTTGTGTGGTTGTGTGTTAGGTCTTGGTTTCCTTCAGCCTCCACTAGCTTCTTGCCATTAGTCCTGTAATTTTGTTGTGAGCTGACTTGAAACCAAGATTTGGGAGAAAGGTGTGGGATATCAAACAAGCAAACAAGCAGCAGAACTCTGGAAGCATTTGGGTCTAAAGAGTGACTCTATAAACATGATGTGAAGTAACAATTTTGTTTCCTGATGTTTGCTTCTACTGCTGCTTGCTTACACTTACAGTCTCCTTGTTTATTTGCAAATTATCCAGATATTAATACCATCCCCATCCCACTGTAAGTCTTCATTGATTTCTCTTATGAACCCCAATCAGAGTAGAACTGATCTCAGAACCTCTGACTGCCTGCAGTACATGGAACCATGCAGATCTACCTACCAGGGCTGCTGCAAGCATGAATGAGGCAATGTGTACCTTTGAATGCTCACACAACATGACATAAATGCAAAACATTTTTATAGTGAAACTACACTTACCCAGCTAATTCACCGAAAACCTCAGTGACGTAGGAATAATCTCCGCCTGATTTAGGGATGGTAACTCCTAACTCAGCGTAACACAACGACCCAAGTGCTGCAATGCCTCCTCCAAGCACCCAAATTATGAGTGCGAGACCTACAGAACCAGTGTGTTCTAGTACTCCTTTTGGAGAAATAAAGATGCCGGAGCCAATGATATTACCTGGGGAGGGGGGGAACAAAAGTTGAAGGAAGAGCTAAATTAATCTAAAGAATTTCTCATTTCGCTGCCCAGAATGAGTCTATTATGTTTGATGACTTCTCTTTCTAATTTTGCATAATGCCTTACCAACTTTTTTTTAACCCACCTGCAGAACACATATCTTCCAACTGTCCCAATTTGACAGAGACAGTCCCAATTAATCCTCCACTACCCCACTCTTTCAGCTGCTTTTAAAATATCCCAGTTTCTCTTTCATTCCCACTTTCCTTCTTTGTCCTCAGTTTACTTCAACTGCTACAAACTGAGTTCAAGGTGAAAAAGTAGGTTGCACTCATTTAACTCATGGGGGGAGACGAAAGGAAATGTGGAATCTTGGCCTTCCCAGTAAATTCAGGCAAAAGCAAACTGGTGCAGCCTGTCCTAGCTTCTGTGTTTCCTAGCTTCCTCATTAACAACTTTTGCCATCCTGACCACACTGATGTTGCTCAGCCCTTTGTGTCCTGGTTTTTATCTGTGAAAATTTGAGGCTATAAAAACAGTAATGCAAAGGAAACCCCCTCATCTACATGTATATAGCTTATCAATTACCTACCTTCTCTTTGCATAGCTATGAATGACATAATTTGCCTTATCCCTTATTCACATAAATGATGTCAGTTGCCTACTTTCCAACATGCAACACATGAAATTCTGTCTCCATGTTCCTTGTCAGCAATTGTGTCTAGCATGCAACAATCACCGCATTTGCACTGCGGACAAACACTACTCACCTATCTCCACCCAGTGCATATACTGAGAGTTTCAGGTTTCAGTAAGACACCCTGAACAATGGCAGGGCTGGAAACAGACACCACCAACAGCTCAATAAGGAATCTAAGGGGCTATGCAGATGGGCAAAAAGGGGTGCTTTGAGGGTGACTTGTAGGCGTGGCCTTTAGACAATGCATGCCTAAAAGTCTTCAAGAAAGTGCCCTCTAATCGTTGTATGCCAAGAAAAGCTGCTCCAAAAAGGAGCCGTTTTTTCCATTCCCTCAGTGAAGATGCACACCTTCACATGTGTGTATGTATGCAGTGACACTGATGCACCAGAAAATGGCCATATAAATGCACCATAGTACATGTGGCAGAAATTGACTCGGCAATCCAGAGCATGTGCCCTACGATGCAGGCTTTAATTTAAAGTGCCCTATGCTTCCAGGTGTGGATGCACTGGTGCAGATGCGCTTGAATGTTAGAACTCTAACCCTAACCCTAATTGTAACCCTCTGCATGTGCCCTAGCAACTGTCGTCTGTTATGACAATAAATGCATTCTGTTGCATGTACGCTTGCAGAAGAGGTCACAAAAGCCTCTTTCATGCACAACAGTTTGCATGAAAGAGGCTTTTGTGACCTCTTCTGTGAGGTGTGCAGGTGTGCAGGTATGCATAAGACCAGCAACCACTTCCTGGCATGATTGGGGAGGGGCTCCTGGAGTAACATTTGTCCATGTGTCCTGTTGACCATGTCCCTTGCATGACCACCAGCTACATGTATCCAGTCTGTCCACACAAACCTCCCTTGCATGTACCTCTCCCCTCCCCTCTGATCTGTGTGGGACATGTTTTGTGGAGGACGATGAAGTAGGTGTCTTTTAGCTGACAAACTCTTTCCTTCACCACAAGGGTGGCACAATCAGACAGTGGCACCTGTCTACTGCACCCACTCCTTGGGGGGAAGCGGAGGTCAGCAAATCCTTGCATGATATGTGGGTGTATGACAGGAGTCCTGTGCAGGTGCACAGGGATGCTGAACTTCAGTCACCTTTGTACAGACAAAATGACAGACTGTATACCACCCTATAACAGGTCTTGTGCAGGTGCACAGGGATGCCAAACTTTAGGGGGGATGCAGACGTAGTTGCTCCGTCTCCCTTTGTGGTGTCCTTGGGGCTGGTGGTGCGGTTTCTGGGGCTTCAATACAGCCTTGGAAAAGCAGCATTAGGCCTAAGCAGACTGCCAGAAATAGTGCACATTAAATTGAGGCACTGCCCTGGCTCAGTGCTAGGGAATCATGGGAACTGTATTTTTTTCTGGGACATTGAGCCTTCTCTGTCAGAGAGCTCTGGTGCCACAATAAATTACAGTTCCCATGATTCCCTAGCACTAAACCAGGGCAGTGCCTCAATTTAATGTGCACTATTTCTGGCAGTCTGCTTAGGCCCATTGACTCCCCCCAGTGTGGTTGCTCCGTCCCAATTTAGGGCAACCTCAGGGCAGGCAGTGCGGTTGCTGCAGCTTAGGGAAAAGGCAACTTCAGGTCACCTTTTCTTGCCCATCTGCATAGCCCCTTAGAAAGGCCAGAAATACAGGCAAAATAAGGAAAAGCCATTTACCAAGAATAGGTAACAAGTAGACAGTTTGTATGGTTGCCAAATTGAAAACTGAAATTGGTCCCTATATCTTTTATGGTTACGTAGATGAGGGAATTTCAGCAGGTATTGGGCCTCTACAGATGGGCGGCCATGGGCCGCCCTGAGAAGCCATGGATTGGGACCGAGGCTACTCCACGTCTTGGCCCCGATCCACCCTTATGGTGCCTCTGAAAAGGAGTGCTAAAATAGCGCTCCTTTCAAAGGAGCCAAAAGGGGCATCGGAAGAGGCGCCGGGCGCTTCTTCTGCTCTCCTTCCGGCTCAGCGTGTCCGGACGATGAGCCAGAAGGACATCATCGGAACACCCGCCGTGTGCAATGGCAGGCACTCTGATGACGTCCTCAGGAAGGGGTTGAGGCGCCCGCCGTCTGGCTGCCCCTCCCCCTCCTGGACTTGAAGACGCTGCTTTTCACCATCTGCATCCCCCGATTGCTAACATAACAATTCCCTCTTTCATGCAAAAAATGAAAGGCACAGAAGCCATGTCTCGTATTTCACTTGGTAACCTTTCTCCCAATATGACACCCAACACAACTAGAAATGTACAAAAAGAAAAGGGATCCCTCAAGCTTTTCCAGGCCATGTCTGAAGCAGCGGAAGAAAATAAGGGTATATAAGGAAGATTATATTGCAAGACTGAAACCTGAACAGGGCTCCTGTACCTTTAATGGTGGTGCCGAAGACTGAATTTTAGCAAATTATAATAATAATAACAATAATAATAAGTTTTATTTATAACCCGCCCCTCTGCTCAGCAATCGGGGCGGCGTACAACAAATTAAAAATACAGCAAGTAAAAACATTCTTATGCCGTCATGCAAACAGATAAAAAACAGCACCTGCTGAAAATCCCTCTTTTACACAACTATTAAAGGTATAAAAGCCTTCTCCAGTTTTCACTCTGGCAACATAAGTTCTTAATAAAGAAGGCAGATGGAAATATTACTCTTTCTTTTTTTTTACTTAAAACTGCTAGAATCCTCCAACCAGCATGGGTCACAGAGTCACTGTTCATGCTGTCTGGGGTATTCTGGGAGTTTTAGTTTAAAAACATAGGTCCTTTGCAGACTACCAGAAATAGTGCAAATTGAGTCCACTTTAAGGGTTAGGGTTAGTGCTAGGGAATCATGGGAATTGTTGTTGTTTTTCTGAGACATTGAGTCTTCTCTGTCAGAGAGCTTTGGTGCCACAATAAAATACAGTTCCCATGATTCCCTAACCCTAACCCTAACCCTAACCCTTAAAGTGGACTCAATTTGCACTATTTCTAGCAGTCTGCAAAGGCCCATAACTTGTCCAAGCTTTGAGTAGATAGCATGCTGTGTATCACCTCGCCCTTTATGCCTGGCAGCTGCCCATATGGAAAACATGGCTGGATACAACATGTGATGAAACCTGGGATGCCTGATCTTTGGAAGAGCTTCTTGCAGCTGTCAGGCAATAAACACGATGGATTAACTAGCTCAAGAACAATGATGTGAGACTGTGGAATAAGCAAGTTAAATGGAAAATATGTGTACAGTATATGTCAGTAGCTTTCTTCTCAAAAAATTCTACTTTTTTATTTTTGTTATTAAAATTAATCTTGGAACAGTTTCTCCCCGTAGAGATTTCCAATGTGAAGTCGTAGGCTTTCATGGCCGGCATCCATAGTTTTTGTGGGTTTTTCGGGCTGTGTGGCCATGTTCTATTCAACACAGAACACACAGTTCACCTGGGAACCACTCCTTCCTACCCAGGGTCTCACAGTATATATAGACCCATGCTCCTCCAATTCAGTTTTCTCTGAAGATGCTAGCCACAGATGCTGGCGAAACGTCAGAAAGAAACTCTTCTAGAACATGGCCACACAGCCCGAAAAACCCACAAAAACTATAAAATTAATCTGCTTCTTTTCATGACAAGCTCTCCCAATATGGTTTATATGTATAAATAAAACATTAAACCAAAATAATAATAATAATAATAATAATAATAATAATAATAATAATAATTCTTACTCCAGTACAATCACACCATTAAAACTGCAATTAAAAAGCATCTCACACCCCAAAACAATATTTACACAAAACTAATTTATGCGGTTTAAAAGAAGCTATTTTAGAACCCACAGCAGAAGAAGCCATTGTTAGCACACACTGCATACCCAACATTATTTTGGGGTGTAAATATTTTGTTATATTTTGTTATATTTTGTTATAATAGCATAGCAATTACATATAGGCCAGAAAACATACATCTGGAAAGGTCATTTAAGTGAACTCATGAGTGGTCACACAAGACCCGAGGGCATGTAGAAAGGACTCATGTAACTTAATATCTGTGAGTATTGCTGCTTCCCAGCTCCCTGCCATGTGCATTTCCTCTTGAAGGCCAAAGACAAAGAAGTCTGTCAGCCTAAAGCAGTAAGCCAATCTTTCTGCTAGCCCCCACTGTATTTCCCAACACGTCATCCTGTCCCAAACTTCTTTGGTTTGTCCTGTTTTTATCAATACTTGATTAAATCATTGCCACTGCCATCAACCAAAAATATTCTTTTTGTAACTCTGAAATTGAAACCATCAACCAGCTTGGAATCCCATCATTTCTGAGATTCCTGGAAAATCAACTCCAACTGCCTGAAGACACAGTTTGGCCCTTAAGGCACTCCCACTTTGGTCCAATTCAAAGATATAGCCATGTTAGTATGTAGAATCAGTATGCAGAGAGATATTGTAGCACCTTTGAGATTAACTGAAATAGACAACTTGGCAGCATGAGCTTTCATAGGGGCTCTGCAGAAGGTGCAAAGCGCCATCTTGGAGCCAGGGGAGGGGAGGGGCAGCCAGCCGCTGGC
Source organism: Phrynosoma blainvillii (assembly GCA_026167975.1). Classification (NCBI taxonomy): domain Eukaryota; kingdom Metazoa; phylum Chordata; class Lepidosauria; order Squamata; family Phrynosomatidae; genus Phrynosoma; species Phrynosoma blainvillii. The sequence goes on along the minus strand of JANUYF010000007.1, from coordinate 15,200,346 downwards.
CACCCCAACTCCTTCCCAAGGACGTCATTCGAGCGCCCACCGTTGCACAAGGTGAGTGCTCTGATGACGTCCTTCCGGTGCAGCATTTTTACACGCTGCGCTGGAAGAGGTGCAAAAGAGCCGCATGGCAGCTCTTGCAGTGCCTTTTCTGTGGCTTGGGAAAGGAGTGCTATTTTGGCACTCCTTTCCCAGTCGCCGAAAGGATGGATTGGGGCTGAGGCGTGGGGCAGCCTCGGCCCCAATCCTTGGCTTCTCAGGGCGGCACACAGCCATCCATCTGTAGAGGCCCTTAGTGCTAAACTCAGATGAATCTGGCAGAAACTCTGTCAGATTCAAGCTAGAGCCTTCATTACTTCTGGCTGCACCACAAAGAAGATTATGGAATCCCATTTAACTTTCACGGTGTTATATTTTACTCTTTCTCTTTTTAAACGGTCTTAGCTGCCTTATGTACAATAGCCATGGTGTTTTCAGAGAGTTTGGGAAGTGCAGCTATCAAGGGATCAGCTATAGGAACTGTAACAGGTATGGGGAGATATGCTGCCTTTGCAGATGGTGCAAAGCACTGTCTTCAATCCCGGGTAGGGGAGGGGCAGCCAGAAGCCAGGCGTCCCAACTCCTTCCTGAGGATGTCATTGGAGCACCCATCAGTGCACATGACGGGCGCTCTGATGCCGTCCTTCCGGTTCAGTGTCCGGACACGCTGAGCCGGAAGAGGTGCAAAAGAGCCGCATGGCAGCTCTTCAGGCACCCCTTTCGTGGCTTGTGGAAGGAGTGCTATTTTAGTGCTCCTTTCCCAGGCGGTGAAAGGGAGGATCAGGGCCGAGGCGTGGGGCAGCCTTGGCCCCAATCTGCTGCTTCCCAGGGCAGCCCACGGCTGCTCGTCTGCATCCCCTCATAGTATGGGGAGACAAAGCCATCAACTAAGAAGACTAGAGAGCCATAGTGTGTTGGTTTCCCTAAATGGTCCCCTACTTCAGATAGCCTGGATAGCCTTGGCAATAGGCCCCCTGGGCTGAAAATGCTGCTGCTTAATGCCAGGCCAGTGAATGGAAAGACACCACTGATGCAGAACTTGATTCTGGATGAACACACTGACCTGGCTTGTATTACAGAGACCTGGCTGGATGAAACTGGGGGGGAGGGGGAAATAATCTCTCCCAGCTTTGTCCACCAGGGTTCTCCATACAGCAGCAGGCGAGGCCTGGGAGGTGGAGTTGCAGTGGTCTATCAGGCTTCCATTTCCCTCACTAGGTGCCCTGTCCCACAATATACTGGTTATGAGTGTATTTTAGCTTTGTTTTTGTTTTATTTTAATATATTGCAACCTGCCTTGAATCCCACTGTGGGAGAAAGGTGGAATAGAAATCCTGGAATAAAATAAATAAATAAAACTCTCAGCCTTCCCCCAGATTGGAGCCTGGTTTCTGGAACTTCTGGAACTGGTAAGCATTGCCCATTGCAATCTTTTAATTTGCTATTCACTAGTACATTTTATATCTTAGTTCATGTGTGTGTGTGTGTGTAAGTGCATCATGTGAATGTTGACATCCTTTTTGATGTTCAAATAATAAAACTGAGGGGCTTTGCAGACGGCACTTTGTGCCGTCTTCAAACCAAGGAAGGGGAGGGGCAGCCCTTCCACACGACGGGTGCTCTGATGACGTCCTTCTGGCTCAGCGTTCGGACACGCTGAGCCAGAAGGGAGGGAAAAGAGCCACTATTTTAGCACTCCTTTCCCAGGTGGAGAAAGGGAGGATCATGGCCAAGGCATGGGGCAGCCTCGGCTTCAATCCGGCACTTCCCAGGGCAGCCCATGGCCGCCCATCTGCATCCCCCCTGAGTTGTGTTTAGCACTCTGGAGTTCTAATTTTTTGGTACTGGTAAAAATAGGCTTATGTCCCAGCTAAAGTTACCCTGGCCTCTTACTACTCCCTATTGAGCTAAATTAATTTCCTCATGGAATTCAATTTGTGGGTGCTCTGCCTAGACCCTAGGTTTTTGGGTAACACAATGCACTACCTTAAACATTCAACCAAACTTCTCAACAAAAGGCAAATGGAAAGAAAAACATTTTAAAGATAAAAACTGATAGAGCCAAACAGATATGCTTTGTCACCACAGTGACAAAGGGCCAAGGCAGACTGGCCTAAAGGGCTGGCCTGGGGGTGGAGTTGGGGTGGGGAGACCTCATGCCGGCCACCCCAGCTCTGCCTGACACCAGTGTCACACCGCATGCCCAACACACGCTAAGCTAAAGGGGTGCAAAAGAGCCATGACGGCAGCTCTAAGGGCGGCTTTTTGCAACCCCAAAAAAGAGTGGCATTTGCCAGCTCTTTTTGCAGTGGCAAAAAGGAGGATTGGTGCCGTGGTGTGTGATTGCCATGGCCCCGATCCAGCGCTCCCAGGGGGACCGTCTGCATCAGCCCAAAGTCACCACAGTGGCCTCAAACAGATGGGCCAAAAGAGCCACAATTGGACTGGTTCCAAAGCTACTCTTAAGAACTGGTCAGATTCATACAATGTAGTAGGTAGTTTTTTAAATGTGTATATTCTGTCTTGTTGCCTGTGAAAGAAAACCAAGGTCCTGTTTGCTTCAGCAGATGTGGAGAAATGGGAGATCCAGAAGTAGAGTTGGTATTCAAGTGGGATGCTTACTCTGGGAAGTATCGAACATGGCACTTTATTTTCTCAGTCCCTACTTTCCACATTTCTCATCTGGTGAACCAAGAACACTGGAGGCTCCCATATGGGCATGCCCTAACTAGATAATGGCCACTGGAAGGAAGACAACTACTGGTGTGTTTAAGGAAACTTCAGGACAATTTTGTTTCTAATGGCCCAGGCACTAAATAAAGGATAACACAATGTGAGAAATGCTTTCCCACAGCAACTAATAGACAGGGAGAAATTAACGCTACCAGATTTTGTTAGGATGACAAAACACAAGGTGTTATGAAGAGATTAAGAACTCAAATATCACAGCTGAATGGCTTTCTGGTGAGGATTTTAGACCCGGACAGAGAAAGTCTACTTAACATTCAGAAGAACTTGCTCAAAGGAAGACGGTCACTCTGGGCAGAATACTAAAGCAGCCTGAGAAAATCTGACAGTACAGACTCTGGAACAAGAACAGTTATGCTAATAGACTGGATTCTAAACTAGAAGAGATGTGCTGACAGGTTCAGTGACTTCTTTTTCCTATGGGTTATGTAAGGAGATGCCGGGAGGTGGCAAGAAAACTCCAGAAGCTAAAACAGTTTTTAGTGAATGTGTAATGATGAATACAGTCAGTCCTCCTGGTTGCATGACTAGCAACACCTGCTGAAGGTCCTTTTTTTACACAGCCATTTTACACCACATTTTACAACAGATGTTGCCAGTTTTCAGTCTGACCACCCTAATCAACACACACATCCAGTCCATTTGAATTTAAGTTGAAGCTGGGAAAGTGAAGTGGGGGACACCATAACCACTTCATAACCACAAAGGAGGATAAGGCACTGCAAAATGTAGGACATTGCAAACTAAAAGCCACGAACACTAATATAAATATAAATCCATTTCCTACACTTTATTTACATCTACCTGTATTTTATTATGTACCCAACCATACTTTTCTAATGAACTTATCTTCATTAAAATGCCTTGTTGGCTCACGATATAGAACCCTGAACAAGGTAAATGCCTAAAATTGTACTTTACTAGCAAGAAGCCCTTGGCTGAATCTACATTTAAATTATTCCTTTCATTGTCCTTTGTGCTGAAATTAAAGGCGAAAAAAACCTCTCAACATTTGCATTGTGTCCTCAAGCAGCCCACTGGAAATAGAAGGAGACCGTATGAGGATTACAATAATCTGGAAACACATATGGGGGATTTGTAAGAGTTGGACACACTCGTACCTAACATCACAACACATCTCACAAGCAAGGTGTCCTCAAATAATCCAAAATGTGTTGACTTTCTATTAAAGTTTTTAAAATATTTTTTATAAACACACAGATTTTAATATATAAAGCTCTTTTCCCTTATCAAGGAAGATGAGGAGGAACAGCATGGACAGACTTCAGGGACAGAGCAGGGGACCCTGGGAGTTCCACCACAGGGAACAGTCGCTGTTAAGCCTCGGAGGAGGTGTGTGGTCATGGTGGGGGACTCCTTGCTGAGGGGTATGGAACCAGTGATTTGTGTGCCTTACAAGATGTCTCAGGAGGTGTGTTGTCTCCCTGGGGCAAAGATCTGAGATATGACAGAGAGGCTGACAAGACTGGTCAAGACTACTGACCAATACCCCTTCCTTTTGGTCCATGTGGGAATGAATGACACAGCAAGACAGTCTTCAGAACATCACAAGGGATTACAAGGCTCTGGGTAAGAAGCTGAAAGAAATGGATGCACAGATTGTCATCTCATCTCTTCTGCTAGTTGAAAGGCATGGTCCAGGACGAGAGAGGAAAATAGCAGATGTCAACAACTGGCTCCACAGATGGTGTCACTGAGAACGATTTGGATTCTTAGATCATGGGCTACAGTTCCATGAGGGCGGACTTCTGGCAAGGGATGGGCTGCATCTCACACCAGTTGGAAGAAACGTTTTTGCCAACAGTCTCAAGAATTTGATCAGGAGGGCTTTAAACTGAGTTATTTGGGGAAGGGAGACAGTGTTCTGGAAGACAAAGGACTGGAAAAAACAGTCAAACTGTTACAGAGGGAACAAGGCAAACAGTGCAAGGACCCAACAGTGAGAGGCAATAAAACATGCACAGGCAGCAAGTGAAGGGGACATATGGTCTTAGATGTCTCTACACTAATGCACAGAGCATGGGAAATAAGCAAGATGAACTTGAACTCCTAGTACAACAAAACAAATATGATATAATAGGCATCACTGAAACCTGGTGGGATGACTCTCATGAATGGAATGTAGAAATACAGGGGTATAACCTTTTCAAGAGAAACAGGCCAAACAGGAAAGGAGGAGGAATAGCATTATATGTCAGGGATATTTACACCAGTGAAGAAATCCAGGACATCAATCCTGGAAGCCAGGTGGAGAGCATCTGGATAAAAATTAAAGGGGAGGGAAACAACAGGGATGTTATTGTGGGAGTCTACTACAGACCCCCGACTCAGGCAGAAGAATTGGATGATGCCTTTCTAGAACAGATGACCACACACTCAGAAAGGAGAAATATAGTAGTGATGGGTGACTTCAACTATCCTGATATTTGCTGGAATTCAAACTGAGTAAAATCCTCAAGGTCTAGCAAATTCCTCACTTGCCTCAAAGACAATTTCATTGTCCAAAAGGTGGAAGAGGCAACAAGGAAGTCAACTATTTTGGATCTGATCCTAACTAACAGGGAAGACCTAGGGGGGAAGCAGACGGACCCTCCACACGTCCGATGCTCCGAGGATGCCTATCGGCCGCAGCGTCCACACACGCTGTGGCGGAAAAGGCGCCGAAGGTGCGCCGGCAGCCTTTTGCGGTGCACCTTTGGTGATTTGTGGAAGGAGCGCTATTCTAGTGCTCCTTCCTGGGGCAGCAAAGCTGCGCCGCGGGGCCGAGGAATGGGGATGCCTCAGCCCCGATCCGCAGCTTCCCGGGGCAGCCCCGTGCCGCCCATCTGCTTAGCCCCCTAGTTAATGGGTTGCATGTGGTTGGATCCTTAGGTGGGAGTGATCAGGTTCTCCTGGAATTTATTATACAGTGGAAAGGATAAGCCAGGCATAGTCAGACACGCATTGTAGACTTTAGGAAAGCTGATTTTAGTAAACTTAGGGAAATACTGGGGGTGATCCTGTGGTCAGGAATACTAAAAGAGAAGGGAGTTCAAGATGGATGGGAGTTTCTCAAAAGGGAGATACTGAAGGCACAATTTCAAACAATTCCAATGAGGAAGAAAAATGGGAGGTGCCTCAAGAAACCAGGATGGATGACTAAGGAACTTTCAACTGAACTAATGAGGGTTGCAGACAGCCAGAAATAGTGCAAATTGAGTCCACTTTTAGGGTTAGGGTTAGGGAATCATGGGAACTGTATTTTATTTTGGCACCAGAGCTCTCTGACAGAGAAGGCTCAATCTCTCAGAAAAAACAACAACAATTCCCATGATTCTCAAGCACTAACCCTAACCCTAAAAGTGGACTTAATTTGCACTATTTCTGGCAGTCTGCAACCCCTCTAAGTTTTAAAAGGGACATGTATAAGAAATGGAAAAATGGGGAAATTCAAACAAATAGCTAGCATGTGTAGGGGTAAAGTCAGAAAAGCTAAAACGCAGAATGAACTCAGGCTTGCTAGACAGGTTAAGAACAATAAAAAGGGTTTTTGGGGGTATGTCTGCAGCAAAAGGAAGAAGAAGGAAATGGTAGGGCCACTGTGTGGAGAAGGTGGCAAAAAATTAACAGGGGACAGAGAAAACGCAGAATTACTCAACACCTTCTTTGCTTCAGTCTTCTCAGAAAAAGCAAAGGGTGATTGAGAATAATGGAGCAGAGGACAGAACAGGAGAATTTCAGAACAGAATAAGTAAAGAGATAGTACAAGAATACCTGGTTAATCTAAATGAATATAAGTCTCCAGGACCAGATGAATTATATCCAAGGGTACTAAAAGAACTGGCAAATGTAATATCGGAACCATTGACGATAATCTTTCAGCACTCCTGGAAAACAGGAGAAGTCCCAGGAGACTGGAGGAGGGCAAAGGTTGTCCTGATCTTCAAAAAGCGGAAAAAAAGAGGATCCTAACAATTATCGTCCAGTTAGTCTAACATCAATACTGGGAAAGATTCTGGAGCAGATCATTAAACAGAGAGTCTGTGAACACCTGGAAGGTAATTCCATAATCACAAAAAGTCAACATGGGTTTCAGAGAAACAAGTCATGCCAGACAAATCTGATCTCTTTTTTTGATAAAATTACCCGCTTGGTAGATGAAGGGAATACTGTGGATATAGTATATCTTGATTTCAGTAAGGCCCTTGACAAGGTTCCCCATGACATTCTTGCAAACAAGCTGGTAAAATGTGGGCTAGACAAAGTAACTGTTACATGGATTTGTAATTGGTTGACTGGCCGAACCCAAAAGGTGCTCAACAATGGTTCCTTTTCAACGTGGAAAGAAGTGACCAGTGGGGTACCACAGGGCTCTGTCCTGGGACCAGTGATTTTAAAACCCACCATCTTACCAAACTCTTCTATTATTTGAAATGCGTTTGTAATTTGTTGTTTTGGGTTTTCTAGAATAAGAACTAGGTCATCCATAAAAGCTTGTAGTTTATATTCTGTCCCTTTAACCTTCATTCCTTTAATCATTTTGTCTTGTCTTACCTTATTCATTAGCACCTCCAATACTAATATAAATAATAATGGCGATATTGGACAACTTTGCCTAGTTCCTTTTAAAATTTTAAAATTTTCCGTGGTTCTGCCATTGATTATTAGCTGTGCTGATTGTTCTTTATAAATCTCTTTAATCAGACCACAAAATTTAGGACCCATCTCCATTTTCTCAAGCAATTGTGTCATGAAATTCCAGTTTACATTATCGAATGCTTTCTCTGCATCCATAAATATTAGTTCCAGTTTGCTCTCATTTTTCCCCATAATATTGCAATGTATCTAATAACAACCTAACATTGTTTCTAAGTTGTCTTGAAGGCAAAAAATCTGATTGATCCTCATGTATTAAAGATGTCAACATTTGTTTAAGTCTTTCTGCTAAAATTAATGTCATGATTTTGTAATCCATGTTCAACAAAGATACTGGCCTATAATTACTTATTTCTTTTCCATCCTTGCCCTCTTTTGGGATCAGCATGATGTCTGCATTTTTCCATGTATCCGGAATCCCATCTTTCAAAATATTATTTAAGGTATTCAGTAAAGGAATTTTTAATTCATCTATAAATGTCTTATAATACATCATAGTAAAACCATCTGCTCCTGCCACCTTCTCTTTTTTTAACTTTCCAATTGCTTGTATCAGTTCCATCTCTGAAAAATCTGCATTTAAAATTTTTTGTTGTTCCTTCGTTATTTTATTTATCATCAGCTTATCCAGATACTGGTTTCTCTCTTCTGCTTTATATAAGTTTGTATTATATCTTTTAAATGTGTTCTGGATCTCTTCTTGTATAGATAGCATTTTATCATCTTCTTTTATTTTAGTAATCGTTCTTCTATCTCTTTCTTTCCTTAACTTATACGCCAGCCATTTTCCAGATTTATTTGCAAATTCAAAATGCTTTTGTTTAATAAATTTCATCTTTTTTGCTATTTCGTTGGCTAATGGGCCTATTCCAATTGGTTGTTGGGCCTACACATTGTGCAGGTCATACTCTCGATGTGGTCTTCAGTACGGAACAGGAATATCTGTGGGCGGAGATAATAAATATCTCTGCATTGTCATGGACGGATCATTTCCTGATCAAGGCAGAGCTAAGAACCACTGTCTGCCCCACCGGGGGTGGTGGACCTATTAGAATGGTCCACCCTCGAATGCTAATGGATCCAATTGGATTCCAGAAAGCTCTAGAGGATTCAATGGTTGGTAACGCCAGTGATTCTGTCAAAGCTTTGTTAATATCTGGAACATTGATCTTGCCAAGGCTATCAACACAATTGCTCCCAAGTGTCCTTTCCAACCCGCCTCAAACCGTAAGCCATGGTACACAGAGGAGCTGAGGAAGATGAAGCAGGTTGGACAATGACTACAGTGCATCTGGCAGAAAACTTGACTCTTATCTGACAAGACTTGTCATAGGAACTTTCTTCATTCCTATTGAGAGGCAATATGTGCAGTGCAGAGATCTTTCTGTTCTGCATGTATTGCGTCTCCAGAGTCTCGTCTGACAGAGCTGTTTATGGTAGTAGGGGAATGTTGGTGTGTGGATGATGAGTGTTGTAGTGATGTCTTTTGGCACCCAGCAGAGTCTGCAGGACAAGCTGGCTGTTGTGATCTATAGCCACTGTGTAGATTTGTCATCAATTGGTTCAGCTTTTTTTTTTAGGCAATCTTGTCTTTTTTAGTCAAGAAGACACATTGTAAAGTCCAAAAGCATAGCTTTATTAATGTATATAAAAAGTAAAAACAAGATAACTAAGTAAAATCCATTGTGATGAACTTGTCCAGTTTAGCCATATAAGATTATATCTTTAACAATCCCAAAAGCATTAGGATCTAACTTGTTGTAGCATCCAGCCACACACCCTCACATCTTGAACAATAATAACAATTTTTAGACAAAGGACTCTCTAAGCCCATCCCATATTCTACCTTCTAGGTGTTAACTTTATGTTAATTGGATAATGTCTGTATGATGTATGTCAACCCAGCCTCTTGTTGTCTATCATCCACCACGTGAGTAACTTTCCCAAGCTAACAATTATTTACGTATTTGATATCTCTTTGTTATCCATAACAAAGTCTGGTTCCATTAGTTTTACCTCTGGGAAAGTACATTGTTGATGTCTCTATTACCACCTGGCGTTGATTCACCCTGTTTCTCTAAATATTGTTTGTGCTTTGTCCAGAAACTGTTCTCAAGTGGAAAATTACAGACACACACACATCTTTACATTTCACCTTTGACTATATATCCCATTCATATCCTAACAATCCCCTCCTGAAATGTATAGATGTGTGAGAATTATTTTGTTGTTGTTATTAAAACCATCTAAGCACAATGTTTGACTCTATATATCTAAAGTAACACCTCAACCTGTTATAATAATTGTTAAATGTTGTTTTATCTTTAAAACCCTTTGTTAATATATCTATAGTGTTGTGTCTTGGCTTTAAACTCTAGACACACAATTTTATTTTAAACCAGCTCTCTCTAGCATTTTGTTATAAAACTCTAACATATTTTGACCTATATTTTTTTAAACATTTTTAACACCTTTGTTTTTGTCATAAAAATGTATGTCTGTGAATCTTTATATATCACAACTGACAACTCACAATTTAAGTCTTATAACTGTTTAATCTATTTTATCTCATTTAATGTTATATATATTTGTCTTATCAGCACTTAAAACTCTATCAACACTTATAACTATATATTTTTATTTTTAATCTATCAAACTATTAAGCTTGTCTATATTTAAACAACAATCTTTAAACTGACCATCATATTATATAACTTTAAAGCAAATAAACTATTTATAAAACATTTTATCACAATGTGGCTATTTTAAATCACAAGCCTCTATCTCTAAAAAAAGCTTATCAAATGTTTTATTGTTGTCTAATTTATTATCTTAAAACAATTGTTTTTTTAAACACCTATAACAACAAAATTATAATCTATTATTGTTAACTATAAACATCAAACCTTTTATAAAGCTTTTTTATATCTGGATATTTAAAACTCTCTTATAACTTTATTTTAAACAAAACCTTTTGACTTTAAACCTGTCACTATCTTTGTATTTTGTAAATTACACTTTTTTAATCCTTTTATGTTGACTCACTAAACACATTTTATTAGCAGTCCAGTAACTTCAAAAATAAAATCTCAAAAAATCAAAACCTTTGTTGATATCAAATCTCTCTAGACAACTTTTTTTTTTAAATCTCTTGAATCTAAACAACCAAAAACTGTCATCTCTTTGTCTGTTAACACATCAGCATTTAAACAAGCAATCTCAAAACCAAAATGTTGAACTTACTAGCCCCTCCTTATTGTTAAAAGCTTATTTTAGTCACAAGCTCTCAGCCTCAGACTGTTTTTTTTTATCAATGTTTTTAAACCTTTGTTGAACAAATCTTTTTGTTATTAACCTAGCTTTGTATTTTCATTTGTCATCAGGCATCTTTTATTTTGTATATCCATTCACCTTGTGATTTTTGTCTTTAGGTCTATCAACCACCTTTTAAACATCTCTTTGTCAATTTTAAACACTTAAACTTTTTGCTGTATTGTAGTGTATCATTTTCCCTCTCTCAACAGGAAAAAACCTTTTAAAACTTTTAAAACCTCTGAAACTCTCTGAAACTCTTTAACACTATCTGAAACTCTTTAAAACTCTCTTTGAAACTCTCTGGCTCACCAGCCACTTATGTATAAACTCTTGTCCTTTGTATAATAAACTTGTGTGTTGTTTTCACTCTCTATTAATTTTTTTTTTGACATAACATGTATCATTTCTGGACTTGTGTGTCCTTTGATTTTGTGTTTTTGTCAATCTATCTTTTAATGATCTTGTCTGTATTGTCTGATCTAAAGTGTTTTCTTTACTTTTAAAAAAAAATGTCTGTCTTTTGTGTGTTGTGTGTCCCTCCATTTTTTGACACTTGGATCTTTAACTGTCTTATCTTTAGTAAAACCTTTTGTTTGAATGTATCTTTTTTTTCAACTTAAAACCATTAAATTGGAAGAGACCACAAGGGCATCTAGTCTAACCCCCTGTCATGCAGGAACTCTCAGTCAAAACTTGAATATTTTTTTCACAATTGTTATTTTTTTAAACATTAAAACTTTTTCCCACCATCAAGGTGAAATCTCCAACTGTTATTTTTGAATATTTTATAACACCATCTTAACACTTTGGTTTAATTTTTTTTGTAAAATATGTTAGTATATATATCTTTGTATATTGTCTAAAACCTGTTAAATATTTTAAATTTTGTGGATCCCCACATAACATGTGTAATAATGTTGGATTTTTTTTTTTCTCAGCCAGTTTCTCAAACTGTGAGCCAAAAATTTTCTTTTTTTTTCGGTCTGTGAGCAAAGACCCTTTGTAATTAATTTTTTTTTATTGTTAAAAACTTTTAATTATATTATATCTCTGTCTTAAAACTCTGACATATAAAAACTCTGGAAAATCTATCCATAATCACTAAGAAAATATTTGTTGTCACTCAGTAACACACATTTGTCTCTTTTGTTTAACAGCAACCTCAACAGGTCATTTTTTGTAATTTATTTGTTCTGGTTTTGTCACAGGAAAAACCTTGACTTTTTACTTTGTGGCAAACCAAACATCTCCCAAATCATTTGTATAATAAAACATTTTAAAAAATTTAGGACCTATATCTCACCAGCTTAATCAAGCTTTTAAATCTTATGTTTTTTAGGATTCTATATTATTGATGTGTATAACCAGAATGTAATGATTCATTTTTTATACCTGTATATTTAGCATTTGTCTCACTTTGTATAAAATACATATCTTTCCTCTTATAGCTTTTGTACACACCTCCCCAGCCGGGGTGATTTTATATATATTTTTTTCACAAAACTCAGTGGCATATCAACTTAACACCTTTTGTAAAACAGGTATATATAAAACATTTTCAAAGTTTTCTCACTAAAACTTGGCATGTAGACATTTTTCAATTTCTTTTAACATCTCTTACCCCTCCATCAGCTAGATAAACATCTTTAAGATTGGAGGATTTTTTTTTATTTTTCAGCAAAACTGCAACATATGTCCCAGAATATATAGACTCTTGTCCTCAGGTTTCACCTGTGTGAATCACAGTCACAGCTCTGTAAAACAGCTTGTAGCTTTTCTGTTTTTCCCAATGTCTCTGGGTTGTAGATAGATTGTTGATTGTAGCAAACATCCTTGCATTGTCATTTTTTTTAAAAAAAACTCTTGTTTTGTTGTAGTAAAAGCATCGATTCGCACTCCGTGCATCAGCTGTCTTTTTTTTAGGACGCATTTTCTTGACCTCAAGATGCTGTCCCAGGCTTTCTCCCAAGCCTACATTTTGGCTTTTTCAAGCAAACTGTTTTTTTTGGCATTCTCTGGCCTCTTCAAGCAAACCGCTTGGCTTAACAGATTCCCATCTTTTGGAACCTCAGGCCTCCAGCAAAACTTTTGGCATTTAGCAACACCGTTGCATCCTTTGAACTTCAGGCATCTTAGCAAACCTGCTATAGCCCCACACAGCATTGGACACCTGTGTAAAATTTCACCCCCACCAGGGATTTTTGTATTTTTTTTTCTAAGAACTGTAAAGTCCTTTGACCACAGCATTTGTGACAAAGTTGTGTAGAAAATCATTCATTCTTTTCTTCAGTTCCCAAAACCTTTGGCTGAAGAAACATCCTCTCCCAAAACTTTTAACTGTAACTCAGAGAGGGGTAACAGAATGAGTTCTCTTGGCTTAGGCAACCGCCTGTGTCTAGCAATCATGCTGCATTTTAAACTGCATACATTGCAACATGTATTCTGTGACTCAAGCCCCAGCTGTTTCCATTTCAAACAAAATGGCCTTTAACAAAGTCTTTTGTAGCATGAACAAAAACAAAAATTTTACTGCATTGAACCCGCAGTATTCTCAGCATTTTTAGCCTTTGATTTTTTTTTTTCTCTTTATCTTACTGTTTAAAGAGTGGAGTCCTCAGACACTTGTCTTTAAAGAGGTCTGCACTTTGCCATCCGGCAGAAACAGCTTAGCAGTAAACTTTTATTTATATCTGAAGATTTGAAGCCACCTCTGTTTTTCCCAGCAACCGCTGAAGCATGGTTCCCTTGTCCCAGCACAGCTGAAGTCGTGGATAGGCAAGCCTTGCCTCTTGGCCACATTGCAAATTTGTGATCTGGACTCCTGGCCCATTTGTCCTCCTGGACATTTGGCCTCTTTGTCCTCTGGCAGACCAGCCACCTCTGGCAAACAAGCCACTCTTTTGGCAAAAACAGTCTTAACTGGCAGACTAGCCATTTCTGGCAAAAATAAGCCTCTGCAGCCAGACTAGCCACAATTGGCAAAAACAGTCTTAAATTGGCAAAACAGCCATAACTGGCAAAACAAGCCACAAACTGGCAAACAGGCCATAACTGGCAGAAAAGCCATAACTGGGCCCCATAACCCTTGTTGGTGTGTGGATGATGAGTGTTGTAGTGATGCCTTTTGGCACCCAGCAGAGTCTGCAGGACAAGCTGGCTGCTGTGATCCACAGCCACTGTGTAGATTTGCCATCAATTGGCTCAGCTTTTCTTCTCCAGGCAATCCTGTCTTCCTCAGTCAAGAAGACACATTGTAAAGTCCAAAAGCATAGCTTTATTAATGCATATAAAAAGTAAAAACAAGATAACTAAGTAAAATCCATTGTGATGAACTTGTCCAGTTCAGCCATACAAGATTACATCTTTAACAATCCCAAAAGCATTAGGATCCAACTTGTTGCAGCATCCAGCCACACACCCTCACATCTTGAACAATAATAACAATTCTTAGACAAAGGACTCTCTAAGCCCATCCCATATTCCACCTTCTAGGTGTTAACTTTATGTTAATTGGATAATGTCTGTATGATGTATGCCAACCCAGCCTCTTGTTGTCTATCATCCACCACGTGAGTAACTTTCCCAAGCTAACAATTATTTACGTATTTGATATCTCTTTGTTATCCATAACAAAGTCTGGTTCCATTAGTTTTACCTCTGGGAAAGTACATTGTTGATGTCTCTATTACCACCTGGCGTTGATTCACCCTGTTTCTCTAAATATTGTTTGTGCTTTGTCCAGAAACTGTTCTCAAGTGGAAAATTACAGACACACACACATCTTTACATTTCACCTTTGACTATATATCCCATTCATATCCTAACAGGGAACAGCCTGCTGAGATGCATATAACAACTTCTTTGCAGATAAAATCTCTCAGATAAGAGCCGACTTAGATGCCAGCATTGATACTGAATCTGTAGACGAGGTGTCCAGCAACTCCATTATTGAGATTTCACTGGATCAATTTCAATCTATTAGTACCGATGACGTGGAAAAGCTCCTTGGTTAAGTGAGGAAAACTACTTGCCCTCTCAATCCTTGCCCTTCATGGTTGGCCGCCCAGGGTGGGGATGCGCTGAAAGTGTTCCTTAGGGACATAATCAACGCATCCCTCAGAGAGGGCTCTGTTCCAGCTTGTTTAAAGGAAGCAGCGGTCAAGCCGCTTCTGAAAAAGCCCTCTCTAGATCCCTTGGATATGAATAACTACAGACCTGTTTCGCTTTTACCATTTTTGAGCAAAGAGATCAAGAGGGCAGTAGCTCTTCAGCTCCAAGCCGTCTTGGATGAAGCCGTTTATCTAGATCCATTTCAAACTGGCTTTAGGACTGGGTTTGGAGTTGAGACTGCTATGGTTGCCTTGACTGACGACATGCGTTTGAGCATCGACAGGGGCAGTATGACCCTGCTGGTGCTCTTAGTTCTGTCAGCAGCTTTTGATACGATCGATCACAGCATCCTCTTGGATCGCCTGAGGGGGTTGGGAATCGGAGGCACTGCTTTGCAATGGTTCCGTTCCTTCCTCTCGGGTATATCCCAGAGGGTGCTGCTTGGGGACAGTAGCTCCTCTAGAAAGGAGCTTAAATGTGGCATCCCACAAGGCGCCATACTGTCCCCAATGTTATTTAACATCTATATGAAGCTGCTGGGAGAAATTATTTGGAGACATGGGACTGGGTGTTATCAGTACGCTGATGACATCCAGATATACTTCTCCATGTCCCGGTCATCAGCCTCGACTTCTGATGGCATCTCTCCTCTTAACGATTGTCTTAGGGCGGTAATTGACTGGATGAGGAAAAACAGATTGAAGCTGAATCCAGATAAAACGGAGGTACTCACAGTAGCGGCCCCAAAACCAGGTATTGGGATACAACCTCCAGTCCTGGATGGGATCACACTTACCGTGAAGGACTGTGTTCGCAGTCTGGGAGTGCTCCTAGACTCATCGCTTCACATGATTAATCAGGTGAATGCAATGGTCAGGAGTCCCTGTCAGCTTCGGCTGATATGCCAGCTGCACCCTTTCCTGGAAGTAAGGGATCTCGAAACTGTGGTACATGCTCTGGTAACTTCCCATCTAGATTTTTGTAATGCACTCTACATGGGGCTACCCTTGTGCTTGGTCTGGAAACTTCAATTAGTTCAGAATATGGCAGCCAGGTTGGTCTCCAGTACATCCAGGAGAGACCATATTACACCGGTCTTGAAAAGACTCCAGTGGCTGCCAATTAGTTTCCGGGCCCAGTACAAGGTGTCGGTTATCACCTTTAAAGCCCTACATGGCTTGGGTCCATCCTATCTCTGGGACCGTCTCCTTCCGTATAATCCTATCCTCACACTATGGTTCTCTGGGAGGAATTTGCTTCAACCTGCTAGGTCTAGACTGTCGACAACCTCCCAGAGGGCTTTTTTGGAAACAGCTCCTAGATTATGGAATGGCCTGCCAGACGAGATCCGTCAAATTACCAACTTAGGGCCTCGGCAGACGACTAAAAGAGTCGTCTTCCGGGCAGGGAAGAGGAGGGGCAGCCGCACGAGCGGCGCCCCTTCCTCTCCCCGAGGTCGCCCCCAGAAGCGCCGTCCGTCCGCACGGCCGGCGCACCGGGGATGACCTCACGGCGCAGCGTCCACATGCGCTGCGCCGTTTGAGCCAGGGAAAGTGCGCCCGCCGCTTTTAGGGCGCACTTTCCCTTACATCTAAAAGGAGCGCCAATTTGGTGCTCCTTTTAGATGCGCCGCAGGAGCGCCGCGGTCCGGAGGCTGAAATCCGGCGGCGCTCCGACCCGCGGCGTCTCCGGGGCCTCCGTCTGCTGAGGCCCTTAGACAGCTTTAAAAAGGCTGTCAAGAGGGATCTCTTCTGGCAGGCCTTTCCTGACTAAATTCCCGGCCAAGGAGTAAGTAAATTCTCCCCCCCACACACACACACACTGTCACACCTAGCCACGCTATTTAGTGCTCATGGGCTGCCTGTTAGACTGCCTTTTTAATAATTAATTGTGTAAACTATTAGAATTGTTTTATAGTGTTGTCTTAATGTTAAGATGTTTAATACTGTTTTAAGGGGAGGGTGGGTTTGGGCTTGGGATGGGTTATTGTGAGTTTTTATTGTTGTAAGCCACCCCGATTGCTTCAGTAGAGGGGTGGGATAGAAATAAATTCTATTATTATTATTATTATTATTTCCTTTCCAGTTGTTTTCTCAGCCATTGTAGGGTTTTATTTTTATTGTCATTTGTCGGATCTTTGGAAAGTTCCATTTCCCTCTCCGTATGCCATTTTCTAGTCTTTCAATATTCTTAATACATTGTTTTTTCACTTCTGATCCTCTTTGAATCAATACACCCCTCATACTGCTTTACTAGTGTCCCATATAATTTTAGCTTTAATTGACTCTGATGTGTTTTCCGAAAAATACTGCTTCAATTTCTCTTTCATTTTCACTTTGAAGTCTTCATTGTTTATTAAGTCATCATTAAGTTTCCAAAAAATTGTCTTCTATTTACTTCTATTTGTAATAAGGTGGGATTGTGGTCTGAACAAATTTTGGGTAGTATTTCCATTTCCTTTATTTTAGGAGTCAGATCGTATGAAACAAGAAACATGTCTATTCTAGAATAGAATTTATGACTCTCCGAAAAAAGGCATATACTCCTTTGCCCTGGTGTATGTTTCTCCATACATCTGATAAATTTATACCTCCAAATGTCTACCAGACCAAATTCTGCTATCATTTCGAAAAAGGTTTTCGGTAGTTTCCCTTGGTTGGACCGTATTATTTTTTCCCTTCCATCGACATTCTATTTAATTTGGGATCCAGTACTGCGTTGAAATCCTCTAATAAGAATATAGAACTATAGTTTAGATTCTTAAGCTTTTTTGTTATCTCTGCATAGTATTGATCTCTACTCTCCAGATAGAGATATCCCCACCACAAGCATTTTAAGTTTTCAATTTTCACTTCTATCTCTAAATAAGTTCCACCATTTTCACTAAAAATTTGTTTAGATTGATATTTTTTGTTTACATAGATTACGATTCCTTTTTCTTCTTATTTGCTGCTGAAATGAAAGACAGCCCAAGTTTAGGATTTCTAATATACTTTGCTTCTTTTTCTCTTATCTTGGTCTCCTGAATACAAATGATATCACTCTTGAGTTTTTCTAGTTCAGGGGTAGGGAACCTAAGGCCGGGGGGCTGAATGTGGCCCCCTGAGGCCTTTGGATCGGCCCCAGGCTGGTCCTGCCACCGCCGCTGCCACCGCCACCGCCCACCATAATGATATTGATTGTTGTTGTTATTACTTGCTCTTGGGGTTTTCTTTCTTTCTTTTTTTTAATTTTATTTATATTAATCAACTTTCCATACATTTTTATATACTTTTACATCTTAGCCTTTTTTTTTTAAACAAATCCCCTAAATATCCCCTCCGTGCACCCCACCCCCGGAGCCATTTCCATCTTTATACTCCATCCAAAATCTTAACTCCTCCCGTGGAGGCAGTTTCCCATCTTCCATTCTTAATACATTTTCAATAATTTTTTTCCATATTTCATCAAAATAATTTCTTTTCAATAATCCTTTTTTCACTTTCAATCTACATGTTAATTTATCATTAATTGCTATCTTCCAAACTTCCTTATACCAATCCTCCAATTTCACACTTATTTTTGTTTTCCAACTTCTTGCTATAATTAATCTCGCAGCAGTAAACAAATTTGTTACAAGGTTTTTTTCCTCCTTCCATTCTACTTCATTATATATTGATAACAATGCTATATTCGGTTTTCTATCTATCTTTATATTCATAACCTTTTCTATCTCTAATATTACTATTTCCCAGAATTTTTGTACATATTTACATTGCCACCACATATGTAGATATGACCCTACTTCCTGACAACCTCTCCAACAATATTTTGAATTTTCTTTATTTATATTATGTAATCTCAGTGGTGTCAAATACCACTTCCAAATCAATTTATAATAATTTTCCTTAATTTGCACTGATAAATTTTTCAAATGTCTTTGTTCCCAAATTTTATTCCATTCATTGTCAGAGATTTTGCATTTCAATTCATCCTCCCATATTTCTTTTAAAATAATTTGATCTAGTTTTTCCCTTTTATTGTCCATTAATATTTTATAAATTTTGCTAGTTATGCCTTTCATATTTTCATTTTCCTCCATTCCTTTTCCTTTCTGAACTATTTGTTCAAATTGTATATATTTCCCTCTTTCTATATTTTTTTCTTCCAATTCTTAAACCATTGTTCTATTTGCATAAAATGTAACCAAGACATGTTTATCCCCCTAAATTTTTCTTTTATATTTTCTTTTCCTATCTTTAATTCTATCCAATTTTCTATTTTATCTATTTTCCTTTCCTTTAATTCTTTATCTAATAAATCTTTTAAATTTTTGGGGAAAGATTTTTCCATTATTATTGGTGTTATTATTGAATTTTCATTCATTAATCCTTTTTTATATTTATTCCAAATTTCTAATATATTTTCCATAAATGGATTTCCAATTTCTTTAATTTCTTTCCTACTAATTTCTTTAAAAAATTTTTTCTCTATTTTCATATCTATCTCTTTTTTCCCCATTTCTAACCAATCTAAATCTGGTACGTCCAGCATTCCTTCTATTACATATCTTAAGTGGTTAGCTTCATAATATCCTTTTATATTAGGGAGGCCTAGCCCTCCTTTTTTCTGAGACTCATACCAAAATTGTTTATTTAATCTACATCTTTTCCCTCCATTACAATATACGTTTAGTAACTGTTGCCATTTACTTAATTCTACTTCTGATATTTTTAGTGGTATCATTCTAAATAGGAAATTTAATTTTGGTAAAATTTTCATTTTAACTAACGCTATTCTTCCAAACCATGATAATCGAATTTTCTTATATTCTACTATTTTTTTTTCAACTTCTCTCCGTAATATTAAGAAATTTTTCTCTTCCATTTCTTTTAAATCTTTTGTTATATTAATTCCTAAACATTTTATATTACTTTTTATTCTTATCCCTAATTCTTTTTGCTTCATAAGCTCTGATTCTTCCTTTTTTGTATAATTAAATAGCATCATTTCTGTTTTATTCCAATTAATCTGAAGTCCTGTTATCTCACCAAATAAATTCAAATGTTCCTTAATTTCTCCTATTTTATCCTTTAAGTCTTTAATAGTTAATAATGTATCATCTGCAAATAAACTAATTTTATGTTTTTTCCCCAATCCTATTCCTTCCAAACTACTATCCTTCCTTATAACATTTGCTAACATTTCTATAACCATTGCAAATAATATTGGTGACAACGGGCATCCTTGCCTTGTACCTCTCGTTACTTTTATTTCCTTTGTAATTCCATCATTAACTATTACTTTTATTGAATTATCACAATATAGTTGATCTATTAGTCCCCTCATTTTTTCTCCCATTCCAAACTTTTTCATAATTATTTTTATGGGGTTTTCTTGGCAAAATCTCCACAGGGGTTTTGCCATGGCTTTTCTGGGGCTGAGAGAGTGTGCATGCATATATTTTTTTATTTTTTTATTTGTATTTGTATTTGTATTTGTATTTATTTATTTATTTATGGTGCTTCGGCCCCCCAATTGTCTGAGGGACAGCAACCTGGCCCCCGGCTCAAAAAGATTGCCTACCCCTGTTCTAGTTGATGGAACACTATATTTCTCTTATATTTTGAATTAATACGCTTAACGTTCCATGATGTTATTTTTTCCATATTTATAATTTATAATTTTACTTGTTCTCACAAATTTTTCTTTTTCTCTTTCTCTTTCTCTATAGTTTTCTTTTCTTTTATGATGTGCCACCCCTTCCACCCCTTAAATTTTAATTCTTTATTTGTTTACCTTTTTTGTCACAATTTATGTTTTCCAATACAAATTTGTTGGGATTTGTAACCTGAGTTTAAATGTCCAGATGTGGAAGGTGACAAAGGGTACTACAGGTCACTTTATACTTTACAGCTTGCTAGCTGGGAATGTTGTCTGCAGCTGGGATACAAAACAATATAGCAGTGACCAAGGTCAGGATGTGCCAAACAGCACGTAGACCAAGAGTAAACACATTATGTCATCATGTTTGGGGGGGACAACATTTCAAGTGACATAGGAAGAAAGTCACAGGAAGAGGCTGGACTTAGTGGCCACATGGCAAGTGTCTATAAATAACAGAGACCACATTGTTATTGTGTGTGGGTTGCTGTTGGCCGGTGATGAGTGTAAATAGTTTTCTCTGTACATATAGCAACTGAAGAATAAATGTGCCTCTTTGAAGTTAACCTGGCTTCACTCTGTTTCATCAGAGGCTGGGAGGATGCATTCCAGCTCCAAGGTCGGCAGGTGTTCTTCTCTGCGAAGTGAAGATAGCTTCCGAATTACTTTGTCTGCGCACTCAATTGCTCAACAAAATTTCTTATCTCCTTTTAATTCCTTTGTTCTTCCTTTGTTTTATAATTCTTCTCTGTCTTCCTCCTCGTCTCCTTCTTCCACCTCTGAGTTCAGGTTTTCAATTCCTTACTGTCATTTGTTTCTTCCTCTTTCCTTTTCTCCTTATATCTTTTGGATCTCCTTTCTCTTATTAAAGTTTTATCTCGATTTTCTTCATCTCTTCCTCTGCAGTCATCTCTAAGTTTCTGCTCCATTTCTTTTGCTTTTATTTCATTATCAATCCTAAACCTCTTCTGCTTATATGAGAAGGACAATCCTTCTATCCTGTCCCATTTAAAGTATATTCCATTTTTTTTTAGCAATTACGTCAAACTTCAGTACTTTTGTCATTCCAACATGATTTGTGGTGGTACATCTTTAAAGATTTTTACTTCTACGTCCTCAATTATCACTTTTGAATCATCACTTCTTTGTATCAACATTTCCCTTATTCTCACCACCACATCCCTTGGAATCTTCCTGTCTTTTGCCTGAATTGAATTTACTCTGAAGATCTTATCCACTTCTTTTTCCATTCCTTCTTCAGGTAAGCCAATAAGCCTTGCCAAATATAGAATTATTCTAGTAATCAAATTTTCATTATGTTTTTCTGGTAGACCTCTTATCTTGATAAAACGTTCCCTGTATCTAAGCTCATTGGTCCACATCATCAATTCTTGTTGTTCTAACTTCTTCTGACTTTGTTTTATTTTATTTTCCAAAGTACTTGTCTTTTTTTCTTACCTTATCAACTTCTTTCTGAGTTTTATTACTATCTGATGACATTTTCTCCATTTTTTACTAAAATTATCAAGTTCTTTTTTATGTCCTTCCTTATTTTAGATCTAGTTTCTTTTATCTCTTCTCTTATCTCTTGATGGATTCCTTCAAATCATGTTTCATCTCCTGTCTGTTTTCTTTTATTTCCTGCCTTATTTGGCGCATTTCCTCTAACAGTTGCATTATTGGGTCTATTACTTTCATTGAATCTTCCATAGATTCCATTTTCCCCAGTTTTTCACTCTAATCAGACAGATTAAAAATACAATGTCAAAATAACTCTTTCACAATCACCTTACCAAACACCGATTCAAGTGAACCAGTTTAGGAGAACCTTGTTATCAATCTGATTTATCACTATATCAAACCAAAATTACTAAATTATATTTCCAATAATATCTCTCATCCCTTTTTTTTCTTATCCTATATCTTCTGTCTTACTATAAAACTTAATAATATAATATAATTCCGTATGTGAATTATAACATAGTAAACAAAAAGAATCATTTAGTACATATATGAGTCAACCATCATTTACCTATTATCTCTTGTTCTAAACTGTTCTAACAATAAATCATTTCTCATCCTGTACACTTCATTTTCCTGTATAATCCTATATCACTCTTATTCACATACCAGTTTCCATTATTAAACCCAAAAAAGGAAAAATAATCACTTCCCCCTTTGTATCTAACTTATACTAATTCCTTAGTTTATTTATTTATTCTTTATTCCTTATATGTTTATTCTTTATTTGACACCTTATAACAAATCACAATTTTTCCTTACTCTTTCTCTAATCTTCTGTGCTTCTCTCATTTCGATCCAAGGCCAGCCCTTAATCGTCTCTTTTACCTCTTTTTTCTTCTATTATTCTTATAACAGTCAACAGTCAATTTAAGTCAATTTAAGTCCAAGCCAGACCAAACCAGTTTAAGTCCAAACAAGACCAGTTCTTCAAATACAAACCCCTACTTTCTTTCACTTAAGTATCTTTCCGGTCCAGTACAGTATTTTTTCCCGTCGGTCTTAATGCTTACCGCCTTTTTTACTGTCTCTCTATGTCCATCTCTCTGTTCTCTATTCCTCTAAAGTTCCCTTCTTTTCTTCCTTTTACTGGTTTAATCACTTTTTTCCTTTTCCTTTTTCTCTTCTAGCCTCTTTGCCTGTCTTCACTGTCCTTTAAAGTCCTTTTCCCCTTCAGTAGCTTAATCAACTTGCTGCTTGCTGCTTGCCGCCTTCCCCCTTTCTTTGCAGACCTTCTGTCTCTCTTGTTCTCCTCTTCCCCCACACTGGACCTCTTTTCACTTGTCTTTCAGGCTTTTTTACATTTCACCTCCTCAATTCCACTTAAAACCGCTCCACTCCAACGGTCTTTCTCTTCTTCTGCCACTTTTAAGATGCTAGACTCCTTCTTGCTTTACCACTCCTAGCCCTTTACTCCACATCTCTTTATTTCTTCACTCCTCTTTACTTTATGTCACCTTTTGCACAACTTCCTGGTTCCCAAAAATGGGATACGCTGACTCTCCCGTTCCGATTCCTTCTCCCACACTTCTCTGTTTTAAAGAAACCAAGTCTCTCCATTCAGGGGTAAGCTATTAACTAGGCAAATATTAATTTGTTTGATGTTCTCCTTCTTCTCTTCACCACTCTAGTTATCATTTATTAAAAGTGTGTGTGACCAGTCCCTCATTTAAAATATGAGTGCAACAATGGGAGGGGTGGGATCTTCAGAGTCTCAGATGCCCTGGTTCAGTGACTGGGGAAAGCACCCCATTCTCAGACCAGGTTTTTCTGCAGACCCCCCCCCCACCCCACGATTCCCTCCTTTTGTCTCTCCTATCAGGGACACAATGGATGGATAGATTGTATGCTCGTTCCTCCAAGAACCATTGTTGCAGAGTTTGCAGATACTACAGACCTGTATCCATGTCCACACCAGAAGTCCCCCTTATTTGAGATTTTAGAAAATATGAATATGGGATTAAATTATAGGAATTGGATAAAATGAATTTATGTTAATCAAAAAGTGAGGATTAATATTAATGGAGAGCCGACTAAACCGATACTGATTGATAAAGGTACTAGGCAGGGTTGCCCATTGTCACTCCTATTGTTCTTGCTAATAGCTATCTATTTTAACATTGTAATAATTTAATTCCTTTTCAATGCACCTCTTTTTTATGTTTTTAATTGTATTGTTTTTTAATATTGTGAAGCTGCTCTGAGTCTCAGTTTTGGGAAAAGAGCGGGATACAAATATAATAATAATAATAATAATAATAATAATAACATACAAGTCTAGAAATTTAGGTTAAACTGATCCAAAAAACCTGAGTTGAGTTATCCATGAATCAATAAAAGTACTGTACTTTAACTCTTATTTTAAAAAAAGGAATCATCCCCTGGTGAAAGGCAAGAGTGTAATCTGTCTTGAAAGCACTGACACTCCTCTACTCTCTCATCCATCCAGCATTTAGTATGAGCACAAACAGTTATGCTTGTTGGAATTTTGTTTTTTGCGTTGTTTTCCTTTGCTTCATCTGTTACATCCTTTGCTACATGCTCCTAAGTTTTACCCTCAGTTTATCTATGGGTCATATCAAAATCCATCATTTTGGCCCCAAAATCTGCCCTTGACTTATACATGAGGTGGAGTTATAGTTGAGCATATATGGTACTTATTATTCCAGAACTATATAGACTCCAACCAACATTCTAGCAATTACAGTTATTTAGATTTCACATAAGATTTCTTTCTAGATATGCATTTTTGCCTAAAATCTCAAAACACTCTATAGCCAGCCCTCAACATTTGCTGGGGTTAGGGGTGCAGAAGCCCTGCAAAAGTGGAAAAGCTGCAAGTAACTCTATGCTACCGGAAACCATATTTAACACACAAAAAAAGTATGCTCTGCAGATTCAACCCACCATGGATGCCTTGGAGGAGTCATTGTGAGGTAGAAATGGGCAGCTGGTGGGATTTAATGCTCTCTTCGCCATTTTTAATAGGAACTTACAAGTCTCTTTCACACTTTCTCAGTCTCATGAGGCTTCTAGATCCTATTTAAAAGGGCATAAGGTAGCAGCAGAGGTGGCAGGAAATAATCTGTGAAAAATCAAATCCACAAAAGTCAAACCTGCAGATATGGAAGGCCACCTGTACTTATTATTCCAAAACCATATAAGAGCCAACCAATCTTCTGACAGTTAAAATTGTTTCAATTTCACATATGTTCTCGCTCCAATTTTCAACTTTCTGAAGTCTTGAAATAAACTTATTATCTCAAAAGTTTTAAACAGTGGAGCTTTCCCTCTGTATTCTCCCTGGGTAGACTGCTCCCTTCCATCAGACTGCTCCTCTTTTGCAATTTTTTGACTCTTCAAGCTTCACTACTTCTCCACAATAAAAGCATTACTTTCCATGGATTTCACCAATCCCTCATTCTTCCAACCAATCTTTCTTCCTTCTGTCGCCCCAGTTTTTTTGAAATTTTTTCTAACTGCTTCCCTTTTACAATATTTCCACTCACTAGATCAGTCTCCACTGCTCCATTATTACTTTGTATGAACTTCTACACACACACACCTAAAGGCATCTGGTTTGGGGATTGCTTTAACTGCTTCATGTCATATTCATGCTCCACTTTCAAAGAATTTTTAATTTTCCAATTTTCCTTTAAATCAAATTTCATTTGTACATCTGTAGTCACATTTATCTTAATTCCTCTAGAATTAAGTGATTCAAATCAGTTGACTGTGGTTTGGTCTTTGATTTCATATCTGTAGACATTTTGACAATTTAATGGCAGCTTTCAAAAAATAGAAAATAATTCAATTTTTTTGTAGTTAGCCAAGTTAACCTTTATTTGTCCCTGTTTCTTTCCACCTTCATCAAGTTAATTAATATTCCATATACTATAAACTGGAAGGTAATATCTTCCATTCTCTTCCTCATATAACTGTTGTAAAATAAAATAAAGTGTGTGTATGTGTGTGTGTGCTGTTTTCCTTTTTAAAATCTGTTTTCATGTGGAGTTGATTTACACACTATTTCAATCATAGAGGTGTTTATACTGGAAGTAAAATGCCTCCATCAGAGAGTAAGGGCCTCGGCAGACGACTAATTGGGTCGTCTCCGAGGCAAGGAAGAGGAGGGGCAGCCACACAAGCAGCGCCCCTTCCTCCTCCCAAGGTTGCCCTCGGAGCTGCCGGCCCTCCGCACGGCCGGCGCTCCCAGGACAACCTCCCGCCGCAGTGTCCTCACACGCTGCGGTGGAAAAGTCAGGGAAAGTGCGCCCGACGCTTTTAGGGCGCACTTTCTCTGACTTCTGAAAGGAGCGCCAATTTGGCGCTCCTTTCAGGGACGGCGCCGTTGCGCCGCTGTGCGATTGCCTCGCTGCAGCAGCGCACCATCCCAGGGCGTCCCCGACACCCTGGTCTGCATCCCCCCTAAGTTTCCTTAATGCTACAGGTTGTTAATTAGGGAAGTTTAAAAAGTTTACTGTGTTGTTAAAGTCCTTTTGTTGGTTTTAAATCCTTTTGTTGGAAATGATGAACACTTCAGATGTAATCTCATATTCACTGGTCATTGTTTAATCTTGGAGAACTCCTGGAGAACAGGAGAAGTCCTAGGAGACTGGAGCAGGGCAAATGTTGTCCCCATCTTCAAAAAAAAAAAGGGGGGGGGGAGGATCCCAACAACTATTGTCCAGTTAGTCTGACATTAATACCAGGAAAGATCCTAGAGCAGATCATTAAACAAAGGCTCTGTGAACATTTAGGAGGGAATACCATAATCATAAAAAGTCAACATGGGTTTCAGAGAAACAAGTCATGCCAGACTAACCTGATCTGTCTTTTTTTATATAAAATTGCCAGCTTGGTAGATGAAGGGGATGCTGTGGATACAGTATATCTTGATTTCAGTAAGGCCTTTGACAAGGTTCCTTCATGATATTCTTGCAAACAAGACAGTAACATGTGAGCTAGACAATGCTACTGTTAGGTGGATTTGCAATTGGTTGACTGGCCAAACGTGCTCAGCAACGGTTCATCTTCATCTTGGAGATAAGTGACCAGTGGGGTGTCACAGGGTTCTGTCCTGGGCCCAGTGCTATTCAACATCTTTAGCAATGACATGGATGAAAGAATAGAAGGCATGCTTTTCAAATTTGCAGATAAGATGATAGCCCTGTTTAAACATGTGAAGGGGTGTCATATTGAAGATAGAGCAAGCTTGCTTTCAGCTGCACCGGAGAATTCCAGATCAACATTAGGAAGAACTTCTTGACAGTAAGAGCTGTTCGACAATGGAATACATTCCCTCAGAATATGGTAGAGGCTCCTTTTTATGAAGTTTTTAAACAAAGGCTGGATGGCCATCTGTCGGGGGTGCTTTGATTCTGTGTTCCTGGATGGCCCTTGAGGTCTCTTCAAACTCTATGATTCTATGAGTTTGTGATAAGCTGGAGCATGTCCAGAGAGGACAGCATATTCCACTATTAAATAGTTCTTACTGTCAGGAAGTTCTTCCTAACGTTTAGGTGGAATATCTCTTCTTGCAGTTTGAATCCATTGTTCCATGTTCTCATCTCTTACTATTATCTTTGTCATGATTCCATTAAATAACATTCAACAACACACTAAGACCAGAAGCAATATGGCTTAGCACAGTGTAGTTGTGCATGTGGAAATATGCTACAGTGGGCCAGTCACCCAGATTTACTGTAGAGCCTCTCCAGCACACTTCCACTACAGTGATCCCATGTCTGGTAGAGAACAGGAAGGCAGGGATCAGAGGAGCATCTGACGTGTAGCTGTTTCTCTGTAGATATGATATGAAATCATTATGTCATCCACTGAGGCCTGCTGGGGTCCTCTGGAGTTGTCAGCAGATGAAGTAATCATTTTGTGTCTGGTTACAGGGATACAGACAGATAGAAATAGCAATAGCAAGTACATTTCTATACCACCTATCAGTGAACTAAGCACTCCCTAAGCAGTTTACAATGTATAAGCCAATTGCCCCCATCAAGCTGGGTACCCATTTTACAACCTATGGAAGTATGCAAGGCTGAGTGGACCTTGGAGCCCTCCTGGGATTAAACTCACAACCTTGTGGCTGTAGTACTGGCATTTAACCACTGTGCCACCAGGGCTTCCATGCTTTCCAGTAGGTAGGGAATGGCTGTGGGAGGGCTGCAACAACTCCATCCTATTTTTTTTTCAGGGGGGTGTCAGTTGTTTCTGGGGGAGAAAAGAAATACCAGCCTCTAAAATTACCATAAAGGACATGTGCAGGTGTAAGGTAGACCTAGTACAGAAAGCCAGTCCAAGTTTGGTGAATCTATTGGTCAAACATATAGATTTATACAGTATAACAGACATATAGACACTTTAAATTGAAGAATAGATTTACACAGTTTGATCATATGTCTGCAAGTGAATATACCATATTTAGATAATCATTTACTGAGATCCCCAAGCAGGAATAGATTTTGCCTCACCGTAAACTTGGAAAGAGAGTCAGCATGGTGTAGTGGTTTGAGTGCTGGACTATGATTCTGGAGGCCAGGGTTTGAATCTCCACTTGGCCATGGAAACCCACTTGGTGACCTTGGGCAAGTTACACTCTCTTGCTTCCGAGGATGGCAATGGCAAACCCCCTCTGAAGAAGTTTACCAAAGGGGGGAAAAAAAAAAAACGGTCATAGGTTCACTTTAGGGTCACCATAAGTCGGAAATGACTTGAAAGTAGGCAGCACATACATAACAAAACTTGGAAAGAGGGGTTGAGTGGTGGTTGCCAAAGGCTCCAACTCTACACTGTTGACTTTTGTTTGTTTGTTTTCTTAGTAGATCTACAGTTCCTTCTGTATCCCTCTTCTTTTACTTGTAGGTTAGCAACCAGGAAAATCACTCAAGGGGCAAAATTTGTCTCAGGAATATCTAGTTGCTGACATCTAATTAAATAAATATTAAATAAAAGCAAGACTGTATTACAGCAAGGCAACTATGGAAACAAACTGGGAGAGGACATTCTAAGAACAAAATGAGGAAATACATGAAACTGTCTCCATCTGGTGGCCCTAGGATGAAAATCTGCATTTGCAGAAAAATCCTATAATAGCTATTTTAATAATATTTATGACAAACATGCCCTTTTCATCTTCTCGCTGATAAATAATAAATCTCCTTCACACAGAGGTTGGGCCCGTCAGAAGTTAGCACTTGGAGAATAGATTTAACAGACACAGAGGTCATCCAGACACATGCATACTCACTAGAGTAGAATTATATTTCCATTTTAACTACAGTTATTTTATCCACAATTGCTTCTATACATATACATGTTTGTGCATATATTTGTAATTGTAAATTTCATGCTCATCAGCACCCTGTTTTCTTCCTCTTATTCTTTTGGTAGTGCCCTCTTTTTTGACAACACAGAAGTGGCCATGCTAGTTTCATGATGTAAATAAATGGTTTGAATTAAAGTGAGTGCAGTCAAAAGAAAGAGAAATTGTGAAAGGAAAAACTGGTACTAAAAGGTAACTTTAGATATCAGCTGGTGTAATGGAAAGAAAATACCATGAACAGGGTAGTACAAATGGGACCCTGTAACAAAATGTTGCAGTTTGAAATGCTTTGGTTTAGGATTCCTGACATCTATAAAACCACTACTTCCTATAGCTCATTTTTTTTCTCCAAGAGTCAGGACTCTCTTTTATAACTGGACTCTCATAATTGGTACTTATTTTGAGGGGTTTCATTTTATTTTCCTCCCACTTAATTTTGTGATGGGGTTAGGTGGCAAACTTTCTTTTGTGTGCAGTTGGTGAATTCTTGCCTCCATATTTGGAAAACAAAGAAGAAAATATGATAATTGTGATGGTGGTGCTTAATTATTTAGGCACCTTTCCAGTTCTAACTCTACAAAAGCTTGTTCTTACATGCCAGATTCTTTTGGCACCTGCAAATTATAGCCTGGGATTATAGGTGTTTTAAAATGCTATTGTTTTAATTTGGAGATAGGTATGTTTGGTTGTCACCTGTCCAGTGTATCTTGGTAAACAAGTAGGTGGCAAATTCTTGGTACTTGATAGTTAAGAGAGGATATGATGTGCTAAAGCTAAAGTGAGGAACTGCAGAGCCCAGTTTTTTTTTTCTTCTATAGCAGTTTTAATTTCTTCCCATATCCCCTAAATTTGTGCTGAGGAAGATTTCTAGAGAACATGAAAGCTCATCCTGTTAAATGCCACTTTCCTGGCAGTTCAGTGGTCTTATAAAAGGTATTTATTATCTATGTCTGATTTTTACAGTTGTGACCATTCCTTGTTCTCTGATAGCCTAGAGGTGGGAGTGCTGAGAAGAAGGCTAGTGCATCACAGATGAAGGAATGTGTCAGGAACGCATTAGCTTAATGCTTTCCTGCCAGAATTTGCTTTGATTGAAGTTTATGGGAGATGAGATTGTTAAGATATGGTTAACTATAAGGTTTGAAGCTGTGAGGTTGTGCTGTAAGGGTTAATGAGTTATAAAGGGGAAACATGCTGGCTGAGAACTGAAAGGCTTTTGGAATGTGTGGGATGTTCTTGCCTTGGCTAAAGCTAGAGGCTTGAGTTTAAAAAGATGGTTAAATATATAATGAGCTGGGTTATAAGGTGTTTTATGTATAGGTAGATTGTTTGATAGTTTAAATAAGTGATGGGTTTAGGATTTATTATGTTAAGCTGGTAAATAGGTTAGATGCATATATGTGAGGATATTCATATCAATGTGATCCGCGTCCCTCGCCATACATTACACAAACAGAGTGCAGATGTTGCTTCAAGGTTGTTTTGTCTACTGTCTCTGGGAAGCTATGGATTCACACGCATTCTGCCATTGGTTGGATTTTCCGGACAGTAGGACATTACATCATGTGAATGGCTGAAGCGTGGGAATTCGTGACCAATCACTGAGTTACACCAACTTATGGGGAGGGACATTGCTATGTTCTATAAAAGTGTTTCAATGTGCTTTAACTTCAGACTTGTCAAAGAAGTCATGAACTTGTCTGCTATGTTTTCTTTACTGCAATAAAAGCTGTCCTTTTGAGTTTAAGTCTGGGATCTGTCTTTGTGTCTGAAAGAAGACTTTGTGGGCATGCTGTACCTGACAGAATGACCACACCTGTAAAACTCAGAGAAAGATAAATGTACTGGCAATGCATCATAAAGATTGTTGTTAGCAATGGAGACAAGCAACTCTTACTGATGCTTTGCCTGTACATGTAGAACTTCAAATCATGCTTTGGATTCTAAATTATATTTAGTGTAAATTATCATTAAAAGTAAACTGTGGTTAGGCATTGTGTCAGTACTGAATCTTAGCCATTATTTGCCTATGCATTAAGAGACATTTAAAATCTTAATAATGTACACATATCAGAAAATATTTCCTTGATTTAAATACAGATATAATGTTCTCCAAAGTAGGGACAGCTGGTGGCAGTGAGGATTGGCAAAGTCAGTAGTAGTGCATGCTTGATATCAAAGAAAAGCCTTTTTGTTCCTAACAACTTTGAGAAATTCAGCCACAAATCATTCAAGAGCTGTTCATTCATGTGAAAACATGACCCCTGTAGCACTGCCAAAGTTAAGGAGA
Source organism: Phrynosoma blainvillii (assembly GCA_026167975.1). Taxonomy (NCBI): domain Eukaryota; kingdom Metazoa; phylum Chordata; class Lepidosauria; order Squamata; family Phrynosomatidae; genus Phrynosoma; species Phrynosoma blainvillii. The sequence goes on along the minus strand of JANUYF010000007.1, from coordinate 15,168,691 downwards.
CCTTAGGTGATCTGCTCCAGAATTTCTAGTCATGCAAGTACATTAACTCAGCCTCTGTTACACCATTAATCTACAATACATGCAGTGTCTTTCAGGATATGCTATTATTGGGAGTGGGGATTGGCAGGGAATCGGTAATTGATTTTAGTTGTTATCTTCCTGCTTGTATCCCACAGGATTATCAGTGTAACTTCATAACATGGGGTCTGCAAAGGGGTACTGAAAAGTTCTTGGCCTGACCGACTTCCCAAAATCTGAGTGTAATTTTGTTACAGTAATTTGAAAGGGTATTCTTTTGTGTTGTAAATTACCAATTTGCAGGATTATAGCTTTAATTTCTGATTTTTTTTTCAGCTCACTAATAGAACCATGTCAGTGAAAAGTGTGGGATTTTAAAGTGCTGAACTCAAGACCATCATGAAGTTCCTGTTCCTGCAGACAAAAACTCTAAAGAAATTCATGAGCATATGATGCAAATATTGAGTGATGAGTGCCCATCATACTCAACAGTGAGGACATGGTGTGCCAATTTTTAGCATGGAGATTTTGAAATTGAAGATGCAGCAAGCTCTGGGAGACCTTCAACAATGTCAGTTCCTGAAACTGTTGAGCACGTTCATGATCTGATTTTGGCAAATTGGCAGTTGTTTATGCAGAAGCTGTCAGCCAAATGGGTGCCAAAATGTTTGAAATTTTAACCAGAAATGAAATCAAGTGGATACCTCCAAGTTGATTTTGTAGCATTTTCAGCTATCTAGAGATAATGTTTTGGAACAACATGTCACTGTTGATGAAACATGGTTACATTGCTATGATCAGGAGACCAAACAACAGTCCTTGCAGTGGCAGCACTCAGATTCTTCATGGCCAAAGAATATCAAGACAGGAAAGGTCATGGCCAGTTTTTTGGATGAAGGAAGATATTTTGATGACTGACTATCTTCAGAAAGGCCAAACAGAATATTAATTATGCAGAACACTACTCTAACTTGGTGTGCTGATTAAAGGTGGCTTTGAAGGAAAAATGGTGAGAGAAGCTGCAGAAAAGTGTTCTCTTCTTGTAAGACAATGTACCTGCTCACAGCGTTGGCAAGATATTGGATGTTTTGAAGAATTTAGGGTTTGAGTGCATAGGCCATCCATCATACACACCAGATCTTGTCTCATCTAACTATTTCCTGTTTCCAAATCTTAAAAAGAGTTTGGAAGGAAAGAAATTTATAAATGATTCAGAGGTAATAGTAGCAGCAGAGCAGTATTTCAGTGACCAGAGATCAGAATTTTTTGGGAAGGGTTAAGAAAATTGAGAAACCATGTGCCAAGTGTGTCAAACTTTGAGTGTGGCTATGTAGAATAGCAAGTTAGTTTCATAGTTCTAGGCCATTTCCTTCTTGGCTGGGCAGAGAACTTTTCAGCGCACCCTTGTAGTTAAGATTACATGACTCCTTATACTTCAGACAGTGCCAAAACGAAAGCAATTCTTTTTTTATCTACATTTGCTATACCACCCAGATGCCCAGGATTCTAGGCATGCCATCCAGAGATCATTTGGACTATCATCTCATCTGGATTTCAAGCATTCTTTCTTTCTTTCTTTCTTTCTTTCTTTCTTTCTTTCTTTCTTTTATTTTTTCTTTCTTTCTAAGAAGATTATCACATGGAGACTTATTGTCATGCAAACACTACTAAATCATTCCTAAAGCACCAGTGATTGCTAGTCATGCTTGTGCTCATTATTAAATCGTCATGAAGGCATCCCCTCACCCCTCCTGTCATGAAAGCATTAGCAGAGTCACAATTCCTCAATAACTGGAAGTTCCCATGATGGTAAGCCTCCATGTATAGCTGGAAGTTCCCATGATGGTAAGCCTCCTTCTAAGTCTTTAGCACTTTCAGGAGCCAAAATATGGAGTAAAACATAGAAGCAAGTTTCTGTCAAATTGATCTGCAAAAAACAGTCTGTCCCTGCCTTTCAAACAGGCAGGAAAGAAAAAGCAAGTGGTATAAGTAATGGAGAATAGGAAATGAGGGAGTGGGGCAAAAGGTGGTATAAAGGAGGGAGTAAAGAGAAAAGGGGGAGAGAGCTGTGAGGTGCAAGAGAAAGGGCATTGCAAGCACACAATTTGAGTCAAGATAGGGAATAGAAAAGAACAGAATGGGGAAAAACAGAATGGTTCTAAATAGGAAAAGGGGTTAGGCAAGGCTGCACACTATCACCATATTTATTCAAACTATATGCAGAAAACATCATACGCAGAGCAGGCTTGGATTCAGAGGCAGGAGGAGTGAAGATTGGTGGAAGGAACATTAACAACCTAAGGTATGCAGATGAGACAATACTACTAGCAGAAGCCAACAAAGACCTGGAACCATTACTGAAGAAGGTCAAGGAGGAAAGTGCCAAGGCTGGATTAAAGCTGATTTTTTTTTTTTAAATGTCCATAGACGTCTACAAGAATTCATCCTAGATAATGAGAAAATTGAAATAGTCAAAGAGTTCCCATACCTTAGTTCAAATATTGGTCAGAACAGAGACTGCAGCCAAGAAATCAGAAGACTAGGATTGGGTAGAGCAGCTATGAAAGAACACAACAGGATCATATGTAAAGACATAACTCTGCACGCTAAAATGAGGATAGTCCAAGCCACTGTACTGCCCATCATCATGTACAGATATGAGAGCTGGACAGCAAAAAAAGTCAATAGGGGAAAAATCAATTTGTTTGAGATGTGGTACTGAAGAAGAGTACTGAGAATACCATGGACAGCCAAATAGACAAACAAATGGGTTCTAGAACAGATCAAGCCTGAACTCTCTTTAGAAGCTAAGATGACTAAATTGAGGGTGTCATACTTTGGCCACATCATAAGGAAAATAAATCATTGGAAAAAACAATGGGGCTAGTAAAGGTGACAGCGTTCCATGCACCTAGGCATTTAGTCATGCTGGTCACATGAGCAGTAGCATCACTGGGTGTGTGTGCAGGGGGTGCGGACCACATTGGATGACACCCCAGACAGGGATGACACCCAGTTGCCCCTCTAATCCTTGCCTGTCCCTGCCATGATCCTGTTCTCCTTCCTTGCCCCCGGCACCTCCTTCACTTCCCCCTTCTCCCCTGAGGAGAGGGAGGAGGCGGCAAGTACAGGGGTTGCAGCAGAAAGGGGCATGGGCATGGGCGCATGCTCAGCCTACCTGAACCCATGCCCATGCCTCCTTGCAGAAGCCCTGCCACTTCCACCTCTCAAACCCCAACCCCCACACCAGTGCACATGACCATGGAGTTGTCTTTGATAACACTGGCTCCCTCAGCTTAGTAACGGAGGTGAGCACCATCCCCTACAGTCATATTCAACTAGATAATCATGTCAGAAGGGAAATCTTTATCTTTTAGTAAAGGTAGAAGGCAGTAGAAAGAGAGGAAGACTGCATGCCATATGGTTAGAACATAGTCAAAGAGACCACAGTCATAGTCTCTTTTTGTAGAACTACATAGTCAAAGAAACCATAGTCATAGTCAAAGAAACAACAGGCCTGTGCAGGACCTGAGCAGTAGAGTATAGAGGGTCTTGGAAATTTTTCATCTAAGGGGTTGTCATGAGTCAAGGTCAGCTTGAAGACACCTAACAACAAGTGAATAAGAGGGGCAGGAAAATGAGAGGTGTGAGCAGCTGCATTCAAGAAGGAAGGGAGGGATGCATTGCAAGGGCACAAACTGAGGCAAGGGAGGGAACAGAAGAGATGGGAGAATGTGGTGTATGAATGGCAGAGTGCAAGAAGCAAGGGAAGGGAACATTGTCAGTGTGCAATGTGAGATGAGGGAAGGAATAGGAGGCAAGGGAGAGTGAATGGCAGAGAGCAAGAAACAAGAGACATATATATTGGGAGGATGCAGGATGAGAAAAGGGGCACATTTGTTACCCATAGTGCCCTTGATATCAAAAATATAAAACTCCATAAAATTCCATGATGACCTCCAGATGAACTCTGGCAGTGGAAATGGAGGCCAAAGGTCCTCCGCGCCCATGGCCTGGGCAGACCACCCTTAATCCTCAATGCAAATACATAGCCCCCCCAGACAGTCTAGGAGAGTTGCAGATGGGATTTTCCCTGATGAGATCATCCAAACCATCAAGAGGTGTATTGTGTCACCCAGTCACAAGCACCCTCAGCCATCAAAGGTGTAATGTTTGTATTGTGCCACCCAGTCTCACACGCCCCCACCCATCGAAAGGTGCATTGTGCCACCTAGTCAAACATTCCCCCAGGATATGCGCCCCTCAGATTAAGACCACCGGACACAATGTAACCCTATACAGCCGGGTGTCATCAGAGCAATTATCGCCTTCCGCCTCAGGGCCCGTTTGGCCCTATATAAACTCTAGATTTTGGCCAGTCGGTGTGCTATCTTCTTGGTCTAAACGACTCCACGTCACTCTGACCTTTGAAGCTAGTTACCAGCAAGTCTGCTCAAACCCAGGCTGCGAAACAAGACTTGTCCCCCACCATCTCGCATTCCATTTGCTTCCCGCAGGAAGTCTACATCTCGGTAAGCATCACCCTTAGTAACGCCTGCATTCTGTTCCCAATCTCCAACCCTGATTTTCCTGAGCCTCGAGTGTATGTGTGAGTGTATGTTCTGTGAGTGTGTTTCCCCTATTTTTAATAAACTAGCTAGCTACCAACATCAGTCTCAGCTTCATTCCTTGGAACCCCCTGGTGTCTTGGTATAAACATCGGGAGGACGATCTCATTGGGCTCTTGTAGCCAGCCCCTCTTGCAATCTAATAATAAAATTCCCCTAAACGGACCCTTGGCTACACATTGTTCAGGCATGAGGTCAAGCAAGGGAGAGAGTAGGAGAGAGGGGGAAATGAGTGGTGGAAATAGAGTGGATGGAGCAAGCTTGTTTTCTGCTGCTCCAGAGATTAGGAAATGGAGCAATGGCTGCAAACTACAGGAAAGGAGATTTAACCTAAACATTTGGAAGAACTTCCTGACAGTAAGAGCTGTTCAGTAATGGAACACACTCCATTGGAATGTGGTGGAATCTCCTTCTTTGGAGGTTTTTAGACAGAGACTGGATGGTCATCTGTCGGGGGTGCTTTGATTGTGAATTCTAGCATGGCAGGGGGTTGGACCTGATGGCCCTTGAGGTGTCTTCCAAGTCTATGATTCTGTGATTCTAAATGTCAGAGTGTAAGGATGAACACATGATGAGGGCACAAGATATGGCAAGAGAAGAAGTAGGAGGGAAGGGAAGAAGAGAAGGGTAAGGGGGCAGTGGCAGGGTGCAAGAAGCAAGAGAGATAGATGTGATGAGGGATAAGGTGTAAGGAGGGAAGATGTAGTGTCAGAAGAGGAGGGGAGGAGGGAGAGGATGGGAGGTGCAGCACTAGAGTACAAAGAACAAGAGGGAGCATTTTAAAGGGAGAGGGAAGAATAAGGGTGGAGCAAATTAGCAGCACAATGAAGGAGGCAAGGTAGCAGCAGCTAAAGTTCTTTGGGAGGAAGGGAACAGTGCAAGGGAATGGAAATGTAGAGGCACAATTATTTATCATTACCTTAATTGGTACTAACAAATAATAATTAATGAGAGCACAGATAGCAAAGGTGAGCTGTTTATATGTACATTGTGATGAATAGGTCAGAGGCAGCTAAAGAAGGCTACTTTCTATTTATAATAAAATATTCATTCTCTAACTATGAAGGAAATTAGACCGTGCCTTTTCCTTCAATTACTCCTGTTGTCCTTACTTTCAATTGCATCTTGCCTTGTGATAGCATCCACTATGAGGAACTGGATGGTCCCACCATACCAGGAAGCGAGATGGTGAGAAATTCATGCCAGGGTCACTGAAGGTTGCTCATTAGCATGGTAAAAATTAACGAAGATGCAGAGTGCTTATATACTAAACAGCACCTCCCAAACTTATTATGGTATGTGTGAAAGTAACAGTGCCTGTACGTATGTGCAAGATATATGGTCTATAGGTGGAGATGTAATGATGACTGTCCATGCCTCACCTTCTTTCCCTTCTTCCCTGTTTGAAGGGATGTTATACTGAAGATAGAGCAAGTTTGTTTTCTGCAGCTCCAGAGAATAGGACCTGAAGCAATGGATACAAAATAAAGGAAAAGGCAAACCTGAACATTGAGAAGACAGCAAGAGCTGTTCAACAGTGGAATTGACTGCCTCAGTGGGTGGTGGAGTCTCCTTCTTTGTTTTTTTGTTTTTTTATATAATTTTATTTTGAAAAAAATATACATAAAGACAAATAAGACAATATCCACATTAAAACAATATAATACAGTCATACATCCAACACCCACCTCCCAGACCACTCAATCATAAAACAACAATACATATAAATACTTTGCAAATCTTAAGTTGATTTTCCGATTTCTTATTTCCCAAGTGATTACCTCTACTTTTAAACCTAAATTTAATGTTTCTTTTTTATACTAAGGTTACATAAGACTGTGACATATTCCTTCCATGTCTACTTTAATTACATTCATAAGTTTCTTTATCTATAAAGCTTACCACATCCTATTTGTTAAGGTATTTAAAAGTGATCAAATTTGTTTCAACCTAATCCAACTCAATCTTATTCATTTTCTTCAAATTTTATCTTATAATTTTTAACTAATTCCCATTGTTGCTCCCTCGTATCCACATCTCTATTTTGAATTAAAGCTGTTAAGATATCCAAATTCATTGCTTCTTTTAATCGTATAAACCATTCTTTTGCATTAGGTATTTCCTTTTTCTTCCAATATTTTGCGAAAACTAATTTTGCTATTGACACCATATATAATAAAATCCTGCCATATTTTTTCTCAATTGTTTTATCTATTTCATGTAACATATTTAGAAGAAAAATTTTTGGGCTCCATGGTACTTCAACTTCTAGTATTTCGCTAATTAGTGAATGAATTGTTCTCCAATAAGCCTGTCTCTCATAAAGCTATACTATATCTTGCCAATTGTTGTGCTGGTGTGTGTGTGCATGTTTAATGATGTATATTGTTACTACACCCTGTATACCCCACATTATTTTGGGGTACAAATATTTTGTTATATTACAATAGCAGTTACAGAGAGGCCAAAGAGCATGAACCTGGACAGGCCATGATGACCTTTAAGTGAACTTCTCATAAGTGGTCACATAGACCTGGGGTCATATCTAAAGGACCCATGTAACTTAGTGGGTGTAAGCACTGCTGCTTTCCACCCCTACCACCCCCTGCTGTGTGCATTTCCTCTTGAAGGTGGCAAAGGTTTGTTAGTGTAAAGCATTAAGCCAATATTTCCACTAGCACCTACTGTAATTTGCCACACCTGATCCTATCCCAAAATTCCTGGAGTTGTTCTAATCTTATCACTGCTTCATTAAATCAATGTCACTGTCATCAACCAAAATTATTCCTTTTGTAACTCTGAAGTTAAAACCATCAACCAGTTGGGGATCCTATTGTTTCTGGGATTCCTAGATTCTATAAAAAGCCAGCCTTGGCACTCACACATTGGCTCAGTCTGAACTAAGGCAGGGATACTGCTAATTTCATATTGGCCACTCAACACAGGCTGCCCCCATGTTTCACGCAGCCTTGTTGGGTTATTGTCATTTCCATCATCCCCTGATTGGAACTCTGCTTCTGACTAGTAAGAAATTGCCTTCCCTCAACCTTGCTACAAGCTACCATCTTTATTTTTGTTAGTTCATGTGTGTGTGTGCATGTGTATGCTATTGCATGAATGGTGATTTTCTCCATTGCTGTTAGTCAATGAAGCTAAATTGTACTTAGCATTCTGGAGTTCTAATTTTTTGGAACCATTAGACAAAGGCGACATCCCAACTCTTTGAAGTTACCCAAATTCCTCTTGCTGCCATTATTTTGAGCTATTAAAAATCCCCTATTATATATTCACTTATGGGTGCCATTTCGGTAACCTTGCAATTTGGGTAACAAGCTTTAACCTTGGTTTTTATTTTTGATTGTTTAATTTCATTTTAATTTTTGTGTCTCTATGGATCACACAATTGGGAGACAAAAGGAGGTAAGAGTGTCATGCCATAAACACAATATATAAGAATTGAGCCAAAAAGTTATCAAACATAATGCAGTAAACCTTTACCAAAGAGCATGAAGAATTGGCATATATACATGAGGTTGACTATAAGTCAACCTCATGTATAAGTCGAGGGCAGTTTGGGGGGCAAATTTATGGATTTTGATATGACCTGTGGATAAATTGAGGATATTAACTTAGAGGCATCTAACAAAGGCTCTAAAGAATGAAGCAAAGGAAAAAATGCCAAAGAACTTACAAAATTCCAGCAGAAATAACTATTTGTACTCACCCCAAAGGCTGGGTGAATGAGAGAGTAGAGGGAAGTCAGTGCTTCCATGACAAATTACGCTCTTGCCTTTCACCAGGGGATGGTCCCTTTTTTTATAAGAGTTAAAGAACAGTATTTGCATTGACTTGTGGATAAATAGACTCAGTTTTTTTGGGACAAATTTTTGATTAACATTTCTAGACTTATATATGAGTATATACAGCAACTGTCTTGACTTCTAACTAGAAAACAGAAAACAATACTGTTCTCCCAAAGAGTTCTGGATCAAGCATGCGGTATGCAAGTTAAAGTTGCAATCATACAGCATCTCTACGTACATAATCAAGTGGTATACCACTCAAGGAGGTAGAAGAAGCACTCTGGTGGAATTAGTTTGAATGTGAATGAGTGTTCTCTTCTAGCCAGTTCACAGGCAAGATGAATTGCTGAAACCACCCATTTTGAAAGATGCTGTGTCATTACTGGCTGACCTAGTTCTGAGATAGAAAGGCATACAAAGAGTCTGGTACTCTTTCTCAAGTTCAACATTCGGTCAACTTAGAAGTCGAGAGCTCTACAGAAATCCTAGGAAGGTAGAGCACGTTCAAAGTCAGAAGTAGGGTTTTGTATAAACCAGGCCTGCACAACATAACAGCCCAGGGGCCACATGCAGTCCACCAAAAGATTTCAGGTGGCCTGCAAGGATGTGGAATGACTTCAAGGCTCCTCACAATTTGGCCTCCTCCTGAAGAGAGGGCCATGTGGAGAAGGACAGGTGAATGCTTGCCTTGCAAGGCTTCTCTGCTGCCTGGCTTTCTCCTGAGGAGAAGGACAGGTGGAAGGAGGAGGACGAGCAAATGCTTGCCCTGTAAGGCTCCACCTAGCTTTCTCCTGAGAAGACTGGGTGGCAGTGGAGAAATAGGGGCCAATGCTCACTCCTCAAGGCTCCTCTGTCTCTTGGTCTTCTCCCGAGGAGCCCTAAGAAGTTTACCCTATTTTAATTTTGGCCCCTATGTACTGCCAAGTTGTGCAGGTCAGGCATAAACACTGGCAAAACAATGTCCTGGTTTAAGTGTGTGAAGGTTCTCTACAGTCCCCCTCCACTCCTGCTGAACTGGATAAGACCCCTTGAAACCACCTTTTATCCAAAACAACTTGCTGCTACCACCCAATGATTAACTAGTTTTCACCCTAGCAATGCATTGCTGGCTCATTTCCATGCACAATTCAAAGTACTGGTCATGAACTATAAAGCTCTATATATGGCTTAGGTCCAGATTATTTGAAGAACCATACCTCTACATATGAACCTGCCAGAACACTAAGATTTTTGGGGGAAGGCTTTCTCTCAGTCCTGCCACCATCACAGGCTCACTTGGTGAGGATACAAGAGTGAGCCTTTTCGATGGCTGCTCCCAACCTCTGCAATGCCCTTCCACTGGAGGCTAGACTGGCCCCTTCCCTGCTTGCTTTCTGTCAGCAAGCCAAGACATGTTTATTTAAACAGGCATTTGATATATAATCATATCAGGGTGATTTTTAAGGGATAGGTGCTTTTAACTTTTGTATATTTTATGTGATTTTATGCTGTTCTTGGATGATTTTAATTAATATATATATATATATATATATAGAGAGAGAGAGAGTTTATCTGTGATCCCTTCTGGAAGAAAGGTAGCAAATAAATAAATAAATAGGTTCTTCTGATGCTGCTGATGTGGCAAATGAAAAGGAACGGAGGTAAATGAGCAGGAACAGGGAGGGATACAGCTGATGTTGGGTGAAGCTACTGCTGAAATGTTTACTGTATATACTTGACTATACATCAAGAAATGTATGCCTCAGAATTGACTCTGAAATCCTGGCTTGACTTATATACAGGTCAGTACACTACTACTACTTAGAAAGGTCCTGAAACAAGCAAGCCTGATGCCCCACTCTTGGTGCCTCGAGGCATGTGTTTTTCTCTGTGTGTGTCTGTGTGTGTGAGAAAGAGGTTCCCAGTCTGATTCGCAAGGCTTCTCTTCCCATGGAAGAAACTCCACATTGAACACCACATCCTGCTCTCCCCAATCCAATTTGCAAGTCTTCTCTTCCCATGGAAGAAATTTCCCACTGAACATCACTTCCTGCTCTCTCTAGTCCAATTTGCAAGGCTTCTCTTCCCAGTAGTGTCACTGAGGGGTGCGTGGTATGTAGGCCACACTGGGTGACACCCCAAAAGGGGGATGACACCCCAGAAGGGGGGGGTGACACCTAGTTGGCCTCCGTGGGTGCTACTTCAGCCTGCATGGCCCTCCTTGGGGCCCATGCACTGCTTCGGTCTGCATGGGGTGTTCTCTGGCTCGCAAGAGTGCTGGTGAACCTCTTTGGCCCAAGCAAGTCCCGTTTTGGCCCATGCAAGTATCCCCCCGCCTCGGAAGCTGGAACTCCTGGCACTGGATATCCTGGAACTGGAAGTACCACCCCACGGAAGTCCCACACACACACCAGGTGTCACCCAGTCCAGGGACACTACTGTCTCTTCCTATGGAAGAAACTCCCCATTGAACACCACTTCCTTCTCTTCCTAATCCAATTTTCAAGCCTTGTCTACTCATCAAAGAAACACCCCTTTTAACTCCACTTGCTTCCCTTCTCAACCCGATGTTAAAACCTCTCCTCCAGCACCTGGGAATCAGTGTTAGGTGGTCAGGAGAGATCCAGAGAAGGAGAAAGAGGGACAGAAATGGTATTTCTCCCTTTCCATCATTTGTTATAGCCCCTATATTTTACCCTCAACTCATCCACAGGTCATGTAAAAATCCATGATTTTGACCCTGAAACATTTCCTCAACTTATACATGAGGTTGACTTGTACACAAGTATATATGGTATATAACTATTCTAGAAGGTTCCAAAGATGCACTGCACAGGTGCAGAATACCCAATTATGTGATTCACAGAGACCACAAAGAAGTAATAGATTTTTGTTATTTAAAAGAAAAGAAAAAACCTCTGAGAACTACATCAAGAAATATTGCAGCCTCTCAATACATTTGCTCCATTTGGAGGAGTTCAGCCAGTCCTAGCCTAGAACACAGGGTTGTTCCAGTGCCCAGCCAGAGATGGGGAAGGTTTCCTTTTTGGAATACAGTTACTAGATTCCCCCCAGCCTGTGGCCATGCTGAGGTACTTCTAATTCCTCCCTGATTTCTTTGTCATCTTCAGTCAATCTTTGCTCCCAGATAGCCCAGACCTTGCATAAAATATCTCAGAGACACATTTAGCTCAGACCTGGTGTATCAGGGAGGAAAGATCTATTAAGGGAGAGGGATACGTCAAGAGAAGAATCAAATGTACCTCATGAGTATCAGCTAGCCAAGAAATGGATGGACCAATTGCAACAGTACAAAAGAACCAACAAACTCAGGGCTCAATGTACTGTCCCAATCTATTTCTTGTTAATTGCAAGACTAGCTAGTGGCGCAGTGGTTAAATGCCTGTACTGCAGCCACTCACTCATAAACCACAAGGTTGCGAGTTCAATATTAGCCAGGGCTCAGGCTTGACTCAGGCCTGCATCCTTGTGAGGTCGCTAAAATGAGTACTCAGCTGTTGGGGGGAAATGAGCTTACAGTTGTAAACTGCTTAGACACTCCATAGCGCGGTATGAAAAGGTATATAAATGAAACTGGGATGTTTTTTTGTTTTTTTGTTTGTTTGTTTTTGTTCCCCCCCCCCCTTAATCCCAGAATAGAAGGTGTTTTCCCCTGTCTTGGGAATTTCCAAGACAAACCAAGTAAATTCCCACATCTGTATCCATTGTCTTGATTCCATCCACTTTATTTTTGCATAGTCCTGCTGACCACCTATTGATGGGGATCATGGAAGTTTTCCTGTGAGCCACATCTGTGTTGTGGTTTCTGCTTCAATAGCAGCTGCACTTTTGTTCATGTCTGAGTTCACTGAACTCACTGAAACCCCCAAAGAAATGAAGCATTGGTCCTTGTATAGACAGAACCATATCATCCATGTTGTTGTTGCCATGTGCCTTCAATTTATTTCCAACTTATGGAAAACCTAAGGTAAACCTATCATGGGGTTTTCTTGGCAAGATTTGTTCAGAGGAGATTTGCCTTTGCCTCCCTTTGAGGCTGATATAGTGTGACTTGCCCAAGGTTACCCAGTGGGTTTCATGACCAAGCAGCGAATTGAACCCTGGTCTTCAGATTTGCAATCAACACTCAAACCACTACACCATGCTGGCTATAGCCAGAACAAAACCATCCATACCTAAGAGGTATCCATTCACTGTCTGTGCCATGGTTAGAGTTCCTGACTTAAGGAGGAAAGACACCAATGGCTTAGAGAACCAACTAAACTCTTTAGTATAGGAACTCTGACAGTTCTGGGTAGGAGAAGAAGTGGAAAAATTCCAAAGAGCGAATACATCATAGAAGGGTCAGAATAGGTAGACAGAGAGGGAACACACTGCAAGTCACTCAAACTATCTCAAGCTTTTGTTACTGGCCATTCTGAGACATTAATTCTTTTAGTGTTAATCACTGTTACACTTCCAGTAAGAGGCAGGTATCTGTCAGAACCATGCCTGCATACATGGATTCTGCCAAGTTTTTATTGTTGTTGATTTGAATATTATAGTTACTATATAGGTTGTATATGGAAGGGGATTGTTGGTAATAGTAAGCTGGTTAGCTGGTATGGGGGGTTGGGAATAATTGCAGCTGGCTAGGGTAGTTTTGAGAAAGTTGGGCCATTGGAATGTGCAAGCTATGGGATGTGGAGAGTTGGTGTCTGGCTGTAACTGAAAGGAGGGGTGTTGGGTGGAAATGCCTGTGCTGAAGAGAGATAGTGTTGGTGAAAAAGTTTGGAAAAGGGGGGCTGGCTTAATGGGGGAAATAGACATAGGAATTGGAGATGGGTACTGGATTTGGTGCCAAGGGTGTTGGGAGGAGTTTAAAGGTTTGGGGGTTTTAAGATATTGGGCCTCGGCAGACGGCTAATAGGGCCGTCTCCGAGACCCGAAAGAGGAGGGGCAGTCGCACGCACGGCGTCCCTTCCTCTTCCTGAGGTCGTCCTCGGAGCTTCCGGCCCTCCGGACGGCCGGTGCTCCAGGGATGGCCTCCCTCCGCAGCGACCGGATGCGCTGCAGAGGATAAGTCAGGGAAAGTGCGCCCTACGCGTTTAGGGCGCACTTTCCCTGTCTTGTAAAAGGAGCGGCAATTTGCCGTTCCTTTTAGGGTCACCGCAGGAGCGCCGCGGTCCGGCTGCCGCGGTCCCACGGCGTTCCGGACCAGGGCGTCCCCGACGCCCTGGTCTGCATCCCCCCATTGTTTGGCTTGGAGGGGGCAGTTCTGGCTTAAATCCTGACTGGTGAATTTCTGACTATGTGTTCTCAATAAACTCTTTTGTTGGTTCAATGCACTGGACCTATTGATACACAAAGTTCCTGAATTTGCTCAAGTCTGACAGTATCAACAGACTTTAAAAGAAATGTCAGACTTTGCATAAATGCAGGATGGCATTCAGCATGGGATTTACATCTTCATGTGGCCTTAACATATATGGAAAACAGAACTGAGTAATTTTGCGATGACTGTATTTCTTAGGGGCTGTCATAACATTACAATATATGGACATCAGTTGTGCAATGGTAGGCAGTTGAACATGTCAGGTTTTGATGGGATATATAGTCAATGTTAAAATGTTGAAATGTAAAGATGTGTGTCTGTATTTTTCCTTGCTGAGAAAATCTGCTTTCTGAGGCCAGATTCACAACAGGCAGCCACAGGTGTGTGTTAGTCTAAACAAAGCTAGTTAACAGCTAAAATTCTGTGAGAAAGAGGTTTATTTACACAAGGGGTTTTCAAAAACAAAAGAATGTTTTGGGAACAGCAGTCACATGATGTAATATGAAAATTAGAGGTTGGACTAACACACGTCATGAAAGATCAACCAATTAGCCTGAAAGGGCTACACCCAAAGAGGTGGAGATATGTGGGCTGAAATTGTGTTTCTGGAAAAACACTTTACTTTTTTTCAAACCTTTCAACTGAATGGATCAACTAACAATATTTTGCTGATGCTGTAGATTGACTAATTTTTCAAAATGTAGCAGTTAAAGTTTTGTTCCTGCTTAGCCATTCTGGCTGAAGTGAAAATGCTATTATTGTTGTTATTATTATTTGTTTTTGCTCATGCTGATTTTTGCAATAAAACAAGGAGCTTGCTGAAGCTGTCTGGCTCTTGGTGACTGGTTTCATAGACTGTTTGCTATACATCCATCAACATCACAATTCAACAGAACAACTAATGTGCCATGCCTCCCCCCCCCCACACACATCTGGACACTGGCTTAGAAGTGCCAGAGAACCACAGGAGCATTCAAATGGCATCAAAAATATCCAATACACACCCCAAGTGCCCAATGAGCATGGGAACTGCCTGATGTACATGAGAAGTGCCCAGTGTGAAATGGAAGCACTTAATGCACATCAGGGCAGTGCTCAGATGCATATCTTTGCAATGTGGTAACAGTCTTGTTGCATTTCTGCAATGTAGCTATGGATTTGTAAAGTCACAAAATACAGACCATGATGTAGAATCTTTGCCCTAATTTTAGAAAAGTCATAAGAAGGAACCTTCCACACCACATTCAGTGAGGAATAAGCATGTTCTGTGCATATCATTTGTGGATTCTAATTGTTGTTAGCTGCCCTCAAGTCGGTTCTGACTCATGGCGACTCTGTGGATGAGACATCTCCAAGAATCCCTATCTTCCACTGCCTTGCCCAGATCCTGCAAGCCCTTCTCCATAACCGCCCTGATCAAGTCTATCCATCTGGTTTGTGGTCTTCCTCTATTTCTTCTACCCTCTACCTTTCCTAGCATTATTGTTTTTTCTAGTGATCCGTGCCTTCTCATTATGTGGCCAAAGTACGATAATCTCAACTTGATCATCTTTGCTTCCAAGGAGAGCCCTGGTCTGATCTATTCAAGAACCCATTGTCTTCTTGGCTGTCCACAGTATCCTAAGTATCTTCTCATGAGTTGATTCTCTTTCTGTCTGCTTCCTTCACCGTCCAGCTCTCGCATCCGTACATGGTAATTGGGAATACAGTGGCCTGAATGATTCTGACTTTAGTGCTCAGTTTTATGTCTTTGCTCTTCAGCATCTTTTCCAGTTCTTTCAAAACTGCCCTTCCCATTCCTAGTCTTCTTCTTATTTCTTGACTGTAGTCTCCATTTTGATCAATGTTTGATCCTAGATATGGGAATTCTTTAACTATTTCAATTTCCTCGTTGTCAAGATTGAATTTGTGTATTTCTTCTGTGGTCATTATTTTTGTTTTCTTTATGTTCAGCATCAGACCTCCCTTTGCACTTTCATCTTTGACCTTTCTTATTAACTGTTCCAATTTCTGAACATCTTCTGCTAATATGATGGTGTTAATCCGCATATCTTAGGTTGTTAATGTTGCTTCCTCCTATCGTAACTCCTCCTTTTTCTGATTCCAATTCTGCTTTTCTTATGATGCTTTCAGCATATAAGCTAAACAAGTAGGGTGATAGGGTGCAGCCTTGCCTGATCCCTGTGCCTATTGGGAACCACTCTGTTTCCTCGAATTCTGTTCTGACGGTGGCCTTGGTACAGATTCCTCATCAGGACTATCAGATGTAGTGGCACCCCCATATCTTTGAGTCCATTCTATGATTTTTCATGATGTATACAATTAAATTATTTGCTGTAGTCTATGAAACATATGCTGGTTCTTTTTTAGAATTTTTTGGTGCACTCCATTAGTATGTTTGCAATGTGGTCCCTAGTGCCCCTTCCCTTTCTGAATCCTACTTGCACCTCTGGAATTTCTCTCTCTATGTATGGTTGGAGTCTATGCTGCAGAATTTTGAGCATTATTTTGCTTGCATGTGAGATTAGTGCAATTGTTCTATAGTTGCTGCAGTCTTTTGTATCTCCTTTCTTGTGGATTGGTATGTATGTTTTAAATGGAACATGTATAAGAAATGGAAAAATGGGGAATCACCAAAGAGGAATTCAAACAAATAGCTAGCACATGTAGGGGTAAAGTCAGAAAAGCTAAAGCGCAGAATGAAATCAGGCTTGTTAGAGAGGTTAAGAACAATAAAAAGGGCTTTTGGGGGTATGTCTGCAGCAAAAGGAAAAAGAAGGAAATGGTAGGGCCACTGTGTGGAGAAGATGGCAAAAAGTTAACAGGGGACAGAGAAAAGGCAGAATTACTCAACACCTTCTTTGCTTCAGTCTTCTCAGAAAAGGCAAAGGGTGCTCAACTTGAGGATAATGGAGCAGAGGACAGAATAGGATAATTTCAGCACAGAATAAGTAAAGAGATAGTACAGAAACATCTGGTTAATCTAAATGAATATAAGTCTCCAGGACCAGATGAATTACATCCAAGAGTATTAAAAGAACTGGCAAATGTAATATCGGAACCATTGGCAATAATCTTTGAGAATTCCTGGAAAACAGGAGAGGTCCCAGCGGACTGGAGGAGGGCAAATGTTGTCCCCATCTTCAAAAAGCGGAAAAAAGAGGATCCCAACAATTATCGTCCAGTTAGTCTGACATCAATACCCGGAAAGATTCTGGAGCAGAAAATTAAACAGAGAGTCTGTGAACATCTGGAAGATAATTTCATAATCACAAAAAGTCAACATGGGTTTCAGAGAAACAGGTCATGCCAGACAAATCTGATCTCTTTTTTTGATAAAATTACCAGCTTGGTAGATGAAGGGAATGCTGTGGATATAGTATATCTTGATTTCAGTAAGGCCTTTGACAAGGTTCCCCATGAAATTCTTGCAAGCAAGTTGGTAAAATGTGGGCTAGACAAAGTAACTGTTACATGGATTTGTAATTGGTTGACTGGTCGAACGCAAAGGGTGCTCAACAATGGCTCCTTTTCAACTTGGAAAGAAGTGACCAGTGGGGTGCCACAGGGCTCTGTCCTGGGCCCAGTGCTATTCAATATCTTTATTAATGACTTGGATGACGGTATTGGGGGCATAGTTATCAAATTTGCAGACAACACCAAATTAGGAGTAGCAGCTAATACCCCAGAGGACAGGATCAAAATTCAAAATGACTTGAACAGACTAGAAAGTTGGGCCAAAGCTAACAAAATGAAATTCAACACGGAGAAATGTAAGGTACTGCACTTAGGGCGGAAAAACGAAAAGTACAGATATACGATGGGGGACACCTGGCTGAATGAGACTACGTGTGAAAGGGATCTAGGAATCCAGGTGGACCACAAGTTGAACATGAGTCAACAGTGCGATGCAGCAGCTAAAAAGGCCAATGCAATTTTAGGCTGAATCAGTAGAAGTATAGTGTCTAGATCAAGAGAAGTAATAGTGCCACTCTATTCTGCTTTGGTCCGGCCTCACCTGGAATACTGTGTCCAGTTCTGGGCACCACAATTCAAAAAGGATGTGGAGAAACTGGAGCGTGTCCAAAGGAGGGCAACTAAAATGGTGAAGGGTCTGGAAACCAAGCCCTATGAGGAACGACTTAGGGAGCTGGGGATGTTTAGCCTGGAGAAGAGAAGGCTGAGAGGTGATATGATAGCCATGTTTAAATATTTGAAGGGATGTCATATCGAGGAGGGAACAAGCTTGTTTTCTGCTGCTCCAGAGACTAGGACCCGAAACAATGGATGCAAGCTGCAAGAAAAGAGATTCCACCTCAACATTAGGAGGAACTTCCTGACAGTAAGGGCGGTTCGAGAGTGGAACACACTCCCTCGGAGAGTAATGGAGTCTCCTTCCTTGGAGGTCTTTAAGCAGAGGCTGGATGGCCATCTGTCAGGGATGCTTTGATTGGGAGTTCCTGCATGGCAGGGGGTTGGACTGGATGGCCCTTGTGGTCTCTTCCAACTCTATGATTCTATGATTCTATGTATAGCGAGCATTTCCAGTCTGTTAGACACCACTTTGTTTTCCATATTTGTTGGCATATTTCAGTTAGCACTAAAGTTGCATCTGCCTGTAGGCACTGTTGGGTTATCATCTGTTCCTGGTGATTTATTTTTTCCCATTTCCATTATTGCAGATTCCACTTCACTTCTTAGAATTTGGGGTTCATCTTCATATGGCTCCTCATTCCAAATATCATTCATTCCCTCATCTCTTTTGTATAACTCTTGTTTCTATTGCCTCCAGCGTCTTTTAATATCTTCTTGTTCCTGTATTATGCTCTTTTTTTCTCCATAGAGCATCCTTGCCCTTGGTTTGAACTTGGCTTTAATTTATCAGATTTTTTTGATAGAGATCTCTCGTTCTTTGCTTTTTGTTGTTGTCTTCTATTTCTCTGCATTGGTAATTGTAGTATTTCTCCTTATCCCTGCATGTCAGATGTTGGAGAGTTCTGTTCATACCTCTGGCTTTGTTCCTATCTCCCTTTGCTTTTCTTCTTTTATTGCATGAAGTGTTTCATCTGCTGTCCATTGTTTCTTATCTTTCTTTTTGGCCACTGTTAGTGTTTTCTTGCATTTGTCCTTAATTATGTCTTTGACTTCTGTGCATAGTTCTTCAGGTTCTCGGTCGATTATACTCCATAGTGTTTAATTTCCCCATTGAAAACAGACAGGGCATGTGTCCTGTTCATACCTGTCTCTTGGGGAGGAGGTCCCAATCAGTTAAGGGTGCATAGGGCTGCAGCCTTAAAGAGAAATTTAATTTCAGCTGCATCATGTCCATAGTTTGGATGCACAGACTCATTAAATTTGATGAGGACACAGGTTTAGTTAAGGGCTGAATGGCAAAAACAAAACAAAATATTATATAACAATGTATTTGCTTGGCTACTGGGCAGTGAACTAAGCATTTCTACAGTTCAGTGCTTGAAGGTCTAATTGAAAAAGGATAATTTCCTATGTCTTATATTAGATAAAATCTTTTCTCACTCAGTGGCAACAAGTGCTCATATGGGCCAAAGGAGGAATGACCCTAAAACCTAAGTGGACAAAGCTGGCATTTTAAGGGTCAAGGTACACTACATGTGGCACCCAATCTTCTGAATATTTTCTTTCATGTAATGGTGGTAGTCTTAACCATTTCAATTTCAGGCCTGGCTGCAGTTTGGAGTAAACCCATGCAAAATAGCTAAGTGTTGGGTGGGGGCTCTGTTGAGAGCAGAGTTTAGAAAAGTTACTTTTCTGAACTAAACTCCCAGACACTTACCCAATAGCTATATTGGCTGCAGGATTCAAGAGTTAAACCCCAGAAAAGTAACTTTTACAAGCTCTGATTTTTATTGGGCCCCTGTGGTAGCATCTTTCTAAGCATGTCAGGTAGGGGACTCCAGCCACCTTCTTAAAAATTCCCATAGTGTGATACTGTCAGGAAGTTCCTCCTAATGTTGAGGTGGAATCTCTTTTCCTGGAGCTTGCACCCATTGTTCCGGGTCCTAGTTTCTGGGGTGGCAGAAAACAAGCTTGTTCCCTCCTCAATATGACATGCCTTTAAATATTTAAACAAGGCTATCATATCACCTCTTAACCTTCTCTTCTCCAGGCCAAACATCCCCAGCTCCCTAAGTCGTTCCTCATAGGGCTTGGTTTCCAGACCCTTCACCATTTTAGTTGCCCTCCTTTGGACACGCTCCAGTTTCTCCACATCTTTTTTGAATTGTGGTGCCCAGAACTGGACACAGTATTCCAGGTGAGGCCTGACCAAAGCAGAATAGAGTGGCACTATTACTTCTCTTGATCTAGACACTATACTTCTATTGACGCAGCCTAAAATTGCATTCACCTTTTTAGCTGCTGCATCACACTGTTGACTCATGTTCAACTTGTGGTCTACCTGGACTCCTAGATCCCTTTCACACGTAGTCTCGTTCAGCCAAGTGTCCCCTCTTGTATATCTGTGCTTTTCATTGTTCTGCCCTAAGAGCAGTACTTTACATTTCTCCATGTTGAATTTCATTTTGTTAGCTTTGGCCCAGCTTTCTAGTCTGTTCAAGTCATTTTGAATTTTGATCCTGTCTTCTGGGGTATTAGCTACTCCTCCCAATTTGGTGTCATCTGCAAATTTGATAACTATACCCCCAATACCGTCATCCAGGTCATTGATAAAGATGTTGAATAGCACTGGGCCCAGGACAGAGCCCTGTGGCACCCCACTGGTCACTTCTTTCCAGGTTGAAAAGGAGCCATTGCCTGCAAAGCCTCCTTCTCTTTCTCCTTTCTTTCAGAAACTGGCCTGGAAAACCTCCTCCTCCTCCTTCCCCTGTCCTGGCCAAAAAAACTGAGATCCATTTAGAGGAGATTGCTGAGTGTTCAGTGAAAAATAAAGTTAAATACTTAGGAATTTGGTTAACATGGACTTGTTTGATAATAATTATAAAACAAAATGGAAAGAAATCAAGATTAATTTGATAAATTGGAATAAACTGAACTTGACAATGACGGGGAGAATCGAAGCAATTACGATGGTAGTATTACCTAAAATGAACTTTTTATTTTAGTGTATCCCAATTATACACAATTCAAAAGTATTCAAAGAGATTTGAGAGCATTTATTTGGAAGGGAAGAAGGGCAAGAGTTAATTGGTTAACGATGACGCAATGTAAAGAAGCAGGGGGGAGAAGTGCTCCAGACCTAGAATTAGACCATCATGCCAACACACTCAATTGGTTGTTTGACTTGATCCTATTTTAAAAATATGAGATTAAATATTGAAGGTTTTAACAACCGATTTGGGTGGCACGGGTATGTATGGTATGGGAAAGTGGCCATGCATAAAGAATTTAAACACCATGTGATAAGGAGAGCACTTTTAAGGATATGGGTAGAAACAAAGAAGATGATATATAGAAAAATTCCGTTATGGTTATCTCCACATGAAGCTTTTTTTGTAAGATGGACTGCAGTGGATACTTGGTTGAGATATAAGGACATACTTAAAAAGTCAGGAGAAAATAAATTTGAAATTAAAGGAATTGAGGAGTTGGAGCAGCTAGATCCTAGAATGCATTGGTTATTGTATACACAACTGAGGTAAAGATTTAAGATGGATAGCAAAATAGAGGAATTTGAAGAAGAGCCAAATGAATTAGATGAGACCCTGACTAAATCAGAAAAGAAAAGGACAAATAAACTGTATAAAATGTTGCTGGATAGAAAACAAGAAAGAGATTTAATTTCAGAAAACATGATTAAATGGGCAACGGGTATAGGGAAAACAATTGATTTGGAAACCTGGGAATATGCAAGAAGGAAAACTGAGAAATTTACTAAGGGCCTCAGCAGACGGCTTAAAAAGCCGTCCTCGGCGCAAGGAAGGGGAGGGGCAGCCGCACGCTCGGCGCCCCTTCCTCCTCCCAAGGTCGTCCTCGGAGCCGCCGGCCCTCTGCACGGCTGGCGCTCCGAAGACAACCTCCCGCCTCAGCGTCCGGACACGCTGCGGCGGAAGGGTCGCTGAAAGTGCGGCACAAGCTTTTGCGGCGCATTTTCGGTGACGTTTCTTGGGGCGCCGATGGTGCACCACGGGATCGAGGCATGAGGATGCCTCGGTCCTGCGGCGCACCTTCCCAGGGCGGCCCACGGCCTCCTGTCTGCTGAGGCCCTAAATCACAAAACTTAAAAGAGAACTATTGAAATATGGAACAAAGATGGTATCTAACTCCAGCAAAGATTGCAAAAATTTACAATGCAAATTCAAATGTTTGTTCAAAATGTAAACAAAATGTTGGATCTTGGCTTCATATTTGGTGGAGATGCTCTAAGATGAAAATTTACTGGAAGAAAATTCATGAAACAATTCAAGATGTTCTTAAAGTTAAGTATGAATTGAAACCGGAAATATATCTATTAAATATGTTAAATCAGACAGACCCGAGGTTACAGAGAAAATATTGGAGAATTCTTTTATATATGGTCTCAGCTGCAAGACTGTTAATAGCACAGAAGTGGAAAAAACAAGAGTTACCAACGATGATTGTTATTGAAGCTGACTGAAATGAAAGAAATGGATAGACTAACGGCCCTGTTGAACCAGGTTGATCTAGAAAAGGTAGATAAAGAATGGTCTCCTGTGGAAGAATATAGTAAGTAAAGATGGTCAAAGTAGAGCAAGTAAACCAATGGAATGCTAAAAAATCTTATTGTGGTGGGATAAGATGATTAAAAGATGTATGGAAATATATATGGAAATATATATGGAAATTATAAGATAGGAATAATGAGTTGGTGAAAGAGAGCTGAGGTTTAATAATGATGATAGAAAAGAAATTTACTAAAGGCACAGAGCTCTTTACAAGTTTCAGTCTGAGAACCTTATTTATCATATATCTCTTTAAGCCTTGGGGGCTATGCAGACGGGCAGGAAAAGGTGACCTGAAGTTGCCTTTTTCCCAAACTGCAGCAACCGCATCACCTGCCCTGAGGATGCCCTAAGTGGGGGTGGAGCAACCACAATGGGGGCCAGTTAATGCAGCTTTTCCAAGGCTGCAGTGAAGCCTCATCACCCGCACTGCTGGCCCTGAGGTTTCCCTAAATGAGAATGGAGTAACTGCACAGACCGGCAGCGGCGGCTTTAATTTTTTTGTGGCACATGCACATGTGTGCAGGCACAACACGGCCCCCTTAACAGCGATGTTGGCATTGCTAAGGATCTGCGCACTGTGCAAAGTAGAGAAATCATGGATGCCACAGCAACTGAGTGGTCCGCACTGGTAGTCAGCCTGCAATGCATGGCCACAGGAGCCTCCGCCATGGTTCCTGCAGCAGCTGCATTCATGTAAGACTGCAGTGATGACTTGGAGGATCCAGAAGTGAGACCTGGTAGAGCAGGTGCCACAAGACTCATCGCACGGTGTACTGCCACCACCGCTGTTCTGATGTCACCCGAGAGAGCCCCACGCCACTGGTGGATGTTCCCCAGAAGCACCGACTGGTGGCATGGGTTCGTCACATACATCTGATCTGATAAGCAATGGAGGATGTTCTTCCGAAAGCCCTGTGCCCTCTTCCACAAGATAGTAGAAATACTGCATCCGCAAATGGAGCGGGCAGACACCATGATGAGGAAGGCCATCCCAGTAGAGAAGAGGGTTGCCATGGCCATCTGGGTCTTCACCCACAGAGCCAGCTACAAGCAGGCATCAGAGCAGTTTGGGGTTGGCCTTACCACTGTGGGGGGAGGGTTGGTGGAGTTTGCCCTCACCATGGAGAACCTGCTGCTGTCACAGACAGTGTACCTGGGGGACACCGATCAGGTAAGGACAGTCACACACACCTGTCCCTTTCCCCTCCTGCACAGAATGTGTCATGACCTGGCATACAGTGTGGCTGTCACTGTACAGATTTGACTGCTAGGGCTGTTGAACCTGCACAGGGATGCCTAATATGTCATGACCTGACATACAGTGTGGCTCCTACTGTATAGATTCAGCTGCTAGGGCCATTGAACCTGCATAGGTACACGAAAAACATCATCAGATGGCAAATGCCATGACTTTTTATCATTTACCCTCCACTTCTCCCCCTTCCTGTCACCCACAGATCATGCAAGGATTCACTGACCTCGGCTTCCCCCAAGTAGTGAGTGCCATAGACGGGTGCCACTGTCTGATCGTACCACCCTTGGGGAGGAGGAATGAGTTTGTCAACTGAAAGGACAGCTACTCTGTTGTCCTCCATGGAACATCGGATCATTGAGGACAGTTTGTTAATTTGGAATTGGGCTGGTCCTCATGATGCGAGGATGGCAAGGAATTCCATCATCTTTCAGGCCATGGAGGCTGGCATCTACATGCCAGGGAACCCCACCATCACCCTGAGGGGCCAGCAGATCGGTCCCCTCCTGCTCACTGACAGCCCCTACCCTATTCGAAAGTGGATCATGAAGCCCTACCAGGGCACCACCAATGCCAGACAGAAAGGATTCAACAAGAAGCTGAATCGCTCCAGGAACTTGGTAGAAAGGCCCTTCGGGCGGCTGAAGGCTCGATGGAGCTGCCTCACCAGCCCACTCCTTGTGACAGAGGAGAATGTCGTCCCCATCATTGCCTCATGTGTCATCATCCATAACATCTGTGAGACCAAGGGAAGGGTCCTGGATGAGGGAGGGTGCTACAGGCGCCGCTTTGTGCTGCCCACCCTGGGGGCACCCATGAAGGACAATGAGCTTGTGAAGCAGAGAGAAGGGGAGGCTGTGAGGGAGGCCCTGGCAGAGTTCTTTGAGACCAGGAGGATCTGAAGTATCCCCTGTCCTCCATCTGTGATCCTTGGACACTACTGTAGTATGCCATGATAATAAGCACCTCAATAAACATCTCCTATTATCCACACACTCTCTGTGTATGGCTAGCATTGATGTAGGGCAGTACTGTAGTATGCCATGATAATATGCACCTCAATAAACATCTCCTATTATCCACACTCTGGGTATGGCTGGCATTCATGCTCTTATGCACTTATCCTTGACCATGAGCCTAGGGAGTCACACACAGACACACAGAAAAACACATACAAAAGGCCATGGAGGGGTCACTTGGTGCCAGATTTCCTGGCAATAGAAAGATACAGTGCAAAAAACACCAACTGAAATCCCTGACAATGTATCAGAATTCCCAACAGTCAGCTTTCCTAATGACCCATTTGATTGTAAATGCTCTGGGGCCCCGCTATGGTATTCAGAATCTGGGCCAGCAGACCGGTCTGCACTTCTAGGGAGTCAGTGACACACCGGTACTCATGGGCGATGCTTTCCTGATGCTGGAGGCATTTCTGCTGAAACTCCCTCCATTCCTCTGCCTCACTCTGCCTCAGCTGATAGGAACGTTCAGCGAACCATTTGTCCTGTTCTAGGGCTTTGTCCATTTGTTCTGTGCTGTGTTCCATGAACTGATGCTTGGCACTCGTACTTGCTATGGCTGCTGAGCGACGGGCCCTCTTCCCTCTGATCTCAGCCAGGTGGGCTGCCAGTGGCATTGCAGCTCTAGGATTAGCAGTTTCCTCCTCCTCTCTCCCTCTCGTCTTACTTCCCATTCTAGGGACATATATGGCAGAGGGCACAGTTTACACACAAAACATGTCCCCTAGAGATTGGGGGTGGAGGGGAGAGATACATGCCGGGGGGGGGTTGTGTAGACACACTGGATACATGCAGATGATGGTCATGTGAAGGACATGGTCAACAGGACACAGACACAAATGTTCCTCCAGACATCCCCCCCCTCCCCCAGTATGCTAGGGTACAAAAGTGGCATGCAGGGGGGTTCTGCAAACCTGCACACGTATGCAAAAAATCACAAAAGCCATACAAAGTGCTATGCTTTTTTTTTAAAGTGCAGGCGTACATGCAACAGAATGTATTTATTGTCATAACAGGGAATATCTTTACTGTGTGCAGCCTGGACCTGATTGATCAGCTGGGTGAATTGTCCAGGACCTACCCTCTCCTCACCCTCACTCTCATCATTGCTGACCACTGTACTGGTCCGTGGGACAGGTGAGCGGTCATAGTGGCTACTGATCCTGGAAGATAAAGTGCTCCACTCTGAAGTACAAGATGGTGGCCTGCTGGTGGAAGATGTAGAGGCATGGGACGGTGGTCTCATGTCGGAGATATCCATAGCCTCTGACTGCAGGATGTCTCATCTGAGTCAGGGTGTTCCTCCTGGTCATCTAAAAATGACAAGGGATGGGGTCACCTCTGCCCTCTGGCTACCCTAGTGCTGTCCCTGCACCCCTTCCCAAGGGCCCTGGCACATCTTACCTTGAGGGGGCAAAAGCTCTTGGGCGCATTCTGCCTCGGAGATGTCCTCCACAATTTCCGCTCTGGCTGGCTGGTAGACTGGGACCCTCACAACATCCCTGCTGGTGCATATTCTGCTGGGCTGTATGCTACCATCCCTGGTGAGGAAGGCATGGAGTTCCTAGTAGAAGGGCACAGAGGAGGGATCCTGTCCACTTTTGGCTTTGTGATCCCTAAACTTCTTTTAATCGGACCTGAGGTTTTTGGTCTTTTGACGACACTCTTCCCAAGTGCATTGGTGGCCCTTAGCCCTCATGCTTTCTGCCAACTCCTTAAATGTATCGGTATTAAAAAATGAATTTCTCAATTTCTCCAGAATGTGTGGCTGTGACAACGCAGCTATCAGGTCAGCGGTCTCCGCATGGGACCACGATGTCCCTCTCCCTCTTTATGGCTCGCCACTTGTCGATGGCTGTGCTATTCTGCCCACTGTACCAGACGAGCACTGAAGGTGCACAGCTATGGAGGTCCACAGCTACAAAGCCTAATTAAGAAGCTTGAAATTATTATTTAGAGGGGTATTTTTAGCTTTTGTTTGGAAATTTCCTCCATTTTTAAAGGTCCTACATTTTGTGGTGCCTTGTCCTCCTTTGCCCCACCCTAGGACTCTGAACTCTGAAAAGTGCACACACACACTCACACACACTTATTTGCTCTCTTTTTAAAACCAAACTAAACCCCACCTACATGTTTTTGTCTCTTGGTCTAAATTAAAAAATACAGTGGGGTGGTGGTAAGGGGTCATTTTTCCCTCTTTTTTCAGTGAAACCACAACAGACTCCGCTCCCAGGATGGTGCAAACAGAGCTATCACGCACATATTTATTGTGTTGTATTTATACCCTGCTTGTCAGAAACTTTGGGGGGATGCAGACGAGGGCGTCCAAGACGCCCTGGTCCGCAGCGCCGCGGGGCCAAGGCAGCCTCACCGCGGCGCCTCCCCGGCGAATCTAAAAGGAGCGCCAAATTGGCGCTCCTTTTAGATTTCAGAGAAAGTGCGCCCCAAAAGCGGCGGGCGCACTTTCTCTGACTCAAACGCCGCGGCGCGTGTGGTCGCCGCGGCGTGAGGTCAACCCGGAAGCGCCGTCCGTCCGGATGGTCGGCGCTTCCAGGGGCGACCTCAGGAAGAGGAAGGGGCGCCGCTCGTGCGGCTGCCCCTCCTCTTCCTGGCCTCGGAGAAGGCTCTATTAGCCGTCTGCCGAGGCCCAAAAAGGCTCTCAGAGGGCTTATGACCAGTGAGATTCACAGGGAGTGTTAATTAAAAAATGAAAAATAAAGCCACCACAGCAATCACTCACAGCGTGGGGGGGGATGGCAGATTTACCAAAAAAAGGGGGGACAGGATGTGTTACACCCCTCTAACAACCTTCTGCCATTTGTTCCTCCCCTCCAGTGTGATGTGAATCAGATCCAAACATCATTCACACTTGTTGGACATGCTTGCAAAGCAAATCTTTCCAAAAGAACCACCAAAAGACCCGTCTTTGAAAAGAGCACTTTTTTTACATTTGCCTCACTTCACCGCAACTGAGACCGAATGCAGTCAGGTCTGAAACCGCTTCCCGTGTGAATGAGGCACATATAAACCGATCAGAAAATCAGTTTAAATCATAGTGGGAATAAGCCCCTAGTCTGCAAGTCATTGACTGGTATTTTGCAGCACTTTTCCAGGACACTATTGTAATGGACAAAACAGGAATGGAGACCCTCGGAATATCCAGGAAAGTAGAGTTTATTCTTACGTCAGCGGACTCTCAGACAGGTTAGCCCTGTGATTTGAGAGTCCCTCTTTCAGCTAATCAACATCCTTATATACCATTTTACACAGCTAGTTTATAATTACATTGACATATGCATAGTTCAACATTTTCATTGGTTACAAAATTGGTGGAGTCTCCTTCTTTGGAGGACTTTAAACAGAGGCTGGATGGCCATCTGTCGGGGATGCTTTGATTTTGAGTTCCTGCATGGCAGGGGGTTGGACTGGATGGCCCTTGTGGTCTCTTCCAACTCTATAATTCTATGAAAATACTGATTACATATTAAGCTTCAACAGCCATGTGTGAATGATTTTAGCATTACTCATTGACACCTGAACTCACTAGTTGGGTCCTATCTTCTTAATTTTTCTTATTTTACTCCCAGCCTGTACCATCAATCTTATCTCTTTGGCTCTGAAACAGTCTGCCTGTCTTCAGGGTCAAAAAGACAATATTCCTTGCTATCTTTTCCAGTGAAGCCAAACTAGAAGCCTTTTACAATTGCTTTGCAAATGAACAGTTTTAAACATAGAATCCATCCCCGCATTAGCCATGAGCTTTGTAGTTTCTTTAACATTATTTCATCCCGTATACTGTGTAAATGCAATAATAATATAGCACAAATACAGCACTGGTCCCATGGGGCAGGGGAAATGCCAGTCTGACACATCAGACTGCTAGCCAATATTGAGCCTCGGCTGCAGATGCTTCTCCTTGTCTTCCTTTTTCTTCTTTCCAGGATTTGTATATCAGTTTTTGATTTTAAAAGTATCAAAGCAACTTACAGTGGTACTAAGCTGAGGTGGGCAATGCTGATCCTCCTATATCCTCTGTTATCACATTTTCCCAACTGCTTTTAAAATATATCCGTTTCTTCCTTCCGTCCTGCCACATTTCCCCTTTGCCCTCAGCTTCCTATAGTTGCTGCAAACTCTCAGTTGACTCAGTGGAGGAAGAAGAGAGGAGGAAGAGGAGGAGGAGTATTTCCCACACCAATTAAATGAAATCATACCCCCGGTATATCTAAGCTGCGAGCTGCCTTGGTAGTTTTAAAATTCCCTTCCTAGTAGCTCCAGGTGAAAGCAAACTGCTGCAACCTCTCCTAGGATGTTATCACACGTGGGCCACAAACCGACAATAAAGTGGAAATGAGACATCCTGAAAATAAACCAAAAATAAACCTTGATTCCGCAAATGGCTTTCACACGTAATTACCTTAATTCCGAAATTACAGTAAACTCATGCTAACACCGCATTTAATGTTCACACACAAGTGAGAAAAGCCCGTAAATGTACTAGAAATGATCTTCTAGCACATGCGCAGATATAGCTATGCTCGCCGCGGCTGTCACTTTCCGCGGCTGTCACTCGCCGCGGCTGTCACCCCTTCCCCAGGTCATCCTTGGAGCAGCCGGCCCTCCGCATGGCCGGTGCTCCGAGGAGGACCTCCCGCCGCAGCGTTCGCACACGCTGCGGCGGAAGAGTCGCCGAAGGTGCGCCGCAGCCTTTTGCGGCACACCTTCGGCGACTTGTGAAAGGAGCGCCAATTTAGCGCTCTTTTCAGGGGCGGCGAAGCCGCGCCGCGGGGCCGAGGTGTGGGGATACCTCGGCCCCACAGCACAGCTTCCCCGGGCGGCCTATGGCCGCCCATCCTTCAAGTCACCGAAGGTGCACTGCAAAAGGCTGTGGCGCACCTTCGCCGACTCTTCCGCCGCAGTGCATGCAAATGCTGCAGCGGGAGGTCCTCCTTGGAGCGCCGGCCATGCGGAGGGCTGGCTGCTCCGAGGATGACCTGGGGAAGGGGTTGGGGTGCCGATCATGTGGCTGCCCCTCCCCTTCCCTGCCCCCAAGACGGCTCAATTAGCCGTCAGCTGAGGGGGAAAGAGACGCTGCCTCGAGGACCCCGCGGAACCATGGGAAAATGCGGGGAAATGCTTCCAAATGCGCATTTGCTTTTCACATTACGGCAAATGCGAAATTACCTTAATTTTTCATTTGCATTTCCTCAAAACAACCGAATTTCAAAAGATCTCAGTTAACACCAGTTTCTGTCCACTTTCTGTCCAGTTTCTGTGCGACGTCGTGTGAAAACGCGAGGCACAAATCCAGTTTCTGTTTGGGATTTGTGTGGATTAACCAGCAGATTTGACCCCGTGTGATAACGTCCCTAGCTTGTGTGTGTTTCCTTATTAAAAACTTTTGCTATCTCAACTGCACTCTCATGCTGCTTGGCCACATGGGACCTGATTTTAATCTGTGAAATGTTGGAAGGTATGCCCTCACCTGATTGGCTACACTGGCTGGGGCTGCTGGGAGTTGCAATCCATCAAATTTTAGAAGGGTACACTTTACCCATCCTGCTGAAAACCTACTTCCAGTGTCTTCTATTACCAGTGATTGAAACAATACTTTTTAGCACTACAGTGACTAGAAAACCTCATCCAGCCACTATAGTCCAAAAAAATAATCTTTGCAGAGGTCCAGTCCAAAAGGTTATGTTTCCAGGTTCTGTCCCAAAAAATCCATTTTCTCCTTTCCTTTCCTTTTTCTTTTTTTCTTTTTCTTTTTAAAGGCCTCTGTAGCATTTAGAAAAGCAGAATACAGACTTGCCTTATGTATGTTTTGAGACAGATAGGTGCTTGCAATAGGACTTGGAAAGCACTGTGGAACTATTTGGCTTTCCTTCCTTAGCAAATGTGCAGAAAGTGGGGGGGAAAGATTGAAGTGGCTAAGAGGGTTGCAAATATAGGACAAGTTCTATCTAGACAACCTGTAAAGTTCTGTGAATCAGGCAGGGCAGTTGTATATTGGAGGCCTCATACTTTTTGGGTTTGTTGGCTTGAAAACAGAGTTTGACTATAGGGGCATTGGTAAGGGCATCTTCTTTTCATCTGTGTCACTCGGCATTACCAAGTGAAAAACAGGACAGGGCTCCTTTACTTTTTAATAGCTGTGTAGAAGAAGGAATTTCATCAAGTGTTGCTTATCACAGGAGCACTGCTCTGCTTTTCACCTGATGTCCCTATGTAGGAAGAGTTATTTGTTAACCTAGAATGCTTCTCTTGGCACATGCAGAGTAATTAGTTATTGTTCTCATTCCAAACCCCCAGTAGTTGCCATTAAATATTTAAAAGTATTTCTTAAAAAAATCAATATTTTAAAAGTAACTGTTTGTTTCTTCTAAAATAATTAAACTACCAAAATATTTACTGGGGGAGGGGGAGATCCAATTTCTATAACCCCTGGCACATCGTACCAAAGAAACTCTCCCCCTGTCCACTTCATTGCCTCAAGATACAAAACACAACTGAAGGCACAGTGTGAGCCAGTGCTTGAACTATATGATACTTCTCCACCACCATTTAGCAACCTCTTTATATTTATTTTACTTGTACACCAGCCAGTTATCTTATAATACAGAGCAGGATATAAATATTATAATAGAATGAAAGAAAGAGAAAGAGAGAGAGAGAGAAGCAGGTTACACCACTGTAAGTATAAGAGTGACTAGTTACACCACAAAAAAGGGATCTTCTCTCTTATTAGTTACAGTTGTAATGTAACATAGTAATTATATCTTAGTTATTAGGGAAATTAAAATTAATTACATTGAGCCCTTGCTATTTTCTGCAGTTTTGTCCCAGGACTCTCTGTAGATACCAAAATCTGAGGATGCTCAAGTCCCCTTAAATATAGTGGCATAGTAAATGATGTCCCTTACATAAAACGGCAAAATCAAGGTTTGCTTGTTGGAATTTATATGATGTTGTCCACCTTATTATGATCCTATCACATGGTTTTCTTGGAAAATTTGTTCAGAGGAGGTTTTTCTTAAATATTTTTAAAAATATTTTTTGAATATTTTCAAGCCATGGATGCTTGAATCCATGGATAAAGAATCCGTGACTATAGAGGGATGACCGTACAAGTAAATCATTATTTCTCTTTCTCTCTCTCTCTCTCTTTCTCTCTGGCTTTTCTTCGCAAATGAAAATTCAGGAAGGACTCATCCCACGCTTTCTGCAAGCGCGCTGATGACTAAAATGGCCAATCCGAGATAAACAAGTCCAGTTGCAGAAAGCACAGCAGAAAGTCTCCTTGGGTGATGTGATTGTTATTTGTTTTAAGGTCAAATCCAGATGAAAATGTATTTACTTTTTCAGCTGCTTCTTGTGACCTTCCTTCCACAACAACTAAAATGTGGTGGAGATGATTTTTCTCTCTCTCTGTTCGTGCAAAGCTGAGACTTTCCTCAAGACAGAAGGAGCAGGATGTCTGTACAAGAAGAAAGGCAGAAAGTTTGGAGTTTTTTTTAAAAAGTACACAGAACAGTCAAGCTTGAAATAGGATGACCAGTCTTTTTAAATAGCTGTGTACAACCAGAATGGGTAAAAGGCAAACCGTGTCTGCTGGTGGATAGCCTAGTGTTTGCTTGGACCCTTGCAAAGAATGCTAGGACAAGTGGGAGCTTGGCCTCATTCAGGAGAGCACATCATGTGCAAAGTGAAGAGTCAGGGTCATTTAACACTGAGTAGATGTGCCAACCAGCCCTGCCATTAGGCAAAGTGAGGCAGTTTCAAGGTTGCCTGGGTGAAATCTGGAGAGGGGCCCCACTGGTCACTTCTTTCCACATTGAAAAGGAGTCATTGTTGAGCACCCTTTGGGTTCAGCCAGTCAACCAATTACAAATCCATGTAACAGTTACTTTGTCTAGCCCACATTTTACCAGCTTGTTGAAAGAATGTCATGGGGAACCTTGTCAAAGGCCTTACTGAAATCAAGATATACTATTTCCACAGCATTCCCTTCATCTACTAAGCTGGTAATTTTATCAACAAAACAAAAAAAAAAGAGAGAGAGAGATCAGATTTTGTCTGGCATGACTTGTTTCTCTGAAACCCATGTTGACTTTTTGTGATTATGGAATTACCTTCCAAATGTTCACAGACACTCTGCTTATCTGCTCCAGAATCTTTCCCGGTATTGATGTCAGACTAACTGGAGGATAATTGTTGGGATCCTCTTTTTTTCCCTTTTTGAAGATGGGGACAACGTTTGCCCTCCTCCAATCTGCTGGGACTTCTCCTGTTCTCCAGGAGTTCTCAAAGATTATTGCCAATGGTTCCAATATTACATTTGCCAGTTCTTTTAGTACCCTTGGATGTAATTCGTCTGGTCCTGGAGACTTATATTCATTTAGATTAACCAAATATTTCTGTACTATCTCTTTACTTATTCTGTGCTGAAATTCTCCTATTCTGTCCTCTGCTCCATTATCCTCAGGTTGAGCACCCTTTGCCTTTTCTGAGAAGACTGAAGCAAAGAAGGTGTTGAGTAATTCTGCCTTTTCTCTGTCCCCTGTTAACTTTTTTGCCATCTTCTCCACACAGTGGACCTACCATTTCCTTCTTCTTCCTTTTGCTGCGGACATACTCCCAAAAGCCCTTTTTATTGTTCTTAACCTCTCTAGCAAGCCTGAGTTCATTCTGCACTTTAGCTTTTCTGACTTTACCCCTACACGTGCTAGCTATTTGTTTGAATTCCTCTCTGGTGTTGTCCCCATTTTTCCATTTCTTATACATGTTCCATTTAAAACTTAGTTCAGTTGAAAGTTCCTTGTCATCCATCCTGGTTTCTTGAGACACCTCCCATTTTTCTTCCTCATTGGAACTGTTTGAAACTGTGCCTTCAGTATCTCCCTTTTGAGAAACTCTCATCCATCTCAAACTTCCTTCTCCCTGACCATGGGATCATCCCTAGTATTTCTCTAAGTTTACTAAAATCAGCTTTCCTAAAGTCTAGAATGTGTGTCTGACTATGGGCATTATCACACGTGGGCCAGAAAGTGAAAATAAAATGGAAGTGAGGCATTCCGAAAATAAACGGGAAATAAACCTTAATTCTGCAAACGTCATTACCTTAATTGCGAATTTACAGTAATCGCATTAAATGTCCACACACAAGCGAAAAAAGCCTGTAAATGTACTAGAAATGAACCTCTTGCACATGCGCAGATAGAGGAATGCTCGCTGGAACCATGGCAACAGCAGGGAAATGCTCCCAAATGCGCATTTGGTTATCACATTACGGCAAATTCGAAATTACCTTAATTGCGCATTTGCATTTCCTCCAAAGAACCGAATTACAAAAGATCTCGGATAATACCAGTTTCTATCCACTTTCTGTCCAGTTTCTGTGCGACGTCGTGTGAAAACACGGGGCACTAATCCAGTTTCGGTCTGGATTTTGTTTGGATTAACCAGCAGATTTGCCCCTGTGTGATAACGTCCCATGCCTGGATTCTCCTTTCCACTATATAATAAACTCCAGGAGAACATGATCACTCCCACTTAAAGATCCAACCACTTGCACCCCATTAACTAGGTCTTCCCTGTTAGTTAGGATGAGATCCAAAATAGCTGACTCCCTTGTTGCCTCTTCCACCTTTTGGACAATGAAATTGTCTTTAAGGCAAGTGAGAAATTTGCTAGACCTTGAGGATTTTACTGAGTTTGAATTCCAGCAAATATCAGGATAGTTGAAGTCACCCATCACTACTATATTTCTCCTTTCTGAGTGTGTGGTCATCTGTTCTAGAAAGGCATCATCTAATTCCTCTGCCTAAGGCGGAGGTCTGTAGTAACATCCCTGTTGTTTCCCTCCCCTTTAATTTTTATCCAGATGCTCTCCACCTGGTTTCCAGGATTGATGTCCTGGATTTCTTCACTGGTGTAAACATTGCTGACATATAATGCTATTCCTCCTCCTTGGAATGTAGAAATACCCCTGTATTTCTACATTCCAATCATGAGAGTCATCCCACCAGGTTTCAGTGATGCCTATTATATCATATTTGTTTTGTTGTGCTAGGAGTTCAAGTTCATCTTGCTTATTTTCCATGCTCTGTGCATTAGTTTAGAGACATCTAAGACCATATGTCCCCTTTACTTGCTGCCTGTGCACGTTTTTCCCCCTCCCACTGTTGGGTCCTTGCACTGTTTGCCTTGTTCTCTCTATGACAGTTTGACTATTTTTTCCACTGTCTACCTTCCCCACATAACTCAGGGCTTCAACAGAATCATCAGCATTGCCAACCAAGGAACCCTCCAAGGCTTTCTGGAGTCCAATTGGCTCCATTAGCCTCTCAGGGCAGACCATTCTAATAGGTCCTCCACTTCCGGTGGGGTGGACTGTGGCTCTTAGTCCAACCTTGACCAAGAAATGATTCGTCCATGACAGTACAGTGGTATTTATTACCTCCGCCCATGGATATGCCTGTTCCGTACTAAAGACCGCATTGAAGGTATGACCTGCAGAATGCGTTGGCCCGGAAACCAATTGGGATAGGCTCATGTCTGTCATGGAATCCATGAACTGCCTAGCTGCACCTGTTAAACTGGACTCGAGAGGGATGTTGAAGTCTGGGTGACTCCAACAGCAGTTCTGAAACCAGCTGTGTCAGCTCGGAGAGGGAGTCTGTTAAGCAACAGGGTGGATGGTATACCAACAGAATCCCTTTACTATCCTTAGTTTTCAGGCTCAGGTACATACACTCAAAGTGGTCAAGGTGAGGTTATCTCTATGAACCAGAGCCACTCCACCCACCCCCTGCCCGCTTTCCCTTACCAGCTCATAAATAGAATACCCGGCTGGGAGAGCTTGATTACAAGTGATGACACTATTTTCCCCCAGCCTGGTTTCTGTAAAACAGGCCAGATCGGCTTTTTCATCCACAAGAAGGTCATGGATGATATGAGTTTTATTTTTTACCGACCTGGCATTACAGAGGAGCAAGGTAAGGTTCTGTGGCGAGGTTGGTAAGCTCCCCAACTTACTTTGGGTAACAGAGTGAACTGAAGGCGGGATCACTTTCAGACATCGAACCCGCCTTCTTTTGTAACAAGATTCCACACTATTATTGCCATATCTTCCTCTGCCCTGCACAACCTCAATTGCCACCCCCAGTGTTTCCTCTATCGGTTCTCTCCTGTTACCCTCCATTTGAATGGTTGTTTTATCAGTCCCAGAGTGTGCAGGCAGATCATCCTAAAAGGACGATAATGTTTCTGGGTGGGCCCTGAAACCTCCACCCGGGTCTCTTCCTGGCCCTGCTGCTGCTGGAGATGGTGGGAAAGGTGGGATTATGAGGCCTCCACCTGATCAGGAACTGGCCCCACTGCTGCTGCGCTGGTGCTGGAGATGATGGAAAAGGGTTGGGCTGGCTGGTAGGTGTTCCTTGGGTGGGGGTGGTGGACTGACTTTTAAGGCCAGCCACTCCTGGCCACGCCCCAACTGCCTGCTCAATTGTCCCAACTGCCTTTTACCCCAATGTAATGGGGGAAGGGAGGCTTCTGCAGAATCCTCTGGTGTCCTCCGGCTGGCTGGCTGGTAGGTATTCCTTGGGTGGGGGTGATGGAGTGACTTCATACTGCTGATTCATGTTCAACTTGTGGTCTACTAGGACTCCTAGATGCCTTTCACATGTAGTATTGTTAAGCCAAGTGTCCCCCATCCTATAGCTATGCATTTCATTTTTTCTGCCTAAGTGCAGTACCTTACATTTTTCCCTGTTGAAATTCATTTTGTTAGTTTTGTCCCAGCTTTCTAATCTATTCAGGTCACTTTGAATTTTGATCCTCTCCTATGGGGTATTAGCTACTCCTCCTAACTTGGTGTCATCTGCAAATATGATAAGCATGCCCTCCATTCTTTTATCCAAGTAATTGCTAAAGATGTTGAATAGCACTGGGCCCAGGTCAGAACCCTGGGGCACCCCACTAGTCACTTTTCTCCAGGATGAAGAGGACCCATTGCTGAGCACCTTTTGAGTTCATCTGGTTAACCAATTACTAATCCATCTAACAGTAGCATTGGAGATTATCGCAGCGCTAATTAAATCTTCTTACTTGAGCCAGCTTAAAATTTAAAACAGGTGGCATCCTGATCTTATCACAAGGATTTAGCCGCTGAAATTGCTGCCTGGGTCCAGCCTGGGCCCAGCCCCACTCCCAGGGCTGCTCCAGCAGCCATTTCCTTAAGCCAGAAAACTCCCAGCTTTGAAAAAAGCTGCACTAAGTGGCCCTTGGAGTGGGGCTGGACCTGGGCTGGACCTGGGAGGTGATTTCAGCAGCAAAATCCTGGTGATAAAATCAGGATGTCACCCATTTTAAATTTTAAAAATCTTCCTCTTCCTCTTTAAATTCCTTTTTCATCCCTGCCTTATTGATTACTTTGTTATCGTCTTCAGCACTCATTGTCTATGATAGCCCAGACAAAGTTTAGTGGAAGGAATGGGTGCCAGAGAGCTCTACAATCAATGCTCCATCTGCGCACCACTGCTGATATTGGGGGTGAAAGATAGCTTTTTTTTTTTTACATTTATTTAATTTAATAAGCATACTTCAAAACAAACAAACAAACGAGCACACATAACTAACAGGACAAACATAACATGAACAAATACAGTACATAATAATACATAATACATAAACAGACAAAACAAAACTTGCGTTACTTCCTCTTGCTGATTTCCTTTTTTTTCTTCCTTTCTTGTCACAGTTTAATCTTGTACTATCAGATTTGAAACAAGTTATACTCATTTAACTCTGCTTCCCCTTTATCTCTTGTTTCTAAAATACCTTCAGATTACTACCAATTATAACTGATTATATCAACACTAATTATTTACCAATCACACATAGTCTTTGTGAGTACTCAACCTTCCATCTTTTTTATATACAAAATATCACTCCACCTTTTTTTCAGATAATCATATTCTTTCTTCCACACCTTTATTCTATCTTCTGTCTTTTCTTCTATTTCATAAGCTAACAGATCCATTTCCATTATATCCATAAGCTTTAATAACCATTCATCTATTTGAATTTCCTTATTAATTTTCCAGTATTTACCACAGCTTAGTCTAGCAGCCGTGATATGACTCTTCCATATTTCTTTTCTATCTTTCTTTTCTATCTTGTTGTCTAACATACACAATAACATCACTTCTGGCTTCCTATCTAATTCTATTTCTAATATTTCAGCAATATTCTTTTGAATAATTCTCCAAAATCTTTTAGCATATATGCATTCCCATCACAGATGAAAGTAAGTTCCCTTTATCTTCTCACATTTCAGCATTTATCTCTAGTATTGTACATCTTAGCTATTCTATCCAGGGATAAATGCCACCTATATATAATTTTATAGTAGTTTTCTCTGATATCTTGACAGTGAATATTTTAATCTAATTTTCCAGCATTTTTCCCATTGGATAAGTTCTAACTCATGAAATGTAGCTTTTAAGGGTCTTCAGCGCTCGCTGTGATACCCCTGGGCCACATCACTCAGCTGTTCTGCTGCTACTTACTCAGTGGAAGGAGGAATGGAGTTCAGCTTCTTGGTCTGTCTTCCTTAATTAATTAGCTGCCCATTGCTCTGGGGTGAGGGGGAGGGCTCAGTCATCTAATAATAAGCTCAAAAGACTCATACATAGATATTAAACTCAGGCTTCTTCAAAGACCATGCTCCATGCTCCATTCAGGTGTAAACAAATCCTCCTCCAAAAGGATTAGACCCAATTGCTTGTATCCCTTTCTGGTAAATAGCATCAGACCAAAGTTGAAATGTTCTAACGATAAACAAGAGAATAATTTTCTTACCTTTCAGGTCAGAATAAAATATGTATTGACTTGAATAAAATTCAGTTCAAACAATTAAATCCACAAATCTCATTCAGCTATTCCATTTAGCACTTGAACAGCTGACACTTTCATTAATAGTACTTGAAACTATTTAGAATTTCCTGAATGAAAACAAATCCAACACGGGAAAGGGAAAAATAAAGGGAGGATCAAACATTGTCTGTATTACTCTGCAGAAGTCCAAGGTCAATATATTCAAGGCTTTTCTAAAAATAAAATTGGTAAAAATAGGAGTAAAAACAGTTCTTATCTTTTAGCAGTGGTAAAGATAATATCAGCAGTACTAAATGTTTTAACACCAAAAGGCCAAAAGTACTGCAGAGCTTAGTGAAAAGCTGTCTATCTGCTAGTCGCCATCTTGCCTCCCACCTAATACTTGGTATACTTACTTTAGCAATATTTTTGAAAGTGATGTGGATAACAGTTTTAATGGATCAAGCAATAATAAACAGGCTTTGCTAATGGCATTACCAAAATGCCCCCCAGTATCAATACCAGAAGTGAGCAAACTCATATGTGCTCTAGCAACAGACAAACCTCCTGGTGTGGATATGATTCCATCAGGGGTCTACAAGAACAATTCTGAATGGTGGGCCCCACTGCCAGGAAAATTATTTTCTTATATATAGTCTATAGGCATTTTCCCTGAGAGATGGAAGCAAAGCCAGTGATTATACCAAAATATGATCTAAATAATATCTCAACAGAATTTACTGACAACATAAGAAACAAATTAGCACTACTAAGCATAATAGACCGAGAACCAGAGAAACTGGTCTGAAGCCAGGGACATAATAAAAGAAGAATAAATAATAATTCAGTAAACAAAAAGGAAGAGAAAAAACAATGGATAACAGAAAAACACTATAAGCAATAAAGAAAAGAAGAAGAAAAAACCAAAAGGGAGATAGGAACAAATTAAGAATTATGAATAAAACAGTACAATGGCTTGTGTGGAAAGATAAAGAAAATTACTACAATGACCAATGCAGAGAAATAGAAGACAACAACAAAAAGGGAAGAACAAGAGATTCATTTCACAAGATCCAGGAAATCAAAGGAAAATTCAAACCAAGGACTGGGGCACTCTATGACAATAAAAATAACATAATTGAAGACCAGGAAGGAGTAAGAAGACGTTGGATGCAATACACAGAAGAATTATACAAAAAAAGATGACAAAATGAAGGAAACAAGGAATGAAGAGCCATATGAAGATGAACCCCAAATTCTAAAAAGCAAGGTGGAAACTACAATAAGAGAAATAGCGAAAAACAAATGACCAGAAACAGATAATATTCCAACTGAACTGCTGCAATCCACATTGACAAGAGTCAAATCTAGTGCTAACCAACATATGTCAACATATATGGAAAATGAAACGATGGCCAACAGATTGGAAGCAATCAATATACATCCCCACCCACAAAAAGGAAGACACAAGAGACTGCGGCAACTATAGACCCATAGCAATGATCTCCCACACAAGCAAAATCTTGCTCAAAATTCTGCAACATAGACTCAAACCATACATGGAGAAAGAAATCCCAGAGGTTCAAACAGGGTTCAGGAGAGGAAGAGTCACTAGGGACCACATTGCAAACATAAGATGGCTAATGGAGCGCACCATGGTATTCCGAAAGAAAATCAACATGCACTTTATAGAATATAGCAAAGCCTTTGACTACATAGATCATGAAAGGCTATGGAATGCTCTTAAAGACATGGGAATGTCAACATATGTGATAGTCCTGATGAGGAATCTGTACTCAGGATAAGAGGCTAGTGTCAGAAGAGAACATGGAGAAACAGAATGGTTCCCAATTGGCAAAGGGGTCAGACAAGGCTGCATCCTTTCACCCTATTTGTTCAACTTGTATTGAGAACATATTATAAGAAAAGCAGGCTTGGACACAGAAGAAGGAGAAGTGAAAATAGGAGGAAGGAATATCAACAATTTAAGATATGCAGATAGTACTAGGAGAAAACCTCACAGACCTGAAACACCTACTAAGGAAGATCAAAGAAGAAAATGCAATGGCAGATTTAATGTTGAACATAAAGAAACCAAAAATAATGACCACCTTCAAAATTTCAACCTAGACAATGAAGAAATAGAAATAGTAAAAGATTTCCCATACCTGGGATCAAACATTGATAGAAACGGGGACTGGAGTCAGGAAATCAGAATAAGGCTAAGAATGGGGAAGGTGGCTATGGAAGAACTAGAAAAGATCCTAAAATGCAAAGATATACAACTCAGCACAAAAGTAGAATCATACAAGCCATTGTATCCCCTATTACCATGTATGGATGTGAGAGCTGGACAGTTAAGAAAGATAGGAAGAAAATCAATGCATTTGAGATGTGGTGCTGGAGAAGAGTGCTGAGGATCCCATGGACAAACAAATGGGTCCTAGAACAGATCAAGCCAGAAACCTCCCTGGAGGCCAAGATTACCAAACTGAGGCTGTCATACTTTGGACACATCATGAGAAGGGAGGACTCATAGGAAAAGACAATAATGCTGGGAAAGGTGGAGGGAAGTAGGAAGAGAGAAAGGCCATATGCTAGAGCAGGGGTAGGCAACCTTTCCCCTTTAAGGGCCGAGGGACTTCAGCTCCCAGAAGCCTCAGCCATGTTGGCCAATAGTCCCATGTTGGCCAATAGCTCCTGGGATTCTGGGAGCTGAAGTCCCTCGGCCCTTAAAGG
Source organism: Phrynosoma blainvillii (assembly GCA_026167975.1). NCBI lineage: Eukaryota > Metazoa > Chordata > Lepidosauria > Squamata > Phrynosomatidae > Phrynosoma > Phrynosoma blainvillii. The sequence goes on along the minus strand of JANUYF010000007.1, from coordinate 15,127,359 downwards.
GGAAAGGTTGCCTACCCCTGTGCTAGAGGGATGGGCTCTATTAAGGAGGTCACATGTATTAAGAGGTTGCAGGAATTAAGCAGAGCAGGGTCTTGGAGATGTCTCATCCATAGGGTCACCATGAGTAGAGATCAACTCGAGGGCAGTTAACAACAACAGCACCCCCTCCTGTTTAATCCTTATTTTAATATTGTAACCAAGTTAAATTGTCTTGATCACTTCCCTCCCTCAATAGGAAATAATAAAACAGCAATCCTGATACCAGGCTGGTAATTCCAGCATTGAAAGTGTTTTAGGGGAAGTAGTTGCTCAAATGCAATATGGCATTGAAATCTAGGGGACAAATCACAGTAACTTGCATGACCTCGAGGACTGTCAGAGCATGATTTCAAGGTACATGTTGGCAATACCTCCCGGGACTCCAGCTGCATTCTTCAAGACAGAAACAGGTGTGGTATATGTAAAAGCTAGGGTTGAGATGAAAGCCCTTTGGTATTATAAGAGCAGGGGTAGGCAACCTTTCCCCTTTAAGGGCTGAGGGACTTCAGCTCCCAGAAGCCTCAGCCAATAGTCCCATGTTGGCCAATAGCTCCTGGGATTCTGGGAGCTGGAGTCCCATGGCCCTTAAAGGGGAAAGGTTGCCTACCCCTGCTCTTATAATACCAAAGGGCTTTCATCTCAACCCTAGCTTTTACATATACCACACCTGTTTCTGTCTTGAAGAATGCAGCTGGAGTCCCGGGAGGTATTGCCAACATGTACCTTGAAATCATGCTCTGACAGTCCTCGAGGTCCCCTGTATAAGAGGGTCAGAGGACCATCTCCCTACGCTTTGTTTAGGTAAACAATGGAAGAAAGGTGTCTGGGCTAAGCTAGTTCAAAATTATTAACCTCTAAAACCCTTTCAACATATTTTTATCTTTCCCAGAGTTAAAAACAAGCTGGGGGACTGGATTTATAAGTTGGATAATGACCATGATTTAGTTGACAAGGTTGTCAAGTCATGTCCGACTGTAGGGGACGGTGCTCATCTCCGTTACTAAGTCAAAGAGCCAGTGTTGTAAGAGACTATTCTGTAATCATGTGGCCAGCATGATTACACAGAATGCTGTTTACCTTCCCACAGAAGTGGTACCTATTTATCTACTTGCATCTGCATGCTTTCGAACTGCTAGGTTGGCAGAAGCTGGAACTAATGTTGGGAGTTTACCCCATCATCTGGCACCTGGGCCTTGAACTGCTGGCCTGCCAATCTTAACCACTTGAGCCACCGCATCCCGGTAGTTACCTGAATGATATTGCTATTGTGCAGGAGATTCACTAATCTGATTTTTTATATGGATGTACATGTGTGTAGGTTTTCTTGTACTGTATTTTACTGGTGAGGTTTTTTGGTGGGTTGTTTTTTTGGGGGTGGGGGTGGATTTGTAATGGATTTTAGTCAAATATAATAAACAACTAACTGACTACTTGGATTTCTAATCACTGAACCAATGTGCTAGTAGTTGTCACCTAGACACATATCTTCAGATATGGGGGCAATATGAATTTATTATTTTTCTTCCCAAACCCAACTTTATTACAAAAGAAAATTGTGAAAATCCATTTCAGGTACGTCCCTTCACTATAACATCCATGGCTGCATGCTGTAGAATCCTGGGTCTGTAGTTTAGTAAGGAATTGATAATTCTAAATATCAGACCCTAAACTGCAAAATCGAGAATTCCATAAGAGGTTGCATGGCAGTTAGTGGAATCATAGAACTATAACTATAGTATGAAAGGGCCTTGGTATTATGCTGATTCAAAAGCCAACTGGCCTTGGTTTCTTCTACTGCAGTGGTATATGAGTATACTCAGCCAATCCACATATAAGTTGTTAATCTTTTGTAGGGCACATTAGAAAGAAATAATAGAAAGGGTACAGAGGCTTGTATATGCCAACATTTTGCATTATGAACCTTTTGTAGTATTTTAATTCAGTACATTAATCTGTTGTTAGAATCCACATTCCTTCTGTGAAAAGCCGCAGTTTAACCTCAACTAGATGGATTAAAAAAAACAAAAACAACAACCTTGCATTTAATGACCCACTGGGATATTTTATAACCCCTTAGGAATTCCAATATATTTCAGGGGATATATTTCCAATATATTTTATGAGTCTAAAATGAGAAATATGCCATAGTATCCAAACACAGAGATCCAGAAAATACACTATCTCTGGTATTTCCACTAGCAGAATATGGCAGAGCTGTGGTGAGGGGTGAGTTGATGATTATTATCTAAATTAGGGTCCTGTCTGCACTGGCCAGGCTACTACAGGGGCAGATCAGAGTATTCTGGTCCCAGAGCTGCTAACATTCCTCATTACAAGAGACCATCTGTTCCAATACCAAGCAACTGTTTGCATGTGCATCTTGGTGCATCCACCATCATTGAAGGCAGCTTTGCTTTGAGGGCTAGGAATGGGATCATTGCTGTTTGACTCATGACAACACTATGGATGAGACACCTTCAAGACCCTCTGTCTTCAACCTCTCTGCCCAGGTCCTGCAGGTCCAGGCCTGTGTCTTCCATGATTGAGTCTATCCATCTGGCATGTGGTATTCCTCTTTCTACTGCCTTCTACCTTTCCTAGCATTATTGTCTTTTCAAATGATTCACACCTTCTCATGATGTGGCCAGAATACAACAGCCTCATTTTAGTCATCTTGACTTCCAGAGAGCTTGCTCAGTTCTAGAATTTATTTGTTTGTCTTTTTGGCCATCCACATTATTATCATTATTATTATTATATTATTATTATTATTTTCTTATATCCTGCCTTTCTTCCAGTATAGGGACTCAAGGCAGTGGACAACAAGTATAAAACAATACAACAATATTAAAATATATGAATATAAAATTTAAAAAACAATTAAACAATTTTAAGAGTTTAAGGGGGGGTTGCAGACTGCCAGAAATAGTGCAAATTGAGTCCACTTTTAGGGTTAGTGCTAGTGCTAGGGAATCATGGGAATTGGGGGTTTTTCTGAGACATTGAGCCTTCTCTGTCAGAGAGCTCTGGTGCCACAATAAACTACAGTTCCCATGATTCCCTAACCCTAACCCTAACCCTAAAAGTGGACTCAATTTGCACTATTTCTGGCAGTCTACAACCCCTGAAAGACAGTTATAAATTAAAATATCACATATTAAAATACAAACCATTAAAATGTATATATCACAACATTAAAAACCCAATCCTTATCAGTTAACAAAGGTCTGCTGGCACAAGAATGTTTTTATCTGCTGCCGAAAGGACAGCAGGGATGGCGCCATCCTGACCTCCCTAAGGAGGGAGTTCCAAAGCTTGGGAGCAGCCACTGAGAAGGCCCTCTCTTGTTCCCACCAAACACACCTGAGAGGGTGGTGGGACAGAGAGAAGGGCCTCTCCTGATGATCTCAATACTCTGGGGGTCTCGGTATCTTCAGCATTTTTCTCCAGCACCACAAATGACTTGATTTCCCCCTCTCCCCCCCCCCCCCATTAGCCATTTGCTTCCTACTGAGTGATCTTTAAACATTTTAATAAAAATTATTTCCACCTCAATTGTTTGGATTTTCTCTCCAGTGCATAAATGCATTATGGCCCTGGAAGCTGCATCTGCTCTGTGGGATATGCTTTGCCCAGCATTGTTCTAGCATCATCAGCTCCTGTATACTTCTCAGAAAGAGGTGAGGCAATGTAAGCTTAACAATTATTTCAAATGCATGCTAGAGTAAAGGCCCTGTACAGTGCGAATGATTTCTCCAATTCCCCCTCCAAGTGTTGCTTGGTTCTAGCAGGTATATCCAGGATTGCATCATATTGAACTCCTTCTTGCTCAGCAGGGTGAGAGTGGGGCTGGTAAAAGAGCCATTACTGTCCCTGTCTTCCCCTCCTTCTCCTTCTATAGTAGGAAATATTTAGCCACTGGTAGGCTGAATGTGTATTTGCAGAGATTGGAGAAAGTAGTGGGTGTGAAGACACACCCAACTAAAGGTGGTGGCAAATATGGGTGTGCAACGCCAGTACCCTGGTGAGATCAAACTCTTTTACCCAAAAAGGCTCCAATGCTGAATGTAAAGTCCAAAAGGGGAAAAATTATTTTGAAGAACAAAAGAAAAAGGTTTCTCCTCCCCAGCTCTAACAGGCTTAAAATAAAAGGTACTCTACAGTTTAGGTTTCAGCAATTTTCAGGGTTGTCATCTCTCTGGGTTTGATCTTGGTTTGAACTCCTACTCAATGAAGCTGGTGCAGGGTTTTTCAGCTTCTGGTGCTCTTGACTTCTTTGTTGTCGATATTTAATATAATTAACTGCTTTTGGTAACTAATTTGGCTAAATGGTAACTAAATTAGCTAACTGGTAACTAAATTGGCTAATGGTGTAAGAAATGCCCTTTCCATCTGTCTGTGCCTGTTTGCCACCAAACAGATAAAGCCAAGCCTGCCTAAGAAAAAACTAAAAATCCCAAGCTGAAGCAGAGCTTGTTGCGAAGGGGCAAACCAAAAACTAGAAAAATGCAGGGGATTCCTACAGCTCCTCCCACAAACTAATACAATGGAACATTCCTATGCTCAAACATACTAAGGACTACACTAAAATGAAAGAAAATGCAGGGGAGAATTTAAACAGTCCAGGCTGGACATCACAGTGGGGGACACAAGGGGAAGGCAAAATACTATAATAAACATTACTCAACCCCTCCTCCCCAAAAAAATTTGTAGTCTTTGAGTCCTGTAACTGTATATAGTGGCATCTCTAGGGGAGTGCGGGGGGGTCAGACCACACCAGGTGACACTCTAAAGAGGGGTGTCATCACTGCTCCTCAAACACCTACCTTTTTACAGAAATGGGCTGTGGCATTCACCTGCTTCCCTTTAACATGGTTTAAGAGATAGTGGGAGTGGGGTGAAGCTCAGTGGGAGGAGAAAGGAGATGCCCCAGATTTTTTTAAAATTAAAAATTATTTTTTTTAAAGTTGAATTTTTAAAACATTCTATTCTTTTAAATTTTTATTTAAAAACATCACATTTTAACCAAACATTGACTATGTATATGTAAATACATTTAGGTTGTGCATATGATATTGTAATCTGAAGGTATAATTTTAATTTTGCTAGTTGTTTATATCGCCATTATTAGCAGTACATTTAGTGATATATGGGAATTACGATGTACAAGTAACATTACTGCAAAAAACATAACTAAGGATTCAGAGTGGTGTGAAATGGAAGGAGGTCAATGGGGGGGACACCATGAGTTACTGCACTGGGTGACACCAACCCTAGGGATGCCACTGGCTGTATATTAAAACAGTCAAAAGAGGGGAAGCAGGAAAGCAGGGAGGGAAGCTCATTCTCACTATCCCATTTCAAAATGAGCATGGGTGTCTGGTACTCAGACCTAGCATGTATTTTTTATCCCTTCCAGGTTTCTAGCAGATTTTCATTCTCATATCTGGTGCATAGTTATCTTTTGTTACAAATAAATGTACAAGCAGTCAAGTTGCACGAAAGGCCTTGCTTCACGGCTAGATAACTAAAGATGAATGTCAGTCCTTGAAAAGGTCAGTTTTCTGACCAGTTCTCTGCATAATATTATGTAAGCATTTTTGTTGTTGTTATTAGAATATAATAGAGCCTTGGGATAGAGGCTCTTCTGAACTTTTCACCACACTTTTTCCTATTGGCAATGAGTATAAGATAAAAGGCAACTGGTACATACTGCTTGTTCAGTTCAATGTGAAGCTTTAAGACCTGATGCCTTTCTTCTTTTGCCTTGAGTCTTTGAGACTGCATACCCTCTAGCTGTCCTGATCTGACAGGGTCAGTCCCAGAGTTAATCCTCTCTTCTCCCACGTTTGCAGCTGCTTTAAAAATGTCCCAGTTTTTATCTCCTCCTCCCACTTACTTCTTTGTCCCTCGCTTACTTCAGTTGCTGCAAACTGAATCCAATGTGCAAAAGTCATTTGCACTCAGTTAACTCATCAGGGGGGAGTGGAGCAGAGTGGTGGAATCTTGGCCTCCCCAGTAGGCCCAGGCAAAAGCAAACTGCTTCTCTGTGTGTGCTTTTCCTCATTAATAACATTTGCCATCTTGACTACACTGATATGGCTGCATATGTCTTCATTTTTCATCCTTGAAATGTTGAAATGGATATGAGATTGTGGACAGGGAGTATCTTGTTACTGATGTCAAGAATCATAGAATCACAGAATCATAGAGTTGGAAGAGACCACAAGGGCCATCCACTCCAACCTCCTGCCATGCAGGAACACAGACTCAAAGTACTCCCGACAGATGGCCATCTAGCCTCTGTTTAAAAACCTCCAAAGAAGGAGACTCCACCACTCTCTGAGGGAATGTGTTCCACTGCCGAACATCTCTTACTGTCAGGACGTTCTTCCTAATGTTGAGGTGGAATCTCTTTTCCTGTAGTTTGCACCCATTGCTCTGGGTCCTATTCTTAGGAGCAGCAGAAAACAACCTTGCTCTAGCCTCAATATGATACCCCTTCAAATATTTAAACAAGGTGATCATATCATCTCTTAACAGTCTCTTTGCCAGGGTAAACATACCCAGCTCTGTAAGTCTCTTCCCATAGAACATGGTTTCCAGACCATCCAACATTTTAGTCACCCTCCTTTGGATATGCTCCAGCTTCTCAATATCCTTTTTGAATTGTGGTGACCAGAACTGGACACAGTATCCCAGGTGAGGCCTGAGCAAAGCACAATAGAGTGACACTATTACTTCCCTTGATTTAGACACCATACTTCTGCCACATCATACTGTTGACACATGTTCAACTTGTGGTCTAACAGGACTCCTAGATCCCTTTCACGTGTAGTATTGTTAAGCCAGGTGTCCCCCATCCTATATCTATGTACAGTATTTCATTTTTTTTCTGCCTAAGTGTCATACTTTACATTTCTCCATATTGAAATTTATTTTGTTAGTTTTAGCCCAGCTTTCTAATTTATTCAGGTAATTTTGAATTTTGATCCTCTCCTCTGGAGTATTAGCTGCTCCTCCTAATTTGGTGTCATCTGCAATTTGATAAACATGTCCCCATTCTTTCATTCAGGTTGTTGATAAAGATGTTAAATAGCATTGGGCCCAGGACACAACCCTGTGGCATTCCACTGGTCACTTCTCTCCAAGATGAAGAGAAGCCATTGTTGAACACTCTTTGGGTTCAGCCAGTCAATTGATTGCAAATCTACCTAACAGCTGCATTGTCTAGCCCACATTTTATTAACTTGTTTGCAAGAATATTGTGGGGAACCTTGTCAAAGACCTTACTAAAAATTGATCTCTTTCTCCAGGGTAAAAATGTTTGAATTAAATGAAGGGGGTTATGCTGTAGAGTGAACTTGACAAATTGTAGCTTGTCATCACCTACTAAACCAGCATGACAAACCATGTTTCTTACTAAAAATGGTATGACATGATGTCTGAATTGGTGGGCCATAAGTACAGGTTGAGTCTCCCTCTCCCTTATTTGCAATGCTTGGTACCAGAAGTGTTTTGGATTTCAAACTTTTTTGGATTTTGGAATATTTGCATATACATAATGAGGTATCTTAGAGATGGGACTCATGTCTAAACATGAAATTCATCTGTGTTTGGTATACACCTTATACACATAGCCCGAAGGCAATTTTATACATAATATTTTTATATAATTTTGTGCATAAGCAAAGTTTATGTACACTGAATCATCAGAGAGCAAAGGTGTCACTATCTCAGCCATCAACATGGACAATTTTGGATTTTGGAGTATTTCGGATTTTGGAATTCCGAATAAGGGAGATTCAACCTGAATGACTTCTGTTCCACCTGCACTGCTCCCTGAAGCCCAGAAAACAATTGTGCAGATAGAAATGGGGAGGCAGATCCAATGTGGCTTGCCAGTATGGTTTGGAAACTGAAACTGTGGCCTCAAATCTAATCGTTAATACTAACGATGGGGACATCTGAATTGATTGACAGTGTTTTGGTGTAATTTACTGTATTAAAATAGCCTCTGCCAGATTATATATAAGTGGCAAAAAGGTATTTTCTATTTTCAGGGGAGTAACTGCTAATCTTTCAGTTCAACACTGATTGATCTACAATAATGCTTTGGAAAGCAGTGCTCCCCCCAACACACATACTATTTGTTGCAAATGTTTTCATTTATGACTGACTAAAAAAACCAAAAAAAGGTGGAAATCCATGTCTTAAAATCAGACTTAAAGCAAAGCAAAGCAAAGCAAAGCAGCTTCATTTATATACCACTTCATATAGCGCTATGGGATGTCTAAGCGGTTTACAACTGTGAGCTGATTGCCCCCCAACAAGTTGGGTACTCATTTTAGCGACCTCGGAAGGATGCAGGCCTTAGTCGAGCCTCAGCCCTGTATTGAACTCGCAACCTTGTGGTCTATGAGTGAGTGGCTGCAGTACAGGCATTTAACCACTGCGCCACTAGGGCTGACTTAAAATGGGAGTGGGGTGGGAATAAAGCTGCTGATGTCAATAAAACAGAAATTGAAAAGATTAATATAAATCTGTATTTATTGCATCTCTCTTCAAGACTAAGGGCAAAATTAAAACTTTCTAAAGATTATTATTTATTTTAAAAATAACTTAATTATGTCACATTCCTTAATTTGCCTGTAATTTTTACTGTCATGATTTCCAATGTATACACCTCTGTATACACCTCCTTTCTACAAATAACACAAAGAATTTTAGGTACTCTGACACATTTTTTTAAAGAAGCAAAACAGAATCTGGACATGGATATAATTTCCAAAATAATAGATAAACAAAGAATCTAACACTTGTAGTTTTTCTCTTCGTGATAAGAACTCAAACAATTATTTTAACCAAAATTGTTTTCTTTATGTTCATCAATATTTTTTAACCAAAAATATTGGTTAAAGAAAATTTATTTCGCGTCCCTAAAAATTAGATGAAGGAAGAACTGGATTTTCCTAGCCACAAAATTTTACATTTTATGTTCATCATAAACATTTCATTACATTTTATGTTCATCTAAGAGACCGCCTCCTCCCATATAATCCTCCCCGCGCCCTCTGATCATCTGGGAGGAACTTGCTGCAGCCTCAAAGATCTAGGCTTGCGGCGACCTCCCAGAGGGCTTTTACTATTGTCGCTCCCAGACTCTGGAACGGCCTGCCGGATGAGATCCATCAATTAACATCCTTACACAGCTTTAAAAAGGCTGTCAAGACGGATCTCTTCCGGCAGGCCTTTCTGGATTAGATAATTGGCCCGGGACCCTCTGAAAGCCGGGGATAGGACCCACTGCAATTTCTTTAAGCTGATTGCAGGGACTGTTACGCGTGCTGCGTCGTGTGTTGCGTGTTATATATGTTAATGTTTTTAGATTGTTTACTGCTTTATAGCAGTTGTTTTAATAGTCAACTGTTTAATAACTTTTTAAGGGGGGAGGAGGGATTGTTGTTGTTTTAATTTGTTTGTAATTTTATAAATCTTGTTCACCGCCTAGATTGGTTTTCCATTGGGGCGGTATACAAATAAACCATATTATTATTAATAATAAACCATATTATTATTACATTTTGAATACTTGGGAAATGTGTTTTAATAATACTTTATAGAGCTCAACTCAGGATGACAAAGTACATCCCAATTTATAAAAATTTAGGGAACCTTTGGTCCACCAGATATTTTAGACTTTAGTTCCCAGTTACTTACACTGGCTAGGCTAAGAGGGACTTCTGGGAGCTTGAGTCCAAAATATCAGGAACACCAAAAGTTCCACAACATAGGTTTACAACAGCCCTGTAAAGTAGGTCAGGATTATTAATTCAATTTTTGATTGTTGAAGATATGTCAAAGAGTAAAGATATACAACTGAGCACTAATGTTAGAATCATCCAAGTCATTGTATTCCTTGTCACCATGTACGGATGTGAGAGCTGGACAGTGAAGAAAGAGGATAAGAGGAAAATCAATTCATTTGAGATGTGGTGCTGGAGAAGAGTATTGAGGATACTGTGGACAGCCAAAAAGTCAAACAAATAGATCCTTGAACAAACCAAACCTGAAATCTCCCTGGATGCCAAGATGGTCAAACTGAGTCTGTCATATTTTGGCCACATCATGAGAAGGCATGATTCATTAGAAAAGACAATAAGGTTAGGAAAGGTAGAGGGCAGTAGAAAACGAGGAAGACTGCACACTAGATGGATAGACTCAATGAGGGAGGTCATGGGTCTGAATTTATAGGGCCTAAGCAGAAGAATGGAGAACAGGGAGTCTTGAAGATGTCTTACGCACAGTATTGCCATGAGTTGAGGACAACTCTAAAACAGTCAACAACAACAAATATGTTGGCCCACAGTTCTGACAGGAAATAACTCTGCACTTTGCCAGACTCTGAACAAAATTGCCTATGTCATAAAACCATGCTTGGTTTTTAGCAACAGCAAGACAATGTTGTGTTCATTAAACTGAGCCAGGAGGCAGATTTTGTATGCTTCCTATACCCTACTTTGTACAGTGCTTTATGGTGATAGAGGAGGAGAAGGAGGAGGATATCATCATGATTATGATTCATTATCACACAACCCTACTGATTACTGATTTGTTGGGCTTCCTGGCTCCTCAATCAGAGGACCTTAACAGCAACAACATGACACATTTGTACAAGCTGGAATCCAAAACATCCTCACCTAACAGTATTGCAATCTTTTGAAATGTCAAAGGGGGGGTGGGTCAGAATTAATCTCCATAAGAGTGAAATGCACTGTACCCAGTCGATTTCATAGTGAAAAAGGAAAATGATCAGGCCATTCATGTCAAGGATGCACATACATACACATACACAATCTCCAACCAATAGTCACATCAGTTGTCACACCCTGCCCTCTCTTGAATACTCTGAAGGGAAATATTCTCTCCCTCCTCTTTTTTTGTACCCAGGATGAGGGGCTTTCATGCTGGACAAAGATCAGCTGTGGCAGTACAGCACATGGGTGGACAGGCAAAATTGTTTTTCTGTGTACTCCAGGACTCAATTAGTAAAACTGTGGTGTAGGTTGGTTTGCTTTCCCCATTTCTCCCTGCCAGGAACCACTAATTAAAGCTCATTGTTGTATGTAACTCATTTTTGGACCTTGGAGGTGAGCTACTGGACAAGGGGTCATGTTTTGGAGGCGACACAAGAATGTAATGATAAGAGGCAAGCCCAGGGTCAATCCCTAGCAACTCTAGTTTAAAAAAGAAAAAGAAGAATCAACATGCAATAAGGAAGATTGTTCCTTGTCAGTGAAAACAACTAGCTTTTAAACCTTTTCAGAACTGGGACCCGCTTTTAGATACTTTTCAGAAACATTTCAGTTTCACTTCCTCTGTAATGCATAGGCAATTCCAATGACAAGACTTCCTTGTTAATATCACTTTGCAGCAGTGACCTTACTAGTGTTGGTGTCCGCCCCCCCTTGACCTCCTCCTATTTCAAACCATACAGAATCCTTAGTGATGCTTTTTTGCACTAATGTTACTCATAAATCGTAATTCCCATATACCACTGAATGTAAGGGTTATGACATAGGACGTTATCACACGGGGGAAATCTGTTGGTTAATCCACACAAAGCCCAAACAAAAAGCGAATTTGAGCCTCACGATTTCACACGACGTCGCACAGAAACTGGTCAGAAACTGGACAGAAACTGGTATTATCCGAGATCTTTTTAATTTCGGGAGTTTAGAGGAAATGTATTTGCGAAATTACAGTAATTGCGTATTTACTTTAATCTGAAAAGCAAATACGCACGGACAATTCTCTTTTAAAACCTGGAGGAGGGCCAAGAGGAGGAGGAGGGGGGGGGCCTCCAGCGAGGGAGAGTCCTGGGCTCCTGCCATGCAGGGAAGGCAAGGCAAGGCAAGGAGAGGGAAGTTTGGGATGGAGGAGAAGTTTGGCATTTGGGATGGAGGGAAAAGGAGGGGAAAGAAGGCTTCCCTCGCAGCAGCTGTGGGTGGATGTGAATGCAAGTGTGGGGTGTGCTTGTGGAGCAACTTGGAGATCCACCTCACCATGACGTTCTGCCCTGCAGGTCCTACAAAGGGGAAAGGCTTATGGGGGGGGGCATGGGAGCTACCTCCAGTTTCCCCCTCTCCTGGGCATCATCCAAGGCTCTGGCTCTCCCTAGGGAACACCCAGCCCTTCCTTCCTTCCTTCCTTCCTTTTCCTCCTCCTCCTCCTTCCCTGCCAGCTCTGCCTGTGATCCTGTCCTCCTTGCCCATCTCCCCAGCAGCTGACAGCCTCCAATGCCAGGAAAGGAGAGAGAGAAAAGGGAGGGTGAGCCATCCCAATCCCTCCCTTGCCTCAGCTTGCCTTGCCTTGCCTTTCCAGCCTCCTCCTCCTCCTCCTCCTCTGCTCTCTTGAGGGGTCCTAACCCCAACGGAAGGGGGTTAGGACCTGTGCAGGAGGACATGACCCCAAATGGAGGACAGTCTGACATTTCCTCCTGGGAAATGCAGGACCCGCCCTGGAAAAAGGAGGAGTCTTGTCACAAAACACAGCCATTTCCAGTACATGTACGGGTTCTTTTCACTTGTGTATGAAAGTTAAAAATGTCTTTTTTTCACTTTTAACTTAATTCTGTTATTATTGTAATTACGTGTAAAAAGCTTTTGCACAATTAAGCTCTATTTTCGCTTTCTTGTGCTTCATTTCCACTTTATTATCTCTTTAACAACGAAACTGGCCCATGTGTGATAACGTCCATAAGCAACTAGCAAAATTAAAATTATACCTTATATCACACACAAAACCTTACTGTATTTACATATACATAATTAAGATTTGGTTAAAATGAGATGGTTTTAAAGAAAAATTTAAAATAATAAAGATAAGAATAAAGATAAGGAAGCTTCCGACTTGGAAAAATGGCCACCGGAGCACGTTTTCCAATTTGCATTGGAGAGAGGATGCACCTGGACAGCTCTTTTATGGGTAAAAGCCATGAGATAAGACCCGGCTCCAGCCTGAATTGGGCTTCAATTCGCAAGAGGTAAACCGGGTCCGGGAGGAGGTGCTATTCTCCTAAGGGTCCGGGACCAGATGAACTACATCCAAGGCTATTAAAAGAACTGGCAAATGTAATCTCAGAGCCATTGGCAATAATCTTTGCCAGACTAATCTGATCTCTTCTTTTGATAAAATTGACAGTTTAGTAGATGAAGGGAATGCTGTGGATATAGCATATATTGATTTCAGTAAGGCCTTTGACAAGGTTCGCCATGATATTCTAGCAAACAAGCTAGTAAAATGTGGGCTGGACAATGCAACTGTTAGGTGGATTTGTAATTGGTTGTTTGGCTGAACCCAAAGGATGGTCAGCAATGGTGGATCTTCTTTATCTTGAAGTGACCAGTGGGGTATCACAGGGGTCTGCCCTGGGTCCAGTGCTATTCAATAGCTTTATCAATGACGTGGATGAAGAAATAGAGGGCATGCTTATCAAATTTGCAGATGACACCAAATTAGGAGGAGTGGCTAATACCCCAGAGGAGAGGATCAAAATTCAAAATGACCTTAATAGTTTAGAAAGCTGTGTCAAAACTAAAAAAATAAATTTCAATATGGAGAAATGTAAGGTACACCACTTAGGCAGAAAAAATGAAATACTGTACATAGATATAGGATGGGGAACACCTGGCTTAACAAGACTACATGTGAACAGAATCTAGGAGTTCTAGTGGACCACAAGTTGAACATAAGTCAACAGTATGATGTGGCAGCTAAAAAGGCTAATGTGATTCTTGACTGCATCAATAGAAGTATGGTGTCTAAATTGAGGGAAGTAATGGTGCCACTCTATTTTGCTTTGGTCAGGCCTCACCTGGAATATTGTGTCCAGTTCTGGGCACCACAATTCAAAAAGGATGTTAAGAAGCTGGAGCATATCCAAAGGAGGGTGACTAAAATGTTGGAGGTCTGGAAACCATGTTCTATGGGAAGAAACTTAGGGAGCTGGGTATGTTTAGCCTGGAGAAGAGAAGGTTAAGAGATGATATGATGCTTGTGAGTTTGAGTGTACTGCATGGCAGAATGGGGTTGGAGCGGATGGCCCTTAGGTCTCTTCCAACTATATGATTCTATGATATGAATTCTGTGGTTTTTACTTTACAATAATGAGCCCATTATTTTTAGAAGAGCTGCAACTTTTGTACTGGCCATAGCTAAGGCCCAGGCCAGTCACTGTCAATCAAAGAAGACAGAATAGAAAGGCCTAGAACTTGATGTGAGTTTGCCTTACATGACAATGACAAAGAATAAACTATCTACCCCCATAATGTCTGGCACATCTGTGTCACTCAAACTTAATAAGTTTTTGAAATTTAATCTGGTTTTAAAGTCATATCTAATGTGATATTTTAATGTTTCATTTATTTATTGTTTTTGTTTTATGCCTGTATTTCTTTTGTGATGACCAATAGTCATGTACTAGCAGAAAACCTCACAAACCTGGACCAACTACTAAGGAAGATCAAAGAAGAAAGTGCAAAGGCAGGCTTACTGTTGAACATAAGAAAACAAAAATAATGACCACAGAGAACTTACACACATTCAAACTAGACAATGAGGAAATAGAAACAGTAAAAGAGTTCTCATATCTGGGATCAAACATTGATCGGAATGGGGACTGCAGCCAGGAAATCAAAAGAAGATTAAGAATGGGGTGGGCGGCTATGAAAGAACTAGAAAAGATCCTAAAATGCAAAGACATACAACTCAGCACAAAAGTCAGAATCATACAAGCCACTGTATTCCCTGTTACCTTGTATGGACGTGAGAGCTGGACAGTCAAGAAAGAAGATGGGGGGGGGGGAAGAAGATGGGGGGGGGAAGATTTGAGATGTGGTGCTGGAGAAGAGTGCTGAGGATTCCATGGACAGCCAAAAGGACAAACAAATGGGTCCTAGAACAGATCAAGCCAGAAATATCCCTAGAAGCCAAGATGACAAGACTTAGACTGTCATGCTTTGGACACATCATGAGAAGGCATGAATCGTTGGAAAAGACAATAATGTTAAGAAAGGTAGAGGGAGGTAGAAAGAGAGGAAGGCCACATGCTAGATGGATGGACTTTATTAAAGAGTCCACAAATGTGAGTTTGTAGGACCTGGGCAGAGCTGTAGAGCAGCAGAGCAGTAGAGGACAGGGCGGCCTGGAGATGTCTCATCTACAGGGTCACCATGGGTTGAGATCGACGCGAAGGCAGTTAACAACAACAACAGAAATAGTAATGTACAATAAATATTACTTTTAATGGAACTTGCCTAAGAAAACTCTCTGAAATTCATGGTGTCACAACAGCAGGTGAGACCTAGGGAGTGGGGACATAGAGTTGCAATCGTCTATTAAAAGAATATACCCCTGATCAGGTACCTTGCCTCTCAGTCTGCAGGGTTTGAGTGTATTAAATGTAAAATGGCCAAAAGGGATGCAGTTACTTATAGGGGTTGCAGACTGCCAGAAATAGTGCAAATTGAATCCACTTTTAGGGTTAGGGTTAGGGTTAGGGAATCATGGGAACTGGATTTTATTGTGGCACCAGAGTTCTCTGACAGAGAAGGCTCAATGTCTCAGAAAAAAAACAATTCCCATGATTCCCTAGCACTATGGCCCAAAACAGAGAAGGCTCAATGTCTCAGAAAAAAAAAACAATTCCCATGATTCCCTAGCACTAACCCTAACCCTAAAAGTGGACTCATTTTACACTATTTCTGGCAGTCTGCAACCCCCTTTAGTTGTTAAGACACAAATTCTGAAGATTGGAAGATCAGAAGGTTGCCAGTTTGATGCCTGAGTGCTGTATGATGGGGTGAGCTCCTGTCACTAATCCCTAGATGAGCACTGCCCCCTACCATTGGTTATGACTAGACATTCATGTCAAGGGACTACCTTTACCCTTACTTTTACCTTCAAGTGGCCAGGATAGATTAAGGATTCTGTTAGTGCAGAGATTCCCAAACCCTGCTCCTCCAGATGTTTTGGACTTCAGCTCCCAAAATGCCTGACTGTTGGCCAAGCTGGCTGGGGCTTCTGGCTATTGCAGTCCAAAACACTTGGAGGACCAAAGTTTGGGAACCACTGTTAGTGTACTGCTTACTCCACTGCTCAACAGTCTCCCTGCCTAAAGTAGCTAGGATGGTGTTGAGCCTGAGGCTTGTGATGCTTAGGGACTTGAACTGGGGGACTTCAACATCCATGTTGGGAGTGGCTCAGGACTTCATATCTGCCCTGACGGCCACTGGTGTGTCTCAAGTGATATCAGACCCACTCATGCTGGTGGGAACACTCTAGAGCTCATTTTCTGTACAGGGTGGGATGACAGTGATCTCAGAATGGACAAGGCTTTTACTGTTCCATTGTCATGGACAGATCACTTCTTGGTCAGGTTTAGACTTGTTGGGACTCAGAGCCTCTGCAGAGCTGGGGGAGCTGTTAAAATTATTCACTCCAGGAGACTTATGCATCTGACTTTTTTTCCTGATGGCTCTTGGGGAGTTTCCTTCTGCCTCAGCAGGTGATCCAGTCAAACCCTTGGTTGATCTCTGGAATGGAGAAATGACCAGGGTGGCAGACATAAGGGCTAAGCAGACTGCCAGGAAGGAGCAGTGTCTGGCCACTCCAGCTATGATCAGACTGCGATTGGGCTGAGACTGTGGCAACCGCATGACCTGATTCCAAAGCAAGCCATTACCTGAGGTCCTAAATCATGCTGCCCAGAAGCCGGATTAAAATGACTCCTTTTTAATCTGACCCTTTGGACTAGAGGGTAGCTTTGGGGACGTGTGTCATGTAAAAACCACACCCCAAATCCGCTTCATTTAGCCCCTATGTTTTGGGCCATAATCGATTCTAAGGCCCCACTCACACTACAGAAATAACCCAGTGTGAAACTGGGTTATTTCCACAATGTTCACACTGGCCCTGAATGAACCCGGTGCAGTTTGGCATCAGATACGTAACCACATCTTTTGGGGGACGGGGCAGAGCGATCCGAATTTTTGGTAATGTGAGTATCGATTCGGATAGTTGGGATCATTCCCGGCCATGAGGCTCCTCCATGGTGCTGCCAGTGTCAATGCCAGACCGGGTTAAAACACCTTGGAGAGATTTGATCATGGTAAATGTAGTGGGAACATCAACCCAGGATTGCATCACTATGAAGATCCAGATCTCCTCAGTACAAAAAAGTAAGTGTGAATTCCCTCTGTGTATCCCTTCTCATGGAGTGGAGTTAAACCAGCCCCCTTGTTTTCTAAGGAGATGGAAACAAGAAATGAGTGAGACAGAGACTAGAGCAACAGTGGCAGTTACTCAGAGTAACTATGACAGAAAACAAGATAAAATTTATCTGAAGGCTTCCAGTGGGGCAATAAAGTTAGCCAAAAAAAGGCTTTTCTGGATAACACTATTGAATCCACATAGAACCATTTATTGGAGCTGTTTCAAGTGATCAGGGATCAGTTATAATCTGGCCCCAAAGAGAAGGTAAGACTCTCAATAGCCTGCTGTGAAGAATTTGTTCACCACCACACAGATAAAATCTCTCCGATTTGCAAATTTGTTCACCACCACACAGATAAAATCTCTCCAATTTGCACTGACTTGGATATGAGTCTTGTGAATAATCATGGCTCTTGCCTGCCCAGTGTTGATGGATATTTTTCAGTTTGTGCAGCCTGAGGACATGGACAGGATCCACAGAAAGGTGAGAATCACCACATGTATACTAGACGCTTGCCCTTCCTAGCTGATTAAATAGGCCACAGGAAGATTAGCTCAGTGAATAAGAGAAATGTTTGCTCCCTCTTTACAGTAAGGCAACCTATCTGAAGGAGGCTGTGGTAAGACCTCTTCTGAAAAAAAATTCCTTGGATCTTACTATACTGGATAACTAAGGCCAGTTTCAAACATTCCATTTTGGGGCAAGATACTAGTGCATGTGGTGGCTTCTCAACTCCAGGGGATCCTGGATGAAGTATATTATCTAGATCCATTTCAGTCTGGTTTGAAGCCTGGTTATGAATTGGTTCTGCTGGATTTCTTGGCAGCTTTTGATATCATTGACTATGGTATCTGCCTCTCTATGATAGGGCTATGTTCTACAGTGGCCTTCTTTTTACCAGGAGGGGTGCTCTCAGAGGGTGGTGCTGGGGATTCCTTGGCCATTGGCAGTGGTGTCACTCGGGGGAGGGTGTGCGTACTTCACTGGGTTATACAATCAAAGGTAGGTAAAGATAGGTAACAGTATTCCCCGTTGACAAGGCTGTTAAGTTGTGTCTGACCATAGGGGGCGGTGCTCATCTCTGTTACTAAGCCAAAGACCCAGCATTGTCAGAGACTACTTTGTGATCATGTGGCCAGCATGATTGCACAGAACGCTGTTTACCTTCCCACCAAAGTGGTACCTATTTATCTACTTGCATTTGCAGCACCCAGGCCTTGAACTGCTGACCTGCCAATATTGCAATCAACAGAATCAGCATCTTAACCACTTGAGCCACTGCATCCCATAACAATCAGAGGTAGTGATACCAAAATGTCTGAGGGTATAGTAGAGCTGAAATTGGCCCACAGACCCTCAACACATGCCCACCCTTGTGTTATTCATAAGTAACTGAAGATATATAAAATGTAGCAGCCATCTTGGAGGGAGGAGCAACAATCTGAATATGTAAGTGACAGGAAGGTATACCCTGCTCTCCCTTCCCCTTCTCTGGAGAATTGCCAATAGGAACTCTGGAAAGGCACAACACAAATCTCAGATATTTAACAAGGCTGACTTACAGGCATAAGGGTTGGACTATGTGTTTGCCCTGAAAGAAAACAGCCAGCCAAAACTAAGGTCAATTCTGCTTTCCAGTGCATTTGATCACTTTTTAAACAAGAAGACTGGCCGAGGTTCTCCCAAATCCTGTAGCAGAGATAAATTGCCAGAGAGTTTTGTTACTTTTACTAAACAATGTGTTCAGCTGAAGAGATTTTCCTTTTTAAAAAGGATTGCTTCCCTCTCTCCCTATTTAGAACAGGAAGCTTTTGCCTTTGCATTTATATCAGGATATTGCATGGAAGTGCTCTCCACTGTAACCCTGCTTGATCTTTGGGGCCAATCTTCCAACCTAAGTTTGGAACCTTACGATTCCATGAGAGATTGTAACTTGGAAAAAAGCAAATATTTTTTAGGAGCTGTAGGTATAATAATTTTAAAGCAAGGGTTCCCTGAGACCTAAAAAGTAATTCAAAGTAATAAGGTTGAGAAACCTCGATACCAGAGGTTGGCAACCTTTGTTGCCGGGGGGCCGGGAGGGGGGAATGGCGCAGGGGCCAGGCGGCTGCATGCACGCTTGCACGCGTGCGCTCACATGCTCACGACACCCGCCATCGTGCACATGCGTGCACATGGGGAGTGCCATTTTGGAAGGCCCCAGCACGTGTGTACCAGGCGAATTCGCCCTGCGCAGGTGCGCTAGGGCCTTACCAGGGCCCAGGGAAGGCCCTAGCGTGCGTGCGCCGGGCAAATTCACCCTGCACAGGAGCGCTGGGGCCTTGCCAGGGCCCAGGGAAGGCCCCAGCATGCCTGCGTGGGTGAATTCCCCCGGCGCATGCACGCGGGCCCCTTGCCAGGGCCCAGGGAAGGCCCCAGAGCGCCTGCGCAGGGCAAATTCGCCCAGCGCTCACGCACTGGGGCCTTGCCAGGGCTCAAGGAAGGCCCCAGCATGCCAGGACCCAGGGAAGGCTCCAGAGGTGGCAGTGGGATTGGCCATGAGCCAGTCCCAAGGCCTCCACAGGCCGCACCCAGCCCGCAGGCCATAGGTTGCCGACCCCTGCTCCATACCATCTTAACTAAGAAGAGAAACAGCAAAATGCAGGCCTATGACTAAGATCTTAATTTTTTTTCCTCCGGTTTGGTTTGTATACCTTGCCTGATGAATAAGCCAGTGGAGCTTTGAAAGCTTGAAACATGCATATTGCGCATTTTGCTTGGCCAATAAAGGTATCACTGTTTGGTGGATTTTTATTGTATTTGCTATATGGCCAACATGGCTACCCCTGGATGTTTTCAAGGTTGAGAAACATTGCATACTTGATGTCATACTTGATGTCAATGGGATTTGCATACTTGATGTCAATGGAATACATGTCAATGGGATTTGCCTTGTAGTAAGTGACTGTGGGACTGCATGTTCAATTACTGTTTTGCAGAATTTAGAAAGACTCTTTTCTCCCGGCATATAAGCTATCAAAAAATTGCTTATTTAATTATTATTATTATTATTATTATTATTATTATTATTTAAATATTTTTATCTTTCCTTCTCATTGTGAGATCTCAAAAATAAACTATTTAAGCAACTCGAAATTACAAGAAGTAAATAATTTAAACAGAGGAAAGTGTTTAAAGATGTGTTCCTTGAACTGGGAAATCTGTACCACATGTGCAATGTCTGATTGGCATTTTCTTCACTTGATAAACCTTGGTGAGAGAAGTTATTCATTCCGAGAGAGCCCCAAAGACAGTGACTCTGAACTTTTGCCAGCAGCCCTGACCTCACTGGTTCAATGCTGAGCCTGAAAGCTATATGAGAGATGCAGCCCTGCATTGCCATTGCAAAGGTTCCGCTAGCAAGATTACCATACATGGGGATGTTGAGGAACTACTATCATATCCTCCAACTGTCTCAGGTTGGTAGGGACAATCCAAATTAATCTTTTGTTGGGCCACTTTTCATTTACTTTTAAAATGTCCCAGTAATATAAATCATATAAAGAGCAGGCTTAGACTTGGAAAAAAGAGGAGTAAAGAAAGGAGGAAGAAATATGAGCAAGCTAGGGTATGAAGATGTCAACATACTACTAACAGAAAACACAATGGACTGGGAACAATTACTAAGGAAGGTCAAAGAAGAAAGTGCAAAGACAGACTTAATGCATAACATACACAAAACAAAAATAATGGTCAGAGGAACCACACAAATTCAACCTAGATAATGAGGAAATTGAAATAGTTAGAGTTCCCCTGCCTCATTGGGATAATTGCTTACAGATTGTAAACCGCTTTGAGAGTGCTGAGTTCACTGATAAGTGGTATAGAAACATAAATGCTATTGCTATGCTATAGCTACCTTGAATCAAACATTGTTCAGAATGGAGACTGCAGCCAAGAAATAAGAAAAAGAATAGGAATGGAAAGGGCAGCTATGAAGGATCTAGACAAGATCATAAAGAGCAGAGCTATACAACTGAACACTAAAGTTAGAATTGTCCATGTCATTGTATTCACCATCACCATGTACGGATGCGAGTGCTTGCCAGTGAAGAAGGATGATAAGAGGAAAATCAACTCATTTGAGATGTAGTGCTAGAGGAGTATTCAGGATACTATGGACAGCCAAAAACACAAACAAATGGTTCCTTGAGCCGATAAAGCCAGAGATATCCCTGGAACCCAGGGTGATCTCAATTTGATGATCCTGGGTTCAGGGATATTTCTGGCTATTTTACTTTGGCCACATCATGAGAAGGCATGACTCATTATAAAAGACAATAATGCTGGGAGAGGTGGAGGGCAGTACAATGAGGAAAAACACACACTAGATGGATAGAGTCAGTCAGGTAGGTCATGGGCATGAAATTACATGGACTAATTAGAACAGTAGAGCACAGGGGTCTTGAAGATGTCTTATTCACAGGGTCAGCATGAGTCTGCAATGACTCAAAGGCAGTTAACAACAACAAGCATATATGGAAACACAGGCATTCCAAAATACAAAATAAAAATCTGAAATACGGAAAGGTTTTGGTCCCAAGCATTTTGGATAAGGGATACTAAACTTATATACTGTTGTGAAAGGAACAGCACCATGGCCAGCTCAAAGGTTAGCAGCCCTAATAAGTGAAAAGTAACATTTTTTGATATATCAAAGAAAGAGCAAAAACAACTAAATATAAAAGAAACAATCTGGGGTGCCAGAGGGTTCTGCCCTGGGCCCAGTGCTATTCAACATCTTTATCAATGACTTGGATGAAGGAATATAGGATATGCCTATAGGATATAGGATAAACATGAAGATGACACCAAATTAGGAAGAGTAGATAATACCCCAGAGGACAGGATCAAAATTCAAAATGATCTTAATAGATTAAAAAGCTGGGCCAAAACTAACAAAATGAATTTCAACAAAGAGAATTATAAGGTACTACACTCAGGGAGAAAAAAATAAAATGCACAGATATAGGAGAGGGTCACCTCACTTAACGAGCCTACATGTGAAAAGGATCTAGGAGTTCTAGTAGACACAAGTTGAACATGAGTCAGCAGTGTGATGCTGCAGCTAAAAAAGTCCAATGTGATTATAGGCTGCATCAAGAGAAGTATAGTGTCTACATCGATGGGAGTAATAGTACCACTCTATTCTGATTAGGTCAGGCCTCACCTGGAATACTGTGTCCAGTTCTGGGCACAACAATTCAAAAAGGTTGTTGACAAGCTGAAGCATGTCCAGAGGAGTGTGACCAAAATGGTGAAGGGTCTGGAAATCATGCCTTATGAGGAGAGACTTCAGGAGCAGGGTATGTTTAGCCTGGAGAACAGAAGGTTAAGAGGTGACATGATGGCCATGTTTAAATGTTGAGGATGCTTTGGTTGCGATTTCCTGCATGGCAGGGGGTTGGACTGAAGAGCCCTGGTGGCACAGTGGTTAAATGCCTGTACTGCATCAACTCAGTCACAAACCATAAGGTTGCGAGTTCAATACCAGCCAGGGGCTCAGGATCAACACAGCCTTGCATCCTTCTGAGATCACTAAAATGAGTACCCAGCTTGTTGGGGGCAATTGGCTTACACATTGTAAACCGCTTAGGGAGTGCTTAAGTGCACTGATAAGTGGTATAAAAAAAATATGATTTTTTGGGGATTTGTATAACATCTTCTTTATTGGCTCTAAACCAAGTAACAAGACGGGAAGTTTAAATTATCTAACTTTATTTGTCAAAACGATGTAATTAATAATGGAAACGAAGAAGAAACATTGATTGTAATAATATGTATTTTTGGAAATGCAAAAAAATAAAAAAATGTACTTGCTATTGCTATTAATTGTCCAACTCTATGGAAGAGACTAGGACCCAGAGCAATGGATGCAAATTACAGGAAAAGGGATTCCACTTAAACATTAGGAAGAACTTCCTGATAGTAAGAGCTGTTCAACAGTGGAACACACTCCCTCAGAGAGTGGTGGAGTCTCCTTCTTTTTAAACAGAGGCTGGATGGCCATCTGTCGGGGATGCTTTGATTTTGAGTTCCTGCATGGCAGGGGGTTGGACTGGATGGCTCTTGAGATCTCTTCCAACTCTTATGATTTTAAACTGGATTTAAATTAATCCTTGCTTGCATCCCTGGTCATATAGTATTTAATAGCCAGTAGCTTTAAAGATCCAGTAGGGGAACTGGTTATAATCAAGGCTCACTGAATTCATGTGTAGCTAATACAGTTCAGCGAAAGGTTTCTCTTTTAGAAGATACAGGAGTTCAAGGATGTGATGATGATTTCTCCAAAAAGATGGCTTCATTTGAACAGGAATGTTTAACCCTCCAACTACTGAAATGGAACTCCTATAATACCACTCCATTGACTATGCTGGCTCAGGCTGCTGGGAGTCACAGATCAACAGTGTTCGGAGGGCCACAAATTGCCCTCTCTTGCATTGGAAGGTTCACTATATTTTATTGGTAGTAGGTATCTGCTGAAGATTTTCAGAAAAAATGTTTAGTGGAATAAATTCTATAGATAAGACTACAACATGGGTACTACCAGAGATCCTAAATAAACTGATTACATTTTTTTCTCTGTTGAAATCAACAGGGGCTGGCAGACTGGTACAGAATTATAGACATAATTATATAGAAACCAGGCATTATGAGGAGAGACTTAGGGAGCTGTGTATGTTTAGCCTGGAGAAGGGAAGGTTAAGAGGTGTTTTCTGCTGCTTTAGAGAATAGGACATCGGACGTTATCACACGTGGGCCAGTTTCGTTGTTAAAGAGATAATAAAGTGGAAATGAAACATCCCGAAAAGAAAGCGAAAATAGAGCTTAATTACGCAAAAGCTTTTCACACGTAATTACAGTAATAACGGAATTAAGTTAAAAGCGGGGAAAAAAAGATGTTTTTAACTTTCATACACAAGTGAAAAGAACCTGTACATGTACTAGAAATGGGTGTGTTTCGTGAACAGACTCCTCCTTTTTCCAGGGCGGGTCCAGCATTTCCAGGAGGAAATGTCAGACTGTCCTACATTTGGGGTAATGTCTTCCTGCACAGGTCCTAACCCCCTTCCGTTGGGGTTAGGACCTCTCAAGAGAGCAGAGGAGGAGGAGGAGGAGGAGGCTGGAAAGGCAAGGCAAGCCGAGGCAAGGGAGGGATTGAGAGGGGGAAACTGGAGGTAGTTCCCATGCCCCCCCCCATAAGCCTTTCCCCTTTGTAGGACCTGCAGGGCAGAACTTCATGGTGAGATTGATCTCCAAGTTACTCCACAAGCACACCCCACACTTGCACCCACATCTACCCACAGCTGCTGTGAGGAAAGCCTTCTTTCCCCTCCTTTTCCCTCCATCCCAAATGCCAAACTTCTCCTGCATTCCAAACTTGCCTCGCCTCGCCTCGCCTTCCCTTCCCTTCCCTGCATGGCAGGAGCCCGGGACTCTCCCTCCCTGGAGGCCCCTCCTCCTCTTGGCCCTCCTCCAGGTTTTAAAAGAGAATTGTCCGTGTGTATTTGCTTTTCACATTACAGTAAATGCAAAATTGCTGTAATTTCTCAAATGCATTTCCTCTAAACTCCCAAAATTAAAAAGATCTTGGATAATACCAGTTTCTGACCAGTTTCTGTGTGATGTCATGTGAAATCGTGAGGCGCAAATTCAGTTTTTGTTTGGGATTTGTGTGGATTAACCAACAGATTTCCCTGTGTGATAACGTCCATGGAGCAGTAGATACAAACTACAGGAAAAGAGATTCCACCTCAACATTAGGAGGAACTTCTTAACAGTAAGAGCTGTTTGACAGTGGAATGTGGTGTGTGAGAGTGTGGTGGAGTCTCCTTCTTTGGAGGTTTTTAAACAGAAGCTAGATGTCCATCTGTCTGGGTGTTTTGATTGTGAGTTCCTGCATGGCAGGGAGTTGGACTGGATGGCCCTTGTGATCTCTTCCAACTCTACAACTCTATGATTCTATGATATGTAAGTATTAGATTGTAGTGGTTAGAGTAGCCTTTCTAAATGTAGTGTCTCTTGATGTGCTGGGCCATCACTTCCATCATCTTTAGCCAGCAACTTGCCATGGCAGCATGGATTATGAGAACTGTGGTCTAACACACATGGAGGACATCAGTTTGGTGAAGGTTTTACTTCCACCTGGCCTGCATAGGGCTAAATACCCCATTCTGGCAACCAGTGACTTTGAGGGCGGATTATGTCAAAGGTCCACCGGTTGGTGGGGCAGATATAGGCCTCTTTTTTCTGGCCTGTAACTCCACCTGTGGTACCAGTGGAGATGGGACCTAGGCCCGCTGAATAAAGACTTTTTCTGGCCTAATATTGTTCTCGGGGGGGGGAGGGGAGGGGAATTTTTGGACCTATACTATCTGGAGCCGGGAAATGTGGTGGGGGCCGCGATTGGAGTCGTGCAGGGAAATGGGAGGTATGGCTGGAGCAGGAGAAACATATGTTACAAAAGAAGGCGGGATCGCTGTTTAATAGCTATCCCACCTTCAGTTTCTTCTGTCTCCCAGGATGGTTTGGAGAGCAGACCAACCATTCCACAGAACCTCACTCTGCTCCTTTGCAATGCCAGGTCAGTGAAGAATAAAACTCATATTATCCAGGATCTTCTCCTGGATGAGGACGCTGACCTGGCTTGCCTTACAGAGACCTGGCTGGGGGAGGACAGCGCCGTTATATGGGCACAGGCTCTCCCAGCCAGGTACTCTGTTAGTGAGCAGGTGAGGGGAAGTGGGCGGGGGGGTGGAGTGGCTCTGATCTATAAAAACACCTTGACCTTGACCAGGATACCTATTTGACACACATCCCACATCGAGTGCATGTACCTTAGCCTGAAGGCCAGGGATAGTTTAGGGCAGGGGTAGGCAACCTTTCCCCTTTAAGGGCCGAGGGACTTCAGCTCCCAGAAGCCTCAGCCATGTTGGCCAATAGTCCCATGTTGGCCAATAGCTCTTGGGGTTCTGGGAGCTGAAGTCCTTCGACCCTTAAAGGGGAAAGGTTGCCTACCCCTGGTTTAGGGATTCTGCTAGTCTACCGGCCACCCCGTTGTCTAGCAGACTCCCTGACCGAGCTGACACAGCTGGTCTCTGAGCTGTTGTTGGAGACTCCCAGGCTTCTTGTTCTGGGGGACTTCAACATTCCGCTCGTGACCAGCTTAACAGGTGCGGCTCGGGAGTTCATGGATACCATGACAAACATAGGCCTATCCCAATTGGTCAACAGGCCGACACATTGTGCAGGTCATACACTTGATGCGGTGTTCTGTACCGAACAGGCATATCCATGGGCGGAGGTGGTCGGTACCTCCGCATTGTCATGGACGGATCATTTCCTGGTCAAGATTAAAGTCAGAGCCAATATCTGCTCCCCCGGGGGTGGCGGACCTATTCGAATGGTCTGCCCTCGAAGGCTAATGGAGCCCGTAGGATTCCAGAAAGCCTTGGAGGGTTTAATGGTTGGGAATGCCGGTGATCCTGTCGAAGCCCTGGTTAATATATGGAATAGCGACCTTACCAGGGCTATAGACACGATCGCTCCCAAGTGTCCTTGCCATTTCGCTTCAAATCATAAGCCTTGGTACACCTCTGAGCTTAGGAAAATGAAGCAATTTGGTCAACGACTAGAGCGCACGTGGCGAAAAACTCGACTCCGATCTGACAGAACTCGCCATAGGAACTTTCTTTGGTCCTATCGGGAGGCAATGCATGCAGCGCAGAGAGCTTTCTCCTCTGCACGTATTGCGTCTGCAGAGTCCCGTCCGGCAGAGCTGTTTAAGGTGGTGAGGGAGATGACGCAGGTACCTCCTGCGCCAAATCCCTTGCTTAACCCGACAACGGCCTGCTGTGACGCATTTAACAACTTCTTTGCAGATAAAATCTCTCAGATCAGAGCCGACTTAGACGCCACTATTGGTTCAGAGTCTATAGGCGAGGTGTCCACCGACTCCGTCGA
The DNA here is from genome assembly GCA_026167975.1 of Phrynosoma blainvillii. NCBI lineage: Eukaryota > Metazoa > Chordata > Lepidosauria > Squamata > Phrynosomatidae > Phrynosoma > Phrynosoma blainvillii. The sequence goes on along the minus strand of JANUYF010000007.1, from coordinate 15,100,043 downwards.
TGTAGTTATACTGGATCAGTGGCAATCTGTGAGTACCAAGGACGTGGACAAGCTGCTTGGTAAGGTGAGGAAGACAACTTGCCCTCTCGACCCTTGCCCATCTTGGCTGGCCGTCCGGGGGGGGGAGGCATTGGTGAGATTCCTCATGGATATCATCAATGCGTCCTTCAGGGAAGGACATGTTCCATCGTGTCTAAAGGAAGCGGCGGTTAGGCCGCTTCTAAAAAAGCCTTCCCTGGACCCCCTGGATATGAAGAACTATAGGCCTGTTTCATTGCTGCCATTTTTGAGCAAGGTGATCGAGAGGGCGGTTGCTCTTCAGCTCCAGGCAGTCTTGGATTGAACCGATTATCTAGACCCATTTCAAACCGGCTTTAGGACAGGCTTTGGGGTTGAGACTGCCATGGTTGCCTTGACCGACGATCTGCGTCTGAGCATCAACAGAGGTAGTGTGACCCTGTTGGTGCTCTTAGACCTCTCAACGGCCTTTGATACGATAGATCATGGCATCCTCTTGGGCCGTCTGAGAGGGTTAGGTATTGGGGGCACTGCTTTGCAGTGGTTCCGGTCCTTCCTCTCGGATCGGTCCCAGAGGGTGCTGCTCGGGGACTGTAGCTCCAGTAAGAGGAACCTCACTTGTGGGGTCCCTCAGGGAGCTATTTTGTCCCCGATATTGTTTAACATCTATATGAAGCCGCTGGGTGAGATAATTCGGAGTTATGGGGCTAGGTGTTATCAGTACGCTGATGACACCCAAATCTATTTCTCCGTGTCTCATTTGTCGGCCTCGAATTCCGATGGCATCTCTTCTCTCAATGAATGTCTTCAGGCGGTAATGGGCTGGATGAGGAAAAACAGATTGAAACTGAATCCAGACAAGACGGAGGTGCTCACGGTAGCGGCCCCGAAACCAAGAATTGGGTTGCAACCTCCAGTCCTGGATGGGGTCACACTCTCCTCCAGTGACTGTGTTCGCAGTCTGGGGGTGCTCCTTCATTCGTCGCTCCTGATGACTAATCAGGTTAATGCGACGGTCAGGAGCGCCTGTTATCAGCTTCGGCTGATACGCCAGCTGCACCCTTTTCTGGAAGTAGGGGATCTTGAGACTGTTGTGCATGCATTGGTAACCTCACGCCTCGACTTCTGTAATGCGCTCTACATGGGGCTACCCTCGTGCTTGGTTCGGAAACTGCAATTGGTCCAAAATATGGTGGCCAGATTAATATCTGGAACATCCAGGGGGGACCATGTTACTCCAGTATTACGGTCCCTCCACTGGCTGCCTATTAGTTTCCGAACCCAGTACAAGGTGTTGGTTATTACCTTTAAAGCCCTAAATGGCTTGGGTCCAGGCTATCTTAAGGACCGCCTCTTCCCGTATAATCCTCCCCGCACCCTCCGGTCCTCTGGGAGGAATTTGTTACAGCCTCAGAAAACGAGGCTGGTGACTACCTCCCAGAGGGCCTTTTCTGTAGTCGCCCCCAAACTATGGAACGCCCTGCCGGAGGAGATCCGTCAATTGACATCACTTGACAGCTTCAAGAAGGCTGTCAAGACGGATCTCTTCCGGCAGGCCTTCCCGGAATAATCTACCGGCTCAGGCTCCAGAATCTCTTCAGAGATGCTCCCCCCTCTATGACCAGGTCTTCTTATGAGCCAGTATATACATTCCTGCCAGCACTTTTTCCTTATTATGTATTGTGTATTGATTTTATATGGAGGAGATTACCTCCTTATATTCTGTTTTAAACTGTGGTTGGTTTAATATCTTTTTAGGGGGGAGGAGGGGGAAATTGCTCTTAATTGTTGTGTGATGATTTTATGATGTAAGCTGCCCCGATTGCTCTCAGAGGGGCGGGATATTAAATAAAAATTATTATTATTATTATTATTATTATTATTATTATTATATTTAGTGGTGAATTAAAATCAGGGCGATTTGAATCCCTGTTTAAGCCATGAAGTTCATTCAGAGACTTTTGGTCAGCCACTTTCTTTCAGTGCAACCACAGTTGTTGTGAGGATACAATGTGTCTGGATGAGGGCAAATCACATACATCACATCACCTTGTATTCCTTGGAGGAAAGATGGGAATAAATCAAGGATGAGAAAGCAGTGGCTTTCTAGATGTTGATAGACTATAAATTCCATTATCCCTAACCATCAGCTATGCTGATTCTTTCTAGTGTGGAGGGAAATTAAGAACAAAATGAATCTGCTTTGGACTTTAGTCTGAACTTTAAAGCTTTCCAAAGTGCGATATCTATTTTGGGGATAGGATTCAGGACCTTGGATAGCTCCTTGGAAATTTAAAGTAAACCCCACAGTGGATTCTCCATCCCACTGCCATGGAAGCCACCAACTGCCATGTGCATGAAGCCTGCAGTTCAGATTTATTCTGTGCCATGAATCTATCAGGTCACCTTAGGTGAGAGTTTTTCAGACATACTTCCATCTCTTGCAGAGAGGCAGTAATATTACTGACCTAATTCACCAGTTAGCTTTGAATAGAAATCAGAAAAAGGTTTTGTTTTTTGTTTTTCCTTTTTGGAATACAAATCCCCAAATCACCCAGCCACCATTTGCAATAACCATACTGGCTGGAGGATTTGGGGAGCTGAAGTCCAAAGAATTACTTTTTCAAGCTCTGGATTTCATTCATAAAGTTGGAGGTTTAAGGCCATCTAATCTAATCCAATCTGTTGCTCAGTTCAGCCTTGTTGACCTCTGTTTGAAAACCTTCACTGAAGGAGAACTCTTTTCTCCTGCTCTTATTATCAAGAAGTTTCACATAACTTTCAAATGCAATCTACTGTCCTGTCACTTAAGCCCAAGAAATCTGGTCTGACTCGGGCCCCCTAGAACAGCACAGACCAAACCTTTGCCCTTACCATAGAAAAGCTCTTCAGGTATTTAAAAGATAATGTATGTGAAGCATTCTGAACATGTTTAAATATTCTCTAAATTCAATCTCTAAATCAAGGGTATGCATCTTCAAGCCCTAGGGCTGAATCTGGCCCTCTTGGAGTCCTAAACTATTTATATTTTTTAATGGCACATTTAATAACTAGTCCACCTTGGCATGACAACATTTAAAAACAATACTAAAATGGAAGCACATGAAGAAGAACCCACCAACACAGAAACAAACCTTAGAATGGGAAAAAACCATCTGGACCCCCTCTGCAGTTGCCTGCCCATGCCATAAATGCTTTCTCAAAAGTAGGTCCCACTTCACTCAGTGAGACTGGGTCTCCAGGAGTGATGCACTGAACTGTATCTTAAATCTAGAGAAGGGCTGGGCAGCCTTTGGCCCACCAGGTGTTGCTGGACTAGAACCTCCATTGGCTATGGTGACTAGTATTGATGAACTGCAGTTCAACAATATCTATAAGTCACACATTTCCCAGCCATGGTACAGATATATGGCTGTGGACCATGGTAGCTCAAGGACCATGTTTTCTTGCAGGAATTAGTAAGATCCAGAAATGCTCTGCAAAAGTCCTCCTTTGAATAGTTCTACCTTGGAAAGAAAACAGGGTGAGGACCCAAGACCCTTCCTACTGTAACATCCTGACTGTGGAATGTAAGGAAATCTCACCATGTTTCATTTTTTGTGAGGGAAACCATAGAATCATAGAGTTGGAAGAGACCACAAGGGCCACCCAGTCCAACCCCCCTGTCATGCAGGAACTCACAATCAAAACACTCCTGACAGATGGCCATCCAGTCAGGAGACTCCACTACATTCAGAGGGAGTGTGTTCGACTGTCAAACAGCTCTTATTATCAGGACATTCTTTCTAATGTTGAGGTGGAATCTCTTTTCCTCTAGTTTGAATCCATTGCTCTGGGTCCTATTCTCTGGAGCAGCAGAAAACAAGCTAGCTCCATTCTCAATATGACATTCTTTCAAATACTTAAACAGAGTTATCATATCACCTCTTAACCTTCTCTTATCCAGGCTGAACATATCCCGCTCCCTAAGTCTCTTCTCATAGGGCATGGTTTCCAGACCCCTCATCATTTTGGTTGCCCTCCTCTGGACACGCTGCAGCTTCTCAATATCCTTTTTGAATTGTGGTGCCCAGAACTAGGCACAGTATTCCAGGTGAGGCCTGACCAAATCAGAATAGAGTGGCACTGTTACTTCCCTTGATCTAGACCAGTAGTTCTTAACCTGGGTTCAATCGAACATCAGGGGTTCGGTGAGTCAGTCTCGTGGGTTCGGCGGAAGTCAAGATACACATCCGATTCATATGATTCGTGATGACACGCCCCGCTCGCCCATCATTGGCTGCAGGTGATAACGCCACGTCGCTAGGCGGCCTATCTGTGCTGCAGGGAATTTGGCGCGCCCAGTATGCAAATTGTAACTGTCATGATGGTACGTCATGTGATTTCTTTCTTAATATTTTAATCCCTTCATACTAACTATGTCAAGCAAAAAAAGAAAGTGGTTGGACGAATATGTACAATATGGATTCACATGTATAACGGAACGTGATAGGAGTCAGCGTCCTAACTGCATGATTTGCAATGCCAAGTTGAGCAATTCTAGTCTAACACCGGCAAAACTAAGAGAACACTTCCTTAAGCTGCATGGAAATCACAAGAATACAATGCTCGCTGAATTCAAAGTGAAGAGAGCTAGATTCGATGAAAAGGCTACTCTGCCTGTTCTCGGCTTTGTACCCATCAACAAACCGATCCTCACAGCATCGTACGAAGTTGCTTACCTGATCGCAAAGCAGGGCAAACCACACACAATTGCTGAAACACTCATAAAACCAGCTGTGCTAACGATGGCGAATATCATGCTGGGAAAAGTGGCTGAAGTTAAGTTATCCCAAATTCCTCTTTCAAATGACACCATTAGTGACAGAATAGAGGACATGGGCAAAGACATCTTGGCTCAAGTAGTTGCAGATCTGATTTCAAGCCCGGCAAAATTCAGCCTTCAACTCGACGAGAGCACAGACGTTTCCAGTCTAAGCCAGCTTGCAGTATTCGTGCGCTATGTGAAAGACAACGTGATAAAGGAAGATTTTTTATTTTGTAAGCCTCTTACAACAACAACTAAGGCAGCCACTGTGAAAAAACTTGTGGATGACTTCTTCAAAGACAACAATCTTTCGTGGGATATGGTTTCTGCAGTTTGTTCGGACGGAGCTCCAGCTATGCTGGGAAGAAAGTCTGGTTTTGGTGCGCTAGTGAAAGCCGATGCACCACACATCATTGTTATGCATTGTATTCTGCACAGGCATGCGTTGGCAACAAAAACCTTGCCTTTAAAACTGGCAGAAGTATTAAAAATTGTAGTGAAATGCGTGAACTATGTGCGAAATAGTGCTCTGAGGCACTGCATCTTCAGGGAGCTGTGTAAAGAAATGGGATCTGAATTCAAAGTACTTCTGTACCATTCTAGCGTTCGGTGGTTATCCTGGGGACAGGTGCTGAATCGTGTTTTTGCCGTGCGTGTGGAATTAGCCCTGTTTTTGCAAGAGCACCAACATTGTCATGCAGATTGCTTCAAAAATTCTGAGTTCATTCTCATTAAAGTACATGGCTGATATCTTCGCAGCTCTCAATAATCTCAATCAACAGATGCAGGGTGGTGGAGTCAATATCATCGAGGCGGAAGAAAACCTGAAGGCTTTTCAAAAAAAGCTACCGTTATGGAAACGACAAATAGAGAATGATAACTTTGCAAACTTTCCCCTGCTAGACGACTGTGTAAGATCGAAGATGTATCTGGAATCAGAGACATTTCTGTACCCGCTGAACTGAAGCAAGCAATTGCCACGCACTTAGATTCGCTTGCAAAGTCTCTCGATGGATACTTTCCTACAAGAGAGTCATATCCAGCATGGGTGAGACAGCCGTTCGCGTTTACTGTTGAGACAACAGATATCAATGATGAATACCTTGATGAAATCATTGAAATTCAGCAAAGCCAAGTTCAACAGCAACTCTTCAGGACAACAACGCTCTCAACGTTTTGGTGTCAACAAATGGTAAAGTTCCCTGTTATTGCTAAGAAAGCTCTGGAGATTTTCATACCGTTTGTTACAACATATCTTTGCGAGCAATCCTTTTCGAGGATGCTGGACATAAAAACGAAGAAAAGGAACCGACTTTGTTGCGAAAATGACATGAGAGTGGCACTTGCCAAGGTAAAGCCGCACATTTCTGAACTGGTCTCTGAAAGGCAACAGCAGAAGTCTCACTAATTTGCAGTAAATATTCATTATTATGGTTTTGTTTTTGTGTGAAAATCATGTTTCAATATTTTGATGGTTTTGTTCTTTGTTCTTAATGGTCTTATTCATTTTGTGCACCTATGTATAAAAATATACCTAAGTATAAATATATACCTATGTTTTGAAGTTGAATAAATCATATTTTATTTTTCAAATTAAGAAGGGTTCGGTGAATGCGCATATGAAACTGGTGGGGGTCAGTACCTCCAACAAGGTTAAGAACCACTGATCTAGACATTATACTTCTATTGATGCAGCCTAGAATTGCATTGGCCTTTTTAGCTGTAGCATCACTCTGTTGACTATGGGGGGGAAGCACACGAGTGCTTCCAGGATGCCACGGGACAGTGCGCCGCGGGACCGCGGCATCCGCACCGCGGCGCGCCATCGACGCCTCTGAAAGGAGTGCTAAATCAGCGCTCCTTTCAGATGTCAGTGAAAGTGCGCCCCAAAAGCGTAGGGCGCACTTTCACTGACTTTTCCGCCGCAGCGTGTGCGGACGCTGCGGTGGGAGGTTGCCCTCGGCGCGCCGGCCATGCGGAGGGCCGGCAGCTCCGAGGGCAACCTCGGGAGGAGGAAGGGTCACCGATCGTATGGCTGCCCCTCTTCTTCCCTGCCTCGGAGACGACTCTATTAGTCGTCTGTCGAGGTCCTATGTTCAATTTGTGGTCTACTAGGACTCCTAGATCCTTTTCACATGTAGTCTTGTTAAACCAGGTGTCCCCCATCTTATATCTATACATTTCAGATGAAGACTTCTGTAGTTGCCCAGTTCTTTGAGATGTTTTAGTATTGCCATGTGTTTAACCACATGTTTAACCTTAACATACCTTGGAAATTGCTTTGACTGTTGTTTTCATTTTTTAAAAAACTATTAATATTTTTAAAAAAGGAAACAGATGTTTCAAATTTCTTGACTGTTCTAGGAATTTTTGAGTTAAAAAACAGGGTAGAAAATCTTAATATAACACAGAAACATTTTAAAGAAAGTTAAAAGGATTGTGACAGAGTTATCATTCTCAGCACATATTTCTTCCCTTCTTTGTCAGGTCTGATCAAATAGGTTTTGCAGGGGTTTTGAAGGAAAACACTTCCTGCAAAACCTATTAACCATCAACAAAGAGTGGAATCACTGTATACACCACAAGAAAGCCTGTAACAGCCTGTCCTATAAACAACTAACAATAGTCTTGAGCTATGATGTGCCTTAAGAATTAGACTGAAGTCATCACCATTTCTTCCAGTTTGCACTACCTTCATTGACAAGTGAGGCCCCTCCAACTACAAAGGTTGTAACATCTTCCCCAAACTAGCTTGCTCAGGTGCTCAGTCAAACCACAAAAACAACACAGAGCTATACAATCATATAAAAATGACCAAGAAGACATATTACTCATAAGGTAATAATGGAGCACCTAAGGGTTGAAACAAGAGAGCAGATTCATATTTTTAGGAAGCATGTAACTGAGTTTTAAACTGAACCCCTCTGTTTTCAAAAGAGGCAGTGCAATGTAGTGGTGGTGGCAGTTATGGATGATCCTATATTTTTCCCAGTCTAAAAATACATCATGCAAAGGTTTACAATGTAATTGAACTAGCAATTAAATTAAATTAAATTAAAACTAATTAAAACATAGTCATTAAAAGGAAAACAATAAACAGGCAATATGGCACATTATGCAAGGCCCATTTTCCTCGAGCAGTCAGTCGTCAAAAGCCTGCTGAAAAAAAGTCTTCAACTGGCTGCAGAAAAGTCAGCAAGGAGAATGCTGGTCTAACATCTCTATGGGCCCATCCACACTACACAATTACAGCACTCTGATTCCACTACAATTGTCATGGTTCCATTCAGTGGAATTCAGGGATTTGTAGTTTAGGGAGGGGCATTTGGAACTCCCAGACAGCTCCAATGCTTCACCACACTATAAATCTCAGGACTGCACAAGATGAAGCCCTAGAAGTTGAAGAGGATCATGGTACTATAATTATGTAGTGTGAAAGGGCCCTAGGAATGTTGGACTAAGATCAGTGAGAACTAGGTTTGAATCATAATCCAATTTATTTCCAAAAGTGACTTTCAGTCAGTCTCTTATTTCTCAGCCTACCCAAGCAACAAGACATCCTACAGGACATTCTAGGTGGCCTCCAGAGCTCTGGGAAGGTGACATCATTGGTAGGAACATAACTGGATGCTTCTCTGCTGGCCTCCCCACTCCTCACTAGCCAGTTAATGGTGTGAGGGCTGCAGCAGCTAAAAGGTGGGGTTGGAGGGTTGCATGAAGTTGGTAGAGATTTCTGGCCTTTTCAGAGAAGCCCCTTCCCCCCTGAGGATTACACAGGTGAAAACTGGATTTACATCTTCAGAAGTCACTAAGAGGATGCCACCCATGCAGGAAGTTATGTGTGCACACAAAGTTGTCCTTGTTTTGGTTATATCCTGCCCTTTCCCCAACCCTGCAACTCAGGTCTCATTCACACTCACATTTAACCCAGTTTTTGAGTCAAATAGAAGCAGGATTGTGGAATCAATTCGAACCGAAACAAAGTTCGCACTACATTTTCCATTACTGAATGTTTCCATGTCTATTTAACACGGTTCATGTTCACACTTACTTTTGCACTGAAACAAAATGGATTCTCAATATCGGATGTGTTTGATACATCCTGGTTCTTTTTAAAAAAAATGTCAATCATATGATGCACTCAGAGGTGTAGCTGCATGCATAAGCTGTTGCTATTTCCCCCATAGCACCCACAGATCCATGCACCCCAGGGGAGAATCCCCCATGGCACCCAAGGATCCATGCACCCAATGGGAGAATCCCCCATGACACCCACAGATTCATGCATCCCAGGGGAGAATCCTCCATGGCACCCATGGATCCATGCATCCCAGGGAAGAATCCCTTATGGCACTCACGGATCCATGCATCCTAGGAGAGAACTCCTGTGGTGGGATGGGCTCCACCCCTCTGCCCACCCTCTTGTGAGCCCATGCAAATGTGACAGTTTGCAGAAACTGTCAATTAAAAAAAAAAAGATTAAAGTCCTACGACAGCCCCATGGCAGCACTGAGAAGAGGGGAAAATGGCAGTTTGCCAAGACCTGTGGTGTAATGGGTACCACCCTTCTTCCACCCTCTGACCATTGCCTCTCCCTCCTGGGTGCCCTGAATGTGATCGGAATTGAGTTCACATTTGTGGCAAACCGGTTCTTTAAAAAAATATACTAAAAGATCCAAATTCAAAAGAACCAGTTCAGGAGGACTTGTGCTAATTCACCCCAATTCAGCCCAAACACAATTAGGGCTGAAATCGGCTCAATAGTTAAAGAGGCACATATATTCTGGTTTAAACTGGTTTGCAAATGGGTTTAAATCATAGTGTGAATTGGGCCTCAGTGTGGCTTCCAAAGTAAAAACAGGTGCATATAAAAGTTCACATCATTCAAACATAAAGTTAAAACCTAAACTATGAACAGAATTGTACAAGCTGCTCTCATCCATGTTTGCTCTCCATATTATGTTCTAACTGTTATTAATTCAAATCTTAAAGTCCCATAAGATTTTTACTTCACCATTTTCAACAACTTTTTTAGTTCTGGGAAACACAAAACAACTGAGAGATGAAAACAATTGTGGTTTCAGTGGTGACAGGTGCTCTGGGAGGCATTTCAAATGGACTGGCCAAACATCTGAATGAAAATGCCATATACAGGATTACCATAGCACAATTAGAAAAAGTTACACTATTTGGAGTATATTATACCACAATACTGCACAGACTGAGATATAATGATACATGGTGAATACTCGCACTATATATGGATGCGAGAGTTAGACAGTGAAGAAAGCAGATAAGAAGGAAATAAATGTATTTGAGATATGGTGCTGGAGAAGAGTGTTGAGGATACACTGGACAGCCAAAAAGACAAACAAATGGGTCCTTGAACAGATTAAGCCTCAACTCTCCTAAGAAGCCAAGATGATTAAACTGAGGCTGTGGTACTTTGGCGACATCATGAGAAGGCATGACTCACTGGAAAAGACAACAATACTAGGGAAGGTATAGAGTAGAGAATACTAGGGAAGGTAGGGAGACAACATGGCAGATGGATGGACTCAATTAGGGAGATGACAGGCCTGAATCTACAGTGCCTGAGTAGATCAGTGGAAGACAGGCGGACTTGGAGATGTCTCATCCACAGGTCTGCCATGAGTCAGAGTTGACTCAGGGGTAGTTAAGAATGAGCTGCATCGATTCCTAGATGCTTGGATGGAATCCATATCTTTGACAATCGCATGGGGTAGGGTGATGGCATTGTCCTCCCAAATAAGAACCCCATATGAAATTTTCCTTTGGTCCACACATTTCTAGCATTGCAACCTAAATCTTCAGTGGAGCATTTAGAAATGCAATTTAGACATTGTCACACTGAGGATGGAGCAAGCTTGTTTTCTGCTGCTCCAGAGACTAGGACGTGGAACAATGGATGCAAGCTAGCGGAAAAGAGATTCCATTTAAACATTAGGAGGAACTTCCTGACAGTAAGAGCTGTTCAAGAGTGAAATATACTCCCTTGTATATCCAGCGTGGTGGAGTCTCCTTCTTCCAACTCTATGATTCTATCATTCTAAGAAATGAATACGCAAAGTTGCCAAGGAATGTGAATGCAGCAAATAGAAGCATTCTAAGTGTCAATTCAGTGTCTCACTCTCTACAATTCCAATTTGGAGTCTGAAGGAATATTTTGGGGGGGGCAATTCTTTTTGTGGGTAATATCCTCATTTTGACCCCCTGTCAGAAGTGCATCTGAAATATGCCTTTTGTCATGGGTTTGATGTGAGTTGGTGAGATATAGTAGATGAGGTATATAGTATGATTGCATTGTATTGTGTAGCATGGTGGACTCAGTACAGTATTGGGACAGTGTTTATGGCCAGGCCTGTTCTGACAAACCAGGGATGAGGGGATATATCGTTAAGATATTAGTAGTTGTTAAATAAGAGTTTGTCCATGAAGGGTTAATGTGCTTAAAAATGTGTTAATTGCTACATGAGAGCTGCCATGGAAACTGAGGAATGTGTGGGAGGTTTAGGGCACCAGCAGCCCACAGAGGCTTAGAAAAGATTTAGTGGGAAGACAGACCAATCTGGATGACTCAGAGTTAAAAGTATATAAATGTGTATGCATTATGATAGAATTATGATTGTGATAATGTGTTTGACTTTAGGATAGTGCCACATATATAATGTATAATGCATAAACAGGTTATGTAAATATGTTTGCTTTGGTCAACTTTGAGTGCCATTGATAATGATATACATATATGTGTAAAATAGCATCACAGAAATTTGGATGTTATAATATTGCCCATATGGATAGAGAGATGTAACCAGTCATGATCAGATATGTTATAAGGTTTGTTTCGAGAGAGATATTTGAGTTTGTTAGATATTTAGTAAACATAGATAAACACATATATTTTATGGGGAAACTGATATCTATATAGATAGATAGATATAAAGGACAGATTGTTAAAAGTGGATGTATATATTGTTAATATATATGTTAATTGTTAATATATTGTTAAAAGTGATTATATTGTTAATATATATGTTATAATAGGGTTGTTTTAAAAAAGGGCGCAAGCGGAGACATGTTTATCCATTCCAAGGTTGTTGTGTCTGGCAAATGTGGGAATGTTACACTCTCCCAAATATTTCACCAGGTGCCAGGCACACAGACTGTTACAGGCTACATCATGAGAATGGAACAAGAATGGGAAATCTGGGATTAAACCTACCAATAAAATCATGACACAGACTTGAGCAGAGGGATTGTAGATAACCACTATAAAAGTTTATGAGTAAAACTGTAAGGGGATGCGGTGGATCAAGTAGTTAAGATGTTGACTCTGTTAATTGCAAGATCGGTAGGTTGGCAGTTTGAGGCCCAGGTGCTGCATGATGGGACAAACTCCTGTCACTAGTCCCAGCTTCTGCCAATTTATCAATTTGAAAGCATGCAAACGCAAGTAGATAAATAGGTACCACTTTGGTGGGAAGATTGTTCTGTGCAATCATGCTGGCCCCATGATCACAGAGTAGTCTGACAATGCTGGCTCTTCGGCTTAGTAACGGAGATGAGCACCACCTCCTACAGTCAGACACAACTTGACAACCTTGTCAAGGGGGAATACCTTTACCTTTACCTTTAAAACTGTAACCTTAGATCTGACACAAAGCCACAAGGCCTGCCTACTAGGTTTTCCTTTGCTATCAATAAACTTTCCTTTTGACTCAAAGTCCTGGATCTGATTTATTGTTTGAAAGGGAAACATTGGTGCAGCGATCCTGACACCTCTATAGGGACAATCCCTGATGGTCCAAACTGGGGTAATGAGAATATAAACAAGAGATGTGATCTTGGGGCACTCAGGCTGCTTCATGGGGAATTAAACAGATTTTCCGATTCAGGTTAAAATTCACAGGACACTCTTTAAAAAAAGCCTAAGAGATCCAGCAAAAACCTGCTTAGAGATACAAGCTGTGCATTTTCCCACTTTAAAATATACCCCTTCCTCCCTCATTCCTCCCTTCCCTCTCTTTTAGACAGAGTTGTGCTTTGCCATTGGATGAAAAGGAAACAAACCAACTTTCTGCCAGTAGTTCATTCGAAACTGGGCTTGTATAAGCAAGGTCACCATCCTCTATATCCCTTTCCACTACCGGTTTAAAAACAAAACACATAGGAAATTATCACACCATGATACTAACCTGTTGACAATCTAAAATAAATGAAACTGCTACCTTAGAGTCATACATTAGATCACAATTTTCTCTGAAACCCGGGATGTATTTGCAATAAGAGTGACAGAAACTGACAGCATTCTTGAGCTTGTGACTATTTAAAAAAAAAAAGCTATGCATGCATAATTGCACAACTTCGACATCACTAGAAGTCTGAAAATCAATCTGCTTTTGCAGGTTTTTTCCACTTTCTGTCCGGGCTAATGTCAGACGTCGTCTGAAAATCAATCTGCTTTTGCAGGTTTTTTCCACTTTCTGTCCAGGCTAATGTCAGACGTCGTCTGAAAATCAATCTGCTTTTGCAGTTTTTCCCCCAGTTTTAATCCCGTTTTTGCACAGGATTCCCCCCCCCCCCATGTGATAAACTTCCATATAAAACTTGTATATGAGTGTAAGTGGATTTTCATTATTTTAAAAAAACACTCAGGTAGCAAATGGAACAAATACAGGAAACACTATTATGTTTGAAACTGTAGGACGCTAGAAAGAATGACTTGGAACTAGGAAGGGGAACTGTGAGATGGAAGGAAGTCAACTGAGATCCAATGACTAGAAGAGAATATAATTGGCCCTCCACATTTGTGGCTTTGACTTTTGTGGATTTGATTCCAGAACAATTCTGCCAGAAGTTGACCATAGAGTTGTGCTGGAGAACCTAGATGTTCCTAGAGAAAACACTTCTTTAGGCATTTGTAGATCCTCCATCATGATTTTAAGATCAACTTGTGGCAAATGTTGACCACAGAGTTGCATTGGAGGACCTGGAGATTCCTAGAGAAGTGTTCTTTCAGGTAAAAAGAAATAGTGTTGTTTTTTATTTGTGGTTTTTCCTTATTCATAGGGGTCCTGTGCTCCTAGCCCCAGCAAATGTGGAGGGACCACTGTACAAGTAGAACATTAAAGTGATGTATACGGCTTATATCATACAATTTCTGTACAGTCGGTGCACCACATTTACAGCTTTGACTAGTCACAGATTTCATTAATATGTTCTCTCTAGGAATCTTCAGGTTTTCCAGTGTGACTTGGCCAGAAGTTGACCATGGAGTTGTGCTGGAGCACCTTGAGATTTCTAGAGAAACCGTTTCTCTAGGCATTTGTAGGCCCTTCAGTGCCATTCTGTGGTCACCTTTGGCCAGATGTTGGCCATAAAGTTGCCATGGAGGACCCAAAGAGTCTTAGAAAGGTGTTCTCTCAGGTTAACAAAAAATGTGCAGGGTTTTTTTTTACTTGCAGTTTTTTTCCCCTTTCACTCAAGGGGGGGGGGTGTCCTGTGCCCCTAAACCCAGTAAATGTGGAGGGACCACTGTGCAAGTAGAACACTGAATGGATGTTTATGGTTTTTTATATCATGCCATTTCTGTATTCTATGGGATTTTCTGCTTCTACTTTACGCTTTATACAGTAGTCCTCCACATTTGCTGGGGTTAGGGGCAAAGCCCCCCCCCCCATGAATGTGGAAAAAGTGCAAATTAAAAAAAACACTATTATTTTTACCTGAGAGAAGACCTCTCTAGGAATCACCAGCTCCTTCAGTGCAACTCTATGATCCACAATTGTCAGAGGTAGATCATAGAATCATGCTGGAAGACCTCCAAATGCCTAGAGAAGTTTTTTCTAAGAACTTCTAAGTTGTAGGGAGCCCTAGTGGCGCCATGGTTAAATGCCAGTACTTCAGCCTCAAGATTGTGAGTTTGATCCCAGGCAGGGCTCCGAGGTCCACTCAGCCTCTCCATCCTTTCCTAGGCTGGTAAAAAGTAAAATGAGCCCGCCCCCCCCCGCTCCGCTTGTTGCGGGCAATTAGCTTACAGATTGTAAATCTCTTCTGGAGTGCGGAGTTCACGGATAAACGGTCTAGAAATGTCCCTGCTATTGCTGTATTGCTATTCTCCAGCACAACTCCCGGGTCAACTTCTAGCAGAGTTGCTTTGGAGGACCAAGAGAGTCCTGGAGAGAAGATAGTCATCAAAGCCTGTCTTTTAATAAGGGCTGTCTTTTAAAAACTTTCTGGGCAATAAAAAGAATAATGAAAAACGTTACAACAAGCAGCAGACACGCGCGCGCGCGCGCGCGCGCGCATCCCGACCCCGGCCCCCTCCCCAGGGCTTATTATTACCTATGATGATGGCACAGGCGCTGACCAAGCCGATCTCCTTCTTGAGGGCCACCCTCTCCTCGGCTTCCTGCGCGGGGCCAGGGATCGGGGCCGGCGGCGGGGGAGGCTGCTGCTGCTGAGGATGCTGAGGATGCTGCTGAGCCGGAGGCGCCGGCTGCTGAGCCGCGATGCTCTTGCGGAGGGTCTGCTGCTGGTTTTCCCCGGCCATGGCTCTCTGCTCCTCGTCGCCTTTCTCCTTCTCCGGCCGGAGCGCCCAGCTGGATCCCTCCTTCCCTCGCGGGCCCCAGCAGGAAGAGGAGGAGGAGGAGGACCATCCCAGGAGGCCGGACCGGAGGGGTCCCTTAGGGACATTGGCCGGCTCCCCGTTCCCCTCCTCTCCTCTTCTGGCCTCCCTCCTGTTTCCCTTTGGCACAAGCGCCGCTGCCTAAGCCTGGAGCCTGCATCCACACTGCAGAATTAACCTGGTTTGACACCTCTGGAACTGCCATGCCCCTCTTCCTGCTTCCTCTTGTCTTCCTAAGGCTGCATCCACACTGCAGAATTAACCCAGTTTGACACTGCTGAAACTGCCATGTCCTCCCCTCTTCCTCATGGCTTCTTAAGCCTGGAGGATGCATTCACACTGCAGAATTAACCTGGTTTGAGACCACTTTAACTGCCCTGGCTCAAGGCTATAGGATTCTGAGGATGACCATTGGTTGTGGGCACCAAAGCAAAGCTCTATTGTTATAGAGGGCTCTGTTTCAGAGGAAGGCAATGGAAAACCAGCTCTCAGTATTCCTGGTCCAAGCAAACCCTGTAAAAATCATGGAGTTGCCCAAAGTCCACCAGCGACTTGAAGGTGCGCCTACACAAACACACACACACACACACACTGCCAGCACCCACACCCCTTGGAGAGTCTGCGTATCTCTGCTTGTAATGTCTGCATTCTGCCCTGTAGTTGGGGGCAGTGGCATCACTAGGGTTGGGGTCACCCCACCCCATTGAACTCCTTTATAATAAGTGACAGGACTTTCTTGGTAAGATTTATTTAGAGGGACATTGCCATGGCCTCCCTCTAAGGCTGAGAGAGTGTGACTTGCCAATGGTCACCTAGTAGATATCCACAGCCAAGTGGGAATTCAAACCCTAGTATCTCAGAGTCCTACATTCAAACCCCTACATCACATTGGTTCCCAAAAAGCTCCTCAAAATAGTGATGTCCCCAGATTGGTGTCACCTGGTTGAGGTAACTCATGGTGTCACACACACACACACACCCATTGACCTCTTCCCATTTCACACCATACAGAATCCTTAGTCATGCTTTTTTGCACTAATGTTACTCATAAATTGTAATTCCCATATCCCACTGAATGTCATGATAATAATTGTGACATAAACAACTACCAAAATTAAATTGAGACCTTCAGATTACAATATCATATGCACAACCTAAATGAATTTACATATACATAGTAAATATTTGGCTAAAATGTGAAGTTTTTAAAAAATTAAAAAGAATAATACTTTTTTAATTTCAAAACAACAACAACCCAGAAGCTTATTCACACTGCTGAAGATGTGGATCAATGCAGATCTTTCAGGAAAAGTTGGGGGGTGGTATCACATATCCCGGGTTAAGTGGGGGTTTTGCCAGCTTCCTCCCCCCTCCCCAAAAAAGTGCATCAAATGCATTTGAGAAGTGTGTGAACAGCAAGACTCAACCCAAATTCATTCTGGATTATTTTCGTAGTGTGAATGGGCCTAAAAAAGGGTTAGCCAGATTCAGCCAGATCTCACCCACATTTTAGCCCTGTCCTGATATCATTTTCCACAATCAATAGACCCAAAAGTAGGTCTGGCCCACCTCACATCCCTTGCCTGTTCACCTCTCCCTGGTCTCAGGTTTGAGCCCTGAATTCCTGGGGGATGGGAGGCTGCTGAGCTGCAAGGCTAACCTTTAGCAGGTCTATATCCTTACCACTGCATACCACTGCCTGCTCGCTTGTCTTCCCTTTCTGGGTTCACTTTGCATCACGGCTGAAAACAGCCTTCCCAATCCAGATAGGTTACATTACATATCCGATCACCTGTCTGGGCATGATGAGATTTGAAGTCTGAAGCATCAGAGAGCTCCAGGTCGGCAAAGTCTGGCCCAGAAGGAGGCTTCCATATCTGTGGAGCAATGAATCCATTATGGGTCTACTTCAAACTTTAAAGCTTTTCAACCTTCCCCTACATAGGTTCAGCACATTGGATAGCTCCTGTAAATGAAACTTGGAATGGATTTTCCGTCCCACTGATATGGAAGCAACCAGCTCTCCATGCCTCCTCCTTTTTTCTGTTGTTGCCATTGATGGGAGAGCATGTGAATAAGCAGCAAAGAAGGCAAAGAAGAAAAGAAGGAAAGCTAGGGTTGTTGGGGTTGGCAGTGGGCCTCCTGCGGGTGTATAAACATAGGAAATTGTTTAACTACCTGCTTACTTCTGATGCAAGCCCTGGCTCTGTCAAGGCTCTGATCAGAGAGAAAGGGTTTGGGGTTAAAATTCCTCTGTCTTACTGGAAAAGACCCACCTGCCCTGCAGAACTGGCAAAATTAAGCCTAATCTCCTGTCCTGCTACCCTGGCTTCATGAATAGGTAAGCACCCATGTGCTGTGCTTGCAGTAAATTCCTTTATTATTTGAAGAGAAATAAGCTCTTAAGGGGTTTAGCTTGATTACTAGGCAATGCTGGTAGCCAACCCCAAACAGGCTTTAATATGGACTAGCAACAGGTCATGTTAAAGAGGTGCCTTAATATATTTTAGCGGGACTTTACAGAGTTTTGAAATTGTTTAGGATTTAATTGGTGCTGCTGGGTAGCTGGATTTGCTTTACTGTGCTGTTTTAATCCATTTTTGCAGCCTTTAGATCAGCCTTTATTTAGCTTTCACCCTGGAGGAACTCTGGCAATAATTTTCAGGTCTCAGGGAACACCTGCATAAAATTATTATACCATTGGTCCTCTGTATCCATGGATTCTTTATCTATGAATCCAAGCATCCATGGCTTGAAAATATTCAAAAAAGATATAAATTCAAAAAAACAAACCTTGATTTTGCCATTTTATATAAGGGACACCATTTTACTATGCCATTGTATTTAATGGGACTTGAACACCCACACATTTTGGTATTCATGGTAGGGTCCTGGAACAAAATCCCAGCAGATACCACAAGAGCCCTCTGTATCTACAGCTTTAAACAATGTTTATTTTTTCAGTTACAATCTCTTCTAGAACCCCTAGTAACCTTTCACAGAACCCTAGGGTTCAGGGGAATCTTTGCTGAGACACCCCACTTCAAATTGTTAGTATTTTTTAAAAAAAATAGTTTAATCTTTTTATTGTGTACGGAAATGTTGTTATCATTTTGGTGACTGTAAGGCTGCAAGCTGATAGACTTCTTTGGAAAGAATTTACACTGAAGAAAGTCTGGTTCTGTTAATCACCTCTAGGATAGGATAAACAATACTATTTTTATTGGCCATGAAACCCACCTTTGGCAAGTCACAGGCTCTCAGCACCAGGAAAAGGCAATAACAAACTTCCTTTGAACAACTCTTACCAAGAAAACCCTGTGATAGGGTCACCATAAGTTGGAAATGACTTAAAGGTACACAACAACAATATCATTATTATAAAGCTTTTATAATGTCCAAGGAATAAAGTCAATCACATGGGGAAATGTTTAAAAATTTCTACCCTAGCTTTCATACAAGGACATCTTCAAGTTAGCATATTAAACAATGACTGCCATCTACCCAGCCTCAGAGGAAGATAAAGACAAGCCCACCTCAACAAATATTGCCAAGAAAACCCTGTTATAGGTTCGCTTATGATCACAATAGGTCAGAAACAATGTGAAGGCACATGACAACAACAGCATTCAGTTACGGATTTGTAACCTAGAGTTACAGATCCATATCAGGTCCATACTGAATAAGGCTATGTAGCCTTACTGTAAAACTATATAAATGCCACCCCTGCTCACCTTAAGAGCCAGCAGCTGGACTGGGCAAAGAAGGCACATTCAGCTTCTGATCAGGGTGCAAGGAGGATGACATTTCCATCCCCTTCTGTCAGCCAGTGAAGCTGTGACAATGTCTTTGTTGCTTTGATGTTGCTTGGCCATACTTGTCACAGTTTTCATCTGTGAAATATTGGTAGGTATGTACCAGTGCAAAATGCAGGTGTTGAATCCAACTAATGAAAGCAACAAAGTCTGCTTCTTGTACATTAAAAGCAAGCAAACAAAAGGACTTCTCACAAGTAGAACATTAGAACAACAGGAAGCAGACTCTCTGTGATGTGCTAGGTTTCCCCCCAACTTGAGGGAAATTCTTGTGCTACTGACCCACACCCTGTCTAAATATATTGGAAATATATTGGAATTGCTAAGGAAGTTAGAAAATGCCTCTGAAATCACTCAATGCAAGTTGATTGCTTTTTAAAATCCATGTGGATGGGGTTAAATACTGTGGCTTTTTGCAGAAGTAAAAAGCCACAGTATTTGGATCCTAGCAATAGATTAATTAATACTGTATAATTAATTTGTTTTTTAAAACATTTATAAAATTTAAAAAATTAAATTAAATTTTGAATTTTTAAAAAAATAATTTTTGAAATTTGATGTATCAATTATTTTTTAAAACAAAGCCAGGGGCCTCTCTGTTCTCCTCCCACTGAGCCTCATCCCTCTCACACCATCTCTTTAGCGTTTTGGAAAGATATAGGTGAATGCCACAGCCTGTTTCTGCCAAAATACAGATGTTTGAGGAGTACTGGTGTCACACACCCCTTAGGGTGTCACCTGATACAGTCCACACACCCCACACTCCCTGGACCCCTAGTGACACCACTGCTATTGACTATATTAATTTTGGCTTCTGGGAATTGAAATTGAAAATGTTTGAGAACCACTACACTAGAGCTCTCTAGCACAGATGTCGAAGTACCTCATCAAACTACATATTCTAGTATTCTATAACAATAGTTATAATTATATAACATTAAGATGATGTCAAACCATTATAAACATACAGTGTAGATCTATCCTAAGTGTGTGTGAAAAAGTAAGCTCAGAAAACCAATTGTAAGAATTCTTCATCTTTTTAGCTATTGATTAATTATTTAACTAATTAAATGGATCTTTGTCCTTTTGGGGGCTAAGAGTTTGTACATGAGGATATTCTGTGTCTACTAAATAAGGCTGCACAAGTCTATAGTTCCATCCCCCCTCTTTTTTCCACTTTTCTTCTTTTTTAAAAAAAGAGCATTCAAAAGGGACACACTCGTTCAGCAAGTAGTTCCCTGAAGTCAGCTCTCAGGAGCAACGACTTCCTTTGGGCAGTCAACTCTGAACATACTGTGTTCCCCTTGAATGACGAAATGTTAGTAAGCAAAAAAGCCAAGAGTTCTTTGCAGTGAGGTGACTGCTTCATAGCAACTGCACAGAGAAAGAGAGTGAGTGTGTGCAGTGGAAATGCCCATGTGCTCCTTTGAGGGCTTGCTGCCGTCTCTGGCTTGGTTTTCTTTCATGCTTTCAAATTAGGCTTGCCAGGTGATATCAGGGACAGGACTCTTGTACATCTAGTGTCGGTGTAAAAGAAGGAATTTCATAGATGGAACAGGAATTTATGGCTTAGACATGGGGACATACTAATAAAAGGAAAGAGCAATGATTATGAAATGAAATCAAGAGAACAGTTAGAGAAAGAAGGTACAATAAATAATTTGTTCTTGTATACGCAGATAAAGGACAGGTTTAATACAGACAAAAAGATTGAAGGAGTTGAGGAACAAAAAAACGAAATAGATAATATTTTCTTGGAAGAGGAGAATCATCATATAGCAAAATTTTATAAAATTATGATTGAAAGAGAACTGGAAAAAGAAACCATCAAGCATGTTATGATCAAATGGGCCCAGGATTTAGGTAGAAACATAGAAATAGATCACTGGGAAAAGGCATGGAAAGATACAAGTAAATTTACACTAAGTCAAAATCTAAAAGAAAAATTTCTAAAAATAATGTATAAGTGGTATTTGTCACTATCTAGAATAAATGCCATGTACAAAATGGGCTCTGCAAGTTGTTGGAAACACGAAGAGGCTAACGGCTTCTTTATTCACATGTAGTGGAAATGTAAGATTACTAGAAAATACTGGAAAATATACATGCTATAATATCAGAAATCTTACAAGTGACGTTGCCTTTTGAACCAGAATTTTTCTTGTTAAACATGACTTACATGCTGAATTCCAAGTCAGATCTAAAATATAGGAGCTTATTATGCTAGATACTGGAAGAAAGAGAAAACATCACCTATAAAAGAATGGTTAATTAAACTAAAGGAAATGATTAATATGGATATGCTTACGGCATTAATACAAGATAAACCAATAGAGGTAGTAGATAAACAGTGGTGCTTGTAAGAGAATATTGGGCTATGAAATGAACATGCTTAGCAAATATAGAAAGTTAAGGATAAAATATGGAGAGAGAAAAGCATTGATATTATTCTTGGTTATTAAAAAAGATGAAATTAATAGTAATAAGGATGAGAAAATTTAGGTGAATAAATAAAAATAGATAAAATGGGGAAAATTAAAAGAGAAACATGCAGAAATCTCAAGAATAGTATGAGAAAAAGAAAGTCTGGAATATTATTTAAATATAGGGAAAGACAACCTATGCGGAAGTTTCTTTTTTGTTTGTTGTGTTTTATGTTATTTGTTAGCTTCTTGTTAAAGCAATTAGAATTCAAGCAAAGGATATATGTATGTATGTGGGGACATGAGAATTTTTATGTATGTCTATGTATTTATTACGTCTATGTATAGGTGGTTTGGGGGAGGAGGTTAGATGTATGTTGAATGTATTTTAACTTTGCAATATAAAAAAAAGTAAAAGAAGAAATTTTGGCAGGTGTTGCTTGCACGATAATTCCAAAACACTTATTAAAGGTGCAGCAGCCCTGACCCTTTTTGCTACAGCAATACATGGCAGCCTTCTTGCAAATATACTGAAATGTAAATATATATAATAAACTTTTTTTACAGAAGGAGAAGGGAAATTTGTTCTGGATATTGTTGTTCTCATTAATAATTAAAAAGGTGTTCCTTTTTAATTATGAATGAGAATTAATAATTAAAAAAGTGTTCTTTTTGCAGGTCAGGAAAAAAAAATTCATTTAAACCAGAAGATGAAAAAGTTGCTTTTAAACTACTGCTCCCAAAATCCCTCATCCAGCACAGCTATTGGCCATGCCAGCAGGAGGATCAGTTTTGAGAAAAGTGACTTTTCTAAGCTCTCATCTACTCCAGTTAGCAAAGTAGACATGTTTTTAGGTGTTACATTTTAACAGAATATTTAAGCAGAGGCAGATATAATATTGAAAGACTAGAGGGAGGTTTTGACACCTCAAAAAAGAAGAGCATGTCAACAAGTTTCAGCAGTTTTTAAATTCAAAACTAACAGAATGCACATGTGAAATGAAACAACCAGGTCAGGCAAGTAAACAGAAATATTTTGAACCTTCTACAGACCACCTGAAAGTTTCTTCTGAAATGCATTTTGAGTTGACTTTTTTCTTTCACCAGACTCCATTTTTCTTATGGTTTCCATCTTGGTTGCCAAACTTGTAGCACTTTCCCAGTACCTTCATTGCATCATTCACTGCAGACATGCTGCTGCAAACCAGCAACAAAAATCTTTCTATTGCTCCAGCCCTCCTTCCCCATTCTCAATGCTGCTGCTGCTAAAAAAAAGACATCTTCTAGCTGGGGTGAGGATGAGGAAGAAAAGGGACATTGAGCCAGTGTAAAAAGGCTTTATAGAAAAGAGCTTCTTTGGTAGAGGCTTTGTTAAGTGAGGTATGCCTGTATCTAGGTCAACTGGTAATTTTAAACCTTGGACTTTGGTTGGAGAAGGGGAGATATTTGACTGCTTTATGTATCACTTTAACTGTAAAGCACAGCACAGAACTAATATGTCTCTTCTCTTCCCTTGCCTCCTGTTGTTAAGCATCCCTGCATACGCCACAATGTGTTTTGGGGTCCTCATAGAATCACAGAATCATAGAATCATAGAGTTGGAAGAGATCTCAAGAGCCATCCAGTCCAAACCCCTGCCGTGCAGAAACACAGAATCAAAGCACTCCTGACAGATGGCCATTCAGCCTCTATTTGAAAACCTCCAAAAAAGGAGACTCCACCACATTTGGAGGAAGTGTCTTCCACTGTTGAACAGTTCTCACTGTCAGGAAGTTCCTTCTAATTTTGAGGTGGAATCTCTTTTCCTGTAGCTTGCAGCCATTGTTTCATGTCCTAGTCCCTGGAGCAGCACAAAACAAGCTTGCTCCATCCTCAATATGACACCCCTTCAAATATTTAAACAAGGCTATCATATCACCCCTTAACCTTCTCTTCTCCAGGCTAAACATACCCAGCTCCCTAAGTCTCTCCTCATAAGGCATGGTTTCCAGACTCTTCACCATTTTGGTTGCCCTCCTCTGGTCACGCTCCAGCTTCTCAACATCCTTTTTGAATTATGGTGCCCAGAACTGGACATAGTATTCCAGGTGAGGCCTGACCAAAGCAGAATAGAGTGGCACTTTTTACTCCCCTCAACCTGGACACTATACTTCTGCTGATGCAGTCTAGAACTGCATTGGCTTTTTTAGCTGCCACATCACACTGTTGACTCCTGTTCATATCTCATATCTGGAGATAGCATGTTTTGAGAGGTCAATGGACATAGCATGTTTTTTAGGATCACTAGGTCAGATTCCCAGGAAAAAAGGAACGTGTCCCCCAAGGCATGTGGACATCCAGGTAAACAAAACCATCAAATATTAACTGCTCCTTCCTTTCCCCAAGTAATCTGCATTTCCTCTCAAAACTTGAGACAAAGGACGTTATCACATGGGGCCTAAAGCAGTCCCATCCCTGTCGCATCCCCGTCCCATTGCGGTTCCTTTTCAATCCAGAACTTACCGGCATACAGAAAGCAGCATAATTCCGGTATCATTCTGGTCACGGCAAAATGTAATTCCCAAAGAAACCAGCATTCAAAAGAACGGGGATGATGCCGGGTGATGCCGCAATGGGACGTGGATGCGACGGGGATGCGACGGGGATGGGTGCGACGTCGTGTGAAGACACAGGGAAAGGAAGCGCAATGGGATGGGGATGCGACGGGGATGGGTGGGGTTTCTCTGCGACGTCATGTGAACACAGGGGAAAAG
Organism: Phrynosoma blainvillii; assembly: GCA_026167975.1. NCBI lineage: Eukaryota > Metazoa > Chordata > Lepidosauria > Squamata > Phrynosomatidae > Phrynosoma > Phrynosoma blainvillii. The sequence goes on along the minus strand of JANUYF010000007.1, from coordinate 15,075,579 downwards.
GAAGCGCAATGGGACGGGGATGCGATGGGGATGGGACTGCTTTAGACCCCGTGTGATAACGTCCAAAGGAACTCCTTACACTCAAAGCAGTAAGCCAGTCTCTCTACCTAATATGTCTCTTCTGTTGTACCCTTAGCCAAACATCCCTGTCCACTTATCTCAGGGATATCCAGATTCAATTACTGCTTTTGTCATACTAAAAATCTAGCCATCAATTGGTCTGGAATCCCATTGCAGATTCCTGAAAAAAGACATTCAGTCTTTGTTACTTGACCAGATAGCCCATCGCTTGGGGCTAGTTTTAAGCTATAATAATAATTCATTTATTACAGCCATTAGGCCAGTATAAAAACACACATGTTAAAAAAAAAATACAGTAAAACATCTAAGTGACATATAATAACTTCGTCAAAACATACTGATAGCCATTGACATATATCAATTTAGAAGAACAGACATAAGAGAGCATCATTTCTTAACCTAATATCTATAAGAAATTCAACTTATGAAGAATATAAAAACTTATGGTAACTTATGGTAAATGTAAAATAATATAATTTTATGTAAATCTGCAAACTATAGACATACAATACTGTCTTCAAAGTACTTCAAAGATGGTAACAATTTAATTTAAACAATCTTACAATAATCAGTATAGCTATCTGCCATATGCTTCTCTATGTTTTGACAGAAATATTTTAAAATCTTTTAACATATTATATATCTAACATATAATATAAAAGATAACATACAAAAATGAAATATTTACTATAATTGTATTGTTAAACCTAATAATGATAGTAGCACCAGTGTATATTATTGCTAAGATAATCTTTACATCTGTTTTAAAAAAAATTTGCGGTTTACAATAGCAGCTGCAAAAAATTTGGCAACTTTTCGTGTTGTATCCTTATTACAGTCTGCAAGAAGATAATCACCATAAAATTTCTCTTGTCTACCTGGTATCTGTAATACAATTGGAGTTATATACAGGGCACGTATTTCTACATACAAGGAACACTGAAAGAGAACATGATTAATAGTTTCAATTTCTTCAGTACCACAAGGACAATATCTATACTGATAAGGGATCTTTTTATATCTGCCTTCAAGAACTGATGATGGCAGAATATTAAGCCTTGCAAGCATGAAGGCTCTTCTAAACTTCAAAATATTCAAATGATCAAAATAATTGGCATATTTGCCTGGTCTACTAAATTCTCTAATGGGATACAAGGTTGACTTACTTAAATGCATTTGATAATCAATATCCTTTATACGTTGTATAATGGCAGATTTTGCTTTATCGTATCCTAAAGTAATTATAACTGCTGGTGAAAATCCAAGAGAAAGAAGTTTAGAAGTAAGAGATTCCTTCCAGGAGGAAGAAAAAGAATCAGTCAAAATTAGTGGCACCAGCCCAACCGGTACAAAAAGCATTTTGAGCCATTGATTGAATTTACGTATCCATATGCGGGCTTCAACAGACAACAGACCTAATTCTAAACGGAGAGTGGCATTCGAAACACAATTTGGGATACCTAGAATTGTTCTTAGAAATTTTGTTTGAACTGTCTCAAAAGGAACTACAGACTTAAAAGTACAGACCTCAGTTCCGTATAATAATTGCGCTAAGATCTTAACAGCAAAGACTTGAAGGGCTGCTGGCACAATCTGACCTCCCTTATTATAATAGAAAGAACATAGGGCCTTAATGTTTCTTTGCGTATTTATAACTGCATTTTTTTGTTGAAGTTTACTGGTCCCTTTATCACTAAACATTATGCCCAGATATTTATAGGAAGAAACTTGCTCTATACAGTTATTATCTAATGTCCACTTATATTGGGTGTGGCTCCTGGAAAAGACCATTACCTTAGTTTTATTATAATTAATCTTTAGAGCATCATTTATACAATGGGTTGCCAATGCTTTTAATAGTCTGTTTAAACCTACTTTTGTAATAGACATGAGTTCAATATCATCAGCATATGCAAGTATGGACAGAGGCTTATTTGACAAGGTCGGAGGATGAGCTGGTGTTTCTGATAAAGTCAAAATCAATGTATTAATATAGAAATTAAAAAGGGTAGGGGCCAAAACACAACCTTGCCTGACTCCGTTTGGGGTATGAATGGGTCTTGTCGTGTTACCCCTATTATTACATCGTATTACTACACGAGAATTTTCGTGCAATTTACGAATTAGAGTTAGTAAACGTTTATCAATATTGGTAGCCTCAAATTTTTTCCATAGTCTATCCCTTGAAACAAGGTCAAATGCAGATTTAAGGTCAACAAAAGCAGTAAACAGCGTCCCCCTAGCTGAAACGACATATTTTTCAGAGAGATGGTTTAAAACTAGAGCATGGTCAATTGCAGATCTATTCTTCCTGAAACCTGCTTGCTCTTCTCTAATGATTTGCTCTTCTTCAAGCCAGTCTTGCAACTTGTCTAACAAATGCAATGCATACATTTTGCTTATGATATTGAGAAGGCTAATTGGCCTATAATTCCCAGGGTCACATTTGTCACCTTTTTTATATATTGGGACAATTATTGCAAGGCCCCAGTCTTCAGGGACATATGTTGTAGAATCTATAGCTGTAAATAAAGCTGCTAACACAGGTGTCCACCATTCAATGTTGGATTTGAACACTTCAGAAGGTATATTATCATTACCAGGGGCTTTTCCTGAGGAAATTCTAACGATCAATTTGTCTATTTCCTGCACAGAAACTGGTGGCCATTTCGGGAGTTCTTCAATATCAATAGAAGACTGTTCTAGACTACGTTGCGATTGGTGGTATAGTTGGCTATAGAACTGTTCCCAGCAACTAACAGAGATGTAATAGATCGTACTTGAAGGTCTCGGCCAGCCATTAGATACTATTTTCCAAAAGGATGATGAGTCCTTGTTTATAGCAGCAGTTATTAAATTAGACCAGGACTCTTTAAGAACTATCTCCTTTTTTGTTTTTATCAGCTTCTTGTATTGTTTCTTAGTTTCGAACCATTCAGGCGGGATCGTTTGTAGACTTTTTTGTCTATATTCTTTATATTGGCTTACCAAGGTTTGCTTCATATTAATACAGTCCTGGTCAAACCAGGTTTTGTTTCTTGGCTTCTTGCTAGATATTTTAAGAGATGCTGACTGGGTTAACAAGTTTCTAAGAGTTGTGCTGAGCTGATAGAAAGGTTCGAATATATTATCTGGGGATTTTTCTGTTAAGATTAAGTTTCTTAGAATGAGACATTTTTCAGAATTAAGGATTATTTTTAGATCATTTTCAACTTTTGGGGACCATTTAATGCCACGAGGTCTCAGATCCATATTACCTTCTGGCGGAACTGTTTCTTCTGCAAAGTCTGTTTGTACTGCACAATCTAGAGTCAGGGTGACAGGTAAATGATCACTCTCAACCCGTTGTTCTATTTCACATCTAGGGGATGTACATAACAACTCATATGATATCAAAAAATAGTCAATCGTAGAAGATCCTTGCTTGGACACAAAAGTAAATTCCCCTTCAATATCGCCTATAGTTAAACCATTCATAATTACTAGATTTAATTTATGAGATAATTGAGCAAGATAAAGACCAGCCCAATTAATTTTTTTGTCCTTTGATTGTCTTAGGGGAAGAGCTAAGCCAGGGTCTGTTTCAGGTTGTTCATAATGAAAGTGGGCATACAGATCAGCTTCATTTGAACCAGTTCTCGCATTAAAGTCCCCCGCCATCAACAAAAGTGCTTCAGGATACTGGATTAGCAGGTCTGCAATATAGGTTTCTAGTCTTAACCATATATTCTTCAATGTTACCTTATGCCGAGAAGGAGGCAAATAGACATTAATGATTAACAACCAAGTATTTTTAAACTTAACTAATAGAGAAGAAGCCAGATTTGACAAAGATGGAATGGAAAGGGAAGGATATTTTATATTAGTAGCAATCATTATGGCTAAACCGCCGCTAGGGCGACCTCCCTTCTGAGAGATAGAAGCCTCAACCATATGTGCTGTAAAGCCATTTAAAATTAACTTTTTCTTCAGCCACGTTTCTTGAAGTAATATTATGTCAAATTTAGAAATAAATTTAACAAACGAAGGGTCACAAATATGTCTTGCCCATCCCATAACATTCCATGACAGAAGATTCAGCTTTCTCATATCAGACTTCTTTTGTTGTCATGAATTTAAGTTGGCATGGGGAGAATTACATAATCTATTCACAGAAGAGGAATTTCTATTAACCTCAGTGATGGCCAAATTGAAATTGATATTATCATTGCCTTCTGGAATAGAACAAGCTTTGGCTTTACTAGGGTTTTTTCCGTCTGATAGCTCCTCAATAATTTCCAGATTTGGATGAGCGTAGCTCACATTTGTCACTATTGGGCCTTGCACTTTCAGTGTATCTCCATGTTGGATGTTATCAACAGACAATAGTCCATTTTCCACATTCTCAAGATATCTCATTTCTGTCCATGCTGATGGATTTATCTCTGCTGTAAATGTTATTTTATTCCCTTTCTTTTCACAACCTTCAGTTGTAGGGAGTTTTTCCTCTACACACATACTTGAGAGGTATAATCTTAGTTTTTCCAGCCTAGTTAATATTTCTGTCTGCGCAATCTGAGGAAGAACTAAAAAAGAGTCAATTAAATCATTTTCCTCCTCAGTAATTGAGAAATTGGGAAAATGGGGCAATTCAGGATTATTCAGTATTTTGAGGTCCTGTCCACCATTGCATCTACTTAAGTTTTTTTCTTCATAATCAGCATTTGTTTGGTCTTTGTTTTTATGGGCTTCGTCTAATCGAGACGTTGTTGAAAAAGAAATAGCCGGTATTAATGGTTGGGGGGGAGCTACATTAGTGAAAAACCTAGATACATAGATGTTATTCCTTCTTAGCAAAGATTTATATCTATACAGTAAGGTGGCAAACTTGATTTCTCTGAACGTAATTAAGACCCGGGCACGACCAGTATTAGAATATAAATATGCAACTTGTGTAATATCATTAACAGTAATTTGATTTGGACATATACCATCTAAGACGGTGTTTTAAGCTATAAATATGGTTCAAAACCTAACCGCTGTGCACACCTGTGCAGACTTTTCAGTCTGAGGATGTTATCACATGGGGGAAATCTATAAGTTATCCCACACAAATCCCCCCAAAAAAGCGCATTTACGCCTAACGATTTCACACGACATCACACAGAAACTGACATTAAAGTGGTCACAAAGTGGTGTTATCTGAGATCTTTTTATTTTCGGAAGTTTAGAGGAAATGCATTTGTGCTTGTAAAGTAATTGCGCATTTACTGTAGTGTGAAATTCAAATTCACACAAACAAATCTCCTTTAAAGCTTTTCCCCGGTTTTCCCATGGTTCTGTGGGGCTGCTTTTACTTCCTGGTTTGCTTGGGTGACAACATGCCAGGCAGACATGAGCTTCTCCACTTTTCTCTTTCTAAAATTTCCTGTCTGGTAGTTGAGCAAACAGGCACATTTCCCTCAATCTAAAGAGTGACTGCAGAGTCGAAAAAATGAGGGGGAGGCTGAGGAAGGGAAAAGGTTTCCCATGCCAACAACCCACCATGGATAGAATTGGGTGGGGGTTGTTTTAATTTGTAAGCTGCACATAACTCCAGTGGGAGGGAGGGAGCACATAACTCCAGTGCTTAAATCCCTCCACTGGCTGCCAATTAGTTTCCGGGCACAGTACAAGGTGTTGGTTTTGACCTATAAAGCCCTACATGGCTTGGGTCCATCTTATCTTAGGGACCGCCTCTTCCCGTATGATCCCCCTCATGCCCTCCGTTCAGCGGGGAAGAATCTGCTCCAACAGCCAAAGTTGAAACTTAAGCAGACTTCCCAGAGGACATTTTCTGCTACTGCCCCTAAACTGTGGAATGGCCTGCCGGATCAGATCCATCTTAATACATCTCTCACTACTTTCAAGAAAGCAGTCAAGATGGAGCTCTTCCGGCAAGCCTTCCCAGAATAACCTCCTTGCAGGGATAAATATATCTGGATTTGCCCCTAGTCCCCCTTTGGAGCGGCATCCTGCTGTTGCTGCCATTGCTGTCATGTTCTTTATTTTAGTTATATGTTTGATTTTAATTTTATTAAGTTTAATTCTATTTTAAGGGGTGTGGGTTGTGGGTGGGGGGGTGTAGGAATTTGGAACGTTTTAAATGCTGTATTTTAACTTGTTGTCAGCCGCCCCAATTGCACCGCAGAGGGGCGGGTTACAAATAAATTTATTATTATTATTATTATTATTATTATTATTATTATTATTATTCCTATCTGGGGGGGGTAGTGGGACAGAATCCCTGCTCAGCCATGAAACCCACTGGGTGACCCCAGGCGGGTCACACTCTCTCAGCCTCAGGGGATGGCAATGACAACCCCCTTCTGAAGCAACTTGCCAAGAAAACCCCAGGATAGGTTCACCGCTTTAGGGTCGCCCTAAGTCGGAAGCGACTTGAAGGCACACCACAAAGCGGGAGAAAGGGGGACCCCTCCAGTGAGTCAGACCCCAATTTGGGGCGCCTTGCTTCTCAGCCCATCCCAGAGCAAGAGGAGCTAGGCTAGCAAGTGGCTGCTGTCCAAGGCAAAAAGGACAACCCCACAGACATCCTCACAGCTGAAGAGGTGGCAGGCTTATTCCCTTGGCAAAAGGTTTGCCCACAGGAGGAGGGAAGAAGGAGGGATGCTGCCCTCTTCTCCTTCCGCATCAGGGGGACCAGAGGTCCTAACCCCAAAGGAACACTGTCCAGGAGGACAGGACTCAAGAAAAGCTTTTTAAAAACACACACACATAGAAATAGAAAATCATGCTTCTTACTCCTGCTCCAAATCGAGGACCATTTGACATTTCCTCCTGGAGAGGAGAGAAGGTTGAATGAAATGCAGGACCCACCCTGGAAAAGGAGGAGTCTGGTCACCTGAAAGCAAAAAACAAAAACAAAAAAACCAACCACGCCCATTTCTAGTACATTTACAGGTTTTTTCACTTGAGTATGAAAGTTAAAAATGTCTTTTTTTCGCTTTTCACTTAATTCCGTTTTTATTATAATTATGTGAGAAATGCTTTTGCGCAATTTAGCACTATTTTTGCTTTATTTTCGGGATGCTTTATTTCCACTTTATTATCTCTTTAACCACGAAACTGGCCCCCGTGTGATGACGTCCTGAGCCACTCCAATTTTCCACAGTCCTCTCAGGTAATTTTAACTCCATTGCAAACCCCTAAAAACTCACTGTCCTCTTTCCGTATTTCCATTTCAGTTTTCTCTGTTTGCTGTGTTTGTTTGATTGAAATCTTGTCTGTGTGTGATTGCACTCTGCATTTTTCCAAATAAAACCTTCTTAATTCACCCAAGACCTTCTCAGTTAGTAGTGGTGCACACAGTCCAAAGGTTACCCAAGCCTCTTACAAAAGCTAATTTCCCCAACATTTGAAGTAGTGCTGACAGTTTCTGGGGGACACCCCCCCATCTTCCCTCCACCTGTTCTTTGGGTAATGCTGCCATTTCCTGTTTACAACTGCTTCTACATTTTTGACACATCTGAACAAAAACCAACAAACACAAAATTGTTTGAAAATCCTGATTTAAACTCCCCCATTCCCGACCTCAAATGCTACATTTTTAAACTCACTTAAATCATAACCAGTAATCACTCCAGTAAACTCTATGTTTGCTGCCCTTAGGTTAAACTTGTTAACTTGGGCATAAGCACCATTGTTTGTAGAAAAGAAAAAGGGTTTGTTGAAGAAGGAGAAAAAAATACATGTTTAAAGTATTTTAAATATAAAAAATAACGTGTTTAACCACTGATATGCTCAGTTAGCTGCATGCTGCAGCTAGGTGTAGCATCAGACTATTAAGGTTATCGCACGGCACTTAAGGAACGGGAACGGAACAACGCAAAAACGCATTTTACTGCACAGGAGAACGCCACCGATGCCGCCGGGAATCCCAAATCCGTTCCCCAGCCGTTCCTGGCAGCCGATTTTTGAAGGACAATTTTGAACAGTCCTTCAAAAATTGGCTGCCAGGAATGGCTGGGGAACATATTGGGGACTCCCGACGGCATTGGTGGAGTTCTCCCATGCAGTAAAATGCATTTTTGCTCCGTTCCGTTCCCTTGCGGTCTGTTCCATTCCCTTTCCACGGAGTGCTCTGTGACAAGCTTATCAGTGGGCTCTAGGATCCCCATACTAGCCCAGTGGTGATGCCAGATCTGTTTGACATTGCCCCATCAGCTGTTGCTCTGGGAGGGAGCAAAGTTGAGAAAAGCCACATGCTGGCTGGGGATTCTGAGAGTTGTAGTCCCCAAAACAACTTCCTCAGACACCATACTAAATGAATGTTTATCTTTAACATGCACATTTTGTAAAATGTACTGTACCTGGTACCCTCTGAGAATGAAGGGCTGATAATTTCCAGGATAACAGCCATCATGGCAAGAGTGGAGAATGTAACCCTTTCCTCTCCTTCCTCTCATCCTTATCACACCATGCTGTTATACAGGTTCATTCTGTTTGAAACCTGCTTCAGATGTACTTGACAGTAGCTGTAGCTGTTTGTTGAAACTGTGTATCACACCCTCATATTTGTCCTTTAATAGCATGATCACCACTTTCCCCCACCTGCACCAATACTGCTATTGCTGTCCTGTTTGCCCTGCCTCATGCTTTGTGATTAGTTTATTGTTAATTTTTTATTTTAAAAACCCCTGTCATAACAGAATCATGATACAATGCCATTACAACTCACCCATCAATGCCCAAATCTCACATTGCAAGAGGTGAGACAGGAAGAAAAATGGACCATACCACCACCACCACCACCACCACTATTTTTATGTGCTTTTTCCTCTGAAAAAAATAAAATAAATAAAAAGAATTATTTGCACTGAGTCAAATAGCTCTTTGCATTGGGCCACAGGCCATGCTGGTAGGTGGGAGACAGGTAGGTAGATTCTGGGAGCCATAATTCAACAAAGTAACCTTTCCAAAATTCTCATCTAGTTTGATGGCCCTGAATTATTGTATATAGGGATTTTAACACAACACTGGCTCAGCTGAACAATGACCTGATCCAAAGTAATAAATTTATACTTGTATTTTATAGGCAAGGAACAGTCAGGCTGAAAGATAAATGATTAGCCCAAGGACAGTCATGGCAAAGATTTCAAAAGCAAACATACTTGTTATCATAAACATTTTTGAGAGTCAGAAACTTTTGCTGATCTATTGGAAGATATCATCCTGACATTTGCTGATAAAGTCCAATGTACCATCAGCTCAACACCAATTGAAAACATATCTTCTTTGAAAGTTGCTATACTACTACCAGAAAAATAGAAGGAGAACCTGTTACAAAATGTTGTAGCACCAATCTCAATCTCAAAATGTTGTTACAAACCTGTTACAAATGTTGTAGCACCAATCTCAATCTCAACCCATGACGATCCTGTGGATGATACCTCTCCAAGACCTCCTGTCCTCCAGTACTCTGTTTAGTTCCTCTACATTCATATCCATGAACTCCTTAATAAATCCATCAATCTAGCATGCAGCCTTCCTCTCTTTCTACTTCCTTCCACCTTTCCTAGCATTATTTCCCCCCAGTGAGTTGTGCTTTCTCATGATGTGACTGAAGTGCGACAGTCTAAGTTTTGTCATCTTGGTTTCCAGGGAGATTTCTGGCTAGAACCCATTTATTTGTCTTTTTTTGCTGTCCACAGCATCCTCAGCACTTTTCTCCAGCACCACATCTCAAATGAATCTTCTTTCTTCTTTCTTAACTGTCCAGCTTTCACATCAATACATCGTAATAAGGAATACAATGGCTTGTATGATTCTAATGTTTGTGCTCAGTTGTATATCTTTGCATTTTAGGATCTTTTCTAGTTCTTTCATAGCCACCCTCCCCAGGCACTTCTATCTGATGTCACAAGGCATGACAGTGGTGGCAGGTAAGTAGCATGTGAGGCTGGATGGTGTGCCAGCTGATGCTGCAGAGTTTTCAAGAAACACCATGGCAAGCAGACAATCTTTTTGCCCCCATCCTAAGGCCCCTTTGGGCCAGGATTAGTCCAGAATTGCCAGATTGACATCTGGACTGGCTGAATCTGGCCCAAGACCTGCATCTTCCATTCAGGATGATTTAAGACTGGGGAACGCAGGACTTTTGGCTCGTGCATATAGGCCCAGTGTGTTATGAACTGCTGGAGGAATCTTCAGAGGCTGACTTCAATTTTCGCAGTTCAGACAACATGGAGCAGCCTTCAGTCACAATTCTGGGGGGTAGGCAGGATAATAAAGTGGGTGGGTGGGTGGGTGGACTGGCTGTTTGAGGTGATCCCAAAGCATCCCAAATGACCTAGACCCCCGATGTGTGTGTGTTTCCAAGTTCCTTCATCTTTGAGAAGTGGGAAGCTCTGCTCAGGAACTGAAGGAAGACCTACCAGCCCTTGAGAGGGATTCGGCTACAAGGACCCTGTGAGACCATCTCCCATGTGTATACCAAGAGTTTGAGGGATCTAAGAATTGATGCAGAGACAGAATTCTCCAATTAAAGTATTATTTATTAAAGGGGGAAATAACACAGCAATTCACATGCACACACACACACTTATTCAAGGCTCAGGATATCAGGGGTTAGCTTGGAAAGATGCTGAGGCAGAACTACGAGTGATACTTACTACAGATGAGACTTTCTCCAGGATCCAATTGGGTGAAGTGGCATGAGACACAACCGTTCTGAGAGTGCGGGTTTGAACAGAGGTGCTGGTAGCTAGATCAGAGAGCACAGTGACGCAGGGTCTCCATGAACTCCAACTAGCAACACTGAGGGGAGAAATCCAGGGGTTTTCAAGGGATAAAACTAGCTGTAGGGCAAAGGTATGAGATTGCAGGGGTGAGGTAATCTGGTCTGGCAATATTCAAGCTGAATAGGAAAGGATTAAGTCGTTCGCTGACCCATCGGATGAGACATCTAGGCCGTTATCGCCCATTCTTCTAATTATGGAGGTGATGATGGTCCATTTGCAACACTATCTGCCTGGTTTTGGGGATTGGGGTTTTTCCGGTCTTCCAAGTGATCTAGGCATGACCTGCCTGCCTTGCCTTAGTGGCACTTGGGGTTCATTGCAGTGTACATCTGGGGTCATGTGGAATTCATATACACACCAAAATTCAGAAAAAAATGCACTTTTGGTAACAGTACAAAAGAGCAAAAGACATCTCATCATTTTACTTGTAGTTAAAATTGTTACTGATATAAGATAAAAACCTTTCTTGAATATTGGTAAACTTGTACATTGCCATCATAAAAAGCTAATTAATAGTTTGAGTCTCCATGGCAATTTATGGAAATTTTATTTAACTCTCTCTTCCTAATATTTTTTGCAGCCACAACAAAAAGAACCACTATGTGTTACATAGTGTTACCAGAGATAGAATGTTTTTCCATTCTCTCTGTGTGTGTATAGTTCTGGCATGACCCTAAATGGATCCAAGAGTGATTTGGTCACATAGCCCCTTGGAGGTAAATGGTCACATAGACTCCAGCATCCATTTACAGATCAAACACTTAGTTTTAGGAGTTGCAAACAGAAAGATTCACACCTCAGGAGACAGGGAAGCCAGGAAATGTATAGCCCTGATGAGCTTTGGCTGCAAGACAGATAAGCTCATTACTCCCCTCTGGAAGCTATCTACTTCAAAGAAACCTCTATAATGTTAATCTGGCCCTTTGATATACAGCAATCAACCTTCACCCTGGGCTATTTGCAGCCTATAAATAGATTACCAAAATTCTGGTTAAGTGTGCCTGATTAGAATTCCTGGTGACACTGCATCACTCTGAATTCTAATCTAGCGCCAACTCATTACCATGTCCCCATCCATTCTACTGGTTGAATCCAATTACATATCCATCCATCTGGAGCACTCCAGACAGGTAATATCACCCTTAGAAAGCCTTGTGTCTATCCCATGCTAACTTGCTTTATTCCTGAGGTCTTGTGTGAATGTGTGTGTGAATGTATGTCTTGTATGCTTGAATAAATATACAAATTGATTTGAAAAAACCTTGTTTCTATACATCTATTCCCTTAGGCACCTCTGTATAAGCTGGGTTTGCCTTCTGCTATTTGAGCTATATTAAAATTGCCCTAAATCAAGTTCATATTACAATAGTCATTGGTATCACTCAAAAGGAATTGGACCAAATCTACAGGAGAGCTCCCATTTCCATTTGTCAGCAAGGGAGTTAGGAATTTCTCTCTAGGATTGCTATACAGAGAACAAATAAGCATGTAATGGACAATGTCTTCCACCTGAGACTGACTGCAGATACACAGACTGTTTTCAAATAGCACTTTGTTATAGTGTCCATCTAGCACTGCTGTTGGCATTACTTGAAATCGTAGTTCAGTGAAGGCAATTCTTCAAGTAGACAGCTTGAGTTTGGTCAAATATCTGGCTCTAAAATGTTCTGTTTTCAAAAAGGAGAACCATGGGGGGAAATTTGAGGTCCTAATTGACTATGGGCCTTTGCAGACTGCCAGAAATAGTGCAAATTGAGTCCACTTTAAGGGTTAGGGTTAGGGTTAGGGAATCATGGGAACTGTATTTTATTGTGGCACCAAAGCTCTCTGACAGAGAAGGCTCAATGTCTCAGGGGAAAAAAACAATTCCCATGATTCCCTAGCACTAACCCTAACCCTTAAAGTGGACTCAATTTGCACTATTTCTGGCAGTCTGCAAAGCCCTATAAATCTCTTCTTGAATCTATCCAGAATAGCCAGTCTGGATTGCTCTTAATTGCCTCTTATTCATGCCAAAGACATGTCATAACCTAGGTAGCAAACCTGTTTAAATGTGGATTGTTTACACTAGAATTGGCTTTTTCCCAACCTGAGTTGGGGTGGGCCTGTGTCAAATCCCACTTAACCCTGGTTTTTCAGAAACAACTTTCCCCTGTGGGTTTTTTGTTTTTGTTTGTTTGTTTGTTTGTTTGTTGTTTTGCAAAATATCAGTTTTTTTCAGGGTGCTGCCAATGTGAACTTGCTCCCAATCAGATTCAGGGCTTCCTGAAGGGAGGGATCAATGTGAATGTGTGTGAATGGCCCCTATGTAAAAGAATCTGAAGGGTTGATTTCCAGAACTGGTTGTTACATATTTCCATGTAACACAATGCTGGAAGACAATCTATTGCTAAGGTGGCAATTTGTTTAAAGAGACGATAAAATGAAAGATACATAGAACAAAGAGCCATATGAAGATGAACCTCAAATTCTAAAAAGCAAGGTGGAAACTGCAATAAGAGAAATAGCAAAAAACAAATCACCAAGAACAGATGATATTCCAATTGAACTGCTGCAATCCACATTGACAGAGTCAACTCTAGTGCTAACCAACATGTCAACAGATATGGAAAATGAAATGATGGCCAACAGATTGGAAGTGATCAATATACATCCCCATCCACAAAAAGGGAGACACAAGAGACTGCAGCAACTATAGGACCATAGCACTGGTCTCCCATGCAAGCAAAATCATGCTCAAAATTCTGCAACATAGACTCAAACTATACATGAAGAGAGAATCCCAGAGGTTCAAGCAGGGTTCAGGAAAGGAAGAGGCACTAGGGACCACACTGCAAACATACGATGCTAATGGAGCACACCAGGGAATTCCAAAAGAAAATCAGCATGTGCTTTATAAACTATAACAAAGCTTTTGACTGATAGAACATGAAAGGCTATGGAATGCTCTTACAGACATGGGAGTACCAGTGACATCTGATAGTCCTGATGAGGAATCTGTACTCAGGACAAGAGGCTACTGTCAGAACAGAACACGGAGAAACAGAATGGTTCCCAACTGTCAAAGGAGTCAGACAAGGGTGCATCCTTGTCTGAGCAGAACAGTAGAGGACAGAGGGTCTTGGAAATGTCTCATCCATAGGGTCGCCATGAGTCAAGATCGACTCAAGGGCAGTTAACAATAAAACCTTATCTGTGCACAATCTATTCTTGTTTTAATTGATGGGCAGCCAGATTCAGTATGCCAAAAAACTGCAGGTGTTCCAGCTGGTAGAGCATAAAGGTTTTGGAGAAAGTTGTTCTATAATATTTCCAAGGCTTTGCAAGTATTGATATCTAAGCCCCACATTTCCACACCATAAAGCATCTTTGCAATTACTTTGCTATTTAATTTTTTTAGAGCAGGTTCAATCAGCTGACCTGCATGCCAGGTTCCAGGAAATTATATTGAACCCTCTTTGCTTTGTATCTAGTCAGTTGCATCTTCTAGAAAATGGTTTGCAGGGCTCAACATTAGTTCTTTGACTAATGTCCTTGTTAGGCCTTGTTTTTGGAGAAGGATTTTGATACAGTGAAACTATCTTGCTGTTTTGACCGACCCAGACGTGTCCCATTTTGAAGTTGATAGTCTGAGCATTTGTTCTTATTTTCTTGTTTGTATGATCCTAAGTGGATGTTGTTAGGATGTTGTTTGAAAGGAGGAATCTTATGACTCTGATTCTTCCATCTCCTTTTACTCCAGTTATCATTTCTAAATTGCCTTTCCCTATCTCTCTGTAATAGAGGAGGTGGAGGGTTAGAATATCATTTGTAAGGTTTATTTTGTGGCTGTTTCAGTTTGAGTTCAAATAGCAGGCATGCAATGACTCTGTTGATTGAAAGATCGGCAGGTTGGCAGATCAAGACCCGGGTGCTGCATGATGGGGTGAGCTCCTGTCACTAGTCCCAGTCTCTGCCAACCTAGCAGTTTGAAAGCATGCAAATACAAGTAGATAAACAGGTACCACTTCTCAGTGGGAAGGTAAACAATGTTCTGTGCAATCATGCTGGCCACATGACCACAGAGTAGTCTCTGACAACGCTGGCTCTTCGGAAATGAGCACCGCCCCCTACAGTCAGACATGACTTGATAACCTTGTCAACGGTGAACACCTTTACCTTTACTAGCAGGCCTCTGTTGATAAATATGTGTAATAGAGACCCAAATTCATGCCACATATCAGGATCCTGAAATGTCATAGAATCATATGATTCTATGAAATTCATGCCACATATCAGGATCCTGAAATGTCAATTATATGCTGCCTCTTTGTCCATGCTAGGATAGATGTTTGCAGAAGACATCATTGCATAAATCCAAAGCAGCCCTCAGGATAGATTGAGGAGATTATCCCGCTGCTAAAATAACCTGGCTTACCTCTTCCAAACTGAAACCTAATTCAGGAGACAGCTGGGTCCTATCACAAGGATTTTGCCACTGAAGCCACTGGGCAAGTCCAGCCTGGCTGCAGCCCAGGTTCCCAGCACACTTCGGCAGCCTTATTTCGAAACCGGGAGCTTTCCGACTTCAAAAAATGGCCGCTGAAGCATGCCAGGGACCCGGGCTGCAGCCAGGCTGGACTTGCCCGGCAGCTTCAGTGGCAAAATCCTTGTGATAGGACCCAGCTGCGTCTCGAATTAGACTTCAGTTCGGAAGAGGTAAACCAGATTATTTCAGCAGTGGAATAATCTCCTGAATTTCTGTTAAATGTTATTTTGCAGATATCATTGCTCCATCTAGTTTCTTTATTAGCCAGTTATGTGTAACCACTTGCCATTTATCTGAAAATCTCTTTTTATGTGAGCCATAATTAGGAGCAGATCTTTTATTCACCATTGTTTGGGGTACATGGGCTATTTATCCTCTACTCTCTGCCATTTCCCTCAGTCAGTTGCAGTACAGAGAGGGTAGGAAGCCTACTAGAACCATCCAAAGTCTCATTTGCAGATGCCCTCTTTATATATATAAACCCAAATTAATTAATTTCTAAAATGCATCTTAATATTAAAATACTTTAAAGATACCATTAAAATATTAAAATATTAAATAACAAAAATAGGCAAAATACTACTGATTCTCTACAGACTTACACAACACTAAATAGAGAAAATTCACAAATAAAATGATTTTAAGATTCTTACTTTCTCAGCATTCACTTCTGTTCAAAGATGTGGATAACACATCCAGTCTCTGAATTACAATTAAATCCTAAATTATAAATTAATAGTGAATCAAATTATTTCACTGATAGCCTGTTATGTCCATAGGCTACTTCAGACTGAACGGTTCCAAATGCTGTTAATTTCCACAGTATCCTGGGTTTGTTAAATTCAGGAACACTCTCCCAAGTTCATTTCCAAGTTCACTTCCAGTTCTCTGTCAAAACTCAAACTTTTCTATTTTCTTCTTATTTCTTCTCCTCCTCCTGTATGTCTGGGTAGTTCACCTCCAGTCTGATTTGCTTCAGGACTTGCAGCATTCTTTGTTGGGGCTGCCATAGTTCCTGTTAGCCATATGCTGCACTAAGCAAAGAAGTATTGTCTCATCCAAACAATAAACCTGTGGTGGTCCATAAGGAGAAAAGCATTCATCAAGCAGTCTGAGTAGTGGGAGGCAACAAGTATCAAGGTCAACACAGTCCAAGGTCGAAGAAGCCAGGACATCTCCCTGAAGACTGAAAATAGAATACACTCATCCCTCCACATTTGCAGCTTTGACATTTGCGGATTTGATTATTCATGGATTGTATTATTATGTTCTCTCTAGGAATATTTAGGTCCTCCAGCACAACTCTATTGTCAACATTAACGATAAGTTGCACTGAAGGACATGAAGGGATAGACAACTCTAGCTCTCCAGATGTATTTATTTATTTAGAGTCCTATTCAACATAATCTATGAAGGCAGTATAGGAACTGTACTCCCAATATATTTGGAGGACTACAGTAGCCTATCCTTGATTTTAAAACAAAAGAGCCAATTATGGAAGGAAAACCCTCTTTCTGCTAGCCATTTATATTTATCTCCTAACAAATGGACAGACTAACATTGGGACTCATCTGTGATGGCCCACAGGTAGCTTTGAATCCTGGGCAGGGGGAATCCAATGTTAGCATTATTAGATGATCTGATTGTGGCTGCAATTCTGTATGACTCAGCATAGCATGGTAGTTCCACATTCTGTGTTTCATCCATTCACTCATTCTGTGTTTCCTTGAAGAAACGTGTTTTTATCGGGGGGAAATATTGATGGGTAGACCGGGGAGTGTGGACCAATGTGCAGGAGGTGCAATAGTAGGAGAATATGTTCATGTGATGAACAGACATCCTGTTTTGATATGGATAATACGGTGGCAGGACTATAGGTGGAAAGGTGATGGGATACAGAGGTGGAACCAGATTGATATTGCAAATAAATGAAAGTGTTGTTGACATGAAGAGTAAGAATGTTTTGATACCGGGAATTTGTCAGTAGATGCTGGGGGATGTCAGTGTGATGTAAATGAAGGAGAGAGTATGTGTAATGTGTATGAGCAATGTCAGTGTGATGTAAATGATCTGATTCTTCTTTTTGGATGGAAAGAATAAAATGGATTAAAGAGAATGGAATCAATGTTGAGATAAAGGAAATTGGATAAACAGAGTATTAAATATGTTAACCCATTGTTAGAAAAAAGAAAAAGCAAAGAGGGATTTTGGAAAAGAAATAAAAGAAATTTGTTAGATACAATTTTAGGAGATATTGGTACTGGAGTTGGAGTGGCAAATTAATGGGATATTAAAACCAATGCTAACAAATTATCTGTTCTAGGTGACTTACAATGGAAAGTTTTAAAAATGACTAGAGATGAATAAAATTTTAGGTTACATGTAATATTGTCAGCCTTGGGGAAAGAATTGTTCAGTCAATTAAATGAAACATTGTTTGCAATAAAAGAAACCCAAGGACAGACTAAATGAAGTTTCTGAGGTTTTGTCATGTCTCCATACAAATGTTATTACAAAGATGGAAATAACATTGATGTCTTTGTGAAAAAACCATGGGAAAATTGTTATACTTGGCATTATGGTGCTATCTTGTGGTGAAATTCTGGAAGTGTCATTTACAGAGTTTATCCCCAGAATAGGACAAAGTAAGGTCAATGTAGATGACTGTATACAATACATTTAGCTTTCTTCTCTTTTATCTTTTTTTTTTTTTTTTGCATCTCCAAGTGGTGAAAGATTTCTGTTTGTCATAGCACATTGTTTACCTTACATACATATCTCCTTTTATCATACTTTGCTGTCAGTCATTGGAAGGTCTCTCTCTCTCTGGGTTTTCTTCGCAAACAAAGATTCAGGAAGGACTCATCCCACGTTTTTTGCAAGCGCGCTGATGACTAAAAAGGCCAATCCGAGATAAACAAGTCCGGTTGCAGAAAGCACAGCAGAAGATCTCCTTGGGTGATGTTTCTGGGTTGTGATTCTTTCTACGTTGTCGTTTCTCTTCGAGACTTGTTCAGCGTGATTTCTCAAATAAGGCTGCAGCATTGTGGATAGTGCGTCTCCATGCCTCCCGATGTGAGGCCAGGGTGGACCATTGTTGGTGATCAATTTGGCTGAGCCTGAGATGTTGTTTCAGGGAGTCCTTGTATCGCTTTTTTGGAGCGCCCCTCTTACGCTGACCCGTGGCAAGTTCACCGTAGAGTACTATTTTTGGGATGCGATGGTCCTCCATCCTAGAAACGTGCCCAGCCCAGCTGCGTTTTCAATAGCATGGCCTCAATGCTGGTGATCCCTGCGTGCTCAAGGACAGCAACATTCGTCACATAGTCAGTCCAGTGTATATTTAGGATTGTGCGTATACAGTGCTGATGAAAGTGTTCAAGGAGTCGTAAGTGTTGGCGATAGGTGACCCATGTTTCAGACCCATAAAGGAGAATAGACAGTACAATGGCTCTATACACACTGATTTTTGTGCTCCGCCTCAGGTGTTTGTTACTCCAGACTCTTTTGTAAAGTCTTCCAAATGCACTGTATGCCTTTGCTAATCTGTGGTCGATCTCTTTGTCAATCTTGGCGTCTGAGGAGATGATGCTTCCCAGGTAGGTGAACTGCTGAACAGACTTAAGCACAGATTTGCCTACAGCGATGTGGGGATGGTGGTGTTTGTCCTGTGGTGCAGGCTGGTAGAGAATGTCCATTTTCTTCAGGTTGACTTCCAGCCCAAACAGCTCTGCAGCTGTTGCGAAGCAAGATGTTAGGCGCTGCAGAGCTGCTTCTGTGTGGGCAACAAGGACAGCATCATCAGCGAAGAGCAGCTCACGGACTAGATAGTTTAGAGTCTTAGTGTGAGCCCTCAGACGGCTTAGGTTAAACAAGCTACCATCAACACGGTAACGTATATAGATGCCGTCTTCTTCTTCGAGCTCTGCTGCAGCCCTTTGGAGCATCATGCTGAAGAAGATTGTAAATAAAGTTGGAGCAAGAACACAACCTTGCTTCACTCCATTAGTTATTAGAAAGGGCCTGAAAGAAAATTATGGAAATAAATTACAATAGCAACCTGAGGAGTAGATGTGTTAAAAAGACGAATGTTCTAAATTTGGATTTTTACATTTAAAGGGAGAATAAAATTTTTGGTTTAATTTAGTATTGAAAGATTTTGAAAAGTGGAAAAATAAGGCTAGATAAAATTAAAAATGAAAGAATGAACAGCTAACGGGGACTAATCCTGAGAATAAGATATTAGAGTCTTGTTTTAAATAATATGTTTTGGTTAAGAAAGGAGCACTTAAAAGAAATTAGAACAAATAGTAGGATTAAGTTAACTGGGAAGACAAAAAAAAAAGAGAATACACAACAGATCCATAGGGCAATTGTATATAGACTATATCTTTTGCCTCTAAATGCTATTACTTGTGTTTGAGTATTTGTACATTTATGTTTATGTTAGTTTGTTTTTTTATGTTAGGTATGATAGTTTGTTTTTTTTATGTTTAGGCTGATAGTGAAATGTATGAGCTATTTGTGATTGGATGTTGGATGTGTTTAAATGTTTATTGTGTGTGTTTTGTAAAATAAAATTAAAAAGAAAAAAAAGGAAAAAAAAGAAAGGGCTCTGAAAAAGCATTGCCGTATTTGACTTGACCATGCTGGCCCTCATGTAGCAAGATAATCATTTTGAGGAATTTGGGGGGTGTTAGAATCCTGTTAGTATTCTATCAGACATGTAGTATAGTGTGGGGATGATGGGAAGATGGGTTAGTAATGTTAGAGTGCAGGTGCTTTATCAAGTGACCTTGGGTGGATGGCTCGGCTGGCTTGGCTAGCTGGGAATGAAAGAGATGTTTTGGAAAAGGAAGGAGGGGTTGAGAGTGCGGGCTTTTTGCACATTCTTTTCACTAGCTGTAGGGGGGGAATTTTTTCAGTCTCAGCTAAAACGTCTGATAGGCATGACTGACCTATGGATCTTCCAATAAAGTTCTGTTAATTCTTTAATTAAACTGACTGGTTGGTTGTCTAAAGGTGTTGGTGTCTATTTCATGACAGTTAGCTGAGACTCACAACCAAGTTTTATTTTATTTTTGTGTTTTGTTCCTGCTCCCGGAGAGATGGGTGCAGGAGAGGGGATATCCTCCAAAGAGTGCCAAACTCCTGAGCATGGAGGAGAACCTCGGACGGTGGACAGAGAAACCGGCGCGGTGCCAAAGGCCGGGGCCCAACAATTGCCACAGACCCCACTAGTGTCTGGAAGATGGTTTGGTGCTCCAGTGGCCCCAGTGCACACCAAGGAACGCCGGCGGGCTGCGAGATGGTCGGATTGGAACACCGGGTTCACGCAACCACTGCAGCTGCCCTCGGGAGAGGGGACCGACCTGGAGACACAGGTACAGCAGCTGAAATTGGAGGTGGAGGTGATGCGAGGTACCATGACCACGATGCTAGAGATCCTCCAACAGATGGTGGGGGATGGAGCAGGGAGTGCCGGGGCAGGAGCCGCCCTGGCCCCAGCCCCAGGTGGGCAGCCCCCAGCAATGGGAGCAGGGGGAGATGGAGCTTTGCCCCCAGGGCCCCCACCAGCTGCCCTTCCACAGCCGAGGGCCCCAGATGCGCAGGCTAAGAAGATGGGGGTCAAGTTCGACGGGGATCCCCAAACGCTGCCTTACTTCCTATCGCAAGTGGCAGATCACATGGAAGAGTGGGGGCCCGTTTTTCCTTCAGAAGTTGCCAAGGTAAAGTGCATGGCGAGGCATCTGCGGGGGGAGGCGGCCCGCTGGTTGGTGCAGCTCTATGATCACTGAGCGCCGGAGCTGGGGAACCTAGATGAATTCATGAGGGCCCTTAGGACTAGATTTGAAGACCCTTTTCAGGCCACCACTGCTCTGGCCGAGTTGAAGGTTTTAAAACAAGGCTCCATGACAGTGGCAGCATATGCAGCAGAATTCCGTAGGTTGGTGGCCCAAGTGCCTGACTGTCCAGAGGGGATACAGATCCAATATTTTAAAGATGGACTGCGGCCAGAGATAGCCAAATGGGTGTTGATGATGGGCAAACCCCTCACGGCCATGGAATGGATTAGAGTGGCGGGAGAAGCGGAAGGCATTTTACATGAGGTCAGAATGTTAGATCAAAGACAAACCCAAGAGACAAAAGCGAAGGGGGGCCGAAGCCAAGCCCACAAGGGGAAACCTCCAGCCAGCTCTGCAGAGACCGAGAGAGAGAGACGCCGGCGGTTAGGCCTGTGTTTAAAATGCGGCCAAAAGGGGCACTTAATTGCTGCTTGCCCAGACATGGCTCAGGAAGGAAAGCCCAGTTCCTCTCAGGCCCCTCCCAGCAAAGGTTCCAAGAAGGAGAAGAGCCAGCAGAAAAAGAAATCTTCCACTGAACGTAGCCTGAAGGTGGAGGAGTCCCAAGAACCGGGGGTTTGGTCGGACTCAGACAGCTCCGAGACTTCCACGGGCTCAGGAGGGGAGCCTTTAAACTTCCAGAGCCTGCCTTAGAAAGCGGCGAGAGGCAGGCTGTGGGAGCAGAGAGCCGCAAAAGGATGGTGAGTGGGGGCATTCCCCTGTTGTCCGTATCAGTAACTTTGGTGGTGGGGCCCGAGAAAAAACCTATGCAGTTAATTGCAGCTATTGACTGTGGGTGCACAAGGTGCCTGATAAACCCCGCGGTAGTAGATAGTTTGAACATAGCCACCCACCCTTTGAGAGAGCCCATTCCCTTTGTCCAGATGGATGGAACTTTGATGGGGGGCCGTGCTGCAGAGAAAAAAAACACTCCTGTGTGGCTGGGGATAGCAGACCATTGGGAACAGCTCCAGTTGGTGGTGGGAAATACTTATAATTACCACCTAATGTTGGGCATAGACTGGCTACACCATCACAACCCTGAATTGCGCTGGAGGGAGAGACAGTTAATTTTCAATGATCCGGATTGTGCAAACCATCGCCTTGCCCACGGGATGGTGCACCCCCCTCTCCTCCCCATGGTGGCGCTTCCCGGACAAAGAGAAAAAGACGCAGCCGCTCACTTGGAAGGGCTGCCCAAGGACAGAGACATTGGGCAAGGTGGGGAGGGGTCGCCAGTCATCCCTCCGGTTTACCGAGATTTAAAAGGGGTGTTTGAAGAGAGAGAGTGTGATGTGCTGCCTCCACACCGAGAAACAGACTGTGCTATTGAAATATTGCCAGGGGCACCCCTTCCTAAACCCAAACTGTATTCAATGACCCCAAAGGAGCTGGCCACATTGAAAGACTATATAGAAAAGAACTTGGCTCGAGGGTTCATTAGACCCTCTACTTCTACTTTTGCTGCTCCAGTATTTTTTAGGGGGGGAAAAAGATGGTTCTTTGCGGCTGGTGGTAGACTATCACAATCTAAATGGGATTTGCAGCACCAACAAGTACCCTTTGCCCCTAATGAAAGACATGTTGGGGAGACTGGGCACGGGGAAAATATTTACAAAATTGAATTTAAGAGATGCTTATCATCGAGTTAGGATTAAGGAGGGAGATGAATATAAGACTGCTTTCAACTGCCCTTTGGGGGCATTTGAGTACCTGGTTCTTCCTTTTGGATTGTCAGGGGCTCCAGGGATTTTTATGAGGCACATTAATGAAGTACTGCATGATTTGCTTTTTGAAGGTGTTTTGGAATATTTAGACGATGTGCTCATCTATTCAAAAGACTTAGACAGTCATGTCAAACTGGTGAGAGAGGTACTCAAAAGACTGTGGGATAACCAACTGTATGTGAAACTGTCCAAATGTCACTTTCACACCGAGAGACTAGATTTTTTGGGGTACCGAGTGTCTAACCAGGGCATAGAAATGGATCCAGCTAAAGTACAAACAGTGTTGGACTGGGCACCCCCCAAAAATAGGAAGGATGTACAAAAGTTCCTGGGCTTTGCAAATTTCTACAGAGAATTCATTCCTGACTTTGCTAAGATCGCATTGCCCATTACAGACTTACTCAAGACGAAAAAAATGCCCAAAAGTGGGGAGGGAGGTGCATCCAAGCCTCCCAAGCCCTCCTCCCCGATCCAATGGTCCGAAAAGTGCCAGAGAGCTTTTGAACAACTGAAGCTGTTGTTCAGCTCTGAACCTATTTTACTTCACCCAGACTCAGACAAACCCTTTGTGGTTCAAGTGGATGCCAGTGATTTTGCTATGGGGGCTGTTCTGCTGCAAAAAGATGATAAAGACAAACTTAGACCTTGTGCCTACCTGTCCAAGAAATTCCAGGGCCCCCAATTATCTTGGCCCTGCTGGGAACGGGAAGCTTATGCAGTCAAGCACGCCCTAGAAAGCTGGAGACAATTTTTGGAGGGGGCTGCACACCCTTTTGAGGTGTGGACTGATCACAGAAACTTAGAGGCGTTACAGACCCCCCGCAAACTTAGCCCCAAACAAAGGAGATGGGCAAAAGACTTTTACAAGTATAACTTCAAATTAAAGTTTTTCCCGGGCCACCAAAACATTTTGGCAGATGCATTGTCCAGATTGCCACAGCATGGGGGAAAAGAGGCGGTTCCTCTTGAGACCATCTTTTCCTGGGAACAGTTGGGTTTGGCGGTAACTACACGCAGTAGAGCCAAGGCTTTAGCCCAACCCCTTTCACAGGGTGACTCACCACCGCCATTAGATGACCTTTTGCTAAAAATCCAGCAGGGGGCAGAAACAGATGAGTGGCTACAACAGCATAAAAATCAACTGTCTAAAAATGCACAAGACTTATGGGTGTGGAATTCAAAGATCTATGTTCCTGCTTCCTTAAGAAAAGACATCCTTCAGATATACCATGACTCTAAGGCAGCAGGGCATTGGGGATATTTAAAAACTTGGCACAAGATCCGCAGCACCTACTGGTGGGATGGAATTCGTACGGATGTAGAGGCTTATGTTAAAGGTTGCCCGGTTTGCGCTAGAGCCAAACCAAGAGTGGGCAAACCTAGAGGACTACTTCAACCTTTGCCTACACCAGAAGGACCTTGGAAACACATTGCTATGGATTTTATAACAGACCTGCCTCCTAGTAAGGGCCGAGACACTATTTGGGTGGTGGTAGATTTGTTCTCCAAACAAGTACATTATGTGGCCTGCAAAGGGATGCCTTCGGCCCCCAAATTAGCTGATCTGTTCATAGCACACATATATAGACTCCATGGGCTCCCCGACCGAATAATCTCCAATAGAGGCAGTTCTTTTACTTCTAAATTTTGGAGGGTGCTACAAGACAAATTGGGGGTTCAACTGGCCCTTAGCACGGCTTTTCACCCGGAGACTGACGGTCAAAGCGAGAAGACTAACCAAAGTCTCCAGAGATACCTGCGTTCTTATACTAATTACCTGCAAGATGATTGGTTTGATCTACTTCCACATGCCGAGGTTGCTTTTAATAGCGCAGTGCACAGCAGCACTGGGAGCTCTCCCTTTTCGATTAACTATGGTTTTGAACCTAAGCTCCTCCCCGCCCTGCCTGTGAATAAAACTGACCCGGTTCAGGTGACCCAGTGGGCTGACAAAGTCAGAGGGGCTTGGCCTACCATTATCAAAGCTTTGCACGAAGCTAAAAAACAGTATAAAAATCAGGCTGACAAAAAACGGGCAAAAGGTTGGGATATTAAGCCTGGTGATATGGTTTACCTTTCCACAAAGAACTTGAGGTCAAAGTTTCCTTCCAAAAAGCTAGGCCCAAAGTTTTTGGGTCCTTTTCCAGTTAAGAGACTTGTTAATGATGTTACTGCTGAATTGATTCTTCCTAAGACCTATCATCATCTTCACCCAGTTTTTCATTTCAGTTTGTTAAAACCTGATTGTGCTGTTGACCCCTGGAAACCCGTTGAGTCGCCACCCCTTCCTTTGATGGTTGATGGACATCAACACTTTGAAGTTTCGAAGATTCTGGATTCCCGGGTTCATCGAGGCAGACTACAATATTTGATACGTTGGAAACACTTTCCTGTTGACCATTCTGAATGGGTGTCTGCTGTTTATGTCAATGCTCCTGATCTAATTGCTCATTTTCATGAACGCTATCCAGACAAGCCTTCCTTGTCTTCTGTTGCTTGATGTTTCTTTTCTTTCTCTGTATTTTGTTTTAGGGGGGGTTCTGTTTTCAGGGGGGCAGCCTGTTAGAATCCTGTTAGTATTCTATCAGACATGTAGTATAGTGTGGGGATGATGGGAAGATGGGTTAGTAATGTTAGAGTGCAGGTGCTTTATCAAGTGACCTTGGGTGGATGGCTCGGCTGGCTCGGCTAGCTGGGAACGAAAGAGATGTTTTGGAAAAGGAAGGAGGGGTTGAGAGCGCGGGCTTTTTGCACATTCTTTTCACTAGCTGTAGGGGGGAATTTTTTCAGTCTCAGCTAAAACGTCTGATAGGCATGACTGACCTATGGATCTTCCAATAAAGTTCTGTTAATTCTTTAATTAAACTGACTGGTTGGTTGTCTAAAGGTGCTGCTGTCTATTTCATGACAGGGGGGCATCCTAGTCTTTCCAGGATCTGCCATAGACCTTTTCTACTCACAGTGTCGAAGGCTTTGGTGAGGTCAACAAATGTTACATAGAGTCCCTTGTTCTGCTCTCTACATTTCTCTTGCAGTTGTCTAAGGGCAAATACCATATCTGTAGTACTCCTATTGGCTCTGAAGCCACACTGGCTTTCAGGAAGGAGTTCTTCTGCAATAGCAGGAACTAATCTGTTCAGGAGTATCCTTGCAAGGATTTTTCCAGCAATAGAGAGCAGTGTTATACCTCAATAGTTTGAGCAATCAGATTTTGCTCCTTTTTTCTTGTACAGGGTGATGATGACTGCATCTCGGAGATCTGATGGCAGTTCCCCTTTTTCCCAGCAACTCACAAGGAGTTTGTGGAATTTAGCATGGAGTACATGACCTCCGTGTTTCCAAACTTCAGGTGGGATTCCATCAATCCCAGCTGCCTTGCCATTTTTCATCTGCTGTATGGCCTTAAGGGTCTCTTCCAAAGTGGGAGCTATGTCCAGTTCGTTTTTCACTGGTTTTTGTACCATATGTTGGATAGCTGAGCCTTGGACTACTCGGTTGGCACTGAAGAGACTTTGAAAATGTTCAGCCCATTGATTCAGGATGGAGGCTTTATTAGTAATTAGTGTTTGACCATCTGTACTGTATAAGGAGCTTTGGACCTGATAAGTAGGTCCAAACACTGTTTTAAGAGCGTCGTAAAATCCTCTAAGATCACCCAGATCTGCACAGTGTTGTGTCTTTTCTGCTATATTGATCCATCACTTGTTCTGAATGTCTCAGAGTTTTTGTTGAAGTTTACTACACATGAGATGGAAAGCTGCTTTTCTTACATGGCAAGTTGGTTGGGCGAGGTATGCCTGGTGAGCAGTTCTCTTCTTTGCCAACAGCTCCTGGATCTCTTGGTTGTTTTCATCAAACCAGTCTTGATTATTTTTTTTTGTGGGAGAACCCGAGGGATTCTTCTGCAGACTGGAGGATACTGTCTTTGATATGTTGCCAAAGCACCGTAGGAGAAGGATCTGAAGGGTGGTTTTCAAGTTTTGTTTGCAGATTTGCCTGGAAGTTGTCTTTCATGGTAGCTTGTTGAAGATTGTTGCCACCCCTCTTAGGTTTGAGCTTGAGATGAAGATTTAGTTTACATCTTACGAGGCGATGATCTGTTTGGCATTCTGCACTGGGCATCACTCGAGTATGATGAACATCACGAATGTTTCTCTGGTGGACTAGAACATAGTCAATGAGGTGCCAGTGTTTGGATCGGGGATGCATCCAGGTTGTCTTCAAGCTATCTTTCTGCTGAAAGATAGTGTTTGTAATAGTCAGCTGTTGTTCTGCACAGAACTCTAGCAGGAGGTGTCCGTTATCATTGCAATTTCCAACACCATGCTTGCCTAAAACACCTTTCCAGGCTTCAGAGTTCTTTCCTACTCTGGCATTGAAGTCACCAAGGATAATAATTTTATCTTCTACAGGGACTTTTTGTATGAGGTGGCGTACGTCTGTGTAGAATTTGTCTTTCTCTACAGGGTCGGCTTGCATAGTTGGGGCATATATACTGAAGAGAACAACATGTGGGAAGCATAAGGAGATAATGCGATCAGAGTGACCTGTTGGCAAGGTTTCGAGTTTGGAGGCAATGGAGTTTTTAATCATAAAGCCTACTCCTGAAAGATGTTTTTCAGTTTTGGGTTTGCCAGACCAGTAAAGCGTGTAGCCAGCGCCGTGTTCTTTAAGGCTGCCTTCCTCATGGAGACGAACTTCATTAAGAGCAGCGATGTCAATACTATCTGCAGAGTCTTGCATGGTTCTGATGTTCCAGCATGCAAGCGTCAGTTTATTTACACCTTTGGAGGCCGGTGTGAGCCTTTGTTTCTTTGTCTTTGTTCGACCGCATTAGAAGATGCCCGTTGGCCACGGCTAGCCAACCGGGTAGGTGGGGATGAGCTTTCGTTAGGCCACCTTTTTCTAGGCCCCTCTCCGTATGGAGCAAGCAGTGCTCTCCTTAAAAAGGCTGCTTGGTCATTCAGGATGCTGCTGAACAAGACTGTCATCTCCCGGGTCAGCCTCAAGCGACCAAAGTCCTGAACCGCCTGCATGCAGGGTTGGGTCTGCGGCTTCCAGTGCATCTTTACACCTGCTGTTTCGTCCCTTACCTATCACTGCAGGGCTTTTTCGAAGATTGGATTTGTCCTTCGAGCCTGTGCAATGGATTTTTCTGGTGGAGCGCAGCGTGCACAGAACTGGCCTCACCCTTTAAACCAAAGGTTCGTCTGCTGTGGCCTTGCAAGCATGGACGGTAGCAACGAGATCCTCGGGTCATAGGTTTGTTTAGAGTTTCCTTCTCTTAGATGGTTGACCTTACAGGGTTGGACGAGCACCATCTGCCCGGGTTTGGAATTAGAGTTTTCCTTCTCCTAGGATGGTTGCCATAAGGCTAGGGAGCCCATATTGCTCTTTGATGCATTGGAAGGTAAACACAAGCTTAATGTGCATGTCTGATTGCTAATAATAAATAAATATTTATTTGTCCCCCACCCCTCTGCATAGCAATCGGGGCCATCTGAGAAAATGCCAGTGGAGAAAGAAAAACAGATTACAGTGGTCCTTCCACATTTGCTAGGGTTAGGTATGAAGGACCCCTGTGAATGTGGAAAAAATGCAAGTTAAAAAAAAACAACAATTCTTTTTAACCTGAGAAAACACCCCTCTAGGAATCTCCAGGTCCTGCAGTGCAACCCTGTGGTCAACATCTGCCAAAAGCTGACCATAGAATCATGCTGGAGAACCTACAAATGCCTAAAGAACTGTTTTCTCTGGGAAATTCTAGGTTCTCCAGCACAACTCTATGGTCAATATCTGGCAGAGTTGCGCTGGAAGACCTGAAGATTCTTAGACAGAACATATTAATTAAAACCACAAATAATCAAATCTGCAAAAGTCAAAGCCACAAATGTGGAGGGCCAACTGTACTTGGATGGGCATTCATTCCCTTTAATGGCCCTTAGTGTCACAGCTA
The DNA here is from genome assembly GCA_026167975.1 of Phrynosoma blainvillii. Lineage (NCBI taxonomy): Eukaryota > Metazoa > Chordata > Lepidosauria > Squamata > Phrynosomatidae > Phrynosoma > Phrynosoma blainvillii. The sequence continues at coordinate 15,046,666 of JANUYF010000007.1, read as the reverse complement.
ACTATAATGACTGTAATAGGACAAATAATCTTGAACAAAAACAGTCTTAGTCATCTGCTGTGCAGGAATCTGCATCTTCCTGTTTGAGCTTTGAAGTTTTTGTTCTAAGTGAGACCCAGTGAGTGTGCAGGAGCAGGAAAGAAATGGGGAAGAGAAAGAGAGTGAAGATGGATGGGAATGGTCAGGAAGGTCTCAAAGAAGGATGCTCTATGGAATTTGTTTCTCATGGGACCTGAGCAGATGGGCAAGATACCATGGGCCAAACCTGTGGTATGCTGCTCCTGGTTCTGACCCAGGTCAGTCCTTGGGCAGGCAGACACCACTGCTACTCAAACATCTGTATTTTGGCAGAAGCAGGCTGTGGCATTAGCCTGTATCTCTTTAAGATGCTGAAAAGTTGGGGTGAGTAGGGTGAGGCTCAGTGGGAAGAAAAAGGAGAGGCCCCAGTTTTTTTTAATTAAACTTTAAAATTTCAAAATTTATTTTTTTAATTAAAATTTAAAATTTTTAAAATAATTTTCTCTAAAATCATCACATTTTACCAAATTTTCACTTTGATCACATGAAACTATGCATATGCAAACACATTTATTCTGTGCATGTGATACTGTAATTTAAAGATAATTTTAATTTTGCTAGTTGTTTATATCACAACTATTACCATTAGATTCAGTGATATATAGGAATTATGATTTATGAGTAAATTAGTACAAAAACATTACTAAGTATTCTGTATGGGTGTAGCATGGGAGGAGGTCAAAAGGGGGGGGTGACGCCATGAGTGACACCAACCCTGGGACACCACTGCTGCACCATGGAGCTGCTGCTGCCCCACACCCCTCATCTGCTGCCATCTTTCCTGAAGGAACCCATCACAACCCATAAGGGCAGAAACGGGTACCTAGCTACACCCCCATGGTCAAGCACCCCCATATGACATTACAGGGAATGCAGTGGTTAAATGCCTGTACTGCAGCCACTCACTCATAGACCACAAGGTTGCGAGTTCAATACTAGCTAGGGCTCAGGCTAGACTCAGGCCTGCATCCTTCCGAGGTCGCTAAAATGAGTACCCAACTGTTGGGGGGCAATGAGCTTACAGTTGTAAACCGCTTAGACATTAGTGCAATATGAAGCGGTATATAAATGAAGCTGCTTTGCTTTTTGCTTTGCTTTAGCAGCAGGTGTACAGTGTTAGGTGATGAAAGCCCCTGTTGTGGCTGTTGCCACTGAGTTTTCAAGAAACTTTGCTGCAAAGAGCTGGTCTTTTTGTTCTGTGCTAAGGCCCTTTGGGTCAGGATTGGGCCAGGATCAGTGTCTGGACTAGCTGATTCCAGCCTGGGGCTATTAGCCTGCATTGTCCATACAGGATAAAAAAAAAACAGATACAAAGGACAGGGCAATGAACTTGTAGGGGGGAGCCCCAGCAAACAAGCTTCTCATACTACACTTGATGCTTGATGCTTCAACTTCTGACCTTCCAGACTACTGCAGAAATGGACCTCATGTATAGTCTACTCCTTTTGCAGCAGCTGCTACTTTAATGTATTTCACAGCTTGCATTTTTCTGATTTTGTGTGAATTAGGATGGCAGTGAATGTAGGGATGTGGGACTACTGTAGTGCCTTTAAGACTTTAATGTGAACCAGAGACATCCTGAAGAAAGACCATTCAGGAGATGAGATAATGAAATCAATAGAAGAACTAAAAGAATCAAACCCCAAATTACATTGGTTGCCATACAAACAGTTACAAGAGATGTATAAAATGGGTGCTTTGGAGATGAAGGGAAAGAGCTAGATAAAGTTCTTACAAATACAGAAGGAAAGAAGATATCTAAATTATACAGAATACTTCTATCAAGAGAACTAGAGCAGGACCAAATAAAGGACATAATGATTAAATGGTCTAAGGACCTGGGAAGGGAAGTAGACCTGGAAAGTTGTTAATATTCAAGGAAAAGAATACAAGAATTGACCAGATGCAAAGATCAAAAAGAAAATTATTTAAAAATGACTCAACGATGGCATTTGACCCCATTAAAATTTAAAAAAATATACAAAACAGAGAAGAATAATGTAGAAAATGCAACCAAGCAGTAGGATCATGGTACCACATGTGGTTGAACTGTCCTCTTGTGAAGAATTATTGGGAAAAGGCCCATGTAACTATTAAGGAGATCTTAAAAATTGACTTTCAGATGTTATCAGAAATATACTTACTTACTATAGAATCACAGAGTTGGAAGAGACCACAAGGGCCATCCAATCCAACCCCATTCTGCCATACAGTAACACAGAATCAAAGCACCCACAACAGATGGCCATCCAGCCTATGTTTAAAAACCTCCAAAGAAGGAGACTCCACCACAGACCAAGGCAGCATATTCAAGCTTTTACTTTCAGGAAGTTCTTCCTAATGCTTAAGTGGAATCTCTTTTCCTGTAGCATCCATTGCTCTGGGTCCTATTCTCTGAAGCAGCAGAAAATGAGCTTGCTCCATCCTCAATATGACATCCCTTCAAATATATAAACAGGGCTATCATATTACCCTTTGACCATCTCTTCTCCAGGCTAAACATACCCAGCTCCCTAAGCTTTTCCTCATAAGGCATGGTTTCCAGACCCTTCACCATTTTGATTGCCCTCTTCTGGACATGCTCCAATTTATCAACATCCTTTTTGAATCGTGGTGCCCAGAACTGGACACGGTATTCCACTGAGGTCTGACCAAGGCAGAATAGAGTGCCACTATTCCTTCCCTTGATGGAATAGTGCCACTATTGATGATGAAGATGAAGGGAATGCTGTGGATATAGTATATCTTGATTTCAGTAAGGCCTTTGACAAGGTTCCCCATGACATTCTTGCAAGCAAGTTGGTAAAATGTGTGCTAGACAAAGTAACTGTTACATGGATTTGTAATTGGTTGACTGGTCGAACCCAAAGGGTGCTCAACAATGGCTCCTTTTCAACTTGGAAAGAAGTGACCAGTGGGGTGCCACAGGGCTCTGTCCTGGGCCCAGTGCTATTCAATATCTTTATTAATGACTTGGATGACGGTATTGGGGGCATAGTTATCAAATTTGCAGACGACACCAAATTAGGAGGAGTAGCTAATACCCCAGAGGACAGGATCAAAATTCAAAATGACTTGAACAGACTAGAAAGTTGGGCCAAAGCTAACAAAATGAAATTCAACACAGAGAAATGTAAGGTACTGCACTTAGGGCGGAAAAACGAAAAGTACAGATATACGATGGGGGACACCTGGCTGAATGAGACTACGTGTGAAAGGGATCTAGGAATCCAGGTGGACCACAAGTTGAACATGAGTCAACAGTGCGATGCAGCAGCTAAAAAGGCCAATGCAATTTTAGGCTGCATCAGTAGAAGTATAGTGTCTAGATCAAGAGACGTAATAGTGCCACTCTATTCTGCTTTGGTCCGACCTCACCTGGAATACTGTGTCCAGTTCTGGGCACCACAATTCAAAAAGGATGTGGAGAAACTGGAGCGTGTCCAAAGGAGGGCAACTAAAATGGTGAAGGGTCTGGAAACCAAGCCCTATGAGGAACGACTTAGGGAGCTGGGGATGTTTAGCCTGGAGAAGAGAAGGCTGAGAGGTGATATGATAGCCATGTTTAAATATTTGAAGGGATGTCATATCGAGGAGGGAACAAGCTTGTTTTCTGCTGCTCCAGAGACTAGGACCCGAAACAATGGATGCAAGCTGCAAGAAAAGAGATTCCACCTCAACATTAGGAGGAACTTCCTGACAGTAAGGGCGGTTCGAGAGTGAACACACTCCCTCGGAGAGTAGTGGAGTCTCCTTACTTGGAGGTCTTTAAGCAGAGGCTGGATGGCCATCTGTCAGGGATGCTTTGATTTTGAGTTCCTGCATGGCAGGGGGTTGGACTGGATGGCCCTTGTGGTCTCTTCCAACTCTATGATTCTATGATTCTATGATCTAGACACTATACTTCTATTGATGCAGCCTAGAACCGCATTGGCTATTTTAGCTGCCACATCACACTGTTGACTCATGTTCAACTTGTGTTCTATCAGGACTCCTAGATCTCTTTCACATGTCTTGTTATGACAGGTATCCTCCATCCTATACTTCTTACATTTTTGTGCTGAAGGACTTAGAGATTCCTCGAGATAACATATTAATCAAATCCGTGAATAATCAAAGCCACAAAAGCCAAAGCCACAAATGTGGAGGGCCAGCTGTATATCTGTAGCTCTAAAGGTGGGGAGCCTACCAGCTCCACAAACAATCTGCTCCCAACTTCTGAATACCATCAGTGTTAAGAAGCCCGGCAAATGAAAATGTTCTACTCCATCCATAATGATGGGGTAGTGAAATGTGGGTGCTCCTAGCTATTCCCCCCCCCCCCCGCATCCCAGGACAATCTCAAAATGTATGTTGAGTAATATCAACTGTCCTAGCAGTTTTCATCTCCAATAGGAACAGGGTTTTTTGGTTTTTTTTGCAAAGCTAATAGGCTTCCAGTTGCATAGTTAAGAAAAGTCCACCCCAAAATATTTTATGTTACAACAAGGCTAGATCTGCAACACTACACACATACACACACACATCTATTGGTCGGGAAAGTCTATTCCCCTGCTACTCTAAGGGCAGCAAACACTTCTCTAGATATTTGTAGGTCCTCCAATGTGGATTCTATAGTCAACGTCGGCTGGATGTTGACCATAGAGTCATGCTGGAGAACTGAAAGTTCCTAGAGAAAACACTCCTCTAGGCATTTGTAGGTCCTCCAGCATGATTATGTGGTCAACCTCTGGTAGATATTGACCACAGAGTTGGATTGGAGGACTTGGAGAGAGAGGTGTTCTCTCAGGTAAAAATAAGTTTTTTTGTGTGTGTTTTTTTTCCACATTCACGGGGGTCCTTTACCCTTAACCCCAGTGAATGTGGAGGGACCACTGTAATCTCTAGGTCAGTGGTTCCCAAACTTTGGTCCTCCAGATCTTTTGGACTTCAGCTCTCAGAATTCAAAGCTAGCTGGGGCTTCTGGGAGTTGAAGTCTAAAACATCTGGAGGACCAAAGTTTGGGAATCACTGCTTTAGATCCTCCAGCACAACTCTTATGGTCAATTTCCAGCATTCCTAGAGAGAACCTGTATTAATCAAATCTGCAAATAATCAAATCTGCAGATAGCCAAAACTGCAAAAGTGAAAGCTGCAAATGTGGAGGGCTGGCTTTACAACTGGCCCTCCGCATTTGTGGCTTTGGCTTTTGCAGCTTTGATTATTTGTGGTTTTGATTATGTTCTCTCTGGGAATCTCTAGGTCAGGGGTAGGCAACCTAAGGCCTGGGGGCCGGATGAGGCCCCCTGAGGCCTTTGGACTGTCCCCAGGCCGGTCCTGCCGCTGCCACCACTTGCCACCATGATGATATTGATTATTGTTGTTATTACTTGTTCTTGGGGTTTTCTTGGCAAAATCTCCACAGAAGTTTTGCCATGGCATTTCTGGGGCTGAGAGAGTGTGCATGCATATTTTTTTAAAATTTTTAAAATATATTTCTTTATTTCTTTATTTATTTTTGGTGCTTCGGCCCCCCAATTGTCTGAGGGACAGCAACCCGGCCCCCGGCTCAAAAAGGTTGCCTACCCCTGCTCTAGGTCCTGCAGTGTGCAACTGTGCTAGGGGTTGAGCATAGAGTCATGGTGGAGGAGCTAGATTCCTAGAGAAAACAGTTCTCTAGGCATTTGTTGGTCCTTCTACACTTGTCCCTCTACATTTGCTGGGGTTAGGGTCACAGGACCTCCATGAATGTGGAAAAACCACAAATAACAAAAACACTGTTTTCACCTGCGAGAACACCTCTCTAGGATTCTCTAGGTCCTCCAGTGCAACTCTGTGGTCAGCATCTGCCAGACATTGACCATAGAATTGTGCTGGAGGAGTTACAAATGCCTATGGAGTGTTCTCTCTAGGAATCTCTAGATCCTTCAGTGCGACTTTTGGCTAAAATTGTCCATAGAGTTGCACTGGAAGACCTACATATTCCTAGAGAGAACATATTAATAAAAACCATGAATAATCAAATCTGCAAAAGCCAAAGCCGCAAATGCGGAGGGATGAGTGTACATGATTCTATGACCAACTTCTGGCCGATGTTAACCACAAAGTTGCCCTAGAGAACTTGGAGATGCCTAGAGAGGTCTTCTTTCAGGTGAAAAATAATACTGCTCTTTTATTTGCGGTTTTTCCACATTCACAGGAGGCCTTCACCCCTAACCGAGAGAATGTGGAGGGAGCACTGGACTGGGCTCTGCCTGGCTGCACAGAAGAAAAACAACCGCCTGTGTGGCTGCAATGGTTCCCCCCTCCTCCTCCGCCGCCCCCCTCCCACAAGGAGAGATGGTACGTCCCTCCTCCTCTTCCTCCTCCTCCTCCTCTGGCCCAGCCTTCATTCCTGAGCTCTGTTCCCTCCCTTTTGGGGGTTTCGAGAGCAAAGGACAGAGAGCTCCCCAAGGCTGGGCAGAAAGGATCCGAGGCCTCCTTGCCCCCTTGCCCCTCTCCTTTGGGTGGCATGACCCTTTTTGACAGCAGCGAAGGGAGCTGGAGATGTGAGTACTGCCTGCCCCCTCCATAAACTCCCATTGTGTGTGGCTTTTGCATGCAGGGCTTCAGTCCTCTTTGTAAGATGGCAAAGGATGCTCTGCCCCCAGGAGGCAACAGGGGCAGCCCAGAATTGTAAACTAGTGCAGGGTCTTTCCCCCTTGACTTCCTCTGCTACTAGGTTGAATGGCAGGGTTCCTAGAAATAAGCAGCTTTTGCTGAGAAGGGAAAGTTTGGGCTTGGCGGGGGGAGGGGGTGTTCTGTGTCATTCATATTTGGTTCTGGCTTGTCAAGAAAGGTATATATATATATATGTGTGTGTGTGTGTGTGTGTGTGATCTAAGCTTTCTTCACCAAGTTGGTTATGATGAGCACAAAAAGAACATGTGTGTGTGCGTGTTATTTTTGTGCTTAATATGTGTGTGTGTGTGTGTGTGTGTGTGTGTGTTAATTCCTTGGCAATTTCCCTCATCTCTCTGATCTAAACTTTCTTTCACCACATTGGTTATGATGAGCATAACCATAACCAACTTGGTCAGAGAAGTGAGGGAAATTGGCAAGGGATTTATTTATTTATTTATTTATTTTATCTATTTTTGCAGCCCTTGAGAGATGGGAACAAGGGCAGAATCCTCACTCAGGGTGCATTCCCTTCAATGCTATGGAGTCCTGGGAGTTGTAGTTTTGTAGACACAGATGGTTATAAGTAGATGTTGAGAAGGCAAGTGTTGTTTCATGTGATGAACCTATCCAAACAGAACTTTCTGCCTGTCTTTCAATTATTGCTCTACATTTTTAAACATGAATCACTCTATGATTCTATTCTGTGATTTCACTATTACGTTATCAGTATTGTTTTTTGTTGCATGCCTTCCTGTCATTTCCTACTTAGGATGACCCAAAGCTGAATTTATTGTGGAGTCTTCTTGACAAGAGGGTTTGCCATTGCCTTCCTTAAGGCTGAGAGAGTATGACTTGCCCAAGGGCACCCAATGGGTTTCCATGGCCAAATGGGGAAACACACTGCAGAAATAATCCAATGTGAGACTGCTTTAACTGCCCTGGCTCAATGCTAGGGAGTTTTAAGAACTGTAGTTTTGTGAGACAGTTTGCCTTCTCTGTCAGAGAGCACTAGTGCCACAATAAACTACAATTCCCAGGATTCCTAGCACTGAGCCAGGGCAGTTAAAGCAGTTTCAAACTGGATTATTTCTGCAGTGTGTTTTGGACCCTGGTCTCCCAGAGTCCTAGTCCAGTATTCAACCCATTACACCACGATGTCTCTTGCCAGCATTATTTACATTTACATCTAAGTAAATTGTAGGAGAGATTCTTCCTAATTAACCAAAGACATTCTCGCGCCCCCATGCAAACATGTTGGAGCCGTCTGCCTAATGCAGGGGTAGGCAACCTTTTTGAGCCAGGGGCCGGGTTGCTGTCCCTCAGATAATTGGGGGGCCGACGCACAAAATAATAATAATAATAATAATAATAATAATAATAATGCACACTCTCTCAGCCCCAGAAAAGCCATGGCAAAACCCCTGTGGAGATTTTGCCAAGAAAACCCCAAGAACAAGTAATAACAACAATAATCAATATCATCATGGCTAGCGGCGGCGGCAGCAGGACCGGCCTGGGGCCGGTCCAAAGGCCTTGGGGGCCACATCCAGCTCCTGAGCCTTAGGTTGCCTACCCCTGGCCTAATGGATTAAGCAGAGGAATCCCCTACCTGCCAGACAGACGTAATCTGTCCTTTCCTCTGGTTAATTACTAAAGTTAACTATTACTTGCACCCAGATCCAAAGGTCAGGCACAAGTGATTAACCAGCCATGCAATAATTAATTATTCTGTATTCCCCCCTACCTCCTTTTCTGTCTTTAAAAGTAAGAGACCTGTATGATTCAAACTGTCAGTTAAATTGGCCATGTGTCAGTGCAGTTGACCAGGATCAATTAAACTATTCATACCAGATTGCAGCGATCTCTGTCTGATTCCACTATAGTAAATATTTTTAGGATTGCAAACTTTATTCAAATTATAATTATTTTATCAGTTAATCTCGATACAGTTAAGAATGCAAAGCTTTCCTTCACTCTGAACAGAAAACGATAACAGGAAACCTTTCTGGCCTGCCTTACAGAAAGGTTTGCCTTTAACAGCACTCTGCAAGTTAGGAGGGAACAGAGTGGAGAAAGCAGTTGTCTGAATGGGCATCCAATCTCTGCCCTTCCCTGTAACACCACCTTTGCTTTTGCCATTATGCATTTCAGATCTTAATCTCCAGAGGATGGGAATTAACTTTGATTTTACATTAATCTGGCCGGATCAGTTTATATACCCATGAAATGCTGTCAAGATTCACATTTATACTCTCCTAGATTACTTTGTGAGAGTTTGCTTTGAATTTTGTTAAGGTCAGTCATCATAAAAGAGTACAATTGTCTCTCCACATTTGCTGGAGTTAGGGGTGAAGGACTCCTGTGACTGTGGAAAAAATGCAAATAAAAAACACTATTCTTTTTACCTGACAGAACACCTCTCTAGGAATCTCCAGGTCCTAGTGCAACTCTATGGTCACCAACTAACAGAGGTTGATCATAGAACCATGCTGGAGGACCTACAAATGCCTAGAGAAGTGTTTTCTCTAGGAATGTGTATGTTCTTCAGCACAACTCTTAAGGTCAACATCTGGCAGAATTGTGCTGGAGAACTTAGAGATTCCTAGGGAGAACACCTAAACAAAACCCCAGATAATCAAAGCTGCAAAAGCCAAAGCTGCAAATGTGGAGGACCAACTGTATTTCTTTTGATCAGCTGGCCCCTTCCTGCTTGCACTCTCATCTGCTCTGCTCTTTCCCTCTCATTGTCACATCTTTCTCTTTCTGTCTAGATCTAGACATGGCACAGGAACTGAAGCTGAGCCATACAAGACCTGGTCAGAAGAGGCAACACAGTGGAGGCCTATATCCGTGAGTCTTTGCCATCACTTACCCTCAGACTGATGATCACTCTGCTGATAATAGTTTTAGCAACCCCCTGTTGGATTTCCATTTGGGGCAATTGTGCTATTGTGCAAACAGTTGCGTTCGCAGGGCCCGATTGTCACTTAGCAGATGAAATTCTTATCCACTGAAGGAGCTGACTAACATAAAAACAAAGTAACCCATGGATTTTTGGGTTGATCCACTTTAATTTATTTAGTAGTGCTCTCCTTCAGGAGAAGAAAGAAGTATCTATTCAGAATTAGGACAGATGGAGTGAGCTCAGGTACACCTTACTGAATTGAGGATGCCAGATCATATGCACTTTAGAGTCATATATGTTTGTGTACACGTGAATATACACCCACCTATATACACCTATGGGAGACAAGGAATACTAAGGTGAGATAACTAGTCCAGTATAGGACATCTAATTGCACTGCATTTTAAGCAACAAGGAAAGTTGTTTCAAGGAACAGTCAGTATAGTATTTGCAGCAACAATTATATTATTTTCATAATAGTCATGGCTACATCTTATGGAATCCTGAGATTTATAGTTCGACAGGCTACTTAGACCTCTCCTCTACATAGCTTAAGTGTATGTCCACAGAGAATTTTAAGTACCTCACCACATCACAGAGCCCAAGAAGTAGCCATGGCAGTTAAAGCAGCATGAAACTGATATAACGATCAAGTGAAAATATGTTCTTATCTTCATAATGTGGGTGTATGGAGTGGCTTGGTGGAGCAGAGACACTGGCACCTATTTTTCCCCAAAATTTTTTTGTTATGACATGAAAAGCAATAGAAACATTTTTGAAGGAATATAATGTGGAGCTTAGGTAGAAATGTGTTTATTTCTATTTTACCTTCCTTCCAAAGAGCCCAAGGGAGCACATATGGTTCCTCTTTTTATTCACACAAGCACCCATTGCAGTAGGATAGGGAACCAGTAAACTTTATGACTGAGTAGGGATTTGAACCTGGCTCTCCCTAGTCCTAGTCCAGCACCCTGTTCACAGCACCGTATGGTAGTCCCATGCCTCACTTAAAAAACAACTGCAGGCTAGTAAAGAAAAGTATAGGATACAGTGGCTTAGTGGTTAAAGGGCCTTTGCAGACTGCTAGAAATAGTGCAAATTGAGTCCACTTTAACTGCCCTGGCTCAGTGCTAGGGAATCATGGGAATTGTATTTTTTTTTCTGAGACATTGAGCCTTCTCTGTCAGAGAGCTCTGGTGCCACAATAAACTACAGTTCCCATGATTACCCTAGCACTGAGTCAGGGCAGTTAAAGTGGACTCAATTTGCACTATTTCTGGCAGTCTGCAAAGGCCCAATGACAACAGTTCTGATGATCAGAAGATCGGAAGGTTGGCAGTTCGAGGCCCGAGTGCTGCATGATGGGGTGCACTCCTGTCACTAGTCCCAGTTTTTGTCAACCTAGCAGTTTGAAAGCATGCAAATGCAAGTAGATAGATAGATAGGTACCATTTCGATGGGAAGGTAACAGCGTTTGGTGTAGTCATGCTGGCTACATGACCACCGGAATAGTCCTCGGACAACGCTGGCTCTTTGGCTTAGTAACAGATGAGCACCGCCCCCTACAGTCAGTTATGACTAGACATTCATGTCAAGGGACTACCTTTGCCTTTACCTAGTAAAGAAAAAGTCCTGACTCAAAAGGTTGCAGTTGGTCTACTGTCATGCACCAAATTTCTGGAGTTTTTATTTTGTTCAGAAGTACATTTCTGTGGTGTGATTATAGTGTTTGCTCAACTTACCGCTGTTGAAGTTTTTTTTCCAGACAAAAAACTACACTGCTGTGATAACAGTGGAAGCATGCACACCCAGAATCCATCATTCCCCAGAATGCACAAAAGATAAGCAGATCCTGTCTTGCATTGTGCATTGGCTCAGGGCTATTGTTTTTGAACTGCAGTTTAAAATATGAGACATATAGAGCAATGAGACACTCAGAGATTTACTGAGCTATTTCAGGGGGTGTGAAAATTTCAACTGTTAATTTCCTTGTCAGCATGCAGCATCATGGACTGCTTCTCTCAGGGCCAGCCGCAGCACACAGTACAATAGGAACATAGGGAACTGCCTTATACTGAATCAGACCATTGCTTCATCTACCCCAGTGGTACTCAACCATTGGTCCTTCAGATGTTTTGGACTTTGACTCTCAGAAATCTGAGCCAGTATGGTCAATGTTCAGGAATTCTGGCATCTGAAGCCTCCTCAAACAGCTAGAAAGTCTGGGAATGGAAGTCCAAAACATCTGGAGGACCATAGTTGAAAACCACTGTTCTAGACCATTGATCTAGCTTCATGTTGAGGGTTCTGAATGGAATCTGGTCTCCAGGGTTGCAGACTGAGTTTTTCCTAGTTCTACTTGGGGGTGCCAGGAATTGAAACTGGGACTTTCTGCATGCAAAGAATACAACTTGTCACTCAGCTATGGCCTCATGAGCAACTAGTAAGACCCAGGTACCCTGGTAGAATCTACCAGCATCAATGTCTACCTTAAGTTCAAACGCCCAGATTATTAGGCCATTCTCCTTCATGCAGATGAGTTCCTTGGTTCCCATAAAAGGAGCAGCAATCAGTACAAGCATTGGGAAAACCAATAGGGGAGAGACCCTAACAACAGGTATCATGCTAAGGACTTCCTCGTGCCAGCTTTTAGCCCTGGCTCCTATGTGGGCATGTATACACTGCAGACCTCAGCAGGCTTAACTGTCATGACATTTCCCTGAAAGGATCATGAGAACTATAGTTCTTTGAGGAGGCTGTCACTGTTGTTATTGTTATGTGCCTTAATGTCAACATTGACTTATGGCAACCCTATTCTAGGGTTTTCTTGGCAAGATTTTATTCAGAAGGAGTTTGCCATTGCCTGCCTCTGAGGCTGGGAGACTTTCCCAGGATCATACTGTAGATTTTTGTGAATAACTGAGGATTTGAACCTAGGCCTCCCAGAGTCCTAGTGCAACACTTAAATCACAAGACCATGCTGTTTCCAATATGGCAATCTTCTAATGGGGTTTGCTTGGAAAGATTTATTCCAAGGAAATTTGCTATTGCTTTCCTCTTAGGCTGAGAGTATGAATTGCCCAAGGTCACTCAGTGACTGAGACGTGATTTGAACCCCAGTCTTCTGGGGTCTTAGTCCAACATTCCGATCACAATACCACACTAGCTCAGTGGGAATCATATGGTCCCGCCTAGTTTTGTTGAAATTCATTTCCCAGCATTCCTCACATTCGGCAATCGTAACTAGGGCTGATGAGACTTGTAGTCCAACAATATCTGGAGATCTGCATTTTCCCCCATCCCTGTGCTGAGTGATGCTGGGAAAAGAAGTATAGAAGCCATCTTGGTGGAGCATCTATGTAACATACCTTTGTTTTTCAGATGACTAGTATGGGGGAAAAGACAGGAAAAATCTAGTTAGTCTGTTGTTTGCCTTCATGTCGTTTCTGACTTATGGTGACTGTAAAGTGAATTCATCATAGGGTTTTCTTGGCAAGATTTATTCAGAAGGGGCTTGAGTCACCCAAGATCACACGGTGGGTTTCCCTGGCCATGTGGGGATTTGAACACTGATCTCCAGAGTCTTCGCCCAAAACAGTAACCACTACAGCATGCTGTTAGTCTAGTTCAGGGGTTGGCAACGTTAATGTACCTGGGGCCGGTCGCTAGTCCCCAGGTCTTCCACCGGGCCGGGGGGGAATGGCAGCGGCGCGCTCATGTGCACGCGCACGGCCACTGCCATTGCGCACGTTGCGGCTGCCATTTTGTTTGCCATGGTGGCAGTGGCTTTTCCCTGTTTCTGCCTCGCAGGGTGTCTAAACACTGCGTGGCAGAAACGTCCCAATGCCACCAACTGTCTGAGCGAGTAACCGGCATGACGCTGGCATGGGGCAGAGTCAGGGCGGCTGGCATGCGGTCACCATGCCCCACTCCACCTCCAAGCCAGCTCTTTATGCCTGTCTGCAGAGGCCCTCAGTTACACGTAGCTGAGGGCCAGCCTTGTTGCTCCACACTAAAATCATACCCTCCAACTTTCCCAATTTAGCCAAGACAGTTCTGATTAATTCTAATTAATTAGCCCTGTCCCTCTCAACCTTCATCTCTATTATCCTCCTCAAATGGAGAACTATAGCTCTGAACAGGAGAGCTTCTGCAAAGGCAAAGGAGTAGGACAGGTGAAAATATTGGAAATATACTGTATATAGTCAAAAATGGGGGGAAGCGGACCGGCAAGAAAAACCAGCTTCGGGGTGGCATGGTGGTGTGGTGTATACATGGCGCACACCCTGACTCCACCCCCAAACTAGCATCATGCTGCCCATCTGCCCAGACAGCAGGCAGTGCTGGGACATTCCTGTTGCGCGGCATTTACACATACCATGCCGCAGAAACGGGGGAAAGCTGCAGTGGCAGCGGAAAGCTTTCCATTCCTGAGTTGACTTATATATGGGTCAATATAGCAATGGTGCTTAGAAAGGTCCTGAAAGAAGCACCACCATGTGCCTTGACAATGATTTCTGAAAGAGCTGCTGGCAGACACTGAGTGTTTGTGTTTGCGTGTGTGCACGCGTGTGTGAATCAGGTTAAAGCCTTCTCTCCCTACCAAACCCCACATTTAAATCCACTTCTTTCCAGATCCAATGTTAAAGCCTTTTCTCCCCACCAAACCCCACATTTAATTTTACTTCTTTCCCTTCAGGATCCGCTATTAAAGCCTTCTCTCCCTACCAAACCCCACATTTAAATCCACTTCTTTCCTTTCAGGATCCTCTGTTAAAGCCTTCTCTCCCTACCAAACCCCACATTTAAATCCACTTCTTTCTGGCAGTCATGAACCACTTTTGGAGCAGAGAGACAATACAAAAATAGAAGATTGGTGTGATGTTTTGGTTAGAGTATTTGACCAGAACTGAGGAGACCCAGGTTCACATCACCTCAGATTTGAACTAAAATAGCATCCAACTTTCTCTTGGACTATATATCATCACTGCAGTTGGAACTGGGGTAGTGGTAACCAGTGTTGGAAAAGTGGCAAGCAATTACATCCAAGCAAATCACAGAATTATCATCATTCTCTCTTCCTTGCAGCTGTGACCTGGACTATGATATCTATAAAGATGATTTGCCATACAGGTAGGATTGGTCTTCCTCCCTCACTAATTGTACCCCCCCCCTTGTACTCACTAACGTAACAATACTTTCTGTTGTTTTTTAAAAGAAATCCCAAGACCTCAGTGCGTCTCCCACTTGAATCTGGGATCATGTTTTAAGGGACTTCTGCTAATGAACTTTTTTCCTGTTCCTGCAGAGTTTATGAATACCAAAAGATCCCTCCCCTCATCAGTCATGTTCCTGTCAAAACCAGACGAAGTCACCTAGGGCCTGGGGGCAAGACCAGCCTGGGCCCCCACACACGGTTGAGAGGAAACAACTCCATGGCAGGCCATACAAAATGTGAGTGTTGCTTTGGTATAGGCTGACCATATTTCCTTGAGACAAAAATGGAACATTGGGAAGGTAAAAATGGGACAACAGGATTATGTAATATTCCATATTCCTGGAAAATAGACAATAACAAACGTTTTATTACATATAATCATAGAGTTGGAAGAGACCACAAGGCCATCCAGTCCAACCCCTTGCCATGCAGGAACTCACAATCAAAGTACCCACGACAAATGGACATCCAGCCTCTGTTTAAAAACTTCCAAAGAAGGAGACCCCACCACACTTTGAGGGAGTGTGTTCCACTGTCAAACTGCTTTTACTGTCAGGAAATTCCTCCTAATGTTTAGGTGGAATCTCATTTGCTGTAGCTTGACTCCATTGTTCCATGTCCTATTCTCTGGAGCAGCAGAAAACAAGTTTGCTTCATGCTCAATATGACACCCCTTCAAATACCTAAAAAAGGGCTATCATATCACCTTTTAATCTTCTCTTCTCCAGGCTAAACATACCCAGCTCCTTCCCCCCATAAGGCATGGTTTCCAGACCCTTCACCATTTTAGTCATCCTCCTCTGGATGTGAACATATTGAGCTAACAATTATTCCTCAGTGACAGAACTCATATAAAAATTTAGGTAGATGTAGAGGGGGACTGTATTTCACCACTATCCCCATGAATATTTCTCCGATGCAGTAATCGTACGCAGCAAATTTCAGTCTTTCAATACCTTATCATAAAACTTCTCACACTCCATTACATGTTTTGGATTTGTTTGGGGTTTTTTTGACAATTGCAATTTCAAACAGGAATCTTCAAACCATTTTTGAAACATGACAGCATTTTCCTTAAAAACAGGACAAAATTGACATTTGTATTAAAATGACAGGACGGTCTGGAAATATGGGGGAAAAACCCACGGTACTGTCCTGTTTGAAACAGTACATATGGTCAGCCTGCTTTGGTATCAAGGCATCCTTCCATCTGGCATTGGGCACTTCCAGCTGTCAGTGTCAGTACTCTTTCTGACAACATTATCACATATCTTATGCTTGCAGTGGCAAAGTTTCCAATACTGTTCTGGAAAGTGAATATAGGCATATGGAATCTTCATAAGGATTCCACTCATTCTGTGAACAAAGCTGTCCCTGTTATGAAGAGAAAGTAGTCATGGATTACCTCTATAACCTTTGTGAGCAGGCACAAATTGAGAGTTGGTTTCAACATGAAAAGGCAACACTAAACAAATTTCAGATGTAAGGTGATTCAAAGAAGGATGCAACGAACCAGGAAACAGTTGCAGGAAAGTGAGGTGAACATTCATGAAAAAGGCAGAGGAGATGGAATTTGTACTTTTAATTTTTCCTACCCAAAATGTAGTCCCTTACATTTTTATCCTTGTTGAAATTAATTCTGTTCAGAAAGATCAGTTTTGTTTGTGACACAGTGTCCATTCCATAATTTTGTTCGTTTTGGCCCAGCTTTCAAATCTATTGAGATCATTTTGAATCCTGATTAAAGTATTAGCTAACCATCCTAGTATAGTAACATCTGCAAATTTGATGAACATGCCCGCTATTCCTTTATCCAAGTCAATGAACAAACCTGAACCTATGGCACCTCAAAGTTCACTTCTCTCCAGGATGGTGAATAAGCATTGATGAACATTCTTTGGGTTTGATCTATCACCAGCTATAAATCCAATTAATCATCTAGCTCACTTTTTAGCAGCCTGTAGAAAGAGTATTGTGGGGGAACTTGTCAAAATCCTTACTGAAATCATTACTATATTGCTACATCCCCACAGCACTCTCCTGATCTACCAGACTTATAACTTTCTTTTTTTTAAAAGGTCTGGAAAAGACTTGGCTTTGAGAAATCCATTTTGGCTGTTTATAGTCACAGCATTTTTTTTCTAAACTCTCACAGACTGTTTTAAAACTTTTCCTTTCAGTGGAACATATCTCGAAATCTGTGTTTATTGTATTTTTCTTATACTGTAAGCTGCTGAGGAAAAATGATGGTTTTGACAGACAACTAAAAAAAAAGAATTAAATAAATTAACAGGGGTAAGAAAACAACCCATTTTTGTTCTGTTGTTGATGCTCTGATGCTGTTCTGGTGCTGATGTACTTAAAAAAAAAAGTTGGGATGCTGTTACATATGTTTGCATGCAACATAGTTTTATCCACAGAATGAGCTTCAGGCATAAACCTCCCCACCAGCTCCCAGTATACTGCAGGCTGCCGTCAAGTAGCTTGACCATTTGCACAATCTTTTCATTCCAGTGCGAGCAGAAGAGCTATACTCCATTAAAGGAGAATTAAGCCAGATCAAAGCCCAGGTGGATAGCTTGCTGGAGAGCCTGGATCGGATGGATCAGCAACGAGACCACAATGCAGGTGAGGGGTTATACTTCTGGCTTCCATGATCTATTTACTTTTATTTAAAAGAGCCCCCAACAATCATCCCAAACCAGCCTAAGGTGTACAACAGTGGTATTGTAGGTGGAGTACACACAGGTTGAATATCCCTTATCCTGAATTCCGAAATCCAAAATACTTCAAAATCCAAAATTGTTCACGTGGTCGCTGAGATAGTGACATTTTTGCTTTCTGATGATTCAGTGTACACAAACTTTGTTTCATGCACAAAATTATTAAAAATATTATGTATAAAATTGCCTTCAAGCTATGTGTATAAGATGTATAAAAAGAAAAACAAATTTCATGGTTTTGGATCCTATCTCCAAGATATTTCATGATGTATATGCAAATTTTCCTAAATCTTAAAAACAACAACAACCCAACTCTGAAATTCAAAACACTTCTGGTTCCAAGCATTTCAAATGGGAGACTCAAACTATATGCCTTTTAAATTAAAGAATGGGGATATCTGAACAGCCCAGGAAACTGTTTTCAGGACCAGAACTAAGCTCACAGTCCTTTCACAAACAATGATCACTCCTAGTTCATCTTCACCAGCTTTCTTGTCAGCAGCCTTCACTTTGTAGCTGTTGATAAACAATTTGGTACCAGAACAACTGCAAGTGAGCCAAAGATCTACCAATACACCTTGATCTACTGCCTTTGCAGTCTTGTGCCATCCAAATGTTTTGGGTTACAGCTCCCTGCAACCTCAAGTTAACATTGCCTGTGGCGAAGACCTATGGGAGTTTTAAAAATTATAAAAAACTGGAGCACTTCCACTATGAGGAAATGTTACATTGTGTGGGTTGTTTAATTTATAAGCTGTGCCTCTACATATCAGTTTCTGAGAAACATGAGTGGGAAAGTTCTGTTGCCCTCGTGTCCTACTTATGGGCAATGAATTGGCCACAGCATGATCATCATGCTGACAGATCCTTTCAGTGCTTACACTCCACTGGCACAACCTTTGAAAGTCCAGGGTTATGTCACTTGATGATGAGGCAGCAGAAGAGAAGAAATAAAATAAATAGATAAATCTAGTGGCTAGGTATTTGGTCTGATCTAGCATGGTTGAAGTCCAAAATATTTGGAGGACAGCAGGTTGGGGAAGGATGGTCTGATCCCATGAAAAAGTTCTGCCACAATAAACCTGTTAGTCTTTAAAGCACCACAGAATTTCTAAAATAAAAATAAAAATCCACCATGGAAACTCCCTGCCTCAAAGGAAGTCAAAGGCAAACCCCCTCTGAACAAATCTTGCCCAAAAACCCTGTAATAGATCACCTTAAGGTTGCCATAAGCCAGAAATGACTTGAAGGCACACAGCTTAAAGAGAAATGGGGTTTTTTTGCAACAAAATTGAGGATTTTGTTGATTTAAAAGCTCAATTGAAGCTCTGACGTTCATATACAAGTTGGTCTCAAATGCATGGTCTGAAGGCACATCAAGCTGAAGCTAAACAAGACTTTTACTTGAACAGGAGACTTCCTGATGTCCCTTGCTTTTGCTGCCCTAAGTTCTCTGATGGAAAATTTAAATACAGTAAAATTTAATTACCCTGAAGATCTGTGATTTCATCACTAGGTTGTCCCACCAATGAAGCAAATCACAACTATTCCACACCATCTTTGCATTTCTAGTTGCTATGACCAGTTGCATCACCTATAAACCAAGCTTCTGGTGACAAGCCTCTCCCTCCCTAGCTAGCCTGATTCTCAAATGGCAGATAGTCAATCTGCTATCTTTGCCATACTGGAAGCCTTAGTAGGTTGATAGAACCTGTCAGTGCTTGCACTCCACTGGCATAACCTTTGAAAATCCAGGATTATGTCACCTCACAGTGAGGCAGCAGAAGGGAAGAAGAAATAAAATAAACAGATCAGCATGATTTCTTGACCATCCTGGCACAAACTTCTCTGATTCCACAGGTTCCAAGGACAGCAAGAAGAAAAATCCAGCCAGTGGAAAGGCTTCATGCCCAGCAGGGAACCCAGCACAAATGAAAGAGAGCACAGAAATTGATGGGCATGCTGCTCTGCAGGATGTTGACAGTGCAGAGGAGAGCACTGATACTGAAGAGGCGGTAGGTAGCCAGACTGACATCTATGCAGCCAAAGAAAAATTGCAAACTGGAAAGTAACTGGGCAAGTTACAGTCTCTCCTTCGTTGGAAATTCTGTAACACTAGAGCTGATATCCAGCAAGGTGTATGGAGTGTAAAGTTTTTTTACATTGTTATCTCTGAACCACTAAGTCCATTGTCAACCCAAGGAGCACTATCACAAACATTTACTAGACGGGGGAGGTGGGTGGATTGGTGAGGCAACCAACCAGTATTCATCATGAATGCAGTTCTGCAGCCAGAGGAAGAATGAGCTTGTTTATCTTAGATTTCCAGTGAGTTGTTCACTGGGAGAAAGTCTTCTTTCTTTTCTGCAGCCAAAACAAACAAATGAATAGATTTATTTCAATCACAGACACTGGTTTCTCTTCAGATTGTATAAATGTCTGTAGCCATAACAGGCACTGCCTGGCTATGGCAACAGTCCTGGGGATGAGAGTTGCTGGTGGGATGGGAGTGGACATTGCTCAAGGAGTTAGTGAATACCTCCTTGCCAGATTTTTTTAAAGACATACATGCATATTAAATCCAAGTTATACATGAATATGTCACCAACAGGCTTTCAGCATGGGCATTTTTGAGACAAGATGTTGGGGTGAAAAACTAATGAAGCAAAGCCGGCCCCATTTCCAGGGTTTTACCCCTCAGGCATTCACATCTCTGATAAGAGAAAGCAATAAAATCCATGTACACCAGTGAATTTGTTGGTCTCTGATCACTACACCACAGTCAAAGACAGTTCTCCCTTTATTGCTGCTCTACATTTTACATGACTGGAGCATCTATCACCTGTTTTATGTACAAAACATATTGCCTTGGGTCACCTAATAGTGTCCAGCGCAAGAGCCCACAGGTCTTCCTTCCAAATTCTTTGCAGAACAATAGAACAATTATTATTATTTTTTAAGTTTTAATAAGTTTACTTCAAAACAAAGATTCAAACAAACAATCACACATAACTAACAACACCAACATAGACAAAAACATTACATAATAATACCTAATACATAATACATAAACAGATAAAACAGAACTTGTGTTACTTCCTCTTGCTGATTTCCATTTTCTTTCTTCTTTTCTTGTCCTAAATTTAATCTTGTACTATCAGAATTAAAACAACAGGTTATACTCATTTAACTTTGCTTCCCCTTTATCTCTCGTTTCTGAAATACCTTCAGATTACTACCAATTATAACTGATTATATCAACACTATCTAGTAATCACACAGTTGTGGACACTCAACCTTCCATCTTTTTTATATACAGTATATCGTTCCATCTTTTTTTCAGATAATCATAAACTTTCTTCCACATCTTTATTCTATCTTCTGTCTTTTCTTCTATTACATAAGCTAACAAATCCATTTCCATTATATCCATAAGCCTTAATAACCATTCATCTATTTGAATTTCCTTATTAATTTTCCAATACTTAGCATATATTAGTCTAGCGGCCGTAAGCATATAAAATATGACTCCACCATATTTCTTTTCTATCTTGTTATCTAACATACACAATAACATTACTTCTGGCTTCCTATCCAATTCTATTTCTAATATTTCAGCAATATTCTTTTGAATATTTCTCCAAAATCTTTTGGCATATATGCATTCCCACCACAGATGAAAATAAGTTCCCTTTATCTTCTCACATTTCCAGCATTTGTCTTTAGTATTATACATCTTTGCTATTCTATCCGGAAATAAATGCCACCTATATATAATTTTATAATAGTTTTCTCTAGTATCTTGACTTAACGAATATTTTAGTCTAATTTTCCAGCATTTTTCCCATTGGATGAGTTCTAACTCATGCCCACAGTTCTTAGCCCAAGCTATCATATTCTCTTTAATCAGTTCTTCCTCCGTGTAGTATTCCAACAGTTTTTTTATAGATTCTGGATAGAGGTGCCGGTTTATCATTCCAAATATTACCTTCTAGATCCGTTTCCCCCCCACTATACCTACTGTTTTTACATCAATATTAAATCTTGCTCTTAATTGGTGGTATAAAAACCATCCACATTCTTTTCCTTCTGCCCTTAATTGTTCTAACATTTTAATTTTAAATTCTCCATTGTCTTTTTCTAAAATATCTTGGTATTTTAGCCAGTTTTCCTTTTTGAATGGGTCAATTTGGAATAATGCTTCCTGGGGGGATGCCCTTAATGGAAGTTTTGGACATACTCTGTTTTTATATTTCTTCTTCGTGGTCTCTGCGAATCACACAAATGGGTTTTGTCTGCGCATGCGCAGCTAGTTCGGAACCTTCTGGAATCACTAGGCATAAGTTGGATTGCAACTTTTTGGCGGTAGCCCCACCCACCTCTATATAGGCCCCGCGTTCCCGCTCGGTCCTCA
The DNA here is from genome assembly GCA_026167975.1 of Phrynosoma blainvillii. Taxonomy (NCBI): domain Eukaryota; kingdom Metazoa; phylum Chordata; class Lepidosauria; order Squamata; family Phrynosomatidae; genus Phrynosoma; species Phrynosoma blainvillii. Next base: position 15,024,686 of record JANUYF010000007.1, on the reverse strand, counting down.
GTTCCTTTCATCCGCCGCTTTTGCAGCTTGCAAGGAACCTCTTCACTAGTGCAGTTATTCGTCTAACGGCTTTTGACCAAACTTTGTTTGACTATTTCTGATTGCGACTTTCTGATAAATTGACCTCGGACTGTTTCTACGACTTTGCCTCTGATTATCCTCAAAACTTGGCGTTCCTGAATATAATCTGACTGGACTTTCTCGACCTTGTGTTTGCCTCACCCTACAAACTCGACGACATGGCTTCGTTCAAACATTGTGTGTCTTGCAACTCTAAGTTGCCGACCTCTGATCAGCACAATGAGTGCATCTTCTGCCTGGGAGAGACCCACAATCCTACATCCTGCAAAATGTGCAGGAAAATGACTCCGCAAGCCTTGAAAAACCGCATGGTAAAACTCAAGGCAGCTCTTTGGGGAAAGGCCCTACAAGCCGACTCCCCAGCTTCTGCTTTGGCCTCCGTAGCCTTCCTTGGACCTCCTCAGAGGGGCAGATCCAGGGAGAGATCCAAGAGGTCCTCCAAAAATTCGGAGAGCGTGAGTCCTAAGGGCTTGGAAAAGGGTGGAAAGAGGTCTTCCAAACGTAAACATTTGGAGACTATCGATGAGGCCCCCTCATCTTCCAAAAAAGTCCGTTTGTTGTCTCCCCAACATTCTACCGATGGGGAACAGCCCATGACCTCTAGGAGCAAGTCTCGATCCGGGGAAAACCTCAGAACCCCGATGATATCATGCTCAACACCTCCAGCAACGGCTTTGTCCGTTCCGGCTCTGATGGGCCCGCCGGGTTTGAAACCGACCTCTCCGATGGTGTGCCTCGACACCGAATCTGAGGCGGAAATTCAGCCTCCATCTACGACGCCACGTCCGGCTATACCTCCAAGAGAACGAACTTGCCGACAGTCTCAGCCGATCATCCAACCCGTGTCACGAGTGGCGTCTCCACCCCGAGACAGTCTCTCATCTCTTCTCTCTCTGGGGGACCAGAGACATCGATCTGTTTGCTACGGAGGACAACACTCATTGCGAAGAGTTTTGTTCGAGGACACTGACCCAAGCTTCTCGAGGCGATGCCTTCCAGTTCGTGTGGTACAGAATGAAGTTTTATGCATTTCCTCCGTTTCCAATCATAACCAGAGTGCTCACCAAGATGCGGATCGACAAGTCAGATGCCATCTTGATCACTCCGTGGTGGCCGAGACAACCTTGGTTCACTCCACTTCTCCATCTGTCTCGGCAAACCTACTACCAACTAGACTACTGTCCAGATCTTCTCACGATGTACGGGGGCAGAGTCCACCATCCAGACCTGGACTCACTACCTCTGGTAGCATGGAGAATCCAACCTTAGACTCACTCACTCCTCGTCTCCAGACAGTGATTAAAGCAGCCCAAAAACCTTCAACCAGAAGTTCCTATTCCTACAAATGGAACAAGTTCAAGGACTTTCTCTTATCCAAAGGACTTTCTTCATCCTGTGTCTCGGTACCGATGGTACTCGAGTTTCTTCTCTCCCTCTCTGAATCGGGACTTTGCCTTGCTTCTATTAAGTGCTACCTCTCTGCTATTTGCTCTCACTACCAGCTGGAGGGCAGACCATCTTTTTTCTCTGACCCCTTGGTCAAGAGATTTCTTAAAGGACTCAATAACCTACACCCGCCATCCTCAGTATCGACGCCATCTTCGTCTTACCTCTCTACGAAACCCTTTGAGCCCATGGCTACTACTGACATCAGATTCTTAACATGGAAAACAGCGTTCCTTGTAGCCTTGACTTCGGCTCGCCGGGGCGGTGAGCTATGTGCTCTGCGGATGAACCAACTATATCTTCGGTTTCATAAAGACAAGGTGGTCCTCCATACCGACATCACCTTTTTACCGAAAGTGGTGTCTGCCTTCCACGTCAACCAGGACATCGTGCTACCCACCCTGGCCCCGAACCCAACCACTGAGGTTGAACGAAGACTACATACACTGGACGTTCGTAGGGCTTTGTCCTTCTATCTGCAGCGCACCTCGGTTTCGAGGCGCTCAGAGAGACTTTTTGTGTGTTACTCTGAACACAAGAAGGGACTACCTGTCACTCCACAAAGACTGTCCAAGTGGGTGACTTCCACTATCCACTTGTGCTACGAACTAGCGGGCAAGAATCCACCAGGCCGGGTGCGTGCACACTCCACAAGGGCAGTAGCTTCATCATCTGCTTTCCTGCTTGGCATTCCTTTAGAAGATGAATGTAAAGCAGCTGTCTGGTCCCAACCAATGACTTTTATCAAACACTACAGGTTGGACACACGGGCCAGACAAGAGGCTACCTTTGGGAAAGCAGTATTATTATCTGGACTTCATTAATGTTCTTGTACATGTTTGCACTACCTTCGTTATGCTCTCATTTAGTTGAGTATCTATTCAGTACTGACTATACTACAAATGTATACACAGTGATGCTGTACTGCAAGTTGTTATAGTTCAAGAATACAGGTTCTTCTTGAATTTTGCCTTAAGTTTATGCAATTGTTTACTATTATTCCATTTGCACTTGCAACTCACTGATTGTTGGGTTACAATCAATTCCTGACGTACTTGAATTTGATGACTATGAAGGTTCAGGTGCCTATTACCTTGGCTACGTTGTGCCAATAAACTTTCTTGTTTGCACCTTTAAACATTGTGTCAGGACACTCCCTCCTCCAGGGACATTAGCTTGCTAGTCTGAATAACCCATTTGTGTGATTCGCAGAGACCACAAAGAAGAAGGACAGGTTGCACACCTGTAACAGTATTTCTTCGAGTGGTCATCTGCGAATTCACACAAATCCCGCCCAACCTCCCCTCAGTCGTGTCCTGCTCTAGTTGATAACCTTGCTGTTGCTCGTTAGCGGCGTACTTGGAACTGAGGACCGAGCGGGAACGCGAGGCCTATACAGAGGTGGGCGGGGCTACCACCAAAAAGTTGCAATCCAACTTCTGCCTAGTGATTCCAGAAGGTTCTGAACTAGCTGCCCATTTGTGTGAATTCGCAGATGACCACTCTAAGAAATACTGTTACAGGTGTGCAACCTGTCCTTTTTCCAGGTCTTAAATATTGCTGATCTTAGAAAATGGTTTTTGAAATTTTCATTTGCTTTGATTTTATCATAGAATAGAATTAAGCAGTTTTCTATCTTCAAGTCTCAACCATTCTTTTAGCCATATACATGTACTGGCTTCAAAGTATATATTCTTAAATTTGGCACCGAGAAACCCCCTCTTTCAGTTGAATCCTGCATGTATATCTGTTTGATCCTCAGTCTTTTGGCCGCCCAGATAAATTCAGACCATTTTTTTTTTTTGCCAATCTTTAAATACTTTGTCGTTTTTGATTATTGGTACTGTCTGAAAGAGAAAGAGTAGCTTAGGCAAAACACCCATTTTTACAGCCACTATTCTCCCCAATATGCTTAATTTTAGGTCTTTCCAATTGTGCAGGTCTTTTTTAATTTCATTACACATTTTATTGTAATTGTTTTTAAATAAGTCCAAATTTTTATTTGTAATTACTATACTGAGGTATTTTGCTTTCTTATTTATGCTAAAGCCTGAAATCCTGGTTAGTTCACTTTCCTCAATCTCTGTCATGTTTTTTGTTATAATACTTGTTTTACCTTTATTTATTTTTAAGCCTGAAACTTTTTCTAGGTCCTCTAATTGGATCAATAGTTGTTTAATGCTTTCTAAAGGGTCTTCTAAAGTTACTACTATATCATCTGCATACGCTCTTGCCACATAATTCTCACCTCTAATTTTTACCCCTCTTATTTTTGTATCTTTCCTAATTTTACATTGGAAAGCTTCTAATGACAGGATAAAGAGAAGTGGTGATAGAGGGCACCCTTGTCTTGTGCCTTTATTAACTCCGATTGGGTTCGTACTTATGCCATTAATTTTTATTCTAGCTGTCTGATCTTTATATATAGCAGCAACCCATTTTAGAAACTTAGAACCAAAATTCATCCATTTCTCATAAATTCCCAATGTAAGCTATCAAAGGCTTTCTCCATATCTAATAGTATGATTGCTAATTTCTTGTCTATATGGCGGTCCAAATGTTCTATTACGTTGATTATATATCTTATATTGTTTTTTAACTGTCTCCCCGGTAAAAAACCGCATTGTTCCTCTGCAACATAATTGACCAATACTTTTTTGAGCCTGTCTGCTAGGATAGTGGCGAACAGTTTATAATCAGAGTTTAGGAGAGAAATTGGCCTATAGCTATTGAGATTTTGATCATTCTTTCCCTCTTTCAAAATTAAGGTTATATTGGCTTCTCTCCATGTCAGGGGGATCCCCCCTTTATCTATATTATTTATTATATCCAATAATGGTATTTTTAGTTCCTCTTTAAAAGTTTTATAATATCTAGCATTCAGGCCATCTGGACCTGGCATTCTGTCATTTTTAGCTTTCAGAATTGCCTCTTCTAATTCTAATAAAGTTACTGGTTTGTCCAGCTCTTTTATATGTTCTTCTTTTAGTTTCAAATTGAAGCTTTCTTTGAGGTAGTCCCCAATATTACTCATCTTTTCTGTGTCTTTTTTAAACAGTTTCCTAAAATGGTCTGGGAATATTTCTTTGATCTTTTTGTTCAGTATAAGTTTTGCTCTCAGTTTTAATTTTAGTAATTAGTCTGCTATTTTTCTCTTTCCTGAGTTTTCAGGCAAGCCATTTCCCAATTTTGTTTGCATTTTGAAATTGTTTAGCTCTAACTCTTTTCATTAACCTTGCTATCTTCTCTATATTTTCCATGGAGTATTGTTTTTGTAAGATTTTTATTTCTTTAATTATTTTGTCTTTATTCTTATTTTCCATCAACTCTCTTTCTTTCTTAGTTATTTCCTCTGTGATTAGTTTCAATCTTTCTTTTCTCTCTTTTTGTAATTTTTTATGTTTTTGGATGAAGAATCCCCAAATAACTGACTCACTTGCGTCCCATACTATATTAATTTCTGTGCCTTTATTTAGATTTTCAAGTGTTTGTTTAGCTTCCTCTACAATTTTTTTTGTCTTTTAATAAGTATTCTTGCAGATGCTACAGAAATTCTGTTTCTATTAATTTAAGTGTCATTTTAACTGGGTTGTGATCCGAGTATGTCTTAGGTAAAACTTCTATTTTCTTTATTTTGTTGCATAATGATTTTGATAAAAAGAACATGTCCAGTCTGGCCATTGACCTATGTCTACTTGAATAAGGACAGGTTGCACACCTGTAACATTATTTCTTCGAGTGGTCATCTGCGAATTCACACAAATGGGTTTTGTCTGCGCATGCACAGCCAGCTCGGAACCTTCTGGAATCACTAGGCAGAAGTTGGATTGCAACTTTTTGGCGGTAGCTCCACCCACCTCTATATAGGCTCCGCATTCCCGCTCGCTCCTCAGTTCCAAGTACGCCGCTAAGAAGCGACAGCAAGGTTATCAACTAGAGCAGGACACGACAGAGGGGAGGTTGGGCGGGATTTGTGTGAATTCGCAGATGACCACTCGAACAAATACTGTTACAGGTGTGCAACCTGTTTTCTTCTTCATGGTCTCTGCGAATCACACAAATGGGTTATTCAGACTAGCAAGCTAAAGTCCCTGGAGGAGGGAGTGTCCTGACACAATGTTCAAAGTGCAAACCAAAGTTTATTGGCACAACATAGTCAACAAGTGACCTGAGCCTTAATAGCATAAATTTCAAGTATGTCAGGAACTGATCATAACCCAATCAATAAGTGGTCAGAAGTATCATACAATGACGACAACAGTTGCATAAACTTGGAGCTAATCAAGAAGTACCCTTATTGGTTATTTATGAACCCAATAGAAGCATAGCAGCACAGTACCATGTAAACGTGTGCAATAGAGATCAGCATGGATAGATGATCAATCAATCAATAAGAGCATAACGGAGTAATGCAAACATGTAAAACATTAATGAAGTCCAGACAATAGTACTGCTTTCCCAAACGCAGCCTCCTGTCTGGCCCGTGTGTCCAACCTGTAGTGTTTGATAAAAGTCAGCGGTTGGGACCAGACAGCTGCTTTGCATACATCCTCCAAAGGGATGCCAAATAGGAAAGCAGACGATGAAGCTACCGCCCTTGTAGAGTGTGCACGCATCTGGCCCAGCGGGGTCTTGCCTGCTAGTTCGTAGCATAGATGAATTGTAGTGGTCACCCACTTAGACAGTCTTTGCGGAGTGACCGGAAGTCCCTTTTTGTGTTCAGAGTAACATATAAAAAGTCTCTCTGAACGCCTTGAAACCAAGGTGCGGTCAAGGTAGAAAGACAAAGCTCTGCAAACGTCCAAGGTGTGCAGTCTTTGTTCGACCTCAGTGGTCAGGTTCGGGGCCAGGGTGGGTAGCACGATGTCCTGGATGATGTGGAAGGCAGACACCACTTTTGGTAGGAAGGTGATGTCAGTACAGAGGACTACCTTGTCTTTATGAAATCGAAGGTAGGGCTGGTCCATCCGGAGAGCACAAAGTTCAACAGCCCGACGAGCCAAAGTCACGGCTACAAGGAAGGCAGTTTTCCATGTTAAGAGCCTAATGTCAGTAGTAGCCATGGGCTCGAAAGGTTTAGTAGAGAGGCAGGACAGAACGATGTCAAGACTCCAAGCTGGTGTCGGTACCGAGGATGGAGGGTGTAGGTTATTCAGTCCCTTAAGAAATCTCTTGACTAAGGGGTCAGAGAAGAAGGACGGCTTGCCTTCCAGCTGGTAGTGAGAGCAGATGGCCGAGAGGTAGCATTTGATAGAAGCAAGGCAAAGTCCCGATTCAGAGAGGGAGAGAAGAAACTCGAGTACCGTCGGTACCAAGACACGGGATGGAGATAGCCCTCTGGATGAAAGGAAGTCTGTGAACTTCTTCCATTTATAGGAATAGGACCTCCTGGTTGAAGGCTTTTGGGCTGCTCTAATCACCGTCTGGAGACGAGGGGAGAGTGAGTCTAGGGTTGGAGCCTCCATGCCACCAGGGGTAGAGTGTCCAAATCTGGATGGCGGACTCTCCCTCCGTACATCGTGAGGAGGTCCGGACGGTAATGTAGGCGGAGATAGGTGTGCTGGGAGAGATGGAGAAGTGGAGCGAACCAGGATTGTCTCAGCCACCACGGAGTGATCAAGATGGCATCTGACTTCTCGGTCCGCATCTTGGCAAATACTCTGGTTATGAGTGGAAACGGAGGAAAAGCGTAGAACTTCCTTCCGTACCACACAAACTGGAAGGCATCGCCTAGAGAAGATGGGGTCATCGTCCTGGAGCAAAACTCTCTGCAGTGAGTGTTGTCCTCCGTGGCGAACAAGTCTACGTCCCTGGTCCCCCAGAGGGAGAATAGGTGCGAGACCGTCTCGGGATGGAGACGCCATTCGTGACACGGGTTGGAGGATTGACTGAGGCTGTCGGCAAGTTCGTTCTCCTGACCCGGGAGGTGAATGGACTGGAGGAAGATGTTGTGATCGATGCACCAGTCCCATATGCGGATTGTGATGGTGAGCAAAGTCCTGGATTTGGTCCCCCCTTGCTTGTTTAGGTAGTACATGACGGTGTTGTTGTCCGTCATGAGCAGGACAACCTTGTTGGACAAGTGAAGTTGAAAAGCCTTGAGAGCCTTCTCCACAGCTAGCATCTCTAAGGCGTTGATGTGAAGTTGTCACTCGGGGGTGGACCACGAGCCTTTTATTGTTAGGCCTCTGGAATGTGGTCCCCAACCTTCCTCTGACGCATCCGTGGTGAGGGTCACCTCTGGTTGAGGCGGAAGGAACGGCATCCCAGAACAGACATTGTCTGGTTGGAGCCACCAGCGGAGTGATGTCAGCACTTGAGGCGGGATGGTGAGCCACTTTGAGGGGGAGTCGCATGTGGCATCAAACGAGGACAGGAACCAGGACTGAATGGGTCGAAGGCGAAGAATGCCCACGGCGTCACAAAGGTTGTTGAAGCCAAGTGGCCCAGCACCGTCTGGATATGATGCGCCTGAACTGTGGTGAGGTTGAGGCAGAATGTGATAGAAGCCGTTAGGGCTTCGAATCTGTCTTCCGGAAGGAAGGCTCTTTGTAGGTTCGAGTCCAGGATCGCTCCGATGAACCTCACCTTTTGAGTGTGGAGGAGGGAGGACTTCTCGAAGTTGACGTTGAGTCCCAGTGAGTCAAGAAGGCCGAGAGTGAAGCGGATGTCGATGAGGAGCTTTTCTCGGGTCGGAGCTGTCAGGAGCCAGTCGTCAAGATAGGGGAAGGCTGTTATCCCTTCGTGATGGAGAAAGGCGGCAACCGGGGCCATGCACTTGGTGAAGACTCTCGGTGCCAAAGACAGTCCGAACGGTAGGACCTTGTATTGATAGCAGTCGGTGCCTACTGTGAAGGCCAGGAATCTGCGATGTTCCTCTCGAATGCGTATGTGAAAATAAGCGTCCTTGAGATCGATGGTGGCGAACCAGTGGTCTTTCTGCAAGAGAGGCAAGATAGAAGAGAGAGTTGTCATGCGAAATCATCTGTATTCGATGAACGCATTTAGTGCTCTCAAGTCTAGAATGGGCCTAAGCCCAGAGTCTTTCTTAGGCACAATAAAGTAACAGGAGAAGAAGCATCGTCGAGTCCCAGAAATGGGGACGGGTTCGATCGCTCCCTTGTCTTTCAAGGTGTGCACTTCGTCGAGTAAGGTGTCAGAGGGTGGTGTGACAACAATAGCTCCAGTTGGAGGGAGCTCTTCGAATTCGAGGGCATAACCCCTGCTGACAATGTCAAGCACCCAGGAATCGGAAGTGATGGTGGCCCAGATGTTAAAGAAGGGCCTTAGTTTGTTGTCAGTGGTGTCGACGGAGTGTGCTGGAACACATCATAGCTTCTTTCTGGTTTCAAAAGGCTTTCTCCGAAAGGCCTGCCTGGGTGGTTGTTGGCGCCGGCCAGAAGAAGGGAGACGTGAAGTCTGCCTGCATCTTGAGTGGTCTTGCCCCTGTCAAACGTCTTGTTGAAGTTGGCATTGCGAGGTTGGATACCACGGTCTTGGTAGTATCCGAACCGTCTGCGAAAAGGTTGTGATGGCTGGACAGCATGCTTACGTGCAGCAGTCTTCATTTTGTACTTTTTATTAAGTTTTTCGTCAGTGTCTTTGTGAAAGAGGCCAGATTGGTCGAATGGTAAATCCTCGATGGTGGATTTAGCCTGCGGTGTTAGATCAGCTGCTCGTAACCATGCATGTCTACGGAGTAGGATGGCGTTAAGGAGTGTTTTAGAGGAACACTCAGTAAGATTGCGGGCTGTAACAATTTGTTGGGTGCCCACTGCGTGTGTCTCCTGTTGCAGAACCAGGGCGTAGGGCTTGTGCTCATCTGGAAGGTACTCAAGGATTGGCGCAAGCTTTTCCATGAGGTAATGAGTATACGCAGCAAGACAGCCAACATAGTTTGCCACTTTGAGGGCCAGAACAGAGTAAGAGTAAGACTTTTTTGCTAAAAAGTCAATTTTCTTCCCCTCTTTATCGGCTGGAGAGGTGGATGACTTTGAAGTAGAGATATGTTGCACTCCCTCAACTATATCAGAGTTCTGGGGAGGGTGATCTACCATCCAAGCCGGTTTGGGGTCTGCAATGCGATAGAGGTTATCCATTCGCTTTGAGACATGTGAAGCAGAAGTTGGTAGCTCCCAAGACCTCTTGAGTATCTTGGCCAGGGAGGGCATGTAGGGGATGGCTGGCCTTTCAATAAGTCTGCTCTGAGCTCTTCTTTCAAGTTGATTGGAGGGCTCGTTGTCATCGGGTTCAGAGACCGGGAAATCAAAGGCTCGTGCCATCTGAAGGATCTGGTCCGTGAAAGCTCACACATCATCAGATGGAGACGAAGATTGTGTATTTAAAGGAGGCTTGGAGTGAGAAGGGGACCAGTCAAGGTCGCTGGTAGAATGAGAAGACGAACCCGGTGAGAGGGAACGGTATGACGGGGTGGAATCCGGAGATGAAGGGTGGCATGGATTTTTAGGCTCAGTACTTCGACGTTGGCTTCTAGCTTGACGTTGGCTTCTAGCTGGAGAAGAAACGGCCGAAGAAGAACGGCATTTGGAGTGATGAGACGAGGACGGACGACGTGAAACCGACAACCGGTGTCGAGGCGATGAGTGACGACGGGAATCACAGGAGAGGTGATGCCCGGACGGACCGGGAGATGGAGACGGAGATGAACGACATGGTGGAGAAGGAGGAAGCTGCTGGCCTGGTGGAAGACGATGAGATGACGGTACCGGAGACGGAAGGGGCTGCTGTATAGCAGGACTGGAACAAGGTCTCTGGGGCGGGATGGAGAGGGGCTGCTGAGTAGCAGGAAAAGGTTGAAGATGATGTCTCTGTTCTTCCAAGAGGAGCAACTGTTCAGGCTGAACCGGGAGCATGTAACTGTTGGAGGCCTCGTTGTATAGTAGCTGAGGAAATCTAGAAAGCCACGAATCCGAGGTCGAGAAGACCGGAGGTTGTTGTCGAACCTGGACCAGGGCTGGTAAAGATGACGGGTCAGGTTCGAGCCCGATGCTGCGGGCCGAGGATGGTTCGAGCCTGATGCTGCGGGCCGAAGATGGAGAGACGGTAGGAGCTACAGCCGCACATGGAGTAGTAAATGGGGGCTGAGCTTCAGGCTCGGACTCAGAGTCGAGGCAAACCATCGGAGACGAGGGTTTCAAACCCGATGGGTCTGTCGGGCCCGGGATGGATAGGGCCGCTGTCGGAGGCATGGAACATGATAAAGTCGGGCCCGTATGGGTTTCTCCAGACTGTGACTTGCTGCGAGAGGACTCGCGTTGCTCCCCATCGGTAGAATGCCGGGGAGATAGCGAACGGGCTTTCTTAGAGGATGAGGGGGCCTCAACGATAGTCTCCAAGTGCTTGCGTTTGGAGGACCTTTTTCCACCCCTCTCCAAGCCCTTAGGAGTCACGCTCTCTGAGGTCTTAGGGAACCTTTTAGATCTCTCCCTGGATCTGCCCCGCTGAGGGGGGTCCGAGAGAGGTTTCCTTATGGCCACGGAGGCCAAAGCAGAAGTTGGTGAGTCGGCTTGTAAGGCCTTTTCCCAGAGAGCCGCCTTGAGTTTCACCATGCGGTTCTTCAAGGCCTGTGGCATCATTTTCCTGCACATCTTGCAGGTGGTAGGGTTATGGGATTCTCCCAGGCAGAAAATGCACTCATCATGCTGATCAGAAGTCGGCAACTTGGAGTTGCAAGACACGCAGTGTTTAAAGGAGGCCATGTCGTCGTAGTTTGGAGGATGAGGCAAACACGAGATCTAGAAGTCCGGTTCAGAAATTGCCAAAGCGTCGAGTTTTCATAGATAATCCAAATCGTAGTTGTTGAACAGTCCAAGGTCAGAATTCAGTAGTTGCAATCTAGAAATTCGGAGAAATTTTTGGTCAAAAGTCGTTAACGAGTAACTGCACTAGTGACGAGGTTCCTTGCAAGCTGCAAAGGCGGCGGATGAAAGGAACTGAGGAGCGAGCGGGAACGCGGAGCCTATATAGAGGTGGGTAGTACATGACGGTGTACCAATCCAACTTCTGCCTAGTGATTCCAGAAGGTTCCAAGCTGGCTGCGCATGCACAGACAAAACCCATTTGTGTGATTCGCAGAGACCACGAAGAAGAAAAAGTGAACTCTCTTCTATCCCCATTTTTATATCGCCATGTTTCTATTAGATTTTGATTCTTTATCATTGAGAAAAAGCTTTCTGGTAATTTACCTTGTTTTTCTTTAATTTTTTTACTAGAAAGTCTATCGACCTTTGGGTTTATAACTGCATTAAAATCACCTCCAAGAATGATTTCACTTTCATCATATTCTACCAATTCTTCATGAATATGCTTATAAAATTTTATTTTCTTGGGGCGTGTATATTGCCACCAGAATCATTTTTTTCCCTTGAACCATTCCTATGTACTGTCCTTTGTTATCATTAAATAGCTCTTTTGACTGAATATTTTTGGATATATAATAATAATAATAATAATAATAATAATAGTAAAATTTATTTATACCCTGCCCCTCTGCATAGCAATCAGGGTGGCTTCCAACATTTAAACTGCTATGCCCTTTTTTTCTGCTTAGCTGCAGAAATATATTCTTTACCTAGTTTGGGGTTTCTTAAAAGTCTTTTATCTTTTAAACAGATGTGTATTTCTTGAAGGATCACTATGTCAAATTTCTCACGGTTTATCATATGATATACTTCATTTCTTTTAGATTTGATATTTAGTCCTTTAACATTCCATGTGAAGAGAGTTATATCTTTAAGGTTCATCATTCACTTTTATTTCTTAAACAGAGGGGGGAAAACATTATTTATTTCAAATTAACCGACAATTATTATATGTTCTGTTTTTGATTCAAAAATGGACAGGTTGCTTACCTGTAACAGTATTTCTTCGAGTGGTCATCTGCGAATTCACACAAATGGGTTTTAATCTGCACATGTGCAGCAACTTCGGAAACTTCTGGAATCGCTAGGCAGAACTTTAGTTGTTACTTTTTGGCGGTAACTCCGCCCATCCCTACAAAGTCTCCTAGCAGTCCCGCTCTTTTCCAGTTCCAGAATGTTCACTGCAAGCTGCAACAGCAGGAGTTAATAATTAGCAGGACACGACTGGGGGGAGGATGCGGGATTTGTGTGAATTCGCAGATGACCACTTGAAGAAATACTGTTACAGGTGTGCAACCTGTCCTTCTTCGTGGTCTTTGCGAATCACACAAATGGGTAAGACTAGCAAGCTTGGGTCAGTGGTGAAGGGAGTGTCCTGTACCAAAATGAACAATAACACAACCATATAAGAACAAAAACCAATGTATTATGTGCAATAAAGTTAGCACACAAACATATTATCACCTTAATGTAAACCAGACAACAGAACCGCCCTCCCAAAGACTGCCTCACATCTGGCCCTCGAGTCCATGTGATAATGCTTAATGAAAGTCAAAGGTTGCGACCAAACCGCAGCTTTACAAATGTCCTCTAATGGAATTCCAGAAAGGAAAGCTGAGGATGCAGCCATCGCTCTTGTTGAGTGGGCCCGTATCCCGGTAGGTGGGTCCTTTCCCAGGAGTTCATAACAGAGGTGGATGGTGTTAGACACCCACTTCAATCTCTGAGCAGAAACAGTAATCCTTTCAGAATAACAAACAAATAAGCGATCAGTCTGTCTCGAGCCTGATGTCCTATCCACATAAAAGGCCAGGGCTCGACGGACATCAAGGAGATGTAGGCAATGCTCCTCGTCAGTGATAGGGTTCAGGGCCAGGGTGGGTAGAACAATGTTTTGATTAAGCTAAAAAGCCAAGACTATCTTTGGCAAAAAGGTGATGTTTGGGCCGAGTACCACTTTATCCCTATGAAAACGAAGAAAAGGTTGGTCCACGCGAAGGACACAGAGTTCACTAGCCCGGCAGGCAGAGGTGATAGCAATCAGAAACGCAGTTTCCCAGGACACTAGGCGTAGGTCTGTGGTAGCCATTGGTTCAAATGACTTAGAAGAGAGACCGCCTAAGACAGTTTCCAGACTCCAGGCAGGAGTAGGCATCGATACAGGAGGACGGAGATTGCACAATCCCTTAAGAAATCTCTTTACAAGAGGGTCCTTGAAAAGAGATGATCTCCCTTGAAACTGCAAGTATGAAGAAATGGCAGATAGGTAGCATTTGATTGATTGTAGTCCCAGTCCTGCATCTGCTAGGGACATGAGAAATTCCAGGATGGATGGTACCGTCGCTCGAGAAGGGGTAATGGCTCGAGAGGTCAAAAAGTCCTGGAACCTAGCCCGCTTCAGGGCATAAGATTTTTGAGTGGAAGGGAAGCTTGAATGACGGCCAATATAGCAGGCAGAAAACTATTTAAGGCAGAATTCTCCACGCCACTAAAGGTAAACTGTCTATATCTGGGTGGTGCACTTGCCTGTTGTGAATGGACAACAGGTCGGGGCGGGGCTCGAGGTGGAGAAACGTCCTCCGAGACAAGTTGCCTCGGCCACTATGGGGTTATTAGGATCGCATCGGAACGGTCTGTCCTGATCTTGGCGATCACCCTCGTAATGAGAGGGAACGGAAGGAACATGTACAGAAGCTTCCCTGACCAGTGGAAGATGAAGGCGTCTCCTCAAGAACCCAGAATCTGGAACAGAATTGATGGCAGTGGGCATTCAGGTGAGAGACGAAGAGGTCGATCTTGGGTTCTCCCCATCTCTGGAATAGGTCGGCGACAGCCTCACGGTGAAGCCGCCATTCGTGACATGAACCCACGGACCTGCTGAGCTGATCTGCTAGCTCGTTGTCCTCTCCGGGCAGATGGATTGCCTGTAGAACGATGTTCCTCATGATGCACCAGTTCCAGATCCGGAGCATGATCTCGAGAAGTGGAGGAGACCTTGTTCCCCCTTGCTTGTTGGTATAGTACACGACCATGTTGTTCGTTGACAGAAGGTCCACCTTGGCCATGAGCAAGGGTTTGAAGGCTCATAGTGCTTTCTCCACAGCCAGTGCTTTCAGCTCGTTGATGTGTAAGCTGTGTTCGTCTGGGAGCCAATGACCTTTGACGGTGAGATCGAGGACTTGGCCTCCCATCCCTCCAACGAAGCATCTGTTGTTAATGATACCTGTGGCTGAGGAGGCAGGAACGGCATGCCTTAGCACACATTGATAGGATCGAGCCACCAACGTAGGGCTCGAGAAACCGACCTCGGTACCATCAGCCAGCAGGATGGAGGGTCTACAGCAGGTTCGAACACCGACAGGTACCGCAGCTGCAGGGGTCTTAAATGTAGTCAAGCCCAGGGTGTGACATAAGTCGTGGACACCATGTAGCCCAGAGCGACTTGGACGGAGTGAGCGGGAACTCATCTGTGCGCTAGGCAATCCCTTACAGCTAGCTTCAAGGCCTGGAAGCGATCCTCTGGTAAGTAAGCCATACTTACTTCTCTTTCTAGGATGGACCAAATGAATTTGATCCTTCTCAAGGGAATGATGTTTGATTTCTCGAGATTGATCATAAGGCCGAGGGACTACAGAAGGTCCAAAGTGAAGGTGATGTCCTCTTGAAGACGCTGTTGGGATGGAGCCACCAGTAGCCAATCGTCAAGATAGGGGAAGACAGAGATCACCTGTTGATGGAGGTAGGCGATGACAGGTGCCATGTACTTCGTGAACACCCTCGGTGCGGTGGAGAGACCGAAGGGAAGCACTCTGTATTGGAACACCTGTTGGCCGATTACGAAGGCCAAGAATCTTCTGTGGTCCTCCCGAATCCCGACGTGAAAATAAGCATCCCTGAAGTCGAGAGTTGCCATCCACTGGCCCTCCTGCAACAATGGCAAAATAGATGCAAGGGTTACCATCCTAAAACGTCTATACATTTGTTCAAATGACGAAGGTCTAAAATTGGCCGGAGTCCAGCATCTTTCTTAGGGACTGTAAAATAACGTGAGAAGAAACAGTAACTATAGTTGAGGGAGTCCACAAGCTCAATAGCACCTTTATCCAACAAGGTGCATACTTCGTCGAGGAGGGTGTTTGGGGGGAGGGTGGAGATGAAGACTCTTGTAACAGGGATTTTGGAGAACTCGAGGGCATAGCCATAAGAGATAATGGAAAGCACCCACGAGTCCGATGTTATGCAAGACCAGATGTCAAAGAAGTGTCTCAACCTATCTCCAAGGGGCGGGGAATTGGAGGAGTGTGCGGCAACACATCACAAATTTTTCTTGGGCCATTCAGTGCCTTTTTTGTGATAGGGCTGACGGAATCATGACTGGGGTGGAGGCCGGCGACCCGAGGAAGATGAAGAATGAGATGGGCATCTTTGTCTAGGAGGGTTGGGTTGGAAGTGTCTATCCTGCTGGTAGTAAGGTTTTTGATGTTGCTGAGCCCCAAAGTGACGGCGTTGATGGTAGAGGGACGAAGACATACCGTGCTTTTTTGCTATGGATTTCATTCTGTAGTTGACGTTCAGGCGTTCGTTGGTGTTCTTGTTGAAAAGGCCTGAATCGTCGAACAGCATATCTTCGATGAGGCTTTTGGCCTGGGAAGTTAGGTCAGACGATCTGAGCCAAGCGAACCTTCTAAGTGCAATGGAGCTAGAGATCAATTTCGCCGCACAGTCTGCAGAGTGACGCGCAGAAACAATCTGCTGGCTGCCAATTGAGTGGGCTTCTGATTGAAATGCCAAAGCCAGTGGTTTCTTATCATCAGGGAGGTCTTCAAAGAGGGGTAGCAGTCGCTCCATCAGGTGTTGTTGATATGCCCCCATACATGTGGCGTAGTTGGTAATTTTCATGTCAAGTACTGCAGAAGCGTAACACTTTTTTGCCAGGCCATCAACTTTCTTGCCGTCCCTGTCCACAGGTGATGAAAGGGACTTGGAAGCAAAGGGAGTTTGTGCGCCTTCCACAATGTCAGAATTCAGCTTTGGGTGCTGGAAAAGCCACATAGCCTGAGATGGAGCTATTCTATAAAGATTTTCGATTTTCCTTGAAGTAGAAGGAACTGAGGCTGGAGCGACCCATGAGCGCTCAGCAATATTTTGTAGAGACGGGAGAAAGCCCAATGCAGGTGGAGTAGGGACCTTCCGTGCACACGCCTCTCAACAGCATCTGCTGCGTCCTTATTGGTCCTGACAATTTCGATCTCAAGTGCGTTGCCCATACGGAGTATCTGTTGTGTAAAAGATCTAACATCATCTGTGGGCGAAGCAGGTAAGTGGTCAGTCAGAGCGCCAGAGTTCTGAACTGAAGCCAGAGACACCGAGCGTGAAGAATAGCGTTGAGATTGGTGAGATGGAGGAGTGCGAGATCGGGGGGAGTGTGATACCCTTGAACAAGACCTTGATGTTCGTTGGCAGGATGGTGGAGAAGTAAGACGGGACCTTTCTTGGAGAGACCTAAAGCGATGCGGCTGGAGTTGAGTTCGAGCCCGATGTGATGGTTCCTCGTATGCAGGAAGAGTGTCTGGATCGACCAGCAGTAGGAAGCGGCGCGTCACAGTATCGTATACCAGGTCCGGATGCGCCTTTAACACACGGTCTGCCTCAGCCTCCACCTCGGAATTGTCAGCCTCGCTGATCTCTCCTTCCGATTCCGAATCCAGCACCACCCAGTGCTCTTGAAGGTGTGGTAGGGCCCTCTTGTTAGAAGCTTCTCGGTCCCGAAACCTCGGTATCGAGGAAGATGGGCCCGGAGCTGGTGAAACAGGAGGTTCTGAGATCAGTGGAGATCTGGATATAGACACAGGACGTGAGTCCATCGACTTGAGGCCTTCTGAAGTATGTGACTTCTTCGGGGCCGGCTCCTTGGATCTATCTCGATCCTCAATATGGTGTTGCTTAGAGGTCTTTTTACCTTTTGTGTACTTCAGGGGAATGACCCTGTGACAGAGCCTTTGCAGATCTTCCAAGGCTCTTTTCTCTATCTCCATCAGATTTGGAGGACTTTTTCCTGGGGCTGGTCTTAGAGCCTCTGTGGCCTTTAACAGCAGAAACTCCTGGAGTCGGGGTTGAGGCAGGTCTTGAGCCTCTTATCTCTGTTCCTTAAAGCCTACGATGTCATAGATCTACATAGTGAGCAGGATTGAGTATTATGAGCCTCTTCCAAACAGAGCAAACAAAGGGAGTGAGTATCAGAACTAGGGATCTTATTGATGCAACGCTCACATTGCTTGAAAGATCGAGCCAACATGATGAATCCGAAAAAGTGATCCGAGATGAAGTCAAACAATCCAAGTCGAGTAACCGCTACCGAACAACCAAGAGGATTAGACGAAGGATAGTCGATGAACAAGCCGAAGTCAGAAAAACCGTTAAATCTTAGAGTAAGTGATTGGAAATGGCCAGAAGCTCCTTCAAACCCGCTAACGTGGTGGACGAAAGGAACTGGAAAAGAGCAGGACTGCTAGGGGACTTTATAGGGATGGGCGGAGCTACCGCAAAAAAGTAACAACTAAAGTTCTGCCTAGCGATTCCAGAAGTTTCCGAAGTTGCTGCGCATGCGCAGATTAAAACCCATTTGTGTGATTCGCAGAGACCGCGAAGAAGAAATTAAAATAAACTGCCAAGTTATCAATTATAACCGTGAGTTTTAACTAAAATTTCTAGTCAGTTTTCTTCCTCTTGTGGGAGATCTTCTTCTCTCTCCTTCAGCAGTAACTCCTCTTCCTCACTGTGTTCCTCGTCATCATCCTGTTGTTCTTCTTCTTCCTCGGCCGTTAGATTATTTAAGTCTTCTTCTGTTTTGTCATTAGTCCTCTTATTCTCTTTCATTGCTGATCTTAACTTTCCCTTGTATAATTGATTTCCTTGTCTCTCCTCTCCTTTTCTTATGTCTCTAGTCGTTTTCTTCCAGAAATCTTTTGCTTTCTGAAGTGTATTTAATTTATGCCGTTTCTGTTTGTAAAGAACGGAAATTCCTTCTAGTTTCTCCCATCTGTAGAGTATGCTATTTTTGGATAGAAAGGTAGTAATAAATCTATAACTTTCTCTTTTTCTCAATATTCTACTAGGGATATCTTTATATATCTTGGCCTCCTCTCTGTCAATTTTCAGGATTTTCCTGTAGCTTAGTTCTAATATTTTATCTCTAGTGTTTTTTTTCCTCAAGAAATAAATCACTACATCTCAAGGCCAATTTTTTTCTCTGGCTATCCTTGAATTTATTCGGAACATTTTATTTATTTCCCATTGTAGTTCTTGAGCTGTGATTTCCATAAATTCTGCTAATTTAGGAATCAAATATTAATATAAGTTTTCTTTTTCTATCTCTCTTATGCCACGGATTTTTACACAATTTTCTCTAACTTTAAGATCTTCCATTGCTTTCTCATCTAGTTTTCTTTCTCTTTCCAGTTCCCCCTCTTTTTTTAAATTTGTCAGATTTTCCTCCAAGTCTGTTGTCCTTTCCTCCAATTTTGTTATTTTTTGATTAGCACTACTCAGGTCTTTCGTTACCTCTTCTAGGGAGTTTTTAATATCTCTCAGTTCCGCCTTTATATCTTGTTTAATGTCCACTCTCAAAGTTTTTATTTCCCTCTTCATGTTATTTTCCAAGTCCAATTTCATTTTTTCATTCATTTTCCTTATTTCCTCCAAAATAGATGGCATCTCGAAGGACTGTCTTCTCTGCGTTAGTCCAGAAGTTTGTAGAGTGGAAGGTTTTTTTTTATCGAAGTTGCCATCACTCTCTTGTATCTTTATAGCTCAAAATTGTTTATCAATTAATTCACAATGAAATTAACAATCGATCATCAATACAGTCGATATATCAAAATATTTCAAAAATGCTTTTCACCTGACGTAAGAGTCCTAGGTTGTGCTAGAACTATGCAAAAGAGAGCTTAATACAGAACATAGAAGATAAGATGCCACACTGTTAAGGTTTCCAAATTTCTTTCCAGACAATGGTAAAAAAAAAATTCAATTATCCTCTTCAAATGAGCCCTGTTAACGAAGCTCACACAAAGCTCTCTGTATTCTCCCTAAACTTCCAATTTTATGTTGATTGGCCACATTAAAATATAAGCTTCTATGTCCTCAGAGTCTTATTTTTTTCCCTTTTCTTTAGTATTTCTCTAATTAGATCCAAGTCTTTCCAGAAGCTCTTATTATCTCAAAAGATGGATTTAAAGCAAATAGTGGTTTCTTACTATGCGTTTCTCAATTTGTCCCAAGGGAGATAACTGCTGATAATTATCATACAGGAAAGTCAGCAAATTGCGTCCAGCTGTACTTACATACAATAAAAAAAGTCTCTTTCTTTTCTCTGTATTCGTTAAATTCCAAAGAAAAAGCCAAAAGACAGATGATATTGTAATCTATTGAAAGTTGGGGGGGGCGTAGAAACTCCTCTCTTTCTCTCTGTATATTTTCTCTTTCTCTCTTTCCCCTTTCTTTCTTCTCCTCTCCTTTTCTCTAGTTCAGGGGCAGGCAACCTTTCCCCTTTAAGGGCCGAGGGACTTCAGCTCCCAGAATCCCAGGAGCTATTGGCCAACATGGGACTATTGGCCAACATGGCTGAGGCTTCTGGGAGCTGAAGTCCCTCGGCCCTTAAAGGGGAAAGGTTGCCTACCCCTGCTCTAGTTGTTCTTCTTTCCTCCATCCCCAACTAGACAGGGAGAATAATTTCCTAATCCTTTTACCATCTACTTGCCAGCCTGTCTTAATATCCTATCACTCATTCTTTTCCCCAACAAAGTTTGAGTCTGCCTATGCTTTAGAACTAATGAAGGGAAAAGGATTTTGCCCAATTGATCTTGCACTAGCCCAATTGATCTTTGACATACAAATTAAAGGCATGGAGAATCTTATTAAACAAGTTATGGCTTGTATCTCAATATATGTCCCCCACTGATTCCAAGTTGAAGAGGTGGTAGGAAGTGGGAGAACTACCATATATACTCAACTATAAGTTGACCTCATGTATAAGTCATAGAATCATAGAATCATAGAGTTGGAAGAAACCACAAGGACCATCCAGTCCAATCCCCTGCCAAGTAGGGACTCAAAATCAAAGCATCCCTGACAGATGGCAGGTTTTGGGGGCAAAATTAGGGATTTTGATATAACCCAAGGATAAGTCGAGGGTAGAACTTAGGGTCTCAGCACCCTTTCTCCCCCTCTGCAGCCTGGCTGTCTCCTTGAGAGACAGCTGGGCTGGGGAGAGGCTCCAGGGGCGAGCGCTTACTCTCCATCCTCCTCTCCACTCTGGTTGTTTCCCGACGGGCAGCCAAACTTGGGGACAAGACTTGGGGGGGGGGGGGATTGCTTGCTGTCCCTTCTCCTCCCATCCTGGCTGCCTCCTGAGGGGCATCCAAGCTGGGGAAGTTACTGTATTAACCCATGTTCTGGGAGTCAATATTTTTGTAAATCTTTTCTTACAGAAGAGTATATACAGTACTTGCCTTTTTAATGTTCTTCTTTCAACTAGATTCTGAAGTAGTGGCTCATTAGACAGAGACAGCATTGTATAGTGGTTTGAGTGCTGGATTACAGCTCTGGAGACCAGGGTTCAAATCCCTGCTCTGTCCTGGAAATCACTGGGTGACCTTGGGCAAGTCTTACTCTCTTAGCCTCAAAGGGGAGCAAAGGCAAACACACTCTGAACAAATCTTGCCAAGAAAATCCTGTGATAGGTTTGCCTTAGGGTCACAATTTGAAGGCACCCATCAACAACAACCATCTCAGTAGAATATATGCTTTGCACAGAGGGTCCAGGTTGAATCCCTGCTGTCATTAGGTATGCCTAGAAATGGAACACGGGGAGCCATTGCCAGTTTGTGTTTACAGTACTGGATTAGATAGACAAATCCTCTTTACTCAGTGTAAAACAGATTCCTAGTCTATTTGAGGAGCTCTAATTCTGTGCTAATTGTACTGAAGAATGAGTAGTTTGTAGTATTAACAATCTTCAAAAGCCCAGTTCCCAAAGCACTGTTAAAAACATAAAAGTGCAATTTATTCTGATCCACTCATACCAATATGTAGCTTTTTGTTAATGGGCCCGTTCACACTTCGCAATTATACAATGCAAAATCAGACCAAATCATCTCAATAAGGCTCCACAGGAAACCTATGAATAGCACCATTATTCAAGTATATGCACCAACTACTGAGACAGAACAAGAAGAAATTGATAGATTTTACGAAGGAGTACAGGAAGAAATTTGACAATACACCAACACAGAATGTCAAGCTGAAAATTGGAGATTGGAACACAAAGTTTGGAAGTAAAGAAGAATTAAAAATTCTGGACTAGGCAAAAGAAATGATCTGGACTAGGCAAAAGAAATGAAGCAGGTGAGCGTCTGATAGATTTTTGTGAAGCCAACAACCTATTCATTGCAAATACATTTTTCATACAACCAGAGAAAAGGTTTTACACATGGACATCACCAGATGGTCAACACAAAAACCAAATAGATTACATAATTGGAAGTAAAAGATCGTGAACTTCCATACTGGTGGCCAAGAGTAGACCAGGTCCTGATTGTGGCACAGATCACAAACTATTCATTTCAAAAATAAAAGTAAAACTCAAGAAGAGAACAAAACCAGTCATTGTACCAAAATACAATTTAAACAACATTTCCACAGAATTCATTGACAATATAAAGAACAGATTTGCAGTACTAAGTATAATAGATCATGAACTGGAAGAGCTTTGGTCTGAAGTCAGGGACATAATAAAAGAAGAATGCATAAAGACACTTCCAACAGACAAAGGAAAGTGAAGAAACCATGGATGACAGATAAAACGCTACAAGCAATAAAGGAAAAAAGAGAAACAAAACCAAAAGGAGATAGGAATAAACTAAGAACACAACAGTACAACAGCTAGTGTGCAACGATAAGGAAAATTATTACAGCGACAAGTGTAGAGAAATAGAAGACAACAACAAAAAGGGAAGAATGAGAGACCTATTCCACAAGATTCAAGAAATCAAGGGAAAGTTCAATCCAAGGACTGGGACACAATTTATGACAATAAAAATAACATAATTCAAGACCAGGAAAGAATGAAAAGACCTTGGATGCAATACACAGAAGAACTATACAAAAGAGATGACAAAATGAAGGACATAAGGAGCAAAGAGCCATATGAAGATGAATCCCAAATTCTAAAAACTAAAGTGAACGCTGCAATAAAAGAAATGGCAAAAAAACAAAATTCCAGTAACAGATGATATACCAATAGAACTGTTGCAATCTATGCTGACAGAACATATGTCAACAAATATGGAAAACAAAATGATGGCCAACAGATTGGAAGCGATCAATATACATCCCCATCTACAAAAAAGAAGACACAAGAGACTGCTGCAAATATAGGACCATAGCACTAATCTCCCATGCAAGCAAAATTATGCTCACAATACTGCAACATAGACTCCAACCACACATGGAAAGAGAGAAATCCCAGAGGTCCACTCAGGGTTCAGGAAAGGAAGAGGCACCAGGGATCACATTGCAAATATACGATGGCTAATGGAGCGTAGCAGGAAGTTCCAAAAGAAAATTATCATGTGCTTTATAGACTATAGCAAAGCCTTTGACTACATATATCATGAAAGGCTATGGAACACCCTTAAAGACATGGAAGTGCCAACACATCTGATAGTCCTAATGAGGAATCTGCACTCAGGAAAGAGGCTACTGTTAGAACACAGAGAAACAGAATGGTTCCCAATTGGCAAAGGAGTCAGACAAGGCTGCATCCTTTCACCCTACCTATTCAACCTATATGCAGAACATATTGTAAGGAAAGCAGACTTGGACATGGAAGAGGGAGGAATGGAAATAGGAGGAAGAAAGGTCAACAATCTGAGATATGCCGACAACACCATAATATAGTTGTCCCTCCCCGTTTGTGGACTTGAGGTCCACAGTCCACTCTTTGTAGGGAAGGACAACTGCCATCCCTAAAATGGCCGTGCATGCCTGTGTGTGGCTCCGCACGCGCGCTACATGCCTGTGCACTGTTAGTTTCAATGGGGCTCAAATATTAGCAAGCCACCATTTTCACGGGGGGGTCTGGAATGGATCCCCCGCGAATTGGGAGGGGCAACTGTACTAGCAGAAAACCTCACAGACCTGGAACAACTACTAAGGAAGATCAAAGAAGAAAGTGCAAAGGCAGGCTTACTGTTGAACATAAAGAAAACAAAAATAATGACCACAAAGAACTTACACACATTCAAACTAGACAATGAGGAAATAGAAATAGTAAAAAAGTTGTCATATCTGGGATCAAACATTGATCGGAATGGGAACTGCAGCCAGGAAATCAGGAGAAGATTAAGATTGGGGAGGGGGGGGGCTATGAAAGAACTAGAAAAGATGCAAAAATGCAAAGACATACAACTCAGACCAAAAGTCAGAATCATACAAGCCATTGTATTCCCTATTACCTTGTATGGATGTGAGAGCTGGACAGTCAAGAAAGACGATAGGAGGAAAATCAACACATTTGATATAATGTGGTGCTAGGGGAGAGTGCTGAGGATTCCATGGACAGCCAGAAGGACAAACAAATAGGACCTAGAACAGATCAAGCCAGAGATATCCCTAGAAGCCAAGATGACAAGACTTAGACTGTTGTACTTTGGACACATCATGAGAAGGCATGAATTGTTGGAAAAGACAATAATATTAGAAAGGTGGAGGGAAGCAGAAAGAGAGGAAGGCCACATGCTAAATGGATGGACTTTATTAAAGAGACCACAAATATGAGTTTGCAGGAGCTGGGCAGAGCAGTAGAGGACAGGGGGGCCTGGAGATGTCTCATCCATAGGGTCGCCATGGGTCAAGACCGACGCGAAGGCAGTTAACAACAACAAAATCCCACTTTAACTGCCATGGCAACATCCCATGTTGGTAGTTTGGGGCATTTATAATTCTCAGCCATAGAACTCTAGTGCCTCACCATACTACCCAGGATTCCATAGGATAGCATCATAACAATAAGTGGAATGAAAGTGCTATAATTGTGTAGTGCGTATAAGCCTAAGGACATGTGTTTCTCTGTTAAGGCCATGCTTCAAACACTGTATCCTTCCAATTTTACAGCAGTGTAAATGATCCTGCGTGGTGTAGTGGTTTGAATATTGGACTATGACTGGAGACCAGGGCTTGATTTCCATCTTGACCATGAAACCCACTGGGTGACTTTGGGCAAGTCAAATGCTCTCAGCCTCAGGGGAAGGCAATGGCAAACCTCTTCTGAACAAATTTTGCCAAGAAAACCCATGATTGAATCAACTCAGTAACAACTTGAAAACAAACAAACAACGACAACAACAATAACTGGCCCTGCTATTATTTCAGAGGATTTAAATCTTTGGAAGAAGAAATGCAGCATGTGGGCAGCTGGGATATGAATGTACTGAACGGAAGCAGAAGGGGTGTAACTACACTGCAACAGTTGTAGCAGTTTGATATCACATTAAATGCCATGGCTGTATCCTATGGAATGCCATGATGCCATAGGATGGAGCTAGGAGATGGGTTTTTCACTGTCTTTGAACAGAGAGCTCTTTTAGCTACTTTGCTAAGTATTATTAACATAGACATTCATAGCTGAACTCCTGATATCAGTCTGGCCAATGTTGTGTGGTTATCAAGTGATTCAAATGGTTTAAACAAACTTAAACAGGAGTCTGGTAGAGAGGACAATTTTGGAGGGGGGAAATCCCTAAGGCAATTCCTTGTTAAATGTAGGATTTTGACTTACAAGCACTCCACTTACTCTGGAGTCAGACCCACTGTATTCAATGTTGTTCTCTTCTTAATAAGCCAATTTAGGATTGTACCCTGAAAAAAACTGAATCTTGTCTCCTTTTCTAACTTTGGTCATTGAGGAAAATCTATTAATAGACTCAGATTCTTATAACCTAGGTTTGTAGTTTAAAGATTCTCAATCACTCACTCAACTATTTTTTCTGCATGTATTATGAGATACTTTGGATTCCACCCAAACTGCAGACACATGAATAGTAATATTTTCATAGAATATGGGAAACACTGGTTGAGACCCATGGAGCACAGCATACTGCACAGGCACCTCCATACCTTCCTCCACACAAGGCTCTTGCCAACCCTGAGGGCATTACTATGACCAGGAGAGAGAGAGAGAGAGAGAGAGAAGTGACAAAGCAGCACTTGCCCCAGCTGCATTTCTCTTGGATCTCTAGTGGGTAGCTCATCCAAGAGAGAGCCTCATTCCTCTTCTCCCAGCTTGCAAACAGCCATGGCAGTGCCTCTGTGATTGACAGTTGCCAGGGTGATGGATGATGCACAAGGAGTTAATGCAATGCCCCACATAAAGATATGCATGCACAGATTTAGGTCACCAGCAGGATTCCAGCCACTGCATTAAAAGCAACATAGGGCCTTGTGCACTTTGCAGAGAGAGATGGGGAAACTACTTCCAATCTGCACCTAGTAGGGCTGTCAGGTGAAATAAGGTGAAACTGTTGTTCCTGCTGCTGCTGTTGTGTGCCTTCAAGTTGTTTCTAATGTTAACCCTATCACAAGGTTTTCTTGGCAAGTTTCTTCAGCAGGGGTTTGGTCCTTCCATCTGCTATGTGTGTGTGGGGGGGGGGCGACACCATTTCTCTGCTGTTGTAGCTCTCAAGGGAGCCAAAGCAGCAGAGAAAGAGAGGCACACTCTGGGCCCAATGAACAAAGGGAAGGAAGGGCGAGTGTGGTCAAAGCATCAGGGAAAGAGAGGCACACGTGCACACATCCTTCCTGCCTTCCCTGGTGCCTCATTTTCCTGGCTGCTTCTCCCACGGCCCTAGTTGGGTGGCTGGTACCCCTCCCCTTCCCAGTGCTGCCAGGCACCCACACCGGGTGATACCAACATTAGGGATCCCACTGTTGCCTTCGTTTGAGGCTGAGAGAATGCTGCTTGCCCAAAGTCACACATGGCTGAGATTACAACTCTGGTCTCCAACAGTGAAACTGCACCATGCTGGCTCACAAATAGTTGTGCAGAAGAGAAAAATTACTTGCTGAAACACTTTCTACTACACCATCAACTTTACGTTATTTTACCTGGCAACTGTAGCAGATAGTAAATTATTCATCACTTAATATAATTTAATACCAAGAACATTGAATTACTGTATATGTATATGAAAGCATATGAAGAATTATGCTTCAGGGACTATGCATATAAAACATTTTGTTTCATTTCAGGCAAGGAATCACACATTGGATGCTGAAGGCAGCAACTGAAAAGACCAGGAGTGCTCTGATCTCTTGCTCAGTGTTTCTTTTCCTGTGTGTTGTATTTCTTCTAATGCCTCCAGCTGGTGCTGGATCTGACATCAGTTACCAGCAAATAGTGCTGGTGCAAAGGAGAAAAGATGTCCTCCACAATTAGAACCTTTATCTGGTCTGGCAGAGACTCCTGTGATGTGTTAGGGGAAGAAAAAGCTTGTTCTTTGTTGGTTGAAATTTTTTAAAAATATGCCAGTTTGGGTGGGGTGGGAAAGGAGGCAAAGCGAGTTCACAACTGAACCAGCTCGACATTGAGCTGAAATAAAGCTCTATCAATCTCCTACAGTTATAACTCATTGCTTTTGTTTTATTAGCAAGGCAAAACTCTTGGTCTGGTAACTAATTACAAACAAATTACTTGTACTTAATTTTTTTTTGCAATAACCAAGGAATGGCTAGGTCACATTATAATTGTACCATAACAAGGGGCAACTGATGTTTCTGTTTATAAGACTTATGCATAGTTTGTACCATAAGCCAATGGGCTTTAAGTAACTAAAAGCAATTTTAGTTACTTTTGAATGAGACTTTGGAAAAACGGAAAATATGGTTACTCTACCAAAAACAAAAAAAATGTTCTTATTGAGAGAGTGCTTCCTTTTACTTTCATTATCTGATAGCTAAACCAGGAGGTGTGGGTCTTGGCAGGTCCATTTAACTTAAACCTGGCAACTTGGAATCATAGAATTGGAAGGGTCCAATTCCCTGCCATGCAGGAATAGACAATCAAACCACTCCCGATAGATGGTCATCCAGCCTGTTTAAAAACCTCCAGAGGAGACTCCACCACTTTCCAAGAGAGCCTGACAGGCAGTCAAAACAGCTCTTACAATCAAGAAGTTCTAATTTTTAGGTAGAATCTCTTTTCCTGTAGCTTGAATCCATTGCTCCAGGTCCAATTCTTTGGAGCAGCAGAAAACAAGCTTGCTCCATCCTCAATACTTCACTTCAAATATTTAAACAGGGCTATCATATTGCCTCTTAACTGTCTCTTCTTTAGGCTGAACATACCGTGCTCCCTAAGCCACTCCTCATAGGGCATGCTTTCTAGACCTTTCACTTTTGGGGTTATCCTCCTCTGGACGTGCTCCAGCTTGTCCACATCCTTCTTGAATTGTGTTGCCAGAACTGGACACAAGATTCCAGCTGAGGCCTGACTAAAGCAGAATAGTGGTACCAATACTTCCCTCAATCTGGACACTATACTCCTATTGATGCACTCTAGAACTGCATTGGCTTTCTTAGCTGCCGTATCAGTGTTCAGCCTGTGGTCAACTCAAGACACCTAGATCCCTTTCATATGTACTACCCTCAAGCCTGGTGTCACCCATCTTTTCCATGCATTTCATTCTTACTTTCCAAGGATAGTATTTTACATTTCTCCCTATTGAAATTCATTTTCTTAGTCCTGGCCCAGCTTTCTAATCTGTCAAGGTCATTCTGAATTCTGATCCTGTCCTATGGTGTATTAGCTACCTCTCCTAATTTGGTGTCATTTGCAAATTTGATAAGCATGCCCTCTATTCCATCACACAAGTCATTGATAAAAAATGTTGAATAGCATGGGGTCTAGAATTTGCTGGCCTTTTCTTCCTCTCCATTTTCAAGAGGCCACAGCCATCTGCACACTGCCCATCACCTTCTTAGGGCAGCTGTTCTGCAAAGGACAGCTGTTCTTATTAAAGACTGCACCAATCCAGAATAAATGTTCCTGCATATCTCTCACAAAGTACAGAGGGGACAGTATCCTAAAGGTAGCTGCTACATCTCAGAAATTTACAATGTACTTTAAAGTATGTCTGACAATATTCAAACTTTACTACCATTAAAGACATCCCCAAATCATGATAAAACTGTCCACCTTGACTAATTGTCCTGGCCTGCATTCACCACCTTTGCAGCAATATCGGTTTTAATTTTTATGATATCCAGTTCGGGTTGGCCCTCTCCTAAGAATGGTTGTATGGAATGTATTACTCCATTATTCTGCAAAAGACCATTAAAAAAAAAGTAGTCCTCTAATATTAGGCCAATTAGAACAAGATAGACAGGAAATAAAATGGGTATAAATTTAGCCTATTTCGTAAAGAAAATAATGGGGAAACTGATATAGTTGGCCCTCCACATTTGTGGCTTTGCCTTTTGTGTCTTTATTTGCAGGTTTAATATGTTCTCTCTAGGAATCTCTAGGTCCTCCAGCGCAACTGCCAGACGTTGTGCTAGAAGTTCCTAGAGAAAACACTTCTCTAGGCATTTATATGTCCTCCAGCATGTGTCTATAAACAACTTCTGGCAGATGTTGACCATAGAGTTGCACAGGAGGACCTAGATATTCCTAGAGAAGTGTTCACTCATGAAAAAGAAGTGTTTTTTATTTACAGCTTTTCCACTTTCATGGGGTCCTACGTTCCTAACCCCAGTGAATGTGGAGGGACCACTGTATATTAAAGAATGGAGTTAAACATAACAAATGTCACCAGGAAGAATTCAGTTTGCTTATAAAAACTACTGCTTCCCTCAGTGCAAAGCACACTGACTTCCTCTGAAATCAATGTACCTTGCTGCCAAGTAAGCATGTTAAGCCATCTCTAAGGATCTAAGTACATTTGCAAATGAAATCAACATATTTTCCAAGTGTAATTCTTTTTAAAAATCTACTAATTTCAGGGAGAGGTAGTGGCATCATTTTCTTAAGGCAGAGCCTCTGCTGAGACACAACACCAGCAGTTAAAAAACCCAAACCAAAACAAAAACTCCAGGCAATGACAAAACTTTTATTTTCTTACAACCTAGTTTGAAATTAACTGTTTATAGCAAAATACATCAAGTCACAACAGGAATACCAATTGTAGTGAAAAATAAAAGTCTTTCTAGATCAGCTTTCTCCAATCTGGTGCTATCTGGGTATCTTGGATTGTAAATCCTGATGGAGAGGAACTGCAGAGTTGTAGTCTGGCACGTTTGGGGAGTTGGGGGAGTCAGTGATAAATCAAAATGCAAGTAATGGTATCAGTCCATTCTTTCACAGAAAGCAGTTTGCCAGTATTATGGGTTGGTCTGTTGTTGGTGTATTTTTGCTGAAGCTGTTTTGATTGGAAGCTGCCTTGCAGAAGTATCAAGTTTAAACTCTCTGGACTCCTCATATCCTCTTGAAGCCAAAGGCCTATCTTTTGATGCACATACTGTTGCTAGTCCTCAGTGAAAGGCATGCCTGGTACCAAATACCAAGTGGGAAAGTACAGTCTAGTCGTCTTCCCTTGGATGCAGTCCTTAGGGATCTAAAGCCAGGATGTTCACATTGACTCAAGCTGCTTCAACTAATGAATTCCCATCATGGAAGGCTTGTGGAAAGAGAGACTTCCAAACGCTGAAAAGGAGTGCACTGGTGTGGGTGTGCTCTTAGGCTGCACATACACTGCAGCAATAAACTGGGTTTGACACCACTTGAACTGCCACCATACTATGGAATTCTGGGAAATGTAGTTGTCCCCAGAATACCATAAAAATAGTAAAAACAGAGAACAAATGAAACAACCTCCATGTGCTCTAAGATGGTCAACTGTTTATTCAGTTTTTAATTCAGTGTTTAAAAACCCCAAACTGAATTAAAAACTGAACAGTTGACCATCTTAGAGCACGTGGAGCTTGTATCCTTTCTGTTTGCTCCAAAAATACTACAGCATGGAGCCTGTAGCCATTCATGCTAATGGAATTCTGGGAAAGGTAGTTTTTGGAGAGACATTCAGTAGTCCCTAGAATCCCATAGGATGGACCTTGTGGCAGTTCAAGCGGTGTCACACCGGGTTATTGCTGTGGTGCGGATGCAGCAAGTGCTGCCTTGACCTTTCAGAAGTATCCAGTTTTGAATTCTCTGGCACAGCCTTGAGGCCGAAGGCGGCGGAAGGCCGGTGGCCAGAGGGGTCCGAGGCGAAGCCGAAGCGGAGCCTAAGCCGAGGGAGCCTCAGCCTCCGCGTTGTCCTTCGGCGAGGGCGGCGCTTCTTCGGGGCTCCTCCGCCTGAGGGCGCGCAAGAGGCTCTGGCGGAGGAGCGGGTAGAGCCGGTGGCAGCCGTCGAGACCGAGGCGGAGGGCTCCGGCCCAGCTCTCGGACTCGCCCCCTCGCCCGCTTCCCAGAAGCCCGGCCACTTGGTTGAGGGAGGGCAGGAGGGCCACGGTAAGGTGGGCGCCGCCGCCGCCGCCGGCCCCGCGCTCCTCGGCCTCGGTGGGTTGGAGGAGCCACTCGCCGCCGCCGCCTTCTCCTCCTGGGCGGCGGGGCGTCCGGCAGAGCGCGCAGGCGGCCACCAGGTCGTAGAGCTCGACGCCGGCATCAGCCAAGGCCAGCCCGGCGGCGCAGAGGGCGGCAGCCAAGGCGGAGCCCCCGTCCTGGAGCAGCAGCGCGCTCACCTCCAGCTGGGCCCGCGGATAGCGCCCCAGGCGGACGCACGGCTCCAGCGCCTCCTGCAGCGCCAGCGTCCACTCCGGCTCCCGCTCCCCTGGGTGGCACCGGGCCCCGCGGACCGAGAAGGGCGCCCGGCGGAACTCGCACACTAAGCGGCCCCGGGGCTCCCCCGCCGCCGCGCCGACGCCGACGCCGCCTCCGGCCTCCCTGGGCCCGGCCACGGCGCAGAGGACCTTAGTGCCGCCCTCCAGCTCTACGTAGGCCGAGCCCTTGGCCTGGCTCAGCAGGCCCACCCGCGCGAAGAGCGGCTGCAGCCGAGAAGGGTCCCGGGACGCCGACGCCGCCTCGCCATCTCCCGCCGGCACGAAGAGCAGCGGAGACTGAGATTCCTCCGGCCCCGGCACGCGGCGGTGGTCCAGCGGCATGGCTTCCGCTCCAGACCCGGAAGGGAACCAGAGCGCCTCCGCCGCCGCCGCTTCTTCCTCCTCACACTCCCATCCTGCACCGGAGCGCCCCCTGCCTTCTGGGCTGACTCCACGCCAGCACCAGTGGCGTCCAAAACGCTAGAATCATGGAGATGGGAAGAGGCTCCAAGGGCCATCCAGTCCAACCCCATTCTGCCATGCAGGAACTCCCAATCAAAGTACACCTGGCGGATGGCCATTCAGTCTGTTTAAAGACCTCCAAAGAAGGAAATTCCACCACACTCTGACACAGCATATTCCAGTAGCAAACAGCTCTTACTGTCAGGAAGTTCCTCCTATGTTGAGGTGGAATCTCTCTTCCTGTAGCTTGCATCCATTGCTCCAGGTCACAAGCTTGCTCCCACCTCAGTATCACACCCCTTCAAATATTTAAACAGGGCTATCATATCACCTCTTAACCTTCTCTTCTCCAGGCTAAACTTACCCAGCTTCTTAAGTCTCTCCTCATAGGGCATGGCTTCTCTCTTGGCAGCCTAATTTGGGCTCCACTGTTACCATCACACTGCTCAAATTAGCTGTTAGAAGAAGTTGAAAGCAGCAGCTTGAAATATAGAGGAAGTATGTTCAAAATAATATCCCTGCCAGGCATAGCAGATTTTAGGAATAAAACTCTGCTGCATGGTGAAATGGTTTGAATGTTGGACTAGGTTGGGAGTCCAGGGTTTGAATCCTGGCTCTAGTATAAGAACCCACTGGGTAACCTTGGACAAACCCCCTCTGAAGAAACTTGCCAAGAAAACTGAGATAGGTTTGCCTTAAGGTTGCCATAAGTCAAAAATGACTTGAAGGCATATACCAACCAACCAGCTACCAACTCCTGCCTTTGCTGTTCTCTGCTGCTCACAGTGGGCATCAGGTTAGGCAGTACCGGGTGTAAAATACAGCATCTCCTGCTTAGGCACATGCCTGACGGGGATGACTGCAGGACCAGAAGAGGTCATCTAAGCACACTGTATGCGCAGCTGTAGCCACAAGTTACACAACCACACATCAATCACAGGAAGAAGAGGAGGAGTGCAGCAGCTAGAATCTTCCAGCCAGGATGGCCCAAGACCATGGTGGATGGAAGATTCTGTGAACTACAGTCGACAGTTATTTTTCTTCGTTCTGCTTTCACCTACTTTCTGCTTTTCTTCGGGTAGTTTTTGTCCAAACGTTTAGCTAGGTTCCCTCTAAATCCTGCTGGTCTTATGGTCTCTACAATTACCATTACCATCCAATGTCATCTGGGGGAGAGACACTAGGCCCAGTACCATCTGCCCTGGAATAAGAACCCTTACTTCTTAAAGGATGGGTGGGATTCGGGATTTTATGTTCTGTTTAATATATTTGTATGGAAATTGTAATGTTGTAAGCCGCCCCGATTGCTCTGCAGAGGGGCAGGAGATATATATATATCTCCTGCCCCTCTGCAGAGCAATCGGGGCGGCTTACAACATTACAATTTCCATACAAATATATTAAACAGAACATAAAATCCCGAATCCCACCCATCCTTTAAGAAGTAAGGGTTCTTATTCCAGGGCAGATGGTACTGGGCCTAGTGTCTCTCCCCCAGATGACATTGGATGGTAATATATACACACACACACACACACACACATGGCAACAAAGTTGCTGGGATTCTTTTTGCCAAAGAG
This sequence comes from Phrynosoma blainvillii, assembly GCA_026167975.1. Lineage (NCBI taxonomy): Eukaryota > Metazoa > Chordata > Lepidosauria > Squamata > Phrynosomatidae > Phrynosoma > Phrynosoma blainvillii. The sequence goes on along the minus strand of JANUYF010000007.1, from coordinate 14,991,367 downwards.
ATTACTGTTGCAAATATGAAAACTAAGGAACATGTTGGCCTCTGTGCTGGTCACTATTATTATCAAAGGCTCAAGGAATAATATAGCTTCCTATTATTGTTAATTGCCACACTGACTTCCAGTTTATGGTAACGCTATGAATGAAACCTCTAAATCACCCTGTTATCAACAGTCCTGGTCAGTTTTGCAAACTCAGGGCTGTGGCTTCCTTTACTGAATCTAGACATCTGCAATGTAGTTTTCCTTTTTCCTACCACCTCCCACCATTCCGATTCCACTATTTTCCAATGGATCATATTATCTCATGATATCTCAAAAGCACGACTGTCGCAATTTAGTCATTTTGAATTCCCAGTGTAATGATTTTGCTGCAGCCAGCCTCTGTTACATCCTGCTGCCTCAGTCTTTCCTCTTCAGAAAAGGTAGCTGTGTTCAGTGGCACCTTTATAAAACCTTGTACTATAGCAGCTACCTTGAATTAATAGCAATAGCAAAAGCAAGTACATTTCTATACCACTTATCAGTGCACTTAAGCATTCCCTAAGCCAGGGGTAGGCAACCTAAGGCCCGGGGAATGGATGCCGCCGCCGCCGCCCACCACCACCCACCATGATATTGATTATTGTTGTTAGTATTTGTTCTTGGGGTTGTCTTGGCAAAATCTCCACAGGGGTTTTGCTATGGCTTCTCTGGGGCTGAGAGAGTGTGCATGCAAATTTTTTTAATTTTTAACAAATTTTTAATTTTTAACAAATATTTATTTATTTATTTATTTATTTATCTTTGGTGCTTCAGCCCCCCAATTGTCTGAGGGACAGCAACCCGGCCACTGGCTCAAAAAGGTTGCCTACCCCTGCCCTAAGCAGTTTACAATGTATAAGCTAATTTTCCCCAACAATCTGAGTACTCATTTTAGCGACCTCGGAAGGATGCAAGCCTGAGTCGAGCCTGAGCCCTTGGCTGATATTGAACTCACAACCTTGTGGTTTATGAGTGAGTGGTTGCAGTACAGGCATTTAACCACTACGCCACCAGTGGTAAATACCATTTACTTTCATTTGCATTATTTTGCAAGCTAGTTTTGAGGAACAGAACTGAGTTGTTGTTTTTTACTCTTAACCTCCATACCACAAGATTTAACTTTTGTGCATAAAAAGAACATTTGTTGTGGCTCTAGTAACTCAGTGTGTGGATGGACCAACTGATTCCAAAATAACCATATTTTTTTCTTCTGTAAAGAGAGCCAGTGTGACATAATGGTTTGAGTGTTGAACTATGACTCTAGAGGCCAGGGTTCAATTCCCAGCTTGGTCATGAAACCCACTGGGTGACCTTGGGCAAGTTATATTCTCTCAGCCTCAGAGGAAGGCAATGGCGAACCCCCTTTGAACAAATCTGTCCTCAACTACAGCCAGCCTCAGTTCCCACAGCTGCTAAGGATGGAAAGGGTGAGCTGCAAACAGCAAGGCCAGCCACAAACCTTCCTGTAGTCGAAGCACCAGCAAAGCAGAGTCCAGAAATCAGCGTCAGTCAGTCTAAGGTCAGGGCAGGCAGCAATCAGCAAAGGTCCAGTCCGGTCCAAGGTCAAGGCAACAGAGTTCCACAAGGCAAGAGCGAGAGGCACAAAGCAGGAAACAAGGAGCCACACTGACCGTAGTCTCCCAAGGAAACTACAATAAGTCTTGGCACTGAGGAAGCCTCTTGCAACTGTTTAAACAGTCAAATCCTACCTCAGTGCCAGCTGAGGCTTGTTCAGCGGCTGCTTTTCAGCTAGTCTCCTGGACCTGCGACTGCCAGCACTCTCAGCTCTCCTCTGCCTAAAGGAAGGCACTGGCTCTGCTGTATCCTCCTGCTTCTCCCCACTAGGCAGCTGAGCCTCCAAGGAAGGAGCACTAGGACCTGGCTGCTCTGGGGCTGGGAGAACCGGGCTTGGCTCAGACAGAGCAGAATGAGAGCCAGGTGGAGCCTGTATCTCTTCCTGCTCTGGGGCTGGGAGAGCAGAATGAGAACCAGGTGGAGCCTGCATCTCTTCCTTCTCTGGAGGAGACCCATCCTCATCCTCCTCGTCCTCCTCGTCCTCCTCAGGGCTGACCATGACAAAATCTCTTGCCAAGAAAACCTCATGATAGGTTTACCTTAGGGTTGCCACAAGTCAAACAACTTGAAGGCACAGAACAACAAAGGTGGAGTACCACTAAGGACTTACCCTGCATGCCACACAGCAAGATTGGAATTTAATACCTAAAAGTCAACTTTTAAAGCAGGGAAGCTTTTGGGAGGGTTCAGAGACGTCCTCTCCCCACTGACTCTTATGCAGGCCAGATCATATATATCCCTTCTGGAAGATGCCATTCTGGGGAAGCTTGATCTAGCAGTAACCACTTTTGCTTAGTGTTCCCCAAATGATGATTCAAGCGTCCTTTCTCTCTCTCTCTCTCTCACTCACACACACACACGTTCCAGGCACTTTGTACAGACTCTTGCGGCTCTCTACAATTCTAGTCTTCTTTTGAAAGAACTTAAAAGAATGCAGCACTCAGAAAATATGGATTATCTGTTCTATTTAGAGATGCTCAGAGAATGCTATTTTAGCTTCTGGCATGCTCTACGCAGGCACAGAATAACCATACATGTGAGTCACAGAGAGTGAGAAGAATTAATGCTACAACTTTTAAAAGATCTTAATGCCACACTCCTGCAATGCTGTGTAACTGTATGATTCCTTCATTTCTACCTGCCTGCACATGTTGGAAAGTTAGAGCCCTATTATACCAAGAAACTTGAAATGATATAAAGGGATGAATATCAGCTGACATATTCTTACCGACATGTAATTCCTTCCACCTCTGAAACTATCTTCCCCTCATAAAACAACAGCATACACATTGGTTTTACACTCAACCAGTAGTGAGGCAATCCAGATGTCACTGAACTGTAATTCCCACCATCCCTCACCACTGGCTATGCTGGCTGGTACTGATGGCACTGCAGTCCAGCATGATATACAGCGTTATCTGCTACCCTTGTTAGCACTAGAAAGTGGTTTAATGTGATGTATAGGAGCGAGCTAGTGAGCCTCATACTTGTATATTCATCTCCACATGGCTTGGAGAAGGAGCACTGGAGCATGGGTTGACATGGGAAACCTTTGCTTCCCTTTTCAGTGAATCACAACTTCTTATGTCATCATTACCTAGGACTATAAGTAACATGACTATGGCCACTTTCAACAAAGCAGCTTCAGAAAACAGTTTGAAGTTGGCTTGTTTGAAACAAACAGTTTTAAAGCACAATTTATCACTCTGGTTGACACATCAAACTCCAGTTAAGAGACAGCAACATGTCCAAACTACTATTCTTGGCTGTACAGGAAGGGTATGTATGCTGTAGTTCATTCCTGTTTCTGCACATCACACTAATGCATGGCTATGCGAGAAGTGTATGTGCAGCCACTGTTTTGTTTCAGTAGCAACTCATTTAAATACATTGCACCTGTTTATTCAGCATGGAACCTAGTTAGCCACAACTCTTCACACCAGAGCACAGTCTGGCTCAGGTTTTGCTACAAGAGAGGTTAATATTATGAATAGAGAAAACCTTGCTGTTACAGACACAAGGGATGAGATGACAGCAGCTTTGATGCTCACTCTTGCACATGTTGAACATCTCAAGTGCTTCAGCATAGACAGAATTTGTAGACAATTACCCCTTTAAAGTGTACAAAGATATTTAGATTTAGAATGTCAGGAACTGGTGACACACACGTGCAAAAGGAGATTATTTAACAGCAGGCACCCTAAGTAAGATGCCACACTTATTAACACATTTAGATTAGAGCTTGTGCAGTCATTGGGTCTCATATATTGTGTTCAGGTCATTTCCTTACACCTTGCTTGATTAGTGCCTGAGTTGATGAGTTTAGAAGGACAACAATGTGCAAACTTTGTTTCCATAGCGACCACTAAACTGCTAACCTAAAGACTGAAAGGGCTTCCCTTCTTAAACTTCCTCACTCAGACTGGATTCAGTTCTTCAGCTCACCCAGTTTGAGCTTGGCAAAGTCTGTGGCCACCTTCAGGGCGTCCATGAGGCAGTCTGTGTTTTTGCCTGTTGCCTGGGCTGAGAGGTCTTTTCCACCCCCCTTGCCATCCATCAGACCAGACACCTGCTGAACCCATTCACTAGCCTTTAGGCCTTTGCTGACAACGTCCTGAAAAAGATGGGAAAAACAGAGTTTTAGACAATGGGCCTAAAACAGCCTAAGGCGGGAAGCCAAAAACTTGGTGTATGGGCAGCATTTCTAACAAAACAAAAAAAAGTGTGGAGTTTAGGGAGGATATGGTGAGGGCAGTCCTCTGGGATCCTACAGGAGTCAATACATCTCTCCAACTACTGGTGACTACCCACCCATTTTTAAGTGTCACTTTTTCCAATACCACACTGCAAAATATTAGTGGCAAACTGAGCAGGTTTGCATGGAGGGGAGCAGTGAGCTGGGTAGGGCACTGCATGAGGACTTTGCAACATCCACCCCATTCTATATATATTTACAAAGGTAATGATTTTAAGCTCCAACCACTATTAGTATCAATGCTTTTACATCTACAGTCCCAGTCACAATGTGGGTCTACTTCTCCACTTATCCAAATTATTTCATGACCACTGGTGCCCCATAGATTAGCCAGTGCTAAAATCTCATCCCATGAATCCTGGATTTACCTGTGGAACCTGGCATAAACAGGTGATTTTGCCAACTTCATTATCCACTGTGAAAAGCATGGCTGCTGTCTCAGGTGAATGAGTCTTCAAGAGCTTCAAGGATTCGTTCAGTGCCTGCAAAATGACATGTGTAAGGTTCAGAGAAAGCACAGGTCAGGTTTGCTCCTTGCTATGTGATCATGAACTGATCTGCTATCAGAGTCCAAATGAGACATTGGGAAGGCTGAGTTCTCTGCTGTGGGTTAGCAGCTCAGATATAGTCTACCATGGATGCTATTTCAAGCATTATCTCTACAATTCTTATTTGTATTATTATTCACTTCATATATAGTATTGGAAGTTCCAGGTTCAATCCATGGCAAAAAGAATCAGCTAGCAAGTATTCCAATAATTTTCCTAATGTCTCTATGGCACCCGTAATGGGACAATCAGAACAATACTGCCAACATAAAACAAAACTTGTCTAGATGAACAAATTATCTAAATCACTGTAAAGTTCTACCCACTTCAGATGTTGCTGGGCTGCTATTCCTATCAACCCTAGCCTGCACAGTCAGGGGTATTTGTCTTCAATGGTCCACATGGCTACCATGGACCAGTGAAGTATGTCACCATAGCTGATTCTCCATAAGCACAAGGACATGTCCAGCTGAGAGGGGTCTCTGCCACTTCATATGATATTTTCTGAAGATATCTGCTGCAACATGGAATCTGCTCCCATGTGTTTCTTAGATTGTGAAGACAGGATTGTGAACTGCAGAGAAACTGGACTCTCTGTGAAAACAACTGTTAAAGCTGCTGTTGATGATGATTTTATTCATTTCAATACAGCCTTTCCCCCAGCCCTGAAATTCAAGGCAGCCTGTATTCTTACCTCTCTTGGTCCATGCAATATTTGTGCTGGGACTGCTGCACATAGGACACTATAGAGGTTCACTCTAGAGCAGGGACCGGTAACCTACGGCCCGGGGGCCGGTTTAGGCCCCGGGCCCTGGACTTACCGGCCCCGGCCTGAGGTTGCCGCCGTCGCGCGCCGCCGCCGCTGCCAGAGCGCGTTTCCGGGTGCACTCGCGGCGATCACCATTTTGAAAGTCAAAATGGCGGTCGCGACACGTTTGCGCATGCGCGGTACTCTTGCGCATGCGCACATGTGTTGCGTCCGCCATTTTGACTCCCATGCGCCGTGGCGGCTGGAGCCGCGCGCGCTACGGCAGCGACCGCAGTAGCGATCGCGGCGGCTGTGTGTCCGGGGGGGGCGCGCGCGGCGACGGGTGCGCGCGCGCGCCGCCATTTTCTCCCCCCTTGGCCCAGCCGCAACCTGGGCGACGGCAGACCGGCCCAGGTAAGAAAAAGGTTGCCTGTCGCTGCTCTAGAGTTTAGAAACACTACTTTGTGGGATCACATCTCCCATAATCCCTCAGTGGCCATGCAAGCTGGGGGAGGGAGTTCTGTGAGTTGTTATCCAAAAATGTAACTTTTTCCACATGTGAGTGTACCTTCACCCATGGAACACATCTGCCTTATTAAAATAATTGGTGTCTGTGGAGGGATGTTACTACATTCAGGTGAATTACCTTTGCAGAAGCTCCACTCTCCATTTCCATAATGACCAGTGGCTGGTTAGGATGAGCCTCAATAAGCTGTCTTGTCTTGTCAAGAACCTATGGGAACAGTCAAAGAAGAGGCCATTTGGTCCATTAATTATCATGAAAATGCCAGTGACAGAAAAAAAGCATACGACAGATGCATAGAAGCATTTTTAATATTACATTCTAACTTCTAGCCGGATACATATAACAGAGTACAAAACAGACAGTGCATCTGGGAAAAAGAAGTTGTAGACACTGGGGACAGTGGGGTGATTTATGTACAGCATTTTTGATAGAGTTATGCAAGTATGGAAGGCTAGGGAGGCAGTATAGCCCCCAGGGGACCTTGGAAGGCTGCATGCCCATTAAAAAAATTAAAAATAACATAAAACTATAATTTAAAATAATTTGTGTTTGCTCCCAAATGTCATATAGAATTTTCACCATTTTTAAGCCCTCACAAAACATTTTATGCCTAGGATGGTAGAAATTGAGTGGAAGTCATTAGCTGTTCATTTCCTGGTTTGTTTGTTTATAAAGAGTCTTGTCCTGGGCATATATTAGTCATAAATGTTGTGAAAATGCAACCAAAAAGGTGTTTTCTTACCCCTGGGGTGCTCTAGGGACCACAGAAACAGCCCACAGTTCACACTTTGCCCATCCTGCCTTTGGCAAAGATTGGCCCATAAACTGGCTTCTAAAAACCAAAGGCAAACACAGTGCTATGCAAGTGTATGTAAGACAATCCACTCTAGTAACAACCAGAGTTCTATTTCCAAGACCTTTCTTCCTGAGGGAATGCTAAAACAAGTTACAGGAGATGCAAACCCCAGCATCTGACGGCACTAGCCACGTGGTAAAAGAGAGAGTTACCGCTCCATTGAAAATGGAGGCATGGCCTTTCTTGTTCACCATTAGCACACGTTTCAACGGGAAATACCACAGTGTATACAGATGAACCCTTGCATATAATAATAGAGTGTGGAAAAAGGAGATAAGGGGAAGTGCTCACTCGTTTCTGGATGTCAGCCTTGTAGGCACGATCTAGATCATCCATAATCTTCTTTAGTGCTTTGAGGGACTCTCTGAGTTCATCTTTCTGCCACTGAGGAATGACAGCAGTGGCTAGGGTCTGTAGATGGAAGAATTTCAAGTCACAACAGCCCAACTTTAACAGAGAAACCCCAATATGCTCCATTCCAATCACTACAAGCAGGGCTCTCATTTTTCCCCATTTCTATGATCATAGTATACAAGGGCAGAATTTACCTTTCTAGAATCTCAGCTTTCATTAAACATATTTCTAGCCCTCAGGCTTTCCTGCAGGTAAACACGGACAGCACCTGGTTCAATATCAGAAATGCACCAAGGACCTAAAGTAGATGTTAGGGGCCTGCTTCAGTCATTGCAAGATTCCCAGTTTTCCTTTCCTGGATTGCAGTAATTGTTTGTGCCACAAATAAACAGAATAATGCAAAATAATTTTATACAATTCATCAGTCTCAGAATTTGTACATCCTGTAAAGATATTTTTAAGATGCTTTGGTGAGGTGCCTACACTATACCTATAAATCAACACAGCAAAGCCAGATTTCTGATCATCTTTTAGCAAAGTGGTGCTGCCTTAGTTGGCATTTAGATGAGCCATCTGACAGGAATTCTGAGTAATGTGTGGCAATCTACTTTTCCTTCCCTACCCCCCCATACCTCGCCAAGGTCTGAAATTTCACGCTGGACATCTTTGTTAGGAGCAGTCTGAATCTTCACCTTGACTTCTAGATCAGCAAGCAGCTTTTTAAGACTGTCCACTTTTCTCAGTGCCTTGGAGAGGAGAATAAAAAAGTTCATAATTCCATTTAACAATTAAAATGAGGCGACTTTTACTCTCCAGCATGCCAAAATGACTGAAGATCTACCCAAGGCATATTGAAATATTGGTCACTTAAACAGGATCTGTGTGAAGCACTGAATTTGAAGGTGTATATACATGTGCACATGCATGGACACACACACTTGTCAGTTTCATAAATTTGACAGAACTTGGAAAAATTATCATTCTGAACCAGGGGTAGGCAACCTTTTTGAGCCGAGGGCCGGATTGCTGTCCCTCAGACAATTGGGGGGCCAAAGCACAAAAAATAAATAAAAAATAAATATATATATATATATATTAAAAAATTAAAAATTAAAAAAATATGCATGCACACTCTCTCAGCCCCAGAAAAGCCATGGCAAAACCCCTGTGGAGATTTTGCCAAGAAAACCCCAAGAACAAGTAATAACAACAATAATCAATATCATCATGGCAGGCGGTGGCGGTTGCCTACCCCTGTTCTGGACTACAGCTCCCAGAATGCCTGTTATACTGGCTTGCTGATTCTAGAAGTTGTAGTCCGAAAACGTAACTTCCCCAAGATCTGTACCAAACCTGTCCCCATACACCTGCCCATTCCCCTCCCACTCACCTTCTGGGCTTCTGCTCCAGTGACTGCCACTATTCTCCGGATACCCTTAGCAATGGCTTCCTCTGACACAATTACAAAGTGGCCAGCGTGGCTGGAGTTCTGCAAATGTCTGTGGAAAATAGCAGGAACTTAGCAATGTCACACAAAGTGCTGAGGCAGGAGCTGTTACCAACTGAAACACTTGGGCTTCAGAGACCAGACACTGACACTTTATCTGGGAAACACCAAGCAAGCCTGAGTCTTAAGACTCACAGTCTACAGTACTAATTGCTTTGATAGAATATACATATCAATACTCCTGGGTGCTTTGTTACTTTGTGATTACTTTTTGATTAGAGTATGTTTTCTCTTTAACAACAAGAATAAAAAATTCAGTCTGCTCCTTTGTGTAGATTCTTTAAACTTGATGTTTACACACATGTGTGACACACACAGAGATAAACAAACAACAGGTACTGATCCACATATTACCAAGTTTTGTGCAAAGCAGAAAGACAGCACTGAGCAACCTTTTAATATCTGTTCCACAGAGAGCTGTGCACATGGAACACAGCTCTCTTTCTATGGATTGGAGTTCCCTTTTTCTTCCCAGGCCCTCTGGCTGTACTCACGTTCCTCCACAGAACTCAACAGATGTGATGGCCCCTGCAGCACTAGAAGGATCAGCCAGCATGTCCTCAATGGGTATGCCAATTGAGACAACGCGGACAGGGTCAGGGTAGGTCTCATCAAACACTGCTCGTAAGCCCTGGATGGCTTTGGCAGATGCCAGCGGGCAATCCTTGGCATATACCATCTGGAAAACACAATAAAAATAAAGGAAAGGTAGTCCTCTGAAGAACCATCAAAGCTTAGAAAAGTTATCCTTAAGCTTACAGTTTCCAGAACTCATCCAGGCCAGCACACCTGCAGAAGACCATGCTGTCATAGGTTGGTGGAAGTTGCAATTCAAAACATATGAATAATTGGGGGAAGGAAGGATGGGCTAGGGGGAACATTTTGTTTGTCATATTACCATCTATGTATTGTGTTTATCTATTAAGTTAAATTAATTAAAAAATTAAAAAATTAAAAAAAAAACATTTAGAAGACACTAGACTGGTGAAGTCTGTTGTAGATCAATTCCAACTGGTCAAATATCAAGAAGTACTACTGCTCTGTACTGCAAGGTTATTGCAATACTGCTCTGCATTGCAAAAGAGTATGTTATCTAAGACAACTAAGGGGCGAAGCACACAGTCAGTAAAGAGCAGCTTCTGGCCACAATCGTGCTGGGACCCTGGCAACATCAAGGCCTGCTTTCAAAGTGGGCTGCTGTCACAGTCTCAAACCAGCCACAGCCAGGAGCCGGATTATTTCCGTTCCTGTTTGAACTGGTCCAAAGGACCAGATTGCAGAATCAGAGTGGTTTCCGGCCACTTTGGGGACATGTGTCATTTGAACGCCACAGCCCCACAACAGCCAGAAGCCACTTTATTTGATCTGTGTGTTTCGGGCTTAAGATATGTTCTTAACATAATATAAGGGAACACTAAAGGACAAGCTGCTGTTTGTTGTTATATATGCATTTATTATCTTGTGCAGAGACCAAAAACGGAATTAAAAAGCCACACAAGGAGTGCATTTCCAAAGAATCTTATTCACACAAAAAAGAGAGTTGGAATATATATGCTTCAAATACAGATCAGAGCCTTTTTATCAAAGGACTAGCTGAGCTTCAGAGTACAGAAAGTTTTCCTAAGCTCTGAGATAAGGATCTGGAGCTCAACTCAGTATACTGCCTTTCATATAATGACAGAAAAGTTACTAGCCTCTGAACAGGTTGATTAAAAATAAACTTGTTTATTTCTGTCGCTTCTCCGCCAGACTTTTGTTTTTGTGCTGGTTGTGGAGGAAGGGGACTTGCTATCTCTTCTGTCAGCATGAAATCCAGGCAGGCTGGTGAAGTAGGGATGGAGGAATATATCCCTCTGCCAGGTGGCTCACTTGCATGGAAGGAATTCCATGAACTTGCCTATGGCAATCAGGCAAGTTATTAACTTTAGGGTTGGCACACAAGAAAGTTGGTGATTATAATGCGATTATAATACAGCAGTGGAAATGATACTCTCTCTCATCATACCTTGGCTTCTTGAATCATCTTATTCACAATCTCTTCTGCCTTCTTAATTTCTTGAGTAGACATAGCTCCTTTGGCAGTGAAATCAAATCGAAGTCTGTCAGGAGCAACCAAGGACCCTCGCTGGTCAGCTTCCCCCAGCACAGCACGTAAGGCAAAGTTGAGGATATGGGTGGCTGTGTGGTTGCTCATAACAGGCCTTCTCCTTGGCTGCAAGGCAGAGATGGATATGAGTGAGGAGTGATGTAGGATGATAGGAAGGATGTTTATTACAAAGAATACAGAGAATCTTATGTTAAAGGTGAAACAGTATTTGTTGCAAATAAAAGCAAATTAAATGTGACTTCCCCAAAGATGCCTAAAGCCAAGGTGACAACTGGTGGCCTGTTGGCTACCTCTTGCTCATAAAACAATTTTAAGCAGATACTGGCAGCTATATCAAACTTTAATCAAGAGCTGACCCCCAAATTACCTGTGGTTTCAATCATAAGGGGTGGGAGGAAGTACAGTCTGCCCTTGACATTCGTGGGGGTTAGGGGCACAAGACCCTCACAAATGTGAAAAAAACACAAATTCAGGAAAAGCCCAGGAGAAAGAAGGAGGAGCACACACACCCTTCCAAACTGCTCCAGTCCTGGTTTGGCTTTCCCTCCCTCTGGCCAGGAGCATGCACGCACTTTTTCAGGCCATGCAGGGGTGAGGGGAGAGCACGGTCAAATTTATGAATAATCAAATCGCGAATGTTAAACCCGTGAATATGGAATACCGACTGTAATGTTTTTAGAAGTGGAGAGTTATCACAGAATCATAGAATTGGAAGAAACTATCCAATCCAACCTTCTGCCATGCACAATCAAAGCACCCCCAATAGATGGCCATTCAGCCTCTGTTTAAAAACCTCCAAGGAAAGAGACTCCACCACACTCCGAGGGCATGTGTTCCACTGTCAAACAGCTCTTACTCAAGGGCTGCTTTGCAAAAATATGTACATCACTGGATTTTCATCTGCCTGTCTTTTATGGCTGGCACTCCAGAAAGAAACAATGTTCACTGACATGCAAGTTCTGTTTTGGGGGTGGAATGGATCTGAAATGACCCATTTGCACATACACATCATCAAGTGATAACATGCATGGCTGAGCCAATCCAAATGCAATTCGCAGTTCAAAACTGTATCAACCCTTTTGGGGATTCCTTTCCATCATACTGGAGCTTACATGCTCTCTAACTGTGAAGCACTTACTATTGGGCACCACAATCTTATTTTATTTAATACACATTGTTTATTTATTTTATTTATTTTATTTATATTCCCCCTTTTCCCAGGGCAGGATCCAAGGCGATTTTTTTTTAAAAAAGAAGTTTTAAAAAATGACACAGAAACAGCAAGCATTATAGCCTTTGTAAGTGTTGTTAAAGTCCCAAACACAAGCAAAGCGATTTTAAAAACAATCAAGGAGCTGAACAGATGTTTATTCAACCAATTCAGGTCTAGGCACACAAAAGATGTCTTAGCATGCTGCCTGAAATTCACTAAACTGGCAAAGAACCCTTGTGACAGCATGCCAGAGACAAAGTACTACCACAAAAATGAATCTGTCCAGGTCACCTCAACTGGCAGAGACAATGGGAGAAAAGGTAACACTGATCACCTGTGAATGGGTCATGTAACAATTTCCCAAACTAATGTCTGAAAGTGTAGCCCCAAAGAATACAAATGTCAGCCATGCCACTCACCAAATATTTTTTTGCAACTCCTGATACCATATGTTACAGCAGCATAGTGTCAGGCACCTAGGATTAATTCCTCATTCTGCCATCAAACTCTTTGCATGACACTGGGATAGTTACTCCCTCAGCCTAACCAACCTCACAGGTTGAAACTGTTGCAGTGCCAGGAAGAAACTAGGTAACATGCTTTAACCATATTTGACGAAGGACAGCATGACAATGGAATGGAATGAACAAACATATCACAGGATGGAAAGGGAGTCTTTGGCTAACAAGCAGTGTATCAATACTTTAAATAAATAAATAAATAAATAAACAAACAAACAAATGTAAATTCAACATGCTTTGATCTTGGTTACAGAACAGAGCTTGTGTGTTCCTACATGAGTCACTTACCTCATCAATGTACAACCGTACAGTGTCTCCCACCTTCAAGCTCCCATAGATTGTTCCCACATGGAGAACATAACCTCCACGCACTTGTACATTTTTCACTGTAAACTCTGTCTTCTGCAGAAACCAAATAACAGGTATTAGCTGACTATCAACAATGGTAAGAACAGAATCAGAGGCAGCTCCTTCAAACAGCTGTACCCGCAGCTGGAAATTCCAACCAACATCAGACATTGATGTAACTTTAATTATTTATAGATTATGCCATTTTCTACTACAAAGAAACTTACAAAAATAAAATCAAGGATGATAATTGGATTTAAAATGGTCAAAAAGTCACAGCATGAAGTATAAAAACACTAGGGGGAAAAATACAGCAGATACTATCTCATTGATTAGCAAAATGGTAAGTAATAAAACAGCACAAGTAGCACCTCAACCATGAAAAGCCTAAAGGAATAAGACATTAACTTTGCACCTAAATGATGGTGCAAAGGGTGTCTGTGTGATAAATTGACCAAAATACTCTTTTCCAACATGAAATTCTGAGCACCAAGAATTACCATTAATCCTTTTACTCCAACTTACATCTTCACAGCTTTCGTCCTCCTTAACAAGATAGCCTTCATCATAGGTCTGTCCTCCCTGCTCAGCATAAAAGCATGTCTGGTCCAGCATGACCCCACACTCCTGGCCTGTAGACACCTCATCTACAAACATCTTCTCCCGGCGAAGGGCTTTCACAGTGGCCACAGGACTGTTAAACTCTATACATTGGGGGGAAATAGTGAGGTTTGAGACAGAAAAGGCTCTTCACTGCTCTGAGTAACAGCCAACCAAACAGAAAGAAATTGGCTAAATCAACGGGATACTGGAACAAGATAGCATTCTAAATATGCTGGGGTACAAGTTATATAACCCAAAGTGTCTCCTACTTTTTAAAAACCACTGAAGAGAAAGTGTGGTCAAAACATTAATTTCCAAATACAAACATACCACAGTTAACAAAGCCTCTGGCAATGAAGCTCATTTTTCAAAAGTTTTTTATGCCTGCCAGCCCCTGCATTCCCCATGAACCACTGCCTAGCTTGATGTTTTTTTTAGCAGCATTGGCAGTGAAAGGATGGAAAGGAGTAATGGAAAAAGATTGTTGGTGTTGGGTGGCAACAGGGAAGGTAAACAGCAGCTGCCTCCAAAATCTCTTACTAAACAATTGCAGGAACACTGAAACAGACAGAAAAGGTAAAAGCAGATAAGCTGCCTCACCAGATATCCCCCAACATGTTAAAAAAACAGAACTCTGTCTGAGTTTGGCAACCACATAGAAATCAAAAGAAAAACTGATGTTAGTGAAAGAAAAAAGTCATCCCTGGATATATTTGGGAAGAAGCATTCAAGGAGGTTCAATTTTTTGTTTGTTTACATGTGCAAGGCTTAACTAACCTTATTACATTTCATTGCATATTGTCAGTTTTGGATAAAAGATTTACTGAAACATGTTGAACTGTTCTTTTTTATTCTCTCTCTGTTATTTCAGCCTCTCCCACCAGATGTACTGTTGAAGAAGTTCTGCCCAGGGACACATGGTATATCTGTACAGTCATCTTAAAACAAAAACACACCCCTCCAGAATACAGAAATCTGTTGTATATTGAGTGAGATAATTGTAAGAATTGTTCAGTATTCTCTATCCTGGCTAGAAATGGAACTCTCCAGGATTTTTCCACCCCTGTTCTCAAGGTGCTGTGGACTGAAACTGAATCTCTGGGTGTGCTAAACATGCACTCTTATCACTTGCTTAAAACTGAGGGAGACAAACTGCAGGAGTTTGGGGGTAATATTGCCTAGTCTGAAACTTTCTGGGTGATGCGGGGGGGGGGGGGGGGGGGCAAAAAATGTGGCCAGAAATCCAGTATTGGTTTTGATATTTTCTGATGTTAAAATAAATCAGGGAAGGCCTACAAGCTACTAAAAGGGTGAACTGCTGTTCCTAGAGACTTCCTGGAGACAATTCATGCTTTTGGGAAGCCAGAAAAAGATTCTCAATTGGTTTGTTGTTTATTGTTATTCTGTGCCTTCAAATTGTTTCCAACCTATGGCAACCCTAAGGTAAGATTTATTCAGAGTGGATTTGCAATGTCTTCCTCTGAAGCTGACAGTGTGATATGCCCAAGGCAAATCAGTGGATTCGCATGGCTGAGCAGGGATTCAAGCCCAGGTCTCTAGAGTCATGGTCAAATCACTGTACCAGGTTGGCTTTGGGTGGGTCAAGAGGTTCAAAAAGAGCTGTGGGTGGGGTGGATGTGGGGTACGTACAGTTCCAGGGCTGCACTATCCTCACCCCTCTACCTTAAACAGATAAATATAAGCATTTAAGAGAAAAATTTCCAAAATCCCTAAGCCAAATTTAGTTATTAAAAAAAAATCCAGTCTATAAACTCAGGATTCAGCTGTTTTTTTTCACACTGCTCTATTGTCCATCAGACACACTGCTTTCCAAAAAACAAAGTATAAAAGCTGCTACACTTGACCTGTTGAAGCCAGTTTTTCTGACATTCCCTGAGGCAAGCATCCCCACAATGTGAGAGAAGAGACTGCATTATTGGAAACAATCAGGAACCTACCATAGGTGCCACTGGAATCAGATGAGTAGTTGTATTTCAGAGAGTCATCTGTTGCTTCCTGCCCCTTGGAGCGGAGTTCCTCAATAGCATAGATGTCCAACATGATGAGGTCTTCATCACCTCCTCCTTTGCCCTGGGACTTCAGCTATGAATGTAACAAAACAGGAGATAAAAGAAAGCCCTCAGTATGACATGGATTTTGATTTCGCTATCTGGTAGAAAACAGAAAAGGAAAAGTGGGGCAGACTGATTAATGAAGCTAAGGTGGGGTGCAAAACAGATGTTCAGAATGCTCATTCCTACCTTCAGTCAATTCTCAATAGACTAAGGCCAGCACTACCAAATCCAATGCAATTTCAAAATCGGCTGAGAAAACAATGGAATAAAGGATATAGAAAACTCCAGTCAGTCCTAAAGATTACCACAGACTGGTGTAAGTAAAACACATTTATCTAAGACCAAACAGTACCTGAAACCTTGCAAGCCCTTTTCATCAAATAGCCTTCTCTCATACGGCACTCTCCAGATGTTTTAGATGACTATTCCCATCAGCCCCAGCCAGAATGGCCATTAAAGGAGGAATATGGATCCAAAACATCAGGAGAACCCCACATTAAAGGAGGGCTGCCACAGAGGTGCAGGTGACTGGTTCTTCTCTATCTATGGACTTTCATTGTATTAACTGGTTAGTAATCTATTTTGGCTTTGATGAAATCCAAGGTATTTTTTCCTATGCACATGTATGTCAGTAAGTATAAACACTGTATTTTGCATTACTTTCACTTTGTGCCTTCTCTATTGTAAATCTAGACATTTAAGCATTTTGTTGTACTTCCTGCTCTTTACACAGGGCTGCCGTCCATCTAGATTGCTGATTGATTCATCCAATCAGCTTTGCCAATGCTGTTGCATTGGGCTTCACAGGTACTCTTGTTGACATTTCAAATGAATTATATTAAATTAAATCCATATATTTCCAGGATAGTGCCTTCTATTCTGATGAGTAGCAACTTTCTTCAAGATGTTAGACAATTAAGCTTTTTCCTGGAGATGCTATGAATTGACTCTGGCACTTTATACATGTGGCCCTATTTTCCTATCCTCTACTCAGTTCCTGGTCTCTGAGGAAGTGATCCATGTGCTACAAATCCTCCTAGCCTATGTAATGCTCTCCTGATCTCTTTTCCACCTAATACCAAGGAACATTTTTGGTGCTAAACCAGTGTCTAGTAATAGAATGGAACAGGTCAAACAAATTGAAACAAGAAAAGGCGGTACTCCAGGTCATTCAAAAGACAGGTCGAGAAAAGGGATTCAGCCTGTGCTGGATGGAGTTACTCTCCCACTGAAGACACATGTTCATAGCTTGGTGAACTCCTAGGCCTGGGCATGGATGCCCATATTTCAGCTGTGGCCAAGAATGCATTTGCACAGTTAAAATTAGTGTATCAGCTGCACTCTGGGAGATTTCTGTTCTGTACCTTGACTGCATCCCACTTGGATAACTGAAACACACTCTATGTTGCTCTGCCCTTAGGAAATATTCGGAAACTTCAGGGGGTCCAAAACACTGTGGCAAGGATGCTGATTAGGGCTGGTTACTGGGAACATTTAACTCCCCTTTTTCAAAGACCTATTTAGGAGTTTGGCCATTAACTGGTTGCTGAAGAAGGATCTTTCAGTGAAGGTTACACTCTTACATTGTTTTAAATTAATTGCTGGTAGTAAGTTTATTTAATTGTGTTTTACTATTATGACTGATCAGTCATAACCTATATTGTATGCTACCATGGGTCCCACCAAGTCAGCAAAGGAAAGAAAGAAAGGTACTGACTAACAGAAACTGTATTAGAAGAATGTAAAATCTAAAGCAGGATCATTTTATTTGAATGAGGCAAATAAATTAAGGGGTGGTTACTGTTTACGCCAACAACTTCACGTTATAGTAATGTATTTTAGCTGACATGTTGCGACTCCTTATATGAGAAATGTGCAACTTAGCAATATACCATTCATATATACTTAATATTTAGATTTTCTTTTGTATTTTTAAACAAATATTCAGCCTCGGGTCAAAACATTCAATTCTACAGATATATTACTCTTCTGATACACCCTGGGGAGCAAAGAGGTGTCTTCTAAACTGGTAATGGGCCAAGACACACCTGGGCAGTCCTTCTCTCCTCTTCAAAACCCTCCATGTCAACCTTGAGGCCCTTCTCTTCTGCAATGAGGCCAGTCAGATCCACAGGGAAACCATAGGTATCATACAGCAGCCAGGCAGTATCTCCTGGAGATGGATTAGAAAGGAAAACAGTCAGATTACTGGCATACCACAAAACTAGCCTAAATTGTCCCTTGTAGGATTTCTATGGGGTTTATAAATGTGACCTTGGCTTACTAGCCAAGTTTCTGTTTGTCCTTGCTGCTTATTCCTCCAGACTTCTATCAAGCACAGAAGGCTGAAGGGAGAATCTTCTCTTAATCTGAGAAGAAAAGAAAAATCAAGAGAAAAGCCTGCTGTTTCTCTCATTTTCCAAAACTCTGAAGTGAAAGATTTAATCTCTCTCTTCAGCTCAGGGAACGCAGGTTTGAAAAACAATAGGGATTATCCTTCATTTGTGCCTAAGATTTGGATAAAGAACAGTAAAACCATCTGCCATCCTTTTTTGTTTACAGAATATCTGCCACAGTATCTGTTTTGTTTACAGAGAGCAGCCTAAGTTGGAGTTTGTCAGAGGATCCTATGAGATCTTTTCACCAGCAACCAAGACACACACAGCCTTGGTGAAATGATGAATGGAACAGTGGATAGCATGAACGTGGGAAAGGAGGAATTACTGTTCAAATCGTACAAGAAGAGGCATAGGCAAAATACAAATGAACAAGAACTGCCACGATGAGGCACACTCATAGGAGTTAAGACGACTTATGGAAATAGCTGCTTATTACCTAATCAGAGGTGAAGAAAGAAAGGGGGGTAAGGTAGGAGTTTGGCCTTTTTGTTCCTCCAATTATGTATGCATTGGAAGGTGGACCTCTTCCCAACTCACTCCCCAGTGCATCCATCCTATACTTTTTGCTTTGATTAGATCTGCAGAACCTGCTAGCCTCTGATATTGTTGAATCCAGTTTCCATCAGCTGCACCCAACCTGACCAATGATGAAGGCTGTTCATTTATATACCACAGTTCTCTTGTAATGGGATCCAAGATGGCTTACAAAAAGAATCAATTAAAATCCAACAATACATTTAAAAAAAATCAATACCTGGAGAGCTAAATCTCCCCTATTTTCAGCCCCACTGTCTACAGGGATGCTCTTAAGGCTCAAGTGTTTACAGTATTTTACACCAGGAAACAGGAATCCTTTATAGCTCCACATAGACGCTTTGACAGCTGGGACACTGAGGGTGGAGCACTGCTTTGAAGCAGCATGCAGTTTGGCTCAACTTCCTTAAAATTCATAAGCAAGTGTTGCACATAACAGCATTCACTTTCTCACCAGGAATAATCTTGTTGTTCCCCAAGCTTTGAATTTTCCTATCAAGTATACGTCGCCCCCTGTTGAGTGTCTTCAAGAACTGAACCTCCTCTTCATTGATAATATCTTTCACCATCTCTGGGTCTTTTTTCAGTTCAGGAAAAGCACCACCCTGAAAGCATAAGACTTGTTAGGCCAAACCATGTAGCTCTCCTTCCCTCCCTGCCCCATGTAAGTCTCAAGAGCAATTGGGAGAGAAAAGGCTTAAAAGCTTACCAGGGATTCTACTACTACATCAACCAATGTGGCAAAGAAACCTTTGGGAGCATTGAGTTTCTCATGAGCATACCGCACTGCACGGCGAAGAATACGCCTCAGAACATAACTGCACAAGGAAAAAGAGAAGGCAGGCAGAGGTTAGTCTTTGCACTGAATGCAAAAATCCCAGAGCCCCATATCACTGGCACTGTCCCAGCTCTCATGCTGCTCAATTAACAGACCATGGCTTGCATCCTATTAGGGACATACACACACATGGGTTTCCCTTAATATGCATATATCCTTTCTGGGGTGGTTCAAAAGTATTCCCTTCTGCCCTCCACTCAAAGCCCCTCTCTTCAACTTACTGAACAGCCTCTGCGCTCCCCATCCATACATGGCCATTATGTGCCTTGCTGGGACCAGGAGGAATCAGAAAAGCAGCTGGCTCTGCTTGATATGAAATGACATTTCACATGAAATTTGCCAGCTTCCTCCAGATCTCAGTACTGCTGTAATAATTTCACATCTGGCTATGGGGTTATAGACAGAGTCTTCTGCTATGCTGTCCACTCCCCACAAGGCAAAGAATGGCCAGACAGGGGTGGCTTGAACAATCTGAACGGTCTTCAGAGACTATTCAGTAAGTCATGGGTTTTGGTATGTGGTTCAACATACAGTAGGGATGCATGTGGGCATACTACGCTACATAGAGCCATACAGGATTGTGATCTGTTATCCTGGGATAGAAACCTCAAAACAGGCTTTACCCTGTGATTCAGCTATTCTTGACAAAATCATGGGCAACTGATGCATCATTCTTTTGTCTTCAAATAAATGAACAAAATCAATGTTATCTTCCCTAGTAAAAGGTCCCAGATGAGATTCCAGACATTTCCCATGTTAACGAAAAAGGCCACTCAACAAGACCATGGAGGGCTGTTGGCATCAAGGCAAACAATACTTGAGGTTGATGGACAAGATATCTAACCAAACAGAAGGCACTTTTCTATACTGTTCACACTTGGGACAGAAAACACAGTGGCATAGCCAAGGACTAACATAATCAAAAATGTATGTGCATGAGACACAGCCGGAACTCTCAGTTCACACCAACAAAACCTTCCCAGGAGGAAGTCTTCCAAGAAAACAGGTTGTGTGTTAAATGCTGATTTTTCCTATTATTATCAAACCTATTTATCTTCAGTATTTATTTATAACACTTTCCCTAGTGAACTCAAGGCAGCTAATACCACAGTTTAAAACAGTAACTTGGCTATTTGTAAAACTGCCAACACCAATAAATATACTAAAGCAGTAAATAATGAATACTAAAACCTTAAAACAAAAGAGAGAAAAAAATGAAAAGTAAAACAAGCTATGAACAATAAATTTAATTATAGCAATCAAAAGCACTTCAAAAAGGAAACAATTGTTTGTGGCACAAAAACCTTCCTAAACAAAAGGTTGGTTTTGGCCATTGCCAAGGAAGCCATTAGTGAGGGGGTAAGAATGGTCTCCCCCAGGAACAAATAGCAATAGCAGCTATAGCAGCTTCATTTATATACCGCTTCACACCACGCTATGCAGTCTTTAGTCTAAGCGGTTTACAACTGTATGCTAATTGCCCCCAAACAGCTGGGCACTCATTTTAGCGACCTCTGAAGGATGCAAGCCTGAGTCAAGCCTGAGCCCTGGCTGGTATTGAACTCGCAACTTTGTGGTTTGTGAGTGGCTGCAGTACAGGCATTTAACCACTCGCCACCAGGGCAGTTAAGCACAACCACCAGAAAAACCCTCTTTGTAGGTCAGAACTAGGCATAGTGTATATACTTATATACAAGTCTAGAAATTTTTGTCAAAAAATTGACCCAAAAAATCTGATTTGACTTACCCAAAGACCAAAGTACTGTACCTTAACTCTTATTTTCAAAAAGGAACCATCTTCTGGTGAAAGGTAAGAGTATAATCTGTCCTGGAAGCACTGTACCTTCTCTGCTCTCTCAGCCCTTAGTGTGAGCCCAGTCATGCCTGCTGGAATTTTGTAAGTTCTCTGGCATTGTTTTTCTTTGCTTCATACTTTAGATTCTTTGTTAAATGCCCCCAAGTTTTACCCTCAACTTATCCATGGGTCATATCAAAATCCATAATTTTGGCCCCAAAACCTGTCTTCAACTTATACATGAGATTGAAGTATATATGGTAGGTCTGTGGACACTGCTATACACAAGAGCCTCAGACAATGATCACAACAAATACGCAGGTGATCAAGGGATCCAATTGTTAGTCTCAATTAGAGCAAATGTGCTGAATGGATGGAATTTACATTCATTGTTGACTTAGCTTTCAGTGGTCCTCCTTTAGTTGGGAGTTGCAAATGGTTATAGGCTAGAGCTTCTCATCCATTTAGCCACAGCTGCATCCTTTCATGTCATGTCTTCTACACATTTCACACAACTAGCATGAAGAGAAAAAAAATCACATGCACCCTTACCCCCTCCCAGTGTTGTCAGGCCTTCCACCATCCGAAAGGGCCACAGTGATGGTTCGGGCATGGTCTGCAAGAACACGATATGCCATGTCTATGCCATCTACATCATCCTCACCAACCCGCCCACTATATGGTCTGCAGCCAGTGCCCTATGATGAAAAAACAATAGAGTGATGCTGAAGAAACAGAAAGATCAAACTTAATGCAAGTGAGCAGGTTTACATTATAAATTTTCCTCTGAGGCCCTCTGGTCTATTCACACACACCCCACCCACTGCACTACAGCTGTTCTCAACATTTGGTCCTCCAGATGTTTTGGGCTTCAACTTCCAGAAGTCCCAGCCACCACAGTCAATGGCAATTCTGAGGGCTGAAGTGTATGGTGGGGCAGCCCCATTTTATGTGTGTAGCAGAAGCCATATGGCACAGGCTGCTCTCTGTCTTTCCTCTCCTTCAGGCCTCACACTTGCAGCATGAGGCTGCTGTCTCACACTACCTGTGAGCACTGCTGGCCCAAATCATGCAGACTAACACTGTTCACTGCAAGAAACATTCTATCTAATGTTCTATCTAAACATTAGAAATAACTTTTTAAAAAAAAACAAAAAACTGTAAGAGCTGTGGTGGACTCTCCATCTTTGGAGATCTTTAAACAAGTTGGATGGGGATCTTTCAGGAGTGCTTTAGTTGTATATTCTTGCATGGCATGGGGTTGGACTAGATGTGTGATCTCTTCCAACTCTGATTCTATGAGTCTGTGTTCCAGCTGGTGAGACTAACTGAGGATTTGCAAAGGCTGATTGGTTGCATCTAAGCAGAAAAAGAGTTAAGTCAAAGAATAAAATGTTGGCAGTGAAGTTTAGAGACAGGAAGGATATGGTTGTTCAACTGGGTTAGACTTATCAGCCAAGCTGATCTAGGCATGCAGCCTTCTCTTAAAGGAAGCTAGAGACACAGCACCCAGAGTCAGTACATATGTTGACACAGTCACCCACAACACATCTGCACAGGTACCTTTTGGATAGCCTCAAAGTAAGGCACAAAGAGATCTGTATCATAGTTGGACATCTTGTTCTGTAGCACAGACACCAGCCTTTCTAGGCCCATGCCAGTATCAATGCTTTTCTTGGGAAGAGGTTTCAGAGTCCCATCAGCCTCTCTAGTACAGAAAAGAGAAATACATTATTACTATACTCTCAGCCTCAGGGGAAGGCAATGGCAAACTTCCTCTGAACAAATCTTGTCAAGAAAACCTCAGGATAGGTTTGCCTTAGGTTCACCATCAGTTGGAAATTACTTGAAGGCACACAACAACAACAACAACAGCAAACAATTGAAATGCAAACTCAGAAATTCACTCTTCCTCTAATTCTCACATGCAGCTTAAAAAGTTGGACATTTTCAAAACCAAAGGGAAATGCCTTTTGTGGACGGATTAAGGGCATGTGATCTTTGCACTCTGTCATACTGAGTCTCCCTAGGTCATAAAATATTGCTCTAGGTATTGGAAAAATTTGGACTACATCTCCCAGAATCTCCCAACCAGCATGACCACTGGCTCTGAACTCTTCATATCATTCCAAAAGAAAACAGACAACTCAGCTGATGAAGCTTAAATGATCCTAGGCAAACAGGTCAGACAGACTAAAAAGAAAGGAATCAAGCATCTGAACAGTTTTAAACAGAAGCTTCTCTGACATCAGTAAGAACTAATTTGATATGACTACTTCATGATCAGGCTTCTCCCTAAATGATCACCAGGCAGCAGTTATTCCAGCCAGCTGAAGACAATGCAGATGGAAAGCAGGTCTCATTCCATCAGCTTTGCTGAAATAAGTTCTGACAGAGTCATCCTCTCCCTGAACTGTTTCTGCTTCTAGAAGTTATTTTATTTTATTGTTTAACAACAAATCTTGCCAAGAAAATCCAGTGATAGATTTGCCTTAGGCTTGCCGTAAGTCTGAAACAATTTGAAGGCGCACAACAATGCCACTCTGAAAGTATTTCCAGTGGAATAGCCCATTAGATGCTTTAAATAAATACATTTAAAATCTGCCACAGGGGAAATGCATGGAAACAATCTGAAGTGGGTATCCTGACAGTCCTTTTAAAAATATATATTTTCAAGTCTTTATAAAATAGTCAAACATTACAGTGCAGCATAATAATAAATATAACAATAACCATAGGATGTGATGTTATTCAGTGATCATTAGGTTGCAGGATTCCGTGAATGGGATTTGTCTGGAGTCAGTTCAGTCTTTGTGTTGAGTTGTAAAGTGTCCTTCCAGAAGTTGCTGTGAAAATCCAGAGGTTGGAGGTGGTGTGAAGGTTCATTTACAAATTCAATAAAGAGCCTCCAATCCTCATAGAAAGTGTCCTGTTTTGAATGTCTCATTGTAGTGGAAAGTTTTTCCATTAACCATAGGTTCCACATCCTTTCCCACCAACCTTCAATAGACAGATCCTGCCCTTTTGAGTAAAACCTGAGCTGCTTATCTTTGGGAGATAAAAATGTGAGGGTTTTTTTTTTTTTTTTTTTAAAACCAAATCAAAATTATCCAGATGCAAAACTCAGACACATTTTCTATTAGGATACACTGCACTAGGACCAACTCCCTTAATTAAAGTCAATAGTTAGAATGGAAAATGAAGCTCAGTGAAAAGGATCAATCTAATGTACAATGACATTCCTGTACAGGAAAGTCAAGCCCTTTTCACAACTCACTATTATAGTACTTTGACAACAGGAATGGCTGTATCCCACACAATCCTGAGATTTGTAGTTTGGTGAGGCACTAGAGCTGTTCAGGCAGAGTATTCAAATACCCCTTCCTAGACTCCAATTCCCATGACTCCATAGGATGGGCCAATATCTATTAAAGTGGTATCAAAGTGTTAGAATTGCATAATGTGCAACAGGTCACAAAGAACATCATCTTATTAAAGGCCAAACCAGAAGCTTTCCTTGCTACTTAAGCAACCCATCATGTCTAAACTGAAAATAACAAAACACCCAGTAGGCATAAATTTGTCCTTCTTTAGCCAATATGCAAGTCTTATATATCCTATGTTCTGAAATGTTGTTAATATTTTCTTCTCATATAACAATTCTCCCTTTACCATTTCTAGTATTTTCCACATTGTTCAAGATGTTTTGATTTTTTTTTAAATGTTGTAGTTGTTCCTGTGTGCGTTCAAGTCCTTTCCGACTTAAGGCACCCCAAAGGCCACTATAAGTAATTCTTTCACTACCTGTTGAATTGTATGAACACCAGGTTCCATATTTCCAGAACATTGGGATCGTCTTGATTGACAAGGTGTGAAGCATCTCGGTCCCCAATCCGGTCATAGTGCATCTCACTGCAAGGTCCACATGGTCCTGTATCACCCATTTCCCAGAAATTATCTTTCATGCTGCCTGGAAGAATCCTGCTCTCTGGTAGACTGGAAGAAATACCCAGTGGATTACTAAGACTGCTACTAAGTCAATAATGGCTAAATATATGCCAAAACCCACACAACTGACTCCATATCTTTAAAAGGAACATTTTTATCACACTGTCAAATGCAAAATATTACTTTCATGCATAACACTGAACTATTCTTTACACATACAAGGATAAGGACAGGTTGCTTACCTGTAACACAATTTCTTCGAGTGGTCATCTGCGAATTCACACAAATGGGTTTTAATCTGTGCCTGCGCAGCAACTTCGGAAACTTCTGGAACCGCTAGGCAGAACTTTAGTTGTTACTTTTGGGCAGACCCCATCCCTATAAAGTCCCCTAGCAGTCCCGCTCTTTTCCAGTTCCAGAACGTTCGCCGCAAGCTGAAACAGCAGGAATTAATAATGAGCAGGACACCAATGAGGGGAGGATGGGCGGGATTTGTGTGAATTCGCAGATGACCACTCGAAAAATACTGTTACAGGTAAGCAACCTGTCCTCCTCCTTTGTGGTCTCTGCGAATCACACAAATGGATAAGACTAGCAAGCTTGGGTCAGTGGTGGAGGGAGTATTCTGTACCAAAATGAACAATAACACAACCATATAAGAACAAAAACCAATGTATTATATGCAATAAAGTTAACATACAAACATATCACCTTAATGTAAACCAGACAACAGAACCGCCCTCCCAAAGGCTGCATCACGTCTGGCCCTCGAGTCCGTGTGATAATGCTTAATGAAAGTCAAAGGTTGCGACCAAACCGCAGCTTTAAAAATGTCCTCCAATGGACTTCCAGAAAGGAAAGCTGAAGATGCAGCCATCTCTCTTGTTGAGTGGGCCCATATCCCGGTAGGTGGATCCTTTCCCAGGAGTTCATAACAGAGGTGGATGGTGTTAGACAACCACTTCAAAAATCTCTGAGCAGAAACAGGTAATCCTTTCTTAAACTCAGAATAACAAACAAATAAGCAAATAAGTCTGTCTCGAGCCCGAAGGCCAGGGCTCGACGGACATCGAGGAGATGCAGGCGAAACTCCTCATCAGTGGTAGGGTTCAGGGCCAGGGTGGGTAGAACAATGTCTTGATTAAGCTGAAAAGCCGAGACTACCTTTGGCAAAAAGGTGATGTCTGGGCGAAGTACCACTTTATCTCTATGAAAATGAAGAAAAAGTTGGTCCACGCGAAAGGCACAGAGTTCACTAGCCCAGCGGGCAGAGGTGATAGCAATCAGAAACGCGGTTTTCCAGAACACTAGGCGTAGGTCTGTGGTAGCCATTGGTTCAAATGGCTTAGAAGAGAGACCAGCTAAGACAGTTTCCAGACCCCAGGCAGGAGTAGGCATCGATACAGGAGGACGGAGATTGCACAGTCCCTTAAGAAATCCCTTTACAAGAGGGTCCTTGAAAAGAGATGATCTCCCTTGAAACTGCAAGTATGAAGAAATTGTGGATAGGTAGCATTTGATCGATTATAGTTCGAGTCTTGCGTCCGCTAGGGACATGAGAAATTCCAGGATGGATGGTACCGTCGCTCGATAAGGGGTAATGGCTTGAAAGTTCAAAAAGTTCTGGAACCTAGCCCACTTCAGAGCATAAGATTTTTGAGTGGAGGATTTCAAGGAAGCTTGAATGGCGGCCAATATAGCAGGTGGAAGACTATTTAAGGCAGAATTCTCCACGCCATTAAAGGTAAACTGTCTATGTCCGGGTGCTGCACTTGCCTGTTGTGAATGGACAACAGGTCGGGGCGAGGCTCGAGGTGGAGAAAGGTCCTCCGAGACAAGTTCAGGATCGGCGCGACCAAGGTTGTATCGGCCACCACGGGGTTATTGGGATCACATCGGAACGGTCTGTCCTGATCTTGGTGATCACCCTCGTAATGAGAGGGAATGGAGAGAACATGTACAGAAGCTTCCCTGACCAGTGGAAGATGAAGGCGTCTCCTCAAGAACCCGGAGTCCAGAATCTGGAACAGAATTGATGGCAGTGGGCATTCAGGTGAGAGGCGAAGAGGTCAATCTTGGGTTCTCCCCATCTTTGGAAGAGGTCAGCGACAGCTTCGGGGTGAAGCCGCCATTCGTGACATGAACCCGCAGACCTGCTGAGCTGATCTGCTAGCTCGTTGTCCTCTCTGGGCAGATGGATTGCCTGTACAATGATGTTCCTCTCAATGCACCAGTTCCAGATCCGGAGTGTGATCTCGAGAAGTGGAGGAGACCTTGTTCCCTCTTGCTTGTTCATATAGTACACGACCATGGTGTCGTCCGTTGACAGAAGGACCACCTTGGCCATGAGCAAGGGTTCGAAGGCTCGTAGTGCTTTCTCCACAGCCAGTGCTTCCAGCTCGTTGATGTGTAAGCTGCGTTCATCTGGGAGCCAATGACCTTTGACAGGAAATGGGCTCCCCATTCCTCCAAGGGAGCATCCATTGTTAACGATACCTGTGGCTGAGGAGGCAGGAATGGCATGCCTGAGCACACATTTGTAGGATCGGGCCACCAACGTAGGGCTCGAGAAACTGACCTCGGTACCGTCAGCCAGCAGGATGGAGGGTCTACGGCAGGATTGAACACCGACAGGTACCACAACTGCAGGGGTCTGAGATGTAGTCGAGCCCAGGGCGCGACATACGTCGTGGACAACATGTAGCCCAGAGCGACTTGGACGGAGTGAGTGGGAACTCATCTGCACGCTAGACAATCCCTTACAGCTAGCTTCAAGGCCTGGAAGCGATCCTCTGGTAAGTAAGCCATACAAGTCTCTGAGTCTAGGATGGACCCGATGAATTTGATCCTTTTCGAGGGAATGATGTTTGATTGATCATAAGGCCGAGGGACTGCAGAAGGTCCAAAGTGAAGGTGATGTCCTCTTGAAAACGCTCTCGGGATGGCGCCACCAGTAGCCAATCGTCGAGATAGGGGAAGACAGAGATCACCTGTTGATTGAGGTAGACGATGACAGGTGCCATACACTTCGTGAACACCCTCGGTGCGGTGGAGAGACCAAAGGGAAGCACTCTGTACTGGAACACCTGTTGGCCGATTACGAAGGCCAAGAATCTTCTGTGGTCCTCCCGAATCCCGATGTGAAAATAAGCATCCCTGAGGTCAAGAGTTGCCATCCACTGGCCCTCCTGCAACAATGGCAAAATAGATGCAAGGGTTACCATCCTAAAACATCTATATGACATACATTTGTTCAAATGACAAAGGTCTAAAATTGGCCGGAGTCCAGCATCTTTCTTAGGGACTGTAAAATAATGTGAGATGAAACAGTAACTATAGTTGAGGGGGTCCACAGGCTCAATAGTGCCTTTATCCAACAAGGTCCACACTTCGTGGACGAGGGTGGTTGAGGAGGGGGTGGAGATGAAAACCCCTGTAACAGGGAGACTGGAGAACTCGAGGGCATAGCCATAAGAGATAATGGAAAGCACCCACGAGTCTGATGTTATGCAAGACCAGATGTCAAAGAAGTGTCTCAACCTATCTCCAAAGAGCGGGGAGTTGATGGAGTGCGCGGCAACACATCACAAATTTTTCTTGGGCCGATCAGTGCCTTTTTTGTTATAGGCCTGACGGAATCAGGCCGGCGACCCAAGCAAGATGAAGAATGAGATGGGTATCTTTGTCTAGGAGGGTTGGGTTGGAAGTGTCTATCCTACTGGTAAGTAAGGTTTTTGATGTTGCTGGGAGTACCATGGGCGCTGAGCCCCAAAGCGACAGCATTGATGGTAAGAAGACATACCATGCTTTTTTGCTATGGATTTCATTCTGTAGCTGACGTTCAAGCGTTCGTCAGTGTTCTTGCTGAAAAGGCCTGAATTGTCGAACGGCATATATTCGATGAGCCTTTTGGCATGGAAAGTTAGGTCAGACGATCTGAGCCAAGCTGTCATGGTTAGTCAGGAGCTGGACTCGGAGGATGAGGAGGAGGATGAGCCTACTTCAGTACAGGAGGAAAGGGAGGCTCTACCAGGTCCTAATCCTGCCCTGCTAGATCCCAACCCTGTCCTCCCAGCCCCAGAGGAGGAAGAGCAGCCAGGTCCTAGCACTAGTAGGATCCCTATGGAGGCACAGCAGCCTAGTGGTAAGGATCAGGAAGAAACAAGTATGGAAGTGCCTTCCTTCAGACAACGCAGGGCCGAGAGTGCTTGTGTGCGTCGGTCAAGGAGGCTTGCAGAGAGGCAATTGACTAAAAAGCCTCAGCTGGCATGGAGGAGGGAATCTCCTACTTAATCACCTGGGAGAGGACCACTCAGTGCCAGAGCTTATTGCAGTTTCCTTGTGTGATTACTGTCAGCACTGGCTCCTTGCTCTCTGGAACCCTTGTGTGCCGTGAACCTTTGACTTCGGAACGAACTGGACGCTTGTTACCTTCTGGCTGCCCCGACCTTGGACTGAACTGACTACTGTGTACTCTGGAATCCTGACCCTGGCTTTGGTACTGGTGTGCTTCTTGGGAACTAACAGAAAGGTCTGTAGCCTGCCTTTTAGCTCCTTTCTTGCTAAACCATTCTTATCAGCGTTTGTTTGGACTGGTGCTGGCCGTAGTCCAGGACACAAGCAAACCTTCTAAGTGCAATGGAACCGGAGATCCATTTTGCCGCACAGTCTACAGAGTGATGCGCGGAAACGATCTGCTGGCCGCCAATTGAGTAGGCTTCTGATTAAAGCGCCAAAGCCAGTGGTTTCTTATCATCGGGGAGGTCTTCAAGGAGGGGTAGCAGTCGCTCCATCAGGTGTTGTTGATACGCCCCCATACATGCAGCATAGTTGGTAATTTTCATGTCAAGTACTGCAGAAGCGTAACACTTTTTTGCCAGGCCATCAACTTTCTTGCCGTCCCTGTCCACAGGTGATGAAAGGGACTTGGAAGCAAAGGGAGTTTGAGCGCCTTCCACAATGTCAGAATTCCGCTTTGGGTGCTGGAAAAGCCACATAGCCTTTGTAGAAAGCTATTCTGCAAAGATTTTCTATTTTCCTTGAAGTAGAAGGAACTGAGGCTAGAGCGACCCATGAGCACTCAGCAATATTTTGTAGAGACGGGAGGAAGCCCAATGCAGGTGGAGTAGGGACCTTCCCGTGCACACGCCTCTCAACAGCATCTGCTGCGTCCTTATCGGTCCTGATGACTTCGATCTTGAGTGAGTTGCCCATACGGAGTATCTGTTCTGTAAAAGATCTAACATCATCTGTGGGCGAAGCAGGTAAGTGGTCAGTCAGAGTGCCAGAGTCCTGAACTGAAGCCGGAGACACCGAGCGTGAAGAAGAAGAATAACATCGAGAACGATGAGATGGAGGAGTGCGAGATCGGGAGCGTGATGCCCTTGAGCAAGACCTTGATGTTTGTCGGTGGGATGGTGGAGAAGTAGGACGGGACTTTGGAGAAGTAGGACGGGACCTTTCTTGGAGAGACCTAAAGCGATGGGGCTCGAGTTGAGTTTGAGCCCGATGTGCTGGTTCCTCGTATGGAGGAAGAGTGTCTGGATTGACCGGCAGTAGGAAGTGGTGTGTCACGGTATCGTATACCAGGTCCGGATGCGCTTTTAACACGTGGTCTGCCCCAGCCTCCACACGCCATGGTCTTGATAGGTGACAGGCGGTCCCTGGGGCACTAACACAGGGATGTCCTCCCTGATCTCTCCTTCCGATTCCAAGTCCAGCACCACCCAGTGCTCTTGAAGGTGTGGTAGGGACCTCTCGGTAGAGACTTTTCTCTCCCGAGACCTCGGTATTGAGGAAGATGGGCCCGGAGCTGGTGAAACAGGAGGTTCCGAGATCGATGGAGATCTGGACATAGGCACTAGACGTGAGTCCATCGACTTGAGGCCTTCCGAAGTATGTGACTTCTTCGGGGCCAGCTCCTTGGATCTATCTCGATCCTCGATGTCGCTTAGAGGTCTTTTTACCTTTGTGTACTTCAGGAGAATGACCCTCAGATGGAGCCTTTGCAGATCTTCCAAGGCTCTCTATCTCCATCAGATTTGGAGGACTTTTTCCTGGGGCTGGTCTTAGAGCCTCTGTGGCCTTTAACAGCAGAAACTCCCGGAGTCGGGGTTGAGGCAGGTCTTAAGGCCTGCTCATAAAGCCTCTTATCTCTGTTCCTCAAAGCCTGCGATGTCATAGATCTACACAGTGAGCAGGATTGAGTATTGTGAGCCTCTCCCAAACAGAGCAAACAAAGGGAGTGAGGATCAGAACTAGGGATCTTATTGATGCAACGCTCACATTGCTTGAAAGATCGAGCCAACATGATGAATCCGAAAACGTGATCCGAGATGAAGTCAAACAATCCGAGTCGAGTAACCGCTACTGAACAACCAAGAGGATTAGACAAAGGATAGTCGATGAACAAGCCAAAGTCAGAAAAACCGTTAAATCTTAGAATAAGCGATTGGAAATAGCCAGAAGCTCCTTCGAAGCTGCTAACGCAGCGGACGAAAGGAACTGGAAAAGAGCGCTAAGGAACTTTATAGGGATGGGTGGAGCTACCGCCAAAAAGTAAAGTTCTGCCTAGCGATTCCAGAAGTTTCCAAAGTTCTGCACATGCGCAGATTAAAACCCATTTGTGTGATTTGCAGAGACCACGAAGAAGAAAGGCGCTTCTGCAAAGCACTAGCTTGTGTGTCTTCCTCTCCCTTCTCCATCTCCTTTTACACAGCCAGTAAGAATAAACTGTCATGTGTGAACCAACAACTTTGGTTTAAAATAAACTCTAATTTGTTCAACAAGATAGTGAAATACTTCTGTGTTTTGCAGTTTGGGCTTTTTCGGCAGCAGATGAACTCATGTTAAATGATTCCACACTGATCAAGATAATGACAAGCCAACGACCTGCTAATGTGAAACTGATTTCTCATTTATTGCTCCTTTGTGCCGCAAAGAAAATTTAAACCATGATTTAAATTTTATGGAATTTTTTTTCCCCAATTGCCTGGAAGTTGTCGGGAACTCCCAACTGCCTGGAAAAAGAGAAGCCTTTAGGTTGTGGCAAGATTTGGGGGGGAAACCCTTTATATTCTGCAATTCTGTTTATGTCTCTACATATTTTCTTTATCTCCCCTTAGTTTTTGCATGCAAAGGGATCTCTTTGAGACTAACTTAGGGCCTTTATAGACTGCCAGAAACAATGCAGCTTGAGACCACTTTAACTGCCCTGACCCAATGCTAGGGAATAATGGGAACTATAGTTTTTTCTGAGACATTGAGCCTTCTCTGTCAAGGAGTTCTGGTGCCACAATAAACTACAGTTCCCATGATTCCATAGCACTGAGCCAGGGCAGTTAAACTGGCCTCAAGCTGCATTACTTCTGGCAGTCTGTAAAGGCCCTTAGTGAAAGAAGTTGTAGCATACAATTTAGCAGACAGAGGCTGCATCCACCTGTAGAAATAATCCAGTTTGACACCATTTTAAACTGCCATGGCTCAATGATATCGAATTCTGGGAAATGTAGTTTTGTGAGACATTTAGCCTTCTCTGTCAGAGCACTCTAATGCCACAACAAATTACAATTCCCAAGATTCCATAGCACTGAGCCATGGCAGTTAAAGTGGTGTCAAACTGGATTATTTCTGTAGTGCAGATGCAGCCTCAGTCTACTTCCTCAAATGCATGGACCCCATTTGAGGAAGTATACTAAGTCTACAAAAGCTTACGTTACAACTTATTTCGTTCAATTAGTCTCAAAGGTGCTACAAGATCCCTTTGCACGTTAATATTCCAGACTAACATGGTTATGTCTCTGAACCCTTTGCAGACTGCCAGAAATAATGCAAATTGAGTCCACTTTAAGGGTTAGAGTTAGTGCTAGGGAATCATGGAAATTTTTTTTTTCTGAGACATTGAGCCTTCTCTGCCAGAGAGCTCTGATGCCACAATAAAATACAGTTCCCATGATTCCCTAACCCTTAAAGTGGACTCAATTTGCACTATTTCTGGCAGTCTGCAAAGGCCCCTAGTTTTGTGGAAGACAGAGAAATCATAGGGATTATCCTTTTCTAGCCACTCGGAAGCCTTCCTCAACCTAGTATGTGCCAGATGCTTTGGTCTACAGTCCCACAAGTACTTTAGCTTTAGTCATGTTAGCTGAGTCCAATGGTAATTTTAATCCAAAATAATCAGAGAGCCAAATTGCACAAAGCTCCCACACAGCATTTATCAAGTATGGGCTGGGAATCAGGAAAGGCTAGTTCCTGGTCATCTAGGCACAAAGGTGGCTCAGTCTACATCCTATAAATTTCCCAGACAACTCACCCTAAATTCAGCCAGATTTGTTTACAATCTAAGTCTGGCTGCAGACCAGCCGCCTCGTTCCCACCAAAGTACGTGACGTACAGCCTCTCAATGGGAATGCCAAACACTTTGGTGAGCAGGTCCAGGGCAAATTTGCAAGCCAATTCCTGAATGAAAAAAAGAAAACAGGGTCTTTGAGGTCTTGACATTTAGAATGGCCTACCATGATTCTGAAGGAAACCGAAATACAACCTCTTGCTTAGATCTGCAGTTGTCACCACCACCAAAACAGGCAAACTGGCAGACTGCTGTGTATTGGGGAAAGGAACTGCTAAACCCAAAGGCTAAACCCAGAGGCAACTGTTTCTTGGCACGCTACAAATATGAATACATATAACCTCACAACTTCATATGTAAGTTTCTAACTTTAAAGGAACTGAGTCAAGCTAAAGGTATTTATAACATTTTGATCCCATCCCTATAACAAGGTAAAAGATATAAAGATTAATATTAACTCCAGCAGGTCATTTGATGAAGCGGATTGAAATCAATGAATGCTCGTGATGAAGTGAATGAGTTTGTTGTAAAGGTGAAGCTGAATTTTTTCTTTTCTACTTACCTCTTTTGTAAGACTGAGGTCTACAATCCAGAAATTTTGCTGATTTTGTTACACGTCATCTGGCAATTTACCAGTTGAACCCTACCTATCTGTTTCCTACTGCTGCCCCAGAATGCTGCAAACAAAAATTTCTGCAGTAGAGATTCTTGATCTTGATCCTGTGAACTGCAACTGCAAACTTTCAAACACAGAAGATCTTTAAGCTCAAGATAGACCTGCTTCTCACCTGAGCTAATAAATTTATGTCTGAACTGAACCACTACAAACTTTAGAGGTAGTTGGGCAAATGTCCCTTCATACTGATGACAATGTTCCCTCCATACTGATACCTAGATGTTCAGCAGAGTTCTAGCCCAGCTATTCTCCTAACACACTAGCTTCCTATGCACATGGAAGTATTCAACCATATAAACCTACACCTTGATTTTGAAGTGATACAGTCATTTCAGTCACATATAGAGAACAAGCCCATCATTTAGAACAGGGGTAGGCAACCTTTCCCCTTTAAGGGCCGAGGGACTTCAGCTCCCAGAATCCCAGGAGCTATTGGCCAACATGGGACTATTGGCCAACATGGCTGAGGCTTCTCGGAGCTGAAGTCCCTCGGCCCTTAAAGGGAAAGGTTGCCTACCCATGATTTAGAATAAGAGTTCTAAACACAATATGGAGAAGGCTGATGAATGGGAGATACCG
Source organism: Phrynosoma blainvillii (assembly GCA_026167975.1). Classification (NCBI taxonomy): domain Eukaryota; kingdom Metazoa; phylum Chordata; class Lepidosauria; order Squamata; family Phrynosomatidae; genus Phrynosoma; species Phrynosoma blainvillii. The sequence continues at coordinate 14,956,494 of JANUYF010000007.1, read as the reverse complement.
AAAAGTAATTTTAAGGAGAAAGCATGGTAGAAAGGGCAATAGGTAGGCATTGCCCATCTCGAGTCTTACTATAGCCTTCCTCCACAACCCACCCAATAAGGCCTTACATCCTTCCTTGCTCTGTTACTCTCAATTTTTAATCAGAATAGTCTAAATGCTGTACTAAACAAAAACATTGCAACCAAATTAACCTATGCATGTGCATATAATTTCATAAGAACTGTAATTTCTTTGCCATTAAACACAATCAGATTGCATTCATCACTCAGATTCATCTTAGCCAGCTAATTACCTTCAATTTTGGCCAAAAGCTGCTGGCACAGTCTCTACCATACCTTGAAGTAATCTCCAAAGGACCAGGAGCCCAGCATCTCAAAGAAAGTGTGATGATAGACATCTTTGCCAACATCGTCCAGGTCATTGTGTTTCCCACCAGCCCGAATACACTTCTGAGTGTTGGCAGCTCGTGTTAGTTTTGCCATGGGGTGAGTGGGATCAATAGTGTTCAGGAAGATGGGTTTGAACTAGATGGGAATAAGAACAGTTTTCAGCTAAAGAACACTACAAAAATGTTCACTCAAGCATCTAGACCAGAAGTGGGCAATCTCCAGGTCTGTAGGCCATGCACACCTTATCTCCCAAACACGCTTTTTCCCCTAAAAAGATGCCTTGTGCTCCATAGTGGTCATTTGTGGTGGCAAACAAGTCACGTTCCTGCCCTTCCCATTTGTTTTAGGCTCGGGAACCTTTTATTCAAATCCAGAAGTGACTTTGGTCACTTCTGTTGCGTTATATAAATATATATAGGGCTCCCTGTAAAAGGCGCCTCACACCCTTTAGGGGACATTTTTACTCTGTCTTCTGCACCCCCTGTAATGTACTTTAGGCTTGGTTTGTCAAAAACCAGAAATGACTTCTGGCAACCGCTGGTATAAAAGGATGGACAGGTTGCTTACCTGTAACAGTATTTCTTCAAGTGGTCATCTGCGAATTCACACAAATGGGTTTAATCTGCGCGTGCACAGCAACTTTGGAAACTTCTGGAATCGCTAGGCAGAACTTTAGTTGCAACTTTTTGGCGGTAGCTCCGCCCATCCCTATAAAGTGCCCTAGCGGTCCCGCTCTTCTCCAGTTCCTAAGTACGCCGCAAGCTGCAACAGCAAGAGTTAAATTAAGAGCAGGACACGACTGAGGAAAAGATGGGCGGGATTTGTGTAAATTCGCAGATGACCACTCGAAGAAATACTGTTACAGGTAAGCAACCTGTCCTCCTTCTTCATGGTCTCTGCGAATCACACAATGACTGACAAGCTAGTGTCAGTGGAGGAGGGAGTGTCCTAAGCATCAGGTAAATAACTTATGAACGAATTGTAATAGAGACAATAAATGACCATAACAACAATGAATGATGTTATTATTCTTATTTCAAACATGGAATAATCACCTTAATGCAAACCAGATAATAGAACTGCCCTCCTAAAGGCTGCATCCCTTCTAGCCCTAGAGTCCAGTCTATAATGTTTCACAAAAGTTAGGGACTGGGACCAGGTGGCAGCCTTTCAGACATCCTCCAAAGGAATCCCCGACAAGGCGGCGGAGGATGCAGCTACCGCCCTTGTAGAGTGAGCTCGTACATTTCTCGGCGGGGTCTGTCCCGACAGTTCATAACAGAGGGAAATGGTATTAACAATCCATTTAGAAAATCTCTGAGGTGATACAGGAAGACCTCTCTTGGATTCAGAGTAACACATAAAGAGACGCTCCGTGCGCCTCGAGCTCGCGGTCCAGTCAACATAAAAGGCCAACGGCCAACAAACATCCAACAAATGTAAACGGTGCTCAGTGTCCGTGGTTGGGTTGGGAGCAAGTGTCGGGAGAACAATGTCTTGGTTAAGATGGAACGCCGATACCACCTTGGGCAGGAAGGTGATATCGGGGTGGAGGACCACCTTGTCCTTGCGGAAACATAGAAAGGGTTGGTCCACACAGAGTGCACATAGTTCGCTCACTCTACGAGCCGACGTGATGGAGACTAAGAAGGCCGTCTTCCAGGATAACAGTCTTAGATCCGTTGTGGCAGGATAAGGCAGGATAAGGCCGAAAGGCAGGATAAGACGGTGTCAAGACTCCATCCCGGCGTCGGTACCGATGTCGGAGGTTGTTAAGTTTGCCAAACCCTTGAGAAATCCCTTCACCAAGGGATCTTTGAAGAAGGAGGGTCTATTTTGGAATTGATAGTGGGAGCAAATGGCTGATAAATAACATTTGACAGACTGGAGACAAAGTCCAGAGTCCATAAGAATCATAAGAAAGTCCAAAACAACAGGAACAGATACCTGAGATGGATGAAGGTTCTTTGCAGAGAGAAAATGCTCGAACTTTGTCCATTTCAAAGCATACGATCTTTGAATGGATGGCTTAAGGGAGGCGTTAATAATGGTCCTTACAGCAGGTGGGAGGCTGTCTAGGGCTGAATGCTCCATGCAACCAGGGGTAGGCTGCCGAGGTTCGGGTGAAGAACCAGACTGTTGTGGAGAGATAACAGGTCCATATGGGGCTCGAGACAGAGAAACTTCCTCCTGGATAGGTTCAAGAGGGGTGCGAACCAAGGCTGTCTCGGCCAGTAAGGAGTGATGAGAATGGTGTCGGACAAATCTGACCTGATTTTGGCGACTACCCTCGTAATCAATGGGAACGGCGGGAACATGTAAAGTAGTCTCTCAGACCACTGAAACAGGAACGCATCTCCTCGGGATCCTGGAGCCCTGAACCTGGAACAGAATTGACTGCAATGGTTGTTGAGGTGGGATGCAAACAGGTCGATCTCGGGTTCTCCCCAGATCTTGAACAGATATGAGACCGTGTTGGGGTGGAGACGCCACTCATGGCACGAACTGGCAGACCTGCTGAGTTGATCTGCCAAATCGGGCAGATGGATCGCTTGAAGGGTGATGTTTCTTGCGATGCACCAGTCCCAGATGCGAAGAGTGGTCTCCAAGAGGGCTCGGGATCGTGTTCCACCCTGTTTGTTTATATAGTACATCACGGTGGTCACTGTGGAAAGGAGCACCACCTTGGTGGTGAGCAGGGGTTCGAAGGCTCGTAATGCCTTCTCCACGGCTAACATCTCCAGCTCATTGATGTGGAGTAGTCGTTCTTGAGGGAGCCTTGATGGTGAAGTCCTTGATGGTGAAGTCGAGTACATGAGCTCCCCACCTGTCCATCGATGCATCCGTCGTGAGAGAGACTTGTGGCTGAGGTGGGACAAACGGCATACCAGAACAGACGTTGCTGGGATCGAGCCACCAACACAGGGACCTCGATACTCCTCTCGGTACCATGAGCCAGCGGGATGGAGCATCATGCACGAGATTGAAAACTGAGAGAAACCAGGACTGGAGAGGCCTCAGATGCAGACGAGCGTGGGGTGTCACGTAGGTCGTGGACGCCATATGGCCCAGGGCTGCTTGGATGGACTGTGCTGTAATGTGTCTTCAAGCTAGACACTGCTTCACTGACCATTTCAAAGACAAGAAGCGGTCTGTCAGCAGGTAGGCCATGGAGGTCTGAGAGTCTAGTATGCCCCCTATAAACCTGGATTTCCTTGATGGGTTGAGGTTGGACTTCTCGGTGTTGACCACGAGACCCAAAGATCATAATAGGGTCAAGGTGAAGTCGATGTCTTTGATCAGACGTTCTCGGGATGGAGCCACCAGAAGCCAATCGTCGATGTAGAGAAACACGGAAATCGCTCATTGATGGAGGAATGCCACGACAGGAGCCATGCACTTCGTGAATACCTTTGGTGCGGTGGAGAGACCGAAGGGTAACACTCTGTACTGGAACATTTGTTGGTCTACTGCAAAGGCAAGAAATCTCCTGTGGTCCTCCCGGATCCCGATGTGAAAATAGGCATCCCTGAGATCGATCGTGGCCATCCAATGATCCTCCTGCAAAAGTGGCAGAATACATGCAAGAGTTACCATGCGGAAACATCTATAAGTCATGCATTTGTTCAGTTCCCGAAGGTCCAAGATAGGTCTGAGTCCCGAGTCTTTTTTTAGGGATGGTGAAATATCGGGAAAAGAAACAGAATTTGGAATCTGAAGGGTCCACGGGTTCTATGGCGCCCTTAGCTAATAACGTGCGCACTTCATCGAGAAGGGTGTTTGGGGGGGGTGGAGATGAAGGCTCCGGTGGTAGGGAGCTCAGAAAACTCCAAGGCATATCCATGTAGAATGATGGTAAGTACCCATATGTCCGATGTTATGTGAGACCATGCATTGAAGAAAAGTCTCAGCCTGTCTCCATAGGGTTTAGGGGAAGAGACGAAGTGTGCGGCAACACATCACAAATTATTTTTAGGATGTTTTCCATCCTTCTGGCGATAGCCCTGGCAGAAGCAAGACTGAGGAGGGGGAGGACAACGACCCAAGGAAGAGGAAGATTGGGATGGGTTCCTCTGCCTAGATGGGTCGGGCTGGAATTGTCGGTCCTGTGCGTAATAGAACCTACTATGTTGCTGAGCACCCCAGGGACGTTGACCCCCAAAATGGCAAGGTTGGTGGTGAACAAATGATGAGGACATACCATGTTTCCTCGCTGCAGTTTTCATTCTGTAGCAGAAATTAAGGCGTTCATCTGTGCCCTTATTGAACAGCCCAGAATCATCAAAGGGCATGTCCTCAATCATGTTCTTCGTATGAGGGGTCAAGTCTGAGGATCGGAGCCAAGCATATCTCCTTAGTGCGATGGATCCCGAGATAAGTTTGGCAGCCAAGTGTTGGGCTGAGATGATTTGTTGCCCGCCAATAGAATGGGCCTTGGATTGCAAGGCTAGGGCTACAGGCTTTTTGTCCTCTGGAACAGGGGTAGGCAACCTGTCCCCTTTAAGGGCCGAGGGACTTCAGCTCCCAGGAGCCTCAGCCATGCTGGCCAATAGTCCCATGCTGGCCAATAGTTCCTGGGATTCTGGGAGCTGAAGTCCCTTGGCCCTTAAAGAGGACAGGTTGCCTACCCCTGCTCTAGAAGGTCATCGAGCAAGGGTAGCATACGCTCCATTAGATGTTGTGGGTATACCCCCATGCATGCCGCATAGTTGGCAATTTTCATGTCCAAAACAGCAGAAGCATAGCATTTTTTTGCTAATCCGTCTACCTTCTTGCCATCTCTATCCACCAGAGAAGTTGACGTTCTGGGGGTAGAGAGAGTTTGCGTGCCCTCGACAATAGCTGAATTTGGTTTTGGATGTTCAAATAGCCAAAGATATTGCAAAGGGGCTATTCTATACAAATTCTCTATTTTTCTGGATGTTGACGGTACAAAGGCCGGCGAGACCTAGGAACATTCGACAATGTTCTGAAGGGATAGAAGGAATCCCAAGGCTGGAGGAGTAGGTACTCTTCCATGCACCTTTCGTTCTATTGCATCCGCTGCATCCTTGTCAGTTTTAACCACCTCGATCTCGAGCGCCATCCCCATACGGAGGATTTGTTCAGAGAATGATTTAACATCATCTGTAGGGGACGCCGGAAGATTCTCAGTGAGCACAGCTCAGAATCAGGTGGAGGAGATCTGGAGGAAGAGTAGCGATGGTATTCTCTCGAACGTGGCGCTGGTAAGCGTGATCATGATGCCCTCAATCAGGATCGAGATGACCTTGATTGAGAATGAGATGCTCTAGGTGGGTCTGGTAGGGATCTGTCGGCCAGGGACTGAAGACGGCATGGAGGCATAGGCGGTCAAGGTGACACAGGCCTGCGCGTACGTGCAGAAATTCGACGGGGCAACCCTTCATATGGTGGTAATGTGTCGGGATCGACTTGCATGAGGCGCCGGTGTGACAACGTATCATACACGAGGTTAGGGTGCGCCTTCAACACACAATCTGTCTCGGCTTCATGTTCGGAATCACCGGCCTCGGCCCCGAGGACAACACGGTCTCGATGAGTGGTCAGTTCCTGAGGTACGGGGACAGGGATGTCCTCTCTAATCTCCCCTTCAGATTCAGAATCAGATACCATACAGGAGTCTTGAAGGGTAGGTATCGACCTCTCCATCGATGCGGTTCGAGGTGGTGGGGATCTCGGTACCGCAGGCGACGGGCCCAGAGTTGGGGAAAACGGAGGTCTCGAGACCGATGGAGATCAAGTTCTAGACACCGATGAATGGAGGTCTTTGGATTTATGACCCTCAGAGGAAGAAGTACGGCCCTTTTTGGGCATCAGTTCTTTAGACCTTTCTCTCTCAGAGGAGTGCCATTTCTTAGAAGTCTTTTTCACCCTCCATTCCTCGGGAGAGTGTCCCCGCTCAGAATGAGCCCTCCTGGACATATCACGGGTTTTATCGGCATCCCCATCGGACTTAGCAGACTTTTTCCTCGGGCTAGTTTTTGAGGAAGTCTGAGCCCCCCTTACCAGTAGAGGTAGACGGGGCAGGAGTGGAAGAAGGTCTCAGGGCCTGCTCATAGAGAGCAGCTTTCAACCTTTTATCCCTGTTCTTGAGGGCCTGCATAGTCCTAGACTTGCACAAAGAGCAAGATTGGGTGTTATGGGCCTCGCCCAAACACAGCAAGCAAAGAGAGTGAGGATCGGAGCCCGGAATCTTATTATTGCAATTCTCACATTGCTTGAATGACTTTGAGGCCATCTCGGTATCCAATACGCAAATCCAAATCAAAGTCAGCCGGACCAAATTTCAGAAGGTGGACGTATAAGCAATCAGAGGGACATCCAATAGAATAGTCGATGAACAAGCCAAAGTCAGAAACATGAGGAAATCAAACCTATAAGCGATTGCCAGCAGAAGCTCCTTCGAAGCTGGTAATGCGGCGGACAAAGGGAACTGGAGAAGAGCGGGACCGTTAGGGCACTTTATAGGGATGGGCGGAGCTACCGCCAAAAAGTTGCAACTAAAGTTCTGCCTAGCGATTCCAGAAGCTTCCGAAGTTGCTGCGCATGTGCAGATTAAACTCATTTGTGTGATTCGCAGAGACCACGAAGAAGAAAGGTTTAAACTTAAAATGCCTGAAAGCAAAGTAAAATTGTTCTTCACATCCATCAGAGTGGAGAAAGTGGAATTTGTGGGCCACGTGTGGCTTCTGGACCCCCCCAAACCCCTCATTTTTTTAAAAAAAAGATCTGGCTTGACTTTTGCAAAAAAAAAAAAACTACACAGAAAGGTTTCTAAACACACTGAAATCCCCCAAATATTTCTGCTGTCATCAGAGTTACTTTCGAAATGGCAACAGGAAATGAGATGGTGGCACTTGTGATAGGCATTTTGAGATGAACTAAGCAAAAACTCAAGTACAGTGGTACCTCTACTTACGAATGCTTCTTCTACCAAAAAATTCGACTTACGAAAAGCGCCTCCCGAAAAAAATTGCTTCGACTTAAGAAAGCGTTCCAACTTACGAAATTGGCGCGAACGAGCTGCTCTCCGAATTTCGTGGCATGCCATTGGTTAGCGAAATCTAGCAAAGCAGCACTGTATTGGCTAGCGAAAGAGGAAGTGTTTGACTAGCGAAATTCAGCTAGGCAGCACTGTTTGGGCTTGCAAAAGAGGAGAGGAAGTGTGGCTAGCGAAATTGGTGGCTTCTGAGATCCAGGAAGGTAGGACAGAATTCTGCTTGGAGAAAGCTGTGGCCTGATGCTGTTTCCACACGAGGGTTTGAGGCCGTGGGTGATGTTGAGACTGAAGTTAGCGAAATTGTCTCACTGGGAAAGTCCATGGGGCTTGAGGTGGATGACGAGGACATTGATGAGTTGATTGAGGAGCACAACGAGGAGCTTTCTACAGAGGAGCTGAAGGAGTTGGAGGAGATGCAACACACGGCAGTGCAGGAGGAGTTCCGTAAGGACCAGGAGGAGGCAGCCATTCCAACATCCGAAATCAAAGACGTTTTACGACAATTCCATAGAGTTGTGGAATTTGTTGAAAAGAAGCACCCAGAAAAAGTGTTCACCAGTCGGGCTATCGCTCACTTTGATGATGTTTGCCTTTCGCATTTTAGACAAATTGTTAAAAGCCGACAAAAGCAGTCATCCTTAGGTCGGTTCTTTACGAAACAGAGTGAACCTAAATCGAAGAAGGCGAAAGGTGTCGACGACAGCAGTTAAAAAAAAAACAAAAAACAAAAAACAAAAAAACCCAAAAAAACCCCCAAAAAAGTTAAACGTTAAAATTTGTTAATTTCTTTTAAACTGGGTGTGTTCAGATGCCTCCTCCTCTTCCTCCTCCTCCTCTGTCATCTCCTCTCTCACTCACTGTTGCCATCGCACAGCCGGCCGACCCGAAAGGTAAATTAAACTCTTTTTTATTCTTTACATTAGTCCTGCAACTCATTTTTATGTTTTTTGTTCCTTAAGGGTAATGTAACATGTTTGTATTAGAGGTACTTAACGAAATAATCCTGTATTATACATTTGTATTGAGTTGTAGCTTGAATCTGGGGGCCTGGAACGGATTAGGGCATTTCAATGTTAAATTTGCTTCTACTTACGAAATGGCTGTCGGAACGAATTAATTTCATAAGTAGAGGTACCACTGTATTTTGGTATCCTGGGTGGGGGGTATAGTGTGCAGTGAGGGGATAGTTCTCCACAGGCTTTCATGCAATTGTCCATCCTTGCATTAGAACAGTGCTTCCAGGCTATCTGATGATGAAAATTTTGGTTTCCTAGTGTGCCAGGGACCAGCATATTTGTGCCCACTGTCTTTAACAGTTTGTTTATTTCCTGGAAACTCTCAATGGACTGGCATTCGATGGCTTGCACAAGCCCATGAGCCACCAATTTGAGTAGCACTGCAATCAAGGGTGCAAGGGACGTCATTCCCTAACAAGCTGGGTTTATCAAGGGGACTTATGACCCTTTGAGATTGTAGGGAGAGGTTTATGCAATCTCAGGATTTCTGGAAGTTGCCCACCTTGATAAAAAGCCTGTATTTAATTGTAAGTTAACATACTTTAATGGCTTGATTAAATAATTTGTGTATTATGGTTTTAGGAAACTGCATTTTAAGAACAGCTTTAAAATCAGTTCATCACTTTGTTAGTGATTTCATTCATTTAAACAGCAGTTTTAAATCAATCCATCCTGTAACTCCTCAACAGTAAGATGAGAAAAACCTATCTCACAATATTACAAGGAGAAAATAAATTAAAACTTATAAAGCAAAGAGGATAGCCATTAGAGCAGAAGTAGGCAATTCAGGAGGGGCCAAACCCATGCAAGCCATAATAGTCCCTTCCCATGAAACTTCCTATGAAAGTAGAAGCAAGCAAAAAGAAATTTCTTTTTTTGTAAATGAAGTGTCTTTTTTGTTGCTAAATTAAGATGTGGAAGAAGAGGAGAGGAGAATTGTGTGCCCAAAGGTTTCTGGAAAATGTAATTTCTTGAAAAAAACAGAGCCAGCGGAAGGGACTATAAGGCCCCAGAAAAGGCCTTAGAAAAAAATGGGGCACTTGCTTTGACTGCAAAGAGAGTTTGTCAGTGCAGTGGGAGAACATGTCTTTTCCCTTGAATAAACTATAACGGGCCTGTAAGAACCAGGGTAGGAAACTGTGGAAGGCTAGGAGGCTGCATCAGCCACCCAGGACACATTGTAAGGCCACACTCCACACACATAAACAAAAGTAAAACACACACAACTGAACCAACAGCACACTCAAAAATAAAGCAGATAGTGAAAAGCAATACTTGACTATAAAACTTGACTACAACAAGTGAGTAGAGTGAGCCCTTGGTCTGCTGGGGTTTGGTTCCAGGACTCCCTGTGGATACCTAAATACATGGATGTGCAAGTACCATTGAATACAATGGCATAGTAAAATTGTGTTCCATATAATAACTGGCAAAATCAATGTCTGCTTATTGGAATTTATATCTTTTCAAGCCATAGATGGTTGAAACCATCTGGCATAGGAGTTCCTGGAAACATGATGAAAATGCCCCCATTTCCCCTAGAAGGTACAGAGATCATTCTTCCTGCTCATTGGTGCTATATACCAAGGGTGGTATAGAAAAAGAACCCATCATGATTCCTCACGAATTTGTCTAACATCCTTTCAAAAATGCATCACCACATCCTGCAGCACTCAATTCCAAAATTTAACTATACATTTTTATGTGAATTGGTACTTCTCTATATGTTCTTATGTGTTCCTTATGGGTACTTCAAGAGCATATCAACATCATTGATCCTTCAATTACTGCTCTTCCTATCTGCTAGCTTGCCATCCACAGATTGGAGCATTTTGTGGATGGCCGTGCCCTGTTCTCCTTAATGCCAGTGTGTGCACATGGCTGAGTCAACACAGTTGTATACATACTGCACCGCCACTGAGGAGAACGGGACTTGAGGTCCCATGGAATTTGCCATCCACAGTTTGGGGGGAGGGTGTCTGGAACAGATATGATGGGCTGCTTGTAACTAATTCTAGAGTTATAAAAAAGGGAAGGAAACTCTCTCTCTACCTATTTTGTCCACTTCATTCATAATTCTTACATCATGTCTAACCTGATTCATGCCAGCATTGGCAAAGAGTAAAGTTGGGTCATCCAGGGGAATGGTGGCAGAAGAGTGCACATAAGTATGCTGGTTCTCCACAAAGAAATTGATAAATTGTTGACGGATTTCGCTGGCTGTTAAAGTTGTTGCCATCTTGAGACTGACACTCAGGGCTGATAAGAAAGAAAAAAAAAAGGGGGGGGAGAAAGCAGGGAGTTGAATGACACATTGAAAATTCTATAGAAGTACAACTTGCAGCAACTGAACTGCAGCCACTGCAGGTGATAGCAACTGCCTTGAGCATTCACCCTCATTGCATCTACCCAGATATTGTAACCCTCACATAATTCAAAACATAAGGACTATCAGTCTTCAAACAGCCTAACCCTTACATATCAAGGATTATAGGCAATGAAGAGGTTCCCATTTGTGATCTCAAGTAAAGAGAATTAAAAGCACTTTTTAAAATTAGGGGCAGGCATATCCAAAGTTTATGGAATATACTGTATCTTTCACTAGAAATGGCCAAGTAGAGATAGTGTCTCAGAGTGATGTAATAAACCCAATTAAACCTGAAAGCCATACATGCAGGATGACCTGCCTATATAAGTATAAGCCTGAGTTGGTATGATCAGGAATTGAGTTGCTATGATCAGGAATTTTAGCACCTGAATTTGGACAGAGGGTTGTTTCTATCGTTATAACTATGAGGGTCAGAAATATCTGCTAATCTAGTTATACAAACATTCCTATCCTACCCTTGTAATGCCTACTAGTTATATAGGGCTGCTTTAACTTAAAATCATAAAATTTTCTGCATATCATCCAAAAATATACCATTAGATCCTAATGCATATACCCTTGCTCTAAACTATGTTACTTCTGAATTAAATATTTTTTATTAACTTCCAGCTTCTGAAAGTACAAAACTTTTCCACAATTGCCATCTCATTTTCTGAAGCTATGTCAGATCAAAACAATGAAAACAGCATGGCATGTTAGATAAAATGTATCATTAAGGTATTTTAAACATATTTTTCTGATTTTCCTTTTTTTTGTTTTGTTTTTGTTTATAGAGATAAATATGCAAGACCATCCAAAACAACCTTCTTCAGAACTGCAAAAGCTCTGACAAAGGGCCAAAGTGGAGACAATTCATTTCTAGCAATCACAATAAAAGGGTGCCACTTATCAATAAATTTGTCATAATAGTTATTTTCACATGTAGATATTCCTTTAATGCCAGTTTCCAAGTTCTCAAACTTAAATCTTTTGTGTCTCTTCAAACTTGGAAATTTCCAGTACAGCTGCTGTAATTAAAATTGAAATCGGCTAGAATTCTATTGGTTGGTTCCATCTAGAGTACACCCATTAAATTCATTGTTGAATACTGAATTAACACATAGGTAAATCCAATCATTTCAGTGGTTCTATTAAAGTCAGATAAAACAATGGGATTTTAGGCCACTAATTCCTTATAATGAACAGATGCACTGGAACCCTTAAATACAGAAAGCATCAACAACACTCCATGTTCCTGAACTGTTAAAATGTTTGCTAGACTAGCAAGGAAGATAAAAAACTAGGGATGGTTTTTAAGAGCTAAAGAAGATGATCCATGTACTGAACAGTTTCCTCAAATTATAATTTCATATATTATAAAACGCCAATGTAATGTAAGATTTGCAAATTTGTTTCAACAATAGTATGGGATTGGATTTTAAAATGTGCAAAAACACACTGCACACTCACTGTCTTCTTTGCAAAAGCTGAAAAAGGAAGGAACAAGCACTGGACATCCATACTGCAGCAACTGTTCTGTAGCAACTGTTAAGACCCTTGACCAATGATATTGGCTGCCCTTCACTTTCTCTCTTGCCAAGCACACAATACTGCAGCCAACACCTGATTATTGTGCAGAAGAGAGTAAGAAGTGAATGAAACAATGTGGATTTCAAGGGACAAAATAAAAAAATCAAAGAAAATGTGTTATTTTCCCTCTCTGGTGGAATAAGACTCAATAAAAAGCAGCAACTTTCCCTGGAGTTGGGTCTCCTAAAATATCCACAATGTTTCTGAAGAACAAATGTACATCTTAAACAAGTAAGCAGATGTCTGCATTTCTCTAACCACCATAATACAGAAAGGATTACAGTGGTCCCTCCACATTCGCTGGGGTCAGGGATAAAGGACCTCCATGAATGTGGAAAAACCGCAAATAAAAAAAAACACCTCTCTAGGAATATCTAGGACCTCCAGTGCAACTCTATGGTCACCAACCAACAGAGGTTGATCATAGAATCATGCTGGAGGACTTACAAATGCCTAGAGAAGTGTTTTCTCTAGGAACTTCTGGGTTCTCCAGCACAACTCTATGGTCAACTTATGGCAGAACTGCGAACGACCTAGAGATTCCTAGAGATAACATATTAATCACAAATAACCAGATCCACTAAAGTCAAAGCCACAAATGTGGAGGGCCAGCTGTACTTTCTAGCTGCCATACATTTCAAGAGAATCAGAAGCCAACACCATGAATAAACTCAAACAGCATTTCCTTATCTCTGTACACAAAACTACTACCCTAAACAGAAGCTAGATGGGCATCTTTCAGGAGTGTCTTGGGTCCAAAACACATTGCAGAAATAATCCAGTTTGAGACCATTTTAACTGCCCTGGCTCAGTGCTAGAGAGTCTTAGGAATTGAAGTTTGTTGTGGCCACCAGAGCTCTTTGACAGAGAAGACTAAATGTCTCACAAAACTACAATTCCCAGAATTCCCTAGCACTGAGCCAGGGCAGTTAAAGCAGTCTCAAACTAGATTGTTTCTGCAGTATGTTTTGGACGTTAGTTGTGTCTGCATGGGAGAACATGGTGGAACAGATGACTCTAGCACTCACTTCTAACTTTATGATACTGACACAGTACAAGCAGGGTAAGAAAAAGATACAAGGGAGGGGTGAGACCAGTTCCTATGCAAGGACAATAAAGTGTCCCAAACCTAGCAAGCCAGCAGGGGAAAAAATTCATTGCTGTTAACTGCCCTTGAGTTTACCTCGACTCATGGCAATCCCCTGGATACGGCATCTCCAAGCCCCCCTCCCTCCATCTTCCATGACTCTGCTCAAGTCCTGAAGATTCAACCCTGTGGCCCCCTGATTAAATCCAAGCATCTGGTGTGTTGCCTATCTCTTTCTACTTCCCTCTATCTTTCTTAGCATTATTGTCTTTTCCAGTGAGTAGTGCCTTCTCATGATGTGGCCAAAATATGACAGCTTCAGTTTTCAGGGAGAGTTCTGGCTTGATCTGTTCCAGGACCCATTTTTTGGTCTTTCTGGCTGTCCATAGTAGCCTCAGCACTCTTCTCCAGCATCACATCTCAAATGAATTTTCTTTTCATCGGCTTTCTTCACTATCCAGCTCTCACATCCATACATGGTAAAAGGAATACAATGGCTTGTATGATTCTAACTTTTGTGCTCAATTGTATATCTTTGTATTTTAGGATCCTTTCTAGTTCTTTCATAGCTGCCTTCCCCATTCTTAGTCTTCGTCTGATTTCCTGGCTGCAATCCCCGTTTCTATCAATGTTTGATCTTATGTATGAGAACTCTTTTACTATTTCTATTTCCCCATTGCCTAATTTGAACTTGTTCTCCATGGTTATTATCTTTTTCTTTATATTTAACAGTAAGCCAGCTTTTGCACTTTCTTCCTTGATCTTCCTTAGTAGGTATTCAAGGTCTGTGAGCCTTTCTGCTAGTATTATGGTGTCATCAGCATATCTCAGATTGTTGATACTCCTTTTCTTCCTATCCACTTTCTTCACTGTCCAGTTCTCGCATCTATCCGTACATGGTGATGGGGAACGCAATGGCTTGGACGGTCCTCACTTTAGTGTTCAGTTACAATGGTTCCTCTACATTCGCTGGAGTTAGGGGTAAAAGACCCCTGTGAATGTGGAAAAAATGCAAATAAAAAAACCACTACTTTTTACCTAAGAGAAAACCTCTCTAGGAAACTCCAGGTCCTCCAGTGCAACTCTATGATCAATATCTGCCAGACTGGTCGTAGAATTATCCTGGAGGACCTACAAATGCCTAGAAGTGTGTTCTCTAGGAGATTCTAGGTTCCTCAGCACAATTCTATGGTCAACTACTGGCAGAGTTGCTCTGGAGGACCTAGAGAGATACCTAGAGAGAACATAGCAATCAAAGCCACAAATAATCAAATCCGCAAAAGTCAAAGCTGTAAAGGTGGAGGGCCAACTGTATATCTTTGCACGTTAGGATCTTGTCCAGTTCTTTCATGGCTGCCCTTCCCAGTCCTAGTCATCTTATTTCTTGACTGCAGTCTCTGTTGTGATCAGTGTTTGATCCAAGGTATGGGAACCCTTTGACAATTCCATTTCTCCATTATCTAGGATGAATTCTTGTAGATCTTCTGTGGTCATTAGTTTCGTTTTGTGGCTACAAGTGACCATTTGCCACGTGAGAAACTCATGTATCAACTGCCAGAGAAATCACCTCCTACCTTCCCACACACCCCTCTCTTCAGCCTGAACACATGGACTGAAGACATGTTAGGATAGGCTCTGGAGTTCCTCCACATCTTCAATCCCAAACCCCCATCATGAACCAGACTCCCATAGTCCTCTGAAGCTGTGGATCCCAGAAAAGCTAAAGAATAGGCAAGGGCCCAAAACATACTGCAGAAATAATCCAGTCTGAGACTGCTTTAACTGCCCTGGCTCAGTGCTAAGAAACTCTGGGAACTGTAGTTTTGTGGGACATTCAGCTTTCTCTGTCACAGAGCTCTGGTTCCACCACAAACTACAATTCCCGGGATTCCTTAGCACAGAGCCACATTGCAGAAATAATCCGACACCACTTTAACTGCTCTGGCTCCAGCCTATGGAATCCTGGGATTTGTAGTTTGTTCCGGCACCAGAGCTCTCTGATGGAGAATGCTAAGTGTCTCACAAAAGTACAAATCCCAGAATCTCATAGCATCTTTTTTGCTATCGTTTGTATTAATCATTTTAAAACATTAAAAAAAAACATATATCTAGAACAAGGGTAGGCAACCTAAGGCCCGGGAGCCGGATGCGGCCCCCCCAAGGCCTTTGGACCAGCCCCAGGCCGGTCCTGCCGCCCCCCGCTGCCGCCTCCCGCCATGATGATATTGATTATTGTTGTTATTACTTGTTCTTGGGGGTTTTCTTGGCAAAATTTCCACAGGGGTTTTGCCATGACTTTTCTGGGCTGAGAGAGTGTGCATGCATATTTTTTTATTTAAATTTTTTATTTTTATTTATTTTTTTATTTTTGGTGCTTTGGCCCCCCAATTGTCTGAAGGACAGCAACCCGGCCCCCGGCTCAAAAAGGTTGCCTACCCCTGATCTAGAATTTCCAACATCACCTTACGAGCTTATCACATCACACTCTTAAACGGGGCTAGTTTGCTTTAATAGCTCTGACTGCCTCCTGCTGCATTTTGGGGTTTATAGTTCAGTGAGGCTTAAAGGCTCTCTAGCTGAATAGTCTAAATGCCTCTTCCTAAACTGCAAGTTCCAGAATGCAACAGGAGGCAGCCAGAGCAGTTAAAATGATTTAGTCCCGTTTTAAGAGTGTAGAGCGATAGTCTCTATGGAGCCTTTACAGACTGCCAGAAATAATGCAGCTTGAGGCCACTTTAACTGTCCTGGCTCAGTGCTAAGGAATCATGGGAACTGTAGTTTATTGTGGCACCAGATCTCTCTGACATAGAAGGCTCAATGTCCAAGAAAAAAATACAATTCCCATGATTCCCTAGCACAGAGCCAGGACAGTTAAAGTGACCTCAAGCTGCATTATTTCTGGCAGTCTGTAAAGGCCCTTAGTGTCCTTTTAGATTCTCCCTGGAGTATCATATTATCTTCCATGAGTCTTAAGGGCATATATAAATAAATTAAACTGTTATTCAATTGTTAACCTTCTTTCCTACAACCATCCCAACTTACAAAGAAGTCTTATTATCACTCATCTCTCTTTCGTTTCCATTACTTTCTACCTCAACCTATGAGCTCATTACCTTCCATTCAACGTTTTATGTAAGGTGTTTAATATTTTTAGTCTCTCTGGCTGCCTCCTGTTACATGCTGGGATTTGCAGTTTAGGAAGGAGCATTTAGAACATTCAACCAGAGAGCTCTTAGGACTCACTGAACTACAAACCCCAGAATGCAACAGGAGGGAGCCAAAGCTGTTAAAGTGAAATAGTAAGTACGATAATGTCTCAAAGGGGCCACAAGAGCCCTTGGCACTGCAGAAATAATCCAGTTTTAGACTGCTTTAACTGTCCCGGCTCAATGCTTAGGAATTCTGGGACCCAGTTTTGTAGAGAAAACATTGAGCCTTCTCCGTCAGACAGCTCTAGTACAATAAACTACAATTCCCAGGATTCCCTAGCACTGAGCCAGGGCAGTTAAAGCAGTCTCTCGAGTCTGAAACGCACAGCATAAATATCCTGGTTTGGCACCGGTTTACTTGCCACGGGCTCTATCCTTTGGAATCCCGGGATGTGTAGGTTATTCTGGCATCAGATCTCTCTGACAGAGAAGACTAAGTCTCCCACAAAACTACAAATCCCAGAATCCCATAGCACTGAGCCAGGGCAGTTAAAAGTGGTGTCGAAGTGGGTTATTTCTGCAGTGCGGATGCAGCCGTAGTCTGAAGTTCGCTGGTACCCATTTTTTGTCTGTTTGACCTACTCTACAGGGTTGCTGTATTCTCCCAAGTGTAAGTGTGTGTGTGTACATACATACACTTGGAGAATATATATCCTCTGTTTTCCCCAAAGGAGCTCAAGGTGGAGTACATGGTGCTCACAGCAACCCTGTGGAGTAGGTCAAATAAACAAAAAATGGGTGCCAGCGAGCTTCAGACTACGGCTGGTGGTCCCCATCCTCCTCCTCTCTATATTTTTATATATAGGACACACACACAGAGTATATGTTTTATAAAGAGAAAGAGAGACAGGAGGAGGATGGAGACCACAACAGCCTTGCAGCAAAAGACAACAAGCGCTACAGAACATGAAGGTCTTCCGTTTCTCAGCCCCTTTCTCTATCCAAATAGAGCCTCCATACCTCGCTTCTCCGTAGCTGCAGTAGTACTTTCGCCACACACCCAACCTTACTGCAGATACCTTTTAGCCCGCCCACTGCTTTAGCCCGAAGCCCTAAATTGCGATTGGTGGCAAGCGCTGCTCATCAGCCTCAGCCCTCCCGCTCCGTCCGCGCGAGATCGAGGCACTAAATTGTTATTGGTGACAACCGCTGCTCATCAACTTCATCCTGCCCCAGGTTTCTCGACGTCACGGTGAGGCAGGTGCCTTCATGCAGCTGATGCAATGGTTCTGAAACGAAAGTCACGTGGTCTCTCCGAAAAAGGGCTGAAGGCGGCACGGGGGCTGCCATTACGGGAAGAACGCTTTAGTTCTCCAAGTTTTGGACTTCAACTCCCAGAAGTCTAGCCCTTTGAGCCAACCATCAGGAATGATGGGAGCTGAAGTCCAAAAAAATCTGGGAGACCTGCGTTTGAGAAGCACTGTTCTAACGGGTGGCTTTGACCACCGATCTGTTAATAGCAAAAAACAAAGGCCGAATCCACGTTGCAGAAATAATCCAGACTGACACGCTTTAACTGCCCCTTGCACAATACTATGGAATTCTGGGAATTTGTAAGTTTGTGAGACATTTAGCCTTCCCTGTCAGAGAGCTCTGGTGCCACAATGAACTCCAGTTCCATGGCCTTGAGCTAGGGCAATTAAAGTGGTATCAAACCTAATTATTTCTACAATGCGGATGCAGCCAAAGCTTAGTGACACTGTGAGGCATGTTAAAATAATTTAATAGTTTATGCGACAACTATATGAGACACCTTTTTTGAGAAACCTATGAGACAAGAGCTGCTTTTATTGCTTTCCACTAAACGGATGAATGATGCTCTTTGCTTATTGTAAGTCCAAAACACACTGCAGAAATAATTCGGTTTGATAACACTTTAATTGCCCTGGCTCAAGGCCATGGAATCCTGGGAACTGGAGTTTATTGTGGCACCAGAGCTCTCCGACAGATAAGGCTAAATGTCTCACAAAATTACAGTTACCAGAATTCCCTAGCATTGAGCCAGGACAGGCAAGGCAAGATTATTTCTGCAGTGTGGATAGAGCCCAAGACTCCCTATTCTCTATAGCTCTGCACAGGTCCTGCAGGCTCAAGGCCATGGCTTCCTTAAATCTAACTGGTGTGTGGTCTTCCTCTCTTTCTACTGCCTTCTACCTTTTCAAGCATTATTGCCTTTTCCAGTGAGTCATGCTGAGGTGGATGATAAAAGATATTGAGAAAGGTATTACAAATATAGTGCTATAGTGAAGAGGAAGAATTTCATAATCAATATATTTTAGCCAATTGTGTTAGAAATGTAGAAATAGATGTCCATTCGGCCACATACAGAGAGGATTCTGGGAGAGTTTAAAAGTTGAGGCCTCTTTGAGAAGGACAAGAATGCCAGAGGGTTGTTTAGATACAGCTTGACCTTCTGAGGAACCTAATGCATTGAAGACCTTCATTAGGAGCCAGAGTGGGCCAGGGAGCCATAATAAATCATTGGCAGCTACTCTGACTGTGCAAAGGGGCCTCCTGCCTGGTACACACCAGTTCTTTTACTGATAAGGATGATACAAGATGACACTGGAATGTGGCCAGATGTGTTTAAGTAGATTTTAATGTATTCTGAACTCTGTATTCTCATTGCTTGAACATCTATATGTTTAGAGTTTGAAATGTCCAACAGGGTGTGAGATTTGGATTTCTTTGTTTGATGGTGTATAAAACGAGGCTATTTTGATCTATTTGTTTGCCCAAAGCTTTGAATGCAAATTCCTTTGGGGCTGCCAGCATAATAAACCTGAGTTTGCCATTCATTGAGGTCTCCTCTCTTAGCTCTGTTCTGCAAGAAACCCTAGAAGCTGTGAATGAACAACTCATAGCCTGTTATCTCTGCAACAATAGTATTCAATATAGGCCAACTGTAATTGCTAGAAATGTGCTTTTGACTTTTGCTCCCATAACCCTTTGCTAAAGACCTCTGCTATAATGCTGACAATGTAGAGATGTATGGGGAATACAGACCAGACAAAAAGGTTGGCCTGGGGATGGAGTCAGGGCGTGATGACCACACACCAGCCACCCCAATGCTGCCGTCACACCACTCACGCAAACAGACGGCATGAGGCATCAGGGCACTCCCTTGACACAGCGTTCATACACATGCTGAAAAGAGAGTGGCAAAATGCCGGATCTGGGCCACGGCTTGCGGTTGCCATGGCCCCAATCCGGCACTCCTAGGGGCAGCACGGAGCCACCCCTTAGGGGCCATCTGTATACCTTCAGTGCAGGGATAGGCAACCTAAGGCCCGGGGGCCGCACCAGCCCCCGCTGACCGATGCCACTGACCGCTGCCGCGCGCGCCGCTGCCACACCGCCACTGCATGCATTGCAGCTGCCATTTTGTTTTCCAAAATGGCGGCCACGACTCATTTGCGCATGCACAGGAGTACTGCACATGCACGAATGAGCCGCAGCCACCATTTTGGAAAACAAAATGGCGGCCACGGCTCGTTCACGCACACACAAACAAGTCGTGGCTGCCATTTTGGAAAACAAAATGGCAGCCACGACGTGTGCAGCGGTAGTGCGCGCGGCAATGGCTCTGCGTGTGCGGTTTTCCCACACACACCATCGGCCCGCGGAAGACCCAGGGATCCCCGGACCGGCCCCAGGTAAGGGGAACTTGCCGACCCCTGATTTAAGTTAATCCTCTGTGGTCATCATCTTTGTTTTTCTTTTGTTCAGTAGTAAGCCTACCTTTGCACTCCCTTCTTTAACTTTCCTTAGTAAATGCTCCAAGTTTCTGATGTTTTCTGCTGGTAGTATGGTGTAGTCTGTATATATTAACATCTTGTATCTAATATATAATCCTGTATATATTAGAAGAAGGAATGAAGATAGATGGAAGGAACATCAACAATCTAATAATAATCAAAAACAATCTAAAAATAATTAATTATTGTTAGATTGTTGATGTTCCTTTCACCTATTTTCATTCCTCCTTTTTCTGAATCTGAACCTGCTCTTCATATGATATTTTCTGCATACAGGTAAAACAGGGCAATAAGATGCAGCCTGGCCTGACCCTTTTGCCAACTGAGAACCAATCTGTTTCTCAATATTCTGTTCTAACAGTAGCCCCTTGTCCTAAGTACGGATTTCTCACCCAAGTACAAATCCCAGGATTTTGTACGCTAGAATCAGTGCTGTTAAAATGCTTTAATTCTGTAGTGTGGATACATCCATATGGTTGTCATCCTAGATAGACAAGATGGGAATAATACAATCCTCCAGATGTTGTTGAGCTGCACTGAGCAACATCCCTCATAATTGGCTATGTTAACTAGGGCTGCTGGTAGGGTTCTCAGTTCTAGGGCTTGGCTCTGATTCTCCAGCTTTCATGGTTCATCTGCAGGCAGGAGAGAAAAATGCATGTTCTCTAGTTTTGCCTGATGAAGAAGCCAGTAAGCTTACAAAAACTTCCATGATGTATTTTGTGCTTTTCAGTTGTCCCCATAAAGGTATCACTTTTGTAGGTTTTGGATTTTGTTATATTTTGCAGCATGGCAAACACAGGAACCCCTGAATATGTTTCCTTGCTTAGAAAGAGAGGAAATATGCAACTGGAAAAGAGGAACATTGCACTATGAAATGTATTTTATGTTTTAGTATGAGTAATGGACAATGCTGAGTTCTTGTTTCTTTCCTGTCTCACCTAGCTGACTTATTTTTCAGGAGTTTTTACTCTTCAAATGCAGATCACAAGAACAGCAAAATAATAACAATCCAAAATCAAGTAAAAGCAACAGTTAAAACAATTAAAACAAGAGTTAATTATCATAATAATCAACTCTAGAGATCTAGCAGTATCAAGAGCATATTTAAATAAAACTATTTTAGCATACTTTTTGAGGTGGGAGTAGATGTTTGTGTACAAAAGATCTTAGGTTCAAGCCTGAAAATTTGGAGAGAGTCACTGAACATCAGTGTGAAGTTTGCACTCATGCAGATTCCAAACTAGAGTATTTCCCAATCCTAGACCATACTGAGGCAATTTTCTGTGTTGCTTCCCAATAAAACCCTCTCATGAACTGATATAGGCTAGAGGTCAGGAACATTTGAGTCTGCAAATGACTTGGTATTCAACTTCCAGAAGCCCCATCCAGCATAGTCATAGTAATGGATTATGGGAATTATAGTCCAAAATATCAGAAGGGCAAAAGATTCCCCATCTTTAACCTAGGAGGCATTTTGTTGTTGTTGTTAACTGCCCTCAAGTCAATCCCAACTCATGGCTACACTGAAAATGAGACATCTCCAAGATTCCCTATTTTCCACTGCCCTATTTAGGTCCTGTAAATTCATACCCGTGACCTTCTTAATAGAGTTCCATTCATCTAGCATGTGGCCTTCCTCTCTTTCTGCTTCCCTCTCCTTTTCCTAGCATTATAGTCCTTTCCAATGAGTCATTCCTTTTCATGACATGACCAAAATATGACAGCCTCAACTTTTATAATTTTCGCTTCCAGCGAGATTTCTGGTTTTATCTGTTCTAGGACCCAATTTTTTGTCTTTTAGGCTGTTCATGGTATCCTCGGCACTCTTCTCCAGGACCACATCTCAAATTCTATCCGCTTTCCCCACTGCCCAGCTTTCACAACCATACATGGTAATGGGGAATACAGGACAATTCTATCTTCTGTGCTTAGTTGGATATCTTAGCATTTTAGGATTATTATTATTTTTTTCTTTCATAGCTGCTTCCCATTCCTAGTCTTCTTATTTCTTGACTGCAGTCCCCATTCTGATCAATGTTTGACTCAAGGTAAACTCTTCTACTATTTCAATTTCCTCATTGTCTAGATTGAATCTGTGTAGATCTTTCTTGATCATTATTTTTGTTTACTTTATGTTGAGCAGTAAGTAAGCAAGCAGTAAGCCTTTGCACTTTATTGTTTGATCTTTCTTAGTAGCTGTTCCAGGTCTGCAACATTTTCTGCTAGTAGTATGGTGTCATCTACATATCTCAGATTGATATTTCTTCCTCCTATCTTCACTCCTCCTCCTTCTGTTCAGGCCTGCTCTTCATATGATATTTTCTGCATACAAGAACAGATAGGGTGAAAGGATGCAGCCCTGTCTGACCCCTGACCCCTTTGCCAATTGGGAACCATTCGGTTTCTCCATATTCTGTTCTCAGAATAGCATCTTGTCCTAAGTACAGATTTCTTATCAGAACTATCAGATGTAGTGGAAGTCCTATGTCTTTAAGGAAGCACTACCTTTCTTTATCTCATCTAATAAATGGGGATTGGTTGATTTAGGAATTTCTTTAAGAGACTCAGCAAAATAATATCTTCAAAAAATCTTCAAAAAATAAATGAATAAAAGATTATCATTTCATTAAAATCTGGCAATTTGCTACTTTCTCAAACCTGAAACAGAGGCAGAGCTAAATGGCAGGGTTACAAATTCCTTGTTGGATTTGTCAATAGATTATACAAATATAATAATATTAAAAACAGAAGCCATTCATGAAGCATGGAAATGTGAGGAATGTAAAGTCAAAGATTATCACAAACCTGGGAGGTAAAAATGTTGCAAAACTAGAAACCACAGGAGAAAATGAGATTATCTGGGATCAAGTTGGCTATAGTAACATTTAAAAAAATCTGGTTGTGACATGGAGGGGGAAAACTATGTGGTGACATGGAGGGGGAAAATGAAGATTCTTGAAGATGAAGAAGAAGAAAGGCATTGTTTGTTGCATTATGGAGCTTATCGCTTGGGATTTTAAATCAATTCAAGCCTCCTGGGCCGCAGCCAGGAGGCAGGATGGAGACGAAGATTATTGCATGCTAAATTGCCACCAAATTGCTGGCTGCCATCAGATTGTTTTTCCTGATTATCCAGGGTGGACACCATAGAATTTTTTGGGGGGTATATATAGTCATGTTCTTAATCTCCTTAATTCTTAATGTTGTATATGACTATATATACCTGGAAAATATTCTTCCACTTTGCTGAACCACTTATGACAGGCCAAATGTCTCTTTTAGCTTCTCCTACTTGTTTTGTTTGACTTGGGTTGGCTTGGCTTGGCTTAGCATATTATAGGATTTGCTAAAGATTTGAACTCTTCCTGTATTTATGTTTATTTATAAACATTTGTAGAGGGAAGGAGGGAGAGAGGAAGGAAGTATTATTGAGATTGTTTGCTAGGCCTACAACATATATAGCACATCCATCTGCTCACATCAAAATGCATAATACCACAAACCAGTCACATTATTTTGACATATAAGGCAGAAAATCCTACAAAACCATCTCCTTATCCATGGTAGAGAAATACAATGATAATATGTATAAGTAATAATTTGCTGCCCTTTCATAATATTCCCGCTCTGTTACTGGATCATCTTACCTGGCCCAACAGGTAGTACCTTTCTCTGTCAGAATCTATGTGCAAGGGGCAAGGTTAATTTATGTCACAAGAGCCTATATTTTGGAGGAGATAATACTAACACATGAAGTACAAATGAATTTAAAAAATGACTAATGGATAAGCTAACATAAAGCAGCAGAAAGAAGATCTGAAACCCTACAACATTTTGTTATGATTCAAAAAGTCATTAGCTGATCTTGTTCAAGTAAAACAACAGAACCAGAAGCTTCAAAACAAAGATTGCATTTATTTCTGTTAGCAGAAATAAAGAGATGTCTGCTCTGGGATCACTCCTCACAAGAGCAGCCCCTCCTCTGTGTTAACAGCCAAGTTTTATACATGTTAGAGTTACAAAGAATTCCATAATCAACACATTTTCCAGACAAGTGACGCCAGTGACTTGAACATCTGTACCTTCTTTAATTAAACTCCCTAGATACTATGAAGGTCGACTTGACCTAGGCATGCCAGCATCCTCTCACTCCTTTTCTCTTGCTCAGGACATTCTTTCACTCCTTCTTTTACCAAGGACATGTATCAAAGAGCTTTTCTGCTGCATCCCCTACATTCTCATTATCTCTTGAACCTTATCAACACTCTGGGTAGACAGGATGAAATCACTCCTTTTTCCCTCCTCCCATATCCATTTCACCTTTCCTTCACCCAAAGTAATTACACAGTTCAAACTTCGGTCAGATGCTCTCTTAGAAATCAGCTCCAAGTCTTTAACTTTTCCTTACTATTATTGATTAGTTATAGCATATATATTTTAATAATCTACTAGCCTCACAATTTCACAAATGAAAACTGGGACACATGTAGCTAAGCAACATCACTGTTCAAGATGGAAAAGCTATTTATTAAAAAGAACACATAAATTAGGAGAAGCTGCAGCAGTTTGCTTTTGCCTAAGCAAAGGGCAATATTGCATTCCTCCTCTTCCCCTCCACCCTGCTGAGTTAACTGAGTGCAAACTTTTTTTTGTAAAATGCCAAAGTTTCTCTCCTCTTTTCCTACTTTACTCCTTTGCCCTCAGCTTCTTTCTGTTGCTGCAAAGCGAGGTTAAGCTACAAAAAATTGTACTTCCAATGATAGTGTAAGATGGTATGCAAAAAACCCAAAATATCCTCTACCTCTTTTCTGAGAAAGAAACTAGCACTTTTGAAATGTTGCATCTGGGAAAGAAACCTTCCCTGGCAAGACACCCAGTGGTTGGCTTGCCTGCACTATTTGGTTGGCAATATACCATATTCTGTTGAAACCTCTGAGACTCTCTTATTTCTAGGTGCTATACAGGTAGAGTTCATACTCCCAACTGTTTCAGTTTAGCAGGGACAGTTCTGGTCCTCTGCCATCCCAATTTTTCAGATGAGAACCTTATCACATTGCAAACAAACCTAGCAGGCAGCAAAAGAGAAGTGATTTTTCTCTTTCTATCTCTGCATGTTGTAAAAGTATGTGAGAGGGTAATAAAAGCATCCCTTTTGCCAAACGGATTTTCCCGGCTTGGCAAACATTCTTGCACCAGTTGAACTATCAAACACAGTGAGACCAGCATTTTCAGTAGCTGTTTCACACAGAACTCAAAAATGAAGGGTCCTTTCATATTACACAATTATAGCACAGTGATTGTACTTTAAATGCCATTGTTGCATCCTTTGCATTCTTGGATTTTGTAGTTTGGCAAGGCACTAGAGTTCTCTAACTTAGAATTCTAAATGCACCCTCCCTGAATTAAAAATCCCAGGAATCCATATAATATTGCAGTGGCATTTAAGAATCATGGTGCTATTTGTATAATTCTGTAGTGTAAAAGGGCCCCATCTCTGAAACTATGAATTAGTATTTCATACTCAGAGAGTAAACAAAAAATCAGTTTGCAACATTATGTGGAAGAAGTAATACTAGTTGGAACAAGGAAGATGTTAACTGCTGCACTGGAAAGAGTCCACGTCACTCTTTACTCATTAATTTAAGAGTTAACATATTACAATTCATTGCTCTCCTCTTATTATTTCACAAAAATATATTTCATAATAGAAAAATGGCAAAACATAGACATAACCCTACTTATTATGCTAAAAATGTAACAACATGAATGGGCACCACAATAAGTCACAAAAATAACAGCATTATCATCAGAGCCAACATGTTTCTAATATCTGAAACCAAATTAAATATCCTTTAAATAAAGTGTCCTAGAGACCTAGTCCAACACTCAAACCACTACATCATGCTGGCTATGTATGGATATATAGCATACTGTACATAATCATGTATAAGTCTAGAAATTTTAGTCAAAAAAATTGACCCCCAAAATCCTTAGTCTATTTATCCACCAGTTAATGTAAGTATTGTAACTTAACATAAAATAAAGGAAGTATCCCCGGGTGAAAGGCAAGAGTGTAATCTATCCTGGAAGCACTGGCCTCCCTCTACTCTCTCTATCCACCCAGCCTTTAGGGTGAGCACAAACAGTCATGCTTGCTGGAGTTTTGTAAGTTTGACATTGTTTTCCTTTGCCCCATCCTTTACATCCTTTGTTACATGCCCTCAAGTTTTACCCTTGACTTATCCATGGATCATATCAAAATCCATAATTTTGGCCCCAAAACCTGCCCTTGATTTATACATTAGGTTGACTTATAGTCGAGTATATATGGTATGTCATTTTTATATGAGGGAAATGATAATAGAAGCAGTGAGGATAGCACACTTCCCAAAAATGGAATTACACACTCAGAGAACCCCTAAATAGAGCTTCTGTCCACCACTCTGGATCTCCTGTTATATATTTTGATACTAGGTGATATGTTAAAATCATGTTAAAATTAAAAAAGAACCAAGAGTCAAAACCAAAATGAATTTCCTCACCATGCAAGAGGTTTAAAAGCTGATTTAGGTCAACAGACTAGCTAGTCCAGTACTGCTTAATCAGATTGACAGCTAACTTCTGAGGGTTTTCCCAGCCCAGCAAATCTAAATATTTTAGCTAGAGTTCTCAGCATGCAAAGCATACAAATGCAGGTGCTGAAGTACTGAACTGATGTCTACCGTTCCATGACCTCTCATTGCATAATTTCACGTCCATTCAGTTCAGATTCACCTAAATAGTTAATCAAGGCATGTTCTTTCCTGCATGAGACATAGGTATAATAGCCCAGTCAAGTGAACAGATGAGGCCAAAGGTAAGCACATTTCTTGCTCAACACCACTGATCTGTATTTATGAAGTCAATGATCAAAGTCCAGCTACTAAAAGAGTGAGAGTGAAAGGCCAGGATGGCTCTGCTGGCTCGTAGTGTTCTCGTGACAGGCTCCAACCGGGGAATTGGACTGGAATTGGTGCGACAGCTTGCAGAGATGACAGATCCACCAGAACACATCTTTGCCACATGCCGGAACCCTGAAGGAGTCAAGGGAAAGGTTTGTTAACCATTATATTAGTGTGTTATGGGTGCACAGATTGTTTCAAAATGTGTCTGCTGTTGAAGGGTTTCCTGGGGAATGACTTTCCTTTTAGTTGTTTATGGTACAAGTTGCCACAAAACTCTGTGATTACCAGAATTCTATCCAGATGTTGCTGACCTAATGACATAGATATGCCATAAATTGTTAGGTTATTTTTAAAAGAATTGTTAAATGCCTGGAAGAATAAGAAGGCTGCCTCAGGGGAAGGCATTGGCAAACTTCCCCTGAACAAATTTTGCCAGGAAAACCCTGTAATAGGTTTGTCGTAGGGTTGCCATAAGTCAGAAATAACTTGAAGGCACACAACACACACAGTGCTCTGACAGGAGCAATCATGATATCTGAGGTCACCTCCAGATGGGAGGGAGACTCTCAAAAAGTCTCTGAAAGTCAAAGATTTTGTTTCTGTACAAAAGCATTTTATTTTGGGATCCATATAATGTTTTCCTTACACTAAAGCATTTACTGGGAACTCTGGGCATTACCAAAAACTTTTTATTCCCATTCTTCATCTTGGTTTAAATTAACCCAGCACTTTATAAAATGAAATAGATGGATTACTTGCTATGTATTTCTGTTTCCTCAGACCCAGTAAAGAAGGCAGCTAGTTAAATTCAGCAGTTTCCTGGACATAGATTCAACAAAAATCAAGTGACAGGAATAGGAATATTAGCACTAAAATAAAATGCTAATGCTTAACTAGTGTAATATTCCTAAAACACTTTAGTGTTTGGGGCATAACTCCTGAATGTTTTGTTAAAAAAAAAGCTCTCTGGAAATTGATGAAAATCAGTCTCTGAAATGTTGCATGAGACTGGGTGTGACATGCGAAAAGTCAGAAGGGGAAGGACACAAGAGAAGGAAACCCAGGGATATTCCAAGAAGGGAGTAGATAAAGGAACAAGAAAACCTAGGAATCTACAGATACAATTAAAAGAAAAAGAACTGGAATTTCTTAATACCTTGATGCAGTCTAGTTGAGCCCTGAGACTCCCTGGAAGAGACGTCCTGGAGAGAATCTCAGGTTACTCTGAGCTTTGATCATCAAAGTTGAACATATCCTCTCTCTGGCCACCTGGTTTATCTCTGAAAATGGAGATGATCTGAATGAAAATAAAGGAGATTCAGAGGCAAATCAAAGTCTTAGGTGAATGAGCAAATTGTATCACTTTCTCCTTGCAGAAAAGTAAATTGTTCCTCCAGACCAGGGGTAGGAAAGTGCAGCTGCGTGTGGCCTGCCAGACCCATCAAAGTACCCCCCACCCCAAGCCTCTGGAGACCCATATCCAGAAGATCCAGAGCAGGAGTAGGCAACCTTTCCCCTTTAAGGGCCGAGGGACTTCAACTCCCAGAAGCCTCAGCCCTGTTGGCCAATAGTCCCATGTTGGCCAATAGCTCCTGGGCTTCTGGGAGCTGAAGTCCCTCGGCCCTTAAAGGGGAAAAGTTGCCTACCCCTGATCCAGAGGCCCTAGAGCCCAATGTGTGTCATTAATGCTTTTATGTATCATAGCATTTTCTTTTATGTATCATAGCATTTTTATGTATCATAGCATTTCATAGCATTTTTTGTTCAGATGGGATTTGCTTTTCTGCTGAAACTATGAGTGTGTGACTTGCCTAAGGTAACCCTGTAGGTTTCCATGGCAGAGCAGGGTTCAAATCCTGGTTTCCAGAGTCATAGTCAACACACAAACCACTAAACTACCCTGGCTGTGTCTCACAGTAGAATAAAAGTTACAGTGGTAGAGTCACAGGCCTACATTTTGCATTAGATGTTGTTTCAGTTGTAGTTCAGTTGTTCTACAGGAATCCCAATGCAGGCATCTGTACCATCATCATTTTTCTTCTCTTGTATAATTTTTAAAGCTTTTCCTTGATGAAGACACCACTGGAACTGTGAAAGTTTACATGATGTATTTCATGCATTTTGGTTATCCAATAAAGGTTTTGTGGCTTTTGGATTTTGTTGGCCAACACAGCTACCCCCAAATCTGTTTCCTGGATTTGAAGATACTAATTTTTGTTGCAACAGGAGAAACCTTAAGGGAAGCTAATGGGCTAAGACTTAACTCTGTGAGTTTTTTACCTCCAATTGATTATTGCACTGCCCTTTCCCATCCTTTCTTCCTGAGTTAGGTGCAGGATGTAAACTTTAATAGCAGATTTCAAAAATACCCATTCTTTCAAAAAGTGCGGGCGAAGATATGGGATGCCATGATTGGGTATAGGATGCTTCCTGCCTGGGCACAAAGGTCTGCAATAAAACCTGCGTATTAAAGTTTACATCCCGCACCTAGCTCAAGAGGAAAGGATGGGAAAGGGCAGTGCAATAATCTCCTATGGTAAAACTCATTTAGACTATGGACGTTATCACACGAGGAGTCGTGGGGAGAAAGTGGAAATAAACGGGCATGAGCGGAAGTCTAATTTACGGGATTTGTCCCGTTCCGCCTCGTCTGATAACTAAATTCAAATTTAAAAGGGGGTTAATTCGAATGAAAACCTGGTCTTTTCATTTTTGGGATTTTTGAGGATTTGAAAAGATCAGGTTTTCATTCGAATTAACCCCCTTTTAAATTCAAATTTAGTTATCAGACGAGGCTGAACGGGACAAATCCTGTAAATTAAAGTCTTCCGCTCATCCCATTTATTTCCACTTTCTCCCCGCAACTCCCCGTGTGATAACGTCCTTTGATTGGCAAGTTTAACCTATAGAGCACCTAAAAGTTTTTCCAGAAGTAACAGTATAAGGACTTCTTGTGAAATTCACTGTTCTCTTCCTAAGAAAAGAGCAGAGTTCAGAGACAAGGATAATGTGGATCTCAAGGGAAGTTACTAATGGACTAAGATTTTATTACATGTCTTTTATTGCCCTTTGTCCCTGGTCACCATATGTCCAAGAATGGGAGTGGCCTTTGCCTGCATTGAGATCCCTCCAGAACAAATGCACTACTACAGAAACAACATCTGATACAAAACATAGACCTGTTATTATTTACTTCTCCTGTATGCTTTTGAAACAAATGCACTGCTACAGAAACAACATCGATACAAAACATAGACCTGTTATTATTTACTTCTCCTGTATGCTTTTGAAACATCTTTTGCCTGATGAAGAAGCTAGTGGAGCTTCCCAAGTTTGCATGTTGTATTTTGTGCATTTGGTTGGCCAAAAAAGGTTGTATTTTTCTGTATATACCCTGAATATATTTCCAAAGCTGCTGCCACACTGCAGAATTAATGTGGTTTGGCACCATTTTAATGATCATGGCTCAGTCCTACAGAATCCTGGGATTTGTATTTTTGTGAGGCACCAGAACTCCTTGGCAGAGAAGTGAAAAATTTTAAAAAGGCAGAGAAGGGCTGGCCTGGAGGCAGAGATGGGGAGCGGTGGCCGCACGCTGGGCACCTCAACCCCTCCCCGAAGACGTCCTGATGCCACGCGCCATTACACATGGTGCGCGGCATCAGGATGTCCTTCCAGCACAGCGTTTTGACACACTGCGCCGGAAGGGGTGCTAAACAGCCACGCACCGGTTCTTAGGTCACCCTTTTGCCGGCTCTGAAAGGAGCAACATTTTGCCGCTCTTTTCCGGGCCAGCAAAAGGGAGGATTGGGACTGACGCGTCCGGCAGCCTCAACCTCAATCCTTCATTTCCAGGAGCGGCCCAGGGTCACCTGTCTGCATCCCCCCCCTTAATCTATCCAGATGAAAGTACTGATTTCAGTTAATTTGACCATGTGTTCTTCTGTAAAATTAACATATTGTTCACCTTCATAAATTAAATAATGCACACATCTTTGCCTTTATGGAGGGCCCACATTCAAAAAACTGGATTTTTTGGTATCCTGTTATGTCTATGTAAAAAGACAAGCTTTCCAACCCTCAAATACTGGAAATCCCTTGTAATAAGGGACATCTGGCAGTCCTATAAATTATGGACTTTAGCCCTCACATAGGGCTGCACCATACTGGCTCTTGACTAAGAAAGTAAATAATATTCCAAATAATCTTCCCCCTGCAGTTCTCTTGTCATAACTATCTTTCTGACTTCAATTTCAGGCCCTGCATGATCTGGCTGACAAACACCCCAACATTCATGTGGTTCAACTAGGTATGAAATTTATTTGTTGTCTCACTATCTCCTTCTGTCAGCAAGGAAAGCATAAATAAATATGTACTATGCACAATTTGACAGTTCTGCCTGTATGTTTTTTCATTTAAACTTTTATACCTGAATTCAAAGTGTCTTCAAGTATTAATCAAATACTTGATGAACCCACTTGTGGAAATCTGATGTGTATTGATCTGATCTCACCAGGACTATTGACACAATCGCTCCCAAGCGTCCTTTCCAGCCCGCTTCGAATCGTAAGCCCTGGTATACCGAGGAGCTTAGGAAGATGAAGCGTGTTGGACAACGACTAGAGTGCGAATGGCGGAAGACTCGTCTCCTATCCGACAGAACTCGCCTTAGGAAATATCTTGATTCCTATAGGGAGGCTTTGCGTGCAGCGCAGAAATCTTTCTGTTCTGCACGCATTGCGTCTGCAGAGTCTCGCCCGGCAGAGCTGTTTAGGGTGGTGGGGGAGTTGACGAAGGTATCTCCTGCGCCAAACCCCCTACTTAACCCAACGACAGCCTGCTGTGAGGCCTTTAATATTCACTTTGCAGACAAAATCTCTCGGATAAGAGCCGACTTGGACGCCATTGTTTTGGCAGAATCCGTAGATGAGGTATCCAGGAACTCCGTTGATGGCACTTTACTGGATCAATTACAATCTGTGAGTACCGATGACGTGGACAAGCTGCTTGGAAGTGTGAGGAAGACAACCTGCCCCCTCGATCCTTGTCCATCATGCCTGGTCGTCCGGGGGGGGACGCGTTGAGGGTGTTCCTCCGGGACACAATCAACGCGTCATTCAGGGAAGGCAAGGTACCATCTTGCTTAAAGGAGGCGGCGGTTAAGCCACTCCTGAAAAAGCCTTCCCTGGATCCCCTGGATAGAAACAACTATAGACCAGTCTCCTTGCTCCCTTTCTTGAGCAAGGTGATCGAGAGGGCAGTTGCTTCCCAACTTCAAGCAGTCTTGGATGAAACCGATTATCTCGACCCATTTCAAACCGGCTTTAGGACAGGATATGGAGTGGAGACTGCCATGGTTGCTCTGACCGATGACCTCCGCCTGAGTATCGACAGGGGTAGTGTGACCTTGTTGGTGCTCTTGGATCTCTCAGCGGCCTTTGACACCATAGACCATGCCATCCTCTTAGATCGCCTGAGGGAGTTAGGAATTGGAGGCACTGCTCTGCACTGGTTCCGTTCCTTCCTCTCGGACAGATCTCAGAGGGTGAGGCTTGGGGACAGTTGCTCATCCAAAATTGAGCTTAATTGTGGCGTCCCTCAGGGTGCCATCCTGTCCCCAATGCTATTTAATATTTACATGAAGCCGCTTGGTGAGATCATTCGGAGGCATGGAGCTCGGTGTCTTCAGTACGCTGATGACACCCAGATATATCTCTCCATGACCAGATCATCGACTCAGACTTCAGATGGCGCCTCTCCTCTTGATGACTGTCTTAGAGCGGTAATGGGTTGGATGAGGAAAAACAGATTGAAGTTGAATCCAGACAAAACGGAGGTACTTGCAGTCATGGGCCCGAAACCAGATCTGGGAATACAGTCTCCAGTCCTGGACGGGGTCACACTCTCCGTAAAGGACTGTGTTCGCAGTCTGGGGGTTCTCCTTGACTCATCGCTTCACATGACTAGTCAGGTGAATGCGGTGGTCAGGAGCGCCTGTTATCAGCTTCGGCTGATATGCCAGCTGCGCCCTTATCTGGATAGTAAGGATCTGGAAGCTGTGGTACACGCCCTGGTAACCTCACGTCTGGATTTCTGCAATGCACTCTACATGGGGCTACCCTTGTTCCTAACCCGGAAACTTCAACTGGTACAGAATATGGCAGCCAGGCTAATTACGGGAACATCTAGGAGGGAGCACATAACACCTGTGCTTAAATCCCTCCACTGGCTGCCAATTACTTTCCGGGCGCAGTACAAGGTGTTGGTTTTGACCTTTAAAGCCCTACATGGCTTGGGCCCATCTTATCTTAGGGACCGCCTCTCCCCATATGACCCCCCCCGCACCCTGCAGTCCTCTGGGAGGAATCTGTTACAGCCAATAAAAACTAGGCTGTCCCAGACCTCCCAGAGGGCCTTCTCCGCAACCGCTCCCAGACTTTGGAATGGCCTGCCGGATGAGATCCGTCTTACTACCACTCTTGCTGCTTTCAAGAAAGCAGTAAAGACGGATCTCTTTCGGCAGGCCTTCCCGGAATAACGGTTGGCCCTTAAAGGGGTCCCCATTTGTCTGTCTCCTCGGAAAATCTTGTTTTTAATTTATTGATTTAACTAATATTGTATTTTAATTATTCTTCGGTTTAATTCTATTTTAAGGGGATGGGGAGGGGGGAGGTAGGGGTTATGGAGAGAGGGAATGTTTTAACGTTGTTCTGTTTTAACTATTGCTGTCCCCCGCCCCGATTGCCTAGCAGAGGGGCGGGCTACAAATAAAAAAAAAAATTATTATTATTATTATTATTATTAGTTGCTCACTGCATCAACCTGTCAGAACCATGCCTGTGTTTTTTTGTTGTTGGGTTAAATGTTTTAGTATTTTATTAGTTGTAGTCGGCAGGTGATTGTGGATATGTTAGTAGTCATAGCAAATAGGTTAGTTGGTATGGGGGGTTGGGACTATTGGTACCAGGCTAGGATAGTTTTAAGAAAGTTAGGCCTTTGGAATGTGTGAGCTGTGGGCTGCGGAGAGTTGGTGTCTGGATGTAACTGGAAGGAGGGGGGTTGGGTGGAATGTCTGTGTTGAAGAGAGATAACACTGGTGAGAAAGGTTGGAAAAGGGGGATGGCTTGATGGGGGGGGAGGCTATGAGAATTGGAGGTGGGTGCTGGTTTTGGTGCCAAGGGTGTTGGATGGAGTTAAAGATTTTAAGATATCATTTGGCTTGGAGGGGACAGTTTTGCCTTAAATGCTGACTGGTGAATTTCTGACTATGTGTTCTCAATGTTTCAACTCACTGGACTTAGTTCCTGAATTTGCTCAAGTCTGACAGTAAGCCAGAACTCCTCATTGTCTGGAATGATGGAAGACCATTTGAGTCCAGACAATCCATTAATTTTAATGGAGCAAGAAGAAGGCGTGAGTAGTTTGGAAGGAATGCCTGGGGAAACTGCCAAAGTGGATGGCCTGGGAGCCCAATCCTAAAGGGTTGGCCATGGCTGGGGAAGACACTCCTGCTTGGTTGGTGGAGGATGTGTGGTTCCAGCCACTGGCCCCTACAAAAGGGAAGAAATTCAAAAGGCACAGAGCAGGCAGAGTGTCGGCCTGGGATGTTTGGGTGGTTGAACCCCTGGATTGGACTTCTAGTGAGTAGAAGGACCAGGAAGATGAGATCTCCCAGATCTGTGAGGAGATGCAGGAGATGCGTGGTCTGCTGGCAGAGGTAATGCAGATGCTGAAAGGCCTGGTTGTCAGGGCCCTAACTGGAACAGGGGCTGGCATGGCAGCACCAGTGGCAGCAGCCTTGGTAGCCCCGGCAGCACTGGTGGGCAGCCAGGAGTACCAAGAAGACCTTCCCTCCAAGAGAACTCCCACCAGTGAGGCTGCAGAACCCTTTGGCCAGGAAACTGGGAGTAAAGTTTGATGGCCTTCCCCAGCAACTGCCTTATTTCCTGTCGCAAGTAGTGGGACATATGCGTGAGTGGGGAGCATCTTTCCCAGATGAGGTACTAAAGTGCAGTCATCTAGAGGGGGAAGCAGCAGACTGGTTAGTCCACCTTTATGATAGTGGTGCCATGGAGCTGCAGAATTTGCAGGCATTCATGCTGGCGCTGTGAGCCAGATTTGAGGTCCCCTTCTGGGCTGAGCATGCCTACACCAAGTTAATCTCACTGCATCAAGGGCTGTCCTCAGTATCAGAGTATGCTATGGAGTTCCAGATCTTGGCAGCACAGGTTCCAGAGGGGCCAGAATCCATCAAAGTGCAGTACTTTAAAGATGGGCTCCATACTGAATTGATGGAGATCAGAATTGATCTGATCAGAGTCAACCCAACCACTGTGCATGGATGGATCTGGCTGACTGGAGAGCCAGAGATGGTGTAGGAGAAGATCAAGCTCTCCCAACAGCAGATGGCCAGCACCCAGAAGAAGAGTGAGTCCAAGGGCCCTACTTCTGCTGTGGCCGGGAAAAATAAACCAGCAGCCGAAACTGAGAGAAAGCACCAGATGAGACTGGGTCTGTGCTTGGAGTGTGGAAGAAAGGGACACATGATTGCCAATTGCCCAGACTGAGCAAGAAGCAGGGGAAATGTTAACGTTGCACAGGGGCAACCGAGTTCAGCAACCAAGGTTGAGAATTGCCATAGGGGGAGTGGAGGAGCCGGGGGGAGAGCAGGCCAAGCAGCCAACCAACCTGCAGTAGAGCCAGCTGAGGTGTGGACAGACAGTGATGAGAATGCAAGTGGTGAGGCATCGGAAAACTACCTGAGCATGTCCTAGTTCGCAGCGAAAGGCAGGCTGAGCATCCAGACAGCTACAAAGGCATGGTGAGTGGGGGAGTCCCTCTGTGCATCCTGAAAGTAAGACTGTTCCATCCTGTTAAAGGCACTAGTGTAGAGTTAATGATTGCATTAGACTCAGGCTGCACTAGGTGTCTGATCAGCCAGGAGGTGGTCAAGTCTCTAGAGCTTGGTACAAGACCATTGCATCAGCCCATTCCATGATCAGCTGCCTCCACATAGGGAAACAGACTGTGCCATTGAAATAGAAACAGGGGCTTCTTTCCCTAAATCCAAACTGTACTCCATGACCCCTTTGGAGTTAAAGTTAAAGTTCATTGAAAATAACTAGGAGATTCATAAGACCCTCCATATAAGATCCATTACATTTAGAGTGTTCTATAGGGAAAAGAAGGATGGTTCTCTTTGGTTGGTTACTGACTACAAAAACCTGAATGCCATTAGTACCACTAACAAATACCCTCTGCCAGTGATGAAAGATGTTAGGACACTTGGCCACCAGAAAGGTGTTCACAAAGTTGGACTTGAGAGATGCTTATTTTCGAGTGCACATCAGGGAAGGGGATGAATACAAAACTGCTTTTAATTGCCCATTGGGGGCTTTTGGGGGGGGGGGGGCGGGATGCTTTATGAGACTAGTGAATGAAGTCTTGCGTGATTTACTGTTTGAAGAAGTGTTGGTTTATTTGGCTGATGTCATGATTTACTCTCAAGATTTATAATCACATATCAAGATAGTGCTGGAAGTATTGAAAAGGTTGCTGGACAATCAGTTATATGTGAAACTGTCCAAGTGCCATTTCTACATGGACAGGTTGGACTTCTTAGAGTACCAAGTGTCCACCCAAGGAATCGAAATGGACCAGTGCAAAGTACAGACAGTGATGTACCCCAAAAAACCCGAAAACAAGTGCAAAAGTTCCTTCAGTTTGCCAATTTCTACCATCAATTCATCCCCCACTTTGCCCAGACTGCTTTGCCCATTGCTGATTTGTTGAAAACAAAGGGAGGGAGGGAAAGAAAGCCTACTCCAAAAGATGGGGAGGTGGTGGAAAAACCTAAGCCTTCGGTGAAGGTAGAATGGACTTCCAAATGCCAAGAACAGTTGAAACACCTGTTTAGTTCTGAACTCATTCTGAAGCATTCTGATCCAGAACTACCTGTTTTCATTCAGTTGGATGCTTCAAATTTTGCCTTGGGGGCCATGTTGTTGTAAAAGAACTCAGAGGGGATGCTCAGGCCATGCACTTGTTTGTCAAGGAAGTTTCAAGTAACTGAGGTATCATGGCCTGTCTAGAAAAAGAGGCATTTGCTATGAAGTGGGCTCTCCAGACCTGGAAACAATTCTTAGAAGGGGCACCTCACCTGTTTGAGGTGAGGACGGACTATCGCAACTTGGAGGTGCTTCAAGCCCCTCACAAACTGAGTCCTAAACAGCATAGATGGGCTAAGGACTTTTACAAATATAGATTCAAACTCAAGTTCATTCCTGGTCAGGAAAATGGTTTAGCTGATGCATTATCTAGACTCCCTCAACGTGTAGGCAAAGAAACCCAGCTGCTACAAACTTTGTTCACTCCAACACAAATGGGACTAGCTGTCACGACACATAGCCAGGCTAAGGCAAAAGGGGAGGGAAATCACAGAGAGCTGGATCCATTACATTTAGAGATCCCGAAAACTTGAGAAAGAGTGACAACTGGCTGCAAACACACCAGCAGATAGAGAAGAAACACAATGGTTTTTGGTTCAAAGGACCAAGAGTATATGTGCCTAAAGACTAAGGGTATTACAAATATGTCATGATTCCAGAGCTGCAGGACATTGGGGTTTTGTGAAAACACGGCACAGCCTCCACAAGCAATATTGGTGGGAATGGGTGCAGCTGGATGTGGAAGAATATTAAAAAGTTGCCCAGTGTGTGCTAGAGCTAAGCCCTTGGTGGGAAAACCTAGTGGACTTTTGCAGTTGTTGAAGATTCCTAGTGGGCCACGGAAGCATATTGCCATGGATTTCGTCACTGACTTGGCTTAGAGCCAAGGTCAAAACACCATTTCAGTTATGACAGACTTGTTTTCAAAACAAGCACATTATGCGAGGTGCAAGGGACTCCCCACAGCCCCCAAGTTGGCTGATCTATTCATACAATTTGTTTATAAATACCACAGACTGCCAGATAAGATAATCTCAGATGACCCAGTTCACCTTACAATTTTGGAAGGTGTTGCAGTCCAAGCTGGGGGTTAAACTAACACTGAGCTCCACTCATCACCCCCAAATAGATGGGTAATCAGAACGAACAAATGCTTCGCTGGAACGGTACCTTAGATGTTATACCAATCACCTGCAGCACAATTAGTATGAACTACTGCCACATGCTGAAGGGGCTTTCAATGGAGCTGTCAATCAGAGTACAGGACATTCACCATTTGAAATTGTTTATGGTTATGAACCTAAGTTATTGCCCACTTTAACAGTTGAATCATCTGATCCTGTGACGGTGACTCAGTGGATCTCTAAATTAAAAGTGGCTTGGCCACACATTGTAAATGCTCTAGAAGAAGCAAAAAAAGATTGTAAAAAGTTTACTGACTGGCACAAGAAGGTGGGGTGGGACCTAAAGCCAATGTTTATTTAGCCACCAAACATTTGAAAACAAGACACCCCACCAAAAAACTGGGACCTAAATATGTGGGACCTTTTGAGGTCAAAATCAATGAGGTGACAGCAGAGTTGGACTTGCCAAAAGCCTATAGACATTTACACCCTGTTTTTCATTTCAGCCTACTGAAGCCTGCCTGGACCAGTGAACATTGGAGAACTGAGGAAACTCCACCTCTGCCTATGTTGGTGGATGGGGAATATCATTTTGAAATTTCCAAAATATTGGACTCTAGAATACATAAAGAATACAATACTTGATTCAATGGAAACATTTTCTGGGGACTTTCATTTTAGCTATCCTGACCAACCCGGGGGGGGGGAGGAGGGAGGTTGAGATGATTGTCAATTATGTGTTTTGGGAGGGCAGACTGTCAGAACCATGCCTGCATGCATGGATTCTGTCAAGTTTTTTATTGTTGGGTTAAATGTTTTTGTATTTTATTAGTTGTAGTTGGTAGGGGATTGTGGGTATGTTAGTAGTCATAGCAAATAGGTTAGTTGGTATGGGGGGGGAAGGTTGGGACTATTGGTACTGGGCTAGGATAGTTTTGAGAAAGTTAGGCCTTTGGAATGTGTGGGCTGTGGAGAGTTGGTGTCTGGATGGGTGGGGGGGGGGTTGGGTGGAATGCCTGTGCTGAAGAGAGATAACACTGGTGAGAAGGTTTGGAAAAGGGGGCTGGCTTGATGGTGGGAAAAGACTATGGGAATTGGAGGTGGGTGCTGGTTTTGGTGCCAAAGGTGTTGGGTGGAGTTAAAGATTTTAAGATATCATTTGGCTTGGAGGAGGCAGTTCTGGCTTAAATGCTGACTGATGAATTTCTGACTATGTGTTCTCAATAAACTTCTTGTTAGTTCAACTTACTGGACTTATTGATACACAGATTTCCTGAATTTGCTCATGTCTGATGCAACCCAACAATCAAGAGTAAAAACTGGAAATGCCTTCTGTACGTTTGAAGACTGTATAGAAAAGAGAATTTTAGCAGGTGATGCTTGTTACCTGGTTGCATGATAAGAAATGACTGTTGAAATTCTTTCTTCTATACAACCATTAAAGGTTCAGCAGCTGTCTTCAGTTTTTCAGCCTTTCAACCCTAGACAGCACTGCATGACACAAATGGTTACTTTTCTGTCTGATCCCTGCCTCATTTGCTGTCATTTCTGCATGGAAGAAGTGGAAAACCAAGCCAGTGTGGAGTCTGCTATGCCCGTGGTGGAATCTCATCTGAAGGGCAAGGGCCTCAATCTGCTCATCAACAATGCAGGTGTGAACTCCTATGCCACACTGCAAACTGTAGAACGACAAGAAATGCTGTCTGTGTTCAACACTAATGTAGTAGGACCCATCTTTCTGGTTAAGGTACGTTCAGAGTATGGAAAGTTATTTTAATAAGTAAATACATTCGGCCCTCCACATTTGTGGCTTTGACTTTTGCAGATTTGATTATTCATGGATTTGATTAATATGTTCTCTCTAGGAATCTCTAGGTCCTCCAGAGAAATTCTGCTGGAAGTTGACCATAGAGTTGCACTGGAGGACCTGAAGATTCCTAGAGAAAATACTTTTCTAGACATTTGTAGGTCCTGCAACATGATTCTATGGTCAAATTCTGGTGGATGTTGACCACAGAATTCTGCTGGAGGATCTAGAAATTCCTAGACATGTGTTCTCTCAGGTTAAAAAAAGTAGTGTATTTATTTGCAATTTTTTCACTTTCACAGGGGTGCTGTGCCCCTAATCCCAGTGAATGTGGAGGAACAAGTGTAATTGATATTATGTAATATACATACTATATATACTATTTATACTCTTTAACAATATATGTAAAGTAAAGCAACACTGCTTGTTGCTTTTTCTTTTACTTAAAAAAACTCTTAGGGAAATAAGCACTTCTAAAATGCCCTTAAAATAACAAAAGCCACTAGAAGGTATGACTTGTTATACCAGTAAATAACTTAGTTCCCACTTGTTGCATTACTTTTGAAACGTGCCATTGAAATCAAAAGAAGTAATTCATCATAGGTAACTATTTTATTTTCGATTTGTTTGAAGTTTTATGTAAGAGTATCCATGGACCTTTGCAGACTGCCAGAAATAGAGCAAATTGAGTCCACTTTAACTGCCCTGACTCAGTGCTAGGGAATCATGGTAAGTGTAGTTTATTGTGGCACCAGAGCTCTCTGACAGAGAAGTCTCAATGTCTC
The DNA here is from genome assembly GCA_026167975.1 of Phrynosoma blainvillii. Taxonomy (NCBI): domain Eukaryota; kingdom Metazoa; phylum Chordata; class Lepidosauria; order Squamata; family Phrynosomatidae; genus Phrynosoma; species Phrynosoma blainvillii. The sequence goes on along the minus strand of JANUYF010000007.1, from coordinate 14,915,446 downwards.
AGAAAAAAATACAATTCCCATGATTCCCTAGCACTGAGCCAGGGTGTAACAGATAATTTGAGAGCCAGCTTGGGATAATAGTCTGAGTGTTGAACTGTGGAACTGGAGGCCAGGGTTTGACAGAGGTGTCACTCTATAGGTGCAGGGGATTCAGGCCACACCAGGTGACACCCTAAGGGGGGTGACACCACTGTTCCCCAAACATCTGCCTTTTAGCAGAAACACGCATAGCATTCTCCTGTGTTCCTTTAAAATGTTTAGAGATGGGGTGAGTGGGATGAGTGGGGTGAGGCTCAGTGGGAGGAGAAAGGAGAAGCCTCAAGTTTTTAAAATATAAAAATGCATTTAATTTTTTTAAAAAAATTAAAAGAGAGACAATTAATTTAAAAATTAAAATTAAAGACAATAGGAAAGGAACCAAAGATGCCAAGACTGTGTAACTAGTAACAACCACTGAAAGATATATCTGTGACTTTGCAGTATTTAATGATAGCAGTGACTGTCAATATACAACAAGAAAGTAAGATATAGTTTTCCATAACCAATGCCTGTGAATATACATGAGCTTCGTTTCCCAACCCAGTGCCTTTGAGGTCCCCTTTTTACCCTCTCTTCTATTAGCTTATATATATACCCTTATATATATAAGGGTAAAGAAGGGACCCAAATAGTAATAATAATAGTAAAATAATGATAGTAATGATGATGATAAGAAAAAATAGCAGGAAGATGGAGATGAGAAGTAGAAAGCCTAACGAGGTATGCCTTCATACATTTTAATCTTCTTAGTCTTTCTATTTGTACTTCTTGCCTTTCCTTTTCTCTTTATGACTTTCTCATTCCTAATCCTTCTTACTCCTAATCAACATCCCTTCTTACCAGACTCTTTCTTTCCCCTACACCAGGGGTAGGCAACCTTTCCCCTTTAAGGGCCGAGGGACTTCAGCTCCCAGAATCCCAGGAGCTATTGGCCAACATGGGACTATTGGCCAACATGGCTGAGGCTTCTGGGAGCTGAAGTCCCTCGGCCCTTAAAGGGGAAAGGTTGCCTACCCCTGCCCTACACTATCGTTTTCCTTAACGTCTTTCTCCTAAACCCTATTCCACTTCCTCATACCTTCACACATTCTTCTTACCCTTTTCACATGCTCTATCCTTCTAGCACCTGGATTATTGAAGAGACTGTTTGGAATAAAGAATGAGGCTGGACAATACTGAACAAGAAAAGTTGCAGAGAAATTTTAATCAGCATGATTAAAATGTAAATGAACAATATTCTTGTATTAAAAATATGCAAGGAATCAATAATAATCAATAGGTTTCTGAACAGAATCCTAATTTCTATGGTGCTTATTGTATATTTCAGGAATTCCTGCCTCTGCTCAGGAGGGCAGCTAATGAGGTGGGAACAGAAGAAATGAGCTGCAGCAAGGCAGCCATCATCAATGTAACCTCCAAATTGGCTTCCATTGAACGGGGATTTGAGGTTTTTCATATTCCAATGTATCCATACCGAGCAAGCAAGGCAAGTGCTTTCAAGGGGTTAGATCCTCTTTAATTCTGAGTAGTTGCCCAATGGGAGCCCAGAACATACCCAGTGACATCAATATTCTTCAATGAGTTTAAAGCTTACATTGGATGCAGCTTGGAGTTGAAGTACTAGGATCAATAGATCAAAGCTTGTAAAATTTGAATCCAAGAGCACCCACGCCAGCATTACTTGTGGGGACAGGTTGTTGTTTTATATGCTGCACATTGACTGCAACTTATGGCAAGCTTATCATAGGATTTTCTTAACAAGGTTTCTTCAGAGGAGTTTGCCATTACTTTCTCTAAGACAGAGAGAACATGACTTGCCCCAATCACCCAGTGGGTTTCTATGGCTAACCCTGCTCTCTTAGGCTGCATATGCACTGTAGAAATAAAGCAGTTTGAGACTGCTTTAATTGCCATGGGCTCTATTTTTTTTTTAATCCTGGGATTTTTAGTTTGTTATGGCACCAGAGCTCTTTGACAGAGAAGGCAAATATCTCACAAATCTACAACTCCCAGAATTCCATAGCATTGAGCCATGGCAGATCCATACAAATCCAAAATAAACATCCCCCATCCCTCCCCCCATTAAAACAGTATTAAACTAGCACTGAGCCAGGGTGTAACAGATAATCTGAGAGCCATTAAAAGCCTTAACATAAAATATCAAAAAATACAATAAAACAAAAATACAATAAAACAATTGAAAAGACTACAACAACCAACAACAAACAGTGGGAGAGCCAAAAACTAAGTAAGATGGTAAAGACACACATACTCCTGAGGCTGGGAATCTAATCAGGAAAGGCCTGCCGAAAGAGATCTGTCTTCACAGCCTTTTTAAAGCTGCTTAAGATCATGATCTGAGGGATCTCGTCCAGCAGGCCGTTCCATAATCTAGGGGCGATTACCGAAAATGCCCTCTGGGAGGTTGCTGACAGCCTAGATTTCATCGGCTGGAGCAAATTCCTCCCAGAAGATTGGAATGCGTGGGGAGGATTGTATGGGAGGAGGCGGTCCCAAAGATAGGTTGGAATGCAGGCTCACAAGAGAGGATGGGTGCTGCTCAGAAAAATGTATTGAGTAGCCCTTCATAATAGGTTTGTCTGTTTGTTTCGTAGGCTGCTTTGAATATGGTCACTGTATGCCTTGCCATGGAAATGAAAGCAGATAGGATCTTGTGCACTCTGATCCATCCTGGGTGGGTGAAAACAGATATGGGAACAGATCAGGTATATATACAGTGTGTCAGATGATGATCTACATTTCCAGAAGGCTATTTCAGCCAAGCTGTGCTGAATCTGTGAGCTTTAGTTCTCCTAAACATCCTAGTAATGTGACAGAACACACCACTTTCAGTCTAGTGATATAGACTGAATTGCGTCTCCAGAGCAATGGAGCCTAGAACTACCAATTTAAAAAAATATATGCAAGAAGTCAATTTCTCCCTGCAAAATGATGTTTGTGTGTGTAGAAAGAGGGAAGAGCCATGGGAAAACAGGTTACAGATGGAAGACATGAAGAGTAGAAAGCGAGATCATTGCCTTCACTGTTCTGTGTTGGAATCTGTCTTTGAAGTTCTTTGTTCTAGGATTTCCGGTTTGGTGTCAAAGACAGTATGTTCTTGAGATAATGATTTTTTTTTAATGTCAGATATACTCACCAGAAGCAACAGACTTTAATGTCAGATATACTCACCAGAAGCAACAGACTTTACAAAAATATACAGAACCAGCCTTGTGTTGGACCCAGCTGCCAGTAGTATAAAATCTGCTAATACCTTAATAATCAACAAAGCCAAAGTCAGAAGGTCATACACCTGTGAATCTTCCAGTGCTATACAGTGAGCCAACCATCCTGGTAAGCTAGTTATCCATGGATTGAAGCACACTCCATATTATTCAACAGCAGTATGTGCTTGCAGATGTGCTGATGCAGATGTGCACATATTGTGATCCATTGAATAATACGGGGCTTGAGCATCCACGTTTTTTCACATCTGCAGGGGCCCCCAGAACCAAATCCTGGCAGATGGAAAGGGCCCACTGTATATCCCATCATTTGTAAATGATGTCCAGTTTCATTTTATATAGGACATGCAGGCCTGTCATTTTACAAAAGAATAAAATGGGAGCAAACAACTTAGAAAACAGATTCCAACATGAAGCAGAAAACAATAACGCATCAAAAGGTTCACCTCTATCTCCTATGGCTTTGGGAATGAGAACAAAGTTCATGGTCACACTACATGTGTTAATCAAGTGATAACTGCTAGAATTATCAAGTAATTACCATTGTTAAAGGAAATGTAAGCAGATAAAGAGGAACAGAGACCCTCGGACATTCAAGAAAGTAGAGTTTATTTTACATCGACAGACTCTCAGACAGGTTTGTCCTGTGATTGGAGAGCCCCTCCTTCATCTAATCATCATCCTTATGTAACATCTTACACAGCTAGTTTATAATTATATTAACACATGCATAATTTAATATTTTCATTGGTTACAAGATATAATTCCAAACTCCTCCTTTCCTGATTACATTGCACTTCTACTTGTCATGAGTGAACTATCCTGGCATTCCTTCCTTTACTTTTACTCCCAGTTCATACCATCAATGTTATCTCTTTTGGCTGTGAAACAATCTGCCTGCCTTCAACATTGAAAAACAACATCCTTTTCTATTTTTTCCTAAGAAGCCAAACTGAAAGCCTGTTACAACTGCTCTGCAAATGCACAGTTTTAAACATAGAAAATGACACACCAAGGGTCATCCAATCCAGCCCCAAATTAGCCATGAGCTTTGTAGTTTCTTTTATATTATTTCATCCCCTACATAATTAGCATTGTTTTTTGTTTTTGTTTTTTCCTTTTCATTTCCCTCTGACCTACTAATTCCATACCCACTGACTGAAATATCTCTCTAGTCTTTGCTAGGGGAGCCATTGAGGTTGCCGTTAGCCGGTGTGATAACTCATGATGTCACCCCCACATTGGCCTCCTGTCATAACATACAGAATCCATAGTAATGTTTTTTGGACTAATACTACTCATAAATCGTGATCCCCATGTATCACTGAATGTAATAGTAACAGTTGTGACATAAAGTTCAGAAAATCAGGTTTCAGTAGTTAAAATTCAGAAAAAAATTATCAAGAAACTATAGAACCAGTCCAGAGCCATTGTCAGAACTGATAAGCAACACTGATAAGAAACATTGTCAGAACTGATAAGCAAACATTACAATTGTCTAAATAAACTACGCAAAATTTTAAATATCAGGAAGGCTTCTCATTTGTTATAATTAATAAACACTTCTCCACACTTTCCCATACTAGCCCTTTCTTTGTCGTTACAATGGAGTCTTTTCACAGAAACAAGCTTGAACAGGCATGATTCATTTCTGCCTCCTTCCAATCTTATCTCAGCACCTGAGTATGAGAGCCCCATGACCTAGAAATACCAATATATCTATAAATCATCACACATGATCCCTAACATTTTTGGCAGGTATGTTGCCTATGCAACTCCTGACAATCACAGTTCTGAGTAAATATAATTGATTGCAAGAGTGCAAATGCTTCTTGACTTGCCAAGTGAGAAACTGGCCATTATTCACACATTAATGTAACCAAAATCAATTAGTTTGCATATATGTACATGCATTTAACCTATCTTTCGCTCATGCTGAATAGTACAAACTCTGTGTTGCTTGTATTCAGGGTAAAATCAATTGCATATTCTTCAGTGCTGTTGTGGCAATGACAGACTAGCCCTTCTATTTTGAAGCAGATTTGGGATGTTTAAAGGGTAGCAAATTATTTATTATTGAATCTTTTCTGCAAGGGGTGAGGGAAAAGATTTGTGGGGTTTTCTTGTTCACATGCTAGCCTTGAAAGGAAAGGAAGTGATTGTGTTGTGCCCAGGCCAATACGGTGGGACTTCACTTCCAAACAGCCTAGAGAGATTAAAGGGAGTCCCTTTACTCTCTGGGGCTACTTGGAAGCCTCCCTCTCATCACACCAGCTAGAAGGGAAAAGAATTTTAAAAAGAGCTCTTAGCTTGGTACTGGTGCTGAGGTTGAAACATAATGGTAGAAAAAATGCAATCATTATTGTGTTGCATTTGCACAAGCAAAATGCAAATCAATAATAGTCATAATTATAGTAATTTGCATAATATGCAAATTAGAGGCCCTGATATGAGGGAATTGAAATATGGCAACCCTCGAAAAGGAGGATGTCTCTTTCTTTCTTTCCCCTTTTACCCCTTTTTTTCATGCATGAGTCCTACCTGTCAAGATGCTCACAGTCACTTCATGGAGTGCAAAAAACAAAAACAAAAGTGTTCCCTTACTAACTGCAGTTGCTCAAAAACAAATACATTAAAAAAGGAATTGATGCATACTTCAAATGTAATAAGTCAAATCTTCTGTGTCTGGGGATCCACCTGCTCATTCTTCTGAATGGCTTCCAGGATTTCACCCTCAAAGACTGTCTGACTGGATTGTTGCTGAAGTCCATAAATTAATATTCCCTCATAACCTAACCTTGTCTTTCCTTCTCTTTCAGGCACCCTTGACTGTGCAAGACAGTGTGAAAAGCATCCTCAAAGTGCTTGCCACGTTATCATCATCATCAACAGGAGCCTTTCTGGACTGGGAAGGGAAAAGACTTCCCTGGTGAGGAGACTTCTGAAAACTGAAGACTGAAAAGAAACAATGGCAGCATTCTAAAATGAGAATGAAAACAGAAGGGAAAACAGAGTTAGGATATGAGGGAATATTACTTTAGTAGAAAGCCAAACATAATTCAATGTTTCATTTTAGGTTAGGGTTAGGGTTAGGGTTGGGGTTAGGGTTACATAAAGGAAAGATGAGGGGATGAAATTAAACTAAACGTTAGTGTTAGAGTTAATCATAGAATGTAAGCTGGGCCAAATAGATAATATATGGTGGATTGGAAAAAGAGGTTCACTGCAATGAGACCAACAGCAATTAAAGTGAATAAACTGTGTGACCCAATGTGAATGTCTTTGGATGTTTATTTCAGACATACATCTTTAGCAATGACCATATAATGGCATACAGAAGGGAAATCTGAAGAAAGTTGTGGAATAATATTTAGCTCTTACGTCCAAATTCTAATGCAGCTTAAATCAAATTTTGTAGCCAAAGACAATTCAATGCTCAATTGTAGGTTAGGGTTAGGGTTGGGCTTAGGGTTACAGTTACATAAAGGAAAGATGAGGGGATGAAATTAAACTAACCCATAGTATAAGAGTCCATAATAGAATGTAGGCTGGGCCTAGATTTTGATGTAGCATTCATTCTGTGTTACCAGTAATATTAGTTTACCGAATGAAGAGGCAAAATGGATAATATCTGGTGCATTGCAAAAAGAGGTTTCCTGCAATGAGACCAACATCAACGAAAGTGGATAACTGTGTGACACAATGTGGATGTCTCTGGATGCTTATTTCAGACCTTCATCTTTAGCAATGACCCTTTAATGGCATGTGGAAAGGAAATCTGAAGAAGATAGTGGAAGAAGATTTAGTTAGTACATCCAACTTCTTACCAAAGGGCATTGATTTTAAATCAAATTTTATAGCCAAACACAATTCAATACTTCATTCTAGGTTAGGGTTAGGGTTATGGTTACAGAAAGTAGAGATGAGATGATGAAATTAAACTAAACATTAGTATTAGAGTTTACAATAGAATGTAGGCTGGGCCTCCAATTTCATTTAGTATACATTTTCTATTACTAGTAATATTAGGTTACCGAATGAAGAGGCAAAATGTATAATATATGGTGATTTGGAAAAAGAGGTTCACTGCAATCAGAGCAACATCAACAAAAGTGGATCAACTGTGTTACACAATGCGAATGTCTCTGGATACTGATTTCAGACCTACATCTTTAGCAATGACCCTGTAATGGTATACAGAAAGGAAATCTGAAGAAGGTAGTGCAATAAGATTTAGTTAGTGCATACAACTCTTTACGGAAGGGCGTTCAGCATAAGTCAATTTTTGTTGCAAAACACAATTTAATGCTTCATTTTAGGTTAGGGTTAGGGTTAGCTTTGTGCTTAGGACTAGGGTTACCCAAAGGACAGATGAGGTGATGAAAATAAACTAACCATCAGTATTACAGTTTAGAAATGAATGTAGGCTGGGCCTACAATTAGATTTAGCATCCATTTTCTATTACCAGTAATATTAGCTTACCAAATGAAGAGGCAAAATGGATAATATACGGTGCATTGCAAAAAGAGTTTCGCTATAATCAAAGAAACATCAAAGAAGGTGGGTAAACTGTGTGACACAATGTGGATGTCTCAGGATGCTTATTTCAGACTTTCATCTTTAGGAATGACCCTATAATGGCATACAGAAAGGAAATCTAAAGAAGGTTATGGAAGATGATTTAGTTAGTATATCCAACTTCTTAAGTAAGGGAATTGAGCTTAAATCAAATTTTATAGCCAAACAAAATTCATTACTTCATTCTAGGTTAGGGTTGGGGTTAGGGTTGCGTTTAGGGTTAGGGCTACACAAATTAGAGATGAGATGATGAAATTCAACTAAACATTAGTATTAGAATTTGCAATAGAATGTAGACTGGGCCACCAATTTAATTTAGCATCCTTTTTCTATTACCAGTAATATTAGGTTACTGAATGAAGAGGCAAAATGCATAATATATAGTGATTTGGAAAAAGAGGTTCACTGTAATCAGAGCAACATCAACAAAAGTGGATCAAATGTGTTACACAATGCGAATGTCCCTGGATACTGATTTCAAACCTGTATCTTCAGTAATGACACTGTAATGAAATACGGAAAGAAAATCTGAAGAAAGTAGTGCAATTTCTAGCTCAGGGTTATAGTTATGGTAGGCCAGGCCTAGAATTTGATGTAGCTTTCATTTACACTTACCAGTAAAGATAGTTTAACCAAGTGGGGAGACAAAAAGGATAATACATAGTGCATTGTAACCGAAACATAACTGGAATTAACCGAAACGTAACTGGAATGGAAGACAAAAAGGCGCCCGAGTAGTGCACATGCGTGTGCAACGCCGCGTCCGGTGGTGGGCGCATGCGCGCGGCATTGCCCGCAGATGCGCACGACTCCAGACGTGATTTTGGAAGCCAAAATGGTATCCGGTGGCGGGCACGAGTGGTGGGGGTGCGAGTGGTGGCGGTGGGCCAGTAGGAAGGCCTTGGTGGGCCAGGGCCGGCCCACAGGCTGTATTTTGGGGACCCCTGACTTAGGACATGCAACTTCTTTTGAATGGGCATTGAACTTAAATCTAATTGTTACCCAAACAATATTCAATGTTGATTTCTAGGTTCGGGTTAAGGTTACGGTTTATTTTACAGAAAGGAGAGATGAGGTGATAAAATAAAACTTACCATTTGGATTAAGGTTCAGAGCAGAATGTAGGTCGGGCCAAGAATTTGATGTAGTTTTCATTTCCTCTTAACAGCAAATAGAGTTTAACCAAATGGGGAGACAAAAAGGATAATACATACTGCATAGTAACCGATAAGTAAATTGAATGAATGCATTAAATAAACTTTGTAACAGAATGTGGATGTCTCTGGATGCTTATTTCAGACATACATCTTTTGCAATGGCCTTCTGCAGAAGGTAGTGCCACAACATTTACTTAGCACATACAACTTTTTATGAATGGGCATTGAATTTAAAATCTAATCCTTTACCCAAACAACATTCAATTTGGATTTCTAGCTCAGGGTTATAGTTGTGGTTGACTTTACAGAAAGGAGAGATGAGCTGATGAAATAAAACTATTTGTATTTATGTTCAGAGAAGAATGCAGGCCAGGCCTAGTATTTTAATGTAGCTTTCGTTTGCTCTTACCAGTAAACATAGTTTAACCAAATGGGGAGACAAAAAGGACAATACATAGTGCATTGTAACTGAAACGTAACTGGAATGAAGGCACCATCATATATATCCTGTGTAACAGAAAGAGGATGTCTCTGGATGTTATTTCAGACATACACCTTTTGCAATGGCCTTCGTTTAGCATACCTGTACGGTAACGTGCAGAAGGTAGTGTAACAACATTTACTTAGCACATCCAACTTCTTATGATCGGGCATTGAACTTAAATCTAATCCTTTACCCAAACAACATTCAATATTGATTTCTAGGTTTGGGTTAAGGTTAGGGTTTATTTTACAGAAAGGAGGGATGGGGTAATAAAATAAAACCTGCCATTTGGATGAAGGTTCAGAGTAGAATGTAGGCCAGGCCGAGAATTTGATGTAGATTTCATTTGCTCTTGCCAGTAAACAGAGTTTAACCAAATGGGGAGATAGAGGACAATGCATAGTGCATTGTAACCAGTATGTAACTGCAATGAAGACACTATCATTGATATTGCATGTACTGTGTAACAGAATGCGGATGTCTCTGGATGTTATTTCAAACATACATCTTTTGCAATGGTCATCTGCAGAAGGTAGTCCAGCAACATTTACTTGACACATACAATTACTTATGAATGGGTGTTGAATTTAAATCGAATCCTTTACCCAAACAACTTTCAATCTGCATTTCTAGGTAAGGGTTAGGGTTAAGTTTAGGTTTAGGTTTACAGAAAGGAGAGATGAGGTGATGAAATAACACTATTTGTATTAATGTTCAGAGTAGAATGTTGGACGGGCCTAGAATTTGATGTAGCTTTCATTTGCTCTTACCAATAAACAGAGTTTAAACAAATGGGGAGACAAAAGCATAATACATAGTGCATTGTGACCAGTACGTAACTGTAATGAATGCATCATCATAGAAATTTAATAAACTGTGTAACAGAATGCAGATGTCTCTGGATGTTATTTCAGACATACATCTTTTGCAAAGGCCTTCTTTTAGCATACCATACAGTAACATGTGCCAGGTAGTGTAACAACATTTCCTTAGCACATCCAACTTCTTATGATCGGGCATTGAACTTAAATCTAATCCGTACCCAAACAACATTCAATGTTGATTTCTAGATTTGGGTTAAGATTAGGGTTTATTTTAGAGAAAGGAGAGATGAGGTGATGAAATAAAATTAACCAATTGGATTCATGTTTAGAGTAGAATGTACTCTGAGCCTAGAATTTGATGTAGCTTTCATTTTCTCTTACCAGCAAACAGAGTTTAATGAAATGGGGAGACAAAAAGGACAGTACATATTTAACCCTTTACCCAAAGAACATTCAATGTTGATTTATAGGTTAAGGTTAGGGTAAAGGTTTAGTTCAGAGAAAGGATAGATGAGCTGATGAAATAAAACTAACAATTTGTATTAATTTTCACAGTAGAAAGCCAGGCCTAGAATTTTAATGTAGCTTTCATTTGCTATTACCAGTAAAGGTAGTTTAACCAAATGGGGAGACAAAAAGGATATTACATAGTGCATTGTAACCGGAAGGTAACTGGAATGATGGCACCATCATTGAAATTGGATATACTGTGTAACAGAATGAGGATGTCTCTGGATGCCTATTTCAGACATACTTCTTTTGCAATGGCCTTCTGCAGAAGCTAATGCAACAACATTTACTGAGCACATACAACTTCTTATGAATGGCCTTTGAACTTACATTCAATCTTTTACCCAAACAACACTCAAAGTTATTTTCTAGGTTAGGGTTAGGTTTACAGAAAGGAGAGATAAGGTCATGAAATTAGACTAAATATTTTTATTAATGTTTAGAATAGAATGTTGGCTGGGCCTGGAATTTGATGTAGCTTACATTTGCTCTTACCAGTAAACAGTGTTTAACCAAATGGGGAGACAAAAGCATAGTGTATTGTAACCGGAAGGTAACTGGAGTGAAGGCACTGTCATTGAAACTGGATATACTGTGTAACAGAATGCAGATGTTATTTCAGACATACATCTTTTCCAATTACCTTTTAATAAATAATAAATAATAATAAAACTTTATTTATACTCTGCCTTAAGCCGAGGCTGTCAAGGTGGCTTACAAGTTAAAAAGAATACACCCATACAATCAATGACAAAATAACCCCCCTTAAAAATGTATTAAATTGTTATACAGATTAAAATCTCAATTACAATAAAACAATAAACATCTAACATGAACAGACAGCAGCAACTGTAGACATCTCGGAAGAAACTATCTGGTGGCGGGGGGGAGAATTTGTTATTCCGGGAATGCCTGCCGGAAGAGATCCATCTTGATGGCTTTCTTAAAGCCATCTAAGTTGGTTATTTGACGGATCTCCTCTGGCAAGGCATTCCATAATCTGGGGGCTGCGGCAGAAAAGGTCCTCTGGGAGGTCGTCGCCAGCCTAGTTCTTATTGGTTGAAGCAACCTCATCCCAGAGGATCTAAGGGCACCGGGCAGATTACATGGAGATAGGCGATTCCCTAGGTAAGATGGGCCCAGGCCATGTAGGGCTTTAAAGGTCAATACCAACACCTTATACTGTGCCCGGAAACTAACTGGCAGCCAGTGCAATGATTTCAAGATGGGAGTTATATGATCACCTTTTGATGTTGTGGTGATCAATCTGGCTGCCATGTTTTGTACTAATTGCAGTTTCCGAGTTAGGTATAAGGGTAACCCCATGTAGAGTGCATTACAGCAGTCGAGTCGTGAGGTTACCAGTGCATGTACTATGGTTTTTAAGTACCTTACTTCCAGGAAAAAGCGCAGCTGGCATATCAGCCGAAGCTGATAACAGGCGCTCCTGACTGCCGCATTCACCTGATCTGTCATATGAAGCGACGAGTCCGGGACCACCCCCAGACTGCGGACACAGTCCTTGGTGGAGAGCGTGACCCCATCCAAGACTGGCGGTCACAACCCAATCTCTGGTTTGGGGGCCCCAACCATAAGTAACTCCATTTTGTCTGGATTCAACTTGAGTCGGTTTTTCCTCATCCAGTCCATTACCGCTTCGAGACATTGATTGAGGGGAGAACTGCTATTAGCCGTCATGGCATCTGACCGAGACATGGAGCAGAATATTTGAGTATCATCCACATATTGGTAACATCCTGCTCCATGTCTCCTAATAATCTCTCCTAACAGCTTCATATAAATATTAAATAGCATCAGGGACAGAATGGCTCCTTGAGGGACGCCATATTTTACCTCAGTTTTTGATGAGCAACTGTCCCTGAGTACCACCCTCTGGAATCTGCCTGAGAGAAAAGAGCGGAACCACTGAAGAACAGTGCCTCCCACTCCTAATTCTCTCAGGCGTTCCAGTAGGATGTCGTGATCTATAGTATCGCACTCCTAATTCTCTCAGGCGTTCCAGTAGGGTGTCATGATCTATAGCAGGGACCGGCAACCTACGGCCTGGGGGCCGGTTAAGGCCCCGGGCCCCGGACTTACCGGCCCCGTCCGAAGGCTGCCGCTGTCGCTGCCGCCACGCGCCACCCCCGCCGCCACGCGCCGCTGCCAGGGAGCGTTTTCGGGCACGCTTGTCGCGGCCGCCATTTTGGAAGCCAAAATGGCGCTCGCAATGCGTTTGCGCATGCGCAAACGCATTGCGACCGCCATTTTGGCTTCCAAAATGGAGGCCGCGCATGCGCCATGGCAGCTGCGGTGGTGCTCGCTACGGCGGCGGCCGCGGTAGTGACCGCGCCGGCAGTGTGCGCGGGGGGTCGCGCGTGCAGGAGGAGGGTGTGTGCGCGCATGTGCGCGCGCGCTCCACCTTTTCCCCCTCCCCTTGGCCCAGCCGAGCAGCAACCTTTTTGAGACCGGCCCAGGTCTCAAAAAGGTTGCCTGTCCCTGATCTATAGTATCGAAGGCCACTGAGAGGTCCAGTAGCATCAGCTGGGTCACACTTCCCCTGTCGGTGCTAAGGCACAAGTCATCTACCAGAGCAACCATGGCCGTCTCCACCCCACATCCAGGTCTGAAGCTGGTTTGAAATGGATCTAGAAAATCGGTTTCATCCAAGATCGCCTGGAGTTGGAAGGCGACGGCTCGCTCGATCACCTTGCCCAAGAATGGTAAATGTGAAACTGGTCTATAGTTCTTCATATCCAGGGGGTCCAGGGAAGGTTTCTTCAAGAGTGGTCTAACTACCACCTCCTTTAAATTTGATGGTACAATGCCTTCCCTAAGGGATGTGTTGTACCATCAAAGGCCATCAAGGCATCACCCCCTTGGACGATCAGCCATGATGGGCAGGGATCATGGGGGCATGTCGTCTTCCTTACTTTCCCAAGGATCTTGTCCATGTCATCGGTACTCACCAACTCAAACTGATCCAGTTTAATCTCATAAATGGGTTGACTGGACACCTCATCAATCACTTCTGTTATAATCCCGGCATCTAAATCAGTTCTTATCTGAGAGATTTTGTCTGCGAAATAGTTATTAAAAGTGTCACAGCAGGCTGTTGTCAGGTTAAGTAAAGGGTTCTGTACAGGTGGAGCCTGTGACAGTTCCCTTACCACCCTAAACAGTTCTGCTGGATGAGATTCCGCAGACGCAATATAGGCACAGGAGAAAGACTTTTAGCATTCCAAAGGTAGTGTAACAACATTTACTTAGAACATACAATATGAGGGATATGAGGGATCTGGAAACTGTGGTACATGCCCTGGTAACCTCACGACTAGATTACTGCAATGCACTCTACATGGGGCTACCCTTGTGCCTAACCCGGAAACTACAACTGGTGCAAAACATGGCAGCCAGGTTAATTACTGGAACATCAAGGAGGGAGCACATAACACCAGTGCTTAAATCCCTCCACTGGCTGCCAATTAGTTTCCGGGCACAGTACAAGGTGTTGGTTTTGACCTTTAAAGCCCTACATGGCTTGGGTCCATCTTATCTTAGGGACCGCCTCTTCCCATATGATCCCCCCCGCGCCCTTCGGTCCTCTGGGAGGAATCTGTTACAGCCAATAAAAACTAGGCTGTCTCAGACCTCCCAGAGGGCTTTCTCCGCTACCGCTCCCAGACTTTGGAATGGCCTGCCGGACGAGATCCGTCTTATTATTACTCTTACTGCTTTTAAGAAAGCAGTGAAGATCTCTTCCGGCAGGCCTTCCCGGATTAATTCTCCGGCTTGAGGGGACGGCTCCATCGCCCCTTTCCCATGCCGCCCATTACTGTGTTACTGTCTTATTATTGTATTGTTATATTGTTTTGTTTTTACTTCGGAGCAGGTTGTTTTAATTTATATCGAGTTTAATACTGTTTTAAGGGGTGGGAGGGTTAGATGTGGAATAGAATGTTTTAACTTGTGTATTTTAAATGTTGTAACCCGCCTCGATTGCTCCGCAGAGGGGCGGGCTATAAATAAAATTTATTATTATTATTATTATTATTATTATTTACCCAAACAACATTCAAAGTTGATTACTAGGTTAGGGTTAGGATTTGGGTTAGGTTTACAGATTGGAGAGATGTGATGAAGTTTGACTAAATATTTTTATTAATGTTTAGAATAGAATGTTGGCTGGTCCTGGAATTTGATGTAGCTTACATTTGCTCTTACCAGTAAACAGCGTTTAACCAAATGGGGAGACAAAAAAGCAAATGAAAGTTACAACAAATTCTAGGTTCGGCGTACCTTCTAAACTGAACATTCATTGAAGTGGTAAATAAAATTTCATCAGATCATCTCTCCTTTCGAAAAGCCTTACCATAACGCTACCCCTTGCCTAGAAATAAACATGGAATGTTGATTGGGGAGAAAGTTAGATTTGAGTTGCAAGTCAATTCTTAGTCAGTTGATTGTGCTTAGTGAGTATTGATGCACTGTTCTCTCCAGCTATCTTTTGTGTATGCCAAAAGAAGATCATTGCTAAAGGTCTTTGTTTGCAATAAGCATCCAGAGACATCCGCATTGTGTTATCCATTTTACGCACTTTCAATGATGTTGCCTGGATTCCTGTTATGCTCCGGTTACAATGCCCTATGTATTATCCTTTTCCTCTTCCCCTTTGGTTAAACTATTGTTACTGGTAAAAGCAAATGAAAGTTACAACAAATTCTAGGTTCGGCTTACCTTCTAATCTGAACATTCATTGAAGTGGGAAATAAAATTTCATGAGATCATCTCTCCGTATTGAAAACCTAACCCTAACGCTACCCCTAGCCTAGAAATCAACATGGAATGTTGATTAAGGAGAAAGTTAGATTTAAGTTCCAAGTCAATTCTTAGTCAGTTGATTGTGCTTAGTGAGTATTGATGCACTGTTCTCTGCAGCTATCTTTTGTGTATGCCAAAAGAAGATCATTGCTAAAGGTCTTTGTTTGCAATAAGCATCCAGAGACATCTGCATTGTGTTAACCATTTTACGCACTACAATGATGTTGCCTTGATTCCTGTTACACTCCGGTTACAATACCCTATGCATTATCCTATTCCTCTCCCCATTTGGTTAAACTATTGATACTGGTAAAAGCAAATGAAAGTTACAAGAATTTCAACATTTGGCCTAACTTCTAATCTGAACATTCATCGAAGTGTTAAATAACATTTCATCAGATCATCTTTCCTTTCTGAAAGCCTTACCCTAACGCTACCCCTAGCCTAGAAATCAACATGCAATGTTGATTGGGGAGAAAGTTAGATTTAAGTTCCAAGTCAATTCTTAGTCAGTTGATTGTGCTTAGTGAGTATTGATGCACTGTTCTCTGCAGCTATCTTTTGTGTATGCCAAAAGAAGATCATTGCTAAAGGTCTTTGTTTGCAATAAGCATCCAGAGACATCCGCATTGTGTTACCCATTTTACGCACTTTCAATCACGTTGCCTCGATTCCTGTTACGCTCCGGTTACAATGCCCTATGTATTATCCTTTTCCTCTGCCCCTTTGGTTAAACTATTGTTACTGGTCAAAGCAAATGAAAGTTACAACAAATTCTAGGTTCGGCGTACCTTCTAATCTGAACATTCACTGAATTGGGAAATAAAATTTCATCGGATCATCTCTCCGAATTGAAAACCTAACCATAAAGCTACCCCTAGCCTAGAAATCAACATGGAATGTTGATTGGGGAGAAAGTTAGAGTTAAGATCCAAGTCAATTCTTAGTCAGTTGTTTGTGCTTAGTGAGTATTGATGGACTGCTCTCTGCAGCTATCTTTTGTGTATGGCAAAAGGAGATCATTGCTAAAGGTCATTGTTTGCAATAAGCATCCAGAGTCATCCGCATTGTGTTACCCATTTTACACAGTTTCAATGATGTTGCCTTGATTTCTGTTACGCTCCTGTTACAATGCCCTATGTATTATCCTTTTCCTCTGCCCATTTGGTTAAACTATTGTTACTGGTAAAAGCAAATGAAAGTTACAACAAATTCTAGGTTCGGCGTACCCTCTTATCTGAACATTCATTGAAGTGGGAAATAAAATTTCATCAGATCGTCTCTCCGTATTGAAAACCTAACCCTAACGCTACCCCTACTCCAGAAATCAACATGGAATCAACTGACTTCTTTTGGCATACACAAAAGATAGCTCCAGAGAACAGTGCATCAATACTGACTAAGCACAATCAACTGACTAAGAATTGACTTGGAACTTAAATCTAACTTTCTCCCCAATCAACATTGCATGTTGATTTCTAGGCTAGGGGTAGCGTTAGGGTAAGGCTTTCAGAAAGGAAAGATGATCTGATGAAATTTTATTTACCACTTCAATGAATGTTCATATTAGAAGGTAGGCCGAACCTAGAATTTGTTGTAACTTTCATTTGCTTTTACCAGTATCAATACTTTAACCATATGGGGAGAGGAATAGGATAATGCATAGGGCATTGTAACCGGAGAGTAACAGGAATCGAGTCAACGTCACTGAAAATGTGTAAAATGGGTAACACAATGCGGATGTCTCTGGATGCTTATTGCAGACAAAGTCCTTTAGCAATGATCATCTTTTGGCATAAAGAAAAGAAAAGAGATCAGTGCATCAGTACTCACTAAGCACAATCAACTGACTAAGAATTGACTTGGAACTTGAATCTAACTTTCTCCCCAATCAACATTCCATGTTGATTTCTAGGCTAGGGGTAGCGTTAGGGTTAGGTTTTCCATACGGAGAGATGATCCGATGAAATTTTATTTGCCACTTCAATGAATGTTCAGATTAGAAGGTACGCCGAACCTAGAATTTGTTGTAACTTTCATTTGTTTTACCAGTAACAATAGTTTAACCAAATGGGGAGAGTAAAAGGATAATGCAAAAGGCATTGTAACCAGAGCGTAACAAGAATCTAGGCAACGTCATTCAAAGTGCGTAAAATGGGTAACACAATGCGGATGTCTCTGGATGCTTATTGCAGACAAAGACCTTTAGCAATGATCTTCTTTTGGCATAAAGAAAAGATAGCTGCACAGAACAGTGCGTCAACTGACGAGGAATTGACTTGGAACATAAATCTAACTTTCTCCCCAATCAACATTCCATGTTGATTTCTAGGCTAGGGGTAGCGTTAGGGTTAGGTTTTCAATACGGAGAGATGATCTGATGAAATTTTATTTACCACTTCAGTGAATGTTCGGATTAGAAGTTAAGCCGAACCTAGAATTTCTTGTAACTTTCATTTGCTTTTACCAGTAACAATAGTTTAACTCAATGGGCAGAGGAAAAGGATAATACATAGGGCATTGTAACCGGAGCGTAACAGGAATCAAGGCAAGATCATTGAAAGTGCGTAAAATGGGTAACACAATGGGGATGTTTCTGGATGCTTATTGCAGACAAAGACCTTTAGCAATGATCTTCTTTTGGCATACACAAAAGATAGCTGTAGAGAACAGTGCATCAATACTCACTAAGCACAATCAACTGACTAAGAATTTACTTGGAATTTAAATCTAATTTTCTCCGCAATCAACATTCCATGTTGATTTCTAGACCAAGGGTAGCGTTAGGGTAAGGTTTTCAGAAAGGAGGGATGATCGGATGAAATTTTATTTACCACTTCCATTAATGTTCAGTTTAGAAGGAAGGCCGATCCAAGAAATTGTTGTAACTTTCATTTACTTTTACCAGTAATAATAGTTTAACCAAATGTGCAGAGGAAAAGGATAATACATAGGGCATTGTAACCGGAGCATAACAATAATCAAGGCAACATCATTGAAAGTGCGTAAAATGGGTAACACAATGAGGATGTCTCTGGATGCTTATTGCAGACAAAGACCTTTAGCAATGATCATCTTTTGGCATAAAGAAAAGATAGCTGCAGAGATCAGTGCATCAATACTCACTAAGCTCAATCAACTGACTAGGAACTGACTTGGAACATAAATCTAACTTTCTCCCCAATCCACATTCCATCTTGATTTCTAGGCTAGGGGTAGCGTTAGGGTTAGGTTTTCAATATGGAGAGATGATCTCATGAAATTTTATTTACCATTTCAATGAATGTTCATATTAGAAGGTAGGCCGAACCTAGAATTTGTTGTAACTTTCATTTGCTTTTTCCAGTAACAATAGTTTAACCAAATGTGCAGAGGAAAAGGATAATACATAGGGCATTGTAACCAGAGCCTAACAGGAATCAAGGCAACATCATTGAAAGTGCGTAAAATGGGTAACACAATGAGGATGTCTCTGGATGCTTATTGCAGACAAAGACCTTCAGCAATGATCATCTTTTGGCATAAAGAAAAAATAGGTGCAGAGATCAGTGCATCAATACTCACTAAGCTCAATCAACTGACTAGGAATTGACTTAGAACATAAATCTAACTTTCTCCCCAATCCACATTCCATCTTGATTTCTTGGCTAGGGGTAGCGTTAGGGTTAGGTATTCAATACGGAGAGATGATCTGATGAAATTTTATTTACCACTTCAGTGAATGTTCAGATTAGAAGTTAAGCCGAACCTAGAATTTCTTGTAACTTTCATTTGCTTTTACCAGTAACAATAGTTTAACCAAATGGGCAGAGGAAAAGGATAATACATAGGGCATTGTAACCGGAGCGTAACAGGAATCAAGACAAGATCATTGAAAGTGCGTAAAATGGGTAACACAATGGGGATGTTTCTGGATGCTTATTGCAGACAAAGACCTTTAGCAATGATCTTCTTTTGGCATACACAAAAGATAGCTGGAGAGAACAATGCATCAATACTCACTAAGCACAATCAACTGACTAAGAATTTACTTGGAATTTAAATCTAATTTTCTCCGCAATCAACATTCCATGTTTATTTCTAGACCAAGGGTAGCGTTAGGGTAAGGTTTTCAGAAAGGAGGGATGATCGGATGAAATTTTATTTACCACTTCCATTAATGTTCAGTTTAGAAGGAAGGCCGATCCAAGAAATTGTTGTAACTTTCATTTACTTTTACCAGTAATAATAGTTTAACCAAATGTGCAGAGGAAAAGGATAATACATAGGGCATTGTAACCGGAGCATAACAAGAATCAAAGTAACATCATTGAAAGTGCGTAAAATGGGTAAGACAATGAGGATGTCTCTGGATGTTTATTGCAGACAAAGACCTTTAGCAATGATCATCTTTTGGCATAAAGAAAAGATAGCTGCAGAGATCAGTGCATCAATACTCACTAAGCTCAATCAACTGACTAGGAACTGACTTGGAACATAAATCTAACTTTCTCCCCAATCCACATTCCATCTTGATTTCTAGGCTAGGGGTAGCGTTAGGGTTAGGTTTTCAATATGGAGAGATGATCTCATGAAATTTTATTTACCATTTCAATGAATGTTCATATTAGAAGGTAGGCCGAACCTAGAATTTGTTGTAACTTTCATTTGCTTTTTCCAGTAACAATAGTTTAACCAAATGTGCAGAGGAAAAGGATAATACATAGGGCATTGTAACCAGAGCCTAACAGGAATCAAGGCAACATCATTGAAAGTGCGTAAAATGGGTAACACAATGAGGATGTCTCTGGATGCTTATGGCAGACAAAGACCTTTAGCAATGATCATCTTTTGGCATAAAGAAAAGATAGGTGCAGAGATCAGTGCATCAATACTCACTAAGCTCAATCAACTGACTAGGAACTGACTTGGAACATAAATCTAACTTTCTCCCCAATCCACATTCCATCTTGATTTCTAGGCTAGGGGTAGCGTTAGGGTTAGGTTTTCAATACGGAGAGATGATCTGATGAAATTTTATTTACCACTTCAGTGAATGTTCAGATTAGAAGTTAAGCCGAACCTAGAATTTCTTGTAACTTTCATTTGCTTTTACCAGTAACAATAGTTTAACCAAATGGGCAGAGGAAAAGGATAATACATAGGGCATTGTAACCGGAGCGTAACAGGAATCAAGACAAGATCATTGAAAGTGCGTAAAATGGGTAACACAATGGGGATGTTTCTGGATGCTTATTGCAGACAAAGACCTTTAGCAATGATCTTCTTTTGGCATACACAAAAGATAGCTGTAGAGAACAGTGCATCAATACTCACTAAGCACAATCAACTGACTAAGAATTTACTTGGAATTTAAATCTAATTTTCTCCGCAATCAACATTCCATGTTGATTTCTAGACCAAGGGTAGCGTTAGGGTAAGGTTTTCAGAAAGGAGGGATGATCGGATGAAATTTTATTTACCACTTCCATTAATGTTCAGTTTAGAAGGAAGGCCGATCCAAGAAATTGTTGTTACTTTCATTTACTTTTACCAGTAATAATAGTTTAACCAAATGTGCAGAGGAAAAGGATAATACATAGGGCATTGTAACCGGAGCATAACAAGAATCAAAGTAACATCATTGAAAGTGCGTAAAATGGGTAACACAATGAGGATGTCTCTGGATGTTTATTGCAGACAAAGACCTTTAGCAATGATCATCTTTTGGCATAAAGAAAAGATAGCTGCAGAGATCAGTGCATCAATACTCACTAAGCTCAATCAACTGACTAGGAACTGACTTGGAACATAAATCTAACTTTCTCCCCAATCCACATTCCATCTTGATTTCTAGGCTAGGGGTAGCGTTAGGGTTAGGTTTTCAATATGGAGAGATGATCTCATGAAATTTTATTTACCATTTCAATGAATGTTCATATTAGAAGGTAGGCCGAACCTAGAATTTGTTGTAACTTTCATTTGCTTTTACCAGTAACAATAGTTTAACCAAATGTGCAGAGGAAAAGGATAATACATAGGGCATTGTAACCAGAGCCTAACAGGAATCAAGGCAACATCATTGAAAGTGCGTAAAATGGGTAACACAATGAGGATGTCTCTGGATGCTTATTGCAGACAAAGACCTTCAGCAATGATCATCTTTTGGCATAAAGAAAAAATAGGTGCAGAGATCAGTGCATCAATACTCACTAAGCTCAATCAACTGACTAGGAATTGACTTAGAACATAAATCTAACTTTCTCCCCAATCCACATTCCATCTTGATTTCTTGGCTAGGGGTAGCGTTAGGGTTAGGTATTCAATACGGAGAGATGATCTGATGAAATTTTATTTACCACTTCAGTGAATGTTCAGATTAGAAGTTAAGCCGAACCTAGAATTTCTTGTAACTTTCATTTGCTTTTACCAGTAACAATAGTTTAACCAAATGGGCAGAGGAAAAGGATAATACATAGGGCATTGTAACCGGAGCGTAACAGGAATCAAGACAAGATCATTGAAAGTGCGTAAAATGGGTAACACAATGGGGATGTTTCTGGATGCTTATTGCAGACAAAGACCTTTAGCAATGATCTTCTTTTGGCATACACAAAAGATAGCTGGAGAGAACAATGCATCAATACTCACTAAGCACAATCAACTGACTAAGAATTTACTTGGAATTTAAATCTAATTTTCTCCGCAATCAACATTCCATGTTTATTTCTAGACCAAGGGTAGCGTTAGGGTAAGGTTTTCAGAAAGGAGGGATGATCGGATGAAATTTTATTTACCACTTCCATTAATGTTCAGTTTAGAAGGAAGGCCGATCCAAGAAATTGTTGTAACTTTCATTTACTTTTACCAGTAATAATAGTTTAACCAAATGTGCAGAGGAAAAGGATAATACATAGGGCATTGTAACCGGAGCATAACAAGAATCAAAGTAACATCATTGAAAGTGCGTAAAATGGGTAAGACAATGAGGATGTCTCTGGATGTTTATTGCAGACAAAGACCTTTAGCAATGATCATCTTTTGGCATAAAGAAAAGATAGCTGCAGAGATCAGTGCATCAATACTCACTAAGCTCAATCAACTGACTAGGAACTGACTTGGAACATAAATCTAACTTTCTCCCCAATCCACATTCCATCTTGATTTCTAGGCTAGGGGTAGCGTTAGGGTTAGGTTTTCAATATGGAGAGATGATCTCATGAAATTTTATTTACCATTTCAATGAATGTTCATATTAGAAGGTAGGCCGAACCTAGAATTTGTTGTAACTTTCATTTGCTTTTTCCAGTAACAATAGTTTAACCAAATGTGCAGAGGAAAAGGATAATACATAGGGCATTGTAACCAGAGCCTAACAGGAATCAAGGCAACATCATTGAAAGTGCGTAAAATGGGTAACACAATGAGGATGTCTCTGGATGCTTATGGCAGACAAAGACCTTTAGCAATGATCATCTTTTGGCATAAAGAAAAGATAGGTGCAGAGATCAGTGCATCAATACTCACTAAGCTCAATCAACTGACTAGGAACTGACTTGGAACATAAATCTAACTTTCTCCCCAATCCACATTCCATCTTGATTTCTAGGCTAGGGGTAGCGTTAGGGTTAGGTTTTCAATACGGAGAGATGATCTGATGAAATTTTATTTACCACTTCAGTGAATGTTCAGATTAGAAGTTAAGCCGAACCTAGAATTTCTTGTAACTTTCATTTGCTTTTACCAGTAACAATAGTTTAACCAAATGGGCAGAGGAAAAGGATAATACATAGGGCATTGTAACCGGAGCGTAACAGGAATCAAGACAAGATCATTGAAAGTGCGTAAAATGGGTAACACAATGGGGATGTTTCTGGATGCTTATTGCAGACAAAGACCTTTAGCAATGATCTTCTTTTGGCATACACAAAAGATAGCTGTAGAGAACAGTGCATCAATACTCACTAAGCACAATCAACTGACTAAGAATTTACTTGGAATTTAAATCTAATTTTCTCCGCAATCAACATTCCATGTTGATTTCTAGACCAAGGGTAGCGTTAGGGTAAGGTTTTCAGAAAGGAGGGATGATCGGATGAAATTTTATTTACCACTTCCATTAATGTTCAGTTTAGAAGGAAGGCCGATCCAAGAAATTGTTGTTACTTTCATTTACTTTTACCAGTAATAATAGTTTAACCAAATGTGCAGAGGAAAAGGATAATACATAGGGCATTGTAACCGGAGCATAACAAGAATCAAAGTAACATCATTGAAAGTGCGTAAAATGGGTAACACAATGAGGATGTCTCTGGATGTTTATTGCAGACAAAGACCTTTAGCAATGATCATCTTTTGGCATAAAGAAAAGATAGCTGCAGAGATCAGTGCATCAATACTCACTAAGCTCAATCAACTGACTAGGAACTGACTTGGAACATAAATCTAACTTTCTCCCCAATCCACATTCCATCTTGATTTCTAGGCTAGGGGTAGCGTTAGGGTTAGGTTTTCAATATGGAGAGATGATCTCATGAAATTTTATTTACCATTTCAATGAATGTTCATATTAGAAGGTAGGCCGAACCTAGAATTTGTTGTAACTTTCATTTGCTTTTTCCAGTAACAATAGTTTAACCAAATGTGCAGAGGAAAAGGATAATACATAGGGCATTGTAACCAGAGCCTAACAGGAATCAAGGCAACATCATTGAAAGTGCGTAAAATGGGTAACACAATGAGGATGTCTCTGGATGCTTATTGCAGACAAAGACCTTCAGCAATGATCATCTTTTGGCATAAAGAAAAGATAGGTGCAGAGATCAGTGCATCAATACTCACTAAGCTCAATCAACTGACTAGGAATTGACTTAGAACATAAATCTAACTTTCTCCCCAATCCACATTCCATCTTGATTTCTTGGCTAGGGGTAGCGTTAGGGTTAGGTATTCAATACGGAGAGATGATCTGATGAAATTTTATTTACCACTTCAGTGAATGTTCAGATTAGAAGTTAAGCCGAACCTAGAATTTCTTGTAACTTTCATTTGCTTTTACCAGTAACAATAGTTTAACCAAATGGGCAGAGGAAAAGGATAATACATAGGGCATTGTAACCGGAGCGTAACAGGAATCAAGACAAGATCATTGAAAGTGCGTAAAATGGGTAACACAATGGGGATGTTTCTGGATGCTTATTGCAGACAAAGACCTTTAGCAATGATCTTCTTTTGGCATACACAAAAGATAGCTGTAGAGAACAATGCATCAATACTCACTAAGCACAATCAACTGACTAAGAATTTACTTGGAATTTAAATCTAATTTTCTCCGCAATCAACATTCCATGTTGATTTCTAGACCAAGGGTAGCGTTAGGGTAAGGTTTTCAGAAAGGAGGGATGATCGGATGAAATTTTATTTACCACTTCCATTAATGTTCAGTTTAGAAGGAAGGCCGATCCAAGAAATTGTTGTTACTTTCATTTACTTTTACCAGTAATAATAGTTTAACCAAATGTGCAGAGGAAAAGGATAATACATAGGGCATTGTAACCGGAGCATAACAAGAATCAAAGTAACATCATTGAAAGTGCGTAAAATGGGTAACACAATGAGGATGTCTCTGGATGTTTATTGCAGACAAAGACCTTTAGCAATGATCATCTTTTGGCATAAAGAAAAGATAGCTGCAGAGATCAGTGCATCAATACTCACTAAGCTCAATCAACTGACTAGGAACTGACTTGGAACATAAATCTAACTTTCTCCCCAATCCACATTCCATCTTGATTTCTAGGCTAGGGGTAGCGTTAGGGTTAGGTTTTCAATATGGAGAGATGATCTCATGAAATTTTATTTACCATTTCAATGAATGTTCATATTAGAAGGTAGGCCGAACCTAGAATTTGTTGTAACTTTCATTTGCTTTTTCCAGTAACAATAGTTTAACCAAATGTGCAGAGGAAAAGGATAATACATAGGGCATTGTAACCAGAGCCTAACAGGAATCAAGGCAACATCATTGAAAGTGCGTAAAATGGGTAACACAATGAGGATGTCTCTGGATGCTTATTGCAGACAAAGACCTTCAGCAATGATCATCTTTTGGCATAAAGAAAAGATAGCTGCAGAGATCAGTGCATCAATACTCATTAAGCTCAATCAACTGACTGGGAATTGACTTGGAACATAAATCTAACTTTCTCCCCAATCCACATTCCATCTTGATTTCTAGGCTAGGGGTAACGTTAAGGTTAGGTTTTCAATATGGAGAGATGATCTGATGAAATTTTATTTACCATTTCAATGAATGTTCATATTAGAAGGTAGGCCGAACCTAGAATTTGTTGTAACTTTCATTTGCTTTTTCCAGTAACAATAGTTTAACCAAATGTGCAGAGGAAAAGGATAATACATAGGGCATTGTAACCGGAGCGTAACAGGAATCAAGACAAGATCATTGAAAGTGCGTAAAATGGGTAACACAATGGGGATGTTTCTGGATGCTTATTGCAGACAAAGACCTTTAGCAATGATCTTCTTTTGGCATACACAAAAGATAGCTGTAGAGAAAAGTGCATCAATACTCACTAAGCACAATCAACTGACTAAGAATTTACTTGGAATTTAAATCTAATTTTCTCCGCAATCAACATTCCATGTTGATTTCTAGACCAAGGGTAGCGTTAGGGTAAGGTTTTCAGAAAGGAGGGATGATCGGATGAAATTTTATTTACCACTTCCATTAATGTTCAGTTTAGAAGGAAGGCCGATCCAAGAAATTATTGTTACTTTCATTTACTTTTACCAGTAATAATAGTTTAACCAAATGTGCAGAGGAAAAGGATAATACATAGGGCATTGTAACCGGAGCATAACAAGAATCAAAGTAACATCATTGAAAGTGCGTAAAATGGGTAACACAATGAGGATGTCTCTGGATGTTTATTGCAGACAAAGACCTTTAGCAATGATCATCTTTTGGCATAAAGAAAAGATAGCTGCAGAGATCAGTGCATCAATACTCACTAAGCTCAATCAACTGACTAGGAACTGACTTGGAACATAAATCTAACTTTCTCCCCAATCCACATTCCATCTTGATTTCTAGGCTAGGGGTAGCGTTAGGGTTAGGTTTTCAATATGGAGAGATGATCTCATGAAATTTTATTTACCATTTCAATGAATGTTCATATTAGAAGGTAGGCCGAACCTAGAATTTGTTGTAACTTTCATTTGCTTTTTTCCAGTAACAATAGTTTAACCAAATGTGCAGAGGAAAAGGATAATACATAGGGCATTGTAACCAGAGCCTAACAGGAATCAAGGCAACATCATTGAAAGTGCGTAAAATGGGTAACACAATGAGGATGTCTCTGGATGCTTATTGCAGACAAAGACCTTCAGCAATGATCATCTTTTGGCATAAAGAAAAGATAGCTGCAGAGATCAGTGCATCAATACTCATTAAGCTCAATCAACTGACTGGGAATTGACTTGGAACATAAATCTAACTTTCTCCCCAATCCACATTCCATCTTGATTTCTAGGCTAGGGGTAACGTTAAGGTTAGGTTTTCAATATGGAGAGATGATCTGATGAAATTTTATTTACCATTTCAATGAATGTTCATGTTAGAAGGTAGGCCGAACCTAGAATTTGTTGTAACTTTCATTTGCTTTTTCCAGTAACAATAGTTTAACCAAATGTGCAGAGGAAAAGGATAATACATAGGGCATTGTAACCGGAGCCTAACAGGAATCAAGGCAACATCATTGAAAGTGCGTAAAATGGGTAACACAATGAGGATGTCTCTGGATGCTTATGGCAGACAAAGACCTTTAGCAATGATCATCTTTTGGCATAAAGAAAAGATAGCTGCAGAGATCAGTGCATCAATACTCACTAAGCTCAATCAACTGACTAGGAATTGACTTGGAACATAAATCTAACTTTCTCCCCAATCCACATTCCATCTTGATTTCTAGGCTAGGGGTAGCGTTAGGGTTAGGTTTTCAATACGGAGAGATGATCTGATGAAATTTTATTTACCACTTCAGTGAATGTTCAGATTAGAAGTTAAGCCGAACCTAGAATTTCTTGTAACTTTCATTTGCTTTTACCAGTAACAATAGTTTAACCAAATGGGCAGAGGAAAAGGATAATACATAGGGCATTGTAACCGGAGCGTAACAGGAATCAAGACAAGATCATTGAAAGTGCGTTAAATGGGTAACACAATGGGGATGTTTCTGGATGCTTATTGCAGACAAAGACCTTTAGCAATGATCTTCTTTTGGCATACACAAAAGATAGCTGTAGAGAACAGTGCATCAATACTCACTAAGCACAATCAACTGACTAAGAATTTACTTGGAATTTAAATCTAATTTTCTCCGCAATCAACATTCCATGTTGATTTCTAGACCAAGGGTAGCGTTAGGGTAAGGTTTTCAGAAAGGAGGGATGATCGGATGAAATTTTATTTACCACTTCCATTAATGTTCAGTTTAGAAGGAAGGCCGATCCAAGAAATTATTGTTACTTTCATTTACTTTTACCAGTAATAATAGTTTAACCAAATGTGCAGAGGAAAAGGATAATACATAGGGCATTGTAACCGGAGCATAACAAGAATCAAAGTAACATCATTGAAAGTGCGTAAAATGGGTAACACAATGAGGATGTCTCTGTATGTTTATTGCAGACAAAGACCTTTAGCAATGATCATCTTTTGGCATAAAGAAAAGATAGCTGCAGAGATCAGTGCATCAATACTCACTAAGCTCAATCAACTGACTAGGAACTGACTTGGAACATAAATCTAACTTTCTCCCCAATCCACATTCCATCTTGATTTCTAGGCTAGGGGTAGCGTTAGGGTTAGGTTTTCAATATGGAGAGATGATCTCATGAAATTTTATTTACCATTTCAATGAATGTTCATATTAGAAGGTAGGCCGAACCTAGAATTTGTTGTAACTTTCATTTGCTTTTTCCAGTAACAATAGTTTAACCAAATGTGCAGAGGAAAAGGATAATACATAGGGCATTGTAACCAGAGCCTAACAGGAATCAAGGCAACATCATTGAAAGTGCGTAAAATGGGTAACACAATGAGGATGTCTCTGGATGCTTATTGCAGACAAAGACCTTCAGCAATGATCATCTTTTGGCATAAAGAAAAGATAGCTGCAGAGATCAGTGCATCAATACTCATTAAGCTCAATCAACTGACTGGGAATTGACTTGGAACATAAATCTAACTTTCTCCCCAATCCACATTCCATCTTGATTTCTAGGCTAGGGTTAACGTTAAGGTTAGGTTTTCAATATGGAGAGATGATCTGATGAAATTTTATTTACCATTTCAATGAATGTTCATATTAGAAGGTAGGCCGAACCTAGAATTTGATGTAACTTTCATTTGCTTTTTCCAGTAACAATAGTTTAACCAAATGTGCAGAGGAAAAGGATAATACATAGGGCATTGTAACCGGAGCCTAACAGGAATCAAGGCAACATCATTGAAAGTGCGTAAAATGGGTAACACAATGAGGATGTCTCTGGATGCTTATGGCAGACAAAGACCTTTAGCAATGATCATCTTTTGGCATAAAGAAAAGATAGCTGCAGAGATCAGTGCATCAATACTCATTAAGCTCAATCAACTGACTAGGAATTGACTTGGAACATAAATCTAACTTTCTCCCCAATCCACATTCCATCTTGATTTCTAGGCTAGGGGTAGCGTTAGGGTTAGGTTTTCAATACGGAGAGATGATCTGATGAAATTTTATTTACCACTTCAGTGAATGTTAAGATTAGAAGGTAAGCCGAACCTAGAATTTCTTGTAACTTTCATTTGCTTTTACCAGTAACAATAGTTTAACCAAATGGGCAGAGGAAAAGGATAATACATAGGGCATTGTAACCGGAGCCTAACAGGAATCAAGGCAACATCATTGAAAGTGCGTAAAATGGGTAACACAATGAGGATGTCTCTGGATGCTTATTGCAGACAAAGACCTTTAGCAATGATCATCTTTTGGCATAAAGAAAAGATAGCTGCAGAGATCAGTGCATCAATACTCACTAAGCTCAATCAACTGACTATGAATTGACTTGGAACATAAATCTAACTTTCTCCCCAATCCACATTCCATCTTGATTTCTAGGCTAGGGGTAGCGTTAGGGTTAGGTTTTCAATACGGAGAGATGATCTGATGAAATTTTATTTACCACTTCAGTGAATGTTCAGATTAGAAGTTAAGCCGAACCTAGAATTTCTTGTAACTTTCATTTGCTTTTACCAGTAACAATAGTTTAACCAAATGGGCAGAGGAAAAGGATAATACATACGGCATTGTAACCGGAGCGTAACAGGAATCAAGACAAGATCATTGAAAGTGCGTAAAATGGGTAACACAATGGGGATGTTTCTAGATGTTTATTGCAGACAAAGACCTTTAGCAATGATCTTCTTTTGGCATACACAAAAGATAGCTGTAGAGAACAGTGCATCAATACTCACTAAGCACAATCAACTGACTAAGAATTTACTTGGAATTTAAATCCAATTTTCTCCGCAATCAACATTCCATGTTGATTTCTAGACCAAGGGTAGCGTTAGGGTAAGGTTTTCAGAAAGGAGGGATGATCGGATGAAATTTTATTTACCACTTCCATTAATGTTCAGTTTAGAAGGAAGGCCGATCCAAGAAATTGTTGTAACTTTCATTTACTTTTACCAGTAATAATAGTTTAACCAAATGTGCAGAGGAAAAGGATAATACATAGGGCATTGTAACCGGAGCATAACAAGAATCAAAGTAACATCATTGAAAGTGCGTAAAATGGGTAACACAATGAGGATATCTCTGGATGCTTATTGCAGACAAAGACCTTTAGCAATGATCATCTTTTGGCATAAAGAAAAGATAGGTGCAGAGATCAGTGCATCAATACTCACTAAGCTCAATCAACTGACTAGGAACTGACTTGGAACATAAATCTAACTTTCTCCCCAATCCACATTCCATCTTGATTTCTAGGCTAGGGGTAGCGTTAGGGTTAGGTTTTCAATACGGAGAGATGATCTGATGAAATTTTATTTACCACTTCAGTGAATGTTCAGATTAGAAGTTAAGCCGAACCTAGAATTTCTTGTAACTTTCATTTGCTTTTACCAGTAACAATAGTTTAACCAAATGGGCAGAGGAAAAGGATAATACATAGGGCATTGTAACCGGAGCGTAACAGGAATCAAGACAAGATCATTGAAAGTGCGTAAAATGGGTAACACAATGGGGATGTTTCTGGATGCTTATTGCAGACAAAGACCTTTAGCAATGATCTTCTTTTGGCATACACAAAAGATAGCTGTAGAGAACAGTGCATCAATACTCACTAAGCACAATCAACTGACTAAGAATTTACTTGGAATTTAAATCTAATTTTCTCCGCAATCAACATTCCATGTTGATTTCTAGACCAAGGGTAGCGTTAGGGTAAGGTTTTCAGAAAGGAGGGATGATCGGATGAAATTTTATTTACCACTTCCATTAATGTTCAGTTTAGAAGGAAGGCCGATCCAAGAAATTATTGTTACTTTCATTTACTTTTACCAGTAATAATAGTTTAACCAAATGTGCAGAGGAAAAGGATAATACATAGGGCATTGTAACCGGAGCATAACAAGAATCAAAGTAACATCATTGAAAGTGCGTAAAATGGGTAACACAATGAGGATGTCTCTGGATGTTTATTGCAGACAAAGACCTTTAGCAATGATCATCTTTTGGCATAAAGAAAAGATAGCTGCAGAGATCAGTGCATCAATACTCACTAAGCTCAATCAACTGACTAGGAACTGACTTGGAACATAAATCTAACTTTCTCCCCAATCCACATTCCATCTTGATTTCTAGGCTAGGGGTAGCGTTAGGGTTAGGTTTTCAATATGGAGAGATGATCTCATGAAATTTTATTTACCATTTCAATGAATGTTCATATTAGAAGGTTGGCCGAACCTAGAATTTGTTGTAACTTTCATTTGCTTTTTCCAGTAACAATAGTTTAACCAAATGTGCAGAGGAAAAGGATAATACATAGGGCATTGTAACCAGAGCCTAACAGGAATCAAGGCAACATCATTGAAAGTGCGTAAAATGGGTAACACAATGAGGATGTCTCTGGATGCTTATTGCAGACAAAGACCTTCAGCAATGATCATCTTTTGGCATAAAGAAAAGATAGCTGCAGAGATCAGTGCATCAATACTCATTAAGCTCAATCAACTGACTGGGAATTGACTTGGAACATAAATCTAACTTTCTCCCCAATCCACATTCCATCTTGATTTCTAGGCTAGGGGTAACGTTAAGGTTAGGTTTTCAATATGGAGAGATGATCTGATGAAATTTTATTTACCATTTCAATGAATGTTCATATTAGAAGGTAGGCCGAACCTAGAATTTGTTGTAACTTTCATTTGCTTTTTCCAGTAACAATAGTTTAACCAAATGTGCAGAGGAAAAGGATAATACATAGGGCATTGTAACCGGAGCCTAACAGGAATCAAGGCAACATCATTGAAAGTGCGTAAAATGGGTAACACAATGAGGATGTCTCTGGATGCTTATGGCAGACAAAGACCTTTAGCAATGATCATCTTTTGGCATAAAGAAAAGATAGCTGCACAGATCAGTGCATCAATACTCATTAAGCTCAATCAACTGACTAGGAATTGACTTGGAACATAAATCTAACTTTCTCCCCAATCCACATTCCATCTTGATTTCTAGGCTAGGGGTAGCGTTAGGGTTAGGTTTTCAATACGGAGAGATGATCTGATGAAATTTTATTTACCACTTCAGTGAATGTTAAGATTAGAAGGTAAGCCGAACCTAGAATTTCTTGTAACTTTCATTTGCTTTTACCAGTAACAATAGTTTAACCAAATGGGCAGAGGAAAAGGATAATACATAGGGCATTGTAACCGGAGCGTAACAGGAATCAAGACAAGATCATTGAAAGTGCGTAAAATGGGTAACACAATGGGGATGTTTCTAGATGCTTATTGCAGACAAAGACCTTTAGCAATGATCTTCTTTTGGCATACACAAAAGATAGCTGTAGAGAACAGTGCATCAATACTCACTAAGCACAATCAACTGACTAAGAATTTACTTGGAATTTAAATCCAATTTTCTCCGCAATCAACATTCCATGTTGATTTCTAGACCAAGGGTAGCGTTAGGGTAAGGTTTTCAGAAAGGAGGGATGATCGGATGAAATTTTATTTACCACTTCCATTAATGTTCAGTTTAGAAGGAAGGCCGATCCAAGAAATTGTTGTAACTTTCATTTACTTTTACCAATAATAATAGTTTAACCAAATGTGCAGAGGAAAAGGATAATACATAGGGCATTGTAACCGGAGCATAACAAGAATCAAAGTAACATCATTGAAAGTGCGTAAAATGGGTAACACAATGAGGATATCTCTGGATGCTTATTGCAGACAAAGACCTTTAGCAATGATCATCTTTTGGCATAAAGAAAAGATAGGTGCAGAGATCAGTGCATCAATACTCACTAAGCTCAATCAACTGACTAGGAACTGACTTGGAACATAAATCTAACTTTCTTCCCAATCCACATTCCATCTTGATTTCTAGGCTAGGGGTAGCGTTAGGGTTAGGTTTTCAATACGGAGAGATGATCTGATGAAATTTTATTTACCACTTCAGTGAATGTTCAGATTAGAAGTTAAGCCGAACCTAGAATTTCTTGTAACTTTCATTTGCTTTTACCAGTAACAATAGTTTAACCAAATGGGCAGAGGAAAAGGATAATACATAGGGCATTGTAACCGGAGCGTAACAGGAATCAAGGCAAGATCATTGAAAGTCCATAAAATGGGTAACACAATGCGGATGTCTCTGGATGCTTATTGCAGACAAAGACCTTTAGCAATGATCTTCTTTTGGCATACACAAAAGATAGCTGTAGAGAACAGTGCATCAATACTCACTAAGCACAATCAACTGACTAAGAATTTACTTGGAATTTAAATCTAATTTTCTCCGCAATCAACATTCCATGTTGATTTCTAGACCAAGGGTAGCGTTAGGGTAAGGTTTTCAGAAAGGAGGGATGATCGGATGAAATTTTATTTACCACTTCCATTAATGTTCAGTTTAGAAGGAAGGCCGATCCAAGAAATTGTTGTAACTTTCATTTACTTTTACCAGTAATAATAGTTTAACCAAATGTGCAGAGGAAAAGGATAATACATAGGGCATTGTAACCGGAGCATAACAAGAATCAAGGCAACATCATTGAAAGTGCGTAAAATGGGTAACACAATGAGGATGTCTCTGGATGCTTATTGCAGACAAAGACCTTTAGCAATGATCATCTTTTGGCATAAAGAAAAGATAGCTGCAGAGATCAGTGCATCATTACTCACTAAGCTCAATCAACTGACTAGGAACTGACTTGGAACATAAATCTAACTTTCTCCCCAATCCACATTCCATCTTGATTTCTAGGCTAGGGGTAGCGTTAGGGTTAGGTTTTCAATACGGAGAGATGATCTGATGAAATGTTATTTACCACTTCAATGAATGTTCAGATTAGAAGGTAGGCCGAACCTAGAATTTGTTGTAACTTTCATTTGCTATCACCAGTAACAATAGTTTAACCAAATGGGCAGAGGAAAAGGATAATACATAGGGCATTGTAACCGGAGCGTAACTGGAATCAAGGCAAGATCATTGAAAGTGCGTAAAATGGGTAACACAATGCGGATGTCTCTGGATGCTTATTGCAGAAAAAGACCTTTAGCAATGATCTTCTTTTGGCATACACAAAAGATAGCTGTAGAGAACAGTGCATCAATACTCACTAAGCACAATCAACTGACTAAGAATTTACTTGGAATTTAAATCTAATTTTCTCCGCAATCAACATTCCATGTTGATTTCTAGACCAAGGGTAGCGTTAGGGTAAGGTTTTCAGAAAGGAGGGATGATCGGATGAAATTTTATTTACCACTTCCATTAATGTTCAGTTTAGAAGGAAGGCCGATCCAAGAAATTGTTGTAACTTTCATTTACTTTTACCAGTAATAATAGTTTAACCAAATGTGCAGAGGAAAAGGATAATACATAGGGCATTGTAACCGGAGCATAACAAGAATCAAAGTAACATCATTGAAAGTGCGTAAAATGGGTAACACAATGAGGATGTCTCTGGATGCTTATTGCAGACAAAGACCTTTAGCAATGATCATCTTTTGGCATAAAGAAAAGATAGGTGCAGCGATCAGTGCATCAATACTCACTAAGCTCAATCAACTGACTAGGAACTGACTTGGAACATAAATCTAACTTTCTCCCCAATCCACATTCCATCTTGATTTCTAGGCTAGGGGTAGCGTTAGGGTTAGGTTTTCAATACGGAGAGATGATCTGATGAAATTTTATTTACCATTTCAATGAATGTTCATATTAGAAGGTAGGCCGAACCTAGAATTTGTTGTAACTTTCATTTGCTTTTTCCAGTAACAATAGTTTAACCAAATGTGCAGAGGAAAAGGATAATACATAGGGCATTGTAACCAGAGCCTAACAGGAATCAAGGCAACATCATTGAAAGTGCGTAAAATGGGTAACACAATGAGGATGTCTCTGGATGCTTATTGCAGACAAAGACCTTCAGCAATGATCATCTTTTGGCATAAAGAAAAGATAGCTGCAGAGATCAGTGCATCAATACTCATTAAGCTCAATCAACTGACTGGGAATTGACTTGGAACATAAATCTAACTTTCTCCCCAATCCACATTCCATCTTGATTTCTAGGCTAGGGGTAGCGTTAGGGTTAGGTTTTCAATACGGAGAGATGATCTGATGAAATTTTATTTACCATTTCAATGAATGTTCATATTAGAAGGTAGGCCGAAGCTAGAATTTCTTGTAACTTTCATTTGCTTTTACCAGTAACAATAGTTTAACCAAATGGGCAGAGGAAAAGGATAATACATAGGGCATTGTAACCGGAGCGTAACAGGAATCAAGACAAGATCATTGAAAGTGCGTAAAATGGGTAACACAATGGGGATGTTTCTGGATGCTTATTGCAGACAAAGACCTTTAGCAATGATCTTCTTTTGGCATACACAAAAGATAGCTGTAGAGAACAGTGCATCAATACTCACTAAGCACAATCAACTGACTAAGAATTTACTTGGAATTTAAATCTAATTTTCTCCGCAATCAACATTCCATGTTGATTTCTAGACCAAGGGTAGCGTTAGGGTAAGGTTTTCAGAAAGGAGGGATGATCGGATGAAATTTTATTTACCACTTCCATTAATGTTCAGTTTAGAAGGAAGGCCGATCCAAGAAATTGTTGTAACTTTCATTTACTTTTACCAGTAATAATAGTTTAACCAAATGTGCAGAGGAAAAGGATAATACATAGGGCATTGTAACCGGAGCATAACAAGAATCAAGGCAACATCATTGAAAGTGCGTAAAATGGGTAACACAATGAGGATGTCTCTGGATGCTTATTGCAGACAAAGACCTTTAGCAATGATCATCTTTTGGCATAAAGAAAAGATAGCTGCAGAGATCAGTGCATCAATACTCACTAAGCTCAATCAACTGACTAGGAACTGACTTGGAACATAAATCTAACTTTCTCCCCAATCCACATTCCATCTTGATTTCTAGGCTAGGGGTAGCGTTAGGGTTAGGTTTTCAATACGGAGAGATGATCTGATGAAATTTTATTTACCATTTCAATGAATGTTCATATTAGAAGGTAGGCCGAACCTAGAATTTGTTGTAACTTTCATTTGCTTTTTCCAGTAACAATAGTTTAACCAAATGTGCAGAGGAAAAGGATAATACATAGGGCATTGTAACCAGAGCCTAACAGGAATCAAGGCAACATCATTGAAAGTGCGTAAATTGGGTAACACAATGAGGATGTCTCTGGATGCTTATTGCAGACAAAGACCTTTAGCAATGATCATCTTTTGGCATAAAGAAAAGATAGCTGCAGAGATCAGTGCATCAATACTCACTAAGCTCAATCAACTGACTAGGAACTGACTTGGAACATAAATCTAACTTTCTCCCCAATCCACATTCCATCTTGATTTCTAGGCTAGGGGTAGCGTTAGGGTTAGGTTTTCAATATGGAGAGATGATCTGATGAAATTTTATTTACCATTTCAATGAATGTTCATATTAGAAGGTAGGCCGAACCTAGAATTTGTTGTAACTTTCATTTGCTTTTTCCAGTAACAATAGTTTAACCAAATGTGCAGAGGAAAAGGATAATACATAGGGCATTGTAACCGGAGCATAACAGGAATCAAGGCAACATCATTGAAAGTGCATAAAATGGGTAACACAATGAGGATGTCTCTGGATGCTTATTGCAGACAAAGACCTTTAGCGATGATCATCTTTTGGCATACAGAAAAGATAGCTGCAGAGATCAGTGCATCAATACTCACTAAGCTCAATCAACTGACTAGGAATTGACTTGGAACATAAATCTAACTTTCTCCGCAATCAACATTCCATGTTGATTTCTAGGCTAGGGGTAGCGTTAGGGTTAGGTTTTCAATATGGAGAGATGATCTGATGAAATTTTATTTTATTTTTTTTTAATAAATTTATTATTAAAATAATACAAACCTATATAAACATATATGGACATTATACAAACATATACTACATTTACAAACATATATACACCTGACTGACTCAACAATAATATCTATCAATCACACCCAAACCAAAACTAACTAAAATCCTTCCTGAGTGTGAGTGTGAGAAAATACAATAATTTCAACCTCGACCTCAATCTGCTTACTTCACTATCTATCTATATGCTTATCTGCAATCTTACAGGTGCCGATTTTGAGAAACGAAGAGATGCTTAGATTCACCTATCTATCTAGCTCATTATATATAATCATCTTTCTGTTCCTGTACAATAAAAAAATATCAAGACAAACCCAAAAAAGCAATCACATTTTATACATTGCTCTAACAAAATAATTTTGTCGTCAATCCTTTATAATCGCTATTATTTAGAAATTTTATCAGCGGCTCCCACTCCGATCTTATATCGTCCACCGATTTACCTCTCAAGAGCAAAGTAATCTTGTCAAACATTATACAGTCAACCAATTTATTTAGCCAGTCTCCTATTTTGGGTTGATCATTACTCTTCCATTTCGAGGCATACACTATTCTTGCTATAGTAGTAATATAATATAATAGCTTTCCATATGTTTTTTCCACATCTCTGTCCTCTATCATACTTAATAAGTACATTTTAGGATCTATCTGTTCCTGAATTTGTAAGATCTGAGTTACTACCTTATGAATTTCCTTCCAGTAGTTTTTTGCCACCCTGCAGTGCCACCACATATGTATGAAAGACCCATCTTTGTCATGGCATTTCCAACACTTTTTGTTAAGATTTTTGTGCATTTTGGCTAATTTTACAGGGGTCAAGTACCAACGGTGTTGCATTTTTTGGAAATTTTCTCGCAAATCATAACAAAGAGAGTACTTCTTCTGGCAAACCCAGGCCTTTTCCCATTGGTCTAACGCAATAGGTTGCTTTAAATCAATGGCCCATTTCACCATATTATTTTTAATAGTTTCCTCTTCCTGATCCAGTTTCAATAAAAGATCATAATACTGGGAGATTCTGGGTGGTTTTTCTCCTTTGACAATCAATTCAAACTCCCTTAATGGAGAACCAATACCCTTAGTCTTTTTATCTTTTAGAAATCTTTCTTTAAGTTGTCTGTACAGAAACCATCCGCATGTGAATCCTTCATTCAGAATTTCTTCCCTTGACTTAAATTCTATCTTCCCTGATTGTTTATCTATATTAATGAGCTGCTCATATGTTATCCACCTATCTCTATCTAGTCTTTCCCATCCAAAGTATGCTTCGTTCATAGACGCCCAAAAAGGGATGTTCTTACATAGCGTATCTTTATATCTATTCCAAACCCATAATAAAGTTCTTCGTATATAATGATTGTTAAATTCTTTGTGGACTTTGCTTTTATCATGGAATAGATACGCATGATATCCAAACCTTAATCCAGTTGCTTCTAGTGCGAGCAAATCTTTATTTTCCAGAAGAAACCAATCAGTCAGCCATACCAAACAGCTAGCCTTGAAATATAACTTCAAATTAGGCACCGCCAATCCACCTCTCTCTATTTTATCCTGCATAATTTTCCACCTTACTCTAGGTTTTTTACCTCCCCAGAGAAATCGGGAAAGCTCCTGGTGCCAATTCTTAAAGGGCTTATCATTCCTAATGATAGGCAGATTTTGAAACAGGAATAAAATCTTTGGGAGAATGCTCATTTTAATTACTGAGATTTTCCCTAACCAGGAAAGTCTCAATTTACTCCATTTCTTTAGATCTTTTCTAACTTCCTCCCATTTC
This sequence comes from Phrynosoma blainvillii, assembly GCA_026167975.1. Lineage (NCBI taxonomy): Eukaryota > Metazoa > Chordata > Lepidosauria > Squamata > Phrynosomatidae > Phrynosoma > Phrynosoma blainvillii. The sequence goes on along the minus strand of JANUYF010000007.1, from coordinate 14,876,294 downwards.
CTCTCATAATTATTTTTAAACAAATCTACATTTTTTGTTGTCATAGTTATTCCAAGATACTTTATGGACTTCTTATTCTGGAATCCTGTTTGTCTCTCCAATGCCTCTATTTCTTTTTCTGAAAGGTTCATTGTAAGCATTGCTGTTTTTTTCTTGTTCACCTTTAACCCCGCCACTTCTGTGAATCGATCCAGTTCCTTCATTACTTCCTTCACACAATTAGGGTTAGTTATCGTCAGAACCAAGTCATCCGCATATGCGCGTAATTTCATTTGTTTACCTTTAATTTTAACACCTTCTATGGCCGTATTGTCTCTAATATTATTATTTAAGATCTCCAAAACTATCAGAAATAGTAAAGGGGACAGAGGGCAGCCCTGTCTGGTTCCTTTCTGTACATTGAAAACTTTAGTCTTTTCTCCATTGACTATTACAGTAGCTAGTTGTTTTTTATAAATTGCCTCTATCCAACCTAAAAATTTATCCCCCACCTTGATTTTCTTTAAACAGTGCAACATAAATTTCCAGTTCACATTATCAAAAGCTTTCTCAAAATCTATAAAGATCATGAGAAGCTTACGATTAATATCTTTCTCGTGAAATTATGAAGCTGCAGAGATCAGTGCATTAATACTCACTAAGCTCAATCAACTGACTAGGAATTGACTTGGAACATAAATCTAACTTTCTCCCCAATCAACATTCCATGTTGATTTCTAGGCTAGGGGTAGCGTTAGGGTTAGGTTTTCAATATGGAGAGATGATCTGATGAAATTTTATTTACCATTTCAATGAATGTTAATATTAGAAGGTAGGCCGAACCTAGAATTTGTTGTAACTTTCATTTCCTTTTTCCAGTAACAATAGTTTAACCAAATGTGCAGAGGAAAAGGATAATACATAGGGCATTGTAACCGGAGCCTAACAGGAATCAAGGCAACATCATTGAAAGTGCGTAAAATGGGTAACACAATGAGGATGTCTCTGGATGCTTATTGCAGACAAAGACCTTTAGCAATGATCATCTTTTGGCATAAAGAAAAGATAGCTGCAGAGATCAGTGCATCAATACTCACTAAGCTCAATCAACTGACTAGGAATTGACTTGGAACATAAATCTAACTTTCTCCCCAATCCACATTCCATCTTGATTTCTAGGCTAGGGGTAGCGTTAGGGTTAGGTTTTCAATACGGAGAGATGATCTGATGAAATTTTATTTACCACTTCAGTGAATGTTCAGATTAGAAGTTAAGCCGAACCTAGAATTTCTTGTAACTTTCATTTGCTTTTACCAGTAACAATAGTTTAACCAAATGGGCAGAGGAAAAGGATAATACATAGGGCATTGTAACCGGAGCGTAACAGGAATCAAGACAAGATCATTGAAAGTGCGTAAAATGGGTAACACAATGGGGATGTTTCTGGATGCTTATTGCAGACAAAGACCTTTAGCAATGATCTTCTTTTGGCATACACAAAAGATAGCTGTAGAGAACAGTGCATCAATACTCACTAAGCACAATCAACTGACTAAGAATTTACTTGGAATTTAAATCTAATTTTCTCCGCAATCAACATTCCATGTTGATTTCTAGACCAAGGGTAGCGTTAGGGTAAGGTTTTCAGAAAGGAGGGATGATCGGATGAAATTTTATTTACCACTTCCATTAATGTTCAGTTTAGAAGGAAGGCCGATCCAAGAAATTGTTGTAACTTTCATTTACTTTTACCAGTAATAATAGTTTAACCAAATGTGCAGAGGAAAAGGATAATACATAGGGCATTGTAACCGGAGCATAACAAGAATCAAAGTAACATCATTGAAAGTGCGTAAAATGGGTAACACAATGAGGATGTCTCTGGATGCTTATTGCAGACAAAGACCTTTAGCAATGATCATCTTTTGGCATAAAGAAAAGATAGGTGCAGAGATCAGTGCATCAATACTCACTAAGCTCAATCAACTGACTAGGAACATAAATCTAACTTTCTCCCCAATCCACATTCCATCTTGATTTCTAGGCTAGGGGTAGCGTTAGGGTTAGGTTTTCAATACGGAGAGATGATCTGATGAAATTTTATTTACCACTTCAGTGAATGTTCAGATTAGAAGGTAAGCCGAACCTAGAATTTCTTGTAACTTTCATTTCCTTTTACCAGTAACAATAGTTTAACCAAATGGGCAGAGGAAAAGGATAATACATAGGGCATTGGAACCGGAGCCTAACAGGAATCAAGGCAACATCATTGAAAGTGCGTAAAATGGGTAACACAATGAGGATGTCTCTGGATGCTTATTGCAGACAAAGACCTTTAGCAATGATCATCTTTTGGCATAAAGAAAAGATAGCTGCAGAGATCAGTGCATCAATACTCACTAAGCTCAATCAACTGACTAGGAATTGACTTGGAACATAAATCTAACTTTCTCCCCAATCCACATTCCATCTTGATTTCTAGGCTAGGGGAAGCGTTAGGGTTAGGTTTTCAATACGGAGAGATGATCTGATGAAATTTTATTTACCACTTCAGTGAATGTTCATATTAGAAGTTAAGCCGAACCTAGAATTTCTTGTAACTTTCATTTGCTTTTACCAGTAACAATAGTTTAACCAAATGGGCAGAGGAAAAGGATAATACATAGGGCATTGTAACCGGAGCGTAACAGGAATCAAGACAAGATCATTGAAAGTGCGTAAAATGGGTAACACAATGGGGATGTTTCTGGATGCTTATTGCAGACAAAGACCTTTAGCAATGATCTTCTTTTGGCATACACAAAAGATAGCTGTAGAGAACAGTGCATCAATACTCACTAAGCACAATCAACTGACTAAGAATTTACTTGGAATTTAAATCTAATTTTCTCCGCAATCAACATTCCATGTTGATTTCTAGACCAAGGGTAGCGTTAGGGTAAGGTTTTCAGAAAGGAGGGATGATCGGATGAAATTTTATTTACCACTTCCATTAATGTTCAGTTTAGAAGGAAGGCCGATCCAAGAAATTGTTGTAACTTTCATTTACTTTTACCAGTAATAATAGTTTAACCAAATGTGCAGAGGAAAAGGATAATACATAGGGCATTGTAACCGGAGCATAACAAGAATCAAAGTAACATCATTGAAAGTGCGTAAAATGGGTAACACAATGAGGATGTCTCTGGATGCTTATTGCAGACAAAGACCTTTAGCAATGATCTTCTTTTGGCATACACAAAAGATAGGTGCAGAGATCAGTGCATCAATACTCACTAAGCTCAATCAACTGACTAGGAACATAAATCTAACTTTCTCCCCAATCCACATTCCATCTTGATTTCTAGGCTAGGGGTAGCGTTAGGGTTAGGTTTTCAATACGGAGAGATGATCTGATGAAATTTTATTTACCACTTCAGTGAATGTTCAGATTAGAAGGTAAGCCGAACCTAGAATTTCTTGTAACTTTCATTTCCTTTTACCAGTAACAATAGTTTAACCAAATGGGCAGAGAAAAAGGATAATACATAGGGCATTGTAACCGGAGCCTAACAGGAATCAAGGCAACATCATTGAAAGTGCGTAAAATGGGTAACACAATGAGGATGTCTCTGGATGCTTATTGCAGACAAAGACCTTTAGCAATGATCATCTTTTGGCATAAAGAAAAGATAGCTGCAGAGATCAGTGCATCAATACTCACTAAGCTCAATCAACTGACTAGGAAATGACTTGGAACATAAATCTAACTTTCTCCCCAATCCACATTCCATCTTGATTTCTAGGCTAGGGGTAGCGTTAGGGTTAGGTTTTCAATACGGAGAGATGATCTGATGAAATTTTATTTACCACTTCAGTGAATGTTCAGATTAGAAGGTAAGCCGAACCTAGAATTTCTTGTAACTTTCATTTGCTTTTACCAGTAACAATAGTTTAACCAAATGGGCAGAGGAAAAGGATAATACATAGGGCATTGTAACCGGAGCGTAACAGGAATCAAGGCAAGATCATTGAAAGTGCGTAAAATGGGTAACACAATGCGGATGTTTCTGGATGCTTATTGCAGACAAAGACCTTTAGCAATGATCTTCTTTTGGCATACAAAAAAGATAGCTGGAGAGAACAGTGCATCAATACTCACTAAGCACAATCAACTGACTATGAATTGACTTGCAACTCAAATCTAATTTTCTCCGCAATCAACATTCCATGTTGATTTCTAGACCAAGGGTAGCGTTAGGGTAAGGTTTTCAGAAAGGAGGGATGATCGGATGAAATTTTATTTACCACTTCCATTAATGTTCAGTTTAGAAGGAAGGCCGATCCAAGAAATTGTTGTAACTTTCATTTACTTTTACCAGTAATAATAGTTTAACCAAATGTGCAGAGGAAAAGGATAATACATAGGGCATTGTAACCGGAGCCTAACAGGAATCAAGGCAACATCATTGAAAGTGCGTAAATTGGGTAACACAATGAGGATGTCTCTGGATGCTTATTGCACACAAAGACCTTTAGCAATGATCATCTTTTGGCATAAAGAAAAGATAGCTGCAGAGATCAGTGCATCAATACTCACTAAGCTCAATCAACTGACTAGTAATTGACTTGGAACATAAATCTAAATTTCTCCCCAATCAACATTCCATGTTGATTTCTGGCTAGGGGTAGCGTTAGGGTTAGGTTTTCAATATGGAGAGATGATCTGATGAAATTTTATTTACCATTTCAATGAATGTTCATATTAGAAGGTAGGTCGAACCTAGAATTTGTTGTAACTATCATTTGCTTTTTCCAGTAACAATAGTTTAACCAAATGTGCAGAGGAAAAGGATAATACATAGGGCATTGTAACCGGAGCCTAACAGGAATCAAGGCAACATCATTGAAAGTGCGTAAATTGGGTAACACAATGAGGATGTCTCTGGATGCTTATTGCAGACAAAGACCTTTAGCAATGATCATCTTTTGGCATAAAGAAAAGATAGCTGCACAGATCAGTGCATCAATACTGACTAAGCTCAATCAACTGACTAGGAATTGACTTGGAACATAAATCTAACTTGCTCCCCAATCAACATTCCATGTTGATTTCTAGGCTAGGGGTAGCGTTAGGGTTAGGTTTTCAATATGGAGAGATGATCTGATGAAATTTTATTTACCATTTCAATGAATGTTCATATTAGAAGGTAGGCCGAACCTAGAATTTGTTGTAACTTTCATTTGCTTTTTCCAGTAACAATAGTTTAACCAAATGTGCAGAGGAAAAGGATAATACATAGGGCATTGTAACCGGAGCCTAACAGGAATCAAGGCAACATCATTGAAAGTGCGTAAAATGGGTAACACAATGAGGATGTCTCTGGATGCTTATTGCAGACAAAGACCTTTAGCAATGATCATCTTTTGGCATAAAGAAAAGATAGCTGCAGAGATCAGTGCATCAATACTCATTAAGCTCAATCAACTGACTAGGAATTGACTTGGAACATAAATCTAACTTTCTCCCCAATCCACATTCCATCTTGATTTCTAGGCTAGGGGTAGCGTTAGGGTTAGGTTTTCAATACGGAGAGATGATCTGATGAAATTTTATTTACCACTTCAGTGAATGTTCAGATTAGAAGTTAAGCCGAACCTAGAATTTCTTGTAACTTTCATTTGCTTTTACCAGTAACAATAGTTTAACCAAATGGGCAGAGGAAAAGGATAATACATAGGGCATTGTAACCGGAGCGTAACAGGAATCAAGGCGAGATCATTGAAAGTGCGTAAAATGGGATACACAATGGGGATGTTTCTGGATGCTTATTGCAGACAAAGACCTTTAGCAATGATCTTCTTTTGGCATACACAAAAGATAGCTGTAGAGAACAGTGCATCAATACTCACTAAGCACAATCAACTGACTAAGAATTTACTTGGAATTTAAATCTAATTTTCTCCACAATCAACATTCCATGTTGATTTCTAGACCAAGGGTAGAGTTAGGGTAAGGTTTTCAGAAAGGAGGGATGATCTGATGAAATTATATTTACCACTTCCATTAATGTTCAGTTTAGAAGGAAGGCCGATCTAAGAAATTGTTGTAACTTTCATTTACTTTTACCAGTAATAATAGTTTAACCAAATGTGCAGAGGAAAAGGATAATACATAGGGCATTGTAACCGGAGCATAACAGGAATCAAGGCAACATCATTGAAAGTGCGTAAAATGGGTAACACAATGAGGATGTCTCTGGATGCTTATTGCAGACAAAGACCTTTAGCAATGATCATCTTTTGGCATAAAGAAAAGATAGCTGCAGAGATCAGTGCATCAATACTCACTAAGCTCAATCAACTGACTAGGAATTGACTTGGAACATAAATCTAACTTTCTCCCCAATCAACATTCCATGTTGATTTCTAGGCTAGGGGTAGCGTTAGGGTTAGGTTTTCAATATGGAGAGATGATCTGATGAAATTTTATTTACCATTTCAATGAATGTTCATATTAGAAGGTAGGCCGAACCGAGAATTTGTTGTAACTTTCATTTGCTTTTTCCAGTAACAATAGTTTAACCAAATGTGCAGAGGAAAAGGATAATACATAGGGCATTGTAACCGGAGCATAACAGGAATCAAGGCAACATCATTGAAAGTGCGTAAAATGGGTAACACAATGAGGATGTCTCTGGATGCTTATTGCAGACAAAGACCTTTAGCAATTATCATCTTTTGGCATAAAGAAAAGATAGCTGCAGAGATCAGTGCATCAATACTCACTAAGCTCAATCAACTGACTAGGAAATGACTTGGAACATAAATCTAACTTTCTCCCCAATCCACATTCCATCTTGATTTCTAGGCTAGGGGTAGCGTTAGGGTTAGGTTTTCAATACGGAGAGATGATCTGATGAAATTTTATTTACCACTTCCATTAATGTTCAGTTTAGAAGGAAGGCCGATCCAAGAAATTGTTGTAACTTTCATTTACTTTTACCAGTAATAATAGTTTAACCAAATGTGCAGAGGAAAAGGATAATACATAGGGCATTGTAACCGGAGCCTAACAGGAATCAAGGCAACATCATTGAAAGTGCGTAAATTGGGTAACACAATGAGGATGTCTCTGGATGCTTATTGCACACAAAGACCTTTAGCAATGATCATCTTTTGGCATAAAGAAAAGATAGCTGCAGAGATCAGTGCATCAATACTCACTAAGCTCAATCAACTGACTAGGAATTGACTTGGAACATAAATCTAAATTTCTCCCCAATCAACATTCCATGTTGATTTCTGGCTAGGGGTAGCGTTTGGGTTAGGTTTTCAATATGGAGAGATGATCTGATGAAATTTTATTTACCATTTCAATGAATGTTCATATTAGAAGGTAGGTCGAACCTAGAATTTGTTGTAACTATCATTTGCTTTTTCCAGTAACAATAGTTTAACCAAATGTGCAGAGGAAAAGGATAATACATAGGGCATTGTAACCGGAGCCTAACAGGAATCAAGGCAACATCATTGAAAGTGCGTAAATTGGGTAACACAATGAGGATGTCTCTGGATGCTTATTGCAGACAAAGACCTTTAGCAATGATCATCTTTTCGCATAAAGAAAAGATAGCTGCAGAGATCAGTGCATCAATACTCACTAAGCTCAATCAACTGACTAGGAATTGACTTGGAACATAAATCTAACTTGCTCCCCAATCAACATTCCATGTTGATTTCTAGGCTAGGGGTAGCGTTAGGGTTAGGTTTTCAATATGGAGAGATGATCTGATGAAATTTTATTTACCATTTCAATGAATGTTCATATTAGAAGGTAGGCCGAACCTAGAATTTGTTGTAACTTTCATTTGCTTTTTCCAGTAACAATAGTTTAACCAAATGTGCAGAGGAAAAGGATAATACATAGGGCATTGTAACCGGAGCCTAACAGGAATCAAGGCAACATCATTGAAAGTGCGTAAAATGGGTAACACAATGAGGATGTCTCTGGATGCTTATTGCAGACAAAGACCTTTAGCAATGATCATCTTTTGGCATAAAGAAAAGATAGCTGCAGAGATCAGTGCATCAATACTCATTAAGCTCAATCAACTGACTAGGAATTGACTTGGAACATAAATCTAACTTTCTCCCCAATCCACATTCCATCTTGATTTCTAGGCTAGGGGTAGCGTTAGGGTTAGGTTTTCAATACGGAGAGATGATCTGATGAAATTTTATTTACCACTTCAGTGAATGTTCAGATTAGAAGTTAAGCCGAACCTAGAATTTCTTGTAACTTTCATTTGCTTTTACCAGTAACAATAGTTTAACCAAATGGGCAGAGGAAAAGGATAATACATAGGGCATTGTAACCGGAGCGTAACAGGAATCAAGGCGAGATCATTGAAAGTGCGTAAAATGGGATACACAATGGGGATGTTTCTGGATGCTTATTGCAGACAAAGACCTTTAGCAATGATCTTCTTTTGGCATACACAAAAGATAGCTGTAGAGAACAGTGCATCAATACTCACTAAGCACAATCAACTGACTAAGAATTTACTTGGAATTTAAATCTAATTTTCTCCACAATCAACATTCCATGTTGATTTCTAGACCAAGGGTAGAGTTAGGGTAAGGTTTTCAGAAAGGAGGGATGATCTGATGAAATTATATTTACCACTTCCATTAATGTTCAGTTTAGAAGGAAGGCCGATCTAAGAAATTGTTGTAACTTTCATTTACTTTTACCAGTAATAATAGTTTAACCAAATGTGCAGAGGAAAAGGATAATACATAGGGCATTGTAACCGGAGCATAACAGGAATCAAGGCAACATCATTGAAAGTGCGTAAAATGGGTAACACAATGAGGATGTCTCTGGATGCTTATTGCAGACAAAGACCTTTAGCAATGATCATCTTTTGGCATAAAGAAAAGATAGCTGCAGAGATCAGTGCATCAATACTCACTAAGCTCAATCAACTGACTAGGAATTGACTTGGAACATAAATCTAACTTTCTCCCCAATCAACATTCCATGTTGATTTCTAGGCTAGGGGTAGCGTTAGGGTTAGGTTTTCAATATGGAGAGATGATCTGATGAAATTTTATTTACCATTTCAATGAATGTTCATATTAGAAGGTAGGCCGAACCGAGAATTTGTTGTAACTTTCATTTGCTTTTTCCAGTAACAATAGTTTAACCAAATGTGCAGAGGAAAAGGATAATACATAGGGCATTGTAACCGGAGCATAACAGGAATCAAGGCAACATCATTGAAAGTGCGTAAAATGGGTAACACAATGAGGATGTCTCTGGATGCTTATTGCAGACAAAGACCTTTAGCAATTATCATCTTTTGGCATAAAGAAAAGATAGCTGCAGAGATCAGTGCATCAATACTCACTAAGCTCAATCAACTGACTAGGAAATGACTTGGAACATAAATCTAACTTTCTCCCCAATCCACATTCCATCTTGATTTCTAGGCTAGGGGTAGCGTTAGGGTTAGGTTTTCAATACGGAGAGATGATCTGATGAAATTTTATTTACCACTTCAGTGAATGTTCAGATTAGAAGTTAAGCCGAACCTAGAATTTCTTGTAACTTTCATTTGCTTTTACGAGTAATAATAGTTTAACCAAATGTGCAGAGGAAAAGGATAATACATAGGGCATTGTAACCGGAGCGTAACAGGAATCAAGGCAAGATCATTGAAAGTGCGTAAAATGGGTAACACAATGCGGATGTTTCTGGATGCTTATTACAGACAAAGACCTTTAGCAATGATCTTCTTTTGGCATACACAAAAGATAGCTGTAGAGAACAGTGCATCAATACTCACTAAGCACAATCAACTGACTAAGAATTTACTTGGAATTTAAATCTAATTTTCTAGAACTATTATTATTACTGGTAAAACTATTATTACTGGTAAAAGCAAATGAAAGTTACAAGAAATTCTAGGTTCTAGAACAAGGGTAGCGTTAGGGTAAGGTTTTCAGAAAGGAGGGATGATCTGATGAAATTTTATTTACCACTTCCATTAATGTTCAGTTTAGAAGGAAGGCCGAATCTAGAATTTCTTGTAACTTTCATTTGCTTTTTCCAGTAACAATAGTTTAACCAAATGTGCAGAGGAAAAGGATAATACATAGGGCATTGTAACCGGAGCATAACAGGAATCAAGGCAACATCATTGAAAGTGCGTAAAATGGGTAACACAATGAGGATGTCTCTGGATGCTTATTGCAGACAAAGACCTTTAGCAATGATCATCTTTTGGCATAAAGAAAAGATAGCTGCAGAGATCAGTGCATCAATACTCACTAAGCTCAATCAACTGACTAGGAATTGACTTGGAACATAAATCTAACTTTCTCCCCAATCAACATTCCATGTTGATTTCTAGGCTAGGGGTAGCGTTAGGGTTAGGTTTTCAATATGGAGAGATGATCTGATGAAATTTTATTTACCATTTCAATGAATGTTCATATTAGAAGGTAGGCCGAACCTAGAATTTGTTGTAACTTTCATTTGCTTTTTCCAGTAACAATAGTTTAACCAAATGTGCAGAGGAAAAGGATAATACATCGGGCATTGTAACCGGAGCCTAACAGGAATCAAGGCAACATCATTGAAAGTGCGTAAAATGGGTAACACAATGAGGATGTCTCTGGATGCTTATTGCAGACAAAGACCTTTAGCAATGATCATCTTTTGGCATAAAGAAAAGATAGCTGCAGAGATCAGTGCATCAATACTCACTAAGCTCAATCAACTGACTAGGAATTGACTTGGAACATAAATCTAACTTTCTCCCCAATCCACATTCCATCTTGATTTCTAGGCTAGGGGTAGCGTTAGGGTTAGGTTTTCAATACGGAGAGATGATCTGATGAAATTTTATTTACCACTTCAGTGAATGTTCAAATTAGAAGGTAAGCCGAACCTAGAATTTCTTGTAACTTTCATTTGCTTTTACCAGTAACAATAGTTTAACCCAATGGGCAGAGGAAAAGGATAATACATAGGGCATTGTAACCGGAGCGTAACAGGAATCAAGGCAAGATCATTGAAAGTGCGTAAAATGGGTAACACAATGGGGATGTTTCTGGATGCTTATTGCAGACAAAGACCTTTAGCAATGATCTTCTTTTGGCATACACAAAAGATAGCTGTAGAGAACAGTGCATCAATACTCACTAAGCACAATCAACTGACTAAGAATTTACTTGGAATTTAAATCTAATTTTCTCCGTAATCAACATTCCATGTTGATTTCTAGACCAAGGGTAGCGTTAGGGTAAGGTTTTCAGAAAGGAGGGATGATCTGATGAAATTATATTTACCACTTCCATTAATGTTCAGTTTAGAAGGAAGGCCGATCTAAGAAATTGTTGTAACTTTCATTTACTTTTACCAGTAATAATAGTTTAACCAAATGTGCAGAGGAAAAGGATAATACATAGGACATTGTAACCGGAGCATAACAGGAATCAAGGCAACATCATTGAAAGTGCGTAAAATGGGTAACACAATGAGGATGTCTCTGGATGCTTATTGCAGACAAAGACCTTTAGCAATGATCATCTTTTGGCATAAAGAAAAGATAGCTGCAGAGATCAGTGCATCAATACTCACTAAGCTCAATCAACTGACTAGGAAATGACTTGGAACATAAATCTAACTTTCTCCCCAATCCACATTCCATCTTGATTTCTAGGCTAGGGGTAGCGTTAGGGTTAGGTTTTCAATACGGAGAGATGATCTGATGAAATTTTATTTACCATTTCAATGAATGTTCATATTAGAAGGTAGGCCGAACCTAGAATTTGTTGTAACTTTCATTTGCTTTTTCCAGTAACAATAGTTTAACCAAATGTGCAGAGGAAAAGGATAATACATAGGGCATTGTAACCGGAGCGTAACAGGAATCAAGGCAAGATCATTGAAAGTGCGTAAAATGGGTAACACAATGGGGATGTTTCTGGATGCTTATTGCAGACAAAGACCTTTAGCAATGATCTTCTTTTGGCATACACAAAAGATAGCTGTAGAGAACAGTGCATCAATACTCACTAAGCACAATCAACTGACTAAGAATTTACTTGGAATTTAAATCTAATTTTCTCCTCAATCAACATTCCATGTTGATTTCTAGACCAAGGGTAGCGTTAGGTTAAGGTTTTCAGAAAGGAGGGATGATCTGATGAAATTTTATTTACCACTTCCATTAATGTTCAGTTTAGAAGGAAGGCCGAGCTAAGAAATTGTTGTAACTTTCATTTACTTTTACCAGTAATAATAGTTTAACCAAATGTGCAGAGGAAAAGGATAATACATAGGGCATTGTAACCGGAGCCTAACAGGAATCAAGGCAACATCATTGAAAGTGCGTAAAATGGGTAACACAATCAGGATGTCTCTGGATGCTTATTGCAGACAAAGACCTTTAGCAATGATCATCTTTTGGCAAAAAGAAAAGATAGCTGCAGAGATCAGTGCATCAATACTCACTAAGCTCAATCAACTGACTAGGAATTGACTTGGAACATAAATCTAACTTTCTCCCCAATCCACATTCCATGTTGATTTCTAGGCTAGGGGTAGCTTTAGGGTTAGGTTTTCAATATGGAGAGATGATCTGATGAAATTTTATTTACCATTTCAATGAATGTTCATATTAGAAGGTAGGCCGAACCTAGAATTTGTTGTAACTTTCATTTGCTTTTTCCAGAAACAATAGTTTAACCAAATGTGCAGAGGAAAAGGATAATACATAGGGCATTGTAACCGGAGCCTAACAGGAATCAAGGCAACATCATTGAAAGTGCGTAAAATGGGTAACACAATGAGGATGTCTCTGGATGCTTATTGCAGACAAAGACCTTTAGCAATGATCATCTTTTGGCATAAAGAAAAGATAGCTGCAGAGATCAGTGCATCAATACTCACTAAGCTCAATCAACTGACTAGGAAATGACTTGGAACATAAATCTAACTTTCTCCCCAATCAACATTCCATGTTGATTTCTAGGCTAGGGGTAGCGTTAGGGTTAGGTTTTCAATATGGAGAGATGATCTGATGAAATTTTATTTACCATTTCAATGAATGTTCATATTAGAAGGTAGGCCGAACCTAGAATTTGTTGTAACTTTCATTTGCTTTTTCCAGTAACAATAGTTTAACCAAATGTGCAGAGGAAAAGGATAATACATAGGGCATTGTAACCGGAGCCTAACAGGAATCAAGGCAACATCATTGAAAGTGCGTAAAATGGGTAACACAATGAGGATGTCTCTGGATGCTTATTGCAGACAAAGACCTTTAGCAATGATCATCTTTTGGCATAAAGAAAAGATAGCTGCAGAGATCAGTGCATCAATACTCACTAAGCTCAATCAACTGACTAGGAAATGACTTGGAACATAAATCTAACTTTCTCCCCAATCCACATTCCATCTTGATTTCTAGGCTAGGGGTAGCGTTAGGGTTAGGTTTTCAATACGGAGAGATGATCTGATGAAATTTTATTTACCATTTCAATGAATGTTCATATTAGAAGGTAGGCCGAACCTAGAATTTGTTGTAACTTTCATTTGCTTTTTCCAGTAACAATAGTTTAACCAAATGTGCAGAGGAAAAGGATAATACATAGGGCATTGTAACCGGAGCGTAACAGGAATCAAGGCAAGATCATTGAAAGTGCGTAAAATGGGTAACACAATGGGGATGTTTCTGGATGCTTATTGCAGACAAAGACCTTTAGCAATGATCTTCTTTTGGCATACACAAAAGATAGCTGTAGAGAACAGTGCATCAATACTCACTAAGCACAATCAACTGACTAAGAATTTACTTGGAATTTAAATCTAATTTTCTCCGCAATCAACATTCCATGTTGATTTCTAGACCAAGGGTAGCGTTAGGGTAAGGTTTTCAGAAAGGAGGGATGATCTGATGAAATTTTATTTACCACTTCCATTAATGTTCAGTTTAGAAGGAAGGCCGATCCAAGAAATTGTTGTAACTTTCATTTACTTTTACCAGTAATAATAGTTTAATCAAATGTGCAGAGGAAAAGGATAATACATAGGGCATTGTAACCGGAGCCTAACAGGAATCAAGGCAACATCATTGAAAGTGCGTAAAATGGGTAACACAATGAGGATGTCTCTGGATGCTTATTGCAGACAAAGACCTTTAGCAATGATCATCTTTTGGCATAAAGAAAAGATAGCTGCAGAGATCAGTGCATCAATACTCACTAAGCTCAATCAATTGACTAGGTATTGACTTGGAACATAAATCTAACTTTCTCCCCAATCCACATTCCATCTTGATTTCTAGGCTAGGGGTAGCGTTAGGGTTAGGTTTTCAATACGGAGAGATGATCTGATGAAATTTTATTTACCACTTCAGTGAATGTTCAGATTAGAAGTTAAGCCGAACCTAGAATTTCTTGTAACTTTCATTTGCTTTTACCAGTAACAATAGTTTAACCAAATGTGCAGAGGAAAAGGATAATACATAGGGCATTGTAACCGGAGCGTAACAGGAATCAAGACAAGATCATTGAAAGTGCGTAAAATGGGTAACACAATGGGGATATTTCTGGATGCTTATTGCAGACAAAGACCTTTAGCAATGATCTTCTTTTGGCATACACAAAAGATAGCTGTAGAGAACAGTGCATCAATACTCACTAAGCACAATCAACTGACGAAGAATTTACTTGGAATTTAAATCTAATTTTCTCCGCAATCAACATTCCATGTTGATTTCTAGACCAAGGGTAGCGTTAGGGTAAGGTTTTCAGAAAGGAGGGATGATTGGATGAAATTTTATTTACCACTTCCATTAATGTTCAGTTTAGAAGGAAGGCCGATCCAAGAAATTGTTGTAACTTTCATTTACTTTTACCAGTAATAATAGTTTAACCAAATGTGCAGAGGAAAAGGATAATACATAGGGCATTGTAACCGGAGCATAACAAGAATCAAGGCAACATCATTGAAAGTGCGTAAAATGGGTAACACAATGAGGATGTCTCTGGATGCTTATTGCAGAAAAAGACCTTTAGCAATGATCTTCTTTTGGCATACACAAAAGATAGCTGGAGAGAACAGTGCATCAATACTCACTAAGCACAATCAACTGACTAAGAATTGACTTGCAACTAAAATCTAATTTTCTCCGCAATCAACATTCCATGTTGATTTCTAGACCAAGGGTAGCGTTAGGGTAAGGTTTTCACAAAGGAGGGATGATCGGATGAAATTTTATTTACCACTTCCATTAATGTTCAGTTTAGAAGGAAGGCCGATCCAAGAAATTGTTGTAACTTTCATTTACTTTTACCAGTAACCTTTTAACCAAATGTGCAGAGGAAAAGGATAATACATAGGGCATTGTAACCGGAGCATAACAAGAATCAAGGCAACATCATTGAAAGTGCGTAAAATGGGTAACACAGTGAGGATGTCTCTGGATGCTTATTGCAGACAAAGACCTTTAGCAATGATCATCTTTTGGCATAAAGAAAAGATAGCTGCAGAGATCAGTGCATCAATACTCACTAAGCTCAATCAGCTGACTAGGAACTGACTTGGAACATAAATCTAACTTTCTCCCCAATCCACATTCCATCTTGATTTCTAGGCTAGGGGTAGCGTTAGGGTTAGGTTTTCAATATGGAGAGATGATCTGATGAAATTTTATTTACCATTTCAATGAATGTTCATATTTGAAGGTAGGCCGAACCTAGAATTTGTTGTAACTTTCATTTGCTTTTTCCAGTAACAATAGTTTAACCAAATGTGCAGAGGAAAAGGATAATACATAGGGCATTGTAACCGGAGCCTAACAGGAATCAAGGCAACATCATTGAAAGTGCGTAAAATGGGTAACACAATGAGGATGTCTCTGGATGCTTATTGCAGACAAAGACCTTCAGCAATGATCATCTTTTGGCATAAAGAAAAGATAGCTGCAGAGATCAGTGCATCAATACTCATTAAGCTCAATCAACTGACTGGGAATTGACTTGGAACATAAATCTAACTTTCTCCCCAATCCACATTCCATCTTGATTTCTAGGCTAGGGGTAGAGTTAGGGTTAGGTTTTCAATACGGAGAGATGATCTGATGAAATTTTATTTACCACTTCAGTGAATGTTCAGATTAGAAGTTAAGCCGAACCTAGAATTTCTTGTAACTTTCATTTGCTTTTACCAGTAACAATAGTTTAACCAAATGGGCAGAGGAAAAGGATAATACATAGGGCATTGTAACCGGAGCGTAACAGGAATCAAGGCAAGATCATTGAAAGTGCGTAAAATGGGTAACACAATGCGGATGTTTCTGGATGCTTATTGCAGACAAAGACCTTTAGCAATGATCTTCTTTTGGCATACACAAAAGATAGCTGTAGAGAACAGTGCATCAATACTCACTAAGCACAATCAACTGACTAAGAATTTACTTGGAATTTAAATCTAATTTTCTCCGCAATCAACATTCCATGTTGATTTCTAGACCAAGGGTAGCGTTAGGGTAAGGTTTTCAGAAAGGAGGGATGATCTGATGAAATTTTATTTACCACTTCCATTAATGTTCAGTTTAGAAGGAAGGCCGATCTAAGAATTTGTTGTAACTTTCATTTGCTTTTTCCAGTAACAATAGTTTAACCAAATGTGCAGAGGAAAAGGATAATACATAGGGCATTGTAACCGGAGCCTAACAGGAATCAAGGCAACATCATTGAAAGTGCGTAAAATGGGTAACACAATGAGGATGTCTCTGGATGCTTATTGCAGACAAAGACCTTTAGCAATGATCATCTTTTGGCATAAAGAAAAGATAGCTGCAGAGATCAGTGCATCAATACTCACTAAGCTCAATCAACTGACTAGGAAATGACTTGGAACATAAATCTAACTTTCTCCCCAATCAACATTCCATGTTGATTTCTAGGCTAGGGGTAGCGTTAGGGTTAGGTTTTCAATATGGAGAGATGATCTGATGAAATTTTATTTACCATTTCAATGAATGTTCATATTAGAAGGTAGGCCGAACCTAGAATTTGTTGTAACTTTCATTTGCTTTTTCCAGTAACAATAGTTTAACCAAATGTGCAGAGGAAAAGGATAATACATAGGGCATTGTAACCGGAGCCTAACAGGAATCAAGGCAACATCATTGAAAGTGCGTAAAATGGGTAACACAATGAGGATGTCTCTGGATGCTTATTGCAGACAAAGACCTTTAGCAATGATCATCTTTTGGCATAAAGAAAAGATAGCTGCAGAGATCAGTGCATCAATACTCACTAAGCTCAATCAACTGACTAGGAAATGACTTGGAACATAAATCTAACTTTCTCCCCAATCCACATTCCATCTTGATTTCTAGGCTAGGGGTAGCGTTAGGGTTAGGTTTTCAATACGGAGAGATGATCTGATGAAATTTTATTTACCATTTCAGTGAATGTTCATATTAGAAGGTAGGCCGAACCTAGAATTTGTTGTAACTTTCATTTGCTTTTTCCAGTAACAATAGTTTAACCAAATGGGCAGAGGAAAAGGATAATACATAGGGCATTGTAACCGGAGCGTAACAGGAATCAAGACAAGATCATTGAAAGTGCGTAAAATGGGTAACACAATGGGGATGTTTCTGGATGCTTATTGCAGACAAAGACCTTTAGCAATGATCTTCTTTTGGCATACACAAAAGATAGCTGTAGAGAACAGTGCATCAATACTCACTAAGCACAATCAACTGACTAAGAATTTACTTGGAATTTAAATCTAATTTTCTCCGCAATCAACATTCCATGTTGATTTCTAGACCAAGGGTAGCGTTAGGGTAAGGTTTTCAGAAAGGAGGGATGATCTGATGAAATTTTATTTACCACTTCCATTAATGTTCAGTTTAGAAGGAAGGCCGATCCAAGAAATTGTTGTAACTTTCATTTACTTTTACCAGTAATAATAGTTTAATCAAATGTGCAGAGGAAAAGGATAATACATAGGGCATTGTAACCGGAGCATAACAAGAATCAAAGTAACATCATTGAAAGTGCGTAAAATGGGTAACACAATGAGGATGTCTCTGGATGTTTATTGCAGACAAAGACCTTTAGCAATGATCATCTTTTGGCATAAAGAAAAGATAGCTGCAGAGATCAGTGCATCAATACTCACTAAGCTCAATCAACTGACTAGGAACTGACTTGGAACATAAATCTAACTTTCTCCCCAATCCACATTCCATCTTGATTTCTAGGCTAGGGGTAGCGTTAGGGTTAGGTTTTCAATATGGAGAGATGATCTCATGAAATTTTATTTACCATTTCAATGAATGTTCATATTAGAAGGTAGGCCGAACCTAGAATTTGTTGTAACTTTCATTTGCTTTTTCCAGTAACAATAGTTTAACCAAATGTGCAGAGGAAAAGGATAATACATAGGGCATTGTAACCAGAGCCTAACAGGAATCAAGGCAACATCATTGAAAGTGCGTAAAATGGGTAACACAATGAGGATGTCTCTGGATGCTTATTGCAGACAAAGACCTTTAGCAATGATCATCTTTTCGCATAAAGAAAAGATAGCTGCAGAGATCAGTGCATCAATACTCACTAAGCTCAATCAACTGACTAGGAATTGACTTGGAACATAAATCTAATTTTCTCCCCAATCAACATTCCATGTTGATTTCTAGGATAGGGGTAGCGTTAGGGTTAGGTTTTCAATATGGAGAGATGATCTGATGAAATTTTATTTACCATTTCAATGAATGTTCATATTAGAAGGTAGGCCGAACCTAGAATTTGTTGTAACTTTCATTTGCTTTTTCCAGTAACAATAGTTTAACCAAATGTGCAGAGGAAAAGGATAATACATAGGGCATTGTAACCGGAGCCTAACAGGAATCAAGGCAACATCATTGAAAGTGCGTAAAATGGGTAACACAATGAGGATGTCTCTGGATGCTTATTGCAGACAAAGACCTTTAGCAATGATCATCTTTTGGCATAAAGAAAAGATAGCTGCAGAGATCAGTGCATCAATACTCACTAAGCTCAATCAATTGACTAGGAATTTACTTGGAATTTAAATCTAATTTTCTCCGCAATCAACATTCCATGTTGATTTCTAGACCAAGGGTAGCGTTAGGGTAAGGTTTTCAGAAAGGAGGGATGATTGGATGAAATTTTATTTACCACTTCCATTAATGTTCAGTTTAGAAGGAAGGCCGATCCAAGAAATTGTTGTAACTTTCATTTACTTTTACCAGTAATAATAGTTTAACCAAATGTGCAGAGGAAAAGGATAATACATAGGGCATTGTAACCGGAGCATAACAAGAATCAAGGCAACATCATTGAAAGTGCGTAAAATGGGTAACACAATGAGGATGTCTCTGGATGCTTATTGCAGACAAAGACCTTTAGCAATGATCTTCTTTTGGCATACACAAAAGATAGCTGCAGAGATCAGTGCATCAATACTCACTAAGCTCAATCAACTGACTAGGAATTGACTTGGAACATAAATCTAACTTTCTCCCCAATCCACATTCCATCTTGATTTCTAGGCTAGGGGTAGCGTTACGGTTAGGTTTTTAATACGGAGAGATGATCTGATGAAATTTTATTTACCACTTCAGTGAATGTTCAGATTAGAAGTTAAGCCGAACCTAGAATTTCTTGTAACTTTCATTTGCTTTTACCAGTAACAATAGTTTAACCAAATGGGCAGAGGAAAAGGATAATACATAGGGCATTGTAACCGGAGCGTAACAGGAATCAAGACAAGATCATTGAAAGTGCGTAAAATGGGTAACACAATGGGGATGTTTCTGGATGCTTATTGCAGACAAAGACCTTTAGCAATGATCTTCTTTTGGCATACACAAAAGATAGCTGCAGAGATCAGTGCATCAATACTCACTAAGCTCAATCAACTGACTAGGAAATGACTTGGAACATAAATCTAACTTTCTCCCCAATCAACATTCCATGTTGATTTCTAGGCTAGGGGTAGCGTTAGGGTTAGGTTTTCAATATGGAGAGATGATCTGATGAAATTTTATTTACCATTTCAATGAATGTTCATATTTGAAGGTAGGCCGAACCTAGAATTTGTTGTAACTTTCATTTGCTTTTTCCAGTAACAATAGTTTAACCAAATGTGCAGAGGAAAAGGATAATACATAGGGCATTGTAACCGGAGCCTAACAGGAATCAAGGCAACATCATTGAAAGTGCGTAAAATGGGTAACACAATGAGGATGTCTCTGGATGCTTATTGCAGACAAAGACCTTTAGCAATGATCATCTTTTGGCATAAAGAAAAGATAGCTTCAGAGATGAGTGCATCAATACTCACTAAGCTCAATCAACTGACTAGGAAATGACTTGGAACATAAATGTAACTTTCTCCCCAATCAACATTCCATGTTGATTTCTAGGCTAGGGGTACCGTTAGGGTTAGGTTTTCAATATGGAGAGATGATCTGATGAAATTTTATTTACCATTTCAATGAATGTTCATATTAGAAGTTAGGCCGAACCTAGAATTTGTTGTAACTTTCATTTGCTTTTTCCAGTAACAATAGTTTAACCAAATGTGCAGAGGAAAAGGATAATACATAGGGCATTGTAACCGGAGCCTAACAGGAATCAAGGCAAGATCATTGAAAGTGCGTAAAATGGGTAACACAATGCGGATGTCTCTGGATGCTTATTGCAGACAAAGACCTTTAGCAATGATCTTCTTTTGGCATACACAAAAGATAGCTGGAGAGAACAGTGCATCAATACTCACTAAGCACAATCAACTGACTAAGAATTGACTTGCAACTGAAATCTAATTTTCTCCGCAATCAACATTCCATGTTGATTTCTAGACCAAGGGTAGCGTTAGGGTAAGGTTTTCAGAAAGGAGGGATGATCGGATGAAATTTTATTTACCACTTCCATTAATGTTCAGTTTAGAAGGAAGGCCGATCCAAGAAATTGTTGTAACTTTCATTTACTTTTACCAGTAACCTTTTAACCAAATGTGCAGAGGAAAAGGATAATACATAGGGCATTGTAACCGGAGCATAACAAGAATCAAGGCAACATCATTGAAAGTGCGTAAAATGGGTAACACAGTGAGGATGTCTCTGGATGCTTATTGCAGACAAAGACCTTTAGCAATGATCATCTTTTGGCATAAAGAAAAGATAGCTGCAGAGATCAGTGCATCAATACTCACTAAGCTCAATCAACTGACTAGGAACTGACTTGGAACATAAATCTAACTTTCTCCCCAATCAACATTCCATGTTGATTTCTAGGATAGGGGTAGCGTTAGGGTTAGGTTTTCAATATGGAGAGATGATCTGATGAAATTTTATTTACCATTTCAATGAATGTTCATATTAGAAGTTAGGCCGAACCTAGAATTTGTTGTAACTTTCATTTGCTTTTTCCAGTAACAATAGTTTAACCAAATGTGCAGAGGAAAAGGATAATACATAGGGCATTGTAACCGGAGCCTAACAGGAATCAAGGCAACATCATTGAAAGTGCGTAAAATGGGTAACACAATGAGGATGTCTCTGGATGCTTATTGCAGACAAAGACCTTTAGCAATGATCATCTTTTGGCATAAAGAAAAGATAGCTTCAGAGATCAGTGCATCAATACTCACTAAGCTCAATCAACTGACTAGGAAATGACTTGGAACATAAATGTAACTTTCTCCCCAATCAACATTCCATGTTGATTTCTAGGCTAGGGGTACCGTTAGGGTTAGGTTTTCAATATGGAGAGATGATCTGATGAAATTTTATTTACCATTTCAATGAATGTTCATATTAGAAGTTAGGCCGAACCTAGAATTTGTTGTAACTTTCATTTGCTTTTTCCAGTAACAATAGTTTAACCAAATGTGCAGAGGAAAAGGATAATACATAGGGCATTGTAACCGGAGCCTAACAGGAATCAAGGCAAGATCATTGAAAGTGCGTAAAATGGGTAACACAATGCGGATGTCTCTGGATGCTTATTGCAGACAAAGACCTTTAGCAATGATCTTCTTTTGGCATACACAAAAGATAGCTGGAGAGAACAGTGCATCAATACTCACTAAGCACAATCAACTGACTAAGAATTGACTTGCAACTGAAATCTAATTTTCTCCGCAATCAACATTCCATGTTGATTTCTAGACCAAGGGTAGCGTTAGGGTAAGGTTTTCAGAAAGGAGGGATGATCGGATGAAATTTTATTTACCACTTCCATTAATGTTCAGTTTAGAAGGAAGGCCGATCCAAGAAATTGTTGTAACTTTCATTTACTTTTACCAGTAACCTTTTAACCAAATGTGCAGAGGAAAAGGATAATACATAGGGCATTGTAACCGGAGCATAACAAGAATCAAGGCAACATCATTGAAAGTGCGTAAAATGGGTAACACAGTGAGGATGTCTCTGGATGCTTATTGCAGACAAAGACCTTTAGCAATGATCATCTTTTGGCATAAAGAAAAGATAGCTGCAGAGATCAGTGCATCAATACTCACTAAGCTCAATCAACTGACTAGGAACTGACTTGGAACATAAATCTAACTTTCTCCCCAATCCACATTCCATCTTGATTTCTAGGCTAGGGGTAGCGTTAGGGTTAGGTTTTCAATATGGAGAGATGATCTGATGAAATTTTATTTACCATTTCAATGAATGTTCATATTTGAAGGTAGGCCGAACCTAGAATTTGTTGTAACTTTCATTTGCTTTTTCCAGTAACAATAGTTTAACCAAATGTGCAGAGGAAAAGGATAATACATAGGGCATTGTAACCGGAGCCTAACAGGAATCAAGGCAACATCATTGAAAGTGCGTAAAATGGGTAACACAATGAGGATGTCTCTGGATGCTTATTGCAGACAAAGACCTTCAGCAATGATCATCTTTTGGCATAAAGAAAAGATAGCTGCAGAGATCAGTGCATCAATACTCATTAAGCTCAATCAACTGACTGGGAATTGACTTGGAACATAAATCTAACTTTCTCCCCAATCCACATTCCATCTTGATTTCTAGGCTAGGGGTAGAGTTAGGGTTAGGTTTTCAATACGGAGAGATGATCTGATGAAATTTTATTTACCACTTCAGTGAATGTTCAGATTAGAAGTTAAGCCGAACCTAGAATTTCTTGTAACTTTCATTTGCTTTTACCAGTAACAATAGTTTAACCAAATGGGCAGAGGAAAAGGATAATACATAGGGCATTGTAACCGGAGCGTAACAGGAATCAAGGCAAGATCATTGAAAGTGCGTAAAATGGGTAACACAATGCGGATGTTTCTGGATGCTTATTGCAGACAAAGACCTTTAGCAATGATCTTCTTTTGGCATACACAAAAGATAGCTGTAGAGAACAGTGCATCAATACTCACTAAGCACAATCAACTGACTAAGAATTTACTTGGAATTTAAATCTAATTTTCTCCGCAATCAACAATCCATGTTGATTTCTAGACCAAGGGTAGCGTTAGGGTAAGGTTTTCAGAAAGGAGGGATGATCTGATGAAATTTTATTTACCACTTCCATTAATGTTCAGTTTAGAAGGAAGGCCGATCTAAGAAATTGTTGTAACTTTCATTTACTTTTACCAGTAATAATAGTTTAACCAAATGTGCAGAGGAAAAGGATAATACATAGGGCATTGTAACCGGAGCATAACAGGAATCAAGGCAACATCATTGAAAGTGCATAAAATGGGTAACACAATGAGGATGTCTCTGGATGCTTATTGCAGACAAAGACCTTCAGCAATGATCATCTTTTGGCATAAAGAAAAGATAGCTGCAGAGATCAGTGCATCAATACTCATTAAGCTCAATCAACTGACTGGGAATTGACTTGGAACATAAATCTAACTTTCTCCCCAATCCACATTCCATCTTGATTTCTAGGCTAGGGGTAGAGTTAGGGTTAGGTTTTCAATACGGAGAGATGATCTGATGAAATTTTATTTACCACTTCAGTGAATGTTCAGATTAGAAGTTAAGCCGAACCTAGAATTTCTTGTAACTTTCATTTGCTTTTACCAGTAACAATAGTTTAACCAAATGGGCAGAGGAAAAGGATAATACATAGGGCATTGTAACCGGAGCGTAACAGGAATCAAGGCAAGATCATTGAAAGTGCGTAAAATGGGTAACACAATGCGGATGTTTCTGGATGCTTATTGCAGACAAAGACCTTTAGCAATGATCTTCTTTTGGCATACACAAAAGATAGCTGTAGAGAACAGTGCATCAATACTCACTAAGCACAATCAACTGACTAAGAATTTACTTGGAATTTAAATCTAATTTTCTCCGCAATCAACAATCCATGTTGATTTCTAGACCAAGGGTAGCGTTAGGGTAAGGTTTTCAGAAAGGAGGGATGATCTGATGAAATTTTATTTACCACTTCCATTAATGTTCAGTTTAGAAGGAAGGCCGATCTAAGAAATTGTTGTAACTTTCATTTACTTTTACCAGTAATAATAGTTTAACCAAATGTGCAGAGGAAAAGGATAATACATAGGGCATTGTAACCGGAGCATAACAGGAATCAAGGCAACATCATTGAAAGTGCATAAAATGGGTAACACAATGAGGATGTCTCTGGATGCTTATTGCAGACAAAGACCTTTAGCAATGACCATCTTTTCGCATAAAGAAAAGATAGCTTCAGAGATCAGTGCATCAATACTCACTAAGCTCAATCAACTGACTAGGAAATGACTTGGAACATAAATCTAACTTTCTCCCCAATCAACATTCCATGTTGATTTCTAGGCTAGGGGTACCGTTAGGGTTAGGTTTTCAATATGGAGAGATGATCTGATGAAATTTTATTTACCATTTCAATGAATGTTCATATTAGAAGTTAGGCCGAACCTAGAATTTGTTGTAACTTTCATTTGCTTTTTCCAGTAACAATAGTTTAACCAAATGTGCAGAGGAAAAGGATAATACATAGGGCATTGTAACCGGAGCCTAACAGGAATCAAGGCAAGATCATTGAAAGTGCGTAAAATGGGTAACACAATGCGGATGTCTCTGGATGCTTATTGCAGACAAAGACCTTTAGCAATGATCTTCTTTTGGCATACACAAAAGATAGCTGGAGAGAACAGTGCATCAATACTCACTAAGCACAATCAACTGACTAAGAATTGACTTGCAACTGAAATCTAATTTTCTCCGCAATCAACATTCCATGTTGATTTCTAGACCAAGGGTAGCGTTAGGGTAAGGTTTTCAGAAAGGAGGGATGATCGGATGAAATTTTATTTACCACTTCCATTAATGTTCAGTTTAGAAGGAAGGCCGATCCAAGAAATTGTTGTAACTTTCATTTACTTTTACCAGTAACCTTTTAACCAAATGTGCAGAGGAAAAGGATAATACATAGGGCATTGTAACCGGAGCATAACAAGAATCAAGGCAACATCATTGAAAGTGCGTAAAATGGGTAACACAGTGAGGATGTCTCTGGATGCTTATTGCAGACAAAGACCTTTAGCAATGATCATCTTTTGGCATAAAGAAAAGATAGCTGCAGAGATCAGTGCATCAATACTCACTAAGCTCAATCAACTGACTAGGAACTGACTTGGAACATAAATCTAACTTTCTCCCCAATCCACATTCCATCTTGATTTCTAGGCTAGGGGTAGCGTTAGGGTTAGGTTTTCAATATGGAGAGATGATCTGATGAAATTTTATTTACCATTTCAATGAATGTTCATATTTGAAGGTAGGCCGAACCTAGAATTTGTTGTAACTTTCATTTGCTTTTTCCAGTAACAATAGTTTAACCAAATGTGCAGAGGAAAAGGATAATACATAGGGCATTGTAACCGGAGCCTAACAGGAATCAAGGCAACATCATTGAAAGTGCGTAAAATGGGTAACACAATGAGGATGTCTCTGGATGCTTATTGCAGACAAAGACCTTCAGCAATGATCATCTTTTGGCATAAAGAAAAGATAGCTGCAGAGATCAGTGCATCAATACTCATTAAGCTCAGTCAACTGACTGGGAATTGACTTGGAACATAAATCTAACTTTCTCCCCAATCCACATTCCATCTTGATTTCTAGGCTAGGGGTAGAGTTAGGGTTAGGTTTTCAATACGGAGAGATGATCTGATGAAATTTTATTTACCACTTCAGTGAATGTTCAGATTAGAAGTTAAGCCGAACCTAGAATTTCTTGTAACTTTCATTTGCTTTTACCAGTAACAATAGTTTAACCAAATGGGCAGAGGAAAAGGATAATACATAGGGCATTGTAACCGGAGCGTAACAGGAATCAAGGCAAGATCATTGAAAGTGCGTAAAATGGGTAACACAATGCGGATGTTTCTGGATGCTTATTGCAGACAAAGACCTTTAGCAATGATCTTCTTTTGGCATACACAAAAGATAGCTGTAGAGAACAGTGCATCAATACTCACTAAGCACAATCAACTGACTAAGAATTTACTTGGAATTTAAATCTAATTTTCTCCGCAATCAACATTCCATGTTGATTTCTAGACCAAGGGTAGCGTTAGGGTAAGGTTTTCAGAAAGGAGGGATGATCTGATGAAATTTTATTTACCACTTCCATTAATGTTCAGTTTAGAAGGAAGGCCGATCTAAGAAATTGTTGTAACTTTCATTTACTTTTACCAGTAATAATAGTTTAACCAAATGTGCAGAGGAAAAGGATAATACATAGGGCATTGTAACCGGAGCATAACAGGAATCAAGGCAACATCATTGAAAGTGCATAAAATGGGTAACACAATGAGGATGTCTCTGGATGCTTATTGCAGACAAAGACCTTCAGCAATGATCATCTTTTGGCATAAAGAAAAGATAGCTGCAGAGATCAGTGCATCAATACTCATTAAGCTCAATCAACTGACTGGGAATTGACTTGGAACATAAATCTAACTTTCTCCCCAATCCACATTCCATCTTGATTTCTAGGCTAGGGGTAGAGTTAGGGTTAGGTTTTCAATACGGAGAGATGATCTGATGAAATTTTATTTACCACTTCAGTGAATGTTCAGATTAGAAGTTAAGCCGAACCTAGAATTTCTTGTAACTTTCATTTGCTTTTACCAGTAACAATAGTTTAACCAAATGGGCAGAGGAAAAGGATAATACATAGGGCATTGTAACCGGAGCGTAACAGGAATCAAGGCAAGATCATTGAAAGTGCGTAAAATGGGTAACACAATGCGGATGTTTCTGGATGCTTATTGCAGACAAAGACCTTTAGCAATGATCTTCTTTTGGCATACACAAAAGATAGCTGTAGAGAACAGTGCATCAATACTCACTAAGCACAATCAACTGACTAAGAATTTACTTGGAATTTAAATCTAATTTTCTCCGCAATCAACATTCCATGTTGATTTCTAGACCAAGGGTAGCGTTAGGGTAAGGTTTTCAGAAAGGAGGGATGATCTGATGAAATTTTATTTACCACTTCCATTAATGTTCAGTTTAGAAGGAAGGCCGATCTAAGAAATTGTTGTAACTTTCATTTACTTTTACCAGTAATAATAGTTTAACCAAATGTGCAGAGGAAAAGGATAATACATAGGGCATTGTAACCGGAGCATAACAGGAATCAAGGCAACATCATTGAAAGTGCATAAAATGGGTAACACAATGAGGATGTCTCTGGATGCTTATTGCAGACAAAGACCTTTAGCAATGACCATCTTTTCGCATAAAGAAAAGATTGCTGCAGAGATCAGTGCATCAATACTCACTAAGCTCAATCAACTGACTAGGAATTGACTTGGAACATAAATCTAACTTTCTCCCCAATCAACATTCCATGTTGATTTCTAGGATAGGGGTAGCGTTAGGGTTAGGTTTTCAATATGGAGAGATGATCTGATGAAATTTTATTTACCATTTCAATGAATGTTCATATTAGAAGTTAGGCCGAACCTAGAATATGTTGTAACTTTCATTTGCTTTTTCCAGTAACAATAGTTTAACCAAATGTCCAGAGGAAAAGGATAATACATAGGGCATTGTAACCGGAGCCTAACAGGAATCAAGGCAACATCATTGAAAGTGCGTAAAATGGGTAACACAATGAGGATGTCTCTGGATGCTTATTGCAGACAAAGACCTTTAGCAATGATCATCTTTTGGCATAAAGAAAAGATAGCTTCAGAGATCAGTGCATCAATACTCACTAAGCTCAATCAACTGACTAGGAAATGACTTGGAACATAAATGTAACTTTCTCCCCAATCAACATTCCATGTTGATTTTTAGGCTAGGGGTACCGTTAGGGTTAGGTTTTCAATATGGAGAGATGATCTGATGAAATTTTATTTACCATTTCAATGAATGTTCATATTAGAAGTTAGGCCGAACCTAGAATTTGTTGTAACTTTCATTTGCTTTTTCCAGTAACAATAGTTTAACCAAATGTGCAGAGGAAAAGGATAATACATAGGGCATTGTAACCGGAGCCTAACAGGAATCAAGGCAAGATCATTGAAAGTGCGTAAAATGGGTAACACAATGCGGATGTCTCTGGATGCTTATTGCAGACAAAGACCTTTAGCAATGATCTTCTTTTGGCATACACAAAAGATAGCTGGAGAGAACAGTGCATCAATACTCACTAAGCACAATCAACTGACTAAGAATTGACTTGCAACTGAAATCTAATTTTCTCCGCAATCAACATTCCATGTTGATTTCTAGACCAAGGGTAGCGTTAGGGTAAGGTTTTCAGAAAGGAGGGATGATCGGATGAAATTTTATTTACCACTTCCATTAATGTTCAGTTTAGAAGGAAGGCCGATCCAAGAAATTGTTGTAACTTTCATTTACTTTTACCAGTAACCTTTTAACCAAATGTGCAGAGGAAAAGGATAATACATAGGGCATTGTAACCGGAGCATAACAAGAATCAAGGCAACATCATTGAAAGTGCGTAAAATGGGTAACACAGTGAGGATGTCTCTGGATGCTTATTGCAGACAAAGACCTTTAGCAATGATCATCTTTTGGCATAAAGAAAAGATAGCTGCAGAGATCAGTGCATCAATACTCACTAAGCTCAATCAACTGACTAGGAACTGACTTGGAACATAAATCTAACTTTCTCCCCAATCCACATTCCATCTTGATTTCTAGGCTAGGGGTAGCGTTAGGGTTAGGTTTTCAATATGGAGAGATGATCTGATGAAATTTTATTTACCATTTCAATGAATGTTCATATTTGAATGTAGGCCGAACCTAGAATTTGTTGCAACTTTCATTTGCTTTTTCCAGTAACAATAGTTTAACCAAATGTGCAGAGGAAAAGGATAATACATAGGGCATTGTAACCGGAGCCTAACAGGAATCAAGGCAACATCATTGAAAGTGCGTAAAATGGGTAACACAATGAGGATGTCTCTGGATGCTTATTGCAGACAAAGACCTTCAGCAATGATCATCTTTTGGCATAAAGAAAAGATAGCTGCAGAGATCAGTGCATCAATACTCATTAAGCTCAGTCAACTGACTGGGAATTGACTTGGAACATAAATCTAACTTTCTCCCCAATCCACATTCCATCTTGATTTCTAGGCTAGGGGTAGAGTTAGGGTTAGGTTTTCAATACGGAGAGATGATCTGATGAAATTTTATTTACCACTTCAGTGAATGTTCAGATTAGAAGTTAAGCCGAACCTAGAATTTCTTGTAACTTTCATTTGCTTTTACCAGTAACAATAGTTTAACCAAATGGGCAGAGGAAAAGGATAATACATAGGGCATTGTAACCGGAGCGTAACAGGAATCAAGGCAAGATCATTGAAAGTGCGTAAAATGGGTAACACAATGCGGATGTTTCTGGATGCTTATTGCAGACAAAGACCTTTAGCAATGATCTTCTTTTGGCATACACAAAAGATAGCTGTAGAGAACAGTGCATCAATACTCACTAAGCACAATCAACTGACTAAGAATTTACTTGGAATTTAAATCTAATTTTCTCCGCAATCAACATTCCATGTTGATTTCTAGACCAAGGGTAGCGTTAGGGTAAGGTTTTCAGAAAGGAGGGATGATCTGATGAAATTTTATTTACCACTTCCATTAATGTTCAGTTTAGAAGGAAGGCCGATCTAAGAAATTGTTGTAACTTTCATTTACTTTTACCAGTAATAATAGTTTAACCAAATGTGCAGAGGAAAAGGATAATACATAGGGCATTGTAACCGGAGCATAACAGGAATCAAGGCAACATCATTGAAAGTGCATAAAATGGGTAACACAATGAGGATGTCTCTGGATGCTTATTGCAGACAAAGACCTTCAGCAATGATCATCTTTTGGCATAAAGAAAAGATAGCTGCAGAGATCAGTGCATCAATACTCATTAAGCTCAATCAACTGACTGGGAATTGACTTGGAACATAAATCTAACTTTCTCCCCAATCCACATTCCATCTTGATTTCTAGGCTAGGGGTAGAGTTAGGGTTAGGTTTTCAATACGGAGAGATGATCTGATGAAATTTTATTTACCACTTCAGTGAATTTTCAGATTAGAAGTTAAGCCGAACCTAGAATTTCTTGTAACTTTCATTTGCTTTTACCAGTAACAATAGTTTAACCAAATGGGCAGAGGAAAAGGATAATACATAGGGCATTGTAACCGGAGCGTAACAGGAATCAAGGCAAGATCATTGAAAGTGCGTAAAATGGGTAACACAATGCGGATGTTTCTGGATGCTTATTGCAGACAAAGACCTTTAGCAATGATCTTCTTTTGGCATACACAAAAGATAGCTGTAGAGAACAGTGCATCAATACTCACTAAGCACAATCAACTGACTAAGAATTTACTTGGAATTTAAATCTAATTTTCTCCGCAATCAACATTCCATGTTGATTTCTAGACCAAGGGTAGCGTTAGGGTAAGGTTTTCAGAAAGGAGGGATGATCTGATGAAATTTTATTTACCACTTCCATTAATGTTCAGTTTAGAAGGAAGGCCGATCTAAGAAATTGTTGTAACTTTCATTTACTTTTACCAGTAATAATAGTTTAACCAAATGTGCAGAGGAAAAGGATAATACATAGGGCATTGTAACCGGAGCATAACAGGAATCAAGGCAACATCATTGAAAGTGCATAAAATGGGTAACACAATGAGGATGTCTCTGGATGCTTATTGCAGACAAAGACCTTTAGCAATGACCATCTTTTCGCATAAAGAAAAGATTGCTGCAGAGATCAGTGCATCAATACTCACTAAGCTCAATCAACTGACTAGGAATTGACTTGGAACATAAATCTAACTTTCTCCCCAATCAACATTCCATGTTGATTTCTAGGATAGGGGTAGCGTTAGGGTTAGGTTTTCAATATGGAGAGATGATCTGATGAAATTTTATTTACCATTTCAATGAATGTTCATATTAGAAGTTAGGCCGAACCTAGAATTTGTTGTAACTTTCATTTGCTTTTTCCAGTAACAATAGTTTAACCAAATGTCCAGAGGAAAAGGATAATACATAGGGCATTGTAACCGGAGCCTAACAGGAATCAAGGCAACATCATTGAAAGTGCGTAAAATGGGTAACACAATGAGGATGTCTCTGGATGCTTATTGCAGACAAAGACCTTTAGCAATGATCATCTTTTGGCATAAAGAAAAGATAGCTTCAGAGATCAGTGCATCAATACTCACTAAGCTCAATCAACTGACTAGGAAATGACTTGGAACATAAATCTAACTTTCTCCCCAATCAACATTCCATGTTGATTTTTAGGCTAGGGGTACCGTTAGGGTTAGGTTTTCAATATGGAGAGATGATCTGATGAAATTTTATTTACCATTTCAATGAATGTTCATATTAGAAGTTAGGCCGAACCTAGAATTTGTTGTAACTTTCATTTGCTTTTTCCAGTAACAATAGTTTAACCAAATGTGCAGAGGAAAAGGATAATACATAGGGCATTGTAACCGGAGCCTAACAGGAATCAAGGCAAGATCATTGAAAGTGCGTAAAATGGGTAACACAATGCGGATGTCTCTGGATGCTTATTGCAGACAAAGACCTTTAGCAATGATCTTCTTTTGGCATACACAAAAGATAGCTGGAGAGAACAGTGCATCAATACTCACTAAGCACAATCAACTGACTAAGAATTGACTTGCAACTGAAATCTAATTTTCTCCGCAATCAACATTCCATGTTGATTTCTAGACCAAGGGTAGCGTTAGGGTAAGGTTTTCAGAAAGGAGGGATGATCGGATGAAATTTTATTTACCACTTCCATTAATGTTCAGTTTAGAAGGAAGGCCGATCCAAGAAATTGTTGTAACTTTCATTTACTTTTACCAGTAACCTTTTAACCAAATGTGCAGAGGAAAAGGATAATACATAGGGCATTGTAACCGGAGCATAACAAGAATCAAGGCAACATCATTGAAAGTGCGTAAAATGGGTAACACAGTGAGGATGTCTCTGGATGCTTATTGCAGACAAAGACCTTTAGCAATGATCATCTTTTGGCATAAAGAAAAGATAGCTGCAGAGATCAGTGCATCAATACTCATTAAGCTCAGTCAACTGACTGGGAATTGACTTGGAACATAAATCTAACTTTCTCCCCAATCCACATTCCATCTTGATTTCTAGGCTAGGGGTAGAGTTAGGGTTAGGTTTTCAATATGGAGAGATGATCTGATGAAATTTTATTTACCATTTCAATGAATGTTCATATTTGAAGGTAGGCCGAACCTAGAATTTGTTGTAACTTTCATTTGCTTTTTCCAGTAACAATAGTTTAACCAAATGTGCAAAGGAAAAGGATAATACATAGGGCATTGTAACCGGAGCCTAACAGGAATCAAGGCAACATCATTGAAAGTGCGTAAAATGGGTAACACAATGAGGATGTCTCTGGATGCTTATTGCAGACAAAGACCTTCAGCAATGATCATCTTTTGGCATAAAGAAAAGATAGCTGCAGAGATCAGTGCATCAATACTCATTAAGCTCAGTCAACTGACTGGGAATTGACTTGGAACATAAATCTAACTTTCTCCCCAATCCACATTCCATCTTGATTTCTAGGCTAGGGGTAGAGTTAGGGTTAGGTTTTCAATACGGAGAGATGATCTGATGAAATTTTATTTACCACTTCAGTGAATGTTCAGATTAGAAGTTAAGCCGAACCTAGAATTTCTTGTAACTTTCATTTGCTTTTACCAGTAACAATAGTTTAACCAAATGGGCAGAGGAAAAGGATAATACATAGGGCATTGTAACCGGAGCGTAACAGGAATCAAGGCAAGATCATTGAAAGTGCGTAAAATGGGTAACACAATGCGGATGTTTCTGGATGCTTATTGCAGACAAAGACCTTTAGCAATGATCTTCTTTTGGCATACACAAAAGATAGCTGTAGAGAACAGTGCATCAATACTCACTAAGCACAATCAACTGACTAAGAATTTACTTGGAATTTAAATCTAATTTTCTCCGCAATCAACATTCCATGTTGATTTCTAGACCAAGGGTAGCGTTAGGGTAAGGTTTTCAGAAAGGAGGGATGATCTGATGAAATTTTATTTACCACTTCCATTAATGTTCAGTTTAGAAGGAAGGCCGATCTAAGAAATTGTTGTAACTTTCATTTACTTTTACCAGTAATAATAGTTTAACCAAATGTGCAGAGGAAAAGGATAATACATAGGGCATTGTAACCGGAGCATAACAGGAATCAAGGCAACATCATTGAAAGTGCATAAAATGGGTAACACAATGAGGATGTCTCTGGATGCTTATTGCAGACAAAGACCTTCAGCAATGATCATCTTTTGGCATAAAGAAAAGATAGCTGCAGAGATCAGTGCATCAATACTCATTAAGCTCAATCAACTGACTGGGAATTGACTTGGAACATAAATCTAACTTTCTCCCCAATCCACATTCCATCTTGATTTCTAGGCTAGGGGTAGAGTTAGGGTTAGGTTTTCAATACGGAGAGATGATCTGATGAAATTTTATTTACCACTTCAGTGAATGTTCAGATTAGAAGTTAAGCCGAACCTAGAATTTCTTGTAACTTTCATTTGCTTTTACCAGTAACAATAGTTTAACCAAATGGGCAGAGGAAAAGGATAATACATAGGGCATTGTAACCGGAGCGTAACAGGAATCAAGGCAAGATCATTGAAAGTGCGTAAAATGGGTAACACAATGCGGATGTTTCTGGATGCTTATTGCAGACAAAGACCTTTAGCAATGATCTTCTTTTGGCATACACAAAAGATAGCTGTAGAGAACAGTGCATCAATACTCACTAAGCACAATCAACTGACTAAGAATTTACTTGGAATTTAAATCTAATTTTCTCCGCAATCAACATTCCATGTTGATTTCTAGACCAAGGGTAGCGTTAGGGTAAGGTTTTCAGAAAGGAGGGATGATCTGATGAAATTTTATTTACCACTTCCATTAATGTTCAGTTTAGAAGGAAGGCCGATCTAAGAAATTGTTGTAACTTTCATTTACTTTTACCAGTAATAATAGTTTAACCAAATGTGCAGAGGAAAAGGATAATACATAGGGCATTGTAACCGGAGCATAACAGGAATCAAGGCAACATCATTGAAAGTGCATAAAATGGGTAACACAATGAGGATGTCTCTGGATGCTTATTGCAGACAAAGACCTTTAGCAATGACCATCTTTTCGCATAAAGAAAAGATTGCTGCAGAGATCAGTGCATCAATACTCACTAAGCTCAATCAACTGACTAGGAATTGACTTGGAACATAAATCTAACTTTCTCCCCAATCAACATTCCATGTTGATTTCTAGGATAGGGGTAGCGTTAGGGTTAGGTTTTCAATATGGAGAGATGATCTGATGAAATTTTATTTACCATTTCAATGAATGTTCATATTAGAAGTTAGGCCGAACCTAGAATTTGTTGTAACTTTCATTTGCTTTTTCCAGTAACAATAGTTTAACCAAATGTCCAGAGGAAAAGGATAATACATAGGGCATTGTAACCGGAGCCTAACAGGAATCAAGGCAACATCATTGAAAGTGCGTAAAATGGGTAACACAATGAGGATGTCTCTGGATGCTTATTGCAGACAAAGACCTTTAGCAATGATCATCTTTTGGCATAAAGAAAAGATAGCTTCAGAGATCAGTGCATCAATACTCACTAAGCTCAATCAACTGACTAGGAAATGACTTGGAACATAAATGTAACTTTCTCCCCAATCAACATTCCATGTTGATTTCTAGGCTAGGGGTACCGTTAGGGTTAGGTTTTCAATATGGAGAGATGATCTGATGAAATTTTATTTACCATTTCAATGAATGTTCATATTAGAAGTTAGGCCGAACCTAGAATTTGTTGTAACTTTCATTTGCTTTTTCCAGTAACAATAGTTTAACCAAATGTGCAGAGGAAAAGGATAATACATAGGGCATTGTAACCGGAGCCTAACAGGAATCAAGGCAAGATCATTGAAAGTGCGTAAAATGGGTAACACAATGCGGATGTCTCTGGATGCTTATTGCAGACAAAGACCTTTAGCAATGATCTTATTTTGGCATACACAAAAGATAGCTGGAGAGAACAGTGCATCAATACTCACTAAGCACAATCAACTGACTAAGAATTGACTTGCAACTGAAATCTAATTTTCTCCGCAATCAACATTCCATGTTGATTTCTAGACCAAGGGTAGCGTTAGGGTAAGGTTTTCAGAAAGGAGGGATGATCGGATGAAATTTTATTTACCACTTCCATTAATGTTCAGTTTAGAAGGAAGGCCGATCCAAGAAATTGTTGTAACTTTCATTTACTTTTACCAGTAACCTTTTAACCAAATGTGCAGAGGAAAAGGATAATACATAGGGCATTGTAACCGGAGCATAACAAGAATCAAGGCAACATCATTGAAAGTGCGTAAAATGGGTAACACAGTGAGGATGTCTCTGGATGCTTATTGCAGACAAAGACCTTTAGCAATGATCATCTTTTGGCATAAAGAAAAGATAGCTGCAGAGATCAGTGCATCAATACTCACTAAGCTCAATCAACTGACTAGGAACTGACTTGGAACATAAATCTAACTTTCTCCCCAATCCACATTCCATCTTGATTTCTAGGCTAGGGGTAGCGTTAGGGTTAGGTTTTCAATATGGAGAGATGATCTGATGAAATTTTATTTACCATTTCAATGAATGTTCATATTTGAAGGTAGGCCGAACCTAGAATTTGTTGTAACTTTCATTTGCTTTTTCCAGTAACAATAGTTTAACCAAATGTGCAGAGGAAAAGGATAATACATAGGGCATTGTAACCGGAGCCTAACAGGAATCAAGGCAACATCATTGAAAGTGCGTAAAATGGGTAACACAATGAGGATGTCTCTGGATGCTTATTGCAGAAAAGACCTTCAGCAATGATCATCTTTTGGCATAAAGAAAAGATAGCTGCAGAGATCAGTGCATCAGTACTCATTAAGCTCAATCAACTGACTGGGAATTGACTTGGAACATAAATCTAACTTTCTCCCCAATCCACATTCCATCTTGATTTCTAGGCTAGGGGTAGAGTTAGGGTTAGGTTTTCAATACGGAGAGATGATCTGATGAAATTTTATTTACCACTTCAGTGAATGTTCAGATTAGAAGTTAAGCCGAACCTAGAATTTCTTGTAACTTTCATTTGCTTTTACCAGTAACAATAGTTTAACCAAATGGGCAGAGGAAAAGGATAATACATAGGGCATTGTAACCGGAGCGTAACAGGAATCAAGGCAAGATCATTGAAAGTGCGTAAAATGGGTAACACAATTCTGATGTTTCTGGATGCTTATTGCAGACAAAGACCTTTAGCAATGATCTTCTTTTGGCATACACAAAAGATAGCTGTAGAGAACAGTGCATCAATACTCACTAAGCACAATCAACTGACTAAGAATTTACTTGGAATTTAAATCTAATTTTCTCCGCAATCAACATTCCATGTTGATTTCTAGACCAAGGGTAGCGTTAGGGTAAGGTTTTCAGAAAGGAGGGATGATCTGATGAAATTTTATTTACCACTTCCATTAATGTTCAGTTTAGAAGGAAGGCCGATCTAAGAAATTGTTGTAACTTTCATTTACTTTTACCAGTAATAATAGTTTAACCAAATGTGCAGAGGAAAAGGATAATACATAGGGCATTGTAACCGGAGCATAACAGGAATCAAGGCAACATCATTGAAAGTGCATAAAATGGGTAACACAATGAGGATGTCTCTGGATGCTTATTGCAGACAAAGACCTTTAGCAATGACCATCTTTTCGCATAAAGAAAAGATTGCTGCAGAGATCAGTGCATCAATACTCACTAAGCTCAATCAACTGACTAGGAATTGACTTGGAACATAAATCTAACTTTCTCCCCAATCAACATTCCATGTTGATTTCTAGGATAGGGGTAGCGTTAGGGTTAGGTTTTCAATATGGAGAGATGATCTGATGAAATTTTATTTACCATTTCAATGAATGTTCATATTAGAAGTTAGGCCGAACCTAGAATTTGTTGTAACTTTCATTTGCTTTTTCCAGTAACAATAGTTTAACTAAATGTGCAGAGGAAAAGGATAATACATAGGGCATTGTAACCGGAGCCTAACAGGAATCAAGGCAAGATCATTGAAAGTGCGTAAAATGGGTAACACAATGAGGATGTCTCTGGATGCTTATTGCAGACAAAGACCTTTAGCAATGATCATCTTTTGGCATAAAGAAAAGATAGCTTCAGAGATGAGTGCATCAATACTCACTAAGCTCAATCAACTGACTAGGAAATGACTTGGAACATAAATGTAACTTTCTCCCCAATCAACATTCCATGTTGATTTCTAGGCTAGGGGTACCGTTAGGGTTAGGTTTTCAATATGGAGAGATGATCTGATGAAATTTTATTTACCATTTCAATGAATGTTCATATTAGAAGTTAGGCCGAACCTAGAATTTGTTGTAACTTTCATTTGCTTTTTCCAGTAACAATAGTTTAACCAAATGTGCAGAGGAAAAGGATAATACATAGGGCATTGTAACCGGAGCCTAACAGGAATCAAGGCAAGATCATTGAAAGTGCGTAAAATGGGTAACACAATGCGGATGTCTCTGGATGCTTATTGCAGACAAAGACCTTTAGCAATGATCTTCTTTTGGCATACACAAAAGATAGCTGGAGAGAACAGTGCATCAATACTCACTAAGCACAATCAACTGACTAAGAATTGACTTGCAACTGAAATCTAACTTTCTCCCCAATCAACATTCCATGTTGATTTCTAGACCAAGGGTAGCGTTAGGGTAAGGTTTTCAGAAAGGAGGGATGATCGGATGAAATTTTATTTACCACTTCCATTAATGTTCAGTTTAGAAGGAAGGCCGATCCAAGAAATTGTTGTAACTTTCATTTACTTTTACCAGTAACCTTTTAACCAAATGTGCAGAGGAAAAGGATAATACATAGGGCATTGTAACCGGAGCATAACAAGAATCAAGGCAACATCATTGAAAGTGCGTAAAATGGGTAACACAGTGAGGATGTCTCTGGATGCTTATTGCAGACAAAGACCTTTAGCAATGATCATCTTTTGGCATAAAGAAAAGATAGCTGCAGAGATCAGTGCATCAATACTCACTAAGCTCAATCAACTGACTAGGAACTGACTTGGAACATAAATCTAACTTTCTCCCCAATCCACATTCCATCTTGATTTCTAGGCTAGGGGTAGCGTTAGGGTTAGGTTTTCAATATGGAGAGATGATCTGATGAAATTTTATTTACCATTTCAATGAATGTTCATATTTGAAGGTAGGCCGAACCTAGAATTTGTTGTAACTTTCATTTGCTTTTTCCAGTAACAATAGTTTAACCAAATGTGCAGAGGAAAAGGATAATACATAGGGCATTGTAACCGGAGCCTAACAGGAATCAAGGCAACATCATTGAAAGTGCGTAAAATGGGTAACACAATGAGGATGTCTCTGGATGCTTATTGCAGACAAAGACCTTCAGCAATGATCATCTTTTGGCATAAAGAAAAGATAGCTGCAGAGATCAGTGCATCAATACTCATTAAGCTCAGTCAACTGACTGGGAATTGACTTGGAACATAAATCTAACTTTCTCCCCAATCCACATTCCATCTTGATTTCTAGGCTAGGGGTAGAGTTAGGGTTAGGTTTTCAATACGGAGAGATGATCTGATGAAATTTTATTTACCACTTCAGTGAATGTTCAGATTAGAAGTTAAGCCGAACCTAGAATTTCTTGTAACTTTCATTTGCTTTTACCAGTAACAATAGTTTAACCAAATGGGCAGAGGAAAAGGATAATACATAGGGCATTGTAACCGGAGCGTAACAGGAATCAAGGCAAGATCATTGAAAGTGCGTAAAATGGGTAACACAATGCGGATGTTTCTGGATGCTTATTGCAGACAAAGACCTTTAGCAATGATCTTCTTTTGGCATACACAAAAGATAGCTGTAGAGAACAGTGCATCAATACTCACTAAGCACAATCAACTGACTAAGAATTTACTTGGAATTTAAATCTAATTTTCTCCGCAATCAACATTCCATGTTGATTTCTAGACCAAGGGTAGCGTTAGGGTAAGGTTTTCAGAAAGGAGGGATGATCTGATGAAATTTTATTTACCACTTCCATTAATGTTCAGTTTAGAAGGAAGGCCGATCTAAGAAATTGTTGTAACTTTCATTTACTTTTACCAGTAATAATAGTTTAACCAAATGTGCAGAGGAAAAGGATAATACATAGGGCATTGTAACCGGAGCATAACAGGAATCAAGGCAACATCATTGAAAGTGCATAAAATGGGTAACACAATGAGGATGTCTCTGGATGCTTATTGCAGACAAAGACCTTCAGCAATGATCATCTTTTGGCATAAAGAAAAGATAGCTGCAGAGATCAGTGCATCAATACTCATTAAGCTCAATCAACTGACTGGGAATTGACTTGGAACATAAATCTAACTTTCTCCCCAATCCACATTCCATCTTGATTTCTAGGCTAGGGGTAGAGTTAGGGTTAGGTTTTCAATACGGAGAGATGATCTGATGAAATTTTATTTACCACTTCAGTGAATGTTCAGATTAGAAGTTAAGCCGAACCTAGAATTTCTTGTAACTTTCATTTGCTTTTACCAGTAACAATAGTTTAACCAAATGGGCAGAGGAAAAGGATAATACATAGGGCATTGTAACCGGAGCGTAAAAGGATCAAGGCAAGATCATTGAAAGTGCGTAAAATGGGTAACACAATGCGGATGTTTCTGGATGCTTATTGCAGACAAAGACCTTTAGCAATGATCTTCTTTTGGCATACACAAAAGATAGCTGTAGAGAACAGTGCATCAATACTCACTAAGCACAATCAACTGACTAAGAATTTACTTGGAATTTAAATCTAATTTTCTCCGCAATCAACATTCCATGTTGATTTCTAGACCAAGGGTAGCGTTAGGGTAAGGTTTTCAGAAAGGAGGGATGATCTGATGAAATTTTATTTACCACTTCCATTAATGTTCAGTTTAGAAGGAAGGCCGATCTAAGAAATTGTTGTAACTTTCATTTACTTTTACCAGTAATAATAGTTTAACCAAATGTGCAGAGGAAAAGGATAATACATAGGGCATTGTAACCGGAGCATAACAGGAATCAAGGCAACATCATTGAAAGTGCATAAAATGGGTAACACAGTGAGGATGTCTCTGGATGCTTATTGCAGACAAAGACCTTTAGCAATGACCATCTTTTCGCATAAAGAAAAGATTGCTGCAGAGATCAGTGCATCAATACTCACTAAGCTCAATCAACTGACTAGGAATTGACTTGGAACATAAATCTAACTTTCTCCCCAATCAACATTCCATGTTGATTTCTAGGATAGGGGTAGCGTTAGGGTTAGGTTTTCAATATGGAGAGATGATCTGATGAAATTTTATTTACCATTTCAATGAATGTTCATATTAGAAGTTAGGCCGAACCTAGAATTTGTTGTAACTTTCATTTGCTTTTTCCAGTAACAATAGTTTAACCAAATGTGCAGAGGAAAAGGATAATACATAGGGCATTGTAACCGGAGCCTAACAGGAATCAAGGCAACATCATTGAAAGTGCGTAAAATGGGTAACACAATGAGGATGTCTCTGGATGCTTATTGCAGACAAAGACCTTTAGCAATGATCTTCTTTTGGCATACACAAAAGATAGCTGGAGAGAACAGTGCATCAATACTCACTAAGCACAATCAACTGACTAAGAATTGACTTGCAACTCAAATCTAATTTTCTCCGCAATCAACATTCCATGTTGATTTCTAGACCAAGGGTAGCGTTAGGGTAAGGTTTTCAGAAAGGAGGGATGATCTGATGAAATATTATTTACCACTTCCATTAATGTTCAGTTTAGAAGGAAGGCCGATCCAAGAAATTGTTGTAACTTTCATTTACTTTTACCAGTAATAATAGTTTAACCAAATGTGCAGAGGAAAAGGATAATACATAGGGCATTGTAACCGGAGCATAACAAGAATCAAGGCAACATCATTGAAAGTGCGTAAAATGGGTAACACAGTGAGGATGTCTCTGGATGCTTATTGCAGACAAAGACCTTTAGCAATGATCATCTTTTGGCATAAAGAAAAGATAGCTGCAGAGATCAGTGCATCAATACTCACTAAGCTCAATCAACTGACTAGGAACTGACTTGGAACATAAATCTAACTTTCTCCCCAATCCACATTCCATCTTGATTTCTAGGCTAGGGGTAGCGTTAGGGTTAGGTTTTCAATATGGAGAGATGATCTGATGAAATTTTATTTACCATTTCAATGAATGTTCATATTTGAAGGTAGGCCGAACCTAGAATTTGTTGTAACTTTCATTTGCTTTTTCCAGTAACAATAGTTTAACCAAATGTGCAGAGGAAAAGGATAATACATAGGGCATTGTAACCGGAGCCTAACAGGAATCAAGGCAACATCATTGAAAGTGCGTAAAATGGGTAACACAATGAGGATGTCTCTGGATGCTTATTGCAGACAAAGACCTTCAGCAATGATCATCTTTTGGCATAAAGAAAAGATAGCTGCAGAGATCAGTGCATCAATACTCATTAAGCTCAGTCAACTGACTGGGAATTGACTTGGAACATAAATCTAACTTTCTCCCCAATCCACATTCCATCTTGATTTCTAGGCTAGGGGTAGAGTTAGGGTTAGGTTTTCAATACGGAGAGATGATCTGATGAAATTTTATTTACCACTTCAGTGAATGTTCAGATTAGAAGTTAAGCCGAACCTAGAATTTCTTGTAACTTTCATTTGCTTTTACCAGTAACAATAGTTTAACCAAATGGGCAGAGGAAAAGGATAATACATAGGGCATTGTAACCGGAGCGTAACAGGAATCAAGGCAAGATCATTGAAAGTGCGTAAAATGGGTAACACAATGCGGATGTTTCTGGATGCTTATTGCAGACAAAGACCTTTAGCAATGATCTTCTTTTGGCATACACAAAAGATAGCTGTAGAGAACAGTGCATCAATACTCACTAAGCACAATCAACTGACTAAGAATTTACTTGGAATTTAAATCTAATT
Source organism: Phrynosoma blainvillii (assembly GCA_026167975.1). Lineage (NCBI taxonomy): Eukaryota > Metazoa > Chordata > Lepidosauria > Squamata > Phrynosomatidae > Phrynosoma > Phrynosoma blainvillii. The sequence continues at coordinate 14,833,563 of JANUYF010000007.1, read as the reverse complement.
TTCTCCGCAATCAACATTCCATGTTGATTTCTAGACCAAGGGTAGCGTTAGGGTAAGGTTTTCAGAAAGGAGGGATGATCTGATGAAATTTTATTTACCACTTCCATTAATGTTCAGTTTAGAAGGAAGGCCGATCTAAGAAATTGTTGTAACTTTCATTTACTTTTACCAGTAATAATAGTTTAACCAAATGTGCAGAGGAAAAGGATAATACATAGGGCATTGTAACCGGAGCATAACAGGAATCAAGGCAACATCATTGAAAGTGCATAAAATGGGTAACACAATGAGGATGTCTCTGGATGCTTATTGCAGACAAAGACCTTCAGCAATGATCATCTTTTGGCATAAAGAAAAGATAGCTGCAGAGATCAGTGCATCAATACTCATTAAGCTCAATCAACTGACTGGGAATTGACTTGGAACATAAATCTAACTTTCTCCCCAATCCACATTCCATCTTGATTTCTAGGCTAGGGGTAGAGTTAGGGTTAGGTTTTCAATACGGAGAGATGATCTGATGAAATTTTATTTACCACTTCAGTGAATGTTCAGATTAGAAGTTAAGCCGAACCTAGAATTTCTTGTAACTTTCATTTGCTTTTACCAGTAACAATAGTTTAACCAAATGGGCAGAGGAAAAGGATAATACATAGGGCATTGTAACCGGAGCGTAAAAGGATCAAGGCAAGATCATTGAAAGTGCGTAAAATGGGTAACACAATGCGGATGTTTCTGGATGCTTATTGCAGACAAAGACCTTTAGCAATGATCTTCTTTTGGCATACACAAAAGATAGCTGTAGAGAACAGTGCATCAATACTCACTAAGCACAATCAACTGACTAAGAATTTACTTGGAATTTAAATCTAATTTTCTCCGCAATCAACATTCCATGTTGATTTCTAGACCAAGGGTAGCGTTAGGGTAAGGTTTTCAGAAAGGAGGGATGATCTGATGAAATTTTATTTACCACTTCCATTAATGTTCAGTTTAGAAGGAAGGCCGATCTAAGAAATTGTTGTAACTTTCATTTACTTTTACCAGTAATAATAGTTTAACCAAATGTGCAGAGGAAAAGGATAATACATAGGGCATTGTAACCGGAGCATAACAGGAATCAAGGCAACATCATTGAAAGTGCATAAAATGGGTAACACAGTGAGGATGTCTCTGGATGCTTATTGCAGACAAAGACCTTTAGCAATGACCATCTTTTCGCATAAAGAAAAGATTGCTGCAGAGATCAGTGCATCAATACTCACTAAGCTCAATCAACTGACTAGGAATTGACTTGGAACATAAATCTAACTTTCTCCCCAATCAACATTCCATGTTGATTTCTAGGATAGGGGTAGCGTTAGGGTTAGGTTTTCAATATGGAGAGATGATCTGATGAAATTTTATTTACCATTTCAATGAATGTTCATATTAGAAGTTAGGCCGAACCTAGAATTTGTTGTAACTTTCATTTGCTTTTTCCAGTAACAATAGTTTAACCAAATGTGCAGAGGAAAAGGATAATACATAGGGCATTGTAACCGGAGCCTAACAGGAATCAAGGCAACATCATTGAAAGTGCGTAAAATGGGTAACACAATGAGGATGTCTCTGGATGCTTATTGCAGACAAAGACCTTTAGCAATGATCTTCTTTTGGCATACACAAAAGATAGCTGGAGAGAACAGTGCATCAATACTCACTAAGCACAATCAACTGACTAAGAATTGACTTGCAACTGAAATCTAATTTTCTCCGCAATCAACATTCCATGTTGATTTCTAGACCAAGGGTAGCGTTAGGGTAAGGTTTTCAGAAAGGAGGGATGATCTGATGAAATATTATTTACCACTTCCATTAATGTTCAGTTTAGAAGGAAGGCCGATCCAAGAAATTGTTGTAACTTTCATTTACTTTTACCAGTAATAATAGTTTAACCAAATGTGCAGAGGAAAAGGATAATACATAGGGCATTGTAACCGGAGCATAACAAGAATCAAGGCAAAATCATTGAAAGTGCGTAAAATGGGTAACACAATGAGGATGTCTCTGGATGCTTATTGCAGACAAAGACCTTTAGCAATGATCATCTTTTGGCATAAAGAAAAGATAGCTGCAGAGATCAGTGCATCAATACTCACTAAGCTCAATCAACTGACTAGGAACTGACTTGGAACATAAATCTAACTTTCTCCCCAATCCACATTCCATCTTGATTTCTAGGCTAGGGGTAGCGTTAGGGTTAGGTTTTCAATATGGAGAGATGATCTGATGAAATTTTATTTACCATTTCAATGAATGTTCATATTTGAAGGTAGGCCGAACATAGAATTTGTTGTAACTTTCATTTGCTTTTTCCAGTAACAATAGTTTAACCAAATGTGCAGAGGAAAAGGATAATACATAGGGCATTGTAACCGGAGCCTAACAGGAATCAAGGCAACATCATTGAAAGTGCGTAAAATGGGTAACACAATGAGGATGTCTCTGGATGCTTATTGCAGACAAAGACCTTTAGCAATGATCAACTTTTGGCATAAAGAAAAGATAGCTGCAGAGATCAGTGCATCAATACTCACTAAGCTCAATCAACTGACTAGGAATTGACTTGGAACATAAATCTAACTTTCTCCCCAATCCACATTCCATCTTGATTTCTAGGCTAGGGGTAGCGTTAGGGTTAGGTTTTCAATACGGAGAGATGATCTGATGAAATTTTATTTACCAATTCAGTGAATGTTCAGATTAGAAGTTAAGCCGAACCTAGAATTTCTTGTAACTTTCATTTGCTTTTACCAGTAACAATAGTTTAACCAAATGGGCAGAGGAAAAGGATAATACATAGGGCATTGTAACCGGAGCCTAACAGGAATCAAGACAAGATCATTGAAAGTGCGTAAAATGGGTAACACAATGGGGATGTTTCTGGATGCTTATTGCAGACAAAGACCTTTAGCAATGATCTTCTTTTGGCATACACAAAAGATAGCTGTAGAGAACAGTGCATCAATACTCACTAAGCACAATCAACTGACTAAGAATTTACTTGGAATTTAAATCTAATTTTCTCCGCAATCAACATTCCATGTTGATTTCTAGACCAAGGGTAGCGTTAGGGTAAGGTTTTCAGAAAGGAGGGATGATCGGATGAAATTTTATTTACCACTTCCATTAATGTTCAGTTTAGAAGGAAGGCCGATCCAAGAAATTGTTGTAACTTTCATTTACTTTTACCAGTAACCTTTTAACCAAATGTGCAGAGGAAAAGGATAATACATAGGGCATTGTAACCGGAGCATAACAAGAATCAAGGCAACATCATTGAAAGTGCGTAAAATGGGTAACACAGTGAGGATGTCTCTGGATGCTTATTGCAGACAAAGACCTTTAGCAATGATCATCTTTTGGCATAAAGAAAAGATAGCTGCAGAGATCAGTGTATCAATACTCACTAAGCTCAATCAACTGACTAGGAACTGACTTGGAACATAAATCTAACTTTCTCCCCAATCCACATTCCATCTTGATTTCTAGGCTAGGGGTAGCGTTAGGGTTAGGTTTTCAATATGGAGAGATGATCTGATGAAATTTTATTTACCATTTCAATGAATGTTCATATTTGAAGGTAGGCCGAACCTAGAATTTGTTGTAACTTTCATTTGCTTTTTCCAGTAACAATAGTTTAACCAAATGTGCAGAGGAAAAGGATAATACATAGGGCATTGTAACCGGGGCCTAACAGGAATCAAGGCAACATCATTGAAAGTGCGTAAAATGGGTAACACAATGCGGATGTCTCTGGATGCTTATTGCAGACAAAGACCTTTAGCAATGATCTTCTTTTGGCATACACAAAAGATAGCTGGAGAGAACAGTGCATCAATACTCACTAAGCACAATCAACTGACTAAGAATTGACTTGCAACTCAAATCTAATTTTCTCCGCAATCAACATTCCATGTTGATTTCTAGACCAAGGGTAGCGTTAGGGTAAGGTTTTCAGAAAGGAGGGATGATCTGATGAAATATTATTTACCACTTCCATTAATGTTCAGTTTAGAAGGAAGGCCGATCTAAGAAATTGTTGTAACTTTCATTTACTTTTACCAGTAATAATAGTTTAACCAAATGTGCAGAGGAAAAGGATAATACATAGGGCATTGTTACCGGAGCCTAACAGGAATCAAGGCAACATCATTGAAAGTGCGTAAAATGGGTAACACAATGAGGATGTCTCTGGATGCTTATTGCAGACAAAGACCTTTAGCAATGATCATCTTTTGGCAAAAAGAAAAGATAGCTGCAGAGATCAGTGCATCAATACTCACTAAGCTCAATCAACTGACTAGGAATTGACTTGGAACATAAATCTTTCTCCCCAATCAACATTCCATGTTGATTTCTAGGCTAGGGGTAGCGTTAGGGTTAGGTTTTCAATATGGAGAGATGATCTGATGAAATTTTATTTACCATTTCAATGAATGTTCGTATTAGAAGTTAGGCAGAACCTAGAATTTGTTGTAACTTTCATTTGCTTTTTCCAGTAACAATAGTTTAACCAAATGTGCAGAGGAAAAGGATAATACATAGGGCATTGTAACCGGAGCCTAACAGGAATCAAGGCAACATCATTGAAAGTGCGTAAAATGGGTAACACAATGAGGATGTCTCTGGATGCTTATTGCAGACAAAGACCTTTAGCAATGATCATCTTTTGGCATAAAGAAAAGATAGCTGCAGAGATCAGTGCATCAATACTCACTAAGCTCAATCAACTGACTAGGAATTGACTTGGAACATAAATCTAACTTTCTCCCCAATCCACATTCCATCTTGATTTCTAGGCTAGGGGTAGCGTTAGGGTTAGGTTTTCAATACGGAGAGATGACCTGATGAAATTTTATTTACCACTTCAGTGAATGTTCAGATTAGAAGGTAAGCCGAACCTAGAATTTCTTGTAACTTTCATTTGCTTTTACCAGTAACAATAGTTTAACCAAATGGGCAGAGGAAAAGGATAATACATAGGGCATTGTAACCGGAGCGTAACAGGAATCAAGGCAAGATCATTGAAAGTGCGTAAAATGGGTAACACAATGCGGATGTCTCTGGATGCTTATTGCAGAAAAAGACCTTTAGCAATGATCTTCTTTTGGCATACACAAAAGATAGCTGTAGAGAACAGTGCATCAATACTCACTAAGCACAATCAACTGACTAAGAATTTACTTGGAATTTAAATCTAATTTTCTCCGCAATCAACATTCCATGTTGATTTCTAGACCAAGGGTAGCGTTAGGGTAAGGTTTTCAGAAAGGAGGGATGATCGGATGAAATTTTATTTACCACTTCCATTAATGTTCAGTTTAGAAGGAAGGCCGATCCAAGAAATTGTTGTAACTTTCATTTACTTTTACCAGTAATAATAGTTTAACCAAATGTGCAGAGGAAAAGGATAATACATAGGGCATTGTAACCGGAGCCTAACAGGAATCAAGGCAACATCATTGAAAGTGCGTAAAATGGGTAACACAGTGAGGATGTCTCTGGATGCTTATTGCAGACAAAGACCTTTAGCAATGATCATCTTTTGGCATAAAGAAAAGATAGCTGCAGAGATCAGTGTATCAATACTCACTAAGCTCAATCAACTGACTAGGAACTGACTTGGAACATAAATCTAACTTTCTCCCCAATCCACATTCCATCTTGATTTCTAGGCTAGGGGTAGCGTTAGGGTTAGGTTTTCAATATGGAGAGATGATCTGATGAAATTTTATTTACCATTTCAATGAATGTTCATATTTGAAGGTAGGCCGAACCTAGAATTTGTTGTAACTTTCATTTGCTTTTTCCAGTAACAATAGTTTAACCAAATGTGCAGAGGAAAAGGATAATACATAGGGCATTGTAACCGGGGCCTAACAGGAATCAAGGCAACATCATTGAAAGTGCGTAAAATGGGTAACACAATGCGGATGTCTCTGGATGCTTATTGCAGACAAAGACCTTTAGCAATGATCTTCTTTTGGCATACACAAAAGATAGCTGGAGAGAACAGTGCATCAATACTCACTAAGCACAATCAACTGACTAAGAATTGACTTGCAACTCAAATCTAATTTTCTCCGCAATCAACATTCCATGTTGATTTCTAGACCAAGGGTAGCGTTAGGGTAAGGTTTTCAGAAAGGAGGGATGATCTGATGAAATATTATTTACCACTTCCATTAATGTTCAGTTTAGAAGGAAGGCCGATCTAAGAAATTGTTGTAACTTTCATTTACTTTTACCAGTAATAATAGTTTAACCAAATGTGCAGAGGAAAAGGATAATACATAGGGCATTGTAACCGGAGCCTAACAGGAATCAAGGCAACATCATTGAAAGTGCGTAAAATGGGTAACACAATGAGGATGTCTCTGGATGCTTATTGCAGACAAAGACCTTTAGCAATGATCATCTTTTGGCAAAAAGAAAAGATAGCTGCAGAGATCAGTGCATCAATACTCACTAAGCTCAATCAACTGACTAGGAATTGACTTGGAACATAAATCTTTCTCCCCAATCAACATTCCATGTTGATTTCTAGGCTAGGGGTAGCGTTAGGGTTAGGTTTTCAATATGGAGAGATGATCTGATGAAATTTTATTTACCATTTCAATGAATGTTCATATTAGAAGTTAGGCAGAACCTAGAATTTGTTGTAACTTTCATTTGCTTTTTCCAGTAACAATAGTTTAACCAAATGTGCAGAGGAAAAGGATAATACATAGGGCATTGTAACCGGAGCCTAACAGGAATCAAGGCAACATCATTGAAAGTGCGTAAAATGGGTAACACAATGAGGATGTCTCTGGATGCTTATTGCAGACAAAGACCTTTAGCAATGATCATCTTTTGGCATAAAGAAAAGATAGCTGCAGAGATCAGTGCATCAATACTCACTAAGCTCAATCAACTGACTAGGAATTGACTTGGAACATAAATCTAACTTTCTCCCCAATCCACATTCCATCTTGATTTCTAGGCTAGGGGTAGCGTTAGGGTTAGGTTTTCAATACGGAGAGATGATCTGATGAAATTTTATTTACCACTTCAGTGAATGTTCAGATTAGAAGGTAAGCCGAACCTAGAATTTCTTGTAACTTTCATTTGCTTTTACCAGTAACAATAGTTTAACCAAATGGGCAGAGGAAAAGGATAATACATAGGGCATTGTAACCGGAGCGTAACAGGAATCAAGGCAAGATCATTGAAAGTGCGTAAAATGGGTAACACAATGCGGATGTCTCTGGATGCTTATTGCAGAAAAAGACCTTTAGCAATGATCTTCTTTTGGCATACACAAAAGATAGCTGTAGAGAACAGTGCATCAATACTCACTAAGCACAATCAACTGACTAAGAATTTACTTGGAATTTAAATCTAATTTTCTCCGCAATCAACATTCCATGTTGATTTCTAGACCAAGGGTAGCGTTAGGGTAAGGTTTTCAGAAAGGAGGGATGATCGGATGAAATTTTATTTACCACTTCCATTAATGTTCAGTTTAGAAGGAAGGCCGATCCAAGAAATTGTTGTAACTTTCATTTACTTTTACCAGTAATAATAGTTTAACCAAATGTGCAGAGGAAAAGGATAATACATAGGGCATTGTAACCGGAGCATAACAAGAATCAAGGCAAAATCATTGAAAGTGCGTAAAATGGGTAACACAATGAGGATGTCTCTGGATGCTTATTGCAGACAAAGACCTTTAGCAATGATCATCTTTTGGCATAAAGAAAAGATAGCTGCAGAGATCAGTGCATCAATACTCACTAAGCTCAATCAACTGACTAGGAACTGACTTGGAACATAAATCTAACTTTCTCCCCAATCCACATTCCATCTTGATTTCTAGGCTAGGGGTAGCGTTAGGGTTAGGTTTTCAATATGGAGAGATGATCTGATGAAATTTTATTTACCATTTCAATGAATGTTCATATTTGAAGGTAGGCCGAACCTAGAATTTGTTGTAACTTTCATTTGCTTTTTCCAGTAACAATAGTTTAACCAAATGTGCAGAGGAAAAGGATAATACATAGGGCATTGTAACCGGAGCCTAACAGGAATCAAGGCAACATCATTGAAAGTGCGTAAAATGGGTAACACAATGAGGATGTCTCTGGATGCTTATTGCAGACAAAGACCTTCAGCAATGATCATCTTTTGGCATAAAGAAAAGATAGCTGCAGAGATCAGTGCATCAATACTCATTAAGCTCAATCAACTGACTGGGAATTGACTTGGAACATAAATCTAACTTTCTCCCCAATCCACATTCCATCTTGATTTCTAGGCTAGGGGTAGCGTTAGGGTTAGGTTTTCAATACGGAGAGATGATCTGATGAAATTTTATTTACCACTTCAGTGAATGTTCAGATTAGAAGGAAAGCCGAACCTAGAATTTCTTGTAACTTTCATTTGCTTTTACCAGTAACAATAGTTTAACCAAATGGGCAGAGGAAAAGGATAATACATAGGGCATTGTAACCGGAGCGTAACAGGAATCAAGGCAAGATCATTGAAAGTGCGTAAAATGGGTAACACAATGCGGATGTTTCTGGATGCTTATTGCAGACAAAGACCTTTAGCAATGATCTTCTTTTGGCATACACAAAAGATAGCTGTAGAGAACAGTGCATCAATACTCACTAAGCACAATCAACTGACTAAGAATTTACTTGGAATTTAAATCTAATTTTCTCCGCAATCAACATTCCATGTTGATTTCTAGACCAAGGGTAGCGTTAGGGTAAGGTTTTCAGAAAGGAGGTATGATCTGATGAAATTTTATTTACCACTTCCATTAATGTTCAGTTTAGAAGGAAGGCCGATCTAAGAAATTGTTGTAACTTTCATTTACTTTTACCAGTAATAATAGTTTAACCAAATGTGCAGAGGAAAAGGATAATACATAGGGCATTGTAACCGGAGCATAACAGGAATCAAGGCAACATCATTGAAAGTGCGTAAAATGGGTAATACAATGAGGATGTCTCTGGATGCTTATTGCAGACAAAGACCTTTAGCAATGATCATCTTTTGGCATAAAGAAAAGATAGCTGCAGAGATCAGTGCATCAATACTCACTAAGCTCAATCAACTGACTAGGAATTGACTTGGAACATAAATCTAACTTTCTCCCCAATCAACATTCCATGTTGATTTCTAGGATAGGGGTAGCGTTAGGGTTAGGTTTTCAATATGGAGAGATGATCTGATGAAATTTTATTTACCATTTCAATGAATGTTCATATTAGAAGTTAGGCCGAACCTAGAATTTGTTGTAACTTTCATTTGCTTTTTCCAGTAACAATAGTTTAACCAAATGTGCAGAGGAAAAGGATAATACATAGGGCATTGTAACCAGAGCCTAACAGGAATCAAGGCAACATCATTGAAAGTGCGTAAAATGGGTAACACAATGAGGATGTCTCTGGATGCTTATTGCAGACAAAGACCTTTAGCAATGATCATCTTTTGGCATAAAGAAAAGATAGCTGCAGAGATCAGTGCATCAATACTCACTAAGCTCAATCAACTGACTAGGAAATGACTTGGAACATAAATCTAACTTTCTCCCCAATCCACATTCCATCTTGATTTCTAGGCTAGGGGTAGCGTTAGGGTTAGGTTTTCAATACGGAGAGATGATCTGATGAAATTTTATTTACCACTTCAGTGAATGTTCAGATTAGAAGGAAAGCCGAACCTAGAATTTCTTGTAACTTTCATTTGCTTTTACCAGTAACAATAGTTTAACCAAATGGGCAGAGGAAAAGGATAATACATAGGGCATTGTAACCGGAGCCTAACAGGAATCAAGGCAAGATCATTGAAAGTGCGTAAAATGGGTAACACAATGCGGATGTCTCTGGATGCTTATTGCAGACAAAGACCTTTAGCAATGATCTTCTTTTGGCATACACAAAAGATAGCTGGAGAGAACAGTGCATCAATACTCACTAAGCACAATCAACTGACTAAGAATTGACTTGCAACTCAAATCTAATTTTCTCCGCAATCAACATTCCATGTTGATTTCTAGACCAAGGGTAGCGTTATGGTAAGGTTTTCAGAAAGGAGGGATGATCTGATGAAATATTATTTACCACTTCCATTAATGTTCAGTTTAGAAGGAAGGCCGATCTAAGAAATTGTTGTAACTTTCATTTACTTTTACCAGTAATAATAGTTTAACCAAATGTGCAGAGGAAAAGGATAATACATAGGGCATTGTAACCAGAGCCTAACAGGAATCAAGGCAACATCATTGAAAGTGCGTAAAATGGGTAACACAATGAGGATGTCTCTGGATGCTTATTGCAGACAAAGACCTTTAGCAATGATCATCTTTTGGCAAAAAGAAAAGATAGCTGCAGAGATCAGTGCATCAATACTCACTAAGCTCAATCAACTGACTAGGAATTGACTTGGAACATAAATCTAACTTTCTCCCCAATCAACATTCCATGTTGATTTCTAGGCTAGGGGTAGCGTTAGGGTTAGGTTTTCAATATGGAGAGATGATCTGATGAAATTTTATTTACCATTTCAATGAATGTTCATATTAGAAGTTAGGCCGAACCTAGAATTTGTTGTAACTTTCATTTGCTTTTTCCAATAACAATAGTTTAACCAAATGTGCAGAGGAAAAGGATAATACATAGGGCATTGTAACCGGAGCCTAACAGGAATCAAGGCAAGATCATTGAAAGTGCGTAAAATGGGTAACACAATGCGGATGTCTCTGGATGCTTATTGCAGACAAAGACCTTTAGCAATGATCTTCTTTTGGCATACACAAAAGATAGCTGGAGAGAACAGTGCATCAATACTCACTAAGCACAATCAACTGACTAAGAATTGACTTGCAACTCAAATCTAATTTTCTCCGCAATCAACATTCCATGTTGATTTCTAGACCAAGGGTAGCGTTAGGGTAAGGTTTTCAGAAAGGAGGGATGATCTGATGAAATATTATTTACCACTTCCATTAATGTTCAGATTAGAAGTTAAGCCGAACCTAGAATTTCTTGTAACTTTCATTTGCTTTTTCCAGTAACAATAGTTTAACCAAATGTGCAGAGGAAAAGGATAATACATAGGGCATTGTAACCGGGGCCTAACAGGAATCAAGGCAAGATCATTGAAAGTGCGTAAAATGGGTAACACAATGCGGATGTCTCTGGATGCTTATTGCAGACAAAGACCTTTAGCAATGATCTTCTTTTGGCATACACAAAAGATAGCTGGAGAGAACAGTGCATCAATACTCACTAAGCACAATCAACTGACTAAGAATTGACTTGCAACTCAAATCTAATTTTCTCCGCAATCAACATTCCATGTTGATTTCTAGACCAAGGGTAGCGTTAGGGTAAGGTTTTCAGAAAGGAGGGATGATCTGATGAAATATTATTTACCACTTCCATTAATGTTCAGTTTAGAAGGAAGGCCGATCTAAGAAATTGTTGTAACTTTCATTTACTTTTACAAGTAATAATAGTTTAACCAAATGTGCAGAGGAAAAGGATAATACATAGGGCATTGTAACCGGAGCCTAACAGGAATCAAGGCAACATCATTGAAAGTGCGTAAAATGGTTAACACAATGAGGATGTCTCTGGATGCTTATTGCAGACAAAGACCTTTAGCAATGATCATCTTTTGGCATAAAGAAAAGATAGCTGCAGAGATCAGTGCATCAATACTCACTAAGCTCAATCAACTGACTAGGAATTGACTTGGAACATAAATCTTTCTCCCCAATCAACATTCCATGTTGATTTCTAGGCTAGGGGTAGCGTTAGGGTTAGGTTTTCAATATGGAGAGATGATCTGATGAAATTTTATTTACCATTTCAATGAATGTTCATATTAGAAGTTAGGCCGAACCTAGAATTTGTTGTAACTTTCATTTGCTTTTTCCAGTAACAATAGTTTAACCAAATGTGCAGAGGAAAAGGATAATACATAGGGCATTGTAACCGGAGCCTAACAGGAATCAAGGCAACATCATTGAAAGTGCGTAAAATGGGTAACACAATGAGGATGTCTCTGGATGCTTATTGCAGACAAAGACCTTTAGCAATGATCATCTTTTGGCATAAAGAAAAGATAGCTGCAGAGATCAGTGCATCAATACTCACTAAGCTCAATCAACTGACTAGGAATTGACTTGGAACATAAATCTAACTTTCTCCCCAATCCACATTCCATCTTGATTTCTAGGCTAGGGGTAGCGTTAGGGTTAGGTTTTCAATACGGAGAGATGATCTGATGAAATTTTATTTACCCCTTCAGTGAATGTTCAGATTAGAAGGTAAGCCGAACCTAGAATTTCTTGTAACTTTCATTTGCTTTTACCAGTAACAATAGTTTAACCAAATGGGCAGAGGAAAAGGATAATACATAGGGCATTGTAACCGGAGCGTAACAGGAATCAAGGCAAGATCATTGAAAGTGCGTAAAATGGGTAACACAATGCGGATGTCTCTGGATGCTTATTGCAGAAAAAGACCTTTAGCAATGATCTTCTTTTGGCATACACAAAAGATAGCTGTAGAGAACAGTGCATCAATACTCACTAAGCACAATCAACTGACTAAGAATTTACTTGGAATTTAAATCTAATTTTCTCCGCAATCAACATTCCATGTTGATTTCTAGACCAAGGGTAGCGTTAGGGTAAGGTTTTCAGAAAGGAGGGATGATCGGATGAAATTTTATTTACCACTTCCATTAATGTTCAGTTTAGAAGGAAGGCCGATCCAAGAAATTGTTGTAACTTTCATTTACTTTTACCAGTAATAATAGTTTAACCAAATGTGCAGAGGAAAAGGATAATACATAGGGCATTGTAACCGGAGCATAACAAGAATCAAGGCAAAATCATTGAAAGTGCGTAAAATGGGTAACACAATGAGGATGTCTCTGGATGCTTATTGCAGACAAAGACCTTTAGCAATGATCATCTTTTGGAATAAAGAAAAGATAGCTGCAGAGAACAGTGCATCAATACTCACTAAGCACAATCAACTGACTAAGAATTGACTTGCAACTCAAATCTAATTTTCTCCGCAATCAACATTCCATGTTGATTTCTAGACCAAGGGTAGCGTTAGGGTAAGGTTTTCAGAAAGGAGGGATGATCTGATGAAATATTATTTACCACTTCCATTAATGTTCAGTTTAGAAGGAAGGCCGATCTAAGAAATTGTTGTAACTTTCATTAACTTTTACCAGTAATAATAGTTTAACCAAATGTGCAGAGGAAAAGGATAATACATAGGGCATTGTAACCGGAGCCTAACAGGAATCAAGGCAACATCATTGAAAGTGCATAAAATGGGTAACACAATGAGGATGTCTCTGGATGCTTATTGCAGACAAAGACCTTCAGCAATGATCATCTTTTGGCATAAAGAAAAGATAGCTGCAGAGATCAGTGCATCAATACTCATTAAGCTCAATCAACTGACTGGGAATTGACTTGGAACATAAATCTAACTTTCTCCCCAATCCACATTCCATCTTGATTTCTAGGCTAGGGGTAGAGTTAGGGTTAGGTTTTCAATACGGAGAGATGATCTGATGAAATTTTATTTACCACTTCAGTGAATGTTCAGATTAGAAGTTAAGCCGAACCTAGAATTTCTTGTAACTTTCATTTGCTTTTACCAGTAACAATAGTTTAACCAAATGGGCAGAGGAAAAGGATAATACATAGGGCATTGTAACCGGAGCGTAAAAGGATCAAGGCAAGATCATTGAAAGTGCGTAAAATGGGTAACACAATGCGGATGTTTCTGGATGCTTATTGCAGACAAAGACCTTTAGCAATTATCTTCTTTTGGCATACACAAAAGATAGCTGTAGAGAACAGTGCATCAATACTCACTAAGCACAATCAACTGACTAAGAATTTACTTGGAATTTAAATCTAATTTTCTCCGCAATCAACATTTCATGTTGATTTCTAGACCAAGGGTAGCGTTAGGGTAAGGTTTTCAGAAAGGAGGGATGATCTGATGAAATTTTATTTACCACTTCCATTAATGTTCAGTTTAGAAGGAAGGCCGATCTAAGAAATTGTTGTAACTTTCATTTACTTTTACCAGTAATAATAGTTTAACCAAATGTGCAGAGGAAAAGGATAATACATAGGGCATTGTAACCGGAGCATAACAGGAATCAAGGCAACATCATTGAAAGTGCATAAAATGGGTAACACAATGAGGATGTCTCTGGATGCTTATTGCAGACAAAGACCTTTAGCAATGACCATCTTTTCGCATAAAGAAAAGATTGCTGCAGAGATCAGTGCATCAATACTCACTAAGCTCAATCAACTGACTAGGAATTGACTTGGAACATAAATCTAACTTTCTCCCCAATCAACATTCCATGTTGATTTCTAGGATAGGGGTAGCGTTAGGGTTAGGTTTTCAATATGGAGAGATGATCTGATGAAATTTTATTTACCATTTCAATGAATGTTCATATTAGAAGTTAGGCCGAACCTAGAATTTGTTGTAACTTTCATTTGCTTTTTCCAGTAACAATAGTTTAACCAAATGTGCAGAGGAAAAGGATAATACATAGGGCATTGTAACCGGAGCCTAACAGGAATCAAGGCAACATCATTGAAAGTGCGTAAAATGGGTAACACAATGAGGATGTCTCTGGATGCTTATTGCAGACAAAGACCTTTAGCAATGATCATCTTTTGGCATAAAGAAAAGATAGCTTCAGAGATCAGTGCATCAATACTCACTAAGCTCAATCAACTGACTAGGAAATGACTTGGAACATAAATGTAACTTTCTCCCCAATCAACATTCCATGTTGATTTCCAGGCTAGGGGTACCGTTAGGGTTAGGTTTTCAATATGGAGAGATGATCTGATGAAATTTTATTTACCATTTCAATGAATGTTCATATTAGAAGTTAGGCCGAACCTAGAATTTGTTGTAACTTTCATTTGCTTTTTCCAGTAACAATAGTTTAACCAAATGTGCAGAGGAAAAGGATAATACATAGGGCATTGTAACCGGAGCCTAACAGGAATCAAGGCAAGATCATTGAAAGTGCGTAAAATGGGTAACACAATGCGGATGTCTCTGGATGCTTATTGTAGACAAAGACCTTTAGCAATGATCTTCTTTTGGCATACACAAAAGATAGCTGGAGAGAACAGTGCATCAATACTCACTAAGCACAATCAACTGACTAAGAATTGACTTGCAACTGAAATCTAATTTTCTCCGCAATCAACATTCCATGTTGATTTCTAGACCAAGGGTAGCGTTAGGGTAAGGTTTTCAGAAAGGAGGGATGATCTGATGAAATATTATTTACCACTTCCATTAATGTTCAGTTTAGAAGGAAGGCCGATCCAAGAAATTGTTGTAACTTTCATTTACTTTTACCAGTAATAATAGTTTAACCAAATGTGCAGAGGAAAAGGATAATACATAGGGCATTGTAACCGGAGCATAACAAGAATCAAGGCAAAATCATTGAAAGTGCGTAAAATGGGTAACACAATGAGGATGTCTCTGGATGCTTATTGCAGACAAAGACCTTTAGCAATGATCATCTTTTGGCATAAAGAAAAGATAGCTGCAGAGATCAGTGCATCAATACTCACTAAGCTCAATCAACTGACTAGGAACTGATTTGGAACATAAATCTAACTTTCTCCCCAATCCACATTCCATCTTGATTTCTAGGCTAGGGGTAGCGTTAGGGTTAGGTTTTCAATATGGAGAGATGATCTGATGAAATTTTATTTACCATTTCAATGAATGTTCATATTTGAAGGTAGGCCGAACATAGAATTTGTTGTAACTTTCATTTGCTTTTTCCAGTAACAATAGTTTAACCAAATGTGCAGAGGAAAAGGATAATACATAGGGCATTGTAACCGGAGCCTAACAGGAATCAAGGCAACATCATTGAAAGTGCGTAAAATGGGTAACACAATGAGGATGTCTCTGGATGCTTATTGCAGACAAAGACCTTTAGCAATGATCAACTTTTGGCATAAAGAAAAGATAGCTGCAGAGATCAGTGCATCAATACTCACTAAGCTCAATCAACTGACTAGGAATTGACTTGGAACATAAATCTAACTTTCTCCCCAATCCACATTCCATCTTGATTTCTAGGCTAGGGGTAGCGTTAGGGTTAGGTTTTCAATACGGAGAGATGATCTGATGAAATTTTATTTACCACTTCAGTGAATGTTCAGATTAGAAGTTAAGCCGAACCTAGAATTTCTTGTAACTTTCATTTGCTTTTACCAGTAACAATAGTTTAACCAAATGGGCAGAGGAAAAGGATAATACATAGGGCATTGTAACCGGAGCCTAACAGGAATCAAGACAAGATCATTGAAAGTGCGTAAAATGGGTAACACAATGGGGATGTTTCTGGATGCTTATTGCAGACAAAGACCTTTAGCAATGATCTTCTTTTGGCATACACAAATGATAGCTGGAGAGAACAGTGCATCAATACTCACTAAGCACAATCAACTGACTAAGAATTGACTTGCAACTCAAATCTAATTTTCTCCGCAATCAACATTCCATGTTGATTTCTAGGCTAGGGGTAGCGTTAGGGTTAGGTTTTCAATACGGAGAGATGATCTGATGAAATTTTATTTACCACTTCAGTGAATGTTCAGATTAGAAGTTAAGCCGAACCTAGAATTTCTTGTAACTTTCATTTGCTTTTACCAGTAACAATAGTTTAACCAAATGTGCAGAGGAAAAGGATAATACATAGGGCATTGTAACCGGAGCATAACAGGAATCAAGGCAACATCATTGAAAGTGCATAAAATGGGTAACACAATGAGGATGTCTCTGGATGCTTATTGCAGACAAAGAACTTTAGCAATGATCATCTTTTCGCATAAAGAAAAGATCGCTGCAGAGATCAGTGCATCAATACTCACTAAGCTCAATCAACTGACTAGGAAATGACTTGGAACATAAATATAACTTTCTCCCCAATCCACATTCCATCTTGATTTCTAGGCTAGGGGTAGCGTTAGGGTTAGGTTTTCAATACGGAGAGATGATCTGATGAAATTTTATTTACCAATTCAGTGAATGTTCAGATTAGAAGGAAAGCCGAACCTAGAATTTCTTGTAACTTTCATTTGCTTTTACCAGTAACAATAGTTTAACCAAATGGGCAGAGGAAAAGGATAATACATAGGGCATTGTAACCGGAGCGTAACAGGAATCAAGGCAAGATCATTGAAAGTGCGTAAAATGGGTAACACAATGCGGATGTCTCTGGATGCTTATTGCAGACAAAGACCTTTAGCAATGATCTTCTTTTGGCATACACAAAAGATAGCTGGAGAGAACAGTGCATCAATACTCACTAAGCACAATCAACGGACTAAGAATTGACTTGCAACTCAAATCTAATTTTCTCCGCAATCAACATTCCATGTTGATTTCTAGACCAAGGGTAGCGTTAGGGTAAGGTTTTCAGAAAGGAGGGATGATCTGATGAAATATTATTTACCACTTCCATTAATGTTCAGTTTAGAAGGAAGGCCGATCTAAGAAATTGTTGTAACTTTCATTTACTTTTACCAGTAATAATAGTTTAACCAAATGTGCAGAGGAAAAGGATAATACATAGGGCATTGTAACCGGAGCCTAACAGGAATCAAGGCAACATCATTGAAAGTGCGTAAAATGGGTAACACAATGAGGATGTCTCTGGATGCTTATTGCAGACAAAGACCTTTAGCAATGATCATCTTTTGGCAAAAAGAAAAGATAGCTGCAGAGATCAGTGCATCAATACTCACTAAGCTCAATCAACTGACTAGGAATTGACTTGGAACATAAATCTAACTTTCTCCCCAATCAACATTCCATGTTGATTTCTAGGCTAGGGGTAGCGTTAGGGTTAGGTTTTCAATATGGAGAGATGATCTGATGAAATTTTATTTACCATTTCAATGAATGTTCACATTAGAAGTTAGGCCGAACCTAGAATTTGTTGTAACTTTCATTTGCTTTTTCCAGTAACAATAGTTTAACCAAATGTGCAGAGGAAAAGGATAATACATAGGGCATTGTAACCGGAGCCTAACAGGAATCAAGGCAAGATCATTGAAAGTGCGTAAAATGGGTAACACAATGCGGATGTCTCTGGATGCTTATTGCAGACAAAGACCTTTAGCAATGATCTTCTTTTGGCATACACAAAAGATAGCTGGAGAGAACAGTGCATCAATACTCACTAAGCACAATCAACTGACTAAGAATTGACTTGCAACTCAAATCTAATTTTCTCTGCAATCAACATTCCATGTTGATTTCTAGACCAAGGGTAGCGTTAGGGTAAGGTTTTCAGAAAGGAGGGATGATCTGATGAAATATTATTTACCACTTCCATTAATGTTCAGTTTAGAAGGAAGGCCGATCTAAGAAATTGTTGTAACTTTCATTTACTTTTACCAGTAACCTTTTAACCAAATGTGCAGAGGAAAAGGATAATACATAGGGCATTGTAACCGGAGCCTAACAGGAATCAAGGCAACATCATTGAAAGTGCGTAAAATGGGTAACACAATGAGGATGTCTCTGGATGCTTATTGCAGACAAAGACCTTTAGCAATGATCATCTTTTGGCATAAAGAAAAGATAGCTGCAGAGATCAGTGCATCAATACTCACTAAGCTCAATCAACTGACTAGGAAATGACTTGGAACATAAATCTAACTTTCTCCCC
The DNA here is from genome assembly GCA_026167975.1 of Phrynosoma blainvillii. Taxonomy (NCBI): domain Eukaryota; kingdom Metazoa; phylum Chordata; class Lepidosauria; order Squamata; family Phrynosomatidae; genus Phrynosoma; species Phrynosoma blainvillii. The sequence goes on along the minus strand of JANUYF010000007.1, from coordinate 14,814,741 downwards.
AATCCACATTCCATCTTGATTTCTAGGCTAGGGGTAGCGTTAGGGTTAGGTTTTCAATACGGAGAGATGATCTGATGAAATTTTATTTACCAATTCAGTGAATGTTCAGATTAGAAGGTAAGCCGAACCTAGAATTTCTTGTAACTTTCATTTGCTTTTACCAGTAACAATAGTTTAACCCAATGGGCAGAGGAAAAGGATAATACATAGGGCATTGTAACCGGAGCGTAACAGGAATCAAGGCAAGATCATTGAAAGTGCGTAAAATGGGTAACACAATGCGGATGTCTCTGGATGCTTATTGCAGACAAAGACCTTTAGCAGTGATCTTCTTTTGGCATACACAAAAGATAGCTGTAGAGAACAGTGCATCAATACTCACTAAGCACAATCAACTGACTAAGAATTTACTTGGAAATTAAATCTAATTTTCTCCGCAATCAACATTCCATGTTGATTTCTAGACCAAGGGTAGCGTTAGGGTAAGGTTTTCAGAAAGGAGGCATGATCTGATGAAATATTATTTACCACTTCCATTAATGTTCAGTTTAGAAGGAAGGCCGATCTAAGAAATTGTTGTAACTTTCATTTACTTTTACCAGTAATAATAGTTTAACCAAATGTGCAGAGGAAAAGGATAATACATAGGGCATTGTAACCGGAGCCTAACAGGAATCAAGGCAACATCATTGAAAGTGCGTAAAATGGGTAACACAATGAGGATGTCTCTGGATGCTTATTGCAGACAAAGACCTTTAGCAATGATAATCTTTTGGCAAAAAGAAAAGATAGCTGCAGAGATCAGTGCATCAATACTCACTAAGCTCAATCAACTGACTAGGAATTGACTTGGAACATAAATCTAACTTTCTCCCCAATCAACATTCCATGTTGATTTCTAGGCTAGGGGTAGCGTTAGGGTTAGGTTTTCAATATGGAGAGATGATCTGATGAAATTTTATTTACCATTTCAATGAATGTTCATATTAGAAGTTAGGCCGAACCTAGAATTTGTTGTAACTTTCATTTGCTTTTTCCAGTAACAATAGTTTAACCAAATGTGCAGAGGAAAAGGATAATACATAGGGCATTGTAACCGGAGCCTAACAGGAATCAAGGCAAGATCATTGAAAGTGCGTAAAATGGGTAACACAATGCGGATGTCTCTGGATGCTTATTGCAGACAAAGACCTTTAGCAGGGATCTTCTTTTGGCATACACAAAAGATAGCTGTAGAGAACAGTGCATCAATACTCACTAAGCACAATCAACTGACTAAGAATTTACTTGGAATTTAAATCTAATTTTCTCCGCAATCAACATTCCATGTTGATTTCTAGACCAAGGGTAGCGTTAGGGTAAGGTTTTCAGAAAGGAGGGATGATCTGATGAAATTTTATTTACCACTTCCATTAATGTTCAGTTTAGAAGGAAGGCCGATCTAAGAAATTGTTGTAACTTTCATTTACTTTTACCAGTAATAATAGTTTAACCAAATGTGCAGAGGAAAAGGATAATACATAGGGCATTGTAACCGGAGCCTAACAGGAATCAAGGCAACATCATTGAAAGTGCGTAAAATGGGTAACACAATGAGGATGTCTCTGGATGCTTATTGCAGACAAAGACCTTTAGCAATGATCATCTTTTGGCAAAAAGAAAAGATAGCTGCAGAGATCAGTGCATCAATACTCACTAAGCTCAATCAACTGACTAGGAATTGACTTGGAACATAAATCTAACTTTCTCCCCAATCCACATTCCATCTTGATTTCTAGGCTAGGGGTAGCGTTAGGGTTAGGTTTTCAATATGGAGAGATGATCTGATGAAATTTTATTTACCATTTCAATGAATGTTCATATTAGAAGTTAGGCCGAACCTAGAATTTGTTGTTACTTTCATTTGCTTTTTCCAGTAACAATAGTTTAACCAAATGTGCAGAGGAAAAGGATAATACATAGGGCATTGTAACCGGAGCCTAACAGGAATCAAGGCAACATCATTGAAAGTGCGTAAAATGGGTAACACAATGAGGATGTCTCTGGATGCTTATTGCAGACAAAGACCTTTAGCAATGATCATCTTTTGGCAAAAAGAAAAGATAGCTGCAGAGATCAGTGCATCAATACTCACTAAGCTCAATCAACTGACTAGGAATTGACTTGGAACATAAATCTAACTTTCTCCCCAATCAACATTCCATGTTGATTTCTAGGCTAGGGGTAGCGTTAGGGTTAGGTTTTCAATATGGAGAGATGATCTGATGAAATTTTATTTACCATTTCAATGAATGTTCACATTAGAAGTTAGGCCGAACCTAGAATTTGTTGTAACTTTCATTTGCTTTTTCCAGTAACAATAGTTTAACCAAATGTGCAGAGGAAAAGGATAATACATAGGGCATTGTAACCGGAGCCTAACAGGAATCAAGGCAAGATCATTGAAAGTGCGTAAAATGGGTAACACAATGCGGATGTCTCTGGATGCTTATTGCAGACAAAGACCTTTAGCAATGATCTTCTTTTGGCATACACAAAAGATAGCTGGAGAGAACAGTGCATCAATACTCACTAAGCACAATCAACTGACTAAGAATTGACTTGCAACTCAAATCTAATTTTCTCTGCAATCAACATTCCATGTTGATTTCTAGACCAAGGGTAGCGTTAGGGTAAGGTTTTCAGAAAGGAGGGATGATCTGATGAAATATTATTTACCACTTCCATTAATGTTCAGTTTAGAAGGAAGGCCGATCTAAGAAATTGTTGTAACTTTCATTTACTTTTACCAGTAATAATAGTTTAACCAAATGTGCAGAGGAAAAGGATAATACATAGGGCATTGTAACCGGAGCCTAACAGGAATCAAGGCAACATCATTGAAAGTGCGTAAAATGGGTAACACAATGAGGATGTCTCTGGATGCTTATTGCAGACAAAGACCTTTAGCAATGATCATCTTTTGGCAAAAAGAAAAGATAGCTGCAGAGATCAGTGCATCAATACTCACTAAGCTCAATCAACTGACTAGGAATTGACTTGGAACATAAATCTAACTTTCTCCCCAATCCACATTCCATCTTGATTTCTAGGCTAGGGGTAGCGTTAGGGTTAGGTTTTCAATATGGAGAGATGATCTGATGAAATTTTATTTACCATTTCAATGAATGTTCACATTAGAAGTTAGGCCGAACCTAGAATTTGTTGTAACTTTCATTTGCTTTTTCCAGTAACAATAGTTTAACCAAATGTGCAGAGGAAAAGGATAATACATAGGGCATTGTAACCGGAGCCTAACAGGAATCAAGGCAAGATCATTGAAAGTGCGTAAAATGGGTAACACAATGCGGATGTCTCTGGATGCTTATTGCAGACAAAGACCTTTAGCAATGATCTTCTTTTGGCATACACAAAAGATAGCTGGAGAGAACAGTGCATCAATACTCACTAAGCACAATCAACTGACTAAGAATTGACTTGCAACTCAAATCTAATTTTCTCTGCAATCAACATTCCATGTTGATTTCTAGACCAAGGGTAGCGTTAGGGTAAGGTTTTCAGAAAGGAGGGATGATCTGATGAAATATTATTTACCACTTCCATTAATGTTCAGTTTAGAAGGAAGGCCGATCTAAGAAATTGTTGTAACTTTCATTTACTTTTACCAGTAATAATAGTTTAACCAAATGTGCAGAGGAAAAGGATAATACATAGGGCATTGTAACCGGAGCCTAACAGGAATCAAGGCAACATCATTGAAAGTGCGTAAAATGGGTAACACAATGAGGATGTCTCTGGATGCTTATTGCAGACAAAGACCTTTAGCAATGATCATCTTTTGGCAAAAAGAAAAGATAGCTGCAGAGATCAGTGCATCAATACTCACTAAGCTCAATCAACTGACTAGGAATTGACTTGGAACATAAATCTAACTTTCTCCCCAATCAACATTCCATGTTGATTTCTAGGCTAGGGGTAGCGTTAGGGTTAGGTTTTCAATATGGAGAGATGATCTGATGAAATTTTATTTACCATTTCAATGAATGTTCACATTAGAAGTTAGGCCGAACCTAGAATTTGTTGTAACTTTCATTTGCTTTTTCCAGTAACAATAGTTTAACCAAATGTGCAGAGGAAAAGGATAATACATAGGGCATTGTAACCGGAGCCTAACAGGAATCAAGGCAAGATCATTGAAAGTGCGTAAAATGGGTAACACAATGCGGATGTCTCTGGATGCTTATTGCAGACAAAGACCTTTAGCAATGATCTTCTTTTGGCATACACAAAAGATAGCTGGAGAGAACAGTGCATCAATACTCACTAAGCACAATCAACTGACTAAGAATTGACTTGCAACTCAAATCTAATTTTCTCTGCAATCAACATTCCATGTTGATTTCTAGACCAAGGGTAGCGTTAGGGTAAGGTTTTCAGAAAGGAGGGATGATCTGATGAAATATTATTTACCACTTCCATTAATGTTCAGTTTAGAAGGAAGGCCGATCTAAGAAATTGTTGTAACTTTCATTTACTTTTACCAGTAATAATAGTTTAACCAAATGTGCAGAGGAAAAGGATAATACATAGGGCATTGTAACCGGAGCCTAACAGGAATCAAGGCAACATCATTGAAAGTGCGTAAAATGGGTAACACAATGAGGATGTCTCTGGATGCTTATTGCAGACAAAGACCTTTAGCAATGATCATCTTTTGGCAAAAAGAAAAGATAGCTGCAGAGATCAGTGCATCAATACTCAATAAGCTCAATCAACTGACTAGGAATTGACTTGGAACATAAATCTAACTTTCTCCCCAATCAACATTCCATGTTGATTTCTAGGCTAGGGGTAGCGTTAGGGTTAGGTTTTCAATATGGAGAGATGATCTGATGAAATTTTATATACCATTTCAATGAATGTTCATATTAGAAGTTAGGCCGAACCTAGAATTTGTTGTAACTTTCATTTGCTTGTTCCAGTAACAATAGTTTAACCAAATGTGCAGAGGAAAAGGATAATACATAGGGCATTGTAACCGGAGCCTAACAGGAATCAAGGCAACATCATTGAAAGTGCGTAAAATGGGTAACACAATGAGGATGTCTCTGGATGCTTATTGCAGACAAAGACCTTTAGCAATGATCATCTTTTGGCATAAAGAAAAGATAGCTGCAGAGATCAGTGCATCAATACTCACTAAGCTCAATCAACTGACTAGGAAATGACTTGGAACATAAATCTAACTTTCTCCCCAATCCACATTCCATCTTGATTTCTAGGCTAGGGGTAGCATTAGGGTTAGGTTTTCAATACGGAGAGATGATCTGATGAAATTTTATTTACCACTTCAGTGAATGTTCAGATTAGAAGGTAAGCCGAACCTAGAATTTCTTGTAACTTTCATTTGCTTTTACCAGTAACAATAGTTTAACCAAATGGGCAGAGGAAAAGGATAATACATAGGGCATTGTAACCGGAGCGTAACAGGAATCAAGGCAAGATCATTGAAAGTGCGTAAAATGGGTAACACAATGCGGATGTCTCTGGATGCTTATTGCAGACAAAGACCTTTAGCAGTGATCTTCTTTTGGCATACACAAAAGATAGCTGTAGAGAACAGTGCATCAATACTCACTAAGCACAATCAACTGACTAAGAATTTACTTGGAATTTAAATCTAATTTTCTCCGCAATCAACATTCCATGTTGATTTCTAGACCAAGGGTAGCGTTAGGGTAAGGTTTTCAGAAAGGAGGGATGATCTGATGAAATTTTATTTACCACTTCCATTAATGTTCAGTTTAGAAGGAAGGCCGATCTAAGAAATTGTTGTAACTTTCATTTACTTTTACCAGTAATAATAGTTTAACCAAATGTGCAGAGGAAAAGGATAATACATAGGGCATTGTAACCGGAGCCTAACAGGAATCAAGGCAACATCATTGAAAGTGCGTAAAATGGGTAACACAATGAGGATGTCTCTGGATGCTTATTGCAGACAAAGACCTTTAGCAATGATCATCTTTTGGCAAAAAGAAAAGATAGCTGCAGAGATCAGTGCATCAATACTCACTAAGCTCAATCAACTGACTAGGAATTGACTTGGAACATAAATCTAACTTTCTCCCCAATCCACATTCCATCTTGATTTCTAGGCTAGGGGTAGCGTTAGGGTTAGGTTTTCAATATGGAGAGATGATCTGATGAAATTTTATTTACCATTTCAATGAATGTTCATATTAGAAGTTAGGCCGAACCTAGAATTTGTTGTAACTTTCATTTGCTTTTTCCAGTAACAATAGTTTAACCAAATGTGCAGAGGAAAAGGATAATACATAGGGCATTGTAACCGGAGCCTAACAGGAATCAAGGCAACATCATTGAAAGTGCGTAAAATGGGTAACACAATGAGGATGTCTCTGGATGCTTATTGCAGACAAAGACCTTTAGCAATGATCATCTTTTGGCATAAAGAAAAGATAGCTGCAGAGATCAGTGCATCAATACTCACTAAGCTCAATCAACTGACTAGGAAATGACTTGGAACATAAATCTAACTTTCTCCCCAATCCACATTCCATCTTGATTTCTAGGCTAGGGGTAGCGTTAGGGTTAGGTTTTCAATACGGAGAGATGATCTGATGAAATTTTATTTACCAATTCAGTGAATGTTCAGATTAGAAGGTAAGCCGAACCTAGAATTTCTTGTAACTTTCATTTGCTTTTACCAGTAACAATAGTTTAACCAAATGGGCAGAGGAAAAGGATAATACATAGGGCATTGTAACCGGAGCGTAACAGGAATCAAGGCAAGATCATTGAAAGTGCGTAAAATGGGTAACACAATGCGGATGTCTCTGGATGCTTATTGCAGACAAAGACCTTTAGCAGTGATCTTCTTTTGGCATACACAAAAGATAGCTGTAGAGAACAGTGCATCAATACTCACTAAGCACAATCAACTGACTAAGAATTTACTTGGAAATTAAATCTAATTTTCTCCGCAATCAACATTCCATGTTGATTTCTAGACCAAGGGTAGCGTTAGGGTAAAGTTTTCAGAAAGGAGGCATGATCTGATGAAATATTATTTACCACTTCCATTAATGTTCAGTTTAGAAGGAAGGCCGATCTAAGAAATTGTTGTAACTTTCATTTACTTTTACCAGTAATAATAGTTTAACCAAATGTGCAGAGGAAAAGGATAATACATAGGGCATTGTAACCGGAGCCTAACAGGAATCAAGGCAACATCATTGAAAGTGCGTAAAATGGGTAACACAATGAGGATGTCTCTGGATGCTTATTGCAGACAAAGACCTTTAGCAATGATAATCTTTTGGCAAAAAGAAAAGATAGCTGCAGAGATCAGTGCATCAATACTCACTAAGCTCAATCAACTGACTAGGAATTGACTTGGAACATAAATCTAACTTTCTCCCCAATCCACATTCCATGTTGATTTCTAGGCTAGGGGTAGCGTTAGGGTTAGGTTTTCAATATGGAGAGATGATCTGATGAAATTTTATTTACCATTTGAATGAATGTTCATATTAGAAGTTAGGCCGAACCTAGAATTTGTTGTAACTTTCATTTGCTTTTTCCAGTAACAATAGTTTAACCAAATGTGCAGAGGAAAAGGATAATACATAGGGCATTGTAACCGGAGCCTAACAGGAATCAAGGCAACATCATTGAAAGTGCGTAAAATGGGTAACACAATGAGGATGTCTCTGGATGCTTATTGCAGACAAAGACCTTTAGCAATGATCATCTTTTGACATAAAGAAAAGATAGCTGCAGAGATCAGTGCATCAATACTCACTAAGCTCAATCAACTGACTAGGAAATGACTTGGAACATAAATCTAACTTTCTCCCCAATCCACATTCCATCTTGATTTCTAGGCTAGGGGTAGCGTTAGGGTTAGGTTTTCAATACGGAGAGATGATCTGATGAAATTTTATTTACCAATTCAGTGAATGTTCAGATTAGAAGGTAAGCCGAACCTAGAATTTCTTGTAACTTTCATTTGCTTTTACCAGTAACAATAGTTTAACCAAATGGGCAGAGGAAAAGGATAATACATAGGGCATTGTAACCGGAGCCTAACAGGAATCAAGGCAAGATCATTGAAAGTGCGTAAAATGGGTAACACAATGCGGATGTCTCTGGATGCTTATTGCAGACAAAGACCTTTAGCAGTGATCTTCTTTTGGCATACACAAAAGATAGCTGTAGAGAACAGTGCATCAATACTCACTAAGCACAATCAACTGACTAAGAATTTACTTGGAATTTAAATCTAATTTTCTCCGCAATCAACATTCCATGTTGATTTCTAGACCAAGGGTAGCGTTAGGGTAAGGTTTTCAGAAAGGAGGGATGATCTGATGAAATTTTATTTACCACTTCCATTAATGTTCAGTTTAGAAGGAAGGCCGATCCAAGAAATTGTTGTAACTTTCATTTACTTTTACCAGTAATAATAGTTTAACCAAATGTGGAGAGGAAAAGGATAATACATAGGGCATTGTAACCGGAGCATAACAGGAATCAAGGCAACATCATTGAAAGTGCATAAAATGGGTAACACAATGAGGATGTCTCTGGATGCTTATTGCAGACAAAGAACTTTAGCAATGATCATCTTTTCGCATAAAGAAAAGATAGCTGCAGAGATCAGTGCATCAATACTCACTAAGCTCAATCAACTGACTAGGAAATGACTTGGAACATAAATATAACTTTCTCCCCAATCCACATTCCATCTTGATTTCTAGGCTAGGGGTAGCGTTAGAGTTAGGTTTTCAATACGGAGAGATGATCTGATGAAATTTTATTTACCAATTCAGTGAATGTTCAGATTAGAAGGAAAGCCGAACCTAGAATTTCTTGTAACTATCATTTGCTTTTACCAGTAACAATAGTTTAACCAAATGGGCAGAGGAAAAGGATAATACATAGGGCATTGTAACCGGAGCGTAACAGGAATCAAGGCAAGATCATTGAAAGTGCGTAAAATGGGTAACACAATGCGGATGTCTCTGGATGCTTATTGCAGACAAAGACCTTTAGCAATGATCTTCTTTTGGCATACACAAAAGATAGCTGGAGAGAACAGGGCATCAATACTCACTAAGCACAATCAACTGACTAAGAATTGACTTGCAACTCAAATCTAATTTTCTCCGCAATCAACATTCCATGTTGATTTCTAGGCTAGGGGTAGCGTTAGGGTTAGGTTTTCAATACGGAGAGATGATCTGATGAAATTTTATTTACCACTTCAGTGAATGTTCAGATTAGAAGTTAAGCCGAACCTAGAATTTCTTGTAACTTTCATTTGCTTTTACCAGTAACAATAGTTTAACCAAATGTGCAGAGGAAAAGGATAATACATAGGGCATTGTAACCGGAGCATAACAGGAATCAAGGCAACATCATTGAAAGTGCATAAAATGGGTAACACAATGAGGATGTCTCTGGATGCTTATTGCAGACAAAGAACTTTAGCAATGATCATCTTTTCGCATAAAGAAAAGATAGCTGCAGAGATCAGTGCATCAATACTCACTAAGCTCAATCAACTGACTAGGAAATGACTTGGAACATAAATATAACTTTCTCCCCAATCCACATTCCATCTTGATTTCTAGGCTAGGGGTAGCGTTAGGGTTAGGTTTTCAATACGGAGAGATGATCTGATGAAATTTTATTTACCAATTCAGTGAATGTTCAGATTAGAAGGAAAGCCGAACCTAGAATTTCTTGTAACTTTCATTTGCTTTTACCAGTAACAATAGTTTAACCAAATGGGCAGAGGAAAAGGATAATACATAGGGCATTGTAACCGGAGCGTAACAGGAATCAAGGCAAGATCATTGAAAGTGCGTAAAATGGGTAACACAATGCGGATGTCTCTGGATGCTTATTGCAGACAAAGACCTTTAGCAATGATCTTCTTTTGGCATACACAAAAGATAGCTGGAGAGAACAGTGCATCAATACTCACTAAGCACAATCAACTGACTAAGAATTGACTTGCAACTCAAATCTAATTTTCTCCGCAATCAACATTCCATGTTGATTTCTAGACCAAGGGTAGCGTTAGGGTAAGGTTTTCAGAAAGGAGGGATGATCTGATGAAATATTATTTACCACTTCCATTAATGTTCAGTTTAGAAGGAAGGCCGATCTAAGAAATTGTTGTAACTTTCATTTACTTTTACCAGTAATAATAGTTTAACCAAATGTGCAGAGGAAAAGGATAATACATAGGGCATTGTAACCGGAGCCTAACAGGAATCAAGGCAACATCATTGAAAGTGCGTAAAATGGGTAACACAATGAGGATGTCTCTGGATGCTTATTGCAGACAAAGACCTTTAGCAATGATCATCTTTTGGCAAAAAGAAAAGATAGCTGCAGAGATCAGTGCATCAATACTCACTAAGCTCAATCAACTGACTAGGAATTGACTTGGAACATAAATCTAACTTTCTCCCCAATCCACATTCCATGTTGATTTCTAGGCTAGGGGTAGCGTTAGGGTTAGGTTTTCAATATGGAGAGATGATCTGATGAAATTTTATTTACCATTTCAATGAATGTTCATATTAGAAGTTAGGCCGAACCTAGAATTTGTTGTAACTTTCATTTGCTTGTTCCAGTAACAATAGTTTAACCAAATGTGCAGAGGAAAAGGATAATACATAGGGCATTGTAACCGGAGCCTAACAGGAATCAAGGCAACATCATTGAAAGTGCGTAAAATGGGTAACACAATGAGGATGTCTCTGGATGCTTATTGCAGACAAAGACCTTTAGCAATGATCATCTTTTGGCATAAAGAAAAGATAGCTGCAGAGATCAGTGCATCAATACTCACTAAGCTCAATCAACTGACTAGGAAATGACTTGGAACATAAATCTAACTTTCTCCCCAATCCACATTCCATCTTGATTTCTAGGCTAGGGGTAGCGTTAGGGTTAGGTTTTCCATACGGAGAGATGATCTGATGAAATTTTATTTACCAATTCAGTGAATGTTCAGATTAGAAGGTAAGCCGAACCTAGAATTTCTTGTAACTTTCATTTGCTTTTACCAGTAACAATAGTTTAACCAAATGGGCAGAGGAAAAGGATAATACATAGGGCATTGTAACCGGAGCGTAACAGGAATCAAGGCAAGATCATTGAAAGTGCGTAAAATGGGTAACACAATGCGGATGTCTCTGGATGCTTATTGCAGACAAAGACCTTTAGCAGTGATCTTCTTTTGGCATACACAAAAGATAGCTGTAGAGAACAGTGCATCAATACTCACTAAGCACAATCAACTGACTAAGAATTTACTTGGAAATTAAATCTAATTTTCTCCGCAATCAACATTCCATGTTGATTTCTAGACCAAGGGTAGCGTTAGGGTAAGGTTTTCAGAAAGGAGGCATGATCTGATGAAATATTATTTACCACTTCCATTAATGTTCAGTTTAGAAGGAAGGCCGATCTAAGAAATTGTTGTAACTTTCATTTACTTTTACCAGTAATAATAGTTTAACCAAATGTGCAGAGGAAAAGGATAATACATAGGGCATTGTAACCGGAGCCTAACAGGAATCAAGGCAACATCATTGAAAGTGCGTAAAATGGGTAACACAATGAGGATGTCTCTGGATGCTTATTGCAGACAAAGACCTTTAGCAATGATAATCTTTTGGCAAAAAGAAAAGATAGCTGCAGAGATCAGTGCATCAATACTCACTAAGCTCAATCAACTGACTAGGAATTGACTTGGAACATAAATCTAACTTTCTCCCCAATCAACATTCCATGTTGATTTCTAGGCTAGGGGTAGCGTTAGGGTTAGGTTTTCAATATGGAGAGATGATCTGATGAAATTTTATTTACCATTTCAATGAATGTTCACATTAGAAGTTAGGCCGAACCTAGAATTTGTTGTAACTTTCATTTGCTTTTTCCAGTAACAATAGTTTAACCAAATGTGCAGAGGAAAAGGATAATACATAGGGCATTGTAACCGGAGCATAACAGGAATCAAGGCAACATCATTGAAAGTGCATAAAATGGGTAACACAATGAGGATGTCTCTGGATGCTTATTGCAGACAAAGAACTTTAGCAATGATCATCTTTTCGCATAAAGAAAAGATAGCTGCAGAGATCAGTGCATCAATACTCACTAAGCTCAATCAACTGACTAGGAAATGACTTGGAACATAAATATAACTTTCTCCCCAATCCACATTCCATCTTGATTTCTAGGCTAGGGGTAGCGTTAGGGTTAGGTTTTCAATACGGAGAAATGATCTGATGAAATTTTATTTACCACTTCAGTGAATGTTCAGATTAGAAGTTAAGCCGAACCTAGAATTTGTTGTAACTTTCATTTGCTTTTACCAGTAACAATAATTTAACCAAATGGGCAGAGGAAAAGGATAATACATAGGGCATTGTAACCGGAGCGTAACAGGAATCAAGGCAAGATCATTGAAAGTGCGTAAAATGGGAACACAATGCGGATGTCTCTGGATGCTTATTGCAGACAAAGACCTTTAGCAATGATCTTCTTTTGGCATACACAAAAGATAGCTGCAGAGAACAGTTCATCAATACTCACTAAGCACAATCAACTGACTAAGAACTTACTTGGAACATAAACCTAACTTTCTCCCCAATCCACATTCCATCTTGATTTCTAGGCTAGGGGTAGCGTTAGGGTTAGGTTTTCAATACGGAGAGATGATCTGATGAAATTTTATTTACCACTTCAGTGAATGTTCAGATTAGAAGTTAAGCCGAACCTAGAATTTCTTGTAACTTTCATTTGCTTTTACCAGTAACAATAGTTTAACCAAATGGGCAGAGGAAAAGGATAATACATGGGGTATTGTAACCGGAGCGTAACAGGAATCAAGGCAAGATCATTGAAAGTGCGTAAAATGGGTAACACAATGCGGATGTTTCTGGATGCTTATTGCAGACAAAGACCTTTAGCAATGATCTTATTTTGGCATACACAAAAGATAGCTGTAGAGAACAGTGCATCAATCCTCACTAAGCACAATCAACTGACTAAGAATTTACTTGGAATTTAAATCTAATTTTCTCCGCAATCAACATTCCATGTTGATTTCTAGACCAAGGGTAGCATTAGGGTAAGGTTTTCAGAAAGGAGGGATGATCTGATGAAATTTTATTTACCACTTCCATTAATGTTCAGTTTAGAAGGAAGGCCGATCCAAGAAATTGTTGTAACTTTCATTTGCTTTTTCCAGTAACAATAGTTTAACCAAATGGGCAGAGGAAAAGGATAATACATAGGGCATTGTAACCGGAGCCTAACAGGAATCAAGGCAACATCATTGAAAGTGCGTAAAATGGGTAACACAATGAGGATGTCTCTGGATGCTTATTGCAGACAAAGACCCTTAGCAATGATCATCTTTTGGCATAAAGAAAAGATAGCTGCAGAGATCAGTGCATCAATACTCATTAAGCTCAATCAACTGACTAGGAATTGACTTGGAACATAAATCTAACTTTCTCCCCAATCAACATTCCATCTTGATTTCTAGGCTAGGGGTAGCGTTAGGGTTAGGTTTTCAATATGGAGAGATGATCTGATGAAATTTTATTTACCATTTCAATGAATGTTCATATTAGAAGTTAGGCCGAACCTAGAATTTGTTGTAACTTTCATTTGCTTTTTCCAGTAACAATAGTTTAACCAACTGTGCAGAGGAAAAGGATAATACATAGGGCATTGTAACCGGAGCGTAACAGGAATCAAGGCAAGATCATTGAAAGTGCGTAAAATGGGTAACACAATGCGGATGTCTCTGGATGCTTATTGCAGACAAAGACCTTTAGCAATGATCTTCTTTTGGCATACACAAAATATAGCTGGAGAGAACAGTGCATCAATACTCACTAAGCACAATCAACTGACTAAGAATTGACTTGCAACTCAAATCTAATTTTCTCCGCAATCAACATTCCATGTTGATTTCTAGACCAAGGGTAGCGTTAGGGTAAGGTTTTCAGAAAGGAGGGATGATCTGATGAAATATTATTTACCACTTCCATTAATGTTCAGTTTAGAAGGAAGGCCGATCTAAGAAATTGTTGTAACTTTCATTTACTTTTACCAGTAATAATAGTTTAACCAAATGTGCAGAGGAAAAGGATAATACATAGGGCATTGTAACCGGAGCCTAACAGGAATCAAGGCAACATCATTGAAAGTGCGTAAAATGGGTAACACAATGAGGATGTCTCTGGATGCTTATTGCAGACAAAGACCTTTAGCAATGATCATCTTTTGGCAAAAAGAAAAGATAGCTGCAGAGATCAGTGCATCAATACTCACTAAGCTCAATCAACTGACTAGGAATTGACTTGGAACATAAATCTAACTTTCTCCCCAATCCACATTCCATGTTGATTTCTAGGCTAGGGGTAGCGTTAGGGTTAGGTTTTCAATATGGAGAGATGATCTGATGAAATTTTATTTACCATTTCAATGAATGTTCATATTAGAAGTTAGGCCGAACCTAGAATTTGTTGTAACTTTCATTTGCTTGTTCCAGTAACAATAGTTTAACCAAATGTGCAGAGGAAAAGGATAATACATAGGGCATTGTAACCGGAGCGTAATAGGAATCAAGGCAAGATCATTGAAAGTGCGTAAAATGGGTAACACAATGCGGATGTTTCTGGATGCTTATTGCAGACAAAGACCTTTAGCAATGATCTTCTTTTGGCATACACAAAAGATAGCTGTAGAGAACAGTGCATCAATACTCACTAAGCACAATCAACTGACTAAGAATTTACTTGGAATTTAAAACTAATTTTCTCCGCAATCAACATTCCATGTTGATTTCTAGAGCAAGGGTAGCGTTAGGGTAAGGTTTTCAGAAAGGAGGGATGATCTGATGAAATTTTATTTACCACTTCCTTTAATGTTCAGTTTGAAAGGAAGGCCGATCCAAGAAATTGTTGTAACTTTCATTTACTTTTACCAGTAATAATAGTTTAACCAAGTGTGCAGAGGAAAAGGATAATACATAGGGCATTGTAACCGGAGCATAACAGGAATCAAGGCAACATCATTGAAAGTGCGTAAAATGGGTAACACAATGAGGATGTCTCTGGATGCTTATTGCAGATAAGACCTTTAGCAATGATCATCTTTTGGCATAAAGAAAAGATAGCTGCAGAGATCAGTGCATCAATACTCACTAAGCTCAATCAACTGACTAGGAATTGACTTGGAACATAAATCTAACTTTCTCCCCAATCAGCATTCCATGTTGATTTCTAGGCTAGGGGTAGCGTTAGGGTTAGGTTTTCAATATGGAGAGATGATCTGATGAAATTTTATTTACCATTTCAATGAATGTTCATATTAGAAGGTAGGCCGAACCTAGAATTTGTTGTAACTTTCATTTGCTTTTTCCAGTAACAATAGTTTAACCAATTGGGCAGAGGAAAAGGATAATACATAGGGCATTGTAACCGGAGCATAACAGGAATCAAGGCAAGATCATTGAAAGTGCGTAAAATGGGTAACACAATGCGGATGTTTCTGGATGCTTATTGCAGACAAAGACCTTTAGCAATGATCTTCTTTTGGCATACACAAAAGATAGCTGTAGAGAACAGTGCATCAATACTCACTAAGCACAATCAACTGACTAAGAATTTACTTGGAATTTAAATCTAATTTTCTCCGCAATCAACATTCCATGTTGATTTCTAGACCAAGGGTAGCGTTAGGGTAAGGTTTTCAGAAAGGAGGGATGATCTGATGAAATTTTATTTACCACTTCCATTAATGTTCAGTTTAGAAGGAAGGCCGATCCAAGAAATTGATGTAACTTTCATTTACTTTTACCAGTAATAATAGTTTAACCAAATGTGCAGAGGAAAAGGATAATACATAGGGCATTGTAAACGGAGCCTAACAGGAATCAAGGCAACATCATTGAAAGTGCGTAAAATGGGTAACACAATGAGGATGTCTCTGGATGCTTATTGCAGACAAAGACCTTTAGTAATGATCATCTTTTGGCATAAAGAAAAGATAGCTGCAGAGATCAGTGCATCAATACTCACTAAGCTCAATCAACTGACTAGGAATTGACTTGGAACATAAATCTAACTTTCTCCCCAATCAACATTCCATGTTGATTTCTAGGCTAGGGGTAGCGTTAGGGTTAGGTTTTCAATATGGAGAGATGATCTGATGAAATTTTATTTACCATTTCAATGAATGTTCACATTAGAAGGTAGGCCGAACCTAGAATTTGTTGTAACTTTCATTTGCTTTTTCCAGTAACAATAGTTTAACCAAATGTGCAGAGGAAAAGGATAATACATAGGGCATTGTAACCGGAGCGTAACAGGAATCAAGGCAAGATCATTGAAAGTGCGTAAAATGGGTAACACAATGCGGATGTTTCTGGATGCTTATTACAGACAAAGACCTTTAGCAATGATCTTCTTTTGGCATACACAAAAGATAGCTGGAGAGAACAGTGCATCAATACTCACTAAGTACAATCAACTGACTAAGAATTTACTTGGAATTTAAATCTAATTTTCTCCGCAATCAACATTCCATGTTGATTTCTAGACCAAGGGTAGCGTTAGCGTAAGGTTTTCAGAAAGGAGGGATGATCTGATGAAATTTTATTTACCACTTCCTTTAATGTTCAGTTTGAAAGGAAGCCCGATCCAAGAAATTGTTGTAACTTTCATTTACTTTTACCAGTAATAATAGTTTAACCAAGTGTGCAGAGGAAAAGGATAATACATAGGGCATTGTAACCGGAGCCTAACAGGAATCAAGGCAACATCATTGAAAGTGCGTAAAATGGGTAACACAATGCGGATGTTTCTGGATGCTTATTGCAGACAAGGAGCTTTAGCAATGATCTTCTTTTGGCATACACAAAAGATAGCTGTAGAGAACAGTGCATCAATACTCACTAAGCACAATCAACTGACTAAGAATTTACTTGGAATTTAAAACTAATTTTCTCCGCAATCAACATTCCATGTTGATTTCTAGAGCAAGGGTAGCGTTAGGGTAAGGTTTTCAGAAAGGAGGGATGATCTGATGAAATTTTATTTACCACTTCCTTTAATGTTCAGTTTGAAAGGAAGGCCGATCCAAGAAATTGTTGTAACTTTCATTTACTTTTACCAGTAATAATAGTTTAACCAAGTGTGCAGAGGCAAAGGATAATACATAGGGCATTGTAACCGGAGCATAACAGGAATCAAGGCAACATCATTGAAAGTGCGTAAAATGGGTAACACAATGAGGATGTCTCTGGATGCTTATTGCAGATAAGACCTTTAGCAATGATCATCTTTTGGCATAAAGAAAAGATAGCTGCAGAGATCAGTGCATCAATACTCACTAAGCTCAATCAACTGACTAGGAATTGACTTGGAACATAAATCTAACTTTCTCCCCAATCAGCATTCCATGTTGATTTCTAGGCTAGGGGTAGCGTTAGGGTTAGGTTTTCAATATGGAGAGATGATCTGATGAAATTTTATTTACCATTTCAATGAATGTTCATATTAGAAGGTAGGCCGAACCTAGAATTTGTTGTAACTTTCATTTGCTTTTTCCAGTAACAATAGTTTAACCAATTGGGCAGAGGAAAAGGATAATACATAGGGCATTGTAACCGGAGCATAACAGGAATCAAGGCAAGATCATTGAAAGTGCGTAAAATGGGTAACACAATGCGGATGTTTCTGGATGCTTATTGCAGACAAAGACCTTTAGCAATGATCTTCTTTTGGCATACACAAAAGATAGCTGTAGAGAACAGTGCATCAATACTCACTAAGCACAATCAACTGACTAAGAATTTACTTGGAATTTAAATCTAATTTTCTCCGCAATCAACATTCCATGTTGATTTCTAGACCAAGGGTAGCGTTAGGGTAAGGTTTTCAGAAAGGAGGGATGATCTGATGAAATTTTATTTACCACTTCCATTAATGTTCAGTTTAGAAGGAAGGCCGATCCAAGAAATTGTTGTAACTTTCATTTACTTTTACCAGTAATAATAGTTTAACCAAATGTGCAGAGGAAAAGGATAATACATAGGGCATTGTAAACGGAGCCTAACAGGAATCAAGGCAACATCATTGAAAGTGCGTAAAATGGGTAACACAATGAGGATGTCTCTGGATGCTTATTGCAGACAAAGACCTTTAGTAATGATCATCTTTTGGCATAAAGAAAAGATAGCTGCAGAGATCAGTGCATCAATACTCACTAAGCTCAATCAACTGACTAGGAATTGACTTGGAACATAAATCTAACTTTCTCCCCAATCAACATTCCATGTTGATTTCTAGGCTAGGGGTAGCGTTAGGGTTAGGTTTTCAATATGGAGAGATGATCTGATGAAATTTTATTTACCATTTCAATGAATGTTCACATTAGAAGGTAGGCCGAACCTAGAATTTGTTGTAACTTTCATTTGCTTTTTCCAGTAACAATAGTTTAACCAAATGTGCAGAGAAAAGGATAATACATAGGGCATTGTAACCGGAGCGTAACAGGAATCAAGGCAAGATCATTGAAAGTGCGTAAAATGGGTAACACAATGCGCATGTTTCTGGATGCTTATTACAGACAAAGACCTTTAGCAATGATCTTCTTTTGGCATACACAAAAGATAGCTGGAGAGAACAGTGCATCAATACTCACTAAGTACAATCAACTGACTAAGAATTTACTTGGAATTTAAATCTAATTTTCTCCGCAATCAACATTCCATGTTGATTTCTAGACCAAGGGTAGCGTTAGCGTAAGGTTTTCAGAAAGGAGGGATGATCTGATGAAATTTTATTTACCACTTCCTTTAATGTTCAGTTTGAAAGGAAGCCCGATCCAAGAAATTGTTGTAACTTTCATTTACTTTTACCAGTAATAATAGTTTAACCAAGTGTGCAGAGGAAAAGGATAATACATAGGGCATTGTAACCGGAGCCTAACAGGAATCAAGGCAACATCATTGAAAGTGCGTAAAATGGGTAACACAATGCGGATGTTTCTGGATGCTTATTGCAGACAAAGAGCTTTAGCAATGATCTTCTTTTGGCATACACAAAAGATAGCTGTAGAGAACAGTGCATCAATACTCACTAAGCACAATCAACTGACTAAGAATTTACTTGGAATTTAAATCTAATTTTCTCCACAATCAACATTCCATGTTGATTTCTAGACCAAGGGTAGCGTTAGGGTAAGATTTTCAGAAAGGAGGGATGATCTGATGAAATTTTATTTACCACTTCCATTAATGTTCAGTTTAGAAGGAAGGCCGATCCAAGAAATTGTTGTAACTTTCATTTACTTTTACCAGTAACAATAGTTTAACCAAATGTGCAGAGGAAAAGGATAATACATAGGGCATTGTAACCGGAGCATAACAAGAATCAAAGTGACATCATTGAAAGTGCGTAAAATGGGTACACAATGAGGATGTCTCTGGATGCTTATTGCAGACAAAGACCTTTAGCAATGATCATCTTTTCGCATAAAGAAAAGATAGCTGCAGAGATCAGTGCATCAATACTCATTAAGCTCAATCAACTGACTAGGAAATGACTTGGAACATAAATATAACTTTCTCCCCAATCCACATTCCATCTTGATTTCTAGGCTAGGGGTAGCGTTAGGGTTAGGTTTTCAATACGGAGAGATGATCTGATGAAATTTTATTTACCACTTCAGTGAATGTTCAGATTAGAAGGAAAGCCGAACCTAGAATTTCTTGTAACTTTCATTTGCTTTTACCAGTAACAATAGTTTAACCAAATGGGCAGAGGAAAAGGATAATACATAGGGCATTGTAACCGGAGCGTAACAGGAATCAAGGCAAGATCATTGAAAGTGCGTAAAATGGGTAACACAATGCGGATGTCTCTGGATGCTTATTGCAGACAAAGACCTTTAGCAATGATCTTCTTTTGGCATACACAAAAGATAGCTGGAGAGAACAGTGCATCAATACTCACTAAGCACAATCAACTGACTAAGAATTGACTTGCAACTCAAATCTAATTTTCTCCGCAATCAACATTCCATGTTGATTTCTAGACCAAGGGTAGCGTTAGGGTAAGGTTTTCAGAAAGGAGGGATGATCTGATGAAATATTATTTACCACTTCCATTAATGTTCAGTTTAGAAGGAAGGCCGATCTAAGAAATTGTTGTAACTTTCATTTACTTTTACCAGTAATAATAGTTTAACCAAATGTGCAGAGGAAAAGGATAATACATAGGGCATTGTAACCGGAGCCTAACAGGAATCAAGGCAACATCATTGAAAGTGCGTAAAATGGGTAACACAATGAGGATGTCTCTGGATGCTTATTGCAGACAAAGACCTTTAGCAATGATCATCTTTTGGCAAAAAGAAAAGATAGCTGCAGAGATCAGTGCATCAATACTCACTAAGCTCAATCAACTGACTAGGAATTGACTTGGAACATAAAGCTAACTTTCTCCCCAATCAACATTCCATGTTGATTTCTAGGCTAGGGGTAGCGTTAGGGTTAGGTTTTCAATATGGAGAGATGATCTGATGAAATTTTATTTACCATTTCAATGAATGTTCACATTAGAAGTTAGGCCGAACCTAGAATTTGTTGTAACTTTCATTTGCTTTTTCCAGTAACAATAGTTTAACCAAATGTGCAGAGGAAAAGGATAATACATAGAGCATTGTAACCGGAGCGTAACAGGAATCAAGGCAAGATCATTGAAAGTGCGTAAAATGGGTAACACAATGCGGATGTCTCTGGATGCTTATTGCAGACAAAGACCTTTAGCAATGATCTTCTTTTGGCATACACAAAAGATAGCTGGAGAGAACAGTGCATCAATACTCACTAAGCACAATCAACTGACTAAGAATTGACTTGCAACTCAAATCTAATTTTCTCTGCAATCAACATTCCATGTTGATTTCTAGACCAAGGGTAGCGTTAGGGTAAGGTTTTCAGAAAGGAGGGATGATCTGATGAAATATCATTTACCACTTCCTTTAATGTTCAGTTTAGAAGGAAGGCCGATCTAAGAAATTGTTGTAACTTTCATTTACTTTTACCAGTAATAATAGTTTAACCAAATGTGCAGAGGAAAAGGATAATACATAGGGCATTGTAACCGGAGCCTAACAGGAATCAAGGCAACATCATTGAAAGTGCGTAAAATGGGTAACACAATGAGGATGTCTCTGGATGCTTATTGCAGACAAAGACCTTTAGCAATGATCATCTTTTGGCAAAAAGAAAAGATAGCTGCAGAGATCAGTGCATCAATACTCACTAAGCTCAATCAACTGACTAGGAATTGACTTGGAACATAAATCTAACTTTCTCCCCAATCAACATTCCATGTTGATTTCTAGGCTAGGGGTAGCGTTAGGGTTAGGTTTTCAATATGGAGAGATGATCTGATGAAATTTTATTTACCATTTCAATGAATGTTCATATTAGAAGTTAGGCCGAACCTAGAATTTGTTGTAACTTTCATTTGCTTTTTCCAGTAACAATAGTTTAACCAACTGTGCAGAGGAAAAGGATAATACATAGGGCATTGTAACCGGAGCCTAACAGGAATCAAGGCAAGATCATTGAAAGTGCGTAAAATGGGTAACACAATGCGGATGTCTCTGGATGCTTATTGCAGACAAAGACCTTTAGCAATGATCTTCTTTTGGCATACACAAAAGATAGCTGGAGAGAACAGTGCATCAATACTCACTAAGCACAATCAACTGACTAAGAATTGACTTGCAACTCAAATCTAATTTTCTCCGCAATCAACATTCCATGTTGATTTCTAGACCAAGGGTAGCGTTAGGGTAAGGTTTTCAGAAAGGAGGGATGATCTGATGAAATATTATTTACTACTTCCATTAATGTTCAGTTTAGAAGGAAGGCCGATCTGAGAAATTGTTGTAACTTTCATTTACTTTTACCAGTAATAATAGTTTAACCAAATGTGCAGAGGAAAAGGATAATACATAGGGCATTGTAACCGGAGCCTAACAGGAATCAAGGCAACATCATTGAAAGTGCGTAAAATGGGTAACACAATGAGGATGTCTCTGGATGCTTATTGCAGACAAAGACCTTTAGCAATGATCATCTTTTGGCAAAAAGAAAAGATAGCTGCAGAGATCAGTGCATCAATACTCACTAAGCTCAATCAACTGACTAGGAATTGACTTGGAACATAAATCTAACTTTCTCCCCAATCAACATTCCATGTTGATTTCTAGGCTAGGGGTAGCGTTAGGGTTAGGTTTTCAATATGGAGAGATGATCTGATGAAATTTTATTTACCATTTCAATGAATGTTCATATTAGAAGTTAGGCCGAACCTAGAATTTGTTGTAACTTTCATTTGCTTTTTCCAGTAACAATAGTTTAACCAAATGTGCAGAGGAAAAGGATAATACATAGGGCATTGTAACCGGAGCCTAACAGGAATCAAGGCAACATCATTGAAAGTGCGTAAAATGGGTAACACAATGAGGATGTCTCTGGATGCTTATTGCAGTCAAAGACCTTTAGCAATGATCATCTTTTGGCAGTGAATGTTCAGATTAGAAGGTAAGCCGAACCTAGAATTTCTTGTAACTTTCATTTGCTTTTACCAGTAACAATAGTTTAACCAAATGGGCAGAGGAAAAGGATAATACATAGGGCATTGTAACCGGAGCGTAACAGGAATCAAGGCAAGATCATTGAAAGTGCGTAAAATGGGTAACACAATGCGGATGTCTCTGGATGCTTATTGCAGACAAAGACCTTTAGCAATGATCTTCTTTTGGCATACACAAAAGATAGCTGGAGAGAACAGTGCATCAATACTCACTAAGCACAATCAACTGACTAAGAATTGACTTGCAACTCAAATCTAATTTTCTCCGCAATCAACATTCCATGTTGATTTCTAGACCAAGGGTAGCGTTAGGGTAAGGTTTTCAGAAAGGAGGGATGATCTGATGAAATATTATTTACCACTTCCATTAATGTTCAGTTTAGAAGGAAGGCCGATCTGAGAAATTGTTGTAACTTTCATTTACTTTTACCAGTAATAATAGTTTAACCAAATGTGCAGAGGAAAAGGATAATACATAGGGCATTGTAACCGGAGCCTAAAAGGAATCAAGGCAACATCATTGAAAGTGCATAAAATGGGTAACACAATGAGGATGTCTCTGGATGCTTATTGCAGACAAAGACCTTTAGCAATGATCATCTTTTGGCAAAAAGAAAAGATAGCTGCAGAGATCAGTGCATCAATACTCACTAAGCTCAATCAACTGACTAGGAATTGACTTGGAACATAAATCTAACTTTCTCCCCAATCAACATTCCATGTTGATTTCTAGGCTAGGGGTAGCGTTAGGGTTAGGTTTTCAATATGGAGAGATGATCTGATGAAATTTTATTTACCATTTCAATGAATGTTCATATTAGAAGTTAGGCCGAACCTAGAATTTGTTGTAACTTTCATTTGCTTTTTCCAGTAACAATAGTTTAACCAAATGTGCAGAGGAAAAGGATAATACATAGGGCATTGTAACCGGAGCCTAACAGGAATCAAGGCAACATCATTGAAAGTGCGTAAAATGGGTAACACAATGAGGATGTCTCTGGATGCTTATTGCAGTCAAAGACCTTTAGCAATGATCATCTTTTGGCAGTGAATGTTCACATTAGAAGGTAAGCCGAACCTAGAATTTCTTGTAACTTTCATTTGCTTTTACCAGTAACAATAGTTTAACCAAATGGGCAGAGGAAAAGGATAATACATAGGGCATTGTAACCGGAGCGTAACAGGAATCAAGGCAAGATCATTGAAAGTGCGTAAAATGGGTAACACAATGGGGATGTTTCTGGATGCTTATTGCAGACAAAGACCTTTAGCAATGATCTTCTTTTGGCATACACAAAAGATAGCTGTAGAGAACAGTGCATCAATACTCACTAAGCACAATCAACTGACTAAGAATTTAGTTGGAATTTAAATCTAATTTTCTCCGCAATCAACATTCCATGTTGATTTCTAGACCAAGGGTAGCGTTAGGGTAAGGTTTTCAGAAAGGAGGGATGATCTGATGAAATATTATTTACCACTTCCATTAATGTTCAGTTTAGAAGGAAGGCCGATCTAAGAAATTGTTGTAACTTTCATTTACTTTTACCAGTAATAATAGTTTAACCAAATGTGCAGAGGAAAAGGATAATACATAGGGCATTGTAACCGGAGCCTAACAGGAATCAAGGCAACATCATTGAAAGTGCGTAAAATGGGTAACACAATGAGGATGTCTCTGGATGCTTATTGCAGTCAAAGACCTTTAGCAATGATCATCTTTTGGCAGTGAATGTTCAGATTAGAAGGTAAGCCGAACCTAGAATTTCTTG
The DNA here is from genome assembly GCA_026167975.1 of Phrynosoma blainvillii. NCBI lineage: Eukaryota > Metazoa > Chordata > Lepidosauria > Squamata > Phrynosomatidae > Phrynosoma > Phrynosoma blainvillii. The sequence continues at coordinate 14,790,224 of JANUYF010000007.1, read as the reverse complement.
TAACTTTCATTTGCTTTTACCAGTAACAATAGTTTAACCAAATGGGCAGAGGAAAAGGATAATACATAGGGCATTGTAACCGGAGCATAACAGGAATCAAGGCAAGATCATTGAAAGTGCGTAAAATGGGTAACACAATGCGGATGTCTCTGGATGCTTATTGCAGAAAAAGACCTTTAGCAATGATCTTCTTTTGGCATACACAAAAGATAGCTGTAGAGAACAGTGCATCAATACTCACTAAGCACAATCAACTGACTAAGAATTTACTTGGAATTTAAATCTAATTTTCTCCGCAATCAACATTCCATGTTGATTTCTAGACCAAGGGTAGCGTTAGGGTAAGGTTTTCAGAAAGGAGGGATGATCTGATGAAATTTTATTTACCACTTCGATTAATGTTCAGTTTAGAAGGAAGGCCGATCCAAGAAATTGTTGTAACTTTCATTTACTTTTACCAGTAATAATAGTTTAACCAAATGTGCAGAGGAAAAGGATAATACATAGGGCATTGTAACCGGAGCATAACAGGAATCAAGGCAACATCATTGAAAGTGCGTAAAATGGGTAACACAATGAGGATGTCTCTGGATGCTTATTGCAGTCAAAGACCTTTAGCAATGATCATCTTTTGGCAGTGAATGTTCACATTAGAAGGTAAGCCGAACCTAGAATTTCTTGTAACTTTCATTTGCTTTTTCCAGTAACAATAGTTTAACCAAATGTGCAGAGGAAAAGGATAATACATAGGGCATTGTAACCGGAGCCTAACAGGAATCAAGGCAAGATCATTGAAAGTGCGTAAAATGGGTAACACAATGCGGATGTCTCTGGATGCTTATTGCAGACAAAGACCTTTAGCAATGATCTTCTTTTGGCATACACAAAAGATAGCTGGAGAGAACAGTGCATCAATACTCACTAAGCACAATCAACTGACTAAGAATTGACTTGCAACTCAAATCTAATTTTCTCCGCAATCAACATTCCATGTTGATTTCTAGACCAAGGGTAGCGTTAGGGTAAGGTTTTCAGAAAGGAGGGATGATCTGATGAAATATTATTTACTGCTTCCATTAATGTTCAGTTTAGAAGGAAGGCCGATCTGAGAAATTGTTGTAACTTTCATTTACTTTTACCAGTAATAATAGTTTAACCAAATGTGCAGAGGAAAAGGATAATACATAGGGCATTGTAACCGGAGCCTAACAGGAATCAAGGCAACATCATTGAAAATGCGTAAAATGGGTAACACAATGAGGATGTCTCTGGATGCTTATTGCAGACAAAGACCTTTAGCAATGATCATCTTTTGGCAAAAAGAAAAGATAGCTGCAGAGATCACTGCATCAATACTCACTAAGCTCAATCAACTGACTAGGAATTGACTTGGAACATAAATCTAACTTTCTCCCCAATCCACATTCCATGTTGATTTCTAGGCTAGGGGTAGCGTTAGGGTTAGGTTTTCAATATGGAGAGATGATCTGATGAAATTTTATTTACCATTTCAATGAATGTTCATATTAGAAGTTAGGCCGAACCTAGAATTTGTTGTAACTTTCATTTGCTTGTTCCAGTAACAATAGTTTAACCAAATGTGCAGAGGAAAAGGATAATACATAGGGCATTGTAACCGGAGCGTAACAGGAATCAAGGCAAGATCATTGAAAGTGCGTAAAATGGGTAACACAATGCGGATGTTTCTGGATGCTTATTGCAGACAAGGAGCTTTAGCAATGATCTTCTTTTGGCATACACAAAAGATAGCTGTAGAGAACAGTGCATCAATACTCACTAAGCACAATCAACTGACTAAGAATTTACTTGGAATTTAAAACTAATTTTCTCCGCAATCAACATTCCATGTTGATTTCTAGAGCAAGGGTAGCGTTAGGGTAAGGTTTTCAGAAAGGAGGGATGATCTGATGAAATTTTATTTACCACTTCCTTTAATGTTCAGTTTGAAAGGAAGGCCGATCCAAGAAATTGTTGTAACTTTCATTTACTTTTACCAGTAATAATAGTTTAACCAAGTGTGCAGAGGAAAAGGATAATACATAGGGCATTGTAACCGGAGCATAACAGGAATCAAGGCAACATCATTGAAAGTGCGTAAAATGGGTAACACAATGAGGATGTCTCTGGATGCTTATTGCAGATAAGACCTTTAGCAATGATCATCTTTTGGCATAAAGAAAAGATAGCTGCAGAGATCAGTGCATCAATACTCACTAAGCTCAATCAACTGACTAGGAATTGACTTGGAACATAAATCTAACTTTCTCCCCAATCAGCATTCCATGTTGATTTCTAGGCTAGGGGTAGCGTTAGGGTTAGGTTTTCAATATGGAGAGATGATCTGATGAAATTTTATTTACCATTTCAATGAATGTTCATATTAGAAGGTAGGCCGAACCTAGAATTTGTTGTAACTTTCATTTGCTTTTTCCAGTAACAATAGTTTAACCAATTGGGCAGAGGAAAAGGATAATACATAGGGCATTGTAACCGGAGCATAACAGGAATCAAGGCAAGATCATTGAAAGTGCGTAAAATGGGTAACACAATGCGGATGTTTCTGGATGCTTATTGCAGACAAAGACCTTTAGCAATGATCTTCTTTTGGCATACACAAAAGATAGCTGTAGAGAACAGTGCATCAATACTCACTAAGCACAATCAACTGACTAAGAATTTACTTGGAATTTAAATCTAATTTTCTCCGCAATCAACATTCCATGTTGATTTCTAGACCAAGGGTAGCGTTAGGGTAAGGTTTTCAGAAAGGAGGGATGATCTGATGAAATTTTATTTACCACTTCCATTAATGTTCAGTTTAGAAGGAAGGCCGATCCAAGAAATTGTTGTAACTTTCATTTACTTTTACCAGTAATAATAGTTTAACCAAATGTGCAGAGGAAAAGGATAATACATAGGGCATTGTAAACGGAGCCTAACAGGAATCAAGGCAACATCATTGAAAGTGCGTAAAATGGGTAACACAATGAGGATGTCTCTGGATGCTTATTGCAGACAAAGACCTTTAGTAATGATCATCTTTTGGCATAAAGAAAAGATAGCTGCAGAGATCAGTGCATCAATACTCACTAAGCTCAATCAACTGACTAGGAATTGACTTGGAACATAAATCTAACTTTCTCCCCAATCAACATTCCATGTTGATTTCTAGGCTAGGGGTAGCGTTAGGGTTAGGTTTTCAATATGGAGAGATGATCTGATGAAATTTTATTTACCATTTCAATGAATGTTCACATTAGAAGGTAGGCCGAACCTAGAATTTGTTGTAACTTTCATTTGCTTTTTCCAGTAACAATAGTTTAACCAAATGTGCAGAGAAAAGGATAATACATAGGGCATTGTAACCGGAGCGTAACAGGAATCAAGGCAAGATCATTGAAAGTGCGTAAAATGGGTAACACAATGCGCATGTTTCTGGATGCTTATTACAGACAAAGACCTTTAGCAATGATCTTCTTTTGGCATACACAAAAGATAGCTGGAGAGAACAGTGCATCAATACTCACTAAGTACAATCAACTGACTAAGAATTTACTTGGAATTTAAATCTAATTTTCTCCGCAATCAACATTCCATGTTGATTTCTAGACCAAGGGTAGCGTTAGCGTAAGGTTTTCAGAAAGGAGGGATGATCTGATGAAATTTTATTTACCACTTCCTTTAATGTTCAGTTTGAAAGGAAGCCCGATCCAAGAAATTGTTGTAACTTTCATTTACTTTTACCAGTAATAATAGTTTAACCAAGTGTGCAGAGGAAAAGGATAATACATAGGGCATTGTAACCGGAGCCTAACAGGAATCAAGGCAACATCATTGAAAGTGCGTAAAATGGGTAACACAATGCGGATGTTTCTGGATGCTTATTGCAGACAAAGAGCTTTAGCAATGATCTTCTTTTGGCATACACAAAAGATAGCTGTAGAGAACAGTGCATCAATACTCACTAAGCACAATCAACTGACTAAGAATTTACTTGGAATTTAAATCTAATTTTCTCCACAATCAACATTCCATGTTGATTTCTAGACCAAGGGTAGCGTTAGGGTAAGATTTTCAGAAAGGAGGGATGATCTGATGAAATTTTATTTACCACTTCCATTAATGTTCAGTTTAGAAGGAAGGCCGATCCAAGAAATTGTTGTAACTTTCATTTACTTTTACCAGTAACAATAGTTTAACCAAATGTGCAGAGGAAAAGGATAATACATAGGGCATTGTAACCGGAGCATAACAAGAATCAAAGTGACATCATTGAAAGTGCGTAAAATGGGTACACAATGAGGATGTCTCTGGATGCTTATTGCAGACAAAGACCTTTAGCAATGATCATCTTTTCGCATAAAGAAAAGATAGCTGCAGAGATCAGTGCATCAATACTCACTAAGCTCAATCAACTGACTAGGAAATGACTTGGAACATAAATATAACTTTCTCCCCAATCCACATTCCATCTTGATTTCTAGGCTAGGGGTAGCGTTAGGGTTAGGTTTTCAATACGGAGAGATGATCTGATGAAATTTTATTTACCACTTCAGTGAATGTTCAGATTAGAAGGAAAGCCGAACCTAGAATTTCTTGTAACTTTCATTTGCTTTTACCAGTAACAATAGTTTAACCAAATGGGCAGAGGAAAAGGATAATACATAGGGCATTGTAACCGGAGCGTAACAGGAATCAAGGCAAGATCATTGAAAGTGCGTAAAATGGGTAACACAATGCGGATGTCTCTGGATGCTTATTGCAGACAAAGACCTTTAGCAATGATCTTCTTTTGGCATACACAAAAGATAGCTGGAGAGAACAGTGCATCAATACTCACTAAGCACAATCAACTGACTAAGAATTGACTTGCAACTCAAATCTAATTTTCTCCGCAATCAACATTCCATGTTGATTTCTAGACCAAGGGTAGCGTTAGGGTAAGGTTTTCAGAAAGGAGGGATGATCTGATGAAATATTATTTACCACTTCCATTAATGTTCAGTTTAGAAGGAAGGCCGATCTAAGAAATTGTTGTAACTTTCATTTACTTTTACCAGTAATAATAGTTTAACCAAATGTGCAGAGGAAAAGGATAATACATAGGGCATTGTAACCGGAGCCTAACAGGAATCAAGGCAACATCATTGAAAGTGCGTAAAATGGGTAACACAATGAGGATGTCTCTGGATGCTTATTGCAGACAAAGACCTTTAGCAATGATCATCTTTTGGCAAAAAGAAAAGATAGCTGCAGAGATCAGTGCATCAATACTCACTAAGCTCAATCAACTGACTAGGAATTGACTTGGAACATAAAGCTAACTTTCTCCCCAATCAACATTCCATGTTGATTTCTAGGCTAGGGGTAGCGTTAGGGTTAGGTTTTCAATATGGAGAGATGATCTGATGAAATTTTATTTACCATTTCAATGAATGTTCACATTAGAAGTTAGGCCGAACCTAGAATTTGTTGTAACTTTCATTTGCTTTTTCCAGTAACAATAGTTTAACCAAATGTGCAGAGGAAAAGGATAATACATAGAGCATTGTAACCGGAGCGTAACAGGAATCAAGGCAAGATCATTGAAAGTGCGTAAAATGGGTAACACAATGCGGATGTCTCTGGATGCTTATTGCAGACAAAGACCTTTAGCAATGATCTTCTTTTGGCATACACAAAAGATAGCTGGAGAGAACAGTGCATCAATACTCACTAAGCACAATCAACTGACTAAGAATTGACTTGCAACTCAAATCTAATTTTCTCCGCAATCAACATTCCATGTTGATTTCTAGACCAAGGGTAGCGTTAGGGTAAGGTTTTCAGAAAGGAGGGATGATCTGATGAAATATTATTTACTACTTCCATTAATGTTCAGTTTAGAAGGAAGGCCGATCTGAGAAATTGTTGTAACTTTCATTTACTTTTACCAGTAATAATAGTTTAACCAAATGTGCAGAGGAAAAGGATAATACATAGGGCATTGTAACCGGAGCCTAACAGGAATCAAGGCAACATCATTGAAAGTGCGTAAAATGGGTAACACAATGAGGATGTCTCTGGATGCTTATTGCAGACAAAGACCTTTAGCAATGATCATCTTTTGGCAAAAAGAAAAGATAGCTGCAGAGATCAGTGCATCAATACTCACTAAGCTCAATCAACTGACTAGGAATTGACTTGGAACATAAATCTAACTTTCTCCCCAATCAACATTCCATGTTGATTTCTAGGCTAGGGGTAGCGTTAGGGTTAGGTTTTCAATATGGAGAGATGATCTGATGAAATTTTATTTACCATTTCAATGAATGTTCATATTAGAAGTTAGGCCGAACCTAGAATTTGTTGTAACTTTCATTTGCTTTTTCCAGTAACAATAGTTTAACCAAATGTGCAGAGGAAAAGGATAATACATAGGGCATTGTAACCGGAGCCTAACAGGAATCAAGGCAACATCATTGAAAGTGCGTAAAATGGGTAACACAATGAGGATGTCTCTGGATGCTTATTGCAGTCAAAGACCTTTAGCAATGATCATCTTTTGGCAGTGAATGTTCAGATTAGAAGGTAAGCCGAACCTAGAATTTCTTGTAACTTTCATTTGCTTTTACCAGTAACAATAGTTTAACCAAATGGGCAGAGGAAAAGGATAATACATAGGGCATTGTAACCGGAGCGTAACAGGAATCAAGGCAAGATCATTGAAAGTGCGTAAAATGGGTAACACAATGCGGATGTCTCTGGATGCTTATTGCAGACAAAGACCTTTAGCAATGATCTTCTTTTGGCATACACAAAAGATAGCTGGAGAGAACAGTGCATCAATACTCACTAAGCACAATCAACTGACTAAGAATTGACTTGCAACTCAAATCTAATTTTCTCCGCAATCAACATTCCATGTTGATTTCTAGACCAAGGGTAGCGTTAGGGTAAGGTTTTCAGAAAGGAGGGATGATCTGATGAAATATTATTTACCACTTCCATTAATGTTCAGTTTAGAAGGAAGGCCGATCTGAGAAATTGTTGTAACTTTCATTTACTTTTACCAGTAATAATAGTTTAACCAAATGTGCAGAGGAAAAGGATAATACATAGGGCATTGTAACCGGAGCCTAAAAGGAATCAAGGCAACATCATTGAAAGTGCATAAAATGGGTAACACAATGAGGATGTCTCTGGATGCTTATTGCAGACAAAGACCTTTAGCAATGATCATCTTTTGGCAAAAAGAAAAGATAGCTGCAGAGATCAGTGCATCAATACTCACTAAGCTCAATCAACTGACTAGGAATTGACTTGGAACATAAATCTAACTTTCTCCCCAATCAACATTCCATGTTGATTTCTAGGCTAGGGGTAGCGTTAGGGTTAGGTTTTCAATATGGAGAGATGATCTGATGAAATTTTATTTACCATTTCAATGAATGTTCATATTAGAAGTTAGGCCGAACCTAGAATTTGTTGTAACTTTCATTTGCTTTTTCCAGTAACAATAGTTTAACCAAATGTGCAGAGGAAAAGGATAATACATAGGGCATTGTAACCGGAGCCTAACAGGAATCAAGGCAACATCATTGAAAGTGCGTAAAATGGGTAACACAATGAGGATGTCTCTGGATGCTTATTGCAGTCAAAGACCTTTAGCAATGATCATCTTTTGGCAGTGAATGTTCACATTAGAAGGTAAGCCGAACCTAGAATTTCTTGTAACTTTCATTTGCTTTTACCAGTAACAATAGTTTAACCAAATGGGCAGAGGAAAAGGATAATACATAGGGCATTGTAACCGGAGCGTAACAGGAATCAAGGCAAGATCATTGAAAGTGCGTAAAATGGGTAACACAATGGGGATGTTTCTGGATGCTTATTGCAGACAAAGACCTTTAGCAATGATCTTCTTTTGGCATACACAAAAGATAGCTGTAGAGAACAGTGCATCAATACTCACTAAGCACAATCAACTGACTAAGAATTTAGTTGGAATTTAAATCTAATTTTCTCCGCAATCAACATTCCATGTTGATTTCTAGACCAAGGGTAGCGTTAGGGTAAGGTTTTCAGAAAGGAGGGATGATCTGATGAAATATTATTTACCACTTCCATTAATGTTCAGTTTAGAAGGAAGGCCGATCTAAGAAATTGTTGTAACTTTCATTTACTTTTACCAGTAATAATAGTTTAACCAAATGTGCAGAGGAAAAGGATAATACATAGGGCATTGTAACCGGAGCCTAACAGGAATCAAGGCAACATCATTGAAAGTGCGTAAAATGGGTAACACAATGAGGATGTCTCTGGATGCTTATTGCAGTCAAAGACCTTTAGCAATGATCATCTTTTGGCAGTGAATGTTCAGATTAGAAGGTAAGCCGAACCTAGAATTTCTTGTAACTTTCATTTGCTTTTACCAGTAACAATAGTTTAACCAAATGGGCAGAGGAAAAGGATAATACATAGGGCATTGTAACCGGAGCATAACAGGAATCAAGGCAAGATCATTGAAAGTGCGTAAAATGGGTAACACAATGCGGATGTCTCTGGATGCTTATTGCAGAAAAAGACCTTTAGCAATGATCTTCTTTTGGCATACACAAAAGATAGCTGTAGAGAACAGTGCATCAATACTCACTAAGCACAATCAACTGACTAAGAATTTACTTGGAATTTAAATCTAATTTTCTCCGCAATCAACATTCCATGTTGATTTCTAGACCAAGGGTAGCGTTAGGGTAAGGTTTTCAGAAAGGAGGGATGATCTGATGAAATTTTATTTACCACTTCGATTAATGTTCAGTTTAGAAGGAAGGCCGATCCAAGAAATTGTTGTAACTTTCATTTACTTTTACCAGTAATAATAGTTTAACCAAATGTGCAGAGGAAAAGGATAATACATAGGGCATTGTAACCGGAGCATAACAGGAATCAAGGCAACATCATTGAAAGTGCGTAAAATGGGTAACACAATGAGGATGTCTCTGGATGCTTATTGCAGTCAAAGACCTTTAGCAATGATCATCTTTTGGCAGTGAATGTTCACATTAGAAGGTAAGCCGAACCTAGAATTTCTTGTAACTTTCATTTGCTTTTTCCAGTAACAATAGTTTAACCAAATGTGCAGAGGAAAAGGATAATACATAGGGCATTGTAACCGGAGCCTAACAGGAATCAAGGCAAGATCATTGAAAGTGCGTAAAATGGGTAACACAATGCGGATGTCTCTGGATGCTTATTGCAGACAAAGACCTTTAGCAATGATCTTCTTTTGGCATACACAAAAGATAGCTGGAGAGAACAGTGCATCAATACTCACTAAGCACAATCAACTGACTAAGAATTGACTTGCAACTCAAATCTAATTTTCTCCGCAATCAACATTCCATGTTGATTTCTAGACCAAGGGTAGCGTTAGGGTAAGGTTTTCAGAAAGGAGGGATGATCTGATGAAATATTATTTACTACTTCCATTAATGTTCAGTTTAGAAGGAAGGCCGATCTGAGAAATTGTTGTAACTTTCATTTACTTTTACCAGTAATAATAGTTTAACCAAATGTGCAGAGGAAAAGGATAATACATAGGGCATTGTAACCGGAGCCTAACAGGAATCAAGGCAACATCATTGAAAGTGCGTAAAATGGGTAACACAATGAGGATGTCTCTGGATGCTTATTGCAGACAAAGACCTTTAGCAATGATCATCTTTTGGCAAAAAGAAAAGATAGCTGCAGAGATCAGTGCATCAATACTCACTAAGCTCAATCAACTGACTAGGAATTGACTTGGAACATAAATCTAACTTTCTCCCCAATCAACATTCCATGTTGATTTCTAGGCTAGGGGTAGCGTTAGGGTTAGGTTTTCAATATGGAGAGATGATCTGATGAAATTTTATTTACCATTTCAATGAATGTTCATATTAGAAGTTAGGCCGAACCTAGAATTTGTTGTAACTTTCATTTGCTTTTTCCAGTAACAATAGTTTAACCAAATGTGCAGAGGAAAAGGATAATACATAGGGCATTGTAACCGGAGCCTAACAGGAATCAAGGCAACATCATTGAAAGTGCGTAAAATGGGTAACACAATGAGGATGTCTCTGGATGCTTATTGCAGTCAAAGACCTTTAGCAATGATCATCTTTTGGCAGTGAATGTTCAGATTAGAAGGTAAGCCGAACCTAGAATTTCTTGTAACTTTCATTTGCTTTTACCAGTAACAATAGTTTAACCAAATGGGCAGAGGAAAAGGATAATACATAGGGCATTGTAACCGGAGCGTAACAGGAATCAAGGCAAGATCATTGAAAGTGCGTAAAATGGGTAACACAATGCGGATGTCTCTGGATGCTTATTGCAGACAAAGACCTTTAGCAATGATCTTCTTTTGGCATACACAAAAGATAGCTGGAGAGAACAGTGCATCAATACTCACTAAGCACAATCAACTGACTAAGAATTGACTTGCAACTCAAATCTAATTTTCTCCGCAATCAACATTCCATGTTGATTTCTAGACCAAGGGTAGCGTTAGGGTAAGGTTTTCAGAAAGGAGGGATGATCTGATGAAATATTATTTACCACTTCCATTAATGTTCAGTTTAGAAGGAAGGCCGATCTGAGAAATTGTTGTAACTTTCATTTACTTTTACCAGTAATAATAGTTTAACCAAATGTGCAGAGGAAAAGGATAATACATAGGGCATTGTAACCGGAGCCTAACAGGAATCAAGGCAACATCATTGAAAGTGCATAAAATGGGTAACACAATGAGGATGTCTCTGGATGCTTATTGCAGACAAAGACCTTTAGCAATGATCATCTTTTGGCAAAAAGAAAAGATAGCTGCAGAGATCAGTGCATCAATACTCACTAAGCTCAATCAACTGACTAGGAATTGACTTGGAACATAAATCTAACTTTCTCCCCAATCAACATTCCATGTTGATTTCTAGGCTAGGGGTAGCGTTAGGGTTAGGTTTTCAATATGGAGAGATGATCTGATGAAATTTTATTTACCATTTCAATGAATGTTCATATTAGAAGTTAGGCCGAACCTAGAATTTGTTGTAACTTTCATTTGCTTTTTCCAGTAACAATAGTTTAACCAAATGTGCAGAGGAAAAGGATAATACATAGGGCATTGTAACCGGAGCCTAACAGGAATCAAGGCAACATCATTGAAAGTGCGTAAAATGGGTAACACAATGAGGATGTCTCTGGATGCTTATTGCAGTCAAAGACCTTTAGCAATGATCATCTTTTGGCAGTGAATGTTCACATTAGAAGGTAAGCCGAACCTAGAATTTCTTGTAACTTTCATTTGCTTTTACCAGTAACAATAGTTTAACCAAATGGGCAGAGGAAAAGGATAATACATAGGGCATTGTAACCGGAGCGTAACAGGAATCAAGGCAAGATCATTGAAAGTGCGTAAAATGGGTAACACAATGGGGATGTTTCTGGATGCTTATTGCAGACAAAGACCTTTAGCAATGATCTTCTTTTGGCATACACAAAAGATAGCTGTAGAGAACAGTGCATCAATACTCACTAAGCACAATCAACTGACTAAGAATTTAGTTGGAATTTAAATCTAATTTTCTCCGCAATCAACATTCCATGTTGATTTCTAGACCAAGGGTAGCGTTAGGGTAAGGTTTTCAGAAAGGAGGGATGATCTGATGAAATATTATTTACCACTTCCATTAATGTTCAGTTTAGAAGGAAGGCCGATCTAAGAAATTGTTGTAACTTTCATTTACTTTTACCAGTAATAATAGTTTAACCAAATGTGCAGAGGAAAAGGATAATACATAGGGCATTGTAACCGGAGCCTAACAGGAATCAAGGCAACATCATTGAAAGTGCGTAAAATGGGTAACACAATGAGGATGTCTCTGGATGCTTATTGCAGTCAAAGACCTTTAGCAATGATCATCTTTTGGCAGTGAATGTTCAGATTAGAAGGTAAGCCGAACCTAGAATTTCTTGTAACTTTCATTTGCTTTTACCAGTAACAATAGTTTAACCAAATGGGCAGAGGAAAAGGATAATACATAGGGCATTGTAACCGGAGCATAACAGGAATCAAGGCAAGATCATTGAAAGTGCGTAAAATGGGTAACACAATGCGGATGTCTCTGGATGCTTATTGCAGAAAAAGACCTTTAGCAATGATCTTCTTTTGGCATACACAAAAGATAGCTGTAGAGAACAGTGCATCAATACTCACTAAGCACAATCAACTGACTAAGAATTTACTTGGAATTTAAATCTAATTTTCTCCGCAATCAACATTCCATGTTGATTTCTAGACCAAGGGTAGCGTTAGGGTAAGGTTTTCAGAAAGGAGGGATGATCTGATGAAATTTTATTTACCACTTCGATTAATGTTCAGTTTAGAAGGAAGGCCGATCCAAGAAATTGTTGTAACTTTCATTTACTTTTACCAGTAATAATAGTTTAACCAAATGTGCAGAGGAAAAGGATAATACATAGGGCATTGTAACCGGAGCATAACAGGAATCAAGGCAACATCATTGAAAGTGCGTAAAATGGGTAACACAATGAGGATGTCTCTGGATGCTTATTGCAGACAAAGACCTTTAGCAATGATCATCTTTTGGCATAAAGAAAAGATAGCTGCAGAGATCAGTGCATCAATACTCACTAAGCTCAATCAACTGACTAGGAATTGACTTGGAACATAAATCTAACTTTCTCCCCAATCAACATTCCATGTTGATTTCTGGCTAGGGGTAGCGTTAGGGTTAGGTTTTCAATATGGAGAGATGATCTGATGAAATTTTATTTACCACTTCAGTGAATGTTCAGATTAGAAGTTAAGCCGAACCTAGAATTTCTTGTAACTTTCATTCGCTTTTACCAGTAACAATAGTTTAACCCAATGGGCAGAGGAAAAGGATAATACATAGGGCATTGTAACCGGAGCGTAACAGGAATCAAGGCAAGATCATTGAAAGTGCGTAAAATGGGTAACACAATGCGGATGTTTCTGGATGCTTATTGCAGACAAAGACCTTTAGCAATGATCTTCTTTTGGCATACACAAAAGATAGCTGTAGAGAACAGTGCATCAATACTCACTAAGCACAATCAACTGACTAAGAATTTACTTGGAATTTAAAACTAATTTTCTCCGCAATCAACATTCCATGTTGATTTCTAGACCAAGGGTAGCGTTAGGGTAAGGTTTTCAGAAAGGAGGGATGATCTGATGAAATTTTATTTACCACTTCCTTTAATGTTCAGTTTGAAAGGAAGGCCGATCCAAGAAATTGTTGTAACTTTCATTTACTTTTACCAGTAATAATAGTTTAACCAAGTGTTCAGAGGAAAAGGATAATACATAGGGCATTGTAACCGGAGCATAACAGGAATCAAGGCAACATCATTGAAAGTGCGTAAAATGGGTAACACAATGAGGATGTCTCTGGATGCTTATTGCAGATAAGACCTTTAGCAATGATCATCTTTTGGCATAAAGAAAAGATAGCTGCAGAGATCAGTGCATCAATACTCACTAAGCTCAATCAACTGACTAGGAATTGACTTGGAACATAAATCTAACTTTCTCCCCAATCAGCATTCCATGTTGATTTCTAGGCTAGGGGTAGCGTTAGGGTTAGGTTTTCAATATGGAGAGATGATCTGATGAAATTTTATTTACCATTTCAATGAATGTTCATATTAGAAGGTAGGCCGAACCTAGAATTTGTTGTAACTTTCATTTGCTTTTTCCAGTAACAATAGTTTAACCAATTGGGCAGAGGAAAAGGATAATACATAGGGCATTGTAACCGGAGCCTAACAGGAATCAAGGCAAGATCATTGAAAGTGCGTAAAATGGGTAACACAATGCGGATGTTTCTGGATGCTTATTGCAGACAAAGACCTTTAGCAATGATCTTCTTTTGGCATACACAAAAGATAGCTGTAGAGAACAGTGCATCAATACTCACTAAGCACAATCAACTGACTAAGAATTTACTTGGAATTTAAATCTAATTTTCTCCGCAATCAACATTCCATGTTGATTTCTAGACCAAGGGTAGCGTTAGGGTAAGGTTTTCAGAAAGGAGGGATGATCTGATGAAATTTTATTTACCACTTCGATTAATGTTCAGTTTAGAAGGAAGGCCGATCCAAGAAATTGTTGTAACTTTCATTTACTTTTACCAGTAATAATAGTTTAACCAAATGTGCAGAGGAAAAGGATAATACATAGGGCATTGTAAACGGAGCCTAACAGGAATCAAGGCAACATCATTGAAAGTGCGTAAAATGGGTAACACAATGAGGATGTCTCTGGATGCTTATTGCAGACAAAGACATTTAGTAATGATCATCTTTTGGCATAAAGAAAAGATAGCTGCAGAGATCAGTGCATCAATACTCACTAAGCTCAATCAACTGACTAGGAATTGACTTGGAACATAAATCTAACTTTCTCCCCAATCAACATTCCATGTTGATTTCTAGGTTAGGGGTAGCGTTAGGGTTAGGTTTTCAATATGGAGAGATGATCTGATGAAATTTTATTTACCATTTCAATGAATGTTCATATTAGAAGGTAGGCCGAACCTAGAATTTGTTGTAACTTTCATTTGCTTTTTCCAGTAACAATAGTTTAACCAAATGTGCAGAGGAAAAGGATAATACATAGGGCATTGTAACCGGAGCGTAACAGGAATCAAGGCAAGATCATTGAAAGTGCGTAAAATGGGTAACACAATGCGGATGTTTCTGGATGCTTATTGCAGACAAAGACCTTTAGCAATGATCTTCTTTTGGCATACACAAAAGATAGCTGTAGAGAACAGTGCATCAATACTCACTAAGCACAATCAACTGACTAAGAATTTACTTGGAATTTAAATCTAATTTTCTCCGCAATCAACATTCCATGTTGATTTCTAGAGCAAGGGTAGCGTTAGGGTAAGGTTTTCAGAAAGGAGGGATGATCTGATGAAATTTTATTTACCACTTCCTTTAATGTTCAGTTTGAAAGGAAGGCCGATCCAAGAAATTGTTGTAACTTTCATTTACTTTAACAGTAATAATAGTTTAACCAAGTGTGCAGAGGAAAAGGATAATACATAGGGCATTGTAACCGGAGCATAACAGGAATCAAGGCAACATCATTGAAAGTGCGTAAAATGGGTAACACAATGAGGATGTCTCTGGATGCTTATTGCAGACAAAGACCTTTAGCAATGATCATCTTTTGGCATAAAGAAAAGATAGCTGCAGAGATCAGTGCATCAATACTCACTAAGCTCAATCAACTGACTAGGAATTGACTTGGAACATAAATCTAACTTTCTCCCCAATCAACATTCCATGTTGATTTCTGGCTAGGGGTAGCGTTAGGGTTAGGTTTTCAATATGGAGAGATGATCTGATGAAATTTTATTTACCACTTCAGTGAATGTTCAGATTAGAAGTTAAGCCGAACCTAGAATTTCTTGTAACTTTCATTCGCTTTTACCAGTAACAATAGTTTAACCAAATGGGCAGAGGAAAAGGATAATACATAGGGCATTGTAACCGGAGCGTAAGAGGAATCAAGGCAACATCATTGAAAGTGCGTAAAATGGGTAACACAATGCGGATGTTTCTGGATGCTTATTGCAGACAAAGACCTTTAGCAATGATCTTCTTTTGGCATACACAAAAGATAGCTGGAGAGAACAGTGCATCAATACTCACTAAGCACAATCAACTGACTAAGAATTGACTTGCAACTCAAATCTAATTTTCTCCGCAATCAACATTCCATGTTGATTTCTAGACCAAGGGTAGCGTTAGGGTAAGGTTTTCAGAAAGGAGGGATGATCTGATGAAATATTATTTACCACTTCCATTAATGTTCAGTTTAGAAGGAAGGCCGATCTAAGAAATTGTTGTAACTTTCATTTACTTTTACCAGTAATAATAGTTTAACCAAATGTGCAGAGGAAAAGGATAATACATAGGGCATTGTAACCGGAGCCTAACAGGAATCAAGGCAAGATCATTGAAAGTGCGTAAAATGGGTAACACAATGCGGATGTCTCTGGATGCTTATTGCAGACAAAGACCTTTAGCAATGATCTTCTTTTGGCATACACAAATGATAGCTGGAGAGAACAGTGCATCAATACTCACTAAGCACAATCAACTGATTAAGAATTGACTTGCAACTCAAATCTAATTTTCTCCGCAATCAACATTCCATGTTGATTTCTAGACCAAGGGTAGCGTTAGGGTAAGGTTTTCAGAAAGGAGGGATGATCTGATGAAATATTATTTACCACTTCCATTAATGTTCAGTTTAGAAGGAAGGCCGATCTAAGAAATTGTTGTAACTTTCATTTACTTTTACCAGTAATAATAGTTTAACCAAATGTGCAGAGGAAAAGGATAATACATAGGGCATTGTAACCGGAGCCTAACAGGAATCAAGGCAACATCATTGAAAGTGCGTAAAATGGGTAACACAATGAGGATGTCTCTGGATGCTTATTGCAGACAAAGACCTTCAGCAATGATCATCTTTTGGCATAAAGAAAAGATAGCTGCAGAGATCAGTGCATCAATACTCATTAAGCTCAATCAACTGACTGGGAATTGACTTGGAACATAAATCTAACTTTCGCCCCAATCCACATTCCATCTTGATTTCTAGGCTAGGGGTAGCGTTAGGGTTAGGTTTTCAATACGGAGAGATGATCTGATGAAATTTTATTTACCACTTCAGTGAATGTTCAGATTAGAAGTTAAGCCGAACCTAGAATTTCTTGTAACTTTCATTTGCTTTTACCAGTAACAATAGTTTAACCAAATGGGCAGAGGAAAAGGATAATACATAGGGCATTGTAACCGGAGCGTAACAGGAATCAAGGCAAGATCATTGAAAGTGCGTAAAATGGGTAACACAATGCGGATGTTTCTGGATGCTTATTGCAGACAAAGACCTTTAGCAATGATCTTCTTTTGGCATACACAAAAGATAGCTGCAGAGAACAGTGCATCAATACTCACTAAGCACAATCAACTGACTAAGAATTTACTTGGAATTTAAATCTAATTTTCTCCGCAATCAACCTTCCATGTTGATTTCTAGACCAAGGGTAGCGTTAGGGTAAGGTTTTCAGAAAGGAGGGATGATCTGATGGAATTTTATTTACCACTTCCATTAATGTTCAGTTTAGAAGGAAGGCCGATCTAAGAAATTGTTGTAACTTTCATTTACTTTTACCAGTAATAATAGTTTAGCCAAATGTGCAGAGGAAAAGGATAATACATAGGGCATTGTAACCGGAGCATAACAGGAATCAAGGCAACATCATTGAAAGTGCATAAAAAGGGTAACACAATGAGGATGTCTCTGGATGCTTATTGCAGACAAAGACCTTTAGCAATGATCATCTTTTCGCATAAAGAAAAGATAGCTGCAGAGATCAGTGCATCAATACTCACTAAGCTCAATCAACTGACTAGGAAATGAATTGGAACATAAATATAACTTTCTCCCCAATCCACATTCCATCTTGATTTCTAGGCTAGGGGTAGCGTTAGGGTTAGGTTTTCAATACGGAGAGATGATCTGATGAAATTTTATTTACCACTTCAGTGAATGTTCAGATTAGAAGGAAAGCCGAACCTAGAATTTCTTGTAACTTTCATTTGCTTTTACCAGTAACAATAGTTTAACCAAATGGGCAGAGGAAAAGGATAATACATAGGGCATTGTAACCGGAGCGTAACAGGAATCAAGGCAAGATCATTGAAAGTGCGTAAAATGGGTAACACAATGCGGATGTCTCTGGATGCTTATTGCAGACAAAGACCTTTAGCAATGATCTTCTTTTGGCATACACAAAAGATAGCTGGAGAGAACAGTGCATCAATACTCACTAAGCACAATCAACTGATTAAGAATTGACTTGCAACTCAAATCTAATTTTCTCCGCAATCAACATTCCATGTTGATTTCTAGACCAAGGGTAGCGTTAGGGTAAGGTTTTCAGAAAGGAGGGATGATCTGATGAAATATTATTTACCACTTCCATTAATGTTCAGTTTAGAAGGAAGGCCGATCTAAGAAATTGTTGTAACTTTCATTTACTTTTACCAGTAATAATAGTTTAACCAAATGTGCAGAGGAAAAGGATAATACATAGGGCATTGTAACCGGAGCCTAACAGGAATCAAGGCAAGATCATTGAAAGTGCGTAAAATGGGTAACACAATGCGGATGTCTCTGGATGCTTATTGCAGACAAAGACCTTTAGCAATGATCTTCTTTTGGCATACACAAATGATAGCTGGAGAGAACAGTGCATCAATACTCACTAAGCACAATCAACTGACTAAGAATTGACTTGCAACTCAAATCTAATTTTCTCCGCAATCAACATTCCATGTTGATTTCTAGACCAAGGGTAGCGTTAGGGTAAGGTTTTCAGAAAGGAGGGATGATCTGATGAAATATTATTTACCACTTCCATTAATGTTCAGTTTAGAAGGAAGGCCGATCTAAGAAATTGTTGTAACTTTCATTTACTTTTACCAGTAATAATAGTTTAACCAAATGTGCAGAGGAAAAGGATAATACATAGGGCATTGTAACCGGAGCCTAACAGGAATCAAGGCAACATCATTGAAAGTGCGTAAAATGGGTAACACAATGAGGATGTCTCTGGATGCTTATTGCAGACAAAGACCTTCAGCAATGATCATCTTTTGGCATAAAGAAAAGATAGCTGCAGAGATCAGTGCATCAATACTCATTAAGCTCAATCAACTGACTGGGAATTGACTTGGAACATAAATCTAACTTTCGCCCCAATCCACATTCCATCTTGATTTCTAGGCTAGGGGTAGCGTTAGGGTTAGGTTTTCAATACGGAGAGATGATCTGATGAAATTTTATTTACCACTTCAGTGAATGTTCAGATTAGAAGTTAAGCCGAACCTAGAATTTCTTGTAACTTTCATTTGCTTTTACCAGTAACAATAGTTTAACCAAATGGGCAGAGGAAAAGGATAATACATAGGGCATTGTAACCGGAGCGTAACAGGAATCAAGGCAAGATCATTGAAAGTGCGTAAAATGGGTAACACAATGCGGATGTTTCTGGATGCTTATTGCAGACAAAGACCTTTAGCAATGATCTTCTTTTGGCATACACAAAAGATAGCTGCAGAGAACAGTGCATCAATACTCACTAAGCACAATCAACTGACTAAGAATTTACTTGGAATTTAAATCTAATTTTCTCCGCAATCAACCTTCCATGTTGATTTCTAGACCAAGGGTAGCGTTAGGGTAAGGTTTTCAGAAAGGAGGGATGATCTGATGGAATTTTATTTACCACTTCCATTAATGTTCAGTTTAGAAGGAAGGCCGATCTAAGAAATTGTTGTAACTTTCATTTACTTTTACCAGTAATAATAGTTTAACCAAATGTGCAGAGGAAAAGGATAATACATAGGGCATTGTAACCGGAGCATAACAGGAATCAAGGCAACATCATTGAAAGTGCATAAAAAGGGTAACACAATGAGGATGTCTCTGGATGCTTATTGCAGACAAAGACCTTTAGCAATGATCATCTTTTCGCATAAAGAAAAGATAGCTGCAGAGATCAGTGCATCAATACTCACTAAGCTCAATCAACTGACTAGGAAATGAATTGGAACATAAATATAACTTTCTCCCCAATCCACATTCCATCTTGATTTCTAGGCTAGGGGTAGCGTTAGGGTTAGGTTTTCAATACGGAGAGATGATCTGATGAAATTTTATTTACCACTTCAGTGAATGTTCAGATTAGAAGGAAAGCCGAACCTAGAATTTCTTGTAACTTTCATTTGCTTTTACCAGTAACAATAGTTTAACCAAATGGGCAGAGGAAAAGGATAATACATAGGGCATTGTAACCGGAGCGTAACAGGAATCAAGGCAAGATCATTGAAAGTGCGTAAAATGGGTAACACAATGCGGATGTCTCTGGATGCTTATTGCAGACAAAGACCTTTAGCAATGATCTTCTTTTGGCATACACAAAAGATAGCTGGAGAGAACAGTGCATCAATACTCACTAAGCACAATCAACTGATTAAGAATTGACTTGCAACTCAAATCTAATTTTCTCCGCAATCAACATTCCATGTTGATTTCTAGACCAAGGGTAGCGTTAGGGTAAGGTTTTCAGAAAGGAGGGATGATCTGATGAAATATTATTTACCACTTCCATTAATGTTCAGTTTAGAAGGAAGGCCGATCTAAGAAATTGTTGTAACTTTCATTTACTTTTACCAGTAATAATAGTTTAACCAAATGTGCAGAGGAAAAGGATAATACATAGGGCATTGTAACCGGAGCCTAACAGGAATCAAGGCAACATCATTGAAAGTGCGTAAAATGGGTAACACAATGAGGATGTCTCTGGATGCTTATTGCAGACAAAGACCTTTAGCAATGATCATCTTTTGGCAAAAAGAAAAGATAGCTGCAGAGATCAGTGCATCAATACTCACTAAGCTCAATCAACTGACTAGGAATTGACTTGGAACATAAATCTAACTTTCTCCCCAATCAACATTCCATGTTGATTTCTAGGCTAGGGGTAGCGTTAGGGTTAGGTTTTCAATATGGAGAGATGATCTGATGAAATTTTATTTACCATTTCAATGAATGTTCATATTAGAAGTTAGGCCGAACCTAGAATTTGTTGTAACTTTCATTTGCTTTTTCCAGTAACAATAGTTTAACCAAATGTGCAGAGGAAAAGGATAATACATAGGGCATTGTAACCGGAGCGTAACAGGAATCAAGGCAAGATCATTGAAAGTGCGTAAAATGGGTAACACAATGCGGATGTCTCTGGATGCTTATTGCAGACAAAGACCTTTAGCAATGATCTTCTTTTGGCATACACAAAATATAGCTGGAGAGAACAGTGCATCAATACTCACTAAGCACAATCAACTGACTAAGAATTGACTTGCAACTCAAATCTAATTTTCTCCGCAATCAACATTCCATGTTGATTTCTAGACCAAGGGTAGCGTTAGGGTAAGGTTTTCAGAAAGGAGGGATGATCTGATGAAATTTTATTTACCACTTCCATTAATGTTCAGTTTAGAAGGAAGGCCGATCTAAGAAATTGTTGTAACTTTCATTTACTTTTACCAGTAATAATAGTTTAACCAAATGTGCAGAGGAAAAGGATAATACATAGGGCATTGTAACCGGAGCCTAACAGGAATCAAGGCAACATCATTGAAAGTGCGTAAAATGGGTAACACAATGAGGATGTCTCTGGATGCTTATTGCAGACAAAGACCTTTAGCAATGATCATCTTTTGGCAAAAAGAAAAGATAGCTGCAGAGATCAGTGCATCAATACTCACTAAGCTCAATCAACTGACTAGGAAATGAATTGGAACATAAATATAACTTTCTCCCCAATCCACATTCCATCTTGATTTCTAGGCTAGGGGTAGCGTTAGGGTTAGGTTTTCAATACGGAGAGATGATCTGATGAAATTTTATTTACCACTTCAGTGAATGTTCAGATTAGAAGGAAAGCCGAACCTAGAATTTCTTGTAACTTTCATTTGCTTTTACCAGTAACAATAGTTTAACCAAATGGGCAGAGGAAAAGGATAATACATAGGGCATTGTAACCGGAGCGTAACAGGAATCAAGGCAAGATCATTGAAAGTGCGTAAAATGGGTAACACAATGCGGATGTCTCTGGATGCTTATTGCAGACAAAGACCTTTAGCAATGATCTTCTTTTGGCATACACAAAAGATAGCTGGAGAGAACAGTGCATCAATACTCACTAAGCACAATCAACTGATTAAGAATTGACTTGCAACTCAAATCTAATTTTCTCCGCAATCAACATTCCATGTTGATTTCTAGACCAAGGGTAGCGTTAGGGTAAGGTTTTCAGAAAGGAGGGATGATCTGATGAAATATTATTTACCACTTCCATTAATGTTCAGTTTAGAAGGAAGGCCGATCTAAGAAATTGTTGTAACTTTCATTTACTTTTACCAGTAATAATAGTTTAACCAAATGTGCAGAGGAAAAGGATAATACATAGGGCATTGTAACCGGAGCCTAACAGGAATCAAGGCAAGATCATTGAAAGTGCGTAAAATGGGTAACACAATGCGGATGTCTCTGGATGCTTATTGCAGACAAAGACCTTTAGCAATGATCTTCTTTTGGCATACACAAATGATAGCTGGAGAGAACAGTGCATCAATACTCACTAAGCACAATCAACTGACTAAGAATTGACTTGCAACTCAAATCTAATTTTCTCCGCAATCAACATTCCATGTTGATTTCTAGACCAAGGGTAGCGTTAGGGTAAGGTTTTCAGAAAGGAGGGATGATCTGATGAAATATTATTTACCACTTCCATTAATGTTCAGTTTAGAAGGAAGGCCGATCTAAGAAATTGTTGTAACTTTCATTTACTTTTACCAGTAATAATAGTTTAACCAAATGTGCAGAGGAAAAGGATAATACATAGGGCATTGTAACCGGAGCCTAACAGGAATCAAGGCAACATCATTGAAAGTGCGTAAAATGGGTAACACAATGAGGATGTCTCTGGATGCTTATTGCAGACAAAGACCTTCAGCAATGATCATCTTTTGGCATAAAGAAAAGATAGCTGCAGAGATCAGTGCATCAATACTCATTAAGCTCAATCAACTGACTGGGAATTGACTTGGAACATAAATCTAACTTTCGCCCCAATCCACATTCCATCTTGATTTCTAGGCTAGGGGTAGCGTTAGGGTTAGGTTTTCAATACGGAGAGATGATCTGATGAAATTTTATTTACCACTTCAGTGAATGTTCAGATTAGAAGTTAAGCCGAACCTAGAATTTCTTGTAACTTTCATTTGCTTTTACCAGTAACAATAGTTTAACCAAATGGGCAGAGGAAAAGGATAATACATAGGGCATTGTAACCGGAGCGTAACAGGAATCAAGGCAAGATCATTGAAAGTGCGTAAAATGGGTAACACAATGCGGATGTTTCTGGATGCTTATTGCAGACAAAGACCTTTAGCAATGATCTTCTTTTGGCATACACAAAAGATAGCTGCAGAGAACAGTGCATCAATACTCACTAAGCACAATCAACTGACTAAGAATTTACTTGGAATTTAAATCTAATTTTCTCCGCAATCAACCTTCCATGTTGATTTCTAGACCAAGGGTAGCGTTAGGGTAAGGTTTTCAGAAAGGAGGGATGATCTGATGGAATTTTATTTACCACTTCCATTAATGTTCAGTTTAGAAGGAAGGCCGATCTAAGAAATTGTTGTAACTTTCATTTACTTTTACCAGTAATAATAGTTTAACCAAATGTGCAGAGGAAAAGGATAATACATAGGGCATTGTAACCGGAGCCTAACAGGAATCAAGGCAAGATCACTGAAAGTGCGTAAAATGGGTAACACAATGCGGATGTCTCTGGATGCTTATTGCAGACAAAGACCTTTAGCAATGATCTTCTTTTGGCATACACAAAAGATAGCTGGAGAGAACAGTGCATCAATAGTCACTAAGCACAATCAACGGACTAAGAATTGACTTGCAACTCAAATCTAATTTTCTCTGCAATCAACATTCCATGTTGATTTCTAGACCAAGGGTAGCGTTAGGGTAAGGTTTTCAGAAAGGAGGGATGATCTGATGAAATATTATTTACCACTTCCATTAATGTTCAGTTTAGAAGGAAGGCCGATCTAAGAAATTGTTGTAACTTTCATTTACTTTTACCAGTAATAATAGTTTAACCAAATGTGCAGAGGAAAAGGATAATACATAGGGCATTGTATCCGGAGCCTAACAGGAATCAAGGCAACATCATTGAAAGTGCGTAAAATGGGTAACACAATCAGGATGTCTCTGGATGCTTATTGCAGACAAAGACCTTTAGCAATGATCATCTTGTGGCAAAAAGAAAAGATAGCTGCAGAGATCAGTGCATCAATACTCACTAAGCTCAATCAACTGACTAGGAATTGACTTGGAACATAAATCTAACTTTCTCCCCAATCAACATTCCATGTTGATTTCTAGGCTAGGGGTAGCGTTAGGGTTAGGTTTTCAATATGGAGAGATGATCTGATGAAATTTTATTTACCATTTCAATGAATGTTCATATTAGAAGTTAGGCCGAACCTAGAATTTGTTGTAACTTTCATTTGCTTGTTCCAGTAACAATAGTTTAACCAAATGTGCAGAGGAAAAGGATAATACATAGGGCATTGTAACCGGAGCCTAACAGGAATCAAGGCAACGTCATTGAAAGTGCGTAAAATGGGTAACACAATGAGGATGTCTCTGGATGCTTATTGCAGACAAAGACCTTTAGCAATGATCATCTTTTGGCATAAAGAAAAGATAGCTGCAGAGATCAGTGCATCAATACTCACTAAGCTCAATCAACTGACTAGGAAATGACTTGGAACATAAATCTAACTTTCTCCCCAATCCACATTCCATCTTGATTTCTAGGCTAGGGGTAGCGTTAGGGTTAGGTTTTCAATACGGAGAGATGATCTGATGAAATTTTATTTACCAATTCAGTGAATGTTCAGATTAGAAGGTAAGCCGAACCTAGAATTTCTTGTAACTTTCATTTGCTTTTACCAGTAACAATAGTTTAACCAAATGGGCAGAGGAAAAGGATAATACATAGGGCATTGTAACCGGAGCGTAACAGGAATCAAGGCAAGATCATTGAAAGTGCGTAAAATGGGTAACACAATGCGGATATTTCTGGATGCTTATTGCAGACAAAGACCTTTAGCAATGATCTTCTTTTGGCATACACAAAAGATAGCTGTAGAGAACAGTGCATCAATACTCACTAAGCACAATCAACTGACTAAGAATTTACTTGGAATTTAAATCTAATTTTCTCCGCAATCAACATTCCATGTTGATTTCTAGACCAAGGGTAGCGTTAGCGTAAGGTTTTCAGAAAGGAGGGATGATCTGATGAAATTTTATTTACCACTTCCTTTAATGTTCAGTTTAGAAGGAAGGCCGATCTAAGAAATTGTTGTAACTTTCATTTACTTTTACCAGTAATAATAGTTTAACCAAATGTGCAGAGGAAAAGGATAATACATAGGGCATTGTAACCGGAGCCTAACAGGAATCAAGGCAACATCATTGAAAGTGCGTAAAATGGGTAACACAATGAGGATGTCTCTGGATGCTTATTGCAGACAAAGACCTTTAGCAATGATCATCTTTTGGCAAAAAGAAAAGATAGCTGCAGAGATCAGTGCATCAATACTCACTAAGCTCAATCAACTGACTAGGAATTGACTTGGAACATAAATCTAACTTTCTCCCCAATCCACATTCCATGTTGATTTCTAGGCTAGGGGTAGCGTTAGGGTTAGGTTTTCAATATGGAGAGATGATCTGATGAAATTTTATTTGCCATTTCAATGAATGTTCACATTAGAAGTTAGGCCGAACCTAGAATTTGTTGTAACTTTCATTTGCTTTTTCCAGTAACAATAGTTTAACCAAATGTGCAGAGGAAAAGGATAATACATAGGGCATTGTAACCGGAGCCTAACAGGAATCAAGGCAAGATCATTGAAAGTGCGTAAAATGGGTAACACAATGCGGATGTCTCTGGATGCTTATTGCAGACAAAGACCTTTAGCAATGATCTTCTTTTGGCATACACAAAAGATAGCTGGAGAGAACAGTGCATCAATACTCACTAAGCACAATCAACTGACTAAGAATTGACTTGCAACTCAAATCTAATTTTCTCTGCAATCAACATTCCATGTTGATTTCTAGACCAAGGGTAGCGTTAGGGTAAGGTTTTCAGAAAGGAGGCATGATCTGATGAAATATTATTTACCACTTCCATTAATGTTCAGTTTAGAAGGAAGGCCGATCTAAGAAATTGTTGTAACTTTCATTTACTTTTACCAGTAATAATAGTTTAACCAAATGTGCAGAGGAAAAGGATAATACATAGGGCATTATAACCGGAGCCTAACAGGAATCAAGGCAACATCATTGAAAGTGCGTAAAATGGGTAACACAATGAGGATGTCTCTGGATGCTTATTGCAGACAAAGACCTTTAGCAATGATAATCTTTTGGCAAAAAGAAAAGATAGCTGCAGAGATCAGTGCATCAATACTCACTAAGCTCAATCAACTGACTAGGAATTGACTTGGAACATAAATCTTTCTCCCCAATCAACATTCCATGTTGATTTCTAGGCTAGGGGTAGCGTTAGGGTTAGGTTTTCAATATGGAGAGATGATCTGATGAAATTTTATTTACCATTTCAATGAATGTTCATATTAGAAGTTAGGCCGAACCTAGAATTTGTTGTAACTTTCATTTGCTTTTTCCAGTAACAATAGTTTAACCAAATGTGCAGAGGAAAAGGATAATACATAGGGCATTGTAACCGGAGCCTAACAGGAATCAAGGCAAGATCATTGAAAGTGCGTAAAATGGGTAACACAATGCGGATATCTCTGGATGCTTATTGCAGACAAAGACCTTTAGCAATGATCTTCTTTTGGCATACACAAAAGATAGCTGGAGAGAACAGTGCATCAATACTCACTAAGCACAATCAACTGACTAAGAATTGACTTGCAACTCAAATCTAATTTTCTCCGCAATCAACATTCCATGTTGATTTCTAGACCAAGGGTAGCGTTAGGGTAAGGTTTTCAGAAAGGAGGGATGATCTGATGAAATATTATTTACCACTTCCATTAATGTTCAGTTTAGAAGGAAGGCCGATCTGAGAAATTGTTGTAACTTTCATTTACTTTTACCAGTAATAATAGTTTAACCAAATGTGCAGAGGAAAAGGATAATACATAGGGCATTGTAAGCGGAGCCTAACAGGAATCAAGGCAACATCATTGAAAGTGCGTAAAATGGGTAACACAATGAGGATGTCTCTGGATGCTTATTGCAGACAAAGACCTTTAGCAATGATCATCTTTTGGCAAAAAGAAAAGATAGCTGCAGAGATCAGTGCATCAATACTCACTAACCTCAATCAACTGACTAGGAATTGACTTGGAACATAAATCTAACTTTCTCCCCAATCAACATTCCATGTTGATTTCTAGGCTAGGGGTAGCGTTAGGGTTAGGTTTTCAATATGGAGAGATGATCTGATGAAATTTTATTTACCATTTCAATGAATGTTCATATTAGAAGTTAGGCCGAACCTAGAATTTGTTGTAACTTTCATTTGCTTTTTCCAGTAACAATAGTTTAACCAAATGTGCAGAGGAAAAGGATAATACATAGGGCATTGTAACCGGAGCCTAACAGGAATCAAGGCAACATCATTGAAAGTGCGTAAAATGGGTAACACAATGAGGATGTCTCTGGATGCTTATTGCAGTCAAAGACCTTTAGCAATGATCATCTTTTGGCAGTGAATGTTCAGATTAGAAGGTAAGCCGAACCTAGAATTTCTTGTAACTTTCATTTGCTTTTACCAGTAACAATAGTTTAACCAAATGGGCAGAGGAAAAGGATAATACATAGGGCATTGTAACCGGAGCGTAACAGGAATCAAGGCAAGATCATTGAAAGTGCGTAAAATGGGTAACACAATGGGGATGTTTCTGGATGCTTATTGCAGACAAAGACCTTTAGCAATGATCTTATTTTGGCATACACAAAAGATAGCTGCAGAGAACAGTGCATCAATACTCACTAAGCACAATCAACTGACTAAGAATTTACTTGGAATTTAAATCTAATTTTCTCCGCAATCAACATTCCATGTTGATTTCTAGACCAAGGGTAGCGTTAGAGTAAGGTTTTCAGAAAGGAGGGATGATCTGATGAAATTTTATTTACCACTTCCATTAATGTTCAGTTTAGAAGGAAGGCCGATCCAAGAAATTGTTGTAACTTTCATTTACTTTTACCAGTAATAATAGTTTAACCAAATGTGCAGAGGAAAAGGATAATACATAGGGCATTGTAACCGGAGCCTAACAGGAATCAAGGCAACATCATTGAAAGTGCGTAAAATGGGTAACACAATGAGGATGTCTCTGGATGCTTATTGCAGACAAAGACCTTTAGCAATGATCATCTTTTGGCATAAAGAAAAGATAGCTGCAGAGATCAGTGCATCAATACTCACTAAGCTCAATCAACTGACTAGGAATTGACTTGGAACATAAATCTAACTTTCTCCCCAATCCACATTCCATCTTGATTTCTAGGCTAGGGGTAGCCTTAGGGTTAGGTTTTCAATACGGAGAGATGATCTGATGAAATTTTATTTACCACTTCAGTGAATGTTCAGATTAGAAGTTAAGCCGAACCTAGAATTTGTTGTAACTTTCATTTGCTTTTACCAGTAACAATAGTTTAACCAAATGTGCAGAGGAAAAGGATAATACATAGGGCATTGTAACCGGAGCCTAACAGGAATCAAGGCAACATCATTGAAAGTGCGTAAAATGGGTAACACAATGAGGATGTCTCTGGATGCTTATTGCAGACAAAGACCTTTAGCAATGATCATCTTTTGGCATAAAGAAAAGATAGCTGCAGAGATCAGTGCATCAATACTCACTAAGCTCAATCAACTGACTAGGAATTGACTTGGAACATAAATCTAACTTTCTCCCCAATCCACATTCCATCTTGATTTCTAGGCTAGGGGTAGCGTTAGGGTTAGGTTTTCAATACGGAGAGATGATCTGATGAAATTTTATTTACCACTTCAGTGAATGTTCAGATTAGACGTTAAGCCGAACTTAGAATTTCTTATAACTTTCATTTGCTTTTACCAGTAACAATAGTTTAACCAAATGGGCAGAGGAAAAGGATAATACATAGGGCATTGTAACCGGAGCGTAACAGGAATCAAGGCAAGATCATTGAAAGTGCGTAAAATGGGTAACACAATGCGGATGTTTCTGGATGCTTATTGCAGACAAAGACCTTTAGCAATGATCTTCTTTTGGCATACACAAAACATAGCTGTAGAGAACAGTGCATCAATACTCACTAAGAACAATCAACTGACTAAGAATTTACTTGGAATTTAAATCTAATTTTCTCCGCAATCAACATTCCATGTTGATTTCTAGACCAAGGGTCGCGTTAGGGTAAGGTTTTCAGAAAGGAGGGATGATCTGATGAAATTTTATTTACCACTTCCTTTAATGTACAGTTTGAAAGGAAGGCCGATCCAAGAAATTGTTGTAACTTTCATTTACTTTTACCAGTAATAATAGTTTAACCAAGTGTGCAGAGGAAAAGGATAATACATAGGGCATTGTAACCGGAGCCTAACAGGAATCAAGGCAACATCATTGAAAGTGCGTAAAATGGGTAACACAATGAGGATGTCTCTGGATGCTTATTGCAGACAAAGACCTTTAGCAATGATCATCTTTTGGCATAAAGAAAAGATAGCTGCAGAGATCAGTGCATCAATACTCACTAAGCTCAATCAACTGACTAGGAATTGACTTGGAACATAAATCTAACTTTCTCCCCAATCAGCATTCCATGTTGATTTCTAGGCTAGGGGTAGCGTTAGGGTTAGGTTTTCAATATGGAGAGATGATCTGATGAAATTTTATTTACCATTTCAATGAATGTTCATATTAGAAGGTAGGCCGAACCTAGAATTTGTTGTAACTTTCATTTGCTTTTTCCAGTAACAATAGTTTAACCAAATGTGCAGAGGAAAAGGATAATACATAGGGCATTGTAACCGGAGCCTAACAGGAATCAAGGCAACATCATTGAAAGTGCGTAAAATGGGTAACACAATGAGGATGTCTCTCGATGCATATTGCAGACAAAGACCTTTAGCAATGATCATCTTTTGGCATAAAGAAAAGATAGCTGCAGAGATCAGTGCATCAATACTCACTAAGCTCAATCAACTGACTAGGAAATGACTTGGAACATAAATCTAACTTTCTTCCCAATCCACATTCCATCTTGATTTCTAGGCTAGGGGTAGCGTTAGGGTTAGCTTTTCAATACGGAGAGATGATCTGATGAAATTTTATTTACCACTTCAGTGAATGTTCAGATTAGAAGGTAAGCCGAACCTAGAATTTCTTGTAACTTTCATTTGCTTTTACCAGTAACAATAGTTTAACCAAATGGGCAGAGGAAAAGGATAATACATAGGGCATTGTAACCGGAGCGTAACAGGAATCAAGGCAAGATCATTGAAAGTGCGTAAAATGGGTAACACAATGGGGATGTTTCTGGATGCTTATTGCAGACAAAGACCTTTAGCAATGATCTTATTTTGGCATACACAAAAGATAGCTGCAGAGAACAGTGCATCAATACTCACTAAGCACAATCAACTGACTAAGAATTTACTTGGAATTTAAATCTAATTTTCTCCGCAATCAACATTCCATGTTGATTTCTAGACCAAGGGTAGCGTTAGAGTAAGGTTTTCAGAAAGGAGGGATGATCTGATGAAATTTTATTTACCACTTCCATTAATGTTCAGTTTAGAAGGAAGGCCGATCCAAGAAATTGTTGTAACTTTCATTTACTTTTACCAGTAATAATAGTTTAACCAAATGTGCAGAGGAAAAGGATAATACATAGGGCATTGTAACCGGAGCCTAACAGGAATCAAGGCAACATCATTGAAAGTGCGTAAAATGGGTAACACAATGAGGATGTCTCTGGATGCTTATTGCAGACAAAGACCTTTAGCAATGATCATCTTTTGGCATAAAGAAAAGATAGCTGCAGAGATCAGTGCATCAATACTCACTAAGCTCAATCAACTGACTAGGAATTGACTTGGAACATAAATCTAACTTTCTCCCCAATCCACATTCCATCTTGATTTCTAGGCTAGGGGTAGCGTTAGGGTTAGGTTTTCAATACGGAGAGATGATCTGATGAAATTTTATTTACCACTTCAGTGAATGTTCAGATTAGAAGTTAAGCCGAACCTAGAATTTGTTGTAACTTTCATTTGCTTTTACCAGTAACAATAGTTTAACCAAATGTGCAGAGGAAAAGGATAATACATAGGGCATTGTAACCGGAGCCTAACAGGAATCAAGGCAACATCATTGAAAGTGCGTAAAATGGGTAACACAATGAGGATGTCTCTGGATGCTTATTGCAGACAAAGACCTTTAGCAATGATCATCTTTTGGCATAAAGAAAAGATAGCTGCAGAGATCAGTGCATCAATACTCACTAAGCTCAATCAACTGACTAGGAATTGACTTGGAACATAAATCTAACTTTCTCCCCAATCCACATTCCATCTTGATTTCTAGGCTAGGGGTAGCGTTAGGGTTAGGTTTTCAATACGGAGAGATGATCTGATGAAATTTTATTTACCACTTCAGTGAATGTTCAGATTAGACGTTAAGCCGAACTTAGAATTTCTTATAACTTTCATTTGCTTTTACCAGTAACAATAGTTTAACCAAATGGGCAGAGGAAAAGGATAATACATAGGGCATAGTAACCGGAGCGTAACAGGAATCAAGGCAAGATCATTGAAAGTGCGTAAAATGGGTAACACAATGCGGATGTTTCTGGATGCTTATTGCAGACAAAGACCTTTAGCAATGATCTTCTTTTGGCATACACAAAACATAGCTGTAGAGAACAGTGCATCAATACTCACTAAGAACAATCAACTGACTAAGAATTTACTTGGAATTTAAATCTAATTTTCTCCGCAATCAACATTCCATGTTGATTTCTAGACCAAGGGTCGCGTTAGGGTAAGGTTTTCAGAAAGGAGGGATGATCTGATGAAATTTTATTTACCACTTCCTTTAATGTTCAGTTTGAAAGGAAGGCCGATCCAAGAAATTGTTGTAACTTTCATTTACTTTTACCAGTAATAATAGTTTAACCAAGTGTGCAGAGGAAAAGGATAATACATAGGGCATTGTAACCGGAGCCTAACAGGAATCAAGGCAACATCATTGAAAGTGCGTAAAATGGGTAACACAATGAGGATGTCTCTGGATGCTTATTGCAGACAAAGACCTTTAGCAATGATCATCTTTTGGCATAAAGAAAAGATAGCTGCAGAGATCAGTGCATCAATACTCACTAAGCTCAATCAACTGACTAGGAATTGACTTGGAACATAAATCTAACTTTCTCCCCAATCAGCATTCCATGTTGATTTCTAGGCTAGGGGTAGCGTTAGGGTTAGGTTTTCAATATGGAGAGATGATCTGATGAAATTTTATTTACCATTTCAATGAATGTTCATATTAGAAGGTAGGCCGAACCTAGAATTTCTTGTAACTTTCATTTGCTTTTACCAGTAACAATAGTTTAACCAAATGGGCAGAGGAAAAGGATAATACATAGGGCATTGTAACCGGAGCGTAACAGGAATCAAGGCAAGATCATTGAAAGTGCGTAAAATGGGTAACACAATGCGGATGTTTCTGGATGCTTATTGCAGACAAAGACCTTTAGCAATGATCTTATTTTGGCATACACAAAAGATAGCTGCAGAGAACAGTGCATCAATACTCACTAAGCACAATCAACTGACTAAGAATTTACTTGGAATTTAAATCTAATTTTCTCCACAATGAACATTCCATGTTGATTTCTAGACCAAGGGTAGCGTTAGGGTAAGGTTTTCAGAAAGGAGGGATGATCTGATGAAATTTTATTTACCACTTCCATTAATGTTCAGTTTAGAAGGAAGGCCGATCCAAGAAATTGTTGTAACTTTCATTTACTTTTACCAGTAATAATAGTTTAACCAAATGTGCAGAGGAAAAGAATAATACATAGGGCATTGTAACCGGAGCATAACAGGAATCAAGGCAACATCATTGAAAGTGCGTAAAATGGGTAACACAATGAGGATGTCTCTGGATGCTTATTGCAGACAAAGACCTTTAGCAATGATCATCTTTTGGCATAAAGAAAAGATAGCTGCAGAGATCAGTGCATCAATACTCACTAAGCTCAATCAACTGACTAGGGATTGACTTGGAACATAAATCTAACTTTCTCCCCAATCAACATTCCATGTTGATTTCTAGGCTAGGGGTAGCGTTAGGGTTAGGTTTTCAATATGGAGAGATGATCTGATGAAATTTTATTTACCATTTCAATGAATGTTCACATTAGAAGGTAGGCCGAACCTAGAATTTGTTGTAACTTTCATTTGCTTTTTCCAGTAACAATAGTTTAACCAAATGTGCAGAGGAAAAGGATAATACATAGGGCATTGTAACCGGAGCATAACAGGAATCAAGGCAACATCATTGAAAGTGCGTAAAATGGGTAACACAATGAGGATGTCTCTGGATGCTTATTGCAGACAAAGACCTTTAGCAATGATCATCTTTTGGCATAAAGAAAAGATAGCTGCAGAGATCAGTGCATCAATACTCACTAAGCTCAATCAACTGACTAGGAATTGACTTGGAACATAAATCTAACTTTCTCCCCAATCAACATTCCATGTTGATTCCTAGGCTAGGGGTAGCGTTAGGGTTAGGTTTTCAATATGGAGAGATGATCTGATGAAATTTTATTTACCATTTCAATGAATGTTCATATTAGAAGGTAGGCGGATCCAAGAAATTGTTGTAACTTTCATTTACTTTTACCAGTAATAATAGTTTAACCAAATGTGCAGAGGAAAAGGATAATACATAGGGCATTGTAACCGGAGCATAACAGGAATCAAGGCAACATCATTGAAAGTGCGTAAAATGGGTAACACAATGAGGATGTCTCTGGATGCTTATTGCAGACAAAGACCTTTAGCAATGATCATCTTTTGGCATAAAGAAAAGATAGCTGCAGAGATCAGTGCATCAATACTCACTAAGCTCAATCAACTGACTAGGAATTGACTTGGAACATAAATCTAACTTTCTCCCCAATCCACATTCCATCTTGATTTCTAGGCTAGGGGTAGCGTTAGAGTTAGGTTTTCAATACGGAGAGATGATCTGATGAAATTTTATTTACCACTTCAGTGAATGTTCAGATTAGAAGTTAAGCTGAATCTAGAATTTCTTGTAACTTTCATTTGCTTTTACCAGTAACAATGGTTAACCAAATGGGCAGAGGAAAAGGATAATACATAGGGCATTGTAACCGGAGCGTAACAGGAATCAAGGCAAGATCATTGAAAGTGCGTAAAATGGGTAACACAATGCGGATGTTTCTGGATGCTTATTGCAGACAAAGACCTTTAGCAATGATCTTATTTTGGCATACACAAAAGATAGCTGCAGAGAACAGTGCATCAATACTCACTAAGCACAATCAACTGACTAAGAATTTACTTGGAATTTAAATCTAATTTTCTCCACAATCAACATTCCATGTTGATTTCTAGACCAAGGGTAGCGTTAGGGTAAGGTTTTCAGAAAGGAGGGATGATCTGATGAAATTTTATTTACCACTTCCATTAATGTTCAGTTTAGAAGGAAGGCCGATCCAAGAAATTGTTGTAACTTTCATTTACTTTTACCAGTAATAATAGTTTAACCAAATGTGCAGAGGAAAAGGATAATACATAGGGCATTGTAACCGGAGCATAACAGGAATCAAGGCAACATCATTGAAAGTGCGTAAAATGGGTAACACAATGAGGATGTCTCTGGATGCTTATTGCAGACAAAGACCTTTAGCAATGATCATCTTTTGGCATAAAGAAAAGATAGCTGCAGAGATCAGTGCATCAATACTCACTAAGCTCAATCAACTGACTAGGGATTGACTTGGAACATAAATCTAACTTTCTCCCCAATCAACATTCCATGTTGATTTCTAGGCTAGGGGT
Source organism: Phrynosoma blainvillii (assembly GCA_026167975.1). NCBI lineage: Eukaryota > Metazoa > Chordata > Lepidosauria > Squamata > Phrynosomatidae > Phrynosoma > Phrynosoma blainvillii. The sequence goes on along the minus strand of JANUYF010000007.1, from coordinate 14,755,305 downwards.
AGCGTTAGGGTTAGGTTTTCAATATGGAGAGATGATCTGATGAAATTTTATTTACCATTTCAATGAATGTTCATATTAGAAGGTAGGCTGAACCTAGAATTTGTTGTAACTTTCATTTGCATTTTCCAGTAACAATAGTTTAACCAAATGTGCAGAGGAAAAGGATAATACATAGGGCATTGTAACCGGAGCCTAACAGGAATCAAGGCAACATCATTGAAAGTGCGTAAAATGGGTAACACAATGAGGATGTCTCTGGATGCTTATTGCAGGCAAAGACCTTTAGCAATGATCATCTTTTGGCATAAAGAAAAGATAGCTGCAGAGATCAGTGCATCAATACTCACTAAGCTCAATCAACTGACTAGGAAATGACTTGGAACATAAATCTAACTTTCTCCCCAATCCACATTCCATCTTGATTTCTAGGCTAGGCGTAGCGTTAGGGTTAGATTTTCAATACGGAGAGATGATCTGATGAAATTTTATTTACCACTTCAGTGAATGTTCAGATTAGAAGGTAAGCCGAACCTAGAATTTCTTGTAACTTTCATTTGCTTTTACCAGTAACAATAGTTTAACCAAATGGGCACAGGAAAAGGATAATACATAGGGCATTGTAACCGGAGCGTAACAGGAATCAAGGCAAGATCATTGAAAGTGCGTAAAATGGGTAACACAATGCGGATGTTTCTGGATGCTGATTGCAGACAAAGACCTTTAGCAATGATCTTCTTTTGGCATACACAAAAGATAGCTGCAGAGAACAGTGCATCAATACTCACTAAGCACAATCAACTGACTAAGAATTTACTTGGAATTTAAATCTAATTTTCTCCACAATCAACATTCCATGTTGATTTCTAGACCAAGGGTAGCGTTAGGGTAAGATTTTCAGAAAGGAGGGATGATCTGATGAAATTTTATTTACCACTTCCATTAATGTTCAGTTTAGAAGGAAGGCCGATCCAAGAAATTGTTGTAACTTTCATTTACTTTTACCAGTAATAATAGTTTAACCAAATGTGCAGAGGAAAAGGATAATACATAGGGCATTGTAACCGGAGCATAACAGGAATCAAGGCAACATCATTGAAAGTGCGTAAAATGGGTAACACAATGAGGATGTCTCTGGATGCTTATTGCAGACAAAGACCTTTAGCAATGATCATCTTTTGGCATAAAGAAAAGATAGCTGCAGAGATCAGTGCATCAATACTCACTAAGCTCAATCAACTGACTAGGAATTGACTTGGAACATAAATCTAACTTTCTCCCCAATCCACATTCCATCTTGATTTCTAGGCTAGGGGTAGCGTTAGAGTTAGGTTTTCAATACGGAGAGATGATCTGATGAAATTTTATTTACCACTTCAGTGAATGTTCAGATTAGAAGTTAAGCTGAACCTAGAATTTCTTGTAACTTTCATTTGCTTTTACCAGTAACAATAGTTTAACCAAATGGGCAGAGGAAAAGGATAATACATAGGGCATTGTAACCGGAGCGTAACAGGAATCAAGGCAAGATCATTGAAAGTGCGTAAAATGGGTAACACAATGCGGATGTTTCTGGATGCTTATTGCAGACAAAGACCTTTAGAAATGATCTTCTTTTGGCATACACAAAAGATAGCTGCAGAGAACAGTGCATCAATACTCACTAAGCACAATCAACTGACTAAGAATTTACTTGGAATTTAAATCTAATTTTCTCCACAATCAACATTCCATGTTGATTTCTAGACCAAGGGTAGCGTTAGGGTAAGGTTTTCAGAAAGGAGGGATGATCTGATGAAATTTTATTTACCACTTCCATTAATGTTCAGTTTAGAAGGAAGGCCGATCCAAGAAATTGTTGTAACTTTCATTTACTTTTACCAGTAATAATAGTTTAACCAAATGTGCAGAGGAAAAGGATAATACATAGGGCATTGTAACCGGAGCATAACAGGAATCAAGGGAACATCATTGAAAGTGCGTAAAATGGGTAACACAATGAGGATGTCTCTGGATGCTTATTGCAGACAAAGACCTTTAGCAATGATCATCTTTTGGCATAAAGAAAAGATAGCTGCAGAGATCAGTGCATCAATACTCACTAAGCTCAATCAACTGACTAGGAATTGACTTGGAACATAAATCTAACTTTCTCCCCAATCAACATTCCATGTTGATTTCTAGGCTAGGGGTAGCGTTAGGGTTAGGTTTTCAATATGGAGAGATGATCTGATGAAATTTTATTTACCATTTCAATGAATGTTCACATTAGAAGGTAGGCCGAACCTAGAATTTGTTGTAACTTTCATTTGCTTTTACCAGTAACAATAGTTTAACCAAATGTGCAGAGGAAAAGGATAATACATAGGGCATTGTAACCGGAGCCTAACAGGAATCAAGGCAACATCATTGAAAGTGCGTAAAATGGGTAACACAATGAGGATGTCTCTGGATGCTTATTGCAGACAAAGACCTTTAGCAATGATCATCTTTTGGCATAAAGAAAAGATAGCTGCAGAGATCAGTGCATCAATACTCACTAAGCTCAATCAACTGACTAGGAATTGACTTGGAACATAAATCTAACTTTCTCCCCAATCCACATTCCATGTTGATTTCTAGGCTAGGGGTAGCGTTAGGGTTAGGTTTTCAATATGGAGAGATGATCTGATGAAATTTTATTTACCATTTCAATGAATGTTCATATTAGAAGGTAGGCCGATCCTAGAATTTGTTGTAACTTTCATTTGCTTTTTCCAGTAACAATAGTTTAACCAAATGTGCAGAGGAAAAGGATAATACCTAGGGCATTGTAACCGGAGCCTAACAGGAATCAAGGCAACATCATTGAAAGTGCGTAAAATGGGTAACACAATGAGGATGTCTCTGGATGCTTATTGCAGACAAAGACCTTTAGCAATGATCATCTTTTGGCATAAAGAAAAGATAGCTGCAGAGATCAGTGCATCAATACTCACTAAGCTCAATCAACTGACTAGGAAATGACTTGGAACATAAATCTAACTTTCTCCCCAATCCACATTCCATCTTGATTTCTAGGCTAGGGGTAGCGTTAGGGTTAGATTTTCAATACGGAGAGATGATCTGATGAAATTTTATTTACCACTTCAGTGAATGTTCAGATTAGAAGGTAAGCCGAACCTAGAATTTCTTGTAACTTTCATTTGCTTTTACCAGTAACAATAGTTTAACCAAATGGGCAGAGGAAAAGGATAATACATAGGGCATTGTAACCGGAGCCTAACAGGAATCAAGGCAACATCATTGAAAGTGCGTAAAATGGGTAACACAATGAGGATGTCTCTGGATGCTTATTGCAGACAAAGACCTTTAGCAATGATCTTCTTTTGGCATACACAAAAGATAGCTGCAGAGAACAGTGCATCAATACTCACTAAGCACAATCAACTGACTAAGAATTTACTTGGAATTTAAATCTAATTTTCTCCACAATCAACATTCCATGTTGATTTCTAGACCAAGGGTAGCGTTAGGGTAAGATTTTCAGAAAGGAGGGATGATCTGATGAAATTTTATTTACCACTTCCATTAATGTTCAGTTTAGAAGGAAGGCCGATCCAAGAAATTGTTGTAACTTTCATTTACTTTTACCAGTAATAATAGTTTAACCAAATGTGCAGAGGAAAAGGATAATACATAGGGCATTGTAACCGGAGCATAACAGGAATCAAGGGAACATCATTGAAAGTGCGTAAAATGGGTAACACAATGAGGATGTCTCTGGATGCTTATTGCAGACAAAGACCTTTAGCAATGATCATCTTTTGGCATAAAGAAAAGATAGCTGCAGAGATCAGTGCATCAATACTCACTAAGCTCAATCAACTGACTAGGGATTGACTTGGAACATAAATCTAACTTTCTCCCCAATCCACATTCCATGTTGATTTCTAGGCTAGGGGTAGCGTTAGGGTTAGGTTTTCAATATGGAGAGATGATCTGATGAAATTTTATTTACCATTTCAATGAATGTTCACATTAGAAGGTAGGCCGAACCTAGAATTTGTTGTAACTTTCATTTGCTTTTTCCAGTAACAATAGTTTAACCAAATGTGCAGAGGAAAAGGATAATACATAGGGCATTGTAACCGGAGCGTAACAGGAATCAAGGCAAGATCATTGAAAGTGCGTAAAATGGGTAACACAATGCGGATGTTTCTGGATGCTTATTGCAGACAAAGACCTTTAGCAATGATCTTCTTTTGGCATACACAAAAGATAGCTGCAGAGAACAGTGCATCAATACTCACTAAGCACAATCAACTGACTAAGAATTTACTTGGAATTTAAATCTAATTTTCTCCACAATCAACATTCCATGTTGATTTCTAGACTAAGGGTAGCGTTAGGGTAAGATTTTCAGAAAGGAGGGATGATCTGATGAAATTTTATTTACCACTTCCATTAATGTTCAGTTTAGAAGGAAGGCCGATCCAAGAAATTGTTGTAACTTTCATTTACTTTTACCAGTAATAATAGTTTAACCAAATGTGCAGAGGAAAAGGATAATACATAGGGCATTGTAACCGGAGCATAACAGGAATCAAGGCAACATCATTGAAAGTGCGTAAAATGGGTAACACAATGAGGATGTCTCTGGATGCTTATTGCAGACAAAGACCTTTAGCAATGATCATCTTTTGGCATAAAGAAAAGATAGCTGCAGAGATCAGTGCATCAATACTCACTAAGCTCAATCAACTGACTAGGGATTGACTTGGAACATAAATCTAACTTTCTCCCCAATCAACATTCCATGTTGATTTCTAGGCTAGGGGTAGCGTTAGGTTTAGGTTTTCAATATGGAGAGATGATCTGATGAAATTTTATTTACCATTTCAATGAATGTTCACATTAGAAGGTAGGCCGAACCTAGAATTTGTTGTAACTTTCATTTGCTTTTTCCAGTAACAATAGTTTAACCAAATGTGCAGAGGAAAAGGATAATACATAGGGCATTGTAACCGGAGCCTAACAGGAATCAAGGCAACATCATTGAAAGTGCGTAAAATGGGTAACACAATGAGGATGTCTCTGGATGCTTATTGCAGACAAAGACCTTTAGCAATGATCATCTTTTGGCATAAAGAAAAGATAGCTGCAGAGATCAGTGCATCAATACTCACTAAGCTCAATCAACTGACTAGGAATTGACTTGGAACATAAATCTAACTTTCTCCCCAATCAACATTCCATGTTGATTTCTAGGCTAGGGGTAGCGTTAGGGTTAGGTTTTCAATATGGAGAGATGATCTGATGAAATTTTATTTACCATTTCAATGAATGTTCATATTAGAAGGTAGGCCGATCCAAGAAATTGTTGTAACTTACATTTACTTTTACCAGTAATAATAGTTTAACCAAATGTGCAGAGGAAAAGGAAAATACATAGGGCATTGTAACCGGAGCATAACAGGAATCAAGGCAACATCATTGAAAGTGCGTAAAATGGGTAACACAATGAGGATGTCTCTGGATGCTTATTGCAGACAAAGACCTTTAGCAATGATCATCTTTTGGCATAAAGAAAAGATAGCTGCAGAGATCAGTGCATCAATACTCACTAAGCTCAATCAACTGACTAGGAATTGACTTGGAACATAAATCTAACTTTCTCCCCAATCCACATTCCATCTTGATTTCTAGGCTAGGGGTAGCGTTAGAGTTAGTTTTTCAATACGGAGAGATGATCTGATGAAATTTTATTTACCACTTCAGTGAATGTTCAGATTAGAAGTTAAGGTGAACCTAGAATTTCTTGTAACTTTCATTTGCTTTTACCAGTAACAATAGTTTAACCAAATGGGCAGAGGAAAAGGATAATACATAGGGCATTGTAACCGGAGCGTAACAGGAATCAAGGCAAGATCATTGAAAGTGCGTAAAATGGGTAACACAATGCGGATGTTTCTGGATGCTTATTGCAGACAAAGACCTTTAGCAATGATCTTATTTTGGCATACACAAAAGATAGCTGCAGAGAACAGTGCATCAATACTCACTAAGCACAATCAACTGACTAAGAATTTACTTGGAATTTAAATCTAATTTTCTCCACAATCAACATTCCATGTTGATTTCTAGACCAAGGGTAGCGTTAGGGTAAGGTTTTCAGAAAGGAGGGATGATCTGATGAAATTTTATTTACCACTTCCATTAATGTTCAGTTTAGAAGGAAGGCCGATCCAAGAAATTGTTGTAACTTTCATTTACTTTTACCAGTAATAATAGTTTAACCAAATGTGCAGAGGAAAAGGATAATACATAGGGCATTGTAACCGGAGCATAACAGGAATCAAGGCAACATCATTGAAAGTGCGTAAAATGGGTAACACAATGAGGATGTCTCTGGATGCTTATTGCAGACAAAGACCTTTAGCAATGATCATCTTTTGGCATAAAGAAAAGATAGCTGCAGAGATCAGTGCATCAATACTCACTAAGCTCAATCAACTGACTAGGAATTGACTTGGAACATAAATCTAACTTTCTCCCCAATCAACATTCCATGTTGATTTCTAGGCTAGGGGTAGCGTTAGGGTTAGGTTTTCAATATGGAGAGATGATCTGATGAAATTTTATTTACCATTTCAATGAATGTTCATATTAGAAGGTAGGCCGATCCTAGAATTTGTTGTAACTTTCATTTGCTTTTTCCAGTAACAATAGTTTAACCAAATGTGCAGAGGAAAAGGATAATACCTAGGGCATTGTAACCGGAGCCTAACAGGAATCAAGGCAACATCATTGAAAGTGCGTAAAATGGGTAACACAATGAGGATGTCTCTGGATGCTTATTGCAGACAAAGACCTTTAGCAATGATCATCTTTTGGCATAAAGAAAAGATAGCTGCAGAGATCAGTGCATCAATACTCACTAAGCTCAATCAACTGACTAGGAAATGACTTGGAACATAAATCTAACTTTCTCCCCAATCCACATTCCATCTTGATTTCTAGGCTAGGGGTAGCGTTAGGGTTAGATTTTCAATACGGAGAGATGATCTGATGAAATTTTATTTACCACTTCAGTGAATGTTCAGATTAGAAGGTAAGCCGAACCTAGAATTTCTTGTAACTTTCATTTGCTTTTACCAGTAACAATAGTTTAACCAAATGGGCAGAGGAAAAGGATAATACATAGGGCATTGTAACCGGAGCCTAACAGGAATCAAGGCAACATCATTGAAAGTGCGTAAAATGGGTAACACAATGAGGATGTCTCTGGATGCTTATTGCAGACAAAGACCTTTAGCAATGATCTTCTTTTGGCATACACAAAAGATAGCTGCAGAGAACAGTGCATCAATACTCACTAAGCACAATCAACTGACTAAGAATTTACTTGGAATTTAAATCTAATTTTCTCCACAATCAACATTCCATGTTGATTTCTAGACCAAGGGTAGCGTTAGGGTAAGATTTTCAGAAAGGAGGGATGATCTGATGAAATTTTATTTACCACTTCCATTAATGTTCAGTTTAGAAGGAAGGCCGATCCAAGAAATTGTTGTAACTTTCATTTACTTTTACCAGTAATAATAGTTTAACCAAATGTGCAGAGGAAAAGGATAATACATAGGGCATTGTAACCGGAGCATAACAGGAATCAAGGGAACATCATTGAAAGTGCGTAAAATGGGTAACACAATGAGGATGTCTCTGGATGCTTATTGCAGACAAAGACCTTTAGCAATGATCATCTTTTGGCATAAAGAAAAGATAGCTGCAGAGATCAGTGCATCAATACTCACTAAGCTCAATCAACTGACTAGGGATTGACTTGGAACATAAATCTAACTTTCTCCCCAATCCACATTCCATGTTGATTTCTAGGCTAGGGGTAGCGTTAGGGTTAGGTTTTCAATATGGAGAGATGATCTGATGAAATTTTATTTACCATTTCAATGAATGTTCACATTAGAAGGTAGGCCGAACCTAGAATTTGTTGTAACTTTCATTTGCTTTTTCCAGTAACAATAGTTTAACCAAATGTGCAGAGGAAAAGGATAATACATAGGGCATTGTAACCGGAGCGTAACAGGAATCAAGGCAAGATCATTGAAAGTGCGTAAAATGGGTAACACAATGCGGATGTTTCTGGATGCTTATTGCAGACAAAGACCTTTAGCAATGATCTTCTTTTGGCATACACAAAAGATAGCTGCAGAGAACAGTGCATCAATACTCACTAAGCACAATCAACTGACTAAGAATTTACTTGGAATTTAAATCTAATTTTCTCCACAATCAACATTCCATGTTGATTTCTAGACTAAGGGTAGCGTTAGGGTAAGATTTTCAGAAAGGAGGGATGATCTGATGAAATTTTATTTACCACTTCCATTAATGTTCAGTTTAGAAGGAAGGCCGATCCAAGAAATTGTTGTAACTTTCATTTACTTTTACCAGTAATAATAGTTTAACCAAATGTGCAGAGGAAAAGGATAATACATAGGGCATTGTAACCGGAGCATAACAGGAATCAAGGCAACATCATTGAAAGTGCGTAAAATGGGTAACACAATGAGGATGTCTCTGGATGCTTATTGCAGACAAAGACCTTTAGCAATGATCATCTTTTGGCATAAAGAAAAGATAGCTGCAGAGATCAGTGCATCAATACTCACTAAGCTCAATCAACTGACTAGGGATTGACTTGGAACATAAATCTAACTTTCTCCCCAATCAACATTCCATGTTGATTTCTAGGCTAGGGGTAGCGTTAGGTTTAGGTTTTCAATATGGAGAGATGATCTGATGAAATTTTATTTACCATTTCAATGAATGTTCACATTAGAAGGTAGGCCGAACCTAGAATTTGTTGTAACTTTCATTTGCCTTTTCCAGTAACAATAGTTTAACCAAATGTGCAGAGGAAAAGGATAATACATAGGGCATTGTAACCGGAGCCTAACAGGAATCAAGGCAACATCATTGAAAGTGCGTAAAATGGGTAACACAATGAGGATGTCTCTGGATGCTTATTGCAGACAAAGACCTTTAGCAATGATCATCTTTTGGCATAAAGAAAAGATAGCTGCAGAGATCAGTGCATCAATACTCACTAAGCTCAATCAACTGACTAGGAATTGACTTGGAACATAAATCTAACTTTCTCCCCAATCAACATTCCATGTTGATTTCTAGGCTAGGGGTAGCGTTAGGGTTAGGTTTTCAATATGGAGAGATGATCTGATGAAATTTTATTTACCATTTCAATGAATGTTCATATTAGAAGGTAGGCCGATCCAAGAAATTGTTGTAACTTTCATTTACTTTTACCAGTAATAATAGTTTAACCAAATGTGCAGAGGAAAAGGATAATACATAGGGCATTGTAACCGGAGCATAACAGGAATCAAGGCAACATCATTGAAAGTGCGTAAAATGGGTAACACAATGCGGATGTTTCTGGATGCTTATTGCAGACAAAGACCTTTAGCAATGATCTTATTTTGGCATACACAAAAGATAGCTGCAGAGAACAGTGCATCAATACTCACTAAGCACAATCAACTGACTAAGAATTTACTTGGAATTTAAATCTAATTTTCTCCACAATCAACATTCCATGTTGATTTCTAGACCAAGGGTAGCGTTAGGGTAAGGTTTTCAGAAAGGAGGGATGATCTGATGAAATTTTATTTACCACTTCCATTAATGTTCAGTTTAGAAGGAAGGCCGATCCAAGAAATTGTTGTAACTTTCATTTACTTTTACCAGTAATAATAGTTTAACCAAATGTGCAGAGGAAAAGGATAATACATAGGGCATTGTAACCGGAGCATAACAGGAATCAAGGCAACATCATTGAAAGTGCGTAAAATGGGTAACACAATGAGGATGTCTCTGGATGCTTATTGCAGACAAAGACCTTTAGCAATGATCATCTTTTGGCATAAAGAAAAGATAGCTGCAGAGATCAGTGCATCAATACTCACTAAGCTCAATCAACTGACTAGGGATTGACTTGGAACATAAATCTAACTTTCTCCCCAATCAACATTCCATGTTGATTTCTAGGCTAGGGGTAGCGTTAGGGTTAGGTTTTCAATATGGAGAGATGATCTGATGAAATTATATTTACCATTTCAATGAATGTTCATATTAGAAGGTAGGCCGATCCAAGAAATTGTTGTAACTTTCATTTACTTTTACCAGTAATAATAGTTTAACCAAATGTGCAGAGGAAAAGGATAATACATAGGGCATTGTAACCGGAGCGTAACAGGAATCAAGGCAACATCATTGAAAGTGCGTAAAATGGGTAACACAATGAGGATGTCTCTGGATGCTTATTGCAGACAAAGACCTTTAGCAATGATCATCTTTTGGCATACACAAAAGATAGCTGCAGAGATCAGTGCATCAATACTCACTAAGCTCAATCAACTGACTAGGAATTGACTTGGAACATAAATCTAACTTTCTCCCCAATCAACATTCCATGTTGATTTCTAGGCTAGGGGTAGCGTTAGGGTTAGGTTTTCAATATGGAGAGATGATCTGATGAAATTTTATTTACCATTTCAATGAATGTTCATATTAGAAGGTAGGCCGATCCAAGAAATTGTTGTAACTTTCATTTACTTTTACCAGTAATAATAGTTTAACCAAATGTGCAGAGGAAAAGGATAATACATAGGGCATTGTAACCGGAGCGTAACAGGAATCAAGGCAACATCATTGAAAGTGCGTAAAATGGGTAACACAATGAGGATGTCTCTGGATGCTTATTGCAGACAAAGACCTTTAGCAATGATCATCTTTTGGCATACACAAAAGATAGCTGCAGAGATCAGTGCATCAATACTCACTAAGCTCAATCAACTGACTAGGAATTGACTTGGAACATAAATCTAACTTTCTCCCCAATCAACATTCCATGTTGATTTCTAGGCTAGGGGTAGCGTTAGGGTTAGGTTTTCAATATGGAGAGATGATCTGATGAAATTTTATTTACCATTTCAATGAATGTTCATATTAGAAGGTAGGCCGATCCAAGAAATTGTTGTAACTTTCATTTACTTTTACCAGTAATAATAGTTTAACCAAATGTGCAGAGGAAAAGGATAATACATAGGGCATTGTAACCGGAGCATAACAGGAATCAAGGCAACATCATTGAAAGTGCGTAAAATGGGTAACACAATGCGGATGTTTCTGGATGCTTATTGCAGACAAAGACCTTTAGCAATGATCTTATTTTGGCATACACAAAAGATAACTGCAGAGAACAGTGCATCAATACTCACTAAGCACAATCAACTGACTAAGAATTTACTTGGAATTTAAATCTAATTTTCTCCACAATCAACATTCCATGTTGATTTCTAGACCAAGGGTAGCGTTAGGGTAAGGTTTTCAGAAAGGAGGGATGATCTGATGAAATTTTATTTACCACTTCCATTAATGTTCAGTTTAGAAGGAAGGCCGATCCAAGAAATTGTTGTAACTTTCATTTACTTTTACCAGTAATAATAGTTTAACCAAATGTGCAGAGGAAAAGGATAATACATAGGGCATTGTAACCGGAGCATAACAGGAATCAAGGCAACATCATTGAAAGTGCGTAAAATGGGTAACACAATGAGGATGTCTCTGGATGCTTATTGCAGACAAAGACCTTTAGCAATGATCATCTTTTGGCATAAAGAAAAGATAGCTGCAGAGATCAGTGCATCAATACTCACTAAGCTCAATCAACTGACTAGGGATTGACTTGGAACATAAATCTAACTTTCTCCCCAATCAACATTCCATGTTGATTTCTAGGCTAGGGGTAGCGTTAGGGTTAGGTTTTCAATATGGAGAGATGATCTGATGAAATTATATTTACCATTTCAATGAATGTTCATATTAGAAGGTAGGCCGATCCAAGAAATTGTTGTAACTTTCATTTACTTTTACCAGTAATAATAGTTTAACCAAATGTGCAGAGGAAAAGGATAATACATAGGGCATTGTAACCGGAGCGTAACAGGAATCAAGGCAACATCATTGAAAGTGCGTAAAATGGGTAACACAATGAGGATGTCTCTGGATGCTTATTGCAGACAAAGACCTTTAGCAATGATCATCTTTTGGCATACACAAAAGATAGCTGCAGAGATCAGTGCATCAATACTCACTAAGCTCAATCAACTGACTAGGAATTGACTTGGAACATAAATCTAACTTTCTCCCCAATCAACATTCCATGTTGATTTCTAGGCTAGGGGTAGCGTTAGGGTTAGGTTTTCAATATGGAGAGATGATCTGATGAAATTTTATTTACCATTTCAATGAATGTTCATATTAGAAGGTAGGCCGATCCAAGAAATTGTTGTAACTTTCATTTACTTTTACCAGTAATAATAGTTTAACCAAATGTGCAGAGGAAAAGGATAATACATAGGGCATTGTAACCGGAGCATAACAGGAATCAAGGCAACATCATTGAAAGTGCGTAAAATGGGTAACACAATGAGGATGTCTCTGGATGCTTATTGCAGACAAAGACCTTTAGCAATGATCATCTTTTGGCATAAAGAAAAGATAGCTGCAGAGATCAGTGCATCAATACTCACTAAGCTCAATCAACTGACTAGGAAATGACTTGGAACATAAATCTAACTTTCTCCCCAATCCACATTCCATCTTGATTTCTAGGCTAGGGGTAGCGTTAGGGTTAGATTTTCAATACGGAGAGATGATCTGATGAAATTTTATTTACCACTTCAGTGAATGTTCAGATTAGAAGATAAGCCGAACCTAGAATTTCTTGTAACTTTCATTTGCTTTTACCAGTAACAATAGTTTAACCAAATGGGCAGAGGAAAAGGATAATACATAGGGCATTGTAACCGGAGCGTAACAGGAATCAAGGCAAGATCATTGAAAGTGCGTAAAATGGGTAACACAATGCGGATGTTTCTGGATGCTTATTGCAGACAAAGACCTTTAGCAATGATCTTATTTTGGCATACACAAAAGATAGCTGCAGAGAACAGTGCATCAATACTCACTAAGCACAATCAACTGACTAAGAATTTACTTGGAATTTAAATCTAATTTTCTCCACAATCAACATTCCATGTTGATTTCTAGACCAAGGGTAGCGTTAGGGTAAGATTTTCAGAAAGGAGGGATGATCTGATGAAATTTTATTTACCACTTCCATTAATGTTCAGTTTAGAAGGAAGGCCGATCCAAGAAATTGTTGTAACTTTCATTTACTTTTACCAGTAATAATAGTTTAACCAAATGTGCAGAGGAAAAGGATAATACATAGGGCATTGTAACCGGAGCATAACAGGAATCAAGGCAACATCATTGAAAGTGCGTATAATGGGTAACACAATGAGGATGTCTCTGGATGCTTATTGCAGACAAAGACCTTTAGCAATGATCATCTTTTGGCATAAAGAAAAGATAGCTGCAGAGATCAGTGCATCAATACTCACTAAGCTCAATCAACTGACTAGGGATTGACTTGGAACATAAATCTAACTTTCTCCCCAATCAACATTCCATGTTGATTTCTAGGCTAGGGGTAGCGTTAGGGTTAGGTTTTCAATATGGAGAGATGATCTGATGAAATTTTATTTACCATTTCAATGAATGTTCACATTAGAAGGTAGGCCGAACCTAGAATTTGTTGTAACTTTCATTTGCTTTTTCCAGTAACAATAGTTTAACCAAATGTGCAGAGGAAAAGGATAATACATAGGGCATTGTAACCGGAGCGTAACAGGAATCAAGGCAAGATCATTGAAAGTGCGTAAAATGGGTAACACAATGGGGATGATTCTGGATGCTTATTGCAGACAAAGACCTTTAGCAATGATCTTCTTTTGGCATACACAAAAGATAGCTGCAGAGAACAGTGCATCAATACTCACTAAGCACAATCAACTGACTAAGAATTTACTTGGAATTTAAATCTAATTTTCTCCACAATCAACATTCCATGTTGATTTCTAGACCAAGGGTAGCGTTAGGGTAAGATTTTCAGAAAGGAGGGATGATCTGATGAAATTTTATTTACCACTTCCATTAATGTTCAGTTTAGAAGGAAGGCCGATCCAAGAAATTGTTGTAACTTTCATTTACTTTTACCAGTAATAATAGTTTAACCAAATGTGCAGAGGAAAAGGATAATACATAGGGCATTGTAACCGGAGCATAACAGGAATCAAGGCAACATCATTGAAAGTGCGTATAATGGGTAACACAATGAGGATGTCTCTGGATGCTTATTGCAGACAAAGACCTTTAGCAATGATCATCTTTTGGCATAAAGAAAAGATAGCTGCAGAGATCAGTGCATCAATACTCACTAAGCTCAATCAACTGACTAGGGATTGACTTGGAACATAAATCTAACTTTCTCCCCAATCAACATTCCATGTTGATTTCTAGGCTAGGGGTAGCGTTAGGGTTAGGTTTTCAATATGGAGAGATGATCTGATGAAATTTTATTTACCATTTCAATGAATGTTCACATTAGAAGGTAGGCCGAACCTAGAATTTGTTGTAATTTTCATTTGCTTTTTCCAGTAACAATAGTTTAACCAAATGTGCAGAGGAAAAGGATAATACATAGGGCATTGTAACCGGAGCGTAACAGGAATCAAGGCAAGATCATTGAAAGTGCGTAAAATGGGTAACACAATGGGGATGTTTCTGGATGCTTATTGCAGACAAAGACCTTTAGCAATGATCTTCTTTTGGCATACACAAAAGATAGCTGCAGAGAACAGTGCATCAATACTCACTAAGCACAATCAACTGACTAAGAATTTACTTGGAATTTAAATCTAATTTTCTCCACAATCAACATTCCATGTTGATTTCTAGACCAAGGGTAGCGTTAGGGTAAGATTTTCAGAAAGGAGGGATGATCTGATGAAATTTTATTTACCACTTCCATTAATGTTCAGTTTAGAAGGAAGGCCGATCCAAGAAATTGTTGTAACTTTCATTTACTTTTACCAGTAATAATAGTTTAACCAAATGTGCAGAGGAAAAGGATAATACATAGGGCATTGTAACCGGAGCATAACAGGAATCAAGGCAACATCATTGAAATTGCGTATAATGGGTAACACAATGAGGATGTCTCTGGATGCTTATTGCAGACAAAGACCTTTAGCAATGATCATCTTTTGGCATAAAGAAAAGATAGCTGCAGAGATCAGTGCATCAATACTCACTAAGCTCAATCAACTGACTAGGGATTGACTTGGAACATAAATCTAACTTTCTCCCCAATCAACATTCCATGTTGATTTCTAGGCTAGGGGTAGCGTTAGGGTTAGGTTTTCAATATGGAGAGATGATCTGATGAAATTTTATTTACCATTTCAATGAATGTTCACATTAGAAGGTAGGCCGAACCTAGAATTTGTTGTAACTTTCATTTGCTTTTTCCAGTAACAATAGTTTAACCAAATGTGCAGAGGAAAAGGATAATACATAGGGCATTGTAACCGGAGCGTAACAGGAATCAAGGCAAGATCATTGAAAGTGCGTAAAATGGGTAACACAATGAGGATGTCTCTGGATGCTTATTGCAGACAAAGACCTTTAGCAATGATCATCTTTTGGCATAAAGAAAAGATAGCTGCAGAGATCAGTGCATCAATACTCACTAAGCTCAATCAACTGACTAGGAATTGACTTGGAACATAAATATAACTTTCTCCCCAATCAACATTCCATGTTGATTTCTAGGCTAGGGGTAGCGTTAGGGTTAGGTTTTCAATATGGAGAGATGATCTGATGAAATTTTATTTACCATTTCAATGAATGTTCATATTAGAAGGTAGGCCGATCCAAGAAATTGTTGTAACTTTCATTTACTTTTACCAGTAATAATAGTTTAACCAAATGTGCAGAGGAAAAGGATAATACATAGGGCATTGTAACCGGAGCATAACAGGAATCAAGGCAACATCATTGAAAGTGCGTAAAATGGGTAACACAATGAGGATGTCTCTGGATGCTTATTGCAGACAAAGACCTTTAGCAATGATCATCTTTTGGCATAAAGAAAAGATAGCTGCAGAGATCAGTGCATCAATACTCACTAAGCTCAATCAACTGACTAGGAATTGACTTGGAACATAAATCTAACTTTCTCCCCAATCCACATTCCATCTTGATTTCTAGGCTAGGGGTAGCGTTAGAGTTAGGTTTTCAATACGGAGAGATGATCTGATGAAATTTTATTTACCACTTCAGTGAATGTTCAGATTAGAAGTTAAGCTGAACCTAGAATTTCTTGTAACTTTCATTTGCTTTTACCAGTAACAATAGTTTAACCAAATGGGCAGAGGAAAAGGATAATACATAGGGCATTGTAACCGGAGCGTAACAGGAATCAAGGCAAGATCATTGAAAGTGCGTAAAATGGGTAACACAATGCGGATGTTTCTGGATGCTTATTGCAGACAAAGACCTTTAGCAATGATCTTATTTTGGCATACACAAAAGATAGCTGCAGAGAACAGTGCATCAATACTCACTAAGCACAATCAACTGACTAAGAATTTACTTGGAATTTAAATCTAATTTTCTCCACAATCAACATTCCATGTTGATTTCTAGACCAAGGGTAGCGTTAGGGTAAGGTTTTCAGAAAGGAGGGATGATCTGATGAAATTTTATTTACCACTTCCATTAATGTTCAGTTTAGAAGGAAGGCCGATCCAAGAAATTGTTGTAACTTTCATTTACTTTTACCAGTAATAATAGTTTAACCAAATGTGAAGAGGAAAAGGATAATACATAGGGCATTGTAACCGGAGCATAACAGGAATCAAGGCAACATCATTGAAAGTGCGTAAAATGGGTAACACAATGAGGATGTCTCTGGATGCTTATTGCAGACAAAGACCTTTAGCAATGATCATCTTTTGGCATAAAGAAAAGATAGCTGCAGAGATCAGTGCATCAATACTCACTAAGCTCAATCAACTGACTAGGGATTGACTTGGAACATAAATCTAACTTTCTCCCCAATCAACATTCCATGTTGATTTCTAGGCTAGGGGTAGCGTTAGGGTTAGGTTTTCAATATGGAGAGATGATCTGATGAAATTTTATTTACCATTTCAATGAATGTTCACATTAGAAGGTAGGCCGAACCTAGAATTTGTTGTAACTTTCATTTGCTTTTTCCAGTAACAATAGTTTAACCAAATGTGCAGAGGAAAAGGATAATACATAGGGCATTGTAACCGGAGCGTAACAGGAATCAAGGCAAGATCATTGAAAGTGCGTAAAATGGGTAACACAATGAGGATGTCTCTGGATGCTTATTGCAGACAAAGACCTTTAGCAATGATCATCTTTTGGCATAAAGAAAAGATAGCTGCAGAGATCAGTGCATCAATACTCACTAAGCTCAATCAACTGACTAGGAATTGACTTGGAACATAAATCTAACTTTCTCCCCAATCAACATTCCATGTTGATTTCTAGGCTAGGGGTAGCGTTAGGGTTAGGTTTTCAATATGGAGAGATGATCTGATGAAATTTTATTTACCATTTCAATGAATGTTCATATTAGAAGGTAGGCCGATCCAAGAAATTGTTGTAACTTTCATTTACTTTTACCAGTAATAATAGTTTAACCAAATGTGCAGAGGAAAAGGATAATACATTGGGCATTGTAACCGGAGCATAACAGGAATCAAGGCAACATCATTGAAAGTGCGTAAAATGGGTAACACAATGAGGATGTCTCTGGATGCTTATTGCAGACAAAGACCTTTAGCAATGATCATCTTTTGGCATAAAGAAAAGATAGCTGCAGAGATCAGTGCATCAATACTCACTAAGCTCAATCAACTGACTAGGAATTGACTTGGAACATAAATCTAACTTTCTCCCCAATCCACATTCCATCTTGATTTCTAGGCTAGGGGTAGCGTTAGAGTTAGGTTTTCAATACGGAGAGATGATCTGATGAAATTTTATTTACCACTTCAGTGAATGTTCAGATTAGAAGTTAAGCTGAACCTAGAATTTCTTGTAACTTTCATTTGCTTTTACCAGTAACAATAGTTTAACCAAATGGGCAGAGGAAAAGGATAATACATAGGGCATTGTAACCGGAGCGTAACAGGAATCAAGGCAAGATCATTGAAAGTGCGTAAAATGGGTAACACAATGCGGATGTTTCTGGATGCTTATTGCAGACAAAGACCTTTAGCAATGATCTTATTTTGGCATACACAAAAGATAGCTGCAGAGAACAGTGCATCAATACTCACTAAGCACAATCAACTGACTAAGAATTTACTTGGAATTTAAATCTAATTTTCTCCACAATCAACATTCCATGTTGATTTCTAGACCAAGGGTAGCGTTAGGGTAAGGTTTTCAGAAAGGAGGGATGATCTGATGAAATTTTATTTACCACTTCCATTAATGTTCAGTTTAGAAGGAAGGCCGATCCAAGAAATTGTTGTAACTTTCATTTACTTTTACCAGTAATAATAGTTTAACCAAATGTGAAGAGGAAAAGGATAATACATAGGGCATTGTAACCGGAGCATAACAGGAATCAAGGCAACATCATTGAAAGTGCGTAAAATGGGTAACACAATGAGGATGTCTCTGGATGCTTATTGCAGACAAAGACCTTTAGCAATGATCATCTTTTGGCATAAAGAAAAGATAGCTGCAGAGATCAGTGCATCAATACTCACTAAGCTCAATCAACTGACTAGGGATTGACTTGGAACATAAATCTAACTTTCTCCCCAATCAACATTCCATGTTGATTTCTAGGCTAGGGGTAGCGTTAGGGTTAGGTTTTCAATATGGAGAGATGATCTGATGAAATTATATTTACCATTTCAATGAATGTTCATATTAGAAGGTAGGCAGAACCTAGAATTTGTTGTAACTTTCATTTGCTTTTTCCAGTAACAATAGTTTAACCAAATGTGCAGAGGAAAAGGATAATACATAGGGCATTGTAACCGGAGCCTAACAGGAATCAAGGCAACATCATTGAAAGTGCGTAAAATGGGTAACACAATGAGGATGTCTCTGGATGCTTATTGCAGACAAAGACCTTTAGCAATGATCATCTTTTGGCATAAAGAAAAGATAGCTGCAGAGATCAGTGCATCAATACTCACTAAGCTCAATCAACTGACTAGGAAATGACTTGGAACATAAATCTAACTTTCTCCCCAATCAACATTCCATGTTGATTTCTAGGCTAGGGGTAGCGTTAGGGTTAGGTTTTCAATATGGAGAGATGATCTGATGAAATTTTATTTACCATTTCAATGAATGTTCACATTAGAAGGTAGGCCGAACCTAGAATTTGTTGTAACTTTCATTTGCTTTTTCCAGTAACAATAGTTTAACCAAATGTGCAGAGGAAAAGGATAATACATAGGGCATTGTAACCGGAGCCTAACAGGAATCAAGGCAACATCATTGAAAGTGCGTAAAATGGGTAAAACAATGAGGATGTCTCTGGATGCTTATTGCAGACAAAGACCTTTAGCAATGATCATCTTTTGGCATAAAGAAAAGATAGCTGCAGATATCAGTGCATCAATACTCACTAAGCTCAATCACTGACTAGGAATTGTCTTGGAACATAAATCTAACTTTCTCCCCAATCCACATTCCATCTTGATTTCTAGGCTAGGGGTAGCGTTAGAGTTAGGTTTTCAATACGGAGAGATGATCTGATGAAATTTTATTTACCACTTCAGTGAATGTTCAGATTAGAAGTTAAGCTGAACCTAGAATTTCTTGTAACTTTCATTTGCTTTTACCAGTAACAATAGTTTAACCAAATGGGCAGAGGAAAAGGATAATACATAGGGCATTGTAACCGGAGCGTAACAGGAATCAAGGCAAGATCATTGAAAGTGCGTAAAATGGGTAACACAATGCGGATGTCTCTGGATGCTTATTGCAGACAAAGACCTTTAGCAATGATCTTCTTTTGGCATACACAAAAGATAGCTGCAGAGAACAGTGCATCAATACTCACTAAGCACAATCAACTGACTAAGAATTTACTTGGAATTTAAATCTAATTTTCTCCACAATCAACATTCCATGTTGATTTCTAGACCAAGGGTAGCGTTAGGGTAAGGTTTTCAGAAAGGAGGGATGATCTGAGGAAATTTTATTTACCACTTCCATTAATGTTCAGTTTAGAAGGAAGGCCGATCCAAGAAATTGTTGTAACTTTCATTTACTTTTACCAGTAATAATAGTTTAACCAAATGTGCAGAGGAAAAGGATAATACATAGGGCATTGTAACCGGAGCATAACAGGAATCAAGGCAACATCATTGAAAGTGCGTAAAATGGGTAACACAATGAGGATGTCTCTGGATGCTTATTGCAGACAAAGACCTTTAGCAATGATCATCTTTTGGCATAAAGAAAAGATAGCTGCAGAGATCAGTGCATCAATACTCACTAAGCTCAATCAACTGACTAGGAAATGACTTGGAACATAAATCTAACTTTCTCCCCAATCAACATTCCATGTTGATTTCTAGGCTAGGGGTAGCGTTAGGGTTAGGTTTTCAATATGGAGAGATGATCTGATGAAATTTTATTTACCATTTCAATGAATGTTCACATTAGAAGGTAGGCCGAACCTAGAATTTGTTGTAACTTTCATTTGCTTTTTCCAGTAACAATAGTTTAACCAAATGTGCAGAGGAAAAGGATAATACATAGGGCATTGTAACCGGAGCCTAACAGGAATCAAGGCAACATCATTGAAAGTGCGTAAAATGGGTAACACAATGAGGATGTCTCTGGATGCTTATTGCAGACAAAGACCTTTAGCAATGATCATCTTTTGGCATAAAGAAAAGATAGCTGCAGAGATCAGTGCATCAATACTCACTAAGCTCAATCAACTGACTAGGAATTGACTTGGAACATAAATCTAACTTTCTCCCCAATCAACATTCCATGTTAATTTCTAGGCTAGGGGTAGCGTTAGGGTTAGGTTTTCAATATGGAGAGAAGATCTGATGAAATTTTATTTACCATTTCAATGAATGTTCATATTAGAAGGTAGGCCGATCCAAGAAATTGTTGTAACTTTCATTTACTTTTACCAGTAATAATAGTTTAACCAAATGTGCAGAGGAAAATGATAATACATAGGGCATTGTAACCGGAGCATAACAGGAATCAAGGCAACATCATTGAAAGTGCGTAAAATGGGTAACACAATGAGGATGTCTCTGGATGCTTATTGCAGACAAAGACCTTTAGCAATGATCATCTTTTGGCATAAAGAAAAGATAGCTGCAGAGATCAGTGCATCAATACTCACTAAGCTCAATCAACTGACTAGGAATTGTCTTGGAACATAAATCTAACTTTCTCCCCAATCCACATTCCATCTTGATTTCTAGGCTAGGGGTAGCGTTAGAGTTAGGTTTTCAATACGGAGAGATGATCTGATGAAATTTTATTTACCACTTCAGTGAATGTTCAGATTAGAAGTTAAGCTGAACCTAGAATTTCTTGTAACTTTCATTTGCTTTTACCAGTAACAATAGTTTAACCAAATGGGCAGAGGAAAAGGATAATACATAGGGCATTGTAACCGGAGCGTAACAGGAATCAAGGCAAGATCATTGAAAGTGCGTAAAATGGGTAACACAATGCGGATGTTTCTGGATGCTTATTGCAGACAAAGACCTTTAGCAATGATCTTATTTTGGCATACACAAAAGATAGCTGCAGAGAACAGTGCATCAATACTCACTAAGCACAATCAACTGACTAAGAATTTACTTGGAATTTAAATCTAATTTTCTCCACAATCAACATTCCATGTTGATTTCTAGACCAAGGGTAGCGTTAGGGTAAGGTTTTCAGAAAGGAGGGATGATCTGATGAAATTTTATTTACCACTTCCATTAATGTTCAGTTTAGAAGGAAGGCCGATCCAAGAAATTGTTGTAACTTTCATTTACTTTTACCAGTAATAATAGTTTAACCAAATGTGCAGAGGAAAAGGATAATACATAGGGCATTGTAACCGGAGCATAACAGGAATCAAGGCAACATCATTGAAAGTGCGTAAAATGGGTAACACAATGAGGATGTCTCTGGATGCTTATTGCAGACAAAGACCTTTAGCAATGATCATCTTTTGGCATAAAGAAAAGATAGCTGCAGAGATCAGTGCATCAATACTCACTAAGCTCAATCAACTGACTAGGGATTGACTTGGAACATAAATCTAACTTTCTCCCCAATCAACATTCCATGTTGATTTCTAGGCTAGGGGTAGCGTTAGGGTTAGGTTTTCAATATGGAGAGATGATCTGATGAAATTATATTTACCATTTCAATGAATGTTCATATTAGAAGGTAGGCCGAACCTAGAATTTGTTGTAACTTTCATTTGCTTTTTCTAGTAACAATAGTTTAACCAAATGTGCAGAGGAAAAGGATAATACATAGGGCATTGTAACCGGAGCCTAACAGGAATCAAGGCAACATCATTGAAAGTGCGTAAAATGGGTAACACAATGAGGATGTCTCTGGATGCTTATTGCAGACAAAGACCTTTAGCAATGATCATCTTTTGGCATACACAAAAGATAGCTGCAGAGAACAGTGCATCAATACTCACTAAGCACAATCAACTGACTAAGAATTTACTTGGAATTTAAATCTAATTTTCTCCACAATCAACATTCCATGTTGATTTCTAGACCAAGGGTAGCGTTAGGGTAAGGTTTTCAGAAAGGAGGGATGATCTGATGAAATTTTATTTACCACTTCCATTAATGTTCAGTTTAGAAGGAAGGCCGATCCAAGAAATTGTTGTAACTTTCATTTACTTTTACCAGTAATAATAGTTTAACCAAATGTGCAGAGGAAAAGGATAATACATAGGGCATTGTAACCGGAGCATAACAGGAATCAAGGCAACATCATTGAAAGTGCGTAAAATGGGTAACACAATGAGGATGTCTCTGGATGCTTATTGCAGACAAAGACCTTTAGCAATGATCATCTTTTGGCATAAAGAAAAGATAGCTGCAGAGATCAGTGCATCAATACTCACTAAGCTCAATCAACTGACTAGGAAATGACTTGGAACATAAATCTAACTTTCTCCCCAATCAACATTCCATGTTGATTTCTAGGCTAGGGGTAGCGTTAGGGTTAGGTTTTCAATATGGAGAGATGATCTGATGAAATTTTATTTACCATTTCAATGAATGTTCACATTAGAAGGTAGGCCGAACCTAGAATTTGTTGTAACTTTCATTTGATTTTACCAGTAACAATAGTTTAACCAAATGTGCAGAGGAAAAGGATAATACATAGGGCATTGTAACCGGAGCCTAACAGGAATCAAGGCAACATCATTGAAAGTGCGTAAAATGGGTAACACAATGAGGATGTCTCTGGATGCTTATTGCAGACAAAGACCTTTAGCAATGATCATCTTTTGGCATAAAGAAAAGATAGCTGCAGAGATCAGTGCATCAATACTCACTAAGCTCAATCAACTGACTAGGGATTGACTTGGAACATAAATCTAACTTTCTCCCCAATCAACATTCCATGTTGATTTCTAGGCTAGGGGTAGCGTTAGGGTTAGGTTTTCAATATGGAGAGATGATCTGATGAAATTTTATTTACCATTTCAATGAATGTTCATATTAGAAGGTAGGCCGATCCAAGAAATTGTTGTAACTTTCCTTTACTTTTACCAGTAATAATAGTTTAACCAAATGTGCAGAGGAAAAGGATAATACATAGGGCATTGTAACCGGAGCATAACAGGAATCAAGGCAACATTATTGAAAGTGCGTAAAATGGGTAACACAATGAGGATGTCTCTGGATGCTTATTGCAGACAAAGACCTTTAGCAATGATCATCTTTTGGCATAAAGAAAAGATAGCTGCAGAGATCAGTGCATCAATACTCACTAAGCTCAATCAACTGACTAGGAATTGACTTGGAACATAAATCTAACTTTCTCCCCAATCCACATTCCATCTTGATTTCTAGGCTAGGGGTAGCGTTAGGGTTAGGTTTTCAATACGGAGAGATGATCTGATGAAATTTTATTTACCACTTCAGTGAATGTTCAGATTAGAAGTTAAGCCGAACCTAGAATTTCTTGTAACTTTCATTTGCTTTTACCAGTAACAATAGTTTAACCAAATGGGCAGAGGAAAAGGATAATACATAGGGCATTGTAACCGGAGCGTAACAGGAATCAAGGCAAGATCATTGAAAGTGCGTAAAATGGGTAACACAATGCGGATGTTTCTGGATGCTTATTGCAGACAAAGACCTTTAGCAATGATCTTATTTTGGCATACACAAAAGATAGCTGTAGAGAACAGTGCATCAATACTCACTAAGCACAATCAACTGACTAAGAATTTACTTGGAATTTAAATCTAATTTTCTCCGCAATCAACATTCCATGTTGATTTCTAGACCAAGGGTAGCGTTAGGGTAAGGTTTTCAGAAAGGAGGGATGATCTCATGAAATTTTATTTACCACTTCCATTAATGTTCAGTTTAGAAGGAAGGCCGATCCAAGAAATTTTTGTAACTTTCATTTACTTTTACCAGTAATAATAGTTTAACCAAATGTGCAGAGGAAAAGGATAATACATAGGGCATTGTAACTGGAGCATAACAGGAATCAAGGCAACATCATTGAAAGTGCGTAAAATGGGTAACAAGATGAGGATGTCTCTGGATGCTTATTGTAGACAAAGACCTTTAGCAATGATCATCTTTTGGCATAAAGAAAAGATAGCTGCAGAGATCAGTGCATCAATACTCACTAAGCTCAATCAACTGACTAGGAATTGACTTGGAACATGAATCTAACTTTCTCCCCAATCAACATTCCATGTTGATTTCTAGGCTAGGGGTAGCGTTAGGGTTAGGTTTTCAATATGAAGAGATGATCTGATGAAATTTTATTTACCATTTCAATGAATGTTCATATTAGAAGGTAGGCCGAACCTCGAATTTGTTGTAACTTTCATTTGCTTTTTCCAGTAACAATAGTTTAACCAAATGTGCAGAGGAAAAGGATAATACATAGGGCATTGTAACCGGAGCCTAACAGGAATCAAGGCAACATCATTGAAAGTGCGTAAAATGGGTAACACAATGAGGATGTCTCTGGATGCTTATTGCAGACAAAGACCTTTAGCAATGATCATCTTTTGGCATAAAGAAAAGATAGCTGCAGAGATCAGTGCATCAATACTCACTAAGCTCAATCAACTGACTAGGAATTGACTTGGAACATAAATCTAACTTTCTCCCCAATCCACATTCCATCTTGATTTCTAGGCTAGGGGTAGCGTTAGTTAGGTTTTCAATACGGAGAGATGATCTGATGAAATTTTATTTACCACTTCAGTGAATGTTCAGATTAGAAGTTAAGCTGAACCTAGAATTTCTTGTAACTTTCATTTGCTTTTACCAGTAACAATAGTTTAACCAAATGGGCAGAGGAAAAGGATAATACATAGGGCATTGTAACCGGAGCGTAACAGGAATCAAGGCAAGATCATTGAAAGTGCGTAAAATGGGTAACACAATGCGGATGTTTCTGGATGCTTATTGCAGACAAAGACCTTTAGCAATGATCTTATTTTGGCATACACAAAAGATAGCTGGAGAGAACAGTGCATCAATACTCACTAAGCACAATCAACTGACTAAGAATTTACTTGGAATTTAAATCTAATTTTCTCCGCAATCAACATTCCATGTTGATTTCTAGACCAAGGGTAGCGTTAGGGTAAGGTTTTCAGAAAGGAGGGATGATCTCATGAAATTTTATTTACCACTTCCATTAATGTTCAGTTTAGAAGGAAGGCCGATCCAAGAAATTTTTGTAACTTTCATTTACTTTTACCAGTAATAATAGTTTAACCAAATGTGCAGAGGAAAAGGATAATACATAGGGCATTGTAACCGGAGCGTAACAGGAATCAAGGCAACATCATTGAAAGTGCGTAAAATGGGTAACAAGATGAGGATGTCTCTGGATGCTTATTGCAGACAAAGACCTTTAGCAATGATCATCTTTTGGCATAAAGAAAAGATAGCTGCAGAGATCAGTGCATCAATACTCACTAAGCTCAATCAACTGACTAGGAATTGACTTGGAACATAAATCTAACTTTCTCCCCAATCAACATTCCATCTTGATTTCTAGGCTAGGGGTAGCGTTAGGGTTAGGTTTTCAATATGGAGAGATGATCTGATGAAATTTTATTTACCATTTCAATGAATGTTCATATTAGAAGGTAGGCCGAACCTAGAATTTGTTGTAACTTTCATTTGCTTTTTCCAGTAACAATAGTTTAACCAAATGTGCAGAGGAAAAGGATAATACATAGGGCATTGTAACCGGAGCCTAACAGGAATCAAGGCAACATCATTGAAAGTGCGTAAAATGGGTAACACAATGAGGATGTCTCTGGATGCTTATTGCAGACAAAGACCTTTAGCAATGATCATCTTTTGGCATAAAGAAAAGATAGCTGCAGAGATCAGTGCATCAATACTCACTAAGCTCAATCAACTGACTAGGAATTGACTTGGAACATGAATCTAACTTTCTCCCCAATCCACATTCCATCTTGATTTCTAGGCTAGGGGTAGCGTTAGGGTTAGGTTTTCAATACGGAGAGATGATCTGATGAAATTTTATTTACCACTTCAGTGAATGTTCAGATTAGAAGTTAAGCTGAACCTAGAATTTCTTGTAACTTTCATTTGCTTTTACCAGTAACAATAGTTTAACCAAATGGGCAGAGGAAAAGGATAATACATAGGGCATTGTAACCGGAGCGTAACAGGAATCAAGGCAAGATCATTGAAAGTGCGTAAAATGGGTAACACAATGCGGATGTTTCTGGATGCTTATTGCAGACAAAGACCTTTAGCAATGATCTTCTTTTGGCATACACAAAAGATAGCTGTAGAGAACAGTGCATCAATACTCACTAAGCAAAATCAACTGACTAAGAATTTACTTGGAATTTAAATCTAATTTTCTCCGCAATCAACATTCCATGTTGATTTCTAGACCAAGGGTAGCGTTAGGGTAAGGTTTTCAGAAAGGAGGGATGATCTGATGAAATTTTATTTACCACTTCCATTAATGTTCAGTTTAGAAGGAAGGCCGATCCAAGAAATTGTTGTAACTTTCATTTACTTTTACCAGTAATAATAGTTTAACCAAATGTGCAGAGGAAAAGGATAATACATAGGGCATTGTAACCGGAGCGTAACAGGAATCAAGGCAACATCATTGAAAGTGCGTAAAATGGGTAACACAATGAGGATGTCTCTGGATGCTTATTGCAGACAAAGACCTTTAGCAATGATCATCTTTTGGCATAAAGAAAAGATAGCTGCAGAGATCAGTGCATCAATACTCACTAAGCTCAATCAACTGACTAGGAATTGACTTGGAACATAAATCTAACTTTCTCCCCAATCCACATTCCATCTTGATTTCTAGGCTAGGGGTAGCGTTAGGGTTAGGTTTTCAATACTGAGAGATGATCTGATGAAATTTTATTTACCACTTCAGTGAATGTTCAGATTAGAAGTTAAGCCGAACCTAGAATTTCTTGTAACTTTCATTTGCTTTTACCAGTAACAATAGTTTAACCAAATGTGCAGAGGAAAAGGATAATACATAGGGCATTGTAACCGGAGCCTAACAGGAATCAAGGCAACATCATTGAAAGTGCGTAAAATGGGTAACACAATGAGGATGTCTCTGGATGCTTATTGCAGACAAAGACCTTTAGCAATGATCATCTTTTGGCATAAAGAAAAGATAGCTGCAGAGATCAGTGCATCAATACTCACTAAGCTCAATCAACTGACTAGGAATTGACTTGGAACATAAATCTAACTTTCTCCCCAATCAACATTCCATGTTGATTTCTAGGCTAGGGGTAGCGTTAGGGTTAGGTTTTCAATATGGAGAGATGATCTGATGAAATTTTATTTACCATTTCAATGAATGTTCATATTAGAAGGTAGGCCGATCCAAGAAATTGTTGTAACTTTCCTTTACTTTTACCAGTAATAATAGTTTAACCAAATGTGCAGAGGAAAAGGATAATACATAGGGCATTGTAACCGGAGCATAACAGGAATCAAGGCAACATCATTGAAAGTGCGTAAAATGGGTAACACAATGCGGATGTCTCTGGATGCTTATTGCAGACAAAGACCTTTAGCAATGATCATCTTTTGGCATAAAGAAAAGATAGCTGCAGAGATCAGTGCATCAATACTCACTAAGCTCAATCAACTGACTAGGAATTGACTTGGAACATAAATCTAACTTTCTCCCCAATCCACATTCCATCTTGATTTCTAGGCTAGGGGTAGCGTTAGGGTTAGGTTTTCAATATGGAGAGATGATCTGATGAAATTTTATTTACCATTTCAATGAATGTTCATATTAGAAGGTAGGCCGAACCTAGAATTTGTTGTAACTTTCATTTGCTTTTTCCAGTAACAATAGTTTAACCAAATGTGCAGAGGAAAAGGATTATACATAGGGCATTGTAACCGGAGCCTAACAGGAATCAAGGCAAGATCATTGAAAGTGCGTAAAATGGGTAACACAATGAGGATGTCTCTGGATGCTTATTGCAGACAAAGACCTTTAGCAATGATCATCTTTTGGCATAAAGAAAAGATAGCTGCAGAGATCAGTGCATCAATACTCACTAAGCTCAATCAACTGACTAGGAATTGACTTGGAACATAAATCTAACTTTCTCCCCAATCCACATTCCATCTTGATTTCTAGGCTAGGGGTAGCGTTAGGGTTAGGTTTTCAATACGGAGAGATGATCTGATGAAATTTTATTTACCACTTCAGTGAATGTTCAGATTAGAAGTTAAGCCGAACCTAGAATTTCTTGTAACTTTCATTTGCTTTTACCAGTAACAATAGTTTAACCAAATGGGCAGAGGAAAAGGATAATACATAGGGCATTGTAACCGGAGCGTAACAGGAATCAAGGCAAGATCATTGAAAGTGCGTAAAATGGGTAACACAATGCGGATGTTTCTGGATGCTTATTGCAGAAAAGACCTTTAGCAATGATCTTCTTTTGGCATACACAAAAGATAGCTGTAGAGAACAGTGCATCAATACTCACTAAGCACAATCAACTGACTAAGAATTTACTTGGAATTTAAATCTAATTTTCTCCGCAATCAACATTCCATGTTGATTTCTAGAGCAAGGGTAGCGTTAGGGTAAGGTTTTCAGAAAGGAGGGATGTTCTGATGAAATTTTATTTACCACTTCCATTAATGTTCAGTTTAGAAGGAAGGCCGATCCAAGAAATTGTTGTAACTTTCATTTACTTTTACCAGTAATAATAGTTTAACCAAATGTGCAGAGGAAAAGGATAATACATAGGGCATTGTAACCGGAGCATAACAGGAATCAAGGCAACATCATTGAAAGTGCGTAAAATGGGTAACACAATGAGGATGTCTCTGGATGCTTATTGCAGACAAAGACCTTTAGCAATGATCATCTTTTGGCATAAAGAAAAGATAGCTGCAGAGATCAGTGCATCAATACTCACTAAGCTCAATCAACTGACTAGGAATTGACTTGGAACATAAATCTAACTTTCTCCCCAATCCACATTCCATCTTGATTTCTAGGCTAGGGGTAGCGTTAGGGTTAGGTTTTCAATACGGAGAGATGATCTGATGAAATTTTATTTACCACTTCAGTGAATGTTCAGATTAGAAGTTAAGCCGAACCTAGAATTTCTTGTAACTTTCATTTGCTTTTACCAGTAACAAGAGTTTAACCAAATGGGCAGAGGAAAAGGATAATACATAGGGCATTGTAACCGGAGCGTAACAGGAATCAAGGCAAGATCATTGAAAGTGCGTAAAATGGGTAACACAATGCGGATGTTTCTGGATGCTTATTGCAGACAAAGACCTTTAGCAATGATCTTCTTTTGGCATACACAAAAGATAGCTGTAGAGAACAGTGCATCAATACTCACTAAGCACAATCAACTGACTAAGAATTTACTTGGAATTTAAATCTAATTTTCTCCGCAATCAACATTCCATGTTGATTTCTAGACCAAGGGTAGCGTTAGGGTAAGGTTTTCAGAAAGGAGGGATGTTCTGATGAAATTTTATTTACCACTTCCATTAATGTTCAGTTTAGAAGGAAGGCCGATCCAAGAAATTGTTGTAACTTTCATTTACTTTTACCAGTAATAATAGTTTAACCAAATGTGCAGAGGAAAAGGATAATACATAGGGCATTGTAACCGGAGCATAACAGGAATCAAGGCAACATCATTGAAAGTGCGTAAAATGGGTAACACAATGAGGATGTCTCTGGATGCTTATTGGAGACAAAGACCTTTAGCAATGATCATCTTTTGGCATAAAGAAAAGATAGCTGCAGAGATCAGTGCATCAATACTCACTAAGCTCAATCAACTGACTAGGAATTGACTTGGAACATAAATCTAACTTTCTCCCCAATCCACATTCCATCTTGATTTCTAGGCTAGGGGTAGCGTTAGGGTTAGGTTTTCAATACGGAGAGATGATCTGATGAAATTTTATTTACCACTTCAGTGAATGTTCAGATTAGAAGTTAAGCCGAACCTAGAATTTGTTGTAACTTTCATTTGCTTTTACCAGTACCAATAGTTTAACCAAATGGGCAGAGGAAAAGGATAATACATAGGGCATTGTAACCGGAGCGTAACAGGAATCAAGGCAACATCATTGAAAGTGCGTAAAATGGGTAACACAATGAGGATGTCTCTGGATGCTTATTGCAGACAAAGACCTTTAGCAATGATCATCTTTTGGCATAAAGAAAAGATAGCTGCAGAGATCAGTGCATCAATACTCACTAAGCTCAATCAACTGACTAGGAATTGACTTGGAACATAAATCTAACTTTCTCCCCAATCCACATTCCATCTTGATTTCTAGGCTAGGGGTAGCGTTAGGGTTAGGTTTTCAATACGGAGAGATGATCTGATGAAATTTTATTTACCACTTCAGTGAATGTTCAGATTAGAAATTAAGCCGAACCTAGAATTTGTTGTAACTTTCATTTGCTTTTACCAGTAACAATAGTTTAACCCAATGGGCAGAGGAAAAGGATAATACATAGGGCATTGTAACCGGAGCCTAACAGGAATCAAGGCAAGATCATTGAAAGTGCGTAAAATGGGAACACAATGCGGATGTCTCTGGATGCTTATTGCATACAAAGACCTTTAGCAATGATCTTCTTTTGGCATACACAAAAGATAGCTGCAGAGAACAGTTCATCAATACTCACTAAGCACAATCAACTGACTAATAACTTACTTGGAACATAAACCTAACTTTCTCCCCAATCCACATTCCATCTTGATTTCTAGGCTAGGGGTAGCGTTAGGGTTAGGTTTTCAATACGGAGAGATGATCTGATGAAATTTTATTTACCACTTCAGTGAATGTTCAGATTAGAAGTTAAGCCGAACAAAAGATAGCTGTAGAGAACAGTGCATCAATACTTACTAAGCACAATCAACTGACTAAGAATTTACTTGGAATTTAAATCTAATTTTCTCCGCAATCAACATTCCATGTTGATTTCTAGACCAAGGGTAGCGTTAGGGTAAGGTTTTCAGAAAGGAGGGATGTTCTGATGAAATTTTATTTACCACTTCCATTAATGTTCAATTTAGAAGGAAGGCCGATCCAAGAAATTGTTGTAACTTTCATTTACTTTTACCAGTAATAATAGTTTAACCAAATGTGCAGAGGAAAAGGATAATACATAGGGCATTGTAACCGGAGCATAACAGGAATCAAGGCAACATCATTGAAAGTGCGTAAAATGGGTAACACAATGAGGATGTCTCTGGATGCTTATTGCAGACAAAGACCTTTAGCAATGATCATCTTTTGGCATAAAGAAAAGATAGCTGCAGAGATCAGTGCATCAATACTCACTAAGCTCAATCAACTGACTAGGAATTGACTTGGAACATAAATCTAACTTTCTCCCCAATCCACATTCCATCTTGATTTCTAGGCTAGGGGTAGCGTTAGGGTTAGGTTTTCAATACGGAGAGATGATCTGATGAAATTTTATTTACCACTTCAGTGAATGTTCAGATTAGAAGTTAAGCCGAACCTAGAATTTGTTGTAACTTTCATTTGCTTTTTCCAGTAACAATAGTTTAACCAAATGTGCAGAGGAAAAGGATAATACATAGGGCATTGTAACCGGAGCCTAACAGGAATCAAGGCAACATCATTGAAAGTGCGTAAAATGGGTAACACAATGAGGATGTCTCTGGATGCTTATTGCAGACAAAGACCTTTAGCAATGATCATCTTTTGGCATACACAAAAGATAGCTGTAGAGAACAGTGCATCAATACTCACTAAGCACAATCAACTGACTAAGAATTTACTTGGAATTGAAATCTAATTTTCTCCGCAATCAACATTCCATGTTGATTTCTGGACCAAGGGTAGCGTTAGGGTAAGGTTTTCAGAAAGGAGGGATGATCTGATGAAATTTTATTTACCACTTCAGTGAATGTTCAGATTAGAAGTTAAGCCGAACCTAGAATTTCTTGTAACTTTCATTTGCTTTTACCAGTAACAATAGTTTAACCAAATGGGCAGAGGAAAAGGATAATACATAGGGCATTGTAACCGGAGCATAACAGGAATCAAGGCAACATCATTGAAAGTGCGTAAAATGGGTAACACAATGAGGATGTCTCTGGATGCTTATTGCAGACAAAGACCTTTAGCAATGATCATCTTTTGGCATAAAGAAAAGATAGCTGCAGAGATCAGTGCATCAATACTCACTAAGCTCAATCAACTGACTAGGAATTGACTTGGAACATAAATCTAACTTTCTCCCCAATCGACATTCCATCTTG
Organism: Phrynosoma blainvillii; assembly: GCA_026167975.1. NCBI lineage: Eukaryota > Metazoa > Chordata > Lepidosauria > Squamata > Phrynosomatidae > Phrynosoma > Phrynosoma blainvillii. The sequence goes on along the minus strand of JANUYF010000007.1, from coordinate 14,722,256 downwards.
ATTTCTAGGCTAGGGGTAGCGTTAGGGTTAGGTTTTCAATACGGAGAGATGATCTGATGAAATTTTATTTACCACTTCAGTGAATGTTCAGATTAGAAGTTAAGCCGAACCTAGAATTTGTTGTAACTTTCATTTGCTTTTTCCAGTAACAATAGTTTAACCAAATGTGCAGAGGAAAAGGATAATACATAGGGCATTGTAACCGGAGCCTAACAGGAATCAAGGCAACATCATTGAAAGTGCGTTAAATGGGTAACACAATGAGGATGTCTCTGGATGCTTATTGCAGACAAAGACCTTTAGCAATGATCATCTTTTGGCATACACAAAAGATAGCTGTAGAGAACAGTGCATCAATACTCACTAAGCACAATCAACTGACTAAGAATTTACTTGGAATTGAAATCTAATTTTCTCCGCAATCAACATTCCATGTTGATTTCTGGACCAAGGGTAACGTTAGGGTAAGGTTTTCAGAAAGGAGGGATGATCTGATGAAATTTTATTTACCACTTCAGTGAATGTTCAGTTTAGAAGTTAAGCCGAACCTAGAATTTCTTGTAACTTTCATTTGCTTTTACCAGTAACAATAGTTTAACCAAATGGGCAGAGGAAAAGGATAATACATAGGGCATTGTAACCGGAGCATAACAGGAATCAAGGCAACATCATTGAAAGTGCGTAAAATGGGTAACACAATGAGGATGTCTCTGGATGCTTATTGCAGACAAAGACCTTTAGCAATGATCATCTTTTGGCATAAAGAAAAGATAGCTGCAGAGATCAGTGCATCAATACTCACTAAGCTCAATCAACTGACTAGGAATTGACTTGGAACATAAATCTAACTTTCTCCCCAATCCACATTCCATCTTGATTTCTAGGCTAGGGGTAGCGTTAGGGTTAGGTTTTCAATACGGAGAGATGATCTGATGAAATTTTATTTACCACTTCAGTGAATGTTCAGATTAGAAGTTAAGCCGAACCTAGAATTTGTTGTAACTTTCATTTGCTTTTTCCAGTAACAATAGTTTAACCAAATGTGCAGAGGAAAAGGATAATACATAGGGTATTGTAACCGGAGCCTAACAGGAATCAAGGCAACATCATTGAAAGTGCGTAAAATGGGTAACACAATGAGGATGTCTCTGGATGCTTATTGCAGAAAAAGACCTTTAGCAATGATCATCTTTTGGCATACACAAAAGATAGCTGTAGAGAACAGTGCATCAATACTCACTAAGCACAATCAACTGACTAAGAATTTACTTGGAATTTAAATCTAATTTTCTCCGCAATCAACATTCCATGTTGATTTCTGGACCAAGGGTAGCGTTAGGGTAAGGTTTTCAGAAAGGAGGGATGATCTGATGAAATTTTATTTACCACTTCAGTGAATGTTCAGATTAGAAGTTAAGCCGAACCTAGAATTTCTTGTAACTTTCATTTGCTTTTACCAGTAACAATAGTTTAACCAAATGGGCAGAGGAAAAGGATAATACATAGGGCATTGTAACCGGAGCGTAACAGGAATCAAGGCAACATCATTGAAAGTGCGTAAAATGGGTAACACAATGCGGATGTTTCTGGATGCTTATTGCAGACAAAGACCTTTAGCAATGATCTTCTTTTGGCATACACAAAAGATAGCTGTAGAGAACAGTGCATCAATACTCACTAAGCACAATCAACTGACTAAGAATTTACTTGGAATTTAAATCTAATTTTCTCCGCAATCAACATTCCATGTTGATTTCTAGACCAAGAGTAGCGTTAGGGTAAGGTTTTCAGAAAGGAGGGATGATCTCATGAAATTTTATTTACCACTTCCATTAATGTTCAGTTTAGAAGGAAGGCCGATCCAAGAAATTGTTGTAACTTTCATTTACTTTTACCAGTAATAATAGTTTAACCAAATGTGCAGAGGAAAAGGATAATACATAGGGCATTGTAACCGGAGCATAACAGGAATCAAGGGAACATCATTGAAAGTGCGTAAAATGGGTAACACAATGAGGATGTCTCTGGATGCTTATTGCAGACAAAGACTTTTAGCAATGATCATCTTTTGGCATAAAGAAAAGATAGCTGCAGAGATCAGTGCATCAATACTCACTAAGCTCAATCAACTGACTAGGAATTGACTTGGAACATAAATCTAACTTTCTCCCCAATCCACATTCCATCTTGATTTCTAGGCTAGGGGTAGCGTTAGGGTTAGGTTTTCAATACGGAGAGATGATCTGATGAAATTTTATTTACCACTTCAGTGAATGTTCAGATTAGAAGTTAAGCCGAACCTAGAATTTGTTGTAACTTTCATTTGCTTTTTCCAGTAACAATAGTTTAACCAAATGTGCAGAGGAAAAGGATAATACATAGGGTATTGTAACCGGAGCCTAACAGGAATCAAGGCAACATCATTGAAAGTGCGTAAAATGGGTAACACAATGAGGATGTCTCTGGATGCTTATTGCAGAAAAAGACCTTTAGCAATGATCATCTTTTGGCATACACAAAAGATAGCTGTAGAGAACAGTGCATCAATACTCACTAAGCACAATCAACTGACTAAGAATTTACTTGGAATTTAAATCTAATTTTCTCCGCAATCAACATTCCATGTTGATTTCTGGACCAAGGGTAGCCTTAGGGTAAGGTTTTCAGAAAGGAGGGATGATCTGATGAAATTTTATTTACCACTTCAGTGAATGTTCAGATTAGAAGTTAAGCCGAACCTAGAATTTCTTGTAACTTTCATTTGCTTTTACCAGTAACAATAGTTTAACCAAATGTGCAGAGGAAAAGGATAATACATAGGGCATTGTAACCGGAGCGTAACAGGAATCAAGGCAACATCATTGAAAGTGCGTAAAATGGGTAACACAATGCGGATGTTTCTGGATGCTTATTGCAGAAAAAGACCTTTAGCAATGATCTTCTTTTGGCATACACAAAAGATAGCTGTAGAGAACAGTGCATCAATACTCACTAAGCACAATCAACTGACTAAGAATTTACTTGGAATTTAAATCTAATTTTCTCCGCAATCAACATTCCATGTTGATTTCTAGACCAAGGGTAGCGTTAGGGTAAGGTTTTCAGAAAGGAGGGATGATCTCATGAAATTTTATTTACCACTTCCATTAATGTTCAGTTTAGAAGGAAGGCCGATCCAAGAAATTGTTGTAACTTTCATTTACTTTTACCAGTAATAATAGTTTAACCAAATGTGCAGAGGAAAAGGATAATACATAGGGCATTGTAACCGGAGCATAACAGGAATCAAGGCAAGATCATTGAAAGTGCGTAAAATGGGTAACACAATGAGGATGTCTCTGGATGCTTATTGCAGACAAAGACTTTTAGCAATGATCATCTTTTGGCATAAAGAAAAGATAGCTGCAGAGATCAGTGCATCAATACTCACTAAGCTCAATCAACTGACTAGGAATTGACTTGGAACATAAATCTAACTTTCTCCCCAATCGACATTCCATCTTGATTTCTAGGCTAGGGGTAGCGTTAGGGTTAGGTTTTCAATACGGAGAGATGATCTGATGAAATTTTATTTACCACTTCAGTGAATGTTCAGATTAGAAGTTAAGCCGAACCTAGAATTTGTTGTAACTTTCATTTGCTTTTTCCAGTAACAATAGTTTAACCAAATGTGCAGAGGAAAAGGATAATACATAGGGCATTGTAACCGGAGCCTAACAGGAATCAAGGCAACATCATTGAAAGTGCGTTAAATGGGTAACACAATGAGGATGTCTCTGGATGCTTATTGCAGACAAAGACCTTTAGCAATGATCATCTTTTGGCATACACAAAAGATAGCTGTAGAGAACAGTGCATCAATACTCACTAAGCACAATCAACTGACTAAGAATTTACTTGGAATTGAAATCTAATTTTCTCCGCAATCAACATTCCATGTTGATTTCTGGACCAAGGGTAACGTTAGGGTAAGGTTTTCAGAAAGGAGGGATGATCTGATGAAATTTTATTTACCACTTCAGTGAATGTTCAGTTTAGAAGTTAAGCCGAACCTAGAATTTCTTGTAACTTTCATTTGCTTTTACCAGTAACAATAGTTTAACCAAATGGGCAGAGGAAAAGGATAATACATAGGGCATTGTAACCGGAGCATAACAGGAATCAAGGCAACATCATTGAAAGTGCGTAAAATGGGTAACACAATGAGGATGTCTCTGGATGCTTATTGCAGACAAAGACCTTTAGCAATGATCATCTTTTGGCATAAAGAAAAGATAGCTGCAGAGATCAGTGCATCAATACTCACTAAGCTCAATCAACTGACTAGGAATTGACTTGGAACATAAATCTAACTTTCTCCCCAATCCACATTCCATCTTGATTTCTAGGCTAGGGGTAGCGTTAGGGTTAGGTTTTCAATACGGAGAGATGATCTGATGAAATTTTATTTACCACTTCAGTGAATGTTCAGATTAGAAGTTAAGCCGAACCTAGAATTTGTTGTAACTTTCATTTGCTTTTTCCAGTAACAATAGTTTAACCAAATGTGCAGAGGAAAAGGATAATACATAGGGTATTGTAACCGGAGCCTAACAGGAATCAAGGCAACATCATTGAAAGTGCGTAAAATGGGTAACACAATGAGGATGTCTCTGGATGCTTATTGCAGAAAAAGACCTTTAGCAATGATCATCTTTTGGCATACACAAAAGATAGCTGTAGAGAACAGTGCATCAATACTCACTAAGCACAATCAACTGACTAAGAATTTACTTGGAATTTAAATCTAATTTTCTCCGCAATCAACATTCCATGTTGATTTCTGGACCAAGGGTAGCGTTAGGGTAAGGTTTTCAGAAAGGAGGGATGATCTGATGAAATTTTATTTACCACTTCAGTGAATGTTCAGATTAGAAGTTAAGCCGAACCTAGAATTTCTTGTAACTTTCATTTGCTTTTACCAGTAACAATAGTTTAACCAAATGGGCAGAGGAAAAGGATAATACATAGGGCATTGTAACCGGAGCGTAACAGGAATCAAGGCAACATCATTGAAAGTGCGTAAAATGGGTAACACAATGCGGATGTTTCTGGATGCTTATTGCAGACAAAGACCTTTAGCAATGATCTTCTTTTGGCATACACAAAAGATAGCTGTAGAGAACAGTGCATCAATACTCACTAAGCACAATCAACTGACTAAGAATTTACTTGGAATTTAAATCTAATTTTCTCCGCAATCAACATTCCATGTTGATTTCTAGACCAAGAGTAGCGTTAGGGTAAGGTTTTCAGAAAGGAGGGATGATCTCATGAAATTTTATTTACCACTTCCATTAATGTTCAGTTTAGAAGGAAGGCCGATCCAAGAAATTGTTGTAACTTTCATTTACTTTTACCAGTAATAATAGTTTAACCAAATGTGCAGAGGAAAAGGATAATACATAGGGCATTGTAACCGGAGCATAACAGGAATCAAGGGAACATCATTGAAAGTGCGTAAAATGGGTAACACAATGAGGATGTCTCTGGATGCTTATTGCAGACAAAGACTTTTAGCAATGATCATCTTTTGGCATAAAGAAAAGATAGCTGCAGAGATCAGTGCATCAATACTCACTAAGCTCAATCAACTGACTAGGAATTGACTTGGAACATAAATCTAACTTTCTCCCCAATCCACATTCCATCTTGATTTCTAGGCTAGGGGTAGCGTTAGGGTTAGGTTTTCAATACGGAGAGATGATCTGATGAAATTTTATTTACCACTTCAGTGAATGTTCAGATTAGAAGTTAAGCCGAACCTAGAATTTGTTGTAACTTTCATTTGCTTTTTCCAGTAACAATAGTTTAACCAAATGTGCAGAGGAAAAGGATAATACATAGGGTATTGTAACCGGAGCCTAACAGGAATCAAGGCAACATCATTGAAAGTGCGTAAAATGGGTAACACAATGAGGATGTCTCTGGATGCTTATTGCAGAAAAAGACCTTTAGCAATGATCATCTTTTGGCATACACAAAAGATAGCTGTAGAGAACAGTGCATCAATACTCACTAAGCACAATCAACTGACTAAGAATTTACTTGGAATTTAAATCTAATTTTCTCCGCAATCAACATTCCATGTTGATTTCTGGACCAAGGGTAGCCTTAGGGTAAGGTTTTCAGAAAGGAGGGATGATCTGATGAAATTTTATTTACCACTTCAGTGAATGTTCAGATTAGAAGTTAAGCCGAACCTAGAATTTCTTGTAACTTTCATTTGCTTTTACCAGTAACAATAGTTTAACCAAATGTGCAGAGGAAAAGGATAATACATAGGGCATTGTAACCGGAGCGTAACAGGAATCAAGGCAACATCATTGAAAGTGCGTAAAATGGGTAACACAATGCGGATGTTTCTGGATGCTTATTGCAGAAAAAGACCTTTAGCAATGATCTTCTTTTGGCATACACAAAAGATAGCTGTAGAGAACAGTGCATCAATACTCACTAAGCACAATCAACTGACTAAGAATTTACTTGGAATTTAAATCTAATTTTCTCCGCAATCAACATTCCATGTTGATTTCTAGACCAAGGGTAGCGTTAGGGTAAGGTTTTCAGAAAGGAGGGATGATCTCATGAAATTTTATTTACCACTTCCATTAATGTTCAGTTTAGAAGGAAGGCCGATCCAAGAAATTGTTGTAACTTTCATTTACTTTTACCAGTAATAATAGTTTAACCAAATGTGCAGAGGAAAAGGATAATACATAGGGCATTGTAACCGGAGCATAACAGGAATCAAGGCAAGATCATTGAAAGTGCGTAAAATGGGTAACACAATGAGGATGTCTCTGGATGCTTATTGCAGACAAAGACTTTTAGCAATGATCATCTTTTGGCATAAAGAAAAGATAGCTGCAGAGATCAGTGCATCAATACTCACTAAGCTCAATCAACTGACTAGGAATTGACTTGGAACATAAATCTAACTTTCTCCCCAATCAACATTCCATCTTGATTTCTAGGCTAGGGGTAGCGTTAGGGTTAGGTTTTCAATACGGAGAGATGATCTGATGAAATTTTATTTACCACTTCAGTGAATGTTCAGATTAGAAGTTAAGCCGAACCTAGAATTTGTTGTAACTTTCATTTGCTTTTTCCAGTAACAATAGTTTAACCAAATGTGCAGAGGAAAAGGATAATACATAGGGCATTGTAACCGGAGCCTAACAGGAATCAAGGCAAGATCATTGAAAGTGCGTAAAATGGGTAACACAATGAGGATGTCTCTGGATGCTTATTGCAGACAAAGACCTTTAGCAATGATCTTCTTTTGGCATACACAAAAGATAGCTGTAGAGAACAGTGCATCAATACTCACTAAGCACAATCAACTGACTAAGAATTTACTTGGAATTGAAATCTAATTTTCTCCGCAATCAACATTCCATGTTGATTTCTGGACCAAGGGTAGCGTTAGGGTAAGGTTTTCAGAAAGGAGGGATGATCTGATGAAATTTTATTTACCACTTCAGTGAATGTTCAGATTAGAAGTTAAGCCGAACCTAGAATTTCTTGTAACTTTCATTTGCTTTTACCAGTAACAATAGTTTAACCAAATGGGCAGAGGAAAAGGATAATACATAGGGCATTGTAACCGGAGCGTAACAGGAATCAAGGCAAGATCATTGAAAGTGCGTAAAATGGGTAACACAATGCGGATGTTTCTGGATGCTTATTGCAGAAAAAGACCTTTAGCAATGATCTTCTTTTGGCATACACAAAAGATAGCTGTAGAGAACAGTGCATCAATACTCACTAAGCACAATCAACTGACTAAGAATTTACTTGGAATTTAAATCTAATTTTCTCCGCAATCAACATTCCATGTTGATTTCTAGACCAAGGGTAGCGTTAGGGTAAGGTTTTCAGAAAGGAGGGATGATCTCATGAAATTTTATTTACCACTTCCATTAATGTTCAGTTTAGAAGGAAGGCCGATCCAAGAAATTGTTGTAACTTTCATTTACTTTTACCAGTAATAATAGTTTAACCAAATGTGCAGAGGAAAAGGATAATACATAGGGCATTGTAACCGGAGCATAACAGGAATCAAGGCAAGATCATTGAAAGTGCGTAAAATGGGTAACACAATGAGGATGTCTCTGGATGCTTATTGCAGACAAAGACTTTTAGCAATGATCATCTTTTGGCATAAAGAAAAGATAGCTGCAGAGATCAGTGCATCAATACTCACTAAGCTCAATCAACTGACTAGGAATTGACTTGGAACATAAATCTAACTTTCTCCCCAATCAACATTCCATCTTGATTTCTAGGCTAGGGGTAGCGTTAGGGTTAGGTTTTCAATACGGAGAGATGATCTGATGAAATTTTATTTACCACTTCAGTGAATGTTCAGATTAGAAGTTAAGCCGAACCTAGAATTTGTTGTAACTTTCATTTGCTTTTTCCAGTAACAATAGTTTAACCAAATGTGCAGAGGAAAAGGATAATACATAGGGCATTGTAACCGGAGCCTAACAGGAATCAAGGCAAGATCATTGAAAGTGCGTAAAATGGGTAACACAATGAGGATGTCTCTGGATGCTTATTGCAGACAAAGACCTTTAGCAATGATCTTCTTTTGGCATACACAAAAGATAGCTGTAGAGAACAGTGCATCAATACTCACTAAGCACAATCAACTGACTAAGAATTTACTTGGAATTGAAATCTAATTTTCTCCGCAATCAACATTCCATGTTGATTTCTGGACCAAGGGTAGCGTTAGGGTAAGGTTTTCAGAAAGGAGGGATGATCTGATGAAATTTTATTTACCACTTCAGTGAATGTTCAGATTAGAAGTTAAGCCGAACCTAGAATTTCTTGTAACTTTCATTTGCTTTTACCAGTAACAATAGTTTAACCAAATGGGCAGAGGAAAAGGATAATACATAGGGCATTGTAACCGGAGCGTAACAGGAATCAAGGCAAGATCATTGAAAGTGCGTAAAATGGGTAACACAATGCGGATGTTTCTGGATGCTTATTGCAGAAAAGACCTTTAGCAATGATCTTGTTTTGGCATACACAAAAGATAGCTGTAGAGAACAGTGCATCAATACTCACTAAGCACAATCAACTGACTAAGAATTTACTTGGAATTTAAATCTAATTTTCTCCGCAATCAACATTCCATGTTGATTTCTAGACCAAGGGTAGCGTTAGGGTAAGGTTTTCAGAAAGGAGGGATGATCTCATGAAATTTTATTTACCACTTCCATTAATGTTCAGTTTAGAAGGAAGGCCGATGCAAGAAATTGTTGTAACTTTCATTTACTTTTACCAGTAATAATAGTTTAACCAAATGTGCAGAGGAAAAGGATAATACATAGGGCATTGTAACCGGAGCATAACAGGAATCAAGGGAACATCATTGAAAGTGCGTAAAATGGGTAACACAATGAGGATGTCTCTGGATGCTTATTGCAGACAAAGACTTTTAGCAATGATCATCTTTTGGCATAAAGAAAAGATAGCTGCAGAGATCAGTGCATCAATACTCACTAAGCTCAATCAACTGACTAGGAATTAACTTGGAACATAAATCTAACTTTCTCCCCAATCCACATTCCATCTTGATTTCTAGGCTAGGGGTAGCGTTAGGGTTAGGTTTTCAATACGGAGAGATGATCTGATGAAATTTTATTTACCACTTCAGTGAATGTTCAGATTAGAAGTTAAGCCGAACCTAGAATTTGTTGTAACTTTCATTTGCTTTTTCCAGTAACAATAGTTTAACCAAATGTGCAGAGGAAAAGGATAATACATAGGGTATTGTAACCGGAGCCTAACAGGAATCAAGGCAACATCATTGAAAGTGCCTAAAATGGGTAACACAATGAGGATGTCTCTGGATGCTTATTGCAGAAAAAGACCTTTAGCAATGATCATCTTTTGGCATACACAAAAGATAGCTGTAGAGAACAGTGCATCAATACTCACTAAGCACAATCAACTGACTAAGAATTTACTTGGAATTTAAATCTAATTTTCTCCGCAATCAACATTCCATGTTGATTTCTGGACCAAGGGTAGCGTTAGGGTAAGGTTTTCAGAAAGGAGGGATGATCTGATGAAATTTTATTTACCACTTCAGTGAATGTTCAGATTAGAAGTTAAGCCGAACCTAGAATTTGTTGTAACTTTCATTTGCTTTTCCCAGTAACAATAGTTTAACCAAATGTGCAGAGGAAAAGGATAATACATAGGGTATTGTAACCGGAGCGTAACAGGAATCAAGGCAACATCATTGAAAGTGCGTAAAATGGGTAACACAATGAGGATGTCTCTGGATGCTTATTGCAGAAAAAGACCTTTAGCAATGATCATCTTTTGGCATACACAAAAGATAGCTGTAGAGAACAGTGCATCAATACTCACTAAGCACAATCAACTGACTAAGAATTTACTTGGAATTTAAATCTAATTTTCTCCGCAATCAACATTCCATGTTGATTTCTGGACCAAGGGTAGCGTTAGGGTAAGGTTTTCAGAAAGGAGGGATGATCTGATGAAATTTTATTTACCACTTCAGTGAATGTTCAGATTAGAAGTTAAGCCGAACCTAGAATTTCTTGTAACTTTCATTTGCTTTTACCAGTAACAATAGTTTAACCAAATGGGTAGAGGAAAAGGATAATACATAGGGCATTGTAACCGGAGCGTAACAGGAATCAAGGCAACATCATTGAAAGTGCGTAAAATGGGTAACACAATGCGGATGTTTCTGGATGCTTATTGCAGACAAAGACCTTTAGCAATGATCTTCTTTTGGCATACACAAAAGATAGCTGTAGAGAACAGTGCATCAATACTCACTAAGCACAATCAACTGACTAAGAATTTACTTGGAATTTAAATCTAATTTTCTCCGCAATCAACATTCCATGTTGATTTCTAGACCAAGGGTAGCGTTAGGGTAAGGTTTTCAGAAAGGAGGGATGTTCTGATGAAATTTTATTTACCACTTCCATTAATGTTCAGTTTAGAAGGAAGGCCGATCCAAGAAATTGTTGTAACTTTCATTTACTTTTACCAGTAATAATAGTTTAACCAAATGTGCAGAGGAAAAGGATAATACATAGGGCATTGTAACCGGAGCATAACAGGAATCAAGGGAACATCATTGAAAGTGCGTAAAATGGGTAACACAATGAGGATGTCTCTGGATGCTTATTGCAGACAAAGACTTTTAGCAATGATCATCTTTTGGCATAAAGAAAAGATAGCTGCAGAGATCAGTGCATCAATACTCATTTAGCTCAATCAACTGACTAGGAATTGACTTGGAACATAAATCTAACTTTCTCCCCAATCCACATTCCATCTTGATTTCTAGGCTAGGGGTAGCGTTAGGGTTAGGTTTTCAATACGGAGAGATGATCTGATGAAATTTTATTTACCACTTCAGTGAATGTTCAGATTAGAAGTTAAGCCGAACCTAGAATTTGTTGTAACTTTCATTTGCTTTTACCAGTAACAATAGTTTAACCAAATGGGCAGAGGAAAAGGATAATACATAGGGCATTGTAACCGGAGCGTAACAGGAATCAAGGCAAGATCATTGAAAGTGCGTAAAATGGGAACACAATGCGGATGTCTCTGGATGCTTTTTGCAGACAAAGACCTTTAGCAATGATCTTCTTTTGGCATACACAAAAGATAGCTGCAGAGAACAGTTCATCAATACTCACTAAGCACAATCAACTGACTAAGAACTTACTTGGAACATAAACCTAACTTTCTCCCCAATCCACATTCCATCTTGATTTCTAGGCTAGGGGTAGCGTTAGGGTTAGGTTTTCAATACGGAGAGATGATCTGATGAAATTTTATTTACCACTTCAGTGAATGTTCAGATTAGAAGTTAAGCCGAACCTAGAATTTCTTGTAACTTTCATTTGCTTTTACCAGTAACAATAGTTTAACCCAATGGGCAGAGGAAAAGGATAATACATAGGGCATTGTAACCGGAGCGTAACAGGAATCAAGGCAAGATCATTGAAAGTGCGTAAAATGGGTAACACAATGCGGATGTTTCTGGATGCTTATTGCAGACAAAGACCTTTAGCAATGATCTTATTTTGGCATACACAAAAGATAGCTGTAGAGAACAGTGCATCAATCCTCACTAAGCACAATCAACTGACTAAGAATTTACTTGGAATTTAAATCTAATTTTCTCCGCAATCAACATTCCATGTTGATTTCTAGACCAAGGGTAGCATTAGGGTAAAGTTTTCAGAAAGGAGGGATGATCTGATGAAATTTTATTTACCACTTCCATTAATGTTCAGTTTAGAAGGAAGGCCGATCCAAGAAATTGTTGTAACATTCATTTGCTTTTTCCAGTAACAATAGTTTAACCAAATGGGCAGAGGAAAAGGATAATACATAGGGCATTGTAACCGGAGCGTAACAGGAATCAAGGCAAGATCATTGAAAGTGCGTAAAATGGGTAACACAATGAGGATGTCTCTGGATGCTTATTGCAGACAAAGACCTTTAGCAATGATCATCTTTTGGCATAAAGAAAAGATAGCTGCAGAGATCAGTGCATCAATACTCATTAAGCTCAATCAACTGACTAGGAATTGACTTGGAACATAAATCTAACTTTCTCCCCAATCCACATTCCATCTTGATTTCTTGGCTAGGGGTAGCGTTAGGGTTAGGTTTTCAATACGGAGAGATGATCTGATGAAATTTTATTTACCACTTCAGTGAATGTTCAGATTAGAAGTTAAGCCGAACCTAGAATTTCTTGTAACTTTCATTTGCTTTTACCAGTAACAATAGTTTAACCAAATGGGCAGAGGAAAAGGATAATACATAGGGCATTGTAACCGGAGCGTAACAGGAATCAAGGCAAGATCATTGAAAGTGCGTAAAATGGGTAACACAATGCGGATGTCTCTGGATACTTATTGCAGACAAAGACCTTTAGCAATGATCTTCTTTTGGCATACACAAAAGATAGCTGTAGAGAACAGTGCATCAATACTCACTAAGCACAATCAACAGACTAAGAATTTACTTGGAATTTAAATCTAATTTTCTCCGCAATCAACATTCCATGTTGATTTCTAGGACAAGGGTAGCGTTAGGGTAAGGTTTTCAGAAAGGAGGGATGATCTGATGAAATTTTATTTACCATTTCCATTAATGTTCAGTTTAGAAGGAAGGCCGATCCAAGAAATTGTTGTAACTTTCATTTACTTTTACCAGTAATAATAGTTTAATCAAATGTGCAGAGGAAAAGGATAATACATCGGGCATTGTAACCGGAGCATAACAGGAATCAAGGCAACATCATTGAAAGTGCGTAAAATGGGTAACACAATGAGGATGTCTCTGGATGCTTATTGCAGACAAAGACCTTTAGCAATGATCATCTTTTGGCATAAAGAAAAGATAGCTGCAGAGATCAGTGCATCAATACTCACTAAGCTCAATCAACTGACTAGGAATTGACTTGGAACATAAATCTAACTTTCTCCCCAATCAACATTCCATGTTGATTTCTAGGCTAGGGGTAGCGTTAGGGTTAGGTTTTCAATATGGAGAGATGATCTGATGAAATTTTATTTACCATTTCAATGAATGTTCATATTAGAAGGTAGGCCGAACCTAGAATTTGTTGTAACTTTCATTTGCTTTTTCCAGTAACAATAGTTTAACCAAATGTGCAGAGGAAAAGGATAATACATAGGGCATTGTAACCGGAGCCTAACAGGAATCAAGGCAACATCATTGAAAGTGCGTAAAATGGGTAACACAATGAGGATGTCTCTGGATGCTTATTGCAGACAAAGACCTTTAGCAATGTTCATCTTTTGGCATAAAGAAAAGATAGCTGCAGAGATCAGTGCATCAATACTCACTAAGCTCAATCAACTGACTAGGAATTGACTTGGAACATAAATCTAACTTTCTCCCCAATCCACATTCCATCTTGATTTCTAGGCTAGGGGTAGCGTTAGGGTTAGGTTTTCAATACGGAGAGATGATCTGATGAAATTTTATTTACCACTTCAGTGAATGTTCAGATTAGAAGTTAAGCCGAACCTAGAATTTCTTGTAACTTTCATTTGCTTTTACCAGTAACAATAGTTTAACCCAATGGGCAGAGGAAAAGGATAATACATAGGGCATTGTAACCGGAGCCTAACAGGAATCAAGGCAACATCATTGAAAGTGCGTAAAATGGGTAACACAATGAGGATGTCTCTGGATGCTTATTGCAGACGAAGACCTTTAGCAATGATCATCTTTTGGCATAAAGAAAAGATAGCTGCAGAGATCAGTGCATCAATACTCACTAAGCTCAATCAACTGACTAGGAATTGACTTGGAACATAAATCTAACTTTCTCCCCAATCCACATTCCATCTTGATTTCTAGGCTAGGGGTAGCGTTAGGGTTAGGTTTTCAATACGGAGAGATGATCTGATGAAATTTTATTTACCACTTCAGTGAATGTTCAGATTAGAAGTTAAGCCGAACCTAGAATTTCTTGTAACTTTCATTTGCTTTTACCAGTAACAATAGTTTAACCAAATGGGCAGAGGAAAAGGATAATACATAGGGCATTGTAACCGGAGCGTAACAGGAATCAAGGCAAGATCATTAAAAGTGCGTAAAATGGGTAACACAATGCGGATGTTTCTGGATGCTTATTGCAGACAAAGACCTTTAGCAATGATCTTCTTTTGGCATACACAAAAGATAGCTGTAGAGAACAGTGCATCAATACTCACTAAGCACAATCAACTGACTAAGAATTTACTTGGAATTTAAATCTAATTTTCTCCGCAATCAACATTCCATGTTGATTTCTAGACCAAGGGTAGCGTTAGGGTAAGGTTTTCAGAAAGGAGGGATGTTCTGATGAAATTTTATTTACCACTTCCATTAATGTTCAGTTTAGAAGGAAGGCCGATCCAAGAAATTGTTGTAACTTTCATATACTTTTACCAGTAATAATAGTTTAACCAAATGTGCAGAGGAATAGGATAATACATAGGGCATTGTATCCGGAGCATAACAGGAATCAAGGCAACATCATTGAAAGTGCGTAAAATGGGTAACACAATGAGGATGTCTCTGGATGCTTATTGCAGACAAAGACCTTTAGCAATGATCATCTTTTGGCATAAAGAAAAGATAGCTGCAGAGATCAGTGCATCAATACTCACTAAGCTCAATCAACTGACTAGGAATTGACTTGGAACATAAATCTAACTTTCTCCCCAATCCACATTCCATCTTGATTTCTAGGCTAGGGGTAACGTTAAGGTTAGGTTTTCAATACGGAGAGATGATCTGATGAAATTTTATTTACCACTTCAGTGAATGTTCAGATTAGAAGTTAAGCCGAACCTAGAATTTGTTGTAACTTTCATTTGCTTTTTCCAGTAACAATAGTTTAACCAAATGTGCAGAGGAAAAGGATAATACATAGGGCATTGTAACCGGAGCCTAACAGGAATCAAGGCAACATCATTGAAAGTGCGTAAAATGGGTAACACAATGAGGATGTCTCTGGATGCTTATTGCAGACAAAGACCTTTAGCAATGTTCATCTTTTGGCATAAAGAAAAGATAGCTGCAGAGATCAGTGCATCAATACTCACTAAGCTCAATCAACTGACTAGGAATTGACTTGGAACATAAATCTAACTTTCTCCCCAATCCACATTCCATCTTGATTTCTAGGCTAGGGGTAGCGTTAGGGTTAGGTTTTCAATACGGAGAGATGATCTGATGAAATTTTATTTACCACTTCAGTGAATGTTCAGATTAGAAGTTAAGCCGAACCTAGAATTTCTTGTAACTTTCATTTGCTTTTACCAGTAACAATAGTTTAACCCAATGGGCAGAGGAAAAGGATAATACATAGGGCATTGTAACCGGAGCCTAACAGGAATCAAGGCAACATCATTGAAAGTGCGTAAAATGGGTAACACAATGAGGATGTCTCTGGATGCTTATTGCAGACGAAGACCTTTAGCAATGATCATCTTTTGGCATAAAGAAAAGATAGCTGCAGAGATCAGTGCATCAATACTCACTAAGCTCAATCAACTGACTAGGAATTGACTTGGAACATAAATCTAACTTTCTCCCCAATCCACATTCCATCTTGATTTCTAGGCTAGGGGTAGCGTTAGGGTTAGGTTTTCAATACGGAGAGATGATCTGATGAAATTTTATTTACCACTTCAGTGAATGTTCAGATTAGAAGTTAAGCCGAACCTAGAATTTCTTGTAACTTTCATTTGCTTTTACCAGTAACAATAGTTTAACCAAATGGGCAGAGGAAAAGGATAATACATAGGGCATTGTAACCGGAGCGTAACAGGAATCAAGGCAAGATCATTAAAAGTGCGTAAAATGGGTAACACAATGCGGATGTTTCTGGATGCTTATTGCAGACAAAGACCTTTAGCAATGATCTTCTTTTGGCATACACAAAAGATAGCTGTAGAGAACAGTGCATCAATACTCACTAAGCACAATCAACTGACTAAGAATTTACTTGGAATTTAAATCTAATTTTCTCCGCAATCAACATTCCATGTTGATTTCTAGACCAAGGGTAGCGTTAGGGTAAGGTTTTCAGAAAGGAGGGATGTTCTGATGAAATTTTATTTACCACTTCCATTAATGTTCAGTTTAGAAGGAAGGCCGATCCAAGAAATTGTTGTAACTTTCATATACTTTTACCAGTAATAATAGTTTAACCAAATGTGCAGAGGAATAGGATAATACATAGGGCATTGTATCCGGAGCATAACAGGAATCAAGGCAACATCATTGAAAGTGCGTAAAATGGGTAACACAATGAGGATGTCTCTGGATGCTTATTGCAGACAAAGACCTTTAGCAATGATCATCTTTTGGCATAAAGAAAAGATAGCTGCAGAGATCAGTGCATCAATACTCACTAAGCTCAATCAACTGACTAGGAATTGACTTGGAACATAAATCTAACTTTCTCCCCAATCCACATTCCATCTTGATTTCTAGGCTAGGGGTAACGTTAAGGTTAGGTTTTCAATACGGAGAGATGATCTGATGAAATTTTATTTACCACTTCAGTGAATGTTCAGATTAGAAGTTAAGCCGAACCTAGAATTTGTTGTAACTTTCATTTGCTTTTTCCAGTAACAATAGTTTAACCAAATGTGCAGAGGAAAAGGATAATACATAGGGCATTGTAACCGGAGCGTAACAGGAATCAAGGCAACATCATTGAAAGTGCGTAAAATGGGTAACACAATGAGGATGTCTCTGGATGCTTATTGCAGACAAAGACCTTTAGCAATGATCATCTTTTGGCATAAAGAAAAGATAGCTGCAGAGATCAGTGCATCAATACTCACTAAGCTCAATCAACTGACTAGGAATTGACTTGGAACATAAATCTAACTTTCTCCCCAATCCACATTCCATCTTGATTTCTAGGCTAGGGGTAGCGTTAGGGTTAGGTTTTCAATACGGAGAGATGATCTGATGAAATTTTATTTACCACTTCAGTGAATGTTCAGATTAGAAGTTAAGCCGAACCTAGAATTTGTTGTAACTTTCATTTGCTTTTTCCAGTAACAATAGTTTAACCAAATGTGCAGAGGAAAAGGATAATACATAGGGCATTGTAACCGGAGCCTAACAGGAATCAAGGCAAGATCATTGAAAGTGCGTAAAATGGGTAACACAATGAGGATGTCTCTGGATGCTTATTGCAGACAAAGACCTTTAGCAATGATCTTCTTTTGGCATACACAAAAGATAGCTGTAGAGAACAGTGCATCAATACTCACTAAGCACAATCAACTGACTAAGAATTTACTTGGAATTGAAATCTAATTTTCTCCGCAATCAACATTCCATGTTGATTTCTGGACCAAGGGTAGCGTTAGGGTAAGGTTTTCAGAAAGGAGGGATGATCTGATGAAATTTTATTTACCACTTCAGTGAATGTTCAGATTAGAAGTTAAGCCGAACCTAGAATTTCTTGTAACTTTCATTTGCTTTTACCAGTAACAATAGTTTAACCAAATGGGCAGAGGAAAAGGATAATACATAGGGCATTGTAACCGGAGCGTAACAGGAATCAAGGCAAGATCATTGAAAGTGCGTAAAATGGGTAACACAATGCGGATGTTTCTGGATGCTTATTGCAGAAAAGACCTTTAGCAATGATCTTCTTTTGGCATACACAAAAGATAGCTGTAGAGAACAGTGCATCAATACTCACTAAGCACAATCAACTGACTAAGAATTTACTTGGAATTTAAATCTAATTTTCTCCGCAATCAACATTCCATGTTGATTTCTAGACCAAGGGTAGCGTTAGGGTAAGGTTTTCAGAAAGGAGGGATGATCTCATGAAATTTTATTTACCACTTCCATTAATGTTCAGTTTAGAAGGAAGGCCGATGCAAGAAATTGTTGTAACTTTCATTTACTTTTACCAGTAATAATAGTTTAACCAAATGTGCAGAGGAAAAGGATAATACATAGGGCATTGTAACCGGAGCATAACAGGAATCAAGGGAACATCATTGAAAGTGCGTAAAATGGGTAACACAATGAGGATGTCTCTGGATGCTTATTGCAGACAAAGACTTTTAGCAATGATCATCTTTTGGCATAAAGAAAAGATAGCTGCAGAGATCAGTGCATCAATACTCACTAAGCTCAATCAACTGACTAGGAATTAACTTGGAACATAAATCTAACTTTCTCCCCAATCCACATTCCATCTTGATTTCTAGGCTAGGGGTAGCGTTAGGGTTAGGTTTTCAATACGGAGAGATGATCTGATGAAATTTTATTTACCACTTCAGTGAATGTTCAGATTAGAAGTTAAGCCGAACCTAGAATTTGTTGTAACTTTCATTTGCTTTTTCCAGTAACAATAGTTTAACCAAATGTGCAGAGGAAAAGGATAATACATAGGGTATTGTAACCGGAGCCTAACAGGAATCAAGGCAACATCATTGAAAGTGCCTAAAATGGGTAACACAATGAGGATGTCTCTGGATGCTTATTGCAGAAAAAGACCTTTAGCAATGATCATCTTTTGGCATACACAAAAGATAGCTGTAGAGAACAGTGCATCAATACTCACTAAGCACAATCAACTGACTAAGAATTTACTTGGAATTTAAATCTAATTTTCTCCGCAATCAACATTCCATGTTGATTTCTGGACCAAGGGTAGCGTTAGGGTAAGGTTTTCAGAAAGGAGGGATGATCTGATGAAATTTTATTTACCACTTCAGTGAATGTTCAGATTAGAAGTTAAGCCGAACCTAGAATTTGTTGTAACTTTCATTTGCTTTTCCCAGTAACAATAGTTTAACCAAATGTGCAGAGGAAAAGGATAATACATAGGGTATTGTAACCGGAGCGTAACAGGAATCAAGGCAACATCATTGAAAGTGCGTAAAATGGGTAACACAATGAGGATGTCTCTGGATGCTTATTGCAGAAAAAGACCTTTAGCAATGATCATCTTTTGGCATACACAAAAGATAGCTGTAGAGAACAGTGCATCAATACTCACTAAGCACAATCAACTGACTAAGAATTTACTTGGAATTTAAATCTAATTTTCTCCGCAATCAACATTCCATGTTGATTTCTGGACCAAGGGTAGCGTTAGGGTAAGGTTTTCAGAAAGGAGGGATGATCTGATGAAATTTTATTTACCACTTCAGTGAATGTTCAGATTAGAAGTTAAGCCGAACCTAGAATTTCTTGTAACTTTCATTTGCTTTTACCAGTAACAATAGTTTAACCAAATGGGTAGAGGAAAAGGATAATACATAGGGCATTGTAACCGGAGCGTAACAGGAATCAAGGCAACATCATTGAAAGTGCGTAAAATGGGTAACACAATGCGGATGTTTCTGGATGCTTATTGCAGACAAAGACCTTTAGCAATGATCTTCTTTTGGCATACACAAAAGATAGCTGTAGAGAACAGTGCATCAATACTCACTAAGCACAATCAACTGACTAAGAATTTACTTGGAATTTAAATCTAATTTTCTCCGCAATCAACATTCCATGTTGATTTCTAGACCAAGGGTAGCGTTAGGGTAAGGTTTTCAGAAAGGAGGGATGTTCTGATGAAATTTTATTTACCACTTCCATTAATGTTCAGTTTAGAAGGAAGGCCGATCCAAGAAATTGTTGTAAGTTTCATTTACTTTTACCAGTAATAATAGTTTAACCAAATGTGCAGAGGAAAAGGATAATACATAGGGCATTGTAACCGGAGCATAACAGGAATCAAGGGAACATCATTGAAAGTGCGTAAAATGGGTAACACAATGAGGATGTCTCTGGATGCTTATTGCAGACAAAGACTTTTAGCAATGATCATCTTTTGGCATAAAGAAAAGATAGCTGCAGAGATCAGTGCATCAATACTCATTTAGCTCAATCAACTGACTAGGAATTGACTTGGAACATAAATCTAACTTTCTCCCCAATCCACATTCCATCTTGATTTCTAGGCTAGGGGTAGCGTTAGGGTTAGGTTTTCAATACGGAGAGATGATCTGATGAAATTTTATTTACCACTTCAGTGAATGTTCAGATTAGAAGTTAAGCCGAACCTAGAATTTGTTGTAACTTTCATTTGCTTTTACCAGTAACAATAGTTTAACCAAATGGGCAGAGGAAAAGGATAATACATAGGGCATTGTAACCGGAGCGTAACAGGAATCAAGGCAAGATCATTGAAAGTGCGTAAAATGGGAACACAATGCGGATGTCTCTGGATGCTTTTTGCAGACAAAGACCTTTAGCAATGATCTTCTTTTGGCATACACAAAAGATAGCTGCAGAGAACAGTTCATCAATACTCACTAAGCACAATCAACTGACTAAGAACTTACTTGGAACATAAACCTAACTTTCTCCCCAATCCACATTCCATCTTGATTTCTAGGCTAGGGGTAGCGTTAGGGTTAGGTTTTCAATACGGAGAGATGATCTGATGAAATTTTATTTACCACTTCAGTGAATGTTCAGATTAGAAGTTAAGCCGAACCTAGAATTTCTTGTAACTTTCATTTGCTTTTACCAGTAACAATAGTTTAACCCAATGGGCAGAGGAAAAGGATAATACATAGGGCATTGTAACCGGAGCGTAACAGGAATCAAGGCAAGATCATTGAAAGTGCGTAAAATGGGTAACACAATGCGGATGTTTCTGGATGCTTATTGCAGACAAAGACCTTTAGCAATGATCTTATTTTGGCATACACAAAAGATAGCTGTAGAGAACAGTGCATCAATCCTCACTAAGCACAATCAACTGACTAAGAATTTACTTGGAATTTAAATCTAATTTTCTCCGCAATCAACATTCCATGTTGATTTCTAGACCAAGGGTAGCATTAGGGTAAGGTTTTCAGAAAGGAGGGATGATCTGATGAAATTTTATTTACCACTTCCATTAATGTTCAGTTTAGAAGGAAGGCCGATCCAAGAAATTGTTGTAACTTTCATTTGCTTTTTCCAGTAACAATAGTTTAACCAAATGGGCA
The DNA here is from genome assembly GCA_026167975.1 of Phrynosoma blainvillii. NCBI lineage: Eukaryota > Metazoa > Chordata > Lepidosauria > Squamata > Phrynosomatidae > Phrynosoma > Phrynosoma blainvillii. The sequence goes on along the minus strand of JANUYF010000007.1, from coordinate 14,700,627 downwards.
GAGGAAAAGGATAATACATAGGGCATTGTAACCGGAGCGTAACAGGAATCAAGGCAAGATCATTGAAAGTGCGTAAAATGGGTAACACAATGAGGATGTCTCTGGATGCTTATTGCAGACAAAGACCTTTAGCAATGATCATCTTTTGGCATAAAGAAAAGATAGCTGCAGAGATCAGTGCATCAATACTCATTAAGCTCAATCAACTGACTAGGAATTGACTTGGAACATAAATCTAACTTTCTCCCCAATCCACATTCCATCTTGATTTCTTGGCTAGGGGTAGCGTTAGGGTTAGGTTTTCAATACGGAGAGATGATCTGATGAAATTTTATTTACCACTTCCATTAATGTTCAGTTTAGAAGGAAGGCCGATCCAAGAAATTGTTGTAACTTTCATTTGCTTTTTCCAGTAACAATAGTTTAACCAAATGGGCAGAGGAAAAGGATAATACATAGGGCATTGTAACCGGAGCGTAACAGGAATCAAGGCAAGATCATTGAAAGTGCGTAAAATGGGTAACACAATGAGGATGTCTCTGGATGCTTATTGCAGACAAAGACCTTTAGCAATGATCATCTTTTGGCATAAAGAAAAGATAGCTGCAGAGATCAGTGCATCAATACTCATTAAGCTCAATCAACTGACTAGGAATTGACTTGGAACATAAATCTAACTTTCTCCCCAATCCACATTCCATCTTGATTTCTTGGCTAGGGGTAGCGTTAGGGTTAGGTTTTCAATACGGAGAGATGATCTGATGAAATTTTATTTACCACTTCAGTGAATGTTCAGATTAGAAGTTAAGCCGAACCTAGAATTTCTTGTAACTTTCATTTGCTTTTACCAGTAACAATAGTTTAACCAAATGGGCAGAGGAAAAGGATAATACATAGGGCATTGTAACCGGAGCGTAACAGGAATCAAGGCAAGATCATTGAAAGTGCGTAAAATGGGTAACACAATGCGGATGTCTCTGGATACTTATTGCAGACAAAGACCTTTAGCAATGATCTTCTTTTGGCATACACAAAAGATAGCTGTAGAGAACAGTGCATCAATACTCACTAAGCACAATCAACAGACTAAGAATTTACTTGGAATTTAAATCTAATTTTCTCCGCAATCAACATTCCATGTTGATTTCTAGGACAAGGGTAGCGTTAGGGTAAGGTTTTCAGAAAGGAGGGATGATCTGATGAAATTTTATTTACCATTTCCATTAATGTTCAGTTTAGAAGGAAGGCCGATCCAAGAAATTGTTGTAACTTTCATTTACTTTTACCAGTAATAATAGTTTAATCAAATGTGCAGAGGAAAAGGATAATACATAGGGCATTGTAACCGGAGCATAACAGGAATCAAGGCAACATCATTGAAAGTGCGTAAAATGGGTAACACAATGAGGATGTCTCTGGATGCTTATTGCAGACAAAGACCTTTAGCAATGATCATCTTTTGGCATAAAGAAAAGATAGCTGCAGAGATCAGTGCATCAATACTCACTAAGCTCAATCAACTGACTAGGAATTGACTTGGAACATAAATCTAACTTTCTCCCCAATCAACATTCCATGTTGATTTCTAGGCTAGGGGTAGCGTTAGGGTTAGGTTTTCAATATGGAGAGATGATCTGATGAAATTTTATTTACCATTTCAATGAATGTTCATATTAGAAGGTAGGCCGAACCTAGAATTTGTTGTAACTTTCATTTGCTTTTTCCAGTAACAATAGTTTAACCAAATGTGCAGAGGAAAAGGATAATACATAGGGCATTGTAACCGGAGCCTAACAGGAATCAAGGCAACATCATTGAAAGTGCGTTAAATGGGTAACACAATGAGGATGTCTCTGGATGCTTATTGCAGACAAAGACCTTTAGCAATGATCATCTTTTGGCATAAAGAAAAGATAGCTGCAGGGATCAGTGCATCAATACTCACTAAGCTCAATCAACTGACTAGGAATTGACTTGGAACATAAATCTAACTTTCTCCCCAATCAACATTCCATGTTGATTTCTAGGCTAGGGGTAGCGTTAGGGTTAGGTTTTCAATATGGAGAGATGATCTGATGAAATTTTATTTACCATTTCAATGAATGTTCATATTAGAAGGTAGGCCGAACCTAGAATTTGTTGTAACTTTCATTTGCTTTTTCCAGTAACAATAGTTTAACCAAATGTGCAGAGGAAAAGGATAATACATAGGGCATTGTAACCGGAGCCTAACAGGAATCAAGGCAACATCATTGAAAGTGCGTAAAATGGGTAACACAATGAGGATGTCTCTGGATGCTTATTGCAGACAAAGACCTTTAGCAATGTTCATCTTTTGGCATAAAGAAAAGATAGCTGCAGAGATCAGTGCATCAATACTCACTAAGCTCAATCAACTGACTAGGAATTGACTTGGAACATAAATCTAACTTTCTCCCCAATCCACATTCCATCTTGATTTCTAGGCTAGGGGTAGCGTTAGGGTTAGGTTTTCAATACGGAGAGATGATCTGATGAAATTTTATTTACCACTTCAGTGAATGTTCAGATTAGAAGTTAAGCCGAACCTAGAATTTCTTGTAACTTTCATTTGCTTTTACCAGTAACAATAGTTTAACCCAATGGGCAGAGGAAAAGGATAATACATAGGGCATTGTAACCGGAGCATAACAGGAATCAAGGGAACATCATTGAAATTTCGTAAAATGGGTAACACAATGAGGATGTCTCTGGATGCTTATTGCAGACAAAGACTTTTAGCAATGATCATCTTTTGGCATAAAGAAAAGATAGCTGCAGAGATCAGTGCATCAATACTCATTTAGCTCAATCAACTGACTAGGAATTGACTTGGAACATAAATCTAACTTTCTCCCCAATCCACATTCCATGTTGATTTCTAGGCTAGGGGTAGCGTTAGGGTTAGGTTTTCAATACGGAGAAATGATCTGATGAAATTTTATTTACCACTTCAGTGAATGTTCAGATTAGAAGTTAAGCCGAACCTAGAATTTGTTGTAACTTTCATTTGCTTTTACCAGTAACAATAGTTTAACCAAATGGGCAGAGGAAAAGGATAATACATAGGGCATTGTAACCGGAGCGTAACAGGAATCAAGGCAAGATCATTGAAAGTGCGTAAAATGGGAACACAATGCGGATGTCTCTGGATGCTTATTGCAGACAAAGACCTTTAGCAATGATCTTCTTTTGGCATACACAAAAGATAGCTGCAGAGAACAGTTCATCAATACTCACTAAGCACAATCAACTGACTAAGAACTTACTTGGAACATAAACCTAACTTTCTCCCCAATCCACATTCCATCTTGATTTCTAGGCTAGGGGTAGCGTTAGGGTTAGGTTTTCAATACGGAGAGATGATCTGATGAAATTTTATTTACCACTTCAGTGAATGTTCAGATTAGAAGTTAAGCCGAACCTAGAATTTCTTGTAACTTTCATTTGCTTTTACCAGTAACAATAGTTTAACCAAATGGGCAGAGGAAAAGGATAATACATAGGGTATTGTAACCGGAGCGTAACAGGAATCAAGGCAAGATCATTGAAAGTGCGTAAAATGGGTAACACAATGCGGATGTTTCTGGATGCTTATTGCAGACAAAGACCTTTAGCAATGATCTTATTTTGGCATACACAAAAGATAGCTGTAGAGAACAGTGCATCAATCCTCACTAAGCACAATCAACTGACTAAGAATTTACTTGGAATTTAAATCTAATTTTCTCCGCAATCAACATTCCATGTTGATTTCTAGACCAAGGGTAGCATTAGGGTAAGGTTTTCAGAAAGGAGGGATGATCTGATGAAATTTTATTTACCACTTCCATTAATGTTCAGTTTAGAAGGAAGGCCGATCCAAGAAATTGTTGTAACTTTCATTTGCTTTTTCCAGTAACAATAGTTTAACCAAATGGGCAGAGGAAAAGGATAATACATAGGGCATTGTAACCGGAGCCTAACAGGAATCAAGGCAACATCATTGAAAGTGCGTAAAATGGGTAACACAATGAGGATGTCTCTGGATGCTTATTGCAGACAAAGACCCTTAGCAATGATCATCTTTTGGCATAAAGAAAAGATAGCTGCAGAGATCAGTGCATCAATACTCATTAAGCTCAATCAACTGACTAGGAATTGACTTGGAACATAAATCTAACTTTCTCCCCAATCCACATTCCATCTTGATTTCTTGGCTAGGGGTAGCGTTAGGGTTAGGTTTTCAATACGGAGAGATGATCTGATGAAATTTTATTTACCACTTCAGTGAATGTTAAGATTAGAAGGTAAGCCGAACCTAGAATTTCTTGTAACTTTCATTTGCTTTTACCAGTAACAATAGTTTAACCAAATGGGCAGAGGAAAAGGATAATACATAGGGCATTGTAACCGGAGCGTAACAGGAATCAAGGCAAGATCATTGAAAGTGCGTAAAATGGGTAACACAATGAGGATGTCTCTGGATGCTTATTGCAGACAAAGACCTTTAGCAATGATCATCTTTTGGCATAAAGAAAAGATAGCTCCAATGATCAGTGCATCAATACTCACTAAGCTCAATCAACTGACTAGGAATTGACTTGGAACATAAATCTAACTTTCTCCCCAATAAACATTCCATGTTGATTTCTAGGCTAGGGGTAGCGTTAGGGTTAGGTTTTCAATACGGAGAGATGATCTGATGAAATTTTATTTACCACTTCAGTGAATGTTCAGATTAGAAGTTAAGCCGAACCTAGAATTTCTTGTAACTTTCATTTGCTTTTACCAGTAACAATAGTTTAACCAAATGGGCAGAGGAAAAGGATAATACATAGGGCATTGTAACCGGAGCGTAACAGGAATCAAGGCAAGATCATTGAAAGTGCGTAAAATGGGTAACACAATGAGGATGTCTCTGGATGCTTATTGCAGACAAAGACCTTTAGCAATGATCATCTTTTGGCATAAAGAAAAGATAGCTGCAGAGATCAGTGCATCAATACTCACTAAGCTCAATCAACTGACTAGGAATTGACTTGGAACATAAATCTAACTTTCTCCCCAATCAACATTCCATGTTGATTTCTAGGCTAGGGGTAGCGTTAGGGTTAGGTTTTCAATATGGAGAGATGATCTGATGAAATTTTATTTACCATTTCAATGAATGTTCATATTAGAAGGTAGGCCGAACCTAGAATTTGTTGTAACTTTCATTTGCTTTTTCCAGTAACAATAGTTTAACCAAATGTGCAGAGGAAAAGGATAATACATAGGGCATTGTAACCGGAGCCTAACAGGAATCAAGGCAACATCATTGAAAGTGCGTAAAATGGGTAACACAATGAGGATGTCTCTGGATGCTTATTGCAGACAAAGACCTTTAGCAATGTTCATCTTTTGGCATAAAGAAAAGATAGCTGCAGAGATCAGTGCATCAATACTCACTAAGCTCAATCAACTGACTAGGAATTGACTTGGAACATAAATCTAACTTTCTCCCCAATCCACATTCCATCTTGATTTCTAGGCTAGGGGTAGCGTTAGGGTTAGGTTTTCAATACGGAGAGATGATCTGATGAAATTTTATTTACCACTTCAGTGAATGTTCAGATTAGAAGTTAAGCCGAACCTAGAATTTCTTGTAACTTTCATTTGCTTTTACCAGTAACAATAGTTTAACCCAATGGGCAGAGGAAAAGGATAATACATAGGGCATTGTAACCGGAGCGTAACAGGAATCAAGGCAAGATCATTGAAAGTGCGTAAAATGGGTAACACAATGGGGATGTTTCTGGATGCTTATTGCAGACAAAGACCTTTAGCAATGATCTTCTTTTGGCATACAAAAAAGATAGCTGTAGAGAACAGTGCATCAATACTCACTAAGCACAATCAACTGACTAAGAATTTACTTGGAATTTAAATCTAATTTTCTCCGCAAAAAACATTCCATGTTGATTTCTAGACCAAGGGTAGCGTTAGGGTAAGGTTTTCAGAAAGGAGGGATGATCTGATGAAATTTTATTTACCACTTCCATTAATGTTCAGTTTAGAAGGAAGGCCGATCCAAGAAATTGTTGTAACTTTCATTTACTTTTACCAGTAATAATAGTTTAACCAAATGTGCAGAGGAAAAGGATAATACATAGGGCATTGTAACCGGAGCATAACAAGAATCAAGGCAACATCATTGAAAGTTAGTAAAATGGGTACACAATGAGGATGTCTCTGGATGCTTATTGCAGACAAAGACCTTTAGCAATGATCATCTTTTGGCATAAAGAAAAGATAGCTGCAGAGATCAGTGCATCAATACTCACTAAGCTCAATCAACTGACTAGGAATTGACTTGGAACATAAATCTAACTTTCTCCCCAATAAACATTCCATGTTGATTTCTAGGCTAGGGGTAGCGTTAGGGTTAGGTTTTCAATACGGAGAGATGATCTGATGAAATTTTATTTACCACTTCAGTGAATGTTCAGATTAGAAGTTAAGCCGAACCTAGAATTTCTTGTAACTTTCATTTGCTTTTACCAGTAACAATAGTTTAACCAAATGTGCAGAGGAAAAGGATAATACATAGGGCATTGTAACCGGAGCCTAACAGGAATCAAGGCAACATCATTGAAAGTGCGTAAAATGGGTAACACAATGAGGATGTCTCTGGATGCTTATTGCAGACAAAGACCTTTAGCAATGTTCATCTTTTGGCATAAAGAAAAGATAGCTGCAGAGATCAGTGCATCAATACTCACTAAGCTCAATCAACTGACTAGGAATTGACTTGGAACATAAATCTAACTTTCTCCCCAATCCACATTCCATCTTGATTTCTAGGCTAGGGGTAGCGTTAGGGTAAGGTTTTCAGAAAGGAGGGATGTTCTGATGAAATTTTATTTACCACTTCCATTAATGTTCAGTTTAGAAGGAAGGCCGATCCAAGAAATTGTTGTAACTTTCATTTACTTTTACCAGTAATAATAGTTTAACCAAATGTGCAGAGGAAAAGGATAATACATAGGGCATTGTAACCGGAGCATAACAGGAATCAAGGCAACATCATTGAAAGTGCGTAAAATGGGTAACACAATGAAGATGTCTCTGGATGCTTATTGCAGACAAAGACCTTTAGCAATGATCATCTTTTGGCATAAAGAAAAGATAGCTGCAGAGATCAGTGCATCAATACTCACTAAGCTCAATCAACTGATTAGGAATTGACTTGGAACATAAATCTAACTTTCTCCCCAATAAACATTCCATGTTGATTTCTAGGCTAGGGGTAGCGTTACGGTTAGGTTTTCAATACGGAGAGATGATCTGATGAAATTTTATTTACCACTTCAGTGAATGTTCAGATTAGAAGTTAAGCCGAACCTAGAATTTGTTGTAACTTTCATTTGCTTTTTCCAGTAACAATAGTTTAACCAAATGTGCAGAGGAAAAGGACAATACATAGGGCATTGTAACCGGAGCGTAACAGGAATCAAGGCAACATCATTGAAAGTGCGTAAAATGGGTAACACAATGAGGATGTCTCTGGATGCTTATTGCAGACAAAGACCTTTAGCAATGATCATCTTTTGGCATACACAAAAGATAGCTGCAGGGATCAGTGCATCAATACTCACTAAGCTCAATCAACTGACTAGGAATTGACTTGGAACATAAATCTAACTTTCTCCCCAATCAACATTCCATGTTGATTTCTAGGCTAGGGGTAGCGTTAGGGTTAGGTTTTCAATATGGAGAGATGATCTGATGAAATTTTATTTACCATTTCAATGAATGTTCATATTAGAAGGTAGGCCGAACCTAGAATTTGTTGTAACTTTCATTTGCTTTTTCCAGTAACAATAGTTTAACCAAATGTGCAGAGGAAAAGGATAATACATAGGGCATTGTAACCGGAGCCTAACAGGAATCAAGGCAACATCATTGAAAGTGCGTAAAATGGGTAACACAATGAGGATGTCTCTGGATGCTTATTGCAGACCTTTAGCAATGTTCATCTTTTGGCATAAAGAAAAGATAGCTGCAGAGATCAGTGCATCAATACTCACTAAGCTCAATCAACTGACTAGGAATTGACTTGGAACATAAATCTAACTTTCTCCCCAATCCACATTCCATCTTGATTTCTAGGCTAGGGGTAGCGTTAGGGTTAGGTTTTCAATACGGAGAGATGATCTGATGAAATTTTATTTACCACTTCAGTGAATGTTCAGATTAGAAGTTAAGCCGAACCTAGAATTTCTTGTAACTTTCATTTGCTTTTACCAGTAACAATAGTTTAACCCAATGGGCAGAGGAAAAGGATAATACATAGGGCATTGTAACCGGAGCGTAACAGGAATCAAGGCAAGATCATTGAAAGTGCGTAAAATGGGTAACACAATGGGGATGTTTCTGGATGCTTATTGCAGACAAAGACCTTTAGCAATGATCTTCTTTTGGCATACAAAAAAGATAGCTGTAGAGAACAGTGCATCAATACTCACTAAGCACAATCAACTGACTAAGAATTTACTTGGAATTTAAATCTAATTTTCTCCGCAATCAACATTCCATGTTGATTTCTAGACCAAGGGTAGCGTTAGGGTAAGGTTTTCAGAAAGGAGGGATGATCTGATGAAATTTTATTTACCACTTCCATTAATGTTCAGTTTAGAAGGAAGGCCGATCCAAGAAATTGTTGTAACTTTCATTTACTTTTACCAGTAATAATAGTTTAACCAAATGTGCAGAGGAAAAGGATAATACATAGGGCATTGTAACCGGAGCATAACAAGAATCAAGGCAACATCATTGAAAGTTAGTAAAATGGGTACACAATGAGGATGTCTCTGGATGCTTATTGCAGACAAAGACCTTTAGCAATGATCATCTTTTGGCATAAAGAAAAGATAGCTGCAGAGATCAGTGCATCAATACTCACTAAGCTCAATCAACTGACTAGGAATTGACTTGGAACATAAATCTAACTTTCTCCCCAATAAACATTCCATGTTGATTTCTAGGCTAGGGGTAGCGTTAGGGTTAGGTTTTCAATACGGAGAGATGATCTGATGAAATTTTATTTACCACTTCAGTGAATGTTCAGATTAGAAGTTAAGCCGAACCTAGAATTTCTTGTAACTTTCATTTGCTTTTACCAGTAACAATAGTTTAACCAAATGGGCAGAGGAAAAGGATAATACATAGGGCATTGTAACCGGAGCGTAACAGGAATCAAGGCAAGATCATTAAAAGTGCGTAAAATGGGTAACACAATGCGGATGTTTCTGGATGCTTATTGCAGACAAAGACCTTTAGCAATGATCTTCTTTTGGCATACACAAAAGATAGCTGTAGAGAACAGTGCATCAATACTCACTAAGCACAATCAACTGACTAAGAATTTACTTGGAATTTAAATCTAATTTTCTCCGCAATCAACATTCCATGTTGATTTCTAGACCAAGGGTAGCGTTAGGGTAAGGTTTTCAGAAAGGAGGGATGTTCTGATGAAATTTTATTTACCACTTCCATTAATGTTCAGTTTAGAAGGAAGGCCGATCCAAGAAATTGTTGTAACTTTCATTTACTTTTACCAGTAATAATAGTTTAACCAAATGTGCAGAGGAAAAGGATAATACATAGGGCATTGTAACCGGAGCATAACAGGAATCAAGGCAACATCATTGAAAGTGCGTAAAATGGGTAACACAATGAGGATGTCTCTGGATGCTTATTGCAGACAAAGACCTTTAGCAATGATCATCTTTTGGCATAAAGAAAAGATAGCTGCAGAGATCAGTGCATCAATACTCACTAAGCTCAATCAACTGACTAGGAATTGACTTGGAACATAAATCTAACTTTCTCCCCAATCCACATTCCATCTTGATTTCTAGGCTAGGGGTAGCGTTAGGGTTAGGTTTTCAATACGGAGAGATGATCTGATGAAATTTTATTTACCACTTCAGTGAATGTTCAGATTAGAAGTTAAGCCGAACCTAGAATTTGTTGTAACTTTCATTTGCTTTTTCCAGTAACAATAGTTTAACCAAATGTGCAGAGGAAAAGGATAATACATAGGGCATTGTAACCGGAGCGTAACAGGAATCAAGGCAACATCATTGAAAGTGCGTAAAATGGGTAACACAATGAGGATGTCTCTGGATGCTTATTGCAGACAAAGACCTTTAGCAATGATCATCTTTTGGCATACACAAAAGATAGCTGTAGAGAACAGTGCATCAATACTCACTAAGCACAATCAACTGACTAAGAATTTACTTGGAATTGAAATCTAATTTTCTCCGCAATCAACATTCCATGTTGATTTCTGGACCAAGGGTAGCGTTAGGGTAAGGTTTTCAGAAAGGAGGGATGATCTGATGAAATTTTATTTACCACTTCAGTGAATGTTCAGATTAGAAGTTAAGCCGAACCTAGAATTTCTTGTAACTTTCATTTGCTTTTACCAGTAACAATAGTTTAACCAAATGGGCAGAGGAAAAGGATAATACATAGGGCATTGTAACCGGAGCGTAAGAGGAATCAAGGCAAGATCATTGAAAGTGCGTAAAATGGGTAACACAATGCGGATGTTTCTGGATGCTTATTGCAGAAAAGACCTTTAGCAATGATCTTCTTTTGGCATACACAAAAGATAGCTGTAGAGAACAGTGCATCAATACTCACTAAGCACAATCAACTGACTAAGAATTTACTTGGAATTGAAATCTAATTTTCTCCGCAATCAACATTCCATGTTGATTTCTGGACCAAGGGTAGCGTTAGGGTAAGGTTTTCAGAAAGTAGGGATGATCTGATGAAATTTTATTTACCACTTCAGTGAATGTTCAGATTAGAAGTTAAGCCGAACCTAGAATTTCTTGTAACTTTCATTTGCTTTTACCAGTAACAATAGTTTAACCAAATGGGCAGAGGAAAAGGATAATACATAGGGCATTGTAACCGGATCGTAACAGGAATCAAGGCAAGATCATTGAAAGTGCGTAAAATGGGTAACACAATGCGGATGTTTCTGGATGCTTATTGCAGAAAAGACCTTTAGCAATGATCTTCTTTTGGCATACACAAAAGATAGCTGTAGAGAACAGTGCATCAATACTCACTAAGCACAATCAACTGACTAAGAATTTACTTGGAATTTAAATCTAATCTTCTCCGCAATCAACATTCCATGTTGATTTCTAGACCAAGGGTAGCGTTAGGGTAAGGTTTTCAGAAAGGAGGGATGATCTCATGAAATTTTATTTACCACTTCCATTAATGTTCAGTTTAGAAGGAAGGCCGATCCAAGAAATTGTTGTAACTTTCATTTACTTTTACCAGTAATAATAGTTTAACCAAATGTGCAGAGGAAAAGGATAATACATAGGGCATTGTAACCGGAGCATAACAGGAATCAAGGGAACATCATTGAAAGTGCGTAAAATGGGTAACACAATGAGGATGTCTCTGGATGCTTATTGCAGACAAAGACTTTTAGCAATGATCATCTTTTGGCATAAAGAAAAGATAGCTGCAGAGATCAGTGCATCAATACTCACTAAGCTCAATCAACTGACTAGGAATTGACTTGGAACATAAATCTAACTTTCTCCCCAATCCACATTCCATCTTGATTTCTAGGCTAGGGGTAGCGTTAGGGTTAGGTTTTCAATACGGAGAGATGATCTGATGAAATTTTATTTACCACTTCAGTGAATGTTCAGATTAGAAGTTAAGCCGAACCTAGAATTTGTTGTAACTTTCATTTGCTTTTTCCAGTAACAATAGTTTAACCAAATGTGCAGAGGAAAAGGATAATACATAGGGTATTGTAACCGGAGCCTAACAGGAATCAAGGCAACATCATTGAAAGTGCGTAAAATGGGTAACACAATGAGGATGTCTCTGGATGCTTATTGCAGAAAAAGACCTTTAGCAATGATCATCTTTTGGCATACACAAAAGATAGCTGTAGAGAACAGTGCATCAATACTCACTAAGCACAATCAACTGACTAAGAATTTACTTGGAATTTAAATCTAATTTTCTCCGCAATCAACATTCCATGTTGATTTCTGGACCAAGGGTAGCCTTAGGGTAAGGTTTTCAGAAAGGAGGGATGATCTGAGGAAATTTTATTTACCACTTCAGTGAATGTTCAGATTAGAAGTTAAGCCGAACCTAGAATTTCTTGTAACTTTCATTTGCTTTTACCAGTAACAATAGTTTAACCAAATGGGCAGAGGAAAAGGATAATACATAGGGCATTGTAACCGGAGCGTAACAGGAATCAAGGCAACATCATTGAAAGTGCGTAAAATGGGTAACACAATGCGGATGTTTCTGGATGCTTATTGCAGACAAAGACCTTTAGCAATGATCTTCTTTTGGCATACACAAAAGATAGCTGTAGAGAACAGTGCATCAATACTCACTAAGCACAATCAACTGACTAAGAATTTACTTGGAATTTAAATCTAATTTTCTCCGCAATCAACATTCCATGTTGATTTCTAGACCAAGGGTAGCGTTAGGGTAAGGTTTTCAGAAAGGAGGGATGATCTGATGAAATTTTATTTACCACTTCCATTAATGTTCAGTTTAGAAGGAAGGCCGATCCAAGAAATTGTTGTAACTTTCATTTACTTTTACCAGTAATAATAGTTTAACCAAATGTGCAGAGGAAAAGGATAATACATAGGGCATTGTAACCGGAGCATAACAGGAATCAAGGGAACATCATTGAAAGTGCGTAAAATGGGTAACACAATGAGGATGTCTCTGGATGCTTATTGCAGACAAAGACTTTTAGCAATGATCATCTTTTGGCATAAAGAAAAGATAGCTGCAGAGATCAGTGCATCAATACTCACTAAGCTCAATCAACTGACTAGGAATTGACTTGGAACATAAATCTAACTTTCTCCCCAATTAACATTCCATGTTGATTTCTAGGCTAGGGGTAGCGTTAGGGTTAGGTTTTCAATATGGAGAGATGATCTGATGAAATTTTATTTACCATTTCAATGAATGTTCATATTAGGAGGTAGGCCAAACCTAGAATTTGTTGTAACTTTCATTTGTTTTTTCCAGTAACAATAGTTTAACCAAATGTGCAGATGAAAAGGATAATACATAGGGCATTGTAACCGGAGCCTAACAGGAATCAAGGCAACATCATTGAAAGTGCGTAAAATGGGTAACACAATGAGGATGTCTCTGGATGCTTATTGCAGACAAAGACCTTTAGCAATGATCATCTTTTGGCATAAAGAAAAGATAGCTGCAGAGATCAGTGCATCAATACTCATTTAGCTCAATCAACTGACTAGGAATTGACTTGGAACATAAATCTAACTTTCTCCCCAATCCACATTCCATCTTGATTTCTAGGCTAGGGGTAGCGTTAGGGTTAGGTTTTCAATACGGAGAGATGATCTGATGAAATTTTATTTACCACTTCAGTGAATGTTCAGATTAGAAGTTAAGCCGAACCTAGAATTTGTTGTAACTTTCATTTGCTTTTACCAGTAACAATAGTTTAACCAAATGGGCAGAGGAAAAGGATAATACATAGGGCATTGTAACCGGAGCGTAACAGGAATCAAGGCAAGATCATTGAAAGTGCGTAAAATGGGTAACACAATGCGGATGTCTCTGGATGCTTATTGCAGACAAAGACCTTTAGCAATGATCTTCTTTTGGCATACACAAAAGATAGCTGCAGAGAACAGTTCATCAATACTCACTAAGCACAATCAACTGACTAAGAACTTATAATAATAATAATAATAATAAAATTTTATTTATACCCCGCCCAATGGATCACCAATCAGGGCGGCTCACATATATAAAAGACTTTAAATACATAAAACATATTACAAAAAAGGCCCACCCACCCCCCCTTAAAAGAATATTAAATCAAGAAATAATTAAAATCAATATAAATTAAGTTTAAAAAAAAAAAAAAGAAATCCACACAGAATAGAGAGCTAACTAAATGGTCCCTTCCATCTAACGATGGGGCCACGCAAGAGCACCATTCCAGCTAAGCTACCTATATCCGGGGTGGGGTTTACTGTTCTGGAAAGGCCTGCCGGAAGAGGTCCGTCTTAATAGCCTTTTTAAAGCTATCCAAGGATGTTAATCGACGGATCTCGTCCGGCAGGTCGTTCCAGAGCCTAGGGGCGACAACTGAGAAAGCCCTCCGGGAGGTAGCCGCAAGTCTCGATTTCTGAGGCTGCAGCAAATTCCTCCCGGAGGACCGAAGAGCGCGGGGAGGATTGTATGGGAGTAGGCGGTCTCTAAGATAGTCTTACCCAACTTACTTGGAACATAAACCTAACTTTCTCCCCAATCCACATTCCATCTTGATTTCTAGGCTAGGGGTAGCGTTAGGGTTAGGTTTTCAATACGGAGAGATGATCTGATGAAATTTTATTTACCACTTCAGTGAATGTTCAGATTAGAAGTTAAGCCGAACCTAGAATTTCTTGTAACTTTCATTTGCTTTTACCAGTAACAATAGTTTAACCAAATGGGCAGAGGAAAAGGATAATACATAGGGCATTGTAACCGGAGCGTAACAGGAATCAAGGCAAGATCATTGAAAGTGCGTAAAATGGGTAACACAATGCCGATGTTTCTGGATGCTTATTGCAGACAAAGACCTTTAGCAATGATCTTATTTTGGCATACACAAAAGATAGCTGCAGAGAACAGTGCATCAATACTCACTAAGCACAATCAACTGACTAAGAATTTACTTGGAATTTAAATCTAATTTTCTCCACAATGAACATTCCATGTTGATTTCTAGACCAAGGGTAGCGTTAGGGTAAGGTTTTCAGAAAGGAGGGATGATCTGATGAAATTTTATTTACCACTTCCATTAATGTTCAGTTTAGAAGGAAGGCCGATCCAAGAAATTGTTGTAACTTTCATTTACTTTTACCAGTAATAATAGTTTAACCAAATGTGCAGAGGAAAAGGATAATACATAGGGCATTGTAACCGGAGCATAACAGGAATCAAGGCAACATCATTGAAAGTGCGTAAAATGGGTAACACAATGAGGATGTCTCTGGATGCTTATTGCAGACAAAGACCTTTAGCAATGATCATCTTTTGGCATAAAGAAAAGATAGCTGCAGAGATCAGTGCATCAATACTCACTAAGCTCAATCAACTGACTAGGGATTGTCTTGGAACATAAATCTAACTTTCTCCCCAATCAACATTCCATGTTGATTTCTAGGCTAGGGGTAGCGTTAGGGTTAGGTTTTCAATACGGAGAGATGATCTGATGAAATTTTATTTACCACTTCAGTGAATGTTCAGATTAGAAGTTAAGCCGAACCTAGAATTTCTTGTAACTTTCATTTGCTTTTACCAGTAACAATAGTTTAACCAAATGGGCAGAGGAAAAGGATAATACATAGGGCATTGTAACCGGAGCGTAACAGGAATCAAGGCAAGATCATTGAAAGTGCGTAAAATGGGTAACACAATGAGGATGTCTCTGGATGCTTATTGCAGACAAAGACCTTTAGCAATGATCATCTTTTGGCATAAAGAAAAGATAGCTGCAGAGATCAGTGCATCAATACTCATTAAGCTCAATCAACTGACTAGGAATTGACTTGGAACATAAATCTAACTTTCTCCCCAATCCACATTCCATCTTGATTTCTAGGCTAGGGGTAGCGTTAGGGTTAGGTTTTCAATACGGAGAGATGATCTGATGAAATTTTATTTACCACTTCAGTGAATGTTCAGATTAGAAGTTAAGCCGAACCTAGAATTTCTTGTAACTTTCATTTGCTTTTACCAGTAACAGTAGTTTAACCAAATGGGCAGAGGAAAAGGATAATACATAGGGCATTGTAACCGGAGCGTAACAGGAATCAAGGCAAGATCATTGAAAGTGCGTAAAATGGGTAACACAATGCGGATGTTTCTGGATGCTTATTGCAGACAAAGACCTTTAGCAATGATCTTCTTTTGGCATACACAAAAGATAGCTGTAGAGAACAGTGCATCAATACTCACTAAGCACAATCAACTGACTAAGAATTTACTTGGAATTTAAATCTAATTTTCTCCGCAATCAACATTCCATGTTGATTTCTTGACCAAGGGTAGCGTTAGGGTAAGGTTTTCAGAAAGGAGGGATGATCTGATGAAATTTTATTTACCACTTCAGTGAATGTTCAGATTAGAAGTTAAGCCGAACCTAGAATTTCTTGTAACTTTCATTTGCTTTTACCAGTAACAATAGTTTAACCCAATGGGCAGAGGAAAAGGATAATACATAGGGCATTGTAACCGGAGCGTAACAGGAATCAAGGCAAGATCATTGAAAGTGCGTAAAATGGGTAACACAATTGGGATGTTTCTGGATGCTTATTGCAGACAAAGACCTTTAGCAATGATCTTCTTTTGGCATACACAAAAGATAGCTGTAGAGAACAGTGCATCAATACTCACTAAGCACAATCAACTGACTAAGAATTTACTTGGAATTTAAATCTAATTTTCTCCGCAATCAACATTCCATGTTGATTTCTAGACCAAGGGTAGCATTAGGGTAAGGTTTTCAGAAAGGAGAGATGATCTGATGAAATTTTATTTACCACTTCCATTAATGTTCAGTTTAGAAGGAAGGCCGATCCAAGAAATTGTTGTAACTTTCATATACTTTTACCAGTAATAATAGTTTAACCAAATGTGCAGAGGAAAAGGATAATACATAGGGCATTGTAACCGGAGCATAACAAGAATCAAGGCAACATCATTGAAAGTTAGTAAAATGTTTACACAATGAGGATGTCTCTGGATGCTTATTGCAGACGAAGACCTTTAGCAATGATCATCTTTTGGCATAAAGAAAAGATAGCTGCAGAGATCAGTGCATCAATACTCACTAAGCTCAATCAACTGACTAGGAATTGACTTGGAACATAAATCTAACTTTCTCCCCAATCAACATTCCATGTTGATTTCTAGGCTAGGGGTAGCGTTAGGGTTAGGTTTTCAATACGGAGAGATGATCTGATGAAATTTTATTTACCACTTCAGTGAATGTTCAGATTAGAAGTTAAGCCGAACCTAGAATTTCTTGTAACTTTCATTTGCTTTTACCAGTAACAATAGTTTAACCAAATGGGCAGAGGAAAAGGATAATACATAGGGCATTGTAACCGGAGCGTAACAGGAATCAAGGCAAGATCATTGAAAGTGCGTAAAATGGGTAACACAATGAGGATGTCTCTGGATGCTTATTGCAGACAAAGACCTTTAGCAATGATCATCTTTTGGCATAAAGAAAAGATAGCTGCAGAGATCAGTGCATCAATACTCATTAAGCTCAATCAACTGACTAGGAATTGACTTGGAACATAAATCTAACTTTCTCCCCAATCCACATTCCATCTTGATTTCTAGGCTAGGGGTAGCGTTAGGGTTAGGTTTTCAATACGGAGAGATGATCTGATGAAATTTTATTTACCACTTCAGTGAATGTTCAGATTAGAAGTTAAGCCGAACCTAGAATTTCTTGTAACTTTCATTTGCTTTTACCAGTAACAGTAGTTTAACCAAATGGGCAGAGGAAAAGGATAATACATAGGGCATTGTAACCGGAGCGTAACAGGAATCAAGGCAAGATCATTGAAAGTGCGTAAAATGGGTAACACAATGCGGATGTTTCTGGATGCTTATTGCAGACAAAGACCTTTAGCAATGATCTTCTTTTGGCATACACAAAAGATAGCTGTAGAGAACAGTGCATCAATACTCACTAAGCACAATCAACTGACTAAGAATTTACTTGGAATTTAAATCTAATTTTCTCCGCAATCAACATTCCATGTTGATTTCTTGACCAAGGGTAGCGTTAGGGTAAGGTTTTCAGAAAGGAGGGATGATCTGATGAAATTTTATTTACCACTTCAGTGAATGTTCAGATTAGAAGTTAAGCCGAACCTAGAATTTCTTGTAACTTTCATTTGCTTTTACCAGTAACAATAGTTTAACCCAATGGGCAGAGGAAAAGGATAATACATAGGGCATTGTAACCGGAGCGTAACAGGAATCAAGGCAAGATCATTGAAAGTGCGTAAAATGGGTAACACAATGGGGATGTTTCTGGATGCTTATTGCAGACAAAGACCTTTAGCAATGATCTTCTTTTGGCATACACAAAAGATAGCTGTAGAGAACAGTGCATCAATACTCACTAAGCACAATCAACTGACTAAGAATTTACTTGGAATTTAAATCTAATTTTCTCCGCAATCAACATTCCATGTTGATTTCTAGACCAAGGGTAGCATTAGGGTAAGGTTTTCAGAAAGGAGAGATGATCTGATGAAATTTTATTTACCACTTCCATTAATGTTCAGTTTAGAAGGAAGGCCGATCCAAGAAATTGTTGTAACTTTCATTTACTTTTACCAGTAATAATAGTTTAACCAAATGTGCAGAGGAAAAGGATAATACATAGGGCATTGTAACCGGAGCATAACAAGAATCAAGGCAACATCATTGAAAGTTAGTAAAATGTTTACACAATGAGGATGTCTCTGGATGCTTATTGCAGACGAAGACCTTTAGCAATGATCATCTTTTGGCATAAAGAAAAGATAGCTGCAGAGATCAGTGCATCAATACTCACTAAGCTCAATCAACTGACTAGGAATTGACTTGGAACATAAATCTAACTTTCTCCCCAATCAACATTCCATGTTGATTTCTAGGCTAGGGGTAGCGTTAGGGTTAGGTTTTCAATACGGAGAGATGATCTGATGAAATTTTATTTACCACTTCAGTGAATGTTCAGATTAGAAGTTAAGCCGAACCTAGAATTTCTTGTAACTTTCATTTGCTTTTACCAGTAACAATAGTTTAACCAAATGGGCAGAGGAAAAGGATAATACATAGGGCATTGTAACCGGAGCGTAACAGGAATCAAGGCAAGATCATTGAAAGTGCGTAAAATGGGTAACACAATGAGGATGTCTCTGGATGCTTATTGCAGACAAAGACCTTTAGCAATGATCATCTTTTGGCATAAAGAAAAGATAGCTGCAGAGATCAGTGCATCAATACTCACTAAGCTCAATCAACTGACTAGGAATTGACTTGGAACATAAATCTAACTTTCTCCCCAATAAACATTCCATGTTGATTTCTAGGCTAGGGGTAGCGTTAGGGTTAGGTTTTCAATACGGAGAGATGATCTGATGAAATTTTATTTACCACTTCAGTGAATGTTCAGATTAGAAGTTAAGCCGAACCTAGAATTTCTTGTAACTTTCATTTGCTTTTACCAGTAACAATAGTTTAACCAAATGGGCAGAGGAAAAGGATAATACATAGGGCATTGTAACCGGAGCGTAACAGGAATCAAGGCAAGATCATTGAAAGTGCGTAAAATGGGTAACACAATGCGGATGTTTCTGGATGCTTATTGCAGACAAAGACCTTTAGCAATGATCTTCTTTTGGCATACACAAAAGATAGCTGTAGAGAACAGTGCATCAATACTCACTAAGCACAATCAACTGACTAAGAATTGACTTGGAACATAAATCTAACTTTCTCCCCAATCAACATTCCATGTTGATTTCTTGACCAAGGGTAGCGTTAGGGTAAGGTTTTCAGAAAGGAGGGATGATCTGATGAAATTTTATTTACCACTTCCATTAATGTTCAGTTTAGAAGGAAGGCCGATCCAAGAAATTGTTGTAACTTTCATTTACTTTTACCAGTAATAATAGTTTAACCAAATGTGCAGAGGAAAAGGATAATACATAGGGCATTGTAACCGGAGCAAAACAAGAATCAAGGCAACATCATTGAAAGTGCGTAAAATGGGTAACACAATGAGGATGTCTCTGGATGCTTATTGCAGACAAAGACCTTTAGCAATGTTCATCTTTTGGCATAAAGAAAAGATAGCTGCAGAGATCAGTGCATCAATACTCACTAAGCTCAATCAACTGACTAGGAATTGACTTGGAACATAAATCTAACTTTCTCCCCAATCCACATTCCATCTTGATTTCTATGCTAGGGGTAGCGTTAGGGTTAGGTTTTCAATACGGAGAGATGATCTGATGAAATTTTATTTACCACTTCAGTGAATGTTCAGATTAGAAGTTAAGCCGAACCTAGAATTTCTTGTAACTTTCATTTGCTTTTACCAGTAACAATAGTTTAACCAAATGGGCAGAGGAAAAGGATAATACATAGGGCATTGTAACCGGAGCGTAACAGGAATCAAGGCAAGATCATTGAAAGTGCGTAAAATGGGTAACACAATGCCGATGTTTCTGCAGACAAAGACTTTTAGCAATGATCATCTTTTGGCATAAAGAAAAGATAGCTGCAGAGATCAGTGCATCAATACTCACTAAGCTCAATCAACTGACTAGGAATTGACTTGGAACATAAATCTAACTTTCTCCCCAATCCACATTCCATCTTGATTTCTAGGCTAGGGGTAGCGTTAGGGTTAGGTTTTCAATACGGAGAGATGATCTGATGAAATTTTATTTACCACTTCAGTGAATGTTCAGATTAGAAGTTAAGCCGAACCTAGAATTTCTTGTAACTTTCATTTGCTTTTACCAGTAACAATAGTTTAACCAAATGGGCAGAGGAAAAGGATAATACATAGGGCATTGTAACCGGAGCGTAACAGGAATCAAGGCAAGATCATTGAAAGTGCGTAAAATGGGTAACACAATGCCGATGTTTCTGGATGCTTATTGCAGACAAAGACCTTTAGCAATGATCTTCTTTTGGCATACACAAAAGATAGCTGTAGAGAACAGTGCATCAATACTCACTAAGCACAATCAACTGACTAAGAATTTACTTGGAATTTAAATCTAATTTTCTCCGCAATCAACATTCCATGTTGATTTCTAGACCAAGGGTAGCGTTAGGGTAAGGTTTGCAGAAAGGAGGGATGATCTGATGAAATTTTATTTACCACTTCCATTAATGTTCAGTTTAGAAGGAAGGCCGATCCAAGAAATTGTTGTAACTTTCATTTACTTTTACCAGTAATAATAGTTTAACCAAATGTGCAGAGGAAAAGGATAATACATAGGGCATTGTAACCGGAGCATAACAAGAATCAAGGCAACATCATTGAAAGTGCGTAAAATGGGTACACAATGAGGATGTCTCTGGATGCTTATTGCAGACAAAGACCTTTAGCAATGATCATCTTTTGGCATAAAGAAAAGATAGCTGCAGAGATCAGTGCATCAATACTCACTAAGCTCAATCAACTGACTAGGAATTGACTTGGAACATAAATCTAACTTTCTCCCCAATCAACATTCCATGTTGATTTCTAGGCTAGGGGTAGCGTTAGGGTTAGGTTTTCAATACGGAGAGATGATCTGATGAAATTTTATTTACCACTTCAGTGAATGTTCAGATTAGAAGTTAAGCCGAACCTAGAATTTCTTGTAACTTTCATTTGCTTTTACCAGTAACAATAGTTTAACCAAATGGGCAGAGGAAAAGGATAATACATAGGGCATTGTAACCGGAGCGTAACAGGAATCAAGGCAAGATCATTGAAAGTGCGTAAAATGGGTAACACAATGAGGATGTCTCTGGATGCTTATTGCAGACAAAGACCTTTAGCAATGATCATCTTTTGGCATAAAGAAAAGATAGCTGCAGAGATCAGTGCATCAATACTCACTAAGCACAATCAACTGACTAGGAATTGACTTGGAACATAAATCTAACTTTCTCCCCAATCCACATTCCATCTTGATTTCTAGGCTAGGGGTAGCGTTAGGGTTAGGTTTTCAATACGGAGAGATGATCTGATGGAATTTTATTTACCACTTCAGTGAATGTTCAGATTAGAAGTTAAGCCGAACCTAGAATTTCTTGTAACTTTCATTTGCTTTTACCAGTAACAATAGTTTAACCAAATGGGCAGAGGAAAAGGATAATACATAGGGCATTGTAACCGGAGCGTAACAGGAATCAAGGCAAGATCATTGAAAGTGCGTAAAATGGGTAACACAATGAGGATGTCTCTGGATGCTTATTGCAGACAAAGACCTTTAGCAATGATCATCTTTTGGCATAAAGAAAAGATAGCTGCAGAGATCAGTGCATCAATACTCATTAAGCTCAATCAACTGACTAGGAATTGACTTGGAACATAAATCTAACTTTCTCCCCAATCCACATTCCATCTTGATTTCTAGGCTAGGGGTAGCGTTAGGGTTAGGTTTTCAATACGGAGAGATGATCTGATGAAATTTTATTTACCACTTCAGTGAATGTTCAGATTAGAAGTTAAGCCGAACCTAGAATTTCTTGTAACTTTCATTTGCTTTTACCAGTAACAATAGTTTAACCAAATGGGCAGAGGAAAAGGATAATACATAGGGCATTGTAACCGGAGCGTAACAGGAATCAAGGCAAGATCATTGAAAGTGCGTAAAATGGGTAACACAATGCCGATGTTTCTGGATGCTTATTGCAGACAAAGACCTTTAGCAATGATCTTCTTTTGGCATACACAAAAGATAGCTGTAGAGAACAGTGCATCAATACTCACTAAGCACAATCAACTGACTAAGAATTTACTTGGAATTTAAATCTAATTTTCTCCGCAATCAACATTCCATGTTGATTTCTAGACCAAGGGTAGCGTTAGGGTAAGGTTTTCAGAAAGGAGGGATGATCTGATGAAATTTTATTTACCACTTCCATTAATGTTCAGTTTAGAAGGAAGGCCGATCCAAGAAATTGTTGTAACTTTCATTTACTTTTACCAGTAATAATAGTTTAACCAAATGTGCAGAGGAAAAGGATAATACATAGGGCATTGTAACCGGAGCAAAACAAGAATCAAGGCAACATCATTGAAAGTGCGTAAAATGGGTAACACAATGAGGATGTCTCTGGATGCTTATTGCAGACAAAGACCTTTAGCAATGATCATCTTTTGGCATAAAGAAAAGATAGCTGCAGAGATCAGTGCATCAATACTCACTAAGCTCAATCAACTGACTAGGAATTGACTTGGAACATAAATCTACCTTTCTCCCCAATCCACATTCCATCTTGATTTCTAGGCTAGGGGTAGCGTTAGGGTTAGGTTTTCAATACGGAGAGATGATCTGATGAAATTTTATTTACCACTTCAGTGAATGTTCAGATTAGAAGTTAAGCCGAACCTAGAATTTCTTGTAACTTTCATTTGCTTTTACCAGTAACAATAGTTTAACCAAATGGGCAGAGGAAAAGGATAATACATAGGGCATTGTAACCGGAGCGTAACAGGAATCAAGGCAAGATCATTGAAAGTGCGTAAAATGGGTAACACAATGCCGATGTTTCTGGATGCTTATTGCAGACAAAGACCTTTAGCAATGATCTTCTTTTGGCATACACAAAAGATAGCTGTAGAGAACAGTGCATCAATACTCACTAAGCACAATCAACTGACTAAGAATTTACTTGGAATTTAAATCTAATTTTCTCCGCAATCAACATTCCATGTTGATTTCTAGACCAAGGGTAGCGTTAGGGTAAGGTTTTCAGAAAGGAGGGATGATCTGATGAAATTTTATTTACCACTTCCATTAATGTTCAGTTTAGAAGGAAGGCCGATCCAAGAAATTGTTGTAACTTTCATTTACTTTTACCAGTAATAATAGTTTAACCAAATGTGCAGAGGAAAAGGATAATACATAGGGCATTGTAACCGGAGCATAACAGGAATCAAGGGAACATCATTGAAAGTGCGTAAAATGGGTAACACAATGAGGATGTCTCTGGATGCTTATTGCAGACAAAGACTTTTAGCAATGATCATCTTTTGGCATAAAGAAAAGATAGCTGCAGAGATCAGTGCATCAATACTCACTAAGCTCAATCAACTGACTAGGAATTGACTTGGAACATAAATCTAACTTTCTCCCCAATCCACATTCCATCTTGATTTCTAGGCTAGGGGTAGCGTTAGGGTTAGGTTTTCAATACGGAGAGATGATCTGATGAAATTTTATTTACCACTTCAGTGAATGTTCAGATTAGAAGTTAAGCCGAACCTAGAATTTCTTGTAACTTTCATTTGCTTTTACCAGTAACAATAGTTTAACCAAATGGGCAGAGGAAAAGGATAATACATAGGGCATTGTAACCGGAGCGTAACAGGAATCAAGGCAAGATCATTGAAAGTGCGTAAAATGGGTAACACAATGCGGATGTTTCTGGATGCTTATTGCAGACAAAGACCTTTAGCAATGATCTTCTTTTGGCATACACAAAAGATAGCTGTAGAGAACAGTGCATCAATACTCACTAAGCACAATCAACTGACTAAGAATTTACTTGGAATTTAAATCTAATTTTCTCCGCAATCAACATTCCATGTTGATTTCTAGACCAAGGGTAGCGTTAGGGTAAGGTTTTCAGAAAGGAGGGATGATCTGATGAAATTTTATTTACCACTTCCATTAATGTTCAGTTTAGAAGGAAGGCCGATCCAAGAAATTGTTGTAACTTTCATTTACTTTTACCAGTAATAATAGTTTAACCAAATGTGCAGAGGAAAAGGATAATACATAGGGCATTGTAACCAGAGCCTAACAGGAATCAAGGCAAGATCATTGAAAGTGCGTAAAATGGGTAACACAATGAGGATGTCTCTGGATGCTTATTGTAGACAAAGACCTTTAGCAATGATCATCTTTTGGCATAAAGAAAAGATAGCTGCAGAGATCAGTGCATCAATACTCACTAAGCTCAATCAACTGACTAGGAATTGACTTGGAACATAAATCTAACTTTCTCCCCAATCCACATTCCATCTTGATTTCTAGGCTAGGGGTAGCGTTAGGGTTAGGTTTTCAATATGGAGAGATGATCTGATAAAATTTTATTTACCATTTCAATGAATGTTCATATTAGAAGGTAGGCCAAACCTAGAATTTGTTGTAACTTTCATTTGCTTTTTCCAGTAACAATAGTTTAACCAAATTTGCAGAGGAAAAGGATAATACATAGGGCATTGTAACCGGAGCCTAACAGGTATCAAGGCTACATCATTGAAAGTGCGTAAAATGGGTAACACAATGAGGATGTCTCTGGATGCTTATTGCAGACAAAGACCTTTAGCAATGATCATCTTTTGGCATAAAGAAAAGATAGCTGCAGAGATCAGTGCATCAATACTCACTAAGCTCAATCAACTGACTAGGAATTGACTTGGAACATAAATCTAACTTTCTCCCCAATCCACATTCCATCTTGATTTCTAGGCTAGGGGTAGCGTTAGGGTTAGGTTTTCAATACGGAGAGATGATCTGATGAAATTTTATTTACCACTTCAGTGAATGTTCAGATTAGAAGTTAAGCCGAACCTAGAATTTCTTGTAACTTTCATTTGCTTTTACCAGTAACAATAGTTTAACCAAATGGGCAGAGGAAAAGGATAATACATAGGGCATTGTAACCGGAGCGTAACAGGAATCAAGGCAAGATCATTGAAAGTGCGTAAAATGGGTAACACAATGCGGATGTTTCTGGATGCTTATTGCAGACAAAGACCTTTAGCAATGATCTTCTTTTGGCATACACAAAAGATAGCTGTAGAGAACAGTGCATCAATACTCACTAAGCACAATCAACTGACTAAGAATTTACTTGGAATTTAAATCTAATTTTCTCCGCAATCAACATTCCATGTTGATTTCTAGACCAAGGGTAGCGTTAGGGTAAGGTTTTCAGAAAGGAGGGATGATCTGATGAAATTTTATTTACCACTTCCATTAATGTTCAGTTTAGAAGGAAGGCCGATCCAAGAAATTGTTGTAACTTTCATTTACTTTTACCAGTAATAATAGTTTAACCAAATGTGCAGAGGAAAAGGATAATACATAGGGCATTGTAACCAGAGCCTAACAGGAATCAAGGCAAGATCATTGAAAGTGCGTAAAATGGGTAACACAATGAGGATGTCTCTGGATGCTTATTGTAGACAAAGACCTTTAGCAATGATCATCTTTTGGCATAAAGAAAAGATAGCTGCAGAGATCAGTGCATCAATACTCACTAAGCTCAATCAACTGACTAGGAATTGACTTGGAACATAAATCTAACTTTCTCCCCAATCCACATTCCATCTTGATTTCTAGGCTAGGGGTAGCGTTAGGGTTAGGTTTTCAATACGGAGAGATGATCTGATGAAATTTTATTTACCACTTCAGTGAATGTTCAGATTAGAAGTTAAGCCGAACCTAGAATTTCTTGTAACTTTCATTTGCTTTTACCAGTAACAATAGTTTAACCAAATGGGCAGAGGAAAAGGATAATACATAGGGCATTGTAACCGGAGCGTAACAGGAATCAAGGCAAGATCATTGAAAGTGCGTAAAATGGGTAACACAATGCGGATGTTTCTGGATGCTTATTGCAGACAAAGACCTTTAGCAATGATCTTCTTTTGGCATACACAAAAGATAGCTGTAGAGAACAGTGCATCAATACTCACTAAGCACAATCAACTGACTAAGAATTTACTTGGAATTTAAATCTAATTTTCTCCGCAATCAACATTCCATGTTGATTTCTAGACCAAGGGTAGCGTTAGGGTAAGGTTTTCAGAAAGGAGGGATGATCTGATGAAATTTTATTTACCACTTCCATTAATGTTCAGTTTAGAAGGAAGGCCGATCCAAGAAATTGTTGTAACTTTCATTTACTTTTACCAGTAATAATAGTTTAACCAAATGTGCAGAGGAAAAGGATAATACATAGGGCATTGTAACCAGAGCCTAACAGGAATCAAGGCAAGATCATTGAAAGTGCGTAAAATGGGTAACACAATGAGGATGTCTCTGGATGCTTATTGTAGACAAAGACCTTTAGCAATGATCATCTTTTGGCATAAAGAAAAGATAGCTGCAGAGATCAGTGCATCAATACTCACTAAGCTCAATCAACTGACTAGGAATTGACTTGGAACATAAATCTAACTTTCTCCCCAATCCACATTCCATCTTGATTTCTAGGCTAGGGGTAGCGTTAGGGTTAGGTTTTCAATATGGAGAGATGATCTGATAAAATTTTATTTACCATTTCAATGAATGTTCATATTAGAAGGTAGGCCAAACCTAGAATTTGTTGTAACTTTCATTTGCTTTTTCCAGTAACAATAGTTTAACCAAATTTGCAGAGGAAAAGGATAATACATAGGGCATTGTAACCGGAGCCTAACAGGTATCAAGGCTACATCATTGAAAGTGCGTAAAATGGGTAACACAATGAGGATGTCTCTGGATGCTTATTGCAGACAAAGACCTTTAGCAATGATCATCTTTTGGCATAAAGAAAAGATAGCTGCAGAGATCAGTGCATCAATACTCACTAAGCTCAATCAACTGACTAGGAATTGACTTGGAACATAAATCTAACTTTCTCCCCAATCCACATTCCATCTTGATTTCTAGGCTAGGGGTAGCGTTAGGGTTAGGTTTTCAATACGGAGAGATGATCTGATGAAATTTTATTTACCACTTCAGTGAATGTTCAGATTAGAAGTTAAGCCGAACCTAGAATTTCTTGTAACTTTCATTTGCTTTTACCAGTAACAATAGTTTAACCAAATGGGCAGAGGAAAAGGATAATACATAGGGCATTGTAACCGGAGCCTAACAGGAATCAAGGCAAGATCATTGAAAGTGCGTAAAATGGGTAACACAATGCGGATGTTTCTGGATGCTTATTGCAAAGACCTTTAGCAATGATCTTCTTTTGGCATACACAAAAGATAGCTGCAGAGAACAGTGCATCAATACTCACTAAGCACAATCAACTGACTAAGAATTTACTTGGAATTTAATTTTCTCCGCAATCAACATTCCATGTTGATTTCTAGACCAAGGGTACAGTTAGTGTAAGTTTTTCAGAAAGGAGGGATTATCTGATGAAATTTTATTTACCACTTCCATTAATGTTCAGTTTAGAAGGAAGGCCGATCCAAGAAATTGTTGTAACTTTCATTTACTTTTACCAGTAATAATAGTTTAACCAAATGTGCAGAGGAAAAGGATAATACATAGGGCATTGTAACCGGAGCATAACAAGAATCAAGGCAACATCATTGAAAGTGCGTAAAATGGGTACACAATGAGGATGTCTCTGGATGCTTATTGCAGACAAAGACCTTTAGCAATGATCATCTTTTGGCATAAAGAAAAGATAGCTGCAGAGATCAGCTATCTCAATCAACTGACTAGGAATTGACTTGGAACATAAATCTAACTTTCTCCCCAATAAACATTCCATGTTGATTTCTAGGCTAGGGGTAGCGTTAGGGTTAGGTTTTCAATACGGAGAGATGATCTGATGAAATTTTATTTACCACTTCAGTGAATGTTCAGATTAGAAGTTAAGCCGAACCTAGAATTTCTTGTAACTTTCATTTGCTTTTACCAGTAACAATAGTTTAACCAAATGGGCAGAGGAAAAGGATAATACATAGGGCATTGTAACCGGAGCGTAACAGGAATCAAGGCAAGATCATTGAAAGTGCGTAAAATGGGTAACACAATGAGGATGTCTCTGGATGCTTATTGCAGACAAAGACCTTTAGCAATGATCACCTTTTGGCATAAAGAAAAGATAGCTGCAGAGATCAGTGCATCAATACTCATTAAGCTCAATCAACTGACTAGGAATTGACTTGGAACATAAATCTAACTTTCTCCCCAATCCACATTCCATCTTGATTTCTAGGCTAGGGGTAGCGTTAGGGTTAGGTTTTCAATACGGAGAGATGATCTGATGAAATTTTATTTACCACTTCAGTGAATGTTCAGATTAGAAGTTAAGCCGAACCTAGAATTTCTTGTAACTTTCATTTGCTTTTACCAGTAACAATAGTTTAACCAAATGGGCAGAGGAAAAGGATAATACATAGGGCATTGTAACCGGAGCGTAACAGGAATCAAGGCAAGATCATTGAAAGTGCGTAAAATGGGTAACACAATGCCGATGTTTCTGGATGCTTATTGCAGACAAAGACCTTTAGCAATGATCTTCTTTTGGCATACACAAAAGATAGCTGTAGAGAACAGTGCATCAATACTCACTAAGCACAATCAACTGACTAAGAATTTACTTGGAATTTAAATCTAATTTTCTCCGCAATCAACATTCCATGTTGATTTCTAGACCAAGGGTAGCGTTAGGGTAAGGTTTTCAGAAAGGAGGGATGATCTGATGAAATTTTATTTACCACTTCAGTGAATGTTCAGATTAGAAGTTAAGCCGAACCTAGAATTTCTTGTAACTTTCATTTGTTTTTTCCAGTAACAATAGTTTAACCAAATGGGCAGAGGAAAAGGATAATACATAGGGCATTGTAACCGGAGCCTAACAGGAATCAAGGCAAGATCATTGAAAGTGCGTAAAATGGGTAACACAATGCGGATGTTTCTGGATGCTTATTGCAAAGACCTTTAGCAATGATCTTCTTTTGGCATACACAAAAGATAGCTGCAGAGAACAGTGCATCAATACTCACTAAGCACAATCAACTGACTAAGAATTTACTTGGAATTTAATTTTCTCCGCAATCAACATTCCATGTTGATTTCTAGACCAAGGGTACAGTTAGTGTAAGTTTTTCAGAAAGGAGGGATGATCTGATGAAATTTTATTTACCACTTCCATTAATGTTCAGTTTAGAAGGAAGGCCGATCCAAGAAATTGTTGTAACTTTCATTTACTTTTACCAGTAATAATAGTTTAACCAAATGTGCAGAGGAAAAGGATAATACATAGGGCATTGTAACCGGAGCATAACAAGAATCAAGGCAACATCATTGAAAGTGCGTAAAATGGGTACACAATGAGGATGTCTCTGGATGCTTATTGCAGACAAAGACCTTTAGCAATGATCATCTTTTGGCATAAAGAAAAGATAGCTGCAGAGATCAGTGCATCAATACTCACTAAGCTCAATCAACTGACTAGGAATTGACTTGGAACATAAATCTAACTTTGTCCCCAATCAACATTCCATGTTGATTTCTAGGCTAGGGGTAGCGTTAGGGTTAGGTTTTCAATACGGAGAGATGATCTGATGAAATTTTATTTACCACTTCAGTGAATGTTCAGATTAGAAGTTAAGCCGAACCTAGAATTTCTTGTAACTTTCATTTGCTTTTACCAGTAACAATAGTTTAACCAAATGGGCAGAGGAAAAGGATAATACATAGGGCATTGTAACCGGAGCGTAACAGGAATCAAGGCAAGATCATTGAAAGTGCGTAAAATGGGTAACACAATGAGGATGTCTCTGGATGCTTATTGCAGACAAAGACCTTTAGCAATGATCATCTTTTGGCATAAAGAAAAGATAGCTGCAGAGATCAGTGCATCAATACTCATTAAGCTCAATCAACTGACTAGGAATTGACTTGGAACATAAATCTAACTTTCTCCCCAATCCACATTCCATGTTGATTTCTAGGCTAGGGGTAGCGTTAGGGTTAGGTTTTCAATACGGAGAGATGATCTGATGAAATTTTATTTACCACTTCAGTGAATGTTCAGATTAGAAGTTAAGCCGAACCTAGAATTTCTTGTAACTTTCATTTGCTTTTACCAGTAACAATAGTTTAACCAAATGGGCAGAGGAAAAGGATAATACATAGGGCATTGTAACCGGAGCGTAACAGGAATCAAGACAAGATCATTGAAAGTGCGTAAAATGGGTAACACAATGCCGATGTTTCTGGATGCTTATTGCAGACAAAGACCTTTAGCAATGATCTTCTTTTGGCATACACAAAAGATAGCTGTAGAGAACAGTGCATCAATACTCACTAAGCACAATCAACTGACTAAGAATTTACTTGGAATTTAAATCTAATTTTCTCCGCAATCAACATTCCATGTTGATTTCTAGACCAAGGGTAGCGTTAGGGTAAGGTTTTCAGAAAGGAGGGATGATCTGATGAAATTTTATTTACCACTTCCATTAATGTTCAGTTTAGAAGGAAGGCCGATCCAAGAAATTGTTGTAACTTTCATTTACTTTTACCAGTAATAATAGTTTAACCAAATGTGCAGAGGAAAAGGATAATACATAGGGCATTGTAACCGGAGCCTAACAGGAATCAAGGCAAGATCATTGAAAGTGCGTAAAATGGGTAACACAATGAGGATGTCTCTGGATGCTTATTGTAGACAAAGACCTTTAGCAATGTTCATCTTTTGGCATAAAGAAAAGATAGCTGCAGAGATCAGTGCATCAATACTCACTAAGCTCAATCAACTGACTAGGAATTGACTTGGAACATAAATCTAACTTTCTCCCCAATCCACATTCCATCTTGATTTCTAGGCTAGGGGTAGCGTTAGGGTTAGGTTTTCAATACGGAGAGATGATCTGATGAAATTTTATTTACCACTTCAGTGAATGTTCAGATTAGAAGTTAAGCCGAACCTAGAATTTCTTGTAACTTTCATTTGCTTTTACCAGTAACAATAGTTTAACGAAATGGGCAGAGGAAACGGATAATACATAGGGCATTGTAACCGGAGCGTAACAGGAATCAAGGCAAGATCATTGAAAGTGCGTAAAATGGGTAACACAATGAGGATGTCTCTGGATGCTTATTGCAGACAAAGACCTTTAGCAATGATCATCTTTTGGCATAAAGAAAAGATAGCTGCAGAGATCAGTGCATCAATACTCACTAAGCACAATCAACTGACTAGGAATTGACTTGGAACATAAATCTAACTTTCTCCCCAATCCACATTCCATCTTGATTTCTAGGCTAGGGGTAGCGTTAGGGTTAGGTTTTCAACATGGAGAGATGATCTGATGGAATTTTATTTACCACTTCAGTGAATGTTCAGATTAGAAGTTAAGCCGAACCTAGAATTTCTTGTAACTTTCATTTGCTTTTACCAGTAACAATAGTTTAACCAAATGGGCAGAGGAAAAGGATAATACATAGGGCATTGTAACCGGAGCGTAACAGGAATCAAGGCAAGATCATTGAAAGTGCGTAAAATGGGTAACACAATGAGGATGTCTCTGGATGCTTATTGCAGACAAAGACCTTTAGCAATGATCATCTTTTGGCATAAAGAAAAGATAGCTGCAGAGATCAGTGCATCAATACTCATTAAGCTCAATCAACTGACTAGGAATTGACTTGGAACATAAATCTAACTTTCTCCCCAATCCACATTCCATCTTGATTTCTAGGCTAGGGGTAGCGTTAGGGTTAGGTTTTCAATACGGAGAGATGATCTGATGAAATTTTATTTACCACTTCAGTGAATGTTCAGATTAGAAGTTAAGCCGAACCTAGAATTTCTTGTAACTTTCATTTGCTTTTACCAGTAACAATAGTTTAACCAAATGGGCAGAGGAAAAGGATAATACATAGGGCATTGTAACCGGAGCGTAACAGGAATCAAGGCAAGATCATTGAAAGTGCGTAAAATGGGTAACACAATGCCGATGTTTCTGGATGCTTATTGCAGACAAAGACCTTTAGCAATGATCTTCTTTTGGCATACACAAAAGATAGCTGTAGAGAACAGTGCATCAATACTCACTAAGCACAATCAACTGACTAAGAATTTACTTGGAATTTAAATCTAATTTTCTCCGCAATCAACATTCCATGTTGATTTCTAGACCAAGGGTAGCGTTAGGGTAAGGTTTTCAGAAAGGAGGGATGATCTGATGAAATTTTATTTACCACTTCCATTAATGTTCAGTTTAGAAGGAAGGCCGATCCAAGAAATTGTTGTAACTTTCATTTACTTTTACCAGTAATAATAGTTTAACCAAATGTGCAGAGGAAAAGGATAATACATAGGGCATTGTAACCGGAGCAAAACAAGAATCAAGGCAACATCATTGAAAGTGCGTAAAATGGGTAACACAATGAGGATGTCTCTGGATGCTTATTGCAGACAAAGACCTTTAGCAATGATCATCTTTTGGCATAAAGAAAAGATAGCTGCAGAGATCAGTGCATCAATACTCACTAAGCTCAATCAACTGACTAGGAATTGACTTGGAACATAAATCTACCTTTCTCCCCAATCCACATTCCATCTTGATTTCTAGGCTAGGGGTAGCGTTAGGGTTAGGTTTTCAATACGGAGAGATGATCTGATGAAATTTTATTTACCACTTCAGTGAATGTTCAGATTAGAAGTTAAGCCGAACCTAGAATTTCTTGTAACTTTCATTTGCTTTTACCAGTAACAATAGTTTAACCAAATGGGCAGAGGAAAAGGATAATACATAGGGCATTGTAACCGGAGCGTAACAGGAATCAAGGCAAGATCATTGAAAGTGCGTAAAATGGGTAACACAATGCCGATGTTTCTGGATGCTTATTGCAGACAAAGACCTTTAGCAATGATCTTCTTTTGGCATACACAAAAGATAGCTGTAGAGAACAGTGCATCAATACTCACTAAGCACAATCAACTGACTAAGAATTTACTTGGAATTTAAATCTAATTTTCTCCGCAATCAACATTCCATGTTGATTTCTAGACCAAGGGTAGCGTTAGGGTAAGGTTTTCAGAAAGGAGGGATGATCTGATGAAATTTTATTTACCACTTCCATTAATGTTCAGTTTAGAAGGAAGGCCGATCCAAGAAATTGTTGTAACTTTCATTTACTTTTACCAGTAATAATAGTTTAACCAAATGTGCAGAGGAAAAGGATAATACATAGGGCATTGTAACCGGAGCATAACAGGAATCAAGGGAACATCATTGAAAGTGCGTAAAATGGGTAACACAATGAGGATGTCTCTGGATGCTTATTGCAGACAAAGACTTTTAGCAATGATCATCTTTTGGCATAAAGAAAAGATAGCTGCAGAGATCAGTGCATCAATACTCACTAAGCTCAATCAACTGACTAGGAATTGACTTGGAACATAAATCTAACTTTCTCCCCAATCCACATTCCATCTTGATTTCTAGGCTAGGGGTAGCGTTAGGGTTAGGTTTTCAATACGGAGAGATGATCTGATGAAATTTTATTTACCACTTCAGTGAATGTTCAGATTAGAAGTTAAGCCGAACCTAGAATTTCTTGTAACTTTCATTTGCTTTTACCAGTAACAATAGTTTAACCAAATGGGCAGAGGAAAAGGATAATACATAGGGCATTGTAACCGGAGCGTAACAGGAATCAAGGCAAGATCATTGAAAGTGCGTAAAATGGGTAACACAATGCGGATGTTTCTGGATGCTTATTGCAGACAAAGACCTTTAGCAATGATCTTCTTTTGGCATACACAAAAGATAGCTGTAGAGAACAGTGCATCAATACTCACTAAGCACAATCAACTGACTAAGAATTTACTTGGAATTTAAATCTAATTTTCTCCGCAATCAACATTCCATGTTGATTTCTAGACCAAGGGTAGCGTTAGGGTAAGGTTTTCAGAAAGGAGGGATGATCTGATGAAATTTTATTTACCACTTCCATTAATGTTCAGTTTAGAAGGAAGGCCGATCCAAGAAATTGTTGTAACTTTCATTTACTTTTACCAGTAATAATAGTTTAACCAAATGTGCAGAGGAAAAGGATAATACATAGGGCATTGTAACCAGAGCCTAACAGGAATCAAGGCAAGATCATTGAAAGTGCGTAAAATGGGTAACACAATGAGGATGTCTCTGGATGCTTATTGTAGACAAAGACCTTTAGCAATGATCATCTTTTGGCATAAAGAAAAGATAGCTGCAGAGATCAGTGCATCAATACTCACTAAGCTCAATCAACTGACTAGGAATTGACTTGGAACATAAATCTAACTTTCTCCCCAATCCACATTCCATCTTGATTTCTAGGCTAGGGGTAGCGTTAGGGTTAGGTTTTCAATATGGAGAGATGATCTGATAAAATTTTATTTACCATTTCAATGAATGTTCATATTAGAAGGTAGGCCAAACCTAGAATTTGTTGTAACTTTCATTTGCTTTTTCCAGTAACAATAGTTTAACCAAATTTGCAGAGGAAAAGGATAATACATAGGGCATTGTAACCGGAGCCTAACAGGTATCAAGGCTACATCATTGAAAGTGCGTAAAATGGGTAACACAATGAGGATGTCTCTGGATGCTTATTGCAGACAAAGACCTTTAGCAATGATCATCTTTTGGCATAAAGAAAAGATAGCTGCAGAGATCAGTGCATCAATACTCACTAAGCTCAATCAACTGACTAGGAATTGACTTGGAACATAAATCTAACTTTCTCCCCAATCCACATTCCATCTTGATTTCTAGGCTAGGGGTAGCGTTAGGGTTAGGTTTTCAATACGGAGAGATGATCTGATGAAATTTTATTTACCACTTCAGTGAATGTTCAGATTAGAAGTTAAGCCGAACCTAGAATTTCTTGTAACTTTCATTTGCTTTTACCAGTAACAATAGTTTAACCAAATGGGCAGAGGAAAAGGATAATACATAGGGCATTGTAACCGGAGCGTAACAGGAATCAAGGCAAGATCATTGAAAGTGCGTAAAATGGGTAACACAATGCGGATGTTTCTGGATGCTTATTGCAGACAAAGACCTTTAGCAATGATCTTCTTTTGGCATACACAAAAGATAGCTGTAGAGAACAGTGCATCAATACTCACTAAGCACAATCAACTGACTAAGAATTTACTTGGAATTTAAATCTAATTTTCTCCGCAATCAACATTCCATGTTGATTTCTAGACCAAGGGTAGCGTTAGGGTAAGGTTTTCAGAAAGGAGGGATGATCTGATGAAATTTTATTTACCACTTCCATTAATGTTCAGTTTAGAAGGAAGGCCGATCCAAGAAATTGTTGTAACTTTCATTTACTTTTACCAGTAATAATAGTTTAACCAAATGTGCAGAGGAAAAGGATAATACATAGGGCATTGTAACCAGAGCCTAACAGGAATCAAGGCAAGATCATTGAAAGTGCGTAAAATGGGTAACACAATGAGGATGTCTCTGGATGCTTATTGTAGACAAAGACCTTTAGCAATGATCATCTTTTGGCATAAAGAAAAGATAGCTGCAGAGATCAGTGCATCAATACTCACTAAGCTCAATCAACTGACTAGGAATTGACTTGGAACATAAATCTAACTTTCTCCCCAATCCACATTCCATCTTGATTTCTAGGCTAGGGGTAGCGTTAGGGTTAGGTTTTCAATATGGAGAGATGATCTGATAAAATTTTATTTACCATTTCAATGAATGTTCATATTAGAAGGTAGGCCAAACCTAGAATTTGTTGTAACTTTCATTTGCTTTTTCCAGTAACAATAGTTTAACCAAATTTGCAGAGGAAAAGGATAATACATAGGGCATTGTAACCGGAGCCTAACAGGTATCAAGGCTACATCATTGAAAGTGCGTAAAATGGGTAACACAATGAGGATGTCTCTGGATGCTTATTGCAGACAAAGACCTTTAGCAATGATCATCTTTTGGCATAAAGAAAAGATAGCTGCAGAGATCAGTGCATCAATACTCACTAAGCTCAATCAACTGACTAGGAATTGACTTGGAACATAAATCTAACTTTCTCCCCAATCCACATTCCATCTTGATTTCTAGGCTAGGGGTAGCGTTAGGGTTAGGTTTTCAATACGGAGAGATGATCTGATGAAATTTTATTTACCACTTCAGTGAATGTTCAGATTAGAAGTTAAGCCGAACCTAGAATTTCTTGTAACTTTCATTTGCTTTTACCAGTAACAATAGTTTAACCAAATGGGCAGAGGAAAAGGATAATACATAGGGCATTGTAACCGGAGCCTAACAGGAATCAAGGCAAGATCATTGAAAGTGCGTAAAATGGGTAACACAATGCGGATGTTTCTGGATGCTTATTGCAAAGACCTTTAGCAATGATCTTCTTTTGGCATACACAAAAGATAGCTGCAGAGAACAGTGCATCAATACTCACTAAGCACAATCAACTGACTAAGAATTTACTTGGAATTTAATTTTCTCCGCAATCAACATTCCATGTTGATTTCTAGACCAAGGGTACAGTTAGTGTAAGTTTTTCAGAAAGGAGGGATTATCTGATGAAATTTTATTTACCACTTCCATTAATGTTCAGTTTAGAAGGAAGGCCGATCCAAGAAATTGTTGTAACTTTCATTTACTTTTACCAGTAATAATAGTTTAACCAAATGTGCAGAGGAAAAGGATAATACATAGGGCATTGTAACCGGAGCATAACAAGAATCAAGGCAACATCATTGAAAGTGCGTAAAATGGGTACACAATGAGGATGTCTCTGGATGCTTATTGCAGACAAAGACCTTTAGCAATGATCATCTTTTGGCATAAAGAAAAGATAGCTGCAGAGATCAGTGCATCAATACTCACTAAGCTCAATCAACTGACTAGGAATTGACTTGGAACATAAATCTAACTTTCTCCCCAATAAACATTCCATGTTGATTTCTAGGCTAGGGGTAGCGTTAGGGTTAGGTTTTCAATACGGAGAGATGATCTGATGAAATTTTATTTACCACTTCAGTGAATGTTCAGATTAGAAGTTAAGCCGAACCTAGAATTTCTTGTAACTTTCATTTGCTTTTACCAGTAACAATAGTTTAACCAAATGGGCAGAGGAAAAGGATAATACATAGGGCATTGTAACCGGAGCGTAACAGGAATCAAGGCAAGATCATTGAAAGTGCGTAAAATGGGTAACACAATGAGGATGTCTCTGGATGCTTATTGCAGACAAAGACCTTTAGCAATGATCACCTTTTGGCATAAAGAAAAGATAGCTGCAGAGATCAGTGCATCAATACTCATTAAGCTCAATCAACTGACTAGGAATTGACTTGGAACATAAATCTAACTTTCTCCCCAATCCACATTCCATCTTGATTTCTAGGCTAGGGGTAGCGTTAGGGTTAGGTTTTCAATACGGAGAGATGATCTGATGAAATTTTATTTACCACTTCAGTGAATGTTCAGATTAGAAGTTAAGCCGAACCTAGAATTTCTTGTAACTTTCATTTGCTTTTACCAGTAACAATAGTTTAACCAAATGGGCAGAGGAAAAGGATAATACATAGGGCATTGTAACCGGAGCGTAACAGGAATCAAGGCAAGATCATTGAAAGTGCGTAAAATGGGTAACACAATGCCGATGTTTCTGGATGCTTATTGCAGACAAAGACCTTTAGCAATGATCTTCTTTTGGCATACAAAAAAGATAGCTGTAGAGAACAGTGCATCAATACTCACTAAGCACAATCAACTGACTAAGAATTTACTTGGAATTTAAATCTAATTTTCTCCGCAATCAACATTCCATGTTGATTTCTAGACCAAGGGTAGCGTTAGGGTAAGGTTTTCAGAAAGGAGGGATGATCTGATGAAATTTTATTTACCACTTCAGTGAATGTTCAGATTAGAAGTTAAGCCGAACCTAGAATTTCTTGTAACTTTCATTTGTTTTTTCCAGTAACAATAGTTTAACCAAATGGGCAGAGGAAAAGGATAATACATAGGGCATTGTAACCGGAGCCTAACAGGAATCAAGGCAAGATCATTGAAAGTGCGTAAAATGGGTAACACAATGCGGATGTTTCTGGATGCTTATTGCAAAGACCTTTAGCAATGATCTTCTTTTGGCATACACAAAAGATAGCTGCAGAGAACAGTGCATCAATACTCACTAAGCACAATCAACTGACTAAGAATTTACTTGGAATTTAATTTTCTCCGCAATCAACATTCCATGTTGATTTCTAGACCAAGGGTACAGTTAGTGTAAGTTTTTCAGAAAGGAGGGATGATCTGATGAAATTTTATTTACCACTTCCATTAATGTTCAGTTTAGAAGGAAGGCCGATCCAAGAAATTGTTGTAACTTTCATTTACTTTTACCAGTAATAATAGTTTAACCAAATGTGCAGAGGAAAAGGATAATACATAGGGCATTGTAACCGGAGCATAACAAGAATCAAGGCAACATCATTGAAAGTGCGTAAAATGGGTACACAATGAGGATGTCTCTGGATGCTTATTGCAGACAAAGACCTTTAGCAATGATCATCTTTTGGCATAAAGAAAAGATAGCTGCAGAGATCAGTGCATCAATACTCACTAAGCTCAATCAACTGACTAGGAATTGACTTGGAACATAAATCTAACTTTGTCCCCAATCAACATTCCATGTTGATTTCTAGGCTAGGGGTAGCGTTAGGGTTAGGTTTTCAATACGGAGAGATGATCTGATGAAATTTTATTTACCACTTCAGTGAATGTTCAGATTAGAAGTTAAGCCGAACCTAGAATTTCTTGTAACTTTCATTTGCTTTTACCAGTAACAATAGTTTAACCAAATGGGCAGAGGAAAAGGATAATACATAGGGCATTGTAACCGGAGCGTAACAGGAATCAAGGCAAGATCATTGAAAGTGCGTAAAATGGGTAACACAATGAGGATGTCTCTGGATGCTTATTGCAGACAAAGACCTTTAGCAATGATCATCTTTTGGCATAAAGAAAAGATAGCTGCAGAGATCAGTGCATCAATACTCATTAAGCTCAATCAACTGACTAGGAATTGACTTGGAACATAAATCTAACTTTCTCCCCAATCCACATTCCATCTTGATTTCTAGGCTAGGGGTAGCGTTAGGGTTAGGTTTTCAATACGGAGAGATGATCTGATGAAATTTTATTTACCACTTCAGTGAATGTTCAGATTAGAAGTTAAGCCGAACCTAGAATTTCTTGTAACTTTCATTTGCTTTTACCAGTAACAATAGTTTAACCA
The DNA here is from genome assembly GCA_026167975.1 of Phrynosoma blainvillii. NCBI lineage: Eukaryota > Metazoa > Chordata > Lepidosauria > Squamata > Phrynosomatidae > Phrynosoma > Phrynosoma blainvillii. The sequence continues at coordinate 14,660,749 of JANUYF010000007.1, read as the reverse complement.
AATGGGCAGAGGAAAAGGATAATACATAGGGCATTGTAACCGGAGCGTAACAGGAATCAAGACAAGATCATTGAAAGTGCGTAAAATGGGTAACACAATGCCGATGTTTCTGGATGCTTATTGCAGACAAAGACCTTTAGCAATGATCTTCTTTTGGCATACACAAAAGATAGCTGTAGAGAACAGTGCATCAATACTCACTAAGCACAATCAACTGACTAAGAATTTACTTGGAATTTAAATCTAATTTTCTCCGCAATCAACATTCCATGTTGATTTCTAGACCAAGGGTAGCGTTAGGGTCAGGTTTTCAGAAAGGAGGGATGATCTGATGAAATTTTATTTACCACTTCCATTAATGTTCAGTTTAGAAGGAAGGCCGATCCAAGAAATTGTTGTAACTTTCATTTACTTTTACCAGTAATAATAGTTTAACCAAATGTGCAGAGGAAAAGGATAATACATAGGGCATTGTAACCGGAGCCTAACAGGAATCAAGGCAAGATCATTGAAAGTGCGTAAAATGGGTAACACAATGAGGATGTCTCTGGATGCTTATTGTAGACAAAGACCTTTAGCAATGTTCATCTTTTGGCATAAAGAAAAGATAGCTGCAGAGATCAGTGCATCAATACTCACTAAGCTCAATCAACTGACTAGGAATTGACTTGGAACATAAATCTAACTTTCTCCCCAATCCACATTCCATCTTGATTTCTAGGCTAGGGGTAGCGTTAGGGTTAGGTTTTCAATACGGAGAGATGATCTGATGAAATTTTATTTACCACTTCAGTGAATGTTCAGATTAGAAGTTAAGCCGAACCTAGAATTTCTTGTAACTTTCATTTGCTTTTACCAGTAACAATAGTTTAACGAAATGGGCAGAGGAAACGGATAATACATAGGGCATTGTAACCGGAGCGTAACAGGAATCAAGGCAAGATCATTGAAAGTGTGTAAAATGGGTAACACAATGAGGATGTCTCTGGATGCTTATTGCAGACAAAGACCTTTAGCAATGATCATCTTTTGGCATAAAGAAAAGATAGCTGCAGAGATCAGTGCATCAATACTCATTAAGCTCAATCAACTGACTAGGAATTGACTTGGAACATAAATCTAACTTTCTCCCCAATCCACATTCCATCTTGATTTCTAGGCTAGGGGTAGCGTTAGGGTTAGGTTTTCAATACGGAGAGATGATCTGATGAAATTTTATTTACCACTTCAGTGAATGTTCAGATTAGAAGTTAAGCCGAACCTAGAATTTCTTGTAACTTTCATTTGCTTTTACCAGTAACAATAGTTTAACCAAATGGGCAGAGGAAAAGGATAATACATAGGGCATTGTAACCGGAGCGTAACAGGAATCAAGGCAAGATCATTGAAAGTGCGTAAAATGGGTAACACAATGCCGATGTTTCTGGATGCTTATTGCAGACAAAGACCTTTAGCAATGATCTTCTTTTGGCATACACAAAAGATAGCTGTAGAGAACAGTGCATCAATACTCACTAAGCACAATCAACTGACTAAGAATTTACTTGGAATTTAAATCTAATTTTCTCCGCAATCAACATTCCATGTTGATTTCTAGACCAAGGGTAGCGTTAGGGTAAGGTTTTCAGAAAGGAGGGATGATCTGATGAAATTTTATTTACCACTTCCATTAATGTTCAGTTTAGAAGGAAGGCCGATCCAAGAAATTGTTGTAACTTTCATTTACTTTTACCAGTAATAATAGTTTAACCAAATGTGCAGAGGAAAAGGATAATACATAGGGCATTGTAACCGGAGCAAAACAAGAATCAAGGCAACATCATTGAAAGTGCGTAAAATGGGTAACACAATGAGGATGTCTCTGGATGCTTATTGCAGACAAAGACCTTTAGCAATGTTCATCTTTTGGCATAAAGAAAAGATAGCTGCAGAGATCAGTGCATCAATACTCACTAAGCTCAATCAACTGACTAGGAATTGACTTGGAACATAAATCTAACTTTCTCCCCAATCCACATTCCATCTTGATTTCTAGGCTAGGGGTAGCGTTAGGGTTAGGTTTTCAATACGGAGAGATGATCTGATGAAATTTTATTTACCACTTCAGTGAATGTTCAGATTAGAAGTTAAGCCGAACCTAGAATTTCTTGTAACTTTCATTTGCTTTTACCAGTAACAATAGTTTAACGAAATGGGCAGAGGAAAAGGATAATACATAGGGCATTGTAACCGGAGCGTAACAGGAATCAAGGCAAGATCATTGAAAGTGCGTAAAATGGGTAACACAATGCCGATGTTTCTGGATGCTTATTGCAGACAAAGACCTTTAGCAATGATCTTCTTTTGGCATACACAAAAGATAGCTGTAGAGAACAGTGCATGAATACTCACTAAGCACAATCAACTGACTAAGAATTTACTTGGAATTTAAATCTAATTTTCTCCGCAATCAACATTCCATGTTGATTTCTAGACCAAGGGTAGCGTTAGGGTAAGGTTTTCAGAAAGGAGGGATGATCTGATGAAATTTTATTTACCACTTCCATTAATGTTCAGTTTAGAAGGAAGGCCGATCCAAGAAATTGTTGTAACTTTCATTTACTTTTACCAGTAATAATAGTTTAACCAAATGTGCAGAGGAAAAGGATAATACATAGGGCATTGTAACCGGAGCATAACAGGAATCAAGGGAACATCATTGAAAGTGCGTAAAATGGGTAACACAATGAGGATGTCTCTGGATGCTTATTGCAGACAAAGACTTTTAGCAATGATCATCTTTTGGCATAAAGAAAAGATAGCTGCAGAGATCAGTGCATCAATACTCACTAAGCTCAATCAACTGACTAGGAATTGACTTGGAACATAAATCTAACTTTCTCCCCAATCCACATTCCATCTTGATTTCTAGGCTAGGGGTAGCGTTAGGGTTAGGTTTTCAATACGGAGAGATGATCTGATGGAATTTTATTTACCACTTCAGTGAATGTTCAGATTAGAAATTAAGCCGAACCTAGAATTTCTTGTAACTTTCATTTGCTTTTACCAGTAACAATAGTTTAACCAAATGGGCAGAGGAAAAGGATAATACATAGGGCATTGTAACCGGAGCGTAACAGGAATCAAGGCAAGATCATTGAAAGTGCGTAAAATGGGTAACACAATGAGGATGTCTCTGGATGCTTATTGCAGACAAAGACCTTTAGCAATGATCATCTTTTGGCATAAAGAAAAGATAGCTGCAGAGATCAGTGCATCAATACTCACTAAGCACAATCAACTGACTAGGAATTGACTTGGAACATAAATCTAACTTTCTCCCCAATCCACATTCCATCTTGATTTCTAGGCTAGGGGTAGCGTTAGGGTTAGGTTTTCAATACGGAGAGATGATCTGATGGAATTTTATTTACCACTTCAGTGAATGTTCAGATTAGAAGTTAAGCCGAACCTAGAATTTCTTGTAACTTTCATTTGCTTTTACCAGTAACAATAGTTTAACCAAATGGGCAGAGGAAAAGGATAATACATAGGGCATTGTAACCGGAGCGTAACAGGAATCAAGGCAAGATCATTGAAAGTGCGTAAAATGGGTAACACAATGCGGATGTTTCTGGATGCTTATTGCAGACAAAGACCTTTAGCAATGATCTTCTTTTAGCATACACAAAAGATAGCTGTAGAGAACAGTGCATCAATACTCACTAAGCACAATCAACTGACTAAGAATTTACTTGGAATTTAAATCTAATTTTCTCCGCAATCAACATTCCATGTTGATTTCTAGACCAAGGGTAGCGTTAGGGTAAGGTTTTCAGAAAGGAGGGATGATCTGATGAAATTTTATTTACCACTTCCATTAATGTTCAGTTCAGAAGGAAGGCCGATCCAAGAAATTGTTGTAACTTTCATTTACTTTTACCAGTAATAATAGTTTAACCAAATGTGCAGAGGAAAAGGATAATACATAGGGCATTGTAACCGGAGCCTAACAGGAATCAAGGCAAGATCATTGAAAGTGCGTAAAATGGGTAACACAATGAGGATGTCTCTGGATGCTTATTGCAGACAAAGACCTTTAGCAATGATCATCTTTTGGCATAAAGAAAAGATAGCTGCAGAGATCAGTGCATCAATACTCACTAAGCTCAATCAACTGACTAGGAATTGACTTGGAACATAAATCTAACTTTCTCCCCAATCAACATTCCATGTTGATTTCTAGGCTAGGGGTAGCGTTAGGGTTAGGTTTTCAATATGGAGAGATGATCTGATAAAATTTTATTTACCATTTCAATGAATGTTCATATTAGAAGGTAGGCCGAACCTAGAATTTGTTGTAACTTTCATTTGTTTTTTCCAGTAACAATAGTTTAACCAAATGTGCAGAAGAAAAGGATAATACATAGGGCATTGTAACCGGAGCCTAACAGGAATCAAGGCAACATCATTGAAAGTGCGTAAAATGGGTACACAATGAGGATGTCTCTGGATGCTTATTGCAGACAAAGACCTTTAGCAATGATCATCTTTTGGCATAAAGAAAAGATAGCTGCAGAGATCAGTGCATCAATACTCACTAAGCTCAATCAACTGACTAGGAACTGACTTGGAACATAAATCTAACTTTCTCCCCAATCAACATTCCATGTTGATTTCTAGGCTAGGGGTAGCGTTAGGGTTAGGTTTTCAATACGGAGAGATGATCTGATGAAATTTTATTTACCACTTCAGTGAATGTTCAGATTAGAAGTTAAGCCGAACCTAGAATTTCTTGTAACTTTCATTTGCTTTTATCAGTAACAATAGTTTAACGAAATGGGCAGAGGAAAAGGATAATACATAGGGCATTGTAACCGGAGCATAACAGGAATCAAGGCAAGATCATTGAAAGTGCGTAAAATGGGTAACACAATGCCGATGTTTCTGGATGCTTATTGCAGACAAAGACCTTTAGCAATGATCTTCTTTTGGCATACACAAAAGATAGCTGTAGAGAACAGTGCATCAATACTCACTAAGCACAATCAACTGACTAAGAATTTACTTGGAATTTAAATCTAATTTTCTCCGCAATCAACATTCCATGTTGATTTCTAGACCAAGGGTAGCGTTAGGGTAAGGTTTGCAGAAAGGAGGGATTATCTGATGAAATTTTATTTACCACTTCCATTAATGTTCAGTTTAGAAGGAAGGCCGATCCAAGAAATTGTTGTAACTTTCATTTACTTTTACCAGTAATAATAGTTTAACCAAATGTGCAGAGGAAAAGGATAATACATAGGGCATTGTAACCGGAGCATAACAAGAATCAAGGCAACATCATTGAAAGTGCGTAAAATGGGTACACAATGAGGATGTCTCTGGATGCTTATTGCAGACAAAGACCTTTAGCAATGATCATCTTTTGGCATAAAGAAAAGATAGCTGCAGAGATCAGTGCATCAATACTCACTAAGCTCAATCAACTGACTAGGAATTGACTTGGAACATAAATCTAACTTTCTCCCCAATCAACATTCCATGTTGATTTCTAGGCTAGGGGTAGCGTTAGGGTTAGGTTTTCAATACGGAGAGATGATCTGATGAAATTTTATTTACCACTTCAGTGAATGTTCAGATTAGAAGTTAAGCTGAACCTAGAATTTCTTGTAACTTTCATTTGCTTTTACCAGTAACAATAGTTTAACCAAATGGGCAGAGGAAAAGGATAATACATAGGGCATTGTAACCGGAGCGTAACAGGAATCAAGGCAAGATCATTGAAAGTGCGTAAAATGGGTAACACAATGAGGATGTCTCTGGATGCTTATTGCAGACAAAGACCTTTAGCAATGATCATCTTTTGGCATAAAGAAAAGATAGCTGCAGAGATCAGTGCATCAATACTCACTAAGCACAATCAACTGACTAGGAATTGACTTGGAACATAAATCTAACTTTCTCCCCAATCCACATTCCATCTTGATTTCTAGGCTAGGGGTAGCGTTAGGGTTAGGTTTTCAATACGGAGAGATGATCTGATGGAATTTTATTTACCACTTCAGTGAATGTTCAGATTAGAAGTTAAGCCGAACCTAGAATTTCTTGTAACTTTCATTTGCTTTTACCAGTAACAATAGTTTAACCAAATGGGCAGAGGAAAAGGATAATACATAGGGCATTGTAACCGGAGCGTAACAGGAATCAAGGCAAGATCATTGAAAGTGCGTAAAATGGGTAACACAATGCGGATGTTTCTGGATGCTTATTGCAGACAAAGACCTTTAGCAATGATCTTCTTTTGGCATACACAAAAGATAGCTGTAGAGAACAGTGCATCAATACTCACTAAGCACAATCAACTGACTAAGAATTTACTTGGAATTTAAATCTAATTTTCTCCGCAATCAACATTCCATGTTGATTTCTAGACCAAGGGTAGCGTTAGGGTAAGGTTTTCAGAAAGGAGGGATGATCTGATGAAATTTTATTTACCACTTCCATTAATGTTCAGTTTAGAAGGAAGGCCGATCCAAGAAATTGTTGTAACTTTCATTTACTTTTACCAGTAATAATAGTTTAACCAAATGTGCAGAGGAAAAGGATAATACATAGGGCATTGTAACCGGAGCCTAACAGGAATCAAGGCAAGATCATTGAAAGTGCGTAAAATGGGTAACACAATGAGGATGTCTCTGGATGCTTATTGTAGACAAAGACCTTTAGCAATGATCATCTTTTGGCATAAAGAAAAGATAGCTGCAGAGATCAGTGCATCAATACTCACTAAGCTCAATCAACTGACTAGGAATTGACTTGGAACATAAATCTAACTTTCTCCCCAATCCACATTCCATCTTGATTTCTAGGCTAGGGGTAGCGTTAGGGTTAGGTTTTCAATATGGAGAGATGATCTGATAAAATTTTATTTACCATTTCAATGAATGTTCATATTAGAAGGTAGGCCGAACCTAGAATTTGTTGTAACTTTCATTTGCTTTTTCCAGTAACAATAGTTTAACCAAATTTGCAGAGGAAAAGGATAATACATAGGGCATTGTAACCGGAGCCTAACAGGAATCAAGGCTACATCATTGAAAGTGCGTAAAATGGGTAACACAATGAGGATGTCTCTGGATGCTTATTGCAGACAAAGACCTTTAGCAATGATCATCTTTTGGCATAAAGAAAAGATAGCTGCAGAGATCAGTGCATCAATACTCACTAAGCTCAATCAACTGACTAGGAATTGACTTGGAACATAAATCTAACTTTCTCCCCAATCCACATTCCATCTTGATTTCTAGGCTAGGGGTAGCGTTAGGGTTAGGTTTTCAATACGGAGAGATGATCTGATGAAATTTTATTTACCACTTCAGTGAATGTTCAGATTAGAAGTTAAGCCGAACCTAGAATTTCTTGTAACTTTCATTTGCTTTTACCAGTAACAATAGTTTAACCAAATGGGCAGAGGAAAAGGATAATACATAGGGCATTGTAACCGGAGCATAACAGGAATCAAGGCAAGATCATTGAAAGTGCGTAAAATGGGTAACAAAATGCGGATGTTTCTGGATGCTTATTGCAAAGACCTTTAGCAATGATCTTCTTTTGGCATACACAAAAGATAGCTGCAGAGAACAGTGCATCAATACTCACTAAGCACAATCAACTGACTAAGAATTTACTTGGAATTTAATTTTCTCCGCAATCAACATTCCATGTTGATTTCTAGACCAAGGGTACCGTTAGTGTAAGTTTTTCAGAAAGGAGGGATGATCTGATGAAATTTTATTTACCACTTCCATTAATGTTCAGTTTAGAAGGAAGGCCGATCCAAGAAATTGTTGTAACTTTCATTTACTTTTACCAGTAATAATAGTTTAACCAAATGTGCAGAGGAAAAGGATAATACATAGGGCATTGTAACCGGAGCATAACAAGAATCAAGGCAACATCATTGAAAGTGCGTAAAATGGGTACACAATGAGGATGTCTCTGGATGCTTATTGCAGACAAAGACCTTTAGCAATGATCATCTTTTGGCATAAAGAAAAGATAGCTGCAGAGATCAGTGCATCAATACTCACTAAGCTCAATCAACTGACTAGGAATTGACTTGGAACATAAATCTAACTTTCTCCCCAATAAACATTCCATGTTGATTTCTAGGCTAGGGGTAGCGTTAGGGTTAGGTTTTCAATACGGAGAGATGATCTGATGAAATTTTATTTACCACTTCAGTGAATGTTCAGATTAGAAGTTAAGCCGAACCTAGAATTTCTTGTAACTTTCATTTGCTTTTACCAGTAACAATAGTTTAACCAAAAGGGCAAAGGAAAAGGATAATACATAGGGCATTGTAACCGGAGCGTAACAGGAATCAAGGCAAGATCATTGAAAGTGCGTAAAATGGGTAACACAATGAGGATGTCTCTGGATGATTATTGCAGACAAAGACCTTTAGCAATGATCATCTTTTGGCATAAAGAAAAGATAGCTGCAGAGATCAGTGCATCAATACTCACTAAGCACAATCAACTGACTAGGAATTGACTTGGAACATAAATCTAACTTTCTCCCCAATCCACATTCCATCTTGATTTCTAGGCTAGGGGTAGCGTTAGGGTTAGGTTTTCAATACGGAGAGATGATCTGATGGAATTTTATTTACCACTTCAGTGAATGTTCAGATTAGAAGTTAAGCCGAACCTAGAATTTCTTGTAACTTTCATTTGCTTTTACCAGTAACAATAGTTTAAGCAAATGGGCAGAGGAAAAGGATAATACATAGGGCATTGTAACCGGAGCGTAACAGGAATCAAGGCAAGATCATTGAAAGTGCGTAAAATGGGTAACACAATGAGGATGTCTCTGGATGCTTATTGCAGACAAAGACCTTTAGCAATGATCATCTTTTGGCATAAAGAAAAGATAGCTCCAGAGATCAGTGCATCAATCCTCACTAAGCACAATCAACTGACTAGGAATTGACTTGGAACATAAATCTAACTTTCTCCCCAATCCACATTCCATCTTGATTTCTAGGCTAGGGGTAGCGTTAGGGTTAGGTTTTCAATACGGAGAGATGATCTGATGGAATTTTATTTACCACTTCAGTGAATGTTCAGATTAGAAGTTAAGCCGAACCTAGAATTTCTTGTAACTTTCATTTGCTTTTACCAGTAACAATAGTTTAACCAAATGGGCAGAGGAAAAGGATAATACATAGGGCATTGTAACCGGAGCCTAACAGGAATCAAGGCAAGATCATTGAAAGTGCGTAAAATGGGTAACACAATGCGGATGTTTCTGGATGCTTATTGCAAAGACCTTTAGCAATGATCTTCTTTTGGCATACACAAAAGATAGCTGCAGAGAACAGTGCATCAATACTCACTAAGCACAATCAACTGACTAAGAATTTACTTGGAATTTAATTTTCTCCGCAAAAAACATTCCATGTTGATTTCTAGACCAAGGGTAGCGTTAGGGTAAGGTTTTCAGAAAGGAGGGATGATCTGATGAAATTTTATTTACCACTTCCATTAATGTTCAGTTTAGAAGGAAGGCCGATCCAAGAAATTGTTGTAACTTTCATTTACTTTTACCAGTAATAATAGTTTAACCAAATGTGCAGAGGAAAAGGATAATACATAGGGCATTGTAACCGGAGCATAACAGGAATCAAGGCAACATCATTGAAAGTGCGTAAAATGGGTAACACAATGAGGATGTCTCTGGATGCTTATTGCAGACAAAGACCTTTAGCAATGATCTTATTTTGGCATACACAAAAGATAGCTGCAGAGATCAGTGCATCAATACTCACTAAGCTCAATCAACTGACTAGGAATTGACTTGGAACATAAATCTAACTTTCTCCCCAATCAACATTCCATGTTGATTTCTAGGCTAGGGGTAGCGTTAGGGTTAGGTTTTCAATATGGAGAGATGATCTGATGAAATTTTATTTACCATTTCAATGAATGTTCATATTAGAAGGTAGGCCGAACCTAGAATTTCTTGTAACTTTCATTTGCTTTTTCCAGTAACAATAGTTTAAGCAAATGTGCAGAGGAAAAGGATAATACATAGGGCATTGTAACCGGAGCGTAACAGGAATCAAGGCAAGATCATTGAAAGTGCGTAAAATGGGTAACACAATGCAGATGTCTCTGGATGCTTATTGCAGACAACGACCTTCAGCAATGATCTTCTTTCGGCATACACAAAAGATAGCTGCAGAGAACAATGCATCAATACTCACTAAGCCCAATCAACTGACTAGGAATTGACTTGGAACATAAATCTTACTTTCTCCCCAATCAACATTCCATGTTGATTTCCAAGCTAGGGGTAGCGTTAGGGTTAGATTTTCAATACGGAGAGATGATCTGATGAAATTTTATTTACCACTTCAATGAATGTTAATATTAGAAGATAGGCCAAACCTAGAATTTGGTGTAACTTTCATTTGCTTTTACCAGTAACAATAGTTTAACCAAATAGGGAGAGGAATAGGATAATGCATTGGGCATTGTAACCGGAGAGTAACAGGAATCAAGGCAACATCATTGAAAGTGCGTAAAATGGGTAACACAATGCGGATCTCTCTGGATGCTTATTGCAGACAAAGACCTTTAGGAATGATCTTCTTTTGGCATACATAAAAGAAAGCTGCAGAGAACAGTCCATCAATACTCACTAAGCACTATGGAAAAAGCAAAATGGGTACCACAATGCGGATGTCTCTGGATGCTTATTGCAAACAAAGACCTTCTTTTGTCATACATAAAAGATAGATGCAAAGAACAGTGCATCAATACTCACTAAGTACAATCAACTGACTAAGAATTGATTTCCAACTTAAATCTAACTTGCTCCCAATCAATATTCCATGTTGATTTCTATGCTAGGGGTAGCGTTAGGGTAAGGCTTTAAGAAAGGAGAGATGATCTGATGAAATTTTATTTACCACTTCCATTAATGTTCATATTAGAAGGTATGCCCAACCTAGAAATTCTTGTAACGTTCATTTGCTTTTACCAGTATCAATAGTTTAACCAAATGGGGAGAGGAATAGGGTAATGCATAGGGCATTGTAACCGGAGAGTAACAGGAATCAAGGCAACGTCATTGAAAGTGCGTAAAATGGGTAACACAATGCAGATGTCTCTGGATACTTATTGCAGACAACGACCTTTAGCAATGATCTTCTTTCGGCATACACAAAAGATAGCTGCAGAGAACAGTGCATCAATACTCACTAAGCACAATCAACTGACTAGGAATTGACTTGGAACATAAATCTTACTTTCTCCCCAATCAACATTCCATGTTGATTTCCAAGCTAGGGGTAGCGTTAGGGTTAGATTTTCAATACGGAGAGATGATCTGATGAAATTTTATTTACCACTTCAATGAATGTTCATATTTGAAGGTAGGCAGAACCTAGAATTTTTTGTAACTTTCATTTGCTTTTACCAGTAACAATAGTTTAACCAAATGGGTAGAGGAAAAGGATAATACATAAGACATTGTAACCGGAGCGTAACAGGAATTGAGGCAACGTCATTGAAAGTGCGTAAAATGGGTAACACAATGAGGATGTCTCTGGATGCTTATTGCAGACAAAGACCTTTAGCAATGATCATCTTTTGGCATAAAGAAAAGATAGCTGCAGAGATCAGTGCATCAATACTCACTAAGCTCAATCAACTGACTAGGAATTGACTTGGAACATAAATCTAACTTTCTCCCCAATCCACATTCCATCTTGATTTCTAGGCTAGGGGTAGCGTTAGGGTTAGGTTTTCAATACGGAGAGATGATCTGATGAAATTTTATTTACCACTTCAGTGAATGTTCAGATTAGAAGTTAAGCCGAACCTAGAATTTCTTGTAACTTTCATTTGCTTTTACCAGTAACAATAGTTTAACCAAATGGGCAGAGGAAAAGGATAATACATAGGGCATTGTAACCGGAGCGTAACAGGAATCAAGGCAAGATCATTGAAAGTGTGTAAAATGGGTAACACAATGCGGATGTTTCTGGATGCTTATTGCAGACAAAGACCTTTAGCAATGATCTTCTTTTGGCATACACAAAAGATAGCTGTAGAGAACAGTGCATCAATACTCACTAAGCACAATCAACTGACTAAGAATTTACTTGGAATTTAAATCTAATTTTCTCCGCAATCAACATTCCATGTTGATTTCTAGACCAAGGGTAGCGTTAGGGTAAGGTTTTCAGAAAGGAGGGATGATCTGATGAAATTTTATTTACCACTTCCATTAATGTTCAGTTCAGAAGGAAGGCCGATCCAAGAAATTGTTGTAACTTTCATTTACTTTTACCAGTAATAATAGTTTAACCAAATGTGCAGAGGAAAAGGATAATACATAGGGCATTGTAACCGAAGCATAACAGGAATCAAGGCAACATCATTGAAAGTGCTTAAAATGGGTAACACAATGAGGATGTCTCTGGATGCTTATTGCAGACAAAGACCTTTAGCAATGATCTTATTTTGGCATACACAAAAGATAGCTGCAGAGATCAGTGCATCAATACTCACTAAGCTCAATCAACTGACTAGGAATTGACTTGGAACATAAATCTAACTTTCTCCCCAATCAACATTCCATGTTGATTTCTAGGCTAGGGGTAGCGTTAGGGTTAGGTTTTCAATATGGAGAGATGATCTGATGAAATTTTATTTACCATTTCAATGAATGTTCATATTAGAAGGTAGGCCCAACCTAGAATTTCTTGTAACTTTCATTTGCTTTTTCCAGTAACAATAGTTTAAGCAAATGTGCAGAGGAAAAGGATAATACATAGGGCATTGTAACCGGAGCGTAACAGGAATCAAGGCAAGATCATTGAAAGTGCGTAAAATGGGTAACACAATGCAGATGTCTCTGGATGCTTATTGCAGACAACGACCTTCAGCAATGATCTTCTTTCGGCATACACAAAAGATAGCTGCAGAGAACAATGCATCAATACTCACTAAGCCCAATCAACTGACTAGGAATTGACTTGGAACATAAATCTTACTTTCTCCCCAATCAACATTCCATGTTGATTTCCAAGCTAGGGGTAGCGTTAGGGTTAGATTTTCAATACGGAGAGATGATCTGATGAAATTTTATTTACCACTTCAATGAATGTTAATATTAGAAGATAGGCCAAACCTAGAATTTGGTGTAACTTTCATTTGCTTTTACCAGTAACAATAGTTTAACCAAATAGGGAGAGGAATAGGATAATGCATTGGGCATTGTAACCGGAGAGTAACAGGAATCAAGGCAACATCATTGAAAGTGCGTAAAATGGGTAACACAATGCGGATCTCTCTGGATGCTTATTGCAGACAAAGACCTTTAGGAATGATCTTCTTTTGGCATACATAAAAGAAAGCTGCAGAGAACAGTCCATCAATACTCACTAAGCACAATGGAAAAAGCAAAATGGGTAACACAATGCGGATGTCTCTGGATGCTTATTGCAAACAAAGACCTTCTTTTGTCATACATAAAAGATAGATGCAAAGAACAGTGCATCAATACTCACTAAGTACAATCAACTGACTAAGAATTGATTTCCAACTTAAATCTAACTTGCTCCCAATCAATATTCCATGTTGATTTCTATGCTAGGGGTAGCGTTAGGGTAAGGCTTTAAGAAAGGAGAGATGATCTGATGAAATTTTATTTACCACTTCCATTAATGTTCATATTAGAAGGTATGCCCAACCTAGAAATTCTTGTAACTTTCATTTGCTTTTACCAGTATCAATAGTTTAACCAAATGGGGAGAGGAATAGGGTAATGCATAGGGCATTGTAACCGGAGAGTAACAGGAATCAAGGCAACGTCATTGAAAGTGCGTAAAATGGGTAACACAATGCAGATGTCTCTGGATACTTATTGCAGACAACGACCTTTAGCAATGATCTTCTTTCGGCATACACAAAAGATAGCTGCAGAGAACAGTGCATCAATACTCACTAAGCACAATCAACTGACTAGGAATTGACTTGGAACATAAATCTTACTTTCTCCCCAATCAACATTCCATGTTGATTTCCAAGCTAGGGGTAGCGTTAGGGTTAGATTTTCAATACGGAGAGATGATCTGATGAAATTTTATTTACCACTTCAATGAATGTTCATATTAGAAGGTAGGCAGAACCTAGAATTTTTTGTAACTTTCATTTGCTTTTACCAGTAACAATAGTTTAACCAAATGGGTAGAGGAAAAGGATAATACATAAGACATTGTAACCGGAGCGTAACAGGAATTGAGGCAACGTCATTGAAAGTGCGTAAAATGGGTAACACAATGAGGATGTCTCTGGATGCTTATTGCAGACAAAGACCTTTAGCAATGATCATCTTTTGGCATAAAGAAAAGATAGCTGCAGAGATCAGTGCATCAATACTCACTAAGCTCAATCAACTGACTAGGAAATGACTTGGAACATAAATCTAACTTTCTCCCCAATCCACATTCCATCTTGATTTCTAGGCTAGGGGTAGCGTTAGGGTTAGGTTTTCAATACGGAGAGATGATCTGATGAAATTTTATTTACCACTTCCATTAATGTTCAGATTAGAAGGTAGGCCAAACCTGCAAATTCTTGTAACTTTCATTTGCTTTTACCAGTATCAATATTTTAACCAAATGGGGAGAGGAATAGGATAATGCATAGGGCATTGTAACAGGAATCAAGGCAACGTCATTGAAAGTGCGTAAAATGGGTAACACAATGCGGATGTCTCTGGATGCTTATTGCAGACAAAGACCTTTAGCAATGATCTTCTTTCGGCATACACAAAAGATAGCTGCAGAGAACAGTGCATCAATACTCACTAAGCACAATCAACTGACTAGGAATTGACTTGGACATAAATCTTACTTTCTCCCCCATCAACATTCCATGTTGATTTCCAAGCTAGGGGTAGCTTTAGGTTTAGATTTTCAATACGGAGAGATGATCTGATGAAATTTTATTTACCACTTCAATGAATATTCATATTAGAAGGTAGGCCGAACCTAGAATTTGTTGTAACTTTCATTTGCTTTTACCAGTAACAATAGTTTAACCAAATGGGGAGAGGAAAAGGATAATACATAGGGCATTGTAACCGGAGTGTAACAGGAATCAAGGCAACGTCATTGAAAGTGTGTAAAATGGGTAACACAATGCGGATGTCTCTGGATGCTTATTGCAGACAAAGACCTTTAGCAATGATCTTCTTTTGGCATACACAAAAGATAGCTGCAGAGAATAGTGCATCAATACTCACTAAGCACAATCAACTGACTAAGAATTGACTTGCAACTTAAATCTAACTTTCTCCCCAATCAACATTCCATGTTGATTTCTAGGCTAGGGTTAGAGTTAGGCTAAGGCTTTTCGAAAGGAGAGATGATCTGATGAAATTTAATTCACCACTTCCATTAATGTTCATATTAGAAGGTAGGCCAAAACTAGAAATTCTTGTAACTTTCATTTGCTTTTACCAGTAACAATAGTTTAACCATATGGGCAGAGGAAAAAGATAATACATAGGGCATTGTAACCGGAGCCTAACAGGAATCAAGGCAACATCATTGAAAGTGCGTAAAATGGGTAACACAATGCGGATGTCTCTGGATGCTTATTGCAGACAAAGACCTTTAGCAATGATCATCTTTTGGCATAAAGAAAAGATAGCTGCAGAGATCAGTCCATCAATACTCACTAAGCACAATCAACTGACTAAGAATTGACTTGGAACATAAATCTTACTTTCTGCCCAATCAACATTCCATGTTGATTTGCAAGCTAGGCATAGCGTTAGGGTTAGATTTTCAATACGGAGAGATGATGTGATGAAATTTTATTTACCACTTCAATGAATGTTTATATTAGAAGGTAGGCCGAACCTAGAATTTGTTGTAACTTTCATTTGCTTTTACCAGTAACAATAGTTTAACCAAATGGGGAGAGGAAAAGGATAATACATAGGGCATTGTAACTGGAGCGTAACAGGAATCAAAGCAACATCATTGAAAGTGGCTAAAATGGGTAACACAATGCGGATGTCTCTGGATGCTTATTGCAAACAAAGACCTTTAGCAATGATCTTCTTTTGGCATACACAAAAGATAGCTGCAGAGAACAGTGCATCAATACTCAGTAAGCACAATCAAATGACTAAGAATTGACTTGGAACTTAAATCTAACTTTCTCCCCAATCAACATTCCATGTTGATTTCTAGGATAGGGGTAGCGTTAGGGTTAGGTTTTCAATACGGAGAGATGATCTGATGAAATTTTATTTACCCCTTCAATGAATGTTCAGATTAGAAGGTACGCCAAACCTAGAAATTCTTTTAATTTTCATTTGTTTTTACCAGTATCAATAGTTTAACAAAATTTGCAGAGTAATAGGATAATGCATAGGGCATTGTAACCGGAGAGTAACAGGAATCAAGGCAACATCATTGAAAGTGCGTAAAATGGGTAACACAATGTGGATGTCTCTGGATGCTTATTGCAGACAAAGACCTTTAGCAATTATCTTCTTTCGGCATACACAAAATATAGCTGCAGAGAACAGTGCATCAATACTCACTAAGCACAATCAACTGACTAATAATTGACTTGCAACTTAAATCTAACTTCCTCCCAATCAATATTCCATGTTGATTTCTAGGCTAGGGGTAGTGTTAGGCTAATGCTACAAAACCTACAAATTCTTTTAACTTTCATTTGCTTTTACCAGTATCAATATTTTAACCAAATGGGGAGAGGAATAGGATAATGCATAGGGCATTGTAACAGGAATCAAGGCAACGTCATTGAAAGTGCGTAAAATGGGTAACACAATGCGGATGTCTCTGGATGCTTATTGCAGACAAAGACCTTTAGCAATGATCATCTTTTGGCACAAAGAAAAGATAGCTGCAGAGATCAGTCCATCAATACTCACTAAGCTGAATCAACTGACTAGGAATTAACTTGGAACATAAATCTAACTTGCCAGCCAATCAACATTCCATGTTGATTTCTAGGCTAGGCATAGCGTTAGGGTTAGGTTTTCAATATGGAGAGATGATCTGATGAAATTTTATTTACCACTTCAATGAATATTCATATTAGAAGGTAGGCCGAACCTAGAATTTGTTGTAACTTTCATTTGCTTTTACCAGTAACAATAGTTTAACCAATTGGGGAGAGGAAAAGGATAATACATAGGGCATTGTAACCGGAGCGTAACAGGAATCAAGGCAACGTCATTGAAAGTGTGTAAAATGGGTAACACAATGCGGATGTCTCTGGATGCTTATTGCAAACAAAGACCTTTAGCAATGATCTTCTTTTGGCATACACAAAAGATAGCTGCAGAGAACAGTGTATCAATACTCACTAAGCACAATCAACTGACTAAGAATTGACTTGCAACTTAAATCTAACTTTCTACCGAAAGAACATTCCACGTTGATTTCTTGGCTAGGGGTAGCGTTAGGGTTAGGTTTTCAGAAAGGAGGAATGATATGATGAAATTTTATTTACTACATTCATTAATGTTCAGATTAGAAGGTCGGAGGAACCTAGAGTTTGTTGTAACTTTTATTTGCTTTTACCAGTAACAATAGCTTAACCAAATAGGGAGAGGAAAAGGATAATACATAGGGTATTGTAACCGCAGCGTACCAGGAATCAAGGCAACATCATTGAAAGTGGGTAAAATTGGCAACACAATGCGTATGTCTCTGGATGCTTATTGCAGACAAAGACCTTTAGCAATGATCTTCTTTTGGCATACACAAAAGATAGCTGCAGAGAATAGTGCATCAATACTCACTAAGCACAATCAACTGACTAAGAATTGACTTGCAACTTAAATCTAACTTTCTCCCCAATCAACATTCCATGTTGATTTCTAGGCTAGGGTTAGAGTTAGGCTAAGGCTTTTCGAAAGGAGAGATGATCTGATGAAATTTAATTCACCACTTCCATTAATGTTCATATTAGAAGGTAGGCCAAAACTAGAAATTCTTGTAACTTTCATTTGCTTTTACCAGTAACAATAGTTTAACCATATGGGCAGAGGAAAAAGATAATACATAGGGCATTGTAACCGGAGCCTAACAGGAATCAAGGCAACATCATTGAAAGTGCGTAAAATGGGTAACACAATGCGGATGTCTCTGGATGCTTATTGCAGACAAAGACCTTTAGCAATGATCATCTTTTGGCATAAAGAAAAGATAGCTGCAGAGATCAGTCCATCAATACTCACTAAGCACAATCAACTGACTAAGAATTGACTTGGAACATAAATCTTACTTTCTGCCCAATCAACATTCCATGTTGATTTGCAAGCTAGGCATAGCGTTAGGGTTAGATTTTCAATACGGAGAGATGATGTGATGAAATTTTATTTACCACTTCAATGAATGTTTATATTAGAAGGTAGGCCGAACCTAGAATTTGTTGTAACTTTCATTTGCTTTTACCAGTAACAATAGTTTAACCAAATGGGGAGAGGAAAAGGATAATACATAGGGCATTGTAACTGGAGCGTAACAGGAATCAAAGCAACATCATTGAAAGTGGCTAAAATGGGTAACACAATGCGGATGTCTCTGGATGCTTATTGCAAACAAAGACCTTTAGCAATGATCTTCTTTTGGCATACACAAAAGATAGCTGCAGAGAACAGTGCATCAATACTCACTAAGCACAATCAAATGACTAAGAATTGACTTGGAACTTAAATCTAACTTTCTCCCCAATCAACATTCCATGTTGATTTCTAGGATAGGGGTAGCGTTAGGGTTAGGTTTTCAATACGGAGAGATGATCTGATGAAATTTTATTTACCCCTTCAATGAATGTTCAGATTAGAAGGTACGCCAAACCTAGAAATTCTTTTAATTTTCATTTGTTTTTACCAGTATCAATAGTTTAACAAAATTTGCAGAGTAATAGGATAATGCATAGGGCATTGTAACCGGAGAGTAACAGGAATCAAGGCAACATCATTGAAAGTGCGTAAAATGGGTAACACAATGTGGATGTCTCTGGATGCTTATTGCAGACAAAGACCTTTAGCAATTATCTTCTTTCGGCATACACAAAATATAGCTGCAGAGAACAGTGCATCAATACTCACTAAGCACAATCAACTGACTAATAATTGACTTGCAACTTAAATCTAACTTCCTCCCAATCAATATTCCATGTTGATTTCTAGGCTAGGGGTAGTGTTAGGCTAATGCTACAAAACCTACAAATTCTTTTAACTTTCATTTGCTTTTACCAGTATCAATATTTTAACCAAATGGGGAGAGGAATAGGATACTGCATAGGGCATTGTAACAGGAATCAAGGCAATGTCATTGAAAGTGCGTAAAATGGGTAACACAATGCGGATGTCTCTGGATGCTTATTGCAGACAAAGACCTTTAGCAATGATCATCTTTTGGCACAAAGAAAAGATAGCTGCAGAGATCAGTCCATCAATACTCACTAAGCTGAATCAACTGACTAGGAATTAACTTGGAACATAAATCTAACTTGCCAGCCAATCAACATTCCATGTTGATTTCTAGGCTAGGCATAGCGTTAGGGTTAGGTTTTCAATATGGAGAGATGATCTGATGAAATTTTATTTACCACTTCAATGAATATTCATATTAGAAGGTAGGCCGAACCTAGAATTTGTTGTAACTTTCATTTGCTTTTACCAGTAACAATAGTTTAACCAAATGGGGAGAGGAAAAGGATAATACATAGGGCATTGTAACCGGAGCGTAACAGGAATCAAGGCAACGTCATTGAAAGTGTGTAAAATGGGTAACACAATGCGGATGTCTCTGGATGCTTATTGCAAACAAAGACCTTTAGCAATGATCTTCTTTTGGCATACACAAAAGATAGCTGCAGAGAACAGTGTATCAATACTCACTAAGCACAATCAACTGACTAAGAATTGACTTGCAACTTAAATCTAACTTTCTACCGAAAGAACATTCCACGTTGATTTCTTGGCTAGGGGTAGCGTTAGGGTTAGGTTTTCAGAAAGGAGGAATGATATGATGAAATTTTATTTACTACATTCATTAATGTTCAGATTAGAAGGTCGGAGGAACCTAGAGTTTGTTGTAACTTTTATTTGCTTTTACCAGTAACAATAGCTTAACCAAATAGGGAGAGGAAAAGGATAATACATAGGGTATTGTAACCGCAGCGTACCAGGAATCAAGGCAACATCATTGAAAGTGGGTAAAATTGGCAACACAATGCGTATGTCTCTGGATGCTTAGTGCAGACAAAGACCTTTAGCAATTATTTTCTTTTGTCATACAGAAAAGATAGCTGTAGAGAACAGTCCATGAATACTCACTTAGCACAATCAACTGACTAAAAATTGATTTATAACTTAAATCTAACTTTCTATCCAATGAACATTGCATGTTGATTTCTAGGATAGGGTTAGGGTTAGAGTTAGGGTTAGGTTTTCAGAAAGGAGAGATGATCTCATGAAATTTTATTTACCACTTCCATTAATGTTCAGATTAGAAGGAAGGTCGAACCTAGAATTTCTTGAACTTTCATTAGCTTTTACCAGTAATAATAGCTTAACCAAATAGGGAGAGGAAAAGGATAATATGTAGGGCATTGTAACCGGAGCATAACAGGGATCAAGGCAACATCATTGAAAGTGGGTAAAATGGGTAACAAAATGCGGATGTCTCTGGATGCTTAGCGAAACAAAAATCTTTAGCAATGATCTTCTTTTGGAATACATAAAAGATAGCTGCAGAGAACAGTGCATCAATACTCACTTAGTACAATCAACTGACTAAGAACTGACTTGGAATTTAAATCTAACTTTCTATCCAATTACATTCCATGTTGATTTCTAGGCCAGGGTTATCGTTAGGTTTAGTTTTTCAGAAAGAAGATATGATCTCATGAAATTTTATTTAGCACTTCCATTAATTAGAAGGTAGTCTGAACTTACAATTCGTTGTGACTTTCATTTGCTTTTACCAGTAACAATAGTTTAACCAAATGGGGAGAGGAAAAGGATAATACATAGGGCATTGTAACCGGAGCGTAACAGGAATCAAGGCAACATCATTGAAAGTGGGTAAAATGGGTAACACAATGCGGATGTCTCTGCATGCTGAGTGGAAACAAAGACCTTTTGCCATGATCTTCTTTTGGCATACAGAAAAGATAGCTGTAGAGAACAGTGCATCAGTACTCACTTAGCACAATCAACTGACTAAAAATTGACTGATAACTTGAATCTAACTTTCTACCCAATCAACATTGCATGTTGATTTCTAGGCTAGAATTATCGTTAGGGTTAGGTTTTCAGAAAGGAGAGATGATCTGATGAAATTTTATTTACCACTTCAATGAATGTTCATATTAGAAGGTAGGCCAAACCTAGAATTTGTTGTAACTTTCATTTGCTTTTACCAGTAATAATAGCTTAACCAAATAGGGAAAGTAAAAGGATAACACGTAGGGCATTGTAACCGGAGCGTAACAGGTATCAAGGCAACATCATTGAAAGTGGGTAAAATGGGTAACACAATGCGGATGTCTCTGGATGCTTAGTGCAAACAAACTTCTTTAACAATGAATGATCTTCTTTTGGGATACAGAAAAGATAGCTGTAGAGAACAGTGTATCAATGTTAAGGAAAATGCAACATGGGACATACAGTAATAGAAATAAAATATGTATGTGATAGTCACAGTGACTAAGCAGGAACAATCATGAAGCTACACAGGTGAAAAGGATAATGTAATTTGGAAGCCTTGAGAGCCAAGGACAAAGTTATAGAGTGTATATTGAAAACACCTGTTATAGATTGCAAACACCTGAGATTCATTAAGTAGTCAAGGTAAAATGATGAAATACTTGGGTTGGTCTTAAGTATGGGATGATCTATGTAAACCAATCAAAATGAATGTACACGCCCACTGGGTGGAAACTGACTAGTGGGTGGTGACTAACAATGGCTATAAGTGCAATGTTTGCCAATGCATATTGTGGTGTAGTGTGGAGTATTTTGGTGGAGTAGAGATTGTGATTTGTAAGGCATATAGTATTTATATATAGTAGAATAAAGTAGATCTTTTATATAAGACTACTGAGTTGTCTGGTGTCTTGAGGGAAGATACAAGATCCAGAAGAATCCTGGAGAAGTTTGGAGACATCTCAGGAAGAAGAGAGAGAAGGCTTGGAGAGTTTGTCAGGGTCTTCAGCCTATTCTCTGAAACTCTGCTGCTTGGGAAAGAAGCATCAACCACTGATCAAAGCTGGTCAGCTCTGCTGCATAACAAGGTGGTGAGTGAGAGCCAGAGGTGAAGAGCTACAACTCCCATCATCCCTGACAATCAATACTCACTTAGCACAATCTACTGACTACAAATTGACTTATAACTTAAATCTAACTTTCTACCCAATGAACATTCCATGTTGATTTGTAGGCTAGGGTTATCATTAGGGTTAGGTTTTCAGAAAGGAGAGATGATCTCAACAAATTTTATTTACCACTTCCATTAATGTTCAGATTAGAAGGTAGGCCGAACCTAGAATTTGTTGTAACTTTCATTTGCTTTTACCAGTAACAATAGTTTAACCAAATGGGGAGAGGAAAAGGATAATACATAGGGCATTTTAACCGGAGTGTAACAGGAATCAAGGCAACATCATTGAAAGTGGGAAAAAGGGGTAACACAATGCGGATGTCTCTGGATGCTTATTGCAGACAAAGACCTTTAGCAATGATCTTCTTTTGGCATACAGAAAAGATTGCTGCAGAGAACAGTGCATGAATACTGACTTAGCACAATCAACTGACTAAGAATTGACTTTTAACTTAAATCTAACTTTCTCCCGAAACAACATTCCATGTTGATTTCTAGGCTAGGGTTATCGTTAGGTTTAGGTTTTCAGAAAGGAGAGATGATCTCATGAAATTTTATTTAGCACTTCCATTAATTAGAAGGTAAGCCGAACCTAGAATTCCTTGTGACTTTCATTTGCTTTTACCAGTAACAATAGTTTAACCAATTGGGGAGAGGAAAAGGATAATACATAGGGCATTGTAACCGGAGCGTAACAGGAATCAAGGCAACATCTTTGAAAGTGCATAAAATGGGTAACACAATGCGGATGTCTCTGGATGCTTATTGCAAACAAAGACCTTTAGCAATGATCTTCTTTTGGCATACACAAAAGATAGCTGCAGAGAACAGTGCATCAATAGTCACTAAGCACAATCAACTGACTAAGAATTGACTTGCAACTTAAATCTAACTTTCTACCCAAAGAACATTCCACGTTGATTTCTTGGCTAGGGGTAGCGTTAGGGTTAGGTTTTCAGAAAGGAGGAATGATCTGATGAAATTTTATTTACTACATTCATTAATGTTCAGATTAGAAGGTCGGAGGAACCTAGAGTTTATTGTAACTTTCATTTGCTTTTACCAGTAACAATAGCTTAACCAAATAGGGAGAGGAAAAGGATAATAGATAGGGTATTGTAACCGCAGCGTACCAGGAATCAAGGCAACATCATTGAAAGTGGGTAAAATTGGCAACACAATGCGTATGTCTCTGGATGCTTAGTTCAGACAAAGACCTTTAGCAATGATTTTCTTTTGTCATACAGAAAAGATAGCTGTATCTAATTTATCTGATTGGACAATTTCTCTCTTACAAAATAACTTCATCGGACAAAGTTAAAAGTGAAAGCAAGGAAATTTGTGCCCAAATTGGTTACATATTGGCTACAATATAGACTTGAGAGAAAATAAAATCTCAAACTGTATCTGGAGCAGAAAATAAACGGACTTTTGGATACGTTGATAGGATTGACATTTACTACCCTCATCTTTTTTGGAGTTTTGGACGGAGCTAGTGAAGAAGATGGTGGCGACATATTAACTGTTGAGCGATCGCCATTTCCAGCGAGGCTGCCTCAGAACGCGGCAGACTAGCCAGCAAACTTTAAGACAGGAGAGAGAACCTTTTAGAAATATTTTCTCTGCTGGATTATTTCATTAACTTACAGCGAAAGATAAAGTTTGTGACAGAAGAATAGTGAGGTGAAACATTTCTGAAGCTTTGAACCTCCATGAGTTAAGCGATTTTAAGAGGAAAATTTTGGCTGTGGTGAAGATCTTCTCCACCCCCCATTCCTCCGCGTGGAGTGGCGGAGAAGAAAGAAAGAAAGAGGGACATTGAAACATCTGGTGGCTGAACTGGATTGTATAAACCATAAATTATTTCCTTTTTTCGCTTCTGAGGGTATATTTTAAGTGGTCTGGGGAAAATATTTCGGACTGGAATAAAACGAGGTTGTTGAATTCGAATTGACGGACTAAGAGCGGAGCGGACTAAGAGCGGAGGGGAGTTGAAAAGAGAGCTGCGCTTCTTTGTGTTAGTAGCTCAGATCTTTTTACGCAAGGTCTCTGTTTGTTAGCAAACCAGCGTTGGAGACTATATTTGGAAGTCGGGGGTTGGGTGATCCTAAGGAAGAGCCCCAATACAATTTTTGGTACATCTTCCCAGCACTTTGAGGGAAAGGGGAATCATTGGAGTGTCGCCGAAGAGAAGATTGAGAGTTCAAGCGATCTTTTTTTTAATATATTTTTGTTACTTTGTTTCTCTTTCGCTTGTCTTGAATTATCTTTTTTTGTGTATTTCCTCTGTACCCTTGATACTTTGGTTGTTGCTGATTTGGGGGAGACGAGGGGACAGAGGGAGTTGGTTGAAAGAAAAGTGGGACGGGGAAAGGAAGGGAAAAAATAATAATAATAACAATAATAAGGGTCTTCTGGGATAAGAAGGGAGGAGAATATAATTTGATTGGTTCTGGATGATCCCAAAGCACTCTGGGAACTGTAGTATTTAAGGGTAAGAAATTACAGTTTGATAATTGAAAGCAATAGGGAAAGGAAAAAAAATATTGTAGTTTAAATAGGGATAAAAACAACAGGCTGAAAAAATACACTGAAAATAGAAATTTTGTTGGATACATTTAAATAAACAAATAAATATTTAAGGGAAAAGAATAATAGAGAAAGAACTAGTGTAAGTTGGTAATTATATAAATAAAGAGAACTAAGAAGGAGTAAGGAGAAAGAGGAAAAAATAGATATAAAAAACAGATATTGAGTAATGAATTAATCCTTCAAGAGAAAATTAAAATAAAATTTAAATCTTAAGAAGTAATTGATTATTCAGAATATATTGGAATATTTAGAGTTAATTAAGGTAAAGTAAAGGCAAAGTTTGTATAATATTAATTAATAATAATATAAATAAAATAAATTTAGATACATCAGCTATAAGATTTGTGATCATAAGTTCAAAATAAAAAATAAAGTTTAAAACACCTCACTGACAAGACATCTAATTTAATTTTTTTAACAATAACACTTAACAACATCTAAATAATAATAAAAAATTAAACCAAAAAGGAAAAAAAAAAATTAAAATAAAGTTACATTTGGATTAATTTAAATTATAAAAAATTAAAATATAAACATAATTTAAAAGGGTGAAGAAAAATTATAAGTGGGGGGAAAAAAAAGAAAAAGAAAATCAAAGTAAAATAAAATTTGTATAAAATAGAAAACTAAATATAAATATTAAAATTTAGTATTTTTGTTGAAAAAAAAAGGGGGGGAAAAAGAAGAGGGGAGGGAAGAAGGAGAGAGAGTGGGGAAAAAAAAGATAATTAATTAAGTAAATTAATAGGAAAAAGGGAAGGAAAAAGGAATAAGAAAAAAGAAAACCCGAAGTTCAGATATTAAAAATTGTTACAGATAAATTGTACTAAGTAAATACCCTTAGCATATAGCTGTTAATAGAGATCAGAATGTCGATGAATTTAAGGAGCCAATCGGCTAAAGCATTAGGAAGTAAAACACAATCGCAATTGCAATTTGTTAGAAGGCCCTCTTTAGAACAACAGAAGACTGATCCAACCAACCAAATGATTTTTGATGAGATCAGAAAATTGAGGACAGAACTTAGGCACGAGATGAATGACTTCAAAGCTGAAATTCGGCATGAGATAAGAACGGAACTGAAGGAACTCAACCAAACGGTAGAGAAACTAACAAACGAGATGACTATTGCCAATCAAAAGATCAATAGACTTGAGAATAAAATGGAGTTAGCTGAAGAGGAATTTGATAAATTAAAAGGAAGAAAGGAAGAGGAATTAGATGAAAAAGCAATGTGGGAACAGAAATTATGGGAAAAATGTTTAAAAATTCGAGGCCTTCCAGAATCGAAAGGAGAAAATCTAATGAAACTGTTCACAGTAAACCTCGCAAGATTCTTAGAAAAAGAAGAGAAAATGTTTGAAGTTGAACTGGACAGGATCTTTCGCCTGAATTCAAGGATAGCTAGGAAGAAGGATCTCCCCAGAGATATTGTAATATATTTTGTGAGGAAACAGAAGTGTGAAGAATTACTCAGACAACACAATATAACACCACTTATGATAAGAGGCCACGAGTTACAACTTTTTAAGGATGTGCCGGCGAGAATTCTTAGGAAAAGAAAAGATTATTCATTTTTGACAACATCTTTAAGAGAAATGGATATTTCATATCGCTGGATGCAACCAGAAGGCTTATCATTTTGGTATAATAAGAGAAGAATAGTGATTAGAAATGTAGAGGAAGCAAGAAGTTTTTGGGAATTTTTGGAGAAGGGAAGAAAGAGAGAGAGAAGAGAGAGAAAAGACAGACAGGAAGATTCTACCAACATTCCTGTAGAGGAAAGAGGAAGAGAGGGAAGGACTAGCAATATTAAACAGGACACGATGAATAAGAGTGGAGATAGGGAAGGGAGAGGAAAATCAACTAGAAGAGTAAAGGATCGAGAAGACATTAACCCTCTGTCGAAAGAAGCAGAAGAGGAAACAGTAAGAGATTTGATAAGTTTAGATAGGACACAAGAAGATGAAGATGAGGAAGAAATTACAGAGGAAGAATTGGAAGAGGAAACTGGATTGGAGTTAGAATGGGACCCAGAAAGGCACAAATTAAAAGAAAAGTAATTTCTTAAGAAGCAAAGGAAGGAAAGGAAAGAGGAAGTAGGAAAAAGAAATAAATGAACAATCAAATTAATTTTTTAACGTGGAATATAAAAGGTCTAAATTCCCCGCAGAAAAGGAAAAAATATTTCACTATCTTCAAAAGAAAAAGAATTGGGATGTGATCTGTATTCAGGAAACCCACATAAAAGAAAAAGACAAAAAATACTTGAAGAATAAAAGACTAGGGAAGGAATTCATCTCAGCTGCTAAAGATAAGAAAAAACAAGGAGTTGTTATATATATTAATCCAAAATTTGAGACTAAAGAGATAAGCAATGATACGAATGGTAGATATGTGATGGTAGAATTGAACTCTTTGCTAGGGAAAATATTGATAGTAGGGATATATGCTCCAATAGAAAAGAAAAATAAATTCTATAAAGAGATCACAAAACAAATAGAGGAATTAGATTACAATTCGATAATTATGTTAGGGGATTGGAACGGGGTGATAAATCCCAAATTAGATAGACTATCAGAGAAAAGAATAAAAGAAAACCAAGGGAAATTACCAGAAAATTTTTTTAGAATGATGGAAAGACTTGAATTAAGAGATATATGGCGGGAAAAATATCAGGATACTAAAGAATTTACCTTCTTTTCTAATCCTCATAAATCATGGAGTAGACTGGATATGTTTTTCCTCTCCACCCATTTGGTTAAATTAGTGAAAAAAATAGATACACTTCCAATGTCCTGCTCAGATCATAACCCAGTATTAATGAGCATAGGAAAAGAAAAGAAATCTTATAGGTGGCAATTAAATGAAACTCTTTTAAGGAATGAAAAAATAGTGTTAGAATTGAAAGAACAAATTAATTTTTTCTTTGAGGAAAACTTGAATAAGGAAACTGGCATCCATATGGTATGGGATGCCGCAAAAGCCTTTATAAGAGGACTGTTTATTAAAAAGAATTTAGATTGGAGAAAGAAAAGACAACAAAATTTAGAAAAACTAGAGCAAGAAATTAAAAAGAAAGAAGATCAATTAAAAAAAACCCAAAAGACAAGGAAACCTTAAAAGAAATAAAAGGACTTCAAAAACAAATATCAATATTAATGGTTAATGAAATGGAAAGAAAACTGAAATTTATAAGACAAAGAAATTTTCAACATGCCAATAAACCGGGAAAATATCTTGCATATAAGTTAAGAAAAGAGATTGGGAAAAAATATATTACTCAAATTAGGGAGAATCATAAAATTATTACAGAACAAGAAGGGATAAAAAATACTTTTTTTAAATATTACACTAATCTAACACAAGAGAAGGGAACAAAACCCAAGTTAATTGGAAAATATTTGGAAAATCAAAAAATAGAAAAGATAACGGAACAAGATAGAGAAACGTTAAACCAGTTAATTACAACAGAAGAAATAAGGATTGCAATTAACAAAAGTAAATCAGGAAAGACTCCTGGCCCCGATGGAATTCTGGCAGAATTTTATAAAACTTTCCAAGACCAATTACTTAACCCACTAAAAAGTGTATTCAACTCGATATTAATTGATTGTTACCCTGAATCATGGAGGAAATCACTAACAGTATTAATCCCAAAAGAAAATAAAGATCAATTGAATCCAAAAAACTTTAGACCGATAGCATTGTTAAATAATGATTATAAATTATTCGCAGGTATTATGGCGGACCGATTAAAAAAGGTATTAAACAAATGGATCCACGAAGACCAAACTGGATTTCTTCCGAACCGTCACATGAAGGATAATCTAAGAAATGTATTAAATCTTATTGAGTACCACTACAAAAAAATAGATAAAAAAGCAGCACTGTTATTTCTTGACGCAGAAAAAGCGTTTGATCAAGCCAATTGGAAATTTATGTATAAAGTACTTGAATCTATGAATTTGGGAGAAAATTTCTTAAAGTGGATTAAAAATATCTATAATTTGCAAGAGGCAGCCCTGGTTATTAACGGGGAATTAACAAAAAACTACAAGATATTTCGAGGAGTAAGGCAAGGCTGCCCCTTGTCACCACTTTTATTTATAGTAACATTGGAGGTGTTGAATAATGCCATAAGAAACAATCCAAAAATTCAAGGGATAAAGGTGAAAGATAAGGAATTTAAACTAAGGGCATTTGCGGATGACCTTATGATTTCTTTAGCAAATCCAATAGATAATATAGAGGAATTAATGACAACATTAAAAAATTACAGTAAAGTTTCAGGCTTAATTATAAATAATGAAAAGACAAATATCTTAGCACTTAATATGACGGAACATGAAAAAAAGATATTGGAAACCAAATCGAATTTCAAATGTGAAAAAAAAGTAAAATATTTAGGGATTTATTTGACAAATAAAAATTCAGACCTATTTAAAAACAATTATGAAAGTGCATGGGAGAAAATTAAAAAAGATTTAGAGAATTGGAAAAAGCTAGAACTTTCATGGTTAGGGAAAATATCAACGATTAAAATGAATATATTACCCAAAATGATTTTTTTATTTCAAAACATCCCCATTATTGTAAAAGATAAACCATTCAAAAATTGGCATAAAGATATTTCTAAATTTCTATGGTCGGGGAAAAAACCTAGGGTGAAATTTAAGATACTAAATGATCAAATAGATAGAGGGGGATTGGCTTTACCTAATTTGAAAATCTATTATTATGCGTGTGTTATGGAATGGGTCCTGGATTGGTTGAAACTTGAAAATGAAAGGCAATTAGAATTGGAACGGATAGATCTTTGTTATGGATGGCATGGATATCTTTTTTATGATAAGATAAAAGTGAATAGAGATTTTAATGACCATTATTTAAGGAAATCTCTGCTAAAAGTTTGGTTAAATATAAAACCTAGAATCTGCCCTGGAATACCAAAATGGGCCTCAATTAATGAAGCTTTTTTCAGAATAACTCCATTGAAAAATTCAAAGTGGGTAACATATGAAGATTTAATAAAAAAAGAAGAGATGAATCTGAAATCATGTGATCAATTATTAGAGGAGGGTATGAATTGCACATGGTTCACATATTATCAGTTGAAAGAAAGATTTATGGTGGATAAAAGATCAAATAATATCAAGGATGCGGATGCCAGGTTTGTCAAAATAATTAAGTCAAATAAAGAACATACAATTAAAAAAATATATAAATTATTATTGGAATTAGAAATGGAAGAGGAGTATGTGAAACCATTTATGATTAAATGGGTTAGGAATTTTGGGAAACCAATAACCTTGGTACAATGGGAAAAACTATGGACAAAAAAAATGAAATACACAGTTAGTTATGACTTAAAAGAAAACATTTACAAAATGACATACAGGTGGCATTTGACACCCTTCAAATTGGCAAAGATATATAAATTAAAAAATGATATGTGTTGGAAATGCGGGAAAGAAGTGGGGACATATTTCCACTGTTGGTGGGAATGCGCTAAAGCTAAAAAATATTGGAATATGATTCATACGGAATTAGAATTAATTTTAGGACAAGCGTTTAAGAAAGATCCAGCAATGTATTTACTTAATGTAAATGAAGAGGAAAAGCTTGAAAAGGAATATGGAAGACTTATATTTTACTTAATAATCGCAGCTAGATTGACATATGCCAAAAATTGGAAGCAAAAAACAATACCGGATATTGAAGATTGGATATGGAAAGTTTATGATATAATGGAAAATGACAAACTCACTCAGTTGGTACAAAAAAAACCGCTAAAAGAATTTAAAAATATATGGAATCCGTTTATTAGATATATTGAACAGAAATGGGGAAAAATTTGGGTAAAAGGACTGGAGGATTTATAATTTTATAACAGTTAATGCAAAGAGGGAAGTTAAAGGAAGGAAAATTTAATAGGAGGAAAGTTTTGTATTTTACGCTGTGTTTTTTTGTATTTATTTATTTCTGTATTTTCGTTTATTCCTTTTGCAAGATGAAGTCTTTTAGAAATAGAAAGTTGTAGTTATGTATAGAGTAAGGTAAAAATAAATATTGGGAATGTATAGAATAAGGTTAAAAATGTATCGGGAATAAGAAGTTAATTGCGATCATGTAATTAGTGGCAACATATTATAGGAAATCAATTAGTATTGCTAGAGGAAACATTTAGTCTTTATAAGAACAATCAGTAGGGGATATGAGGAAGTCTTTTAAATTTGTATATATATTTTTTGTTGTTGCTGTTGGTGGTGGTGGTCCGTCAATTTGTGTTTATTTTTTTATTTTTTTTTATTTATTATTTTTTTGTGTGTGTGTTGCGTTTTTTTCTTTCTTTATTATTATGATTATGATTATTATTTTATTTTATTGTCTACGATTTGTGTTATATTGTCTCATTGTAATATGTATAATTGTTGTTTGATGTTTATATTAATTGGTTTTAAAATGTCTAATAAAAATTTATAAAAAAAAAGAAAAGAAAAGATAGCTGTAGAGAACAGTCCATGAATACTCACTTAGCACAATCAACTGACTAAAAATTGACTTATAACTTAAATCTAACTTTCTACCCAATGAACATTGCATGTTGATTTCTAGGATAGGGTTAGGGTTAGAGTTAGGGTTAGGTTTTCAGAAAGGAGAGATGATCTCATGAAATTTTATTTACCACTTCCATTAATGTTCAGATTAGAAGGAAGGTCGAACCTAGAATTTGTTGAACTTTCATTAGCTTTTACCAGTAATAATAGCTTAACCAAATAGGGAGAGGAAAAGGATAATGTGTAGGGCATTGTAACCGGAGCATAACAGGGATCAAGGCAACATCATTGAAAGTGGGTAAAATGGGTAACAAAATGCAGATGTCTCTGGATGCTTAGCGAAACAAAAATCTTTAGCAATGATCTTCTTTTGGAATACATAAAAGATAGCTGCAGAGAACAGTGCATCAATACTCACTTAGTACAATCAACTGACTAAGAACTGACTTGGAATTTAAATCTAACTTTCTATCCAATTACATTCCATGTTGATTTCTAGGCCAGGGTTATCGTTAGGTTTAGTTTTTCAGAAAGAAGATATGATCTCATGAAATTTTATTTAGCACTTCCATTAATTAGAAGGTAGTCTGAACTTACAATTCGTTGTGACTTTCATTTGCTTTTACCAGTAACAATAGTTTAACCAAATGGGGAGAGGAAAAGGATAATACATAGGGCATTGTAACCGGAGCGTAACAGGAATCAAGGCAACATCATTGAAAGTGGGTAAAATGGGTAACACAATGCGGATGTCTCTGCATGCTGAGTGGAAACAAAGACCTTTTGCCATGATCTTCTTTTGGCATACAGAAAAGATAGCTGTAGAGAACAGTGCATCAGTACTCACTTAGCACAATCAACTGACTAAAAATTGACTGATAACTTGAATCTAACTTTCTACCCAATCAACATTGCATGTTGATTTCTAGGCTAGAATTATCGTTAGGGTTAGGTTTTCAGAAAGGAGAGATGATCTGATGAAATTTTATTTACCACTTCAATGAATGTTCATATTAGAAGGTAGGCCAAACCTAGAATTTGTTGTAACTTTCATTTGCTTTTACCAGTAATAATAGCTTAACCAAATAGGGAAAGTAAAAGGATAATACGTAGGGCATTGTAACCGGAGCGTAACAGGTATCAAGGCAACATCATTGAAAGTGGGTAAAATGGGTAACACAATGCGGATGTCTCTGGATGCTTAGTGCAAACAAACTTCTTTAACAATGATCTTCTTTTGGGATACAGAAAAGATAGCTGTAGAGAACAGTGCATCAATGTTAAGGAAAATGCAACATGGGACATACAGTAATAGAAATAAAATATGTATGTGATAGTCACAGTGACTAAGCAGGAACAATCATGAAGCTACACAGGTGAAAAGGATAATGTAATTTGGAAGCCTTGAGAGCCAAGGACAAAGTTATAGAGTGTATATTGAAAACACCTGTTATAGATTGCAAACACCTGAGATTCATTAAGTAGTCAAGGTAAAATGATGAAATACTTGGGTTGGTCTTAAGTATGGGATGATCTATGTAAACCAATCAAAATGAATGTACACGCCCACTGGGTGGAAACTGACTAGTGGGTGGTGACTAACAATGGCTATAAGTGCAATGTTTGCCAATGCATATTGTGGTGTAGTGTGGAGTATTTTGGTGGAGTAGAGATTGTGATTTGTAAGGCATATAGTATTTATATATAGTAGAATAAAGTAAATCTTTTATATAAGACTACTGAGTTGTCTGGTGTCTTGAGGGAAGATGCAAGAACCAGAAGAATCCTGGAGAAGTTTGGAGACATCTCAGGAAGAAGAGAGAGAAGGCTTGGAGAGTTTGTCAGGGTCTTCAGCCTATTCTCTGAAACTCTGCTGCTTGGGAAAGAAGCATCAACCACTGATCAAAGCTGGTCAGCTCTGCTGCATAACAAGGTGGTGAGTGAGAGCCAGAGGTGAAGAGCTACAACTCCCATCATCCCTGACAATCAATACTCACTTAGCACAATCTACTGACTACAAATTGACTTATAACTTAAATCTAACTTTCTACCCAATGAACATTCCATGTTGAGTTGTAGGCTAGGGTTATCATTAGGGTTAGGTATTCAGAAAGGAGAGATGATCTCAACAAATTTTATTTACCACTTCCATTAATGTTCAGATTAGAAGGTAGGCCGAACCTAGAATTTGTTGTAACTTTCATTTGCTTTTACCAGTAACAATAGTTTAACCAAATGGGGAGAGGAAAAGGATAAATACATAGGGCATTTTAACCGGTGCGTAACAGGAATCAAGGCAACATCATTGAAAGTGGGAAAAAGGGGTAACACAATGCGGATGTCTCTGGATGCTTATTGCAGACAAAGACCTTTAGCAATGATCTTCTTTTGGCATACAGAAAAGATTGCTGCAGAGAACAGTGCATGAATACTGACTTAGCACAATCAACTGACTAAGAATTGACTTTTAACTTAAATCTAACTTTCTCCCGAAACAACATTCCATGTTGATTTCTAGGCTAGGGTTATCGTTAGGTTTAGGTTTTCAGAAAGGAGAGATGATCTCATGAAATTTTATTTAGCACTTCCATTAATTAGAAGGTAAGCCGAACCTAGAATTCCTTGTGACTTTCATTTGCTTTTACCAGTAACAATAGTTTAACCAATTGGGGAGAGGAAAAGGATAATACATAGGGCATTGTAACTGGAGCGTAACAGGAATCAAGGCAACATCATTTAAAGTGTGTAAAATGGGTAACACAATGCGGATGTCTCTGGATGCTTATTGCAAACAAAGACCTTTAACAATGATCTTCTTTTGGCATACAGAGAAGATAGCAAAGGATAATACATAGGGCATTGTAACTGGAGCGTAACAGGAATCAAGGCAACATCATTGAAAGTGGGTAAAATGGGTAACACAATGCGGATGTCTATGGATGCTTAGTGCAAGCAAAGACCTTTAGCAATGATCTTCTTTTGGCATACAGAGAAGATAGCTGTAGAGAACAGTTCATCAATACTCACTTAGCACAATCAACTGACTAAGAATTGACTTGGAACTGAAATCTAACTTTCTACCCAATCAACATTCGATGTTGATTTCTAGGCTAGGGTTATCGATAGGTTTAGGTTTTCAGAAAGGAGAGATGATCTCATGAAATTTTATTTACCACTTCCATTTATGTTCATAGAAGAAGGTAGGCCGAATCTAGAATTCGTTGTAACTTTCATTTGCTTTTACCAGTAACAATAGTTTAACCAAGTGGGGAGAGGGAAAGGATAATACATAGGGCATTGTAACCGGAGCGTAACAGGAATCAAGGCAACATCAATGAAAGTGGGTAAAATGGGTAACACAATGCGGATGACTCTGGATGCTTAGTGCAAACAAAGACCTTTAGCAATGATCTTCTTTTCCATACAGATAGCTGCAGAGAACAGTGCATCAACACGAACTTAGCACAGTCAAATGACTAGGAATTGACTTGGAACTTAAATCTAACTTTCTACCCAATCAACATTCCATGTTGATTTCTAGGCTAGGAGTAGTGTTAGGGTTAGGTTTTCAGAAAGGAGAGATGATCTGATGAAATTTTATTTACCACTTCCATTAATGTTGAGATTAGAAGGTAGGCCGAACCTAGAATTTGTTGTAACTTTCATTTGCTTTTACCTGTAACAATAGTTTAACCAAATGGGGAGAGGAAAAGCATAATAAATAGAGCATTGTAACCAGAGCGTAACAGGAATCAAGGCAACATCATTGAAAGTGGGTAAAATGGGTCACACAATGCGGATGTCTCTGGATGCTTAGTGCAAACAAACATCTTTAGCAACGATCTTTTTTTGGCATACATAAAAGATAGGTGCAGAGAACAGTGCATCAATACTCACTTAGCACAATCAACTGACTAAGAATCGATTTGGAACTTAAATCTAACTTTCTACCCAATCAACATTCCATGCTCATTTCTATTCTAGGGGTAGCATTAGGGTTAGTTTTTCAGAAAGGTGGAATGGTTTGATGAAATTTTATTTACCACTTCTCTCAATTTTTAGTTTAAAAGATAGGCCCAACCTAGAATTGGTTGCAACTTTCATATGCTTTTACCAGTAACAACAGTTTAACCAAAGGGGGAGAGCAAAAGGATAATACATAGGGCATTGTAACCTGAGCGTAAAAGGAATCAAAACAACATCATTGAAAGTGGGTCAAATGGGTAACACAATGCGGATGTCTCTGGATGCTTAGTGTAGACAAAGACCTTTAGCAATGATCTTCTTTTGGCATACATAAAAGATGGCTGCAGAGAACAGTGCATGAATATTCACTTAGCAAAATCAAATGATTAAGAATTGTCTTGGAACTTAAATCTAACTTTCTATCCAATCAACTTTCCATGTTGATTTCTAGGCTAAGGGTAGCGTTAGAGTGAGGTTTTCAGAACGGAGAGATGATCTGATGAAATTTTATTTACCACTTCCATTAATGTTCAGATTAGAAGCTAGGCCGAACCTAGAATTTGTTGCAACTTTCATTTGCTTTTACCTTTAACAACAGTTTAACCAAATGGGGAGAGGAAAAGGATAATACATAGGGCATTGTAACCGGAGCGTAACAGGAATCAAGGCAAAATCATTGAAAATGGGTAAAATGGATAACACCAT
The DNA here is from genome assembly GCA_026167975.1 of Phrynosoma blainvillii. Lineage (NCBI taxonomy): Eukaryota > Metazoa > Chordata > Lepidosauria > Squamata > Phrynosomatidae > Phrynosoma > Phrynosoma blainvillii. The sequence continues at coordinate 14,624,479 of JANUYF010000007.1, read as the reverse complement.
GCGGAGGTTTCTGGATGCTTATTTCAGACAAAGACCTTTAGCAATGATCTTCTTTTGGCATACAAAAAAGATAGGTGCAGAGAACAGTGCATCAATACTCACTTAGCACAAACAACTGAATAAGAATTGACTTGGAACTTAAATGTTACTTTCTACCCAATCAACATTCCAGGTCGATGTCTAGGCTAGGGTTAGGTTTTCACTTACCACAATCAACTGACTTACCACAATCAACTGACTAAGAATTGACTTGGAACTTAAATCTAACATTCTACCCAATCAACACTCCAAGCTGATTTCTAGGCCAAGAGTAGCGTTAGGGTTAGGTACTCAGAAAGGAGAGATGATCTGTTGAAATTTTATTTAACACTTCCATTAATGTTCAGATTAGAAGGTAGGCCGAACCTAGAATTTGTTGGAACTTGCATTTCCTTTTACCTGTAACAACAGTTTAATCAGTTGGGGAGAGGAAAAGGATAATAAGTAGGGCATGGTAACCGGAGTGTAACAGGGATCAAGGCAACATCATTTAGACTGGGTAAAATGGGCAACACAATGCGGATGTCTCTGGATGCTTAGTGCAGACAAAGACTTTAGCAATGATCTTCTTTTGGCATACATAAAAGATAGTTGCAGAGAAGAGTGCATCAATACTCACTTAGCACAATCAACTGACTAAAAATTGACTTATAACTTAAATCTAACTTTCTACCCAATGAACATTCCATGTTGATTTCTAGGCTAGGGTTATCGTTAGGGTTAGTTTTTCAGAAAGGAGAGTTGATATGATGAAATTTTATTTACCACTTCCATTAATGTTCACATTAGAAGGTAGGCCGAACCAAGAATTCGTTGTGACTTTCATTTGCTTTTACCAGTAATAATAGTTTAACCAAATGTGCAGAGGAAAAGGATAATAAGTAGGGCATGGTAACCGGAGTGTAACAGGGATCAAGGCAACATCATTTAGACTGGGTAAAATGGGCAACACAATGCGGATGTCTCTGGATGCTTAGTGCAGACAAAGACTTTAGCAACGATCTTCTTTTGGCATACATAAAAGATAGCTGCAGAGAACATTGCATCAATACTCACTTAGCAAAATCAACTGACTAAGAATTGATTTGGAACTTAAATCTAACTTTCTATCCAATCAACATTCCATGTCGATTTCTAGGCTAGGGGTAGCGTTAGGGTGAGGTTTTCAGAAAGGAGAGATAATCTGATGAAATTTTATTTACCACTTCCATTAATGTTCAGATTAGAAGCTAGGCCGAACCAAGAATTTGTTGCAACTTTCATTTGCTTTTACCTGTAACAAGAGTTTAACCAAATGGGGAGAGGAAAAGGATAATACATAGGGCATTGAAACCGGAGCGGAACAGGAATCAAGGCAACATCACTGAAAGTGGTTAAAATGGGTAACACATGCAGATGTCTCTGGATGTTTATTGCAGACAAACATCTTTAGCAATGATCTTCTTTTGGCATACAGAAAAGATAGCTGCAGAGAACAGTGCATCAATACTCACTGAGCACAATCAACTGACTAAGAATTGACTTGGAACTTAAATCTAACTTTCTACCCAATCAACATTCCATGTCGATTTTCAGGCTAGGGGTAGCGTTAGGGTTAGGTTTTCAGAAAGGAGAGATGATTTGATGAAATTTTATTTACCACTTCCATTAATGTTCAGATTAGAAGGTAGTCCGAATCTAGAATTTGTTGTAACTTTCTTTTGCTTTTACCAGTAACAATAGTTTAACCAAATGCAGAGAGGAAAAGGATAATTCATAGGGCATTGTAACCGGAGCATAACAGGTATCAAGGCAACATCATTGAAAGTGGGTAAAATGGGTAACAGAATGCGTATGTCTCTGGATGCTTAGTGCAGACAAAGACCTTTAGCAATCATCTTCTTTTGGCCTACATAAAAGATAGGTGCAGAGAACAGTGCTTCAATACTCACTTAGCACAACTAAGGATTGACTTGGAACTTAAATCTAACTTTCTACCCAATTAACATTCCATGTTGATTTCTAGGCTAGGGGTAGCGTTATGGTTAGGTTTTCATAAAGGAGGGATGATCTGACGAAATTGTATTTATCACTTCCATTAATGTTCAGATTAGAAGGTAGGCCGAACCTAGAATTTGTTGTAACTTTCATTTGCTTTTACCAGTAACAATAGTTTAACCAAATGGGGAGAGGAAAAGGATAATACATAGGGCATTGTAACCGGAGCGTAACAGGAATCAAGGCAACATCATTGAAAATGGCTAAAATGGGTAACACAATGCGGATGTCTCTGGATGCTTAGTGCAGACAACGACCTTTAGCAATGATCTTCTTTTGGTATACTACTACTACTACTACTAAAATAATAATAATAAAATTTATTTATATCCCGCTTATTGGCAACTATCCAAGCGGCTTACAATAAAACCTGTAAAACATATTTTTTTTAAAAAAAGAAACTGACCCACCCCCTTAAAACAGTATTTAATGATTCATAGTTAAAATAGCAATAGGATAAAACATAACATAATAAGAACATAACAGTAAAAACATATAACAACATTAAAACAGATTACAATATCCTCATCAACCTCTACTGCATTCCTCATCCATCAGGGATGGGGCCACGAGAGGAATGCAGGAGTCGAGGAACCCAAGGCCGGCGTGTTTAATCTGGAAAGGCCTGCCGGAAGAGATCCGTCTTGACAGCTTTTTTAAAGCTGTGTAATGATGTCAACTGACGGATCTCGTCTGGCAGGTCATTCCAGAGTTTAGGGGCGACAACAGAAAAGGCCCTCTGGGAGGTTGCCGCAAGCCTAGATTTTTGAGGCTGCAGTAAATTCCTCCCACAGTATTGGAGAGCGCGGGGGAATTGTATGGAAGGAGGCGTTCCCTGATATAGCCTGGACCCAAGCCATTTAGGGCTTTAAAGGTAATAACCAACACCTTCTACTGGGCCTGGAAGCTAATAGGCAGCCAGTGGAGGGACCTCAAAACCGGAGTGATGTGGTCCCTCCTAGATGTTCCAGAAATGAGCCTGACTGCCATGTTTTGAACCAACTGAAGCTTCCGAACCAAGCACACGGGTAGCCCCATGTAGAGCGCATTACAGAAGTCAAGGCATGAGGTTACCAGTGCGTGCACAATGGTCTCAAGATCCCTTACTTCCAGAAAAGGGTGCAGCTGGTGTATCAGCCGAAACTGATAACAAGCGCTCCTGACTGTCGCATTTACCTGATTTGTCATCAGGAGCGATGAGTCAAGAAGCACCCCCAGACTGTGAAAACAGTCACTGGAGGAGAATGTGACCCCGTCCAGGACTGGAGGTTGCAACCCAATTCTAGGTTTCGGGGCCGCTACCGTGAGCACCTCTGTCTTGTCTGGATTCAGTTTCAATCTATTTTTCCTCATTCAGCCCATTACCGCTCGAAGACATTCATTGAGAGAAAAGGTGCCATTGGAATTCAAGGCTGATGAACGAGACACGGAGAAATAGATTTGGGTGTCATCAGCGTACTGATAACACCCAGCACCATAACTCCATATTATCTTACCCAGTGGCTTCATATAGATGTTAAATAACACTGGGGACAAAATAGCCCCCTGAGGGACCCCACAAGTGAGTTCCCTCTTGCTGGAGCTACTGTCCCCGAGCAGCACCCTCTGGGACCTTCCCGAGAGGAAGGACTGGAACCACTGCAAAGCAGTGCCCCCGATACCCAACCCCTTCATGCGGCCCAAGAGGATGCGGTGATCTATTGTGTCGAAAGCCGCTGAGAGGTCTAGGAGCACCAACAGGGTCACACTACCCCTATCGATGCCCAGAAGCAGATCGTTGGTCAAGGTAACCATGGCAGTCTCAACCCCAAAGCCTGTCCTGAAGCCAGTTTGAAATGGGTCTAGATAATCGGTTTCCTCCAAGACAGCTTGGAGCTGAAGAGCAACCGCCCTCTCGATCACCTTGCTCAAAAATGGCAGCAATGACACAGGCCTATAATTTCTCATATCCAGGGGGTCAAGGGAAGGTTTTTTCAGAAGCGGCCTAACAGCCGCTTTCTTTAAACAAGATGGAACATATCCTTCCCTGAAGGATGCATTGATGATATCCGTGAGGAATCTCACCAATGCATCCCCCCCGGACGGCCAGCCATGATGGGCAAGGGTCAAGAGGGCAGGTTGTCTTCCTCGCCTTACCAAGCAGCTTGTCTACGTCCTCGGTACTCACAGATTGGAGCTGATCCAGTATAACTACATCGACGGAGTCACTGGATGCCTCGCCTATAGACTCTGTTTCAACAGTGGCATCTAAGTCGGCTCTTATCTGGGAGATTTTATCTGCAAAGTAGTTGTTAAACGCGTCACAGCAGGCTGTTGTCGGGTTAAGTAAGGGATTTGGCGCAGGGGGCACCTGCGTCATCTCCCTCACCACCCTAAACAGCTCTGCTGGATGAGACTCTGCAGACGCAATACGTGCAGAGGAGAAAACTCTCTTCGCTGCACGTATTGCCTCCCGATAGGAATGAAGAAAATTCCTATGGCGAGTTCTGTCAGATAAGAGTCGAGTCTTCCGCCACCTGCACTCTAGCCGTTGTCCAACCCGCTTCATCCTCCTAAGCTCCAGTGTATACCAAGGCCTACGGTTAGAAGCTGGTTGGCAAGGGGGCTTGGGAGCGATCATGTCGATAGCCCTGGTAAGGTCGGTTTCCAAGTATTAACCAGGGCTTCGACAGGATCACCGGCATTCCCAACCATTAAACCCTCCAAGGCTTTCTGGAATCCCACTGGCTCCATTAGCCTTTGAGGGCGGACCATCCGAATGGGTCCACCCCCCTGGTGGGGAAGATACTGGCTCTAAGTTCCATCTTGACCAGGAAATGATCTGTCCATGACAATGCGGAGGTATTTACTACCTCTGCCCATGGATATTCCTGTTCCGTACTGAAGACCGCATCGAGTGTATGACCTGCACAATGTGTGGGCCTGGTGACCAATTGGGATAGGCCCATGTTTGTCATGGTCTCCATGAACTCCCGAGCCGCACCTGTTAAGCTGGTCTCGAGCAGGATGTTGAAGTCCCCCAAGACTAAAAGTCTGGGGGACTCCAACAGCAGCTCTGAGATCAGCTGTGTCAGCTCGGTCAGGGAGTCTGCTAGATGACGGGGTGGTCGGTAAACTAGCAGGATCCCCAAACTATCCCTGGTCTTCAGGCTAAGGTATATACACTCGAAGTGGGCTGTGTTCCGGACAGGTATCCTGGTCAAGGTCAAGGTGTTCTTATGAACCAGAGCCACTCTGCCCCCCCCCGCCCACTTCCCCTCACCTGCTCGCTGACAGAGTACCCAGCTGGCCTGCACCCATATAACAGCGCTATCCTCTCCCAGCTAGGTCTCTGTGAAGCAAGCCAGGTCGGCATCCTCATCCAGGAGAAGGTCCTGGATGATATGGGTCTTATTTTTTACCGACCTGGCATTGCAGAGGAGCAGAGTGAGGTTCTGTGGAATGGTTGGTCTGCTCTCCAGGCCATGCAGGGAAACAGAGGGAACTGAATGTGGGATAGCTACCAACCAGCGATCCCGTCTTCTTTTGTAACATCTGTTCCCTCTGTTACAACCATACGTTCCATTCCCCAGCGCAACTCCAATAGCCGCCCCTACCTCATTTACAGCCTCGGGAGGGCAGTGGGACTCCAGGCCACAAGAACTAAAATGGCCAAGCCCTATTAGCAGAGGACGCAATCAGAGTCTAGGCCATACGGACTAAAAAAGGCCAAGCCCTATTAGCAGAGGGCAAAATAAGAGTCCAGGCGACGAGGACTAAACCAGCCAAGCCCGACTAGCAGAGGGAGCAATCAAAGTCCAGGCTATCTTCCTGGCTGCGCTGCTGCCATGCCGCTACTATGCTCTCTCCCAGAGGAGATGGAAACTGGGTGGTTTTTAAAGCTGCCGCCCAACCCTCTGGGGAGGCTTGCTACGCTGCTGCAGGTGGTGCGGGGCCTGCTGGAAGAAGGTGATGGGCGGACCTGTCGGTCTCCGCCTGTCTTCCTGGCTGCGCTGCTGCCACGCCGCTGCTGTACTCTCTCCTCTATTGACAGTTTGTGTCTTTATTAAGCCCACAAAAAGGAAGATGTTAGGCAGGACGTTTGGCCTCGGCCGGTCTTCCTGGGCTGCACTGCCCCTGGAGAAGGTGGAAAACTGGGCGGTTTTTAAAGTTGCCGCCCGAGCTCCAGGGAGGCTTGCCGGGCTGTCACAGCTGATGCTGATGCCGGGCTCACAGGAAGAGAGGTGTTGGGTGGGACGTTCGGCCTCTGCCGGTCTTCCTGGGCTGCACTGCCCCTCCTGGGCTGCAGGTGCTGCTAAGGTGGGAGGAGATGACAGTCCTGGGCGTGCAAAAAAGACAACGCCCACCTTCCCAGCCTCCGCTCTCCTGCTGCTGGTGTTGCGTTCTGGAGCTGATGTTCCTGGGCCACCTTAAGTAGGCTTGGTGTTCCTGGGCCTCCTTAAAGAGCCTTGGCCCAGAACGAAGCCGCTGCAGGTGCTGCTAAGCTGGGAGGAGATGACAGTCCTGGGCGTGCAAAGAAGGCAAGGCCCACCTTCCCAGCCTGTGCTCCCCTGCTGCTGGTGTTGCGTTCTGGAGCTGATGTTCCTGGGTCACCTTAAGTAGCCTTGGTGTTCCTGAGCCTCCTTAAAGAGCCTTGGCTGAGAACGAAGCCGCTGCAGGTGCTGCTAAGCTGGGAGGAGATGACAGTCCTGGGCGTGCAAAGAAGGCAATGCCCACCTTCCCAGCCTCTGCTCTCCTGCTGCTGGTATTGCATTCTGGAGCTGATGTTCCTGGGCCACCTTAAGTAGCCTTGGTGTTTCTGGGCTTCCTTAAAGAGCCTTGACCCAGAACGAAGCCGCTGCAGGTGCTGCTAAGCTGGGAGGAGATGACAGTCCTGGGCGTGCAAAGAAGGCAACGCCAACCTTCCCAGCCTCCGCTCTCCTGCTGCTGGTGTTGCGCATACATAAAAGATAGCTGTGGAGAACAGTGCATCAATACTCACTTAGCACCATCAACTGACTAAGAATTGACTTGGAACTTAAATCTAACTTTCTACCCAATCAACATTTTATGTTGATTTCTAGGCTACGGGTAGCGTTAGGGTTAGGTTTTCAGAAAGGAGAGATGATCTAATGAAATTTAATTTACCACTTTAATTAATGTTCAGATTAGAAGGTAGGCCGAACCTAGAATTTGTTGTAACTTTCATTTGCTTTTACCAGTAACAATAGTTTAACCAAATGGGGAGAGGAAAAGGATAATACATAGGGCATTGTAACAGGAGTGTAACAGGAATCAAGGCAACATCATTGAAAGTGGGTAAAATGGGTAACACAATGCGGATGTCTCTGGATGCTGAGTGCCAACAAAGACCTTTAGCAATGATCTTCTTTTGGCATACAGAGAAGATAGCTGCAGAGAACAGTTCATGAATACTCACTAAGCACAATGAACTGACTAAGAATTGACTTGGAACTTAAATCTAACTTTTTACCCAATCAATATTACATGTTGATTTCTAGGCTAGGGGTAGCGTTAGGGTTAGGTTTTCAGAAAGGAGAGATGATGAAATTTTAGTTACCACTTCCATTAATGTTCAGATTAGAAGGTAGGCCGAACCTAGAATTTCATTTAACTTTCATTTGATTTTACCAGTAACAATACTTTAATCCAATGGGGAGAGGAAAAGGATAATACATAGGGCATTGTAACTGGAGCGTAAGAGGAATCAATTCAACATCATTGAAACTGGGTAAAATAGGTAACACAATGCGGATGTCTCTGGATGCTTATTGCAGACAAACGTCTTTAGCAATGATCTTCTTTTGGCATACATAAAAGATAGCTGCAGAGAAAAGTGCATCAATACTCACTAAGCACAATTAACTGACTAAGAATTGACTTACAACAAATCTAACCTTTTACCCAATCAACACTCCAAGTTGATTTCTAAGGTGGGGTAGCGTTCGGGTTAGGTTTGCAGAAAGGAGAGATGATCTGATGAAATTTTATTTACCACTTCCATTAATGTTCAGATTAGAAGGCAGGCCGAACCAAGAGTTTGTTGTAACTTTCATTTGCTTTTACTATTAACAATAGTTTAACGAAATGGGGAGAGGAAAAGGATAATACATAGGGCATTGTAACCGGAGCTTAACAGGAAACAAGGCAACATCATTGAAAGTGGGTAAAATGGGTAACACAATGTGGATGTCTCTGGATGCTTATTACAGACAAACATCTTTAGCAATGATCTTCTTTTGGCATACAGAAAAGATAGCTGCAGTGAACAATAGGGAAATAGCATAATACATTGGGCATTTTAACCAGAAGGTAATTGGAACGAAGGCATCATCACTGAAATTGGATATACCGTGTAATGGAATGCGGATGTCTCTTGATGCTTATTTCAGACATACATCTCTTCATGGCATTCTGGAAAAAGTAGTGCAACAATATTTCCTTGGCACATTCATCTTCTTTTGAATGGGCATTGAACTTAAACCTCATCCTTTACCCAATCAACTTTCAATCTTAATTTGTAGGTTAAGGTTAGGGTTAGGGTTAGCTTCTAGTTACAAAAAGGAGATAAAAGTTGATGAAATTAAACTAAATATTTTTATTAATGTTTAAAGTAGAATATTGGCTGGGCCTAGAATTTGATGTAGCTATAATAAATAATAATAATAATAATAATAATAATAATAATAATAAGTTTTATTTATAGCACGCCTCTCTGCATTGCAATCGAGGCGGGTTATAGCATTTAAAATATAACAAATTAAGACAGACCCAGCACCCACAATCTCCCTCCCACCCCTTAAAACAGGATTAAATCGAAAAAGATTAAAACAAGGCAATGCATTAGATTAAAATACTATAATATAATAAGCAAAAGATCAATTGTGCCAGCTCGGAGAAGAAGAATTAACTCATCTCGTTGCTGCAGATGTTATTCTGGGAAGGCCTGTTGGAAGAGATCCGTCTTTACCGCTTTCTTAAAAGCAGCAAGTGTGGTAGTCAGACGGATCTCGTCTGGCAGGCCATTCCATAGTTTTGGGGCAGTGGCGGAAAAGGCCCTCTGGGAGGTCTGAGACAGCCTGGTCTTTATTGGCTGTAACAGATTCCTCCCAGAGGACCGCAAGGCGTGGGGGGGATCATATGGGAGGAGGCGGTCCTTAAGATAAGATGGACCTAAGCCATGTAGGGCTTTATAGGTTAAAACCAACACCTTGTACTGCGCCCGGAAACTAATCGGCAGCCAGTGGAGGGATTTAAACACCGGTGTTATGTGCTCCCTCCTGGATGTTCCAGTAATTAACCTGGCTGCCATATTTTGTACCAATTGTAGTTTCTGAGTTAGGCACAAGGGTAGCCCCATGTAGAGTGCGTTACAGTAGTCCAAGCGTGAGGTTACCAGGGCATGTACCACTGCTTCCAGGTCCCTCACATCCAGATAAGGGCGCAGTTGGCGTATCAGCTGAAGCTGATAACAGGCACTCCTGACCGCCGCATTCACCTGGCTAGTCATGTGAAGCGACGAATCTAGGAGAACCCCCAGACTGCGAACACAGTCCTTGGAGGAGAGTGTGACTCCATCCAGGACTGGAGACTGTATTCCCAGATCTGGTTTCGGGCCTGTAACAGTGAGTACCTCCGTTTTGTCTGGATTCAACTTCAATCTGTTTTTCCTCATCCAATCCATTACCGCTCTGAGACAGTCATTGAGAGGAGAGACGCCATCTGAAGTCTGAGACGATGATCTGGTCATGGAGAAGTATATCTGGGTGTCATCAGCATACTGAAGACACCGCGCTCCATGCCTCCGGATGATCTCTCCCAGCGGCTTCATATAGATATTAAATAGCATCGGGGACAGGATGGCGCCCTGAGGGACACCACAATTCAGCTCTATTTTGGAAAAGCAACTGTCCCCGAGCCTCACCCTCTGAGATCTGCCTGTGAGGAAGGAATGGAACCATCATTTGCTCTTCCCAGTAAACACCGTTTAACCAAATGGGGAGACAAACGCATAATACGTAATGTATTATAACCAAAAGGTAACTGGAATGATGGCATCATAATTGAAATAGGATATACAATGTAACAATAAGCGGATTTCTCTGGATGCTCATTTCAGACGTAGGTCTTTTGCAACGGCCTTCTGGAGAAACTAGTCCTACAACATCTATTTGGAATATCCAATATCTTATGAATGGAGACTGAATTTACACTTCACCCTTTACCCAACATCACTCAAAGTTGATTTCTAGATTACAGTCAGGGATAGGGTTAGGTTTATAGAAAGGAGAGATGAGATGATGAAATTAAACTAACCATTTGTATTAATGTTCAGATCATAATGTACGTAGGTCCTAGAATTTGACATGGCTTTTATTTGCTCTTACCAGAGTTTAAACAAATGGGACGAAATAGCATAATACATTGGGCATTTTAACCAGAAGGTAATTGGAATGAAGGCACCATCACTGAAATTGGATATACGGTGTAATGGAATGCGAATGTCTCTGGATGCTTATTTCAGATATACATCTTTTTCGTTGGCATTCTGGAAAAAGTAGTGCAACAGTATTTCCTTGGCATAATATCTTTTTTTGAATGGGCATTGAACATCATTTTAATCCTTTAGTCAAACAACTATCAATCTTAATTTGTATGTTAGGGTTAGGGTTAGGGTTAGCTTCAGGTTATAGAAAGGAAATAAAAGGTGATGAACTTAAACTAATTTTTTTTATTAATGTTTAAAGTGGAATGTTGGCTGGGCCCAGAATTTATGTAGCTATCATTTACTCTTACCAGTAAACACCGTTTAACCAAATGGGGGGACAAAAGCATAAGACAGAGTGTATTTTAACCAGATGGTAACTGGCATGAAGGCACCATCATTCAAATGGGATATACGGTGTAACATTAAGCGGATGTCTCTTGATGCTTATTTCAGACATACGTATTTTGCAATGGCCTTCTGAAAAAGGTTGTGCAATAACATCTACTTGGAATATACAACTTCTTTTGGATGGATATTGAACTTACACTTAACCCGTTACCCAAACATCACTCAAAGCTGACTGCTAGATTATGGTCAGGGTTAGGGTTAGGTTTATAGAAAGGAGAGATGAGAAGATGAAATTAAATTAACCATTTGTATTAATGTTCAGAGCATAATGTAGGTATGGCCTAGAATTTGACGTAGCTTTCTTTGCTCTTGCCAGTAAAAGCAAAGCAGCTTCATTTATATATTGCTTCATATCGCACTATGGGATGTCTAAGCAGTTTACAACTGTGAGCTGATTGCCCCCCAACAAGCTGGGTACTCATTTTAGCAACCTCGGAAGGATGCAGGCCTGAGTCGAGCCTCAGCCCTGGCTGGTATTGAACTCGCAACCTTGTGGTCTGTGAGTGAGTGGCTGCAGTACAGGCATTTAACCACTGCACCACCAGGGCCACCAGTAAACAAAGTTTTAAAAAATGTAGAGACAGAAGCATAATACATTGGGTATTGTAACTGGAAGGTAATTGGAATGAAGGCACCATCATTGAAATTGGATGTATGGTGTAATGGAATGCGGATGCTTCTGGATGCTTATTTCAGACGTACATCTTTTTATGGCATTCTGGAAATAGCAGTGCAATAATATTTCCTTGGCATATCCATCTTCTTATGAATGGGCATTGAACTTCAATTTGATCCTTTACCCAAACAACTATCAATCTTAATTTCTAGGTTAGGGTTAGATTGAGGGTTAGCTTCAGGTTACAGAAAGGAGAGATAAGGTGATGAAATTAAACTAAATTTTTTTATTAATGTTTAAAGTGGAATGTTGGCTGGGCCTAGAATTTGATGTGTCTATCATTTACTCTTACCAGTAAACACCATTTAACCCAATGGGGAGAAAAAAAGTATAATACATAATGTATTGTAACTGGAAGGTATTGGAATGAAGGCACCATAATTGAAATGGGATATACAGTGTAATGGAATGCGGAGGTCTCTGGATGCTTATTTCAGACATACATTTTTTTTTTGGTATTCTGGAAAAAGTAGTGCAACAAAATTTCCTGGACATATTCATCTTCTTTTGAATGGGCATTGAACTTAAACCTCATCCTTTATCCAATCAACTTTCAATCTTAATTTGTAGTTAAGGTTAGGGTTAGCTTCAGGTTACAGAAAGGAGATATAAGGTGATGAAATTAAACTAAATTTTTTAATTAATGTTTAAAGTGGAATGTTGGCTGGGCCTAGAATTTGATGTAGCTATCTTTTACTCTTATCAGTAAACACCGTTTAACCAAATGGGGAAACAAAAGCATGACATAGTGTATTTTAACCAGATGGTAACTGGAATGAAGGCACCATCATTGAAATGGGATATACGGTGTAAGTTTAAGCGGATGTCTCTGGATGCTTATTTCAGACATACGTCTTTTACAATGGCCTTCTTGAGAAGGTAGTGCAATAACATCTACTTGGAATATACAACTTCTTATGAATGGACATTGAACTCACACTTAACCCGTTACTCAAACATCACTCAAAGTTGATTTCTAGACTACAGTCAGGGTTAGGGTTAGGTTTATAGAAAGGAGAGATGAGATGGTGAAATTGAACTAACCATTTGTATTAATGTTCAGAGCATAATGTAGGTAGGGCCTAGAATTTGATATAGGTTTCATTTGCTCTTACTAGTAAACAGAGTTTAAACAAATAGGGAGACAAAAGCATAATACATTGGGCATTTTAACTGGAAGGTAATTGGAATGAAGGCACCATCATTGATATTGGATATACGGTGTAATGGAATGTTACTGGATGCTTATTTCAGACGTATATCTTTTTTTCATGGCATTTTGGAAAAAGTAGTGCAACATTTCCTTGGCATACTCATCTTTTTTTCAATGCCATGGAACTTAAATTTAATCCTTTATCAAACAACTGTAAATCTTACTTTGTAGGTTAGGGTTAAGGTTAGGGTTAGGGTTAGGTTCAGGTTACAGAAAGTAGAGGTAAGGTGATGTAATTAAACTACATATTTTTATTAATGTTTAAAGTAGCATGTTGGCTGGGCCTAGAATTTGAAGTAGCTTTCATTTACTCTTTCCAGTAAACACTGTTTAACCAAATGTGGAGACAAAAGCTTAAGACATAATGTATTGTAACCGGAAGGTAACTGGATTGACGGCCCCATCATTGAAACAGGTTATATGGTATAACATTAAGCAGATGTCTCTGGATGCTTATTTAAGACATATATCTTTTGCAATGGCCTTCTGGAAAAGGTAGTGCAACAAAAAAATTTTTTAATTAATTTTTTCTTTTTTTTAAAAAAATTACATTTTTATTACACCGTGTATAATACACATTATACAATCATTTCTCATATAGTAATCCCCCACCGTAAGAAAACAGCATAGACAAATTTACAATCAAATCTAATTAACAATCGATTTCGGAGATATGGAAAATATTATTGATTATCTTATTAACTTCCTCATACCCCATTTTACCTTTCATGTTCTTAATTACTGTTCCCCATTTGTCTTCCTATGGTTCTTTATTGTTTTCTCCAATATATTTTAATCTTCTTCCCCTAAGGAAGTCGAATAATATATTCTTTTATATATTTAAATAAATAAACCTTATTCCAATTTGATTTTTCCCTCCATCCATAAGCAATCACTGCATGAGCAGCTTTTAGAAATTGTTTTATTACATATTTTTGATTATTATTCAATCCTAATTCCCCTAAATTGAGAGTCAAGCAATTTTCTTTACTTAATTGTATTTGTATCCCTACAATTGTATTTATCTGTCTCTTAACCTCTATCCAAAATTTTTGTACAAATGGACATTCCTACCACATATGAATATATATTCCTTTAACTCCACATCCATGCCAACATTTGGATTGAAATTTATCATTTGTAAATGCTAATTGGTGAGGTGTCCTATACAACTTTCCGATTATTTTCATTTGTTGTTCTTTTACATTTGTATTTTTAATTGTTACAACTTCTTGTAGCCAAATTTTAATTTTATCTATATCAATCAATAAATCTTTTCCCCAGTTCATTGTCAATGCCTCTATCATTATAAATTGGGTTATTAACATACTCTTATAAATGTTTCCTATTATTCCTTTACCCACTTCTAATTTTTTAAAATTATTTCTTCTAATAATTCATTTTGTTCATCAATATTTGTTTCATATAGCAATTTTATTATCCCTTTTATTTGAATCCAATATTGCTTACCTATTAAATTAGTTAATTTTTCTTCCTGTATTCATGCCCCTGTTAAATCATACAAATCTCCAATTATTTTAAATCCCTTATTCTTTAACTTTTTAATTATCTTTCCAAGCTCTTCATTGTTACTTTTATTTAAATATTCAATTGGTAGCCATTTCCTATTTTTTATACCCAGATTTTTACTCCACTTCTCCCATATTTTATAATTCACCCTCATTGGACCGATTCTTTTCTCTTTTTCTTTTCCCCCCTGAAAGATAGATACAAACTCCATTTGATTGCTCTGTCTTTCTAATTTAACCCACTTTGCATTATAATTATATTCTACCTCTATCATTCTTAGCAATTGAACTGCCTCAAAATATAGTTCAAGTGATGGAACTCCCCATCTTCCTTTACTTTGATGCTCGTATAATAATGCCTTAGATAATCTGGTTTTTTTATTCCCTGATATCCATTTTAATATTGACCTATCCCATTTCTTTAAAACTTTACTAGGAATTGTTTCTGGGATAATTTGAAATAGATATAAAAACTTTGATAGTACCATCATTTTGAACATTCTAATTTTTGTTAGCATTTTCCAATTTTTACTTGCCCATTTAGAAATTTGATTATTAATTTTTCCCATAATTGATTATAATTACCTTGTACAATATTGTCCAACTTAGTTGGTAAATTTACACCTAAATATCTCATATTTTTAATCCCCAATTTCAATCCTGACACAATTTGGATTTCTTTTTGTTCCCGCCAATTTGTATTCAAAAACATTATCTTGGTTTTATCCATATTAAATTTAAGCCCAGAAATGTTTTTAAATTTCTGAAATATTTCCAATAACTTGGTTACTGCTTGATTCGATTTCTGTGTCACTATCAGAGTATCATCTGCAAATAAATTCAACTTAATCTCTTCTTTATTTATTTTATATCCCTTTATCTCTTCTGCTTTCCTAATCATATTTGCAAATGGTTCCATTGCTAATATAAATAATAAAGGGGAAAGTGAGCAACCTTGCTTTACTCCACTTTTTATTTTAAATTTTCTTGATTTCTCTCCATTTATCATGATTTGTGCTTCTGTATCATTGTATATTTCTTTGATGGTTTCACTAAACCTTTCCCCTAATCCAAAATCCCTACAAATTTTATATAGATATTCATGATTTATTGAATCGAATGCTTTGTAGACATCTAGTTTTATCAAGGCTAATTTATTTTTGTATTGTTTGGCATGATATAGTAGGTTAAATATATTTCTTATCAGTTCATAAATGTATCTGCCTTCCACAAATCCAGATTGTTCTTCTTTAATTAAAGTAGATAAATATCTTTTAATCTATTGGCTAAGATTTTCATAACATTTTTTGTAATCTTGATTGCTTAATGTGATAGGACGATAAGATTCGGAATTGGCTGGATCTTTATTTGGTTTAAGTATTAATATAATTTCAGTAGTTTCCATTATTCTGGGATTATTTTATTATCCAATATTTCATTGTAAATTTTAGTCATATGCTCACTCAATTCATTTTTAAAGGTTTTATAAAATATAGATGTGAATCCGTCTGGGCCAGGAGATTTAAATCCTTTTAAACCTTGTATTATTCTTTCTATCTCTTGTTTGGTTATTGGGGAGTTAATATGGTTACACTGTATTTCAGTTATTTTTATATTTATATTTGTTTTCTGATCCTCCACTTTCTTCTCTTCATACAGCCTTTCATAAAATTTAACTAAGACTTCTCTAATTCTCTCCTCATCAGTTATTATTTCTCCTTTGTCCCCTCTAATATTACTAATCCACTTTTTCTCTTTTTTCTTTTTGAGGGATTTAGCCCAACTTTTCATACTTCTAGTATCCCATGCCTTAAATTCATTCCTAATATACATTTGATTTCTTAATATAGTTGTTTGATCTAATTCTTTAATTTCTTCTCTTTTTTCATCCCACTGTTCCTTTATAGTTATGTTCTTATGTTTATTATATTCTTTCTGTAACTGCAACAACATCTACTTGGAATATACAACTTCTTATGAATGGACATTGAACTTACGCTTAACCCTTTATCCAAACATCACTCAAAGTTGATTTCTAGATTACAGTCAGGGTTAGGGTTAGGTTCATAGAAAGGAGAGATGAGATGATGAAATTAAACTAACCATTTGTATTAATGTTGAGAGCATAATGTAGGTAGGGCCTAGAATTTGATATAGGTTTCATTTTCTCTTACTAGTAAACAGAGTATGAACAAATGGGGAGACAAAGCATAATACATTGGGCATTTTAACCGGAAGGTAATTGGAATGAAGGCACCATCATTGAAATTGGATATACGGTGTAATGGAATGCGGATGTCTCTGGATGCTAATTTCAGACATACATCTTTTTTATGGCATTCTGGAAAAAATAGTGCAACAACATTTCTTTGGCATATTCATCTTCTTTTGAATGGGCATTGAACTAAAACCTCATCCTTTACTCAATCAACTTTCAACCTTAATTTGAAGGTTAGGGTTAGGGTTAGCTTCAGTTTACAGAAAGGAGAGATAGGATGATCAAATTAAACAAATTATTTTATTAATGTTTAAAGTGGAATGTTGGCTGGGCCCAGAATTTGATGTAGATATCCTTTACTCTTACCAGTAAACACCGATTAACCAAATGTGGAGACAAAAGCACGACATAGTGTATTTTAACCAGATGGTAACTGGAATGAAGGCACCATCATTGAAATGGGATATATGGTGTAACATTAAGCGGATGTCTCTGGAATTTCATGTAGCTATCATTTACTCTTAGCAGTAAACACCATTTAACCAAATGGAGACAAAAAAGAATAATACATAATGTATTGTAACCGGAAGGTAACTGGAATAGAAGCACCATCACTGAAATGGGATATACAGTGTAACATTAAGCGGATGTCTTTGGATGGTTATTTCAGACATACATCTTTTGCATTGGCCTTCTGGAGAAGGTAGTGCAACAACATCTACCTGGAATATACAACTTCTTTACCCAAACATCACTCAAAGTTGATTTCTAGATTACGGTCAGGGTTAGGGTTAGGTTTATGGAAAGGAGAGATGAGAAGATGAAATTAAACTAACCATTTGTATTAATGTTCAGAGCATAATGTAGTGAGGCCCTAGAATTTGATGTAGCTTAATTTTGCTCTTACCAGTAAACAGAGTTTAAAAAAATGCGGAGACAAAACTCGGAAGGTAATTGGAATGAAGGCACCATCACTGAAATTGGATATATGGACTAATGGAATGCGGATGTTTTTGGATGCTTATTTCAGACATCGATCTTTTTTATTGCATTCTGGAAAACGTAGTGCATCAACATTTCCTTGGCATATTCATCTTCTTTTGAATGGGCATTGAACTTAAACCTCATCCTTTACCCAATAAACTTTCAATCTTAATTTGTAGGTTAGGGTTAGGGCTAAGGTTAGGGTTAGCTTCAGGTTACAGAAAGGATAGATAAGGTGATGTAATTAAACTACATATTTTTATTAATGTTTACAGTAGCATGTTCGCTGGGCCTAGAATTTGAGGTAGCTTTCATTTACTCTTCCCAGTAAGCACCATTTTACCAAATGGGGAGACAAAAGCATAAGACATAATGTATTGTAACCGGACGGTAACTGTTACAATGAATATACGGTATAACATTAAGCGGATGTCTCTGGATGCTTATTTCAGACATACGTCTTTTGCAATGGCCTTCTGGAGAAGGTAGTGCAACAACATCTACTTGGAATATACAACTTCTTATGAATAGACATTGAACGTACGCTTAACCCTTTATCCAAACATCACTCAAAGTTGATTTCTAGATTACAGTTAGGGTTAGGTTTATAGAAAGGAGAGATGAGATGATGAATTTAAACTAACCATTTGAATTAATTTTCAGAGCATAATGTAGGTAGGGCCTAGAATTTGACGTAGCTTTCTTTTGCTCTTACAAGTAAACAGAGTTTAAACAAATGAGGAGACAAAAGAATAATACATTGGGTATTGTAACCGGAAGGTAACTGGAATGAAGGCACCATAATTGAAATTGCATATACGGAGTAACAGAATGTGGACGCCTCTGGATGCTCATTTGAGACATACATGTTTTGCAATAGCCTTCTGCAGATGGTAATGCAACAACATTTACTTGGCAAATACAAGTTCATATGAATGGACACTGAACTTACATTTAACTCTTTACCCAAACATCACTCAAAGTTGATTTTTAGGTTAGGGTTAGGGTAAGGGTTAAGTTTATAAAAAGGAGAGATGAGATGATGTAATTAATCTTAGCATTTTTATTAATTTTCAGCATAGAATGTATGTAGGGCCTAGAATTTGATGTAGCTTTCCTTTGTTCTTTCCAGTAAACACAGTTTAAACAAATAGGGAGACAAAAGCATAATACATGGTGCATTTAACCGGTACGTAACTTGAATGAAGGCATCATCATTGAAATTAAATATACGGCGTAACAGAATGCCAATGTCTCTGGATGTTATTTCAGACATATGTCTTTTGCAATGGCCTTCTTTTAGCATTACATACAGTAATGTGTGGAAGGTGTGTAACAAATTTTACTTAGAACATACAACTTCTTATGAATGGACATTGAACTTACTTCTAATCTGTTATCCAAACAACATTCAAAGTTGATTTCTAGATTAGGGTTAGGGTTAGGGTTAGGGTTAGGTTTACAGATAGGAGAGATAGGAGAGGAAGTGATGAAAATCGATGAAATATTTTTATTAATGTTTAGAAAGACACCCCCCAACGAGTCGGGAGGGGTTTTCTTGTTGTGCTGGCTATTTAAGGGCATGAGAGGCCTGATTGGCCAAGCGTGCAAGGATCTCTTTGAGTTCCTGCACACTTGGCCAATAAAGTTGTTGGCTTGATTCAAGGAGGTCTCGCGGCGATCATACTCCCACGAGATTTCCTCTGTGAGTTTGATCTATATAGCTGTACGCTGCCATGTGGTGGCAGCCATTTTAGAGTCACTTCGCTTTGCTCTGTTCTCTGGCTATTTGCTTGCCTATGGCCTAGTGAATTCTTGGCTTTCGCTGCAATTTGGCTCTTGCTGCTTATTTACTTCCAAGATTCCTCTTCCACTGCAGGAGTTCTTAATTCGAGTCTCCCTGTTTTTTTGGAGGAATAGGCCTGGCGAGGCTTTCGGACCAGTCGCCTTGGGCCTGGAGGGTGGCCTGCACATCTCCAACACTCAGGTGGTTATACACCTAACCGAAGTGGGTGCTGCAGCAGGCATCTTCTCCTCTGGGTGTGCGCACCCTGCACTTGATCTCAGGCCCAGCGGCACCCCGGTCACTCTGGACTGGTAAGCTCGGGACCCCATCACCTGGTTCGGGAGGGATTTTACACCTCTTCCCAGCGGTGTGTGTGTGAAGGCAATAGTTGTCTTTGGGCAGGGTGCCTAATAGGACCCTTGGTGGACACCTTCCCCCCCCGTGGTTATTGCCAGTGACGCTTCCTGGCTATTTGCATCTCTTGTGAGACTTGGAGAAGGGCGGCCTTTTGGCCTGGTGGTAGTCATCCAAGTTTGGGTGATTGTTGCATAGGACCCGTGCTTACACTCGCTTAGGGAGCGATGCCCTGCAGTAAGGCCCAATCTAAGAGGCGCAGCCCCGGCTGTGCCTAGCTGTAGTCACTCAGCATCGAAGAGGCCCTCACAAGCGGCCAGCAGAGATGACGAGATTGCTGCTCAGTTAGCACAACTGGGCAAGACAGTACAGGCTTGTGTTGCGGTCTGTAATCAGCTTGCACAGAAGGGGCTCCAGGCTCCAGACTACAGCCACCAGCCCTATTGCCAGCACTTCTGTTAACCCTGACACAGAAGTGTTGCCCCCTTGTTCTGCACCTGACTCTCAGGTAATTGGTGCAACACCGGGTCCTTCGATGCTTTCGGCTATAGAGGCTGGGTAACCCACTATAGCCGATGTTTGGGAACTCCTGAAAAGGGTCCCTGGTGTGGAGATTCAGGGTGCCGCTGCCCCTGTATCTGAGCAGCCCACTGTGGCAGATCTATATAACCTCTTGCAAGGAGTGGTTCTTCCAAGTGGTGGTGCAACGGAGCAAACCCATGATGCGCAGAGGAGAGAACAGGCAGCTGCTGCTTCATCTTTGCCTGACACCCAAGCTGTTGCGGGGCCATACTTCGGGGGACCTGTGCAGTTGGCTGGTGACGGTTCCTAGAAAGTTTCAATATCAGGTTTGTCTCCTTCTAATCCTTTGCAGGCAAATTGGCCCACCTAGGTATGGGCTCCAGGTGACCAGGTTAGCCAGGGTGTGGGTTTGGAACGCCCCATCCCTGCATCTTTGGGTGCACCCGTGCAGGCACCTGCTGTTTCACAGGTGCCTGACTCTAGGGTGCAGGTTGGTCAGCCAATTGCCTTGGCTAGTGACACCTCAAGGGTGTCCCCTTTGGGTGCTCCTGTGTTATCAGGAGTCCCTGGTGTGGAGATGGTGTGCACATAATGACTGCAATCCCTATGCTGGAATGTCTACACCCCTCTTTCCACTAAAGAAAGAATCTGGAAGGGAGATTATATTGATTTATTTTCTCTTTTAGGGATCCAGAACCAAGGATCATGGTAAAGGATGGGATTGTGTTTAGCCTCCCAAAAGAGTTTCAAGTGCTCAAATGCCCTAAGCTAGAGCGTAACTTTGTGAATTGGATCATGGGTTTTACTATTTATAGGGGAGTTATAGAGGAAAAAGAGCCCTATAGGTTTCCTGATTTTTCTAAATAGGGGTGCAGCTTGGTTGCAATACGATGAGCAGTTCAGAATGAGAGTTGCCCAAGATCGCTCCCTGTCCTGGAGACAAGTACAGTCTGAACTATGGGCAGATGTAATGGTGGGGGCCTCCCCACCATTACCACATCGAGCAGATGTGACAATGGGTTTGTTCCCATGGTTACTCAGTCAAGAGGGCAGAATGTGAGGCCTGGCACAGGAGAAAGAAAGAAAGCAATTTGGTATATGCTGGGATTTTAACACAGGCAAGTGCAAGAGGCAGCCCTGCAAGTTTGATCATAAGTGTAACACCTGCGGGGGTGGTCACCCCAGCACTTCCTGCAGCAGAGGTAAGCGGTCAGGAGTGGGAGGTGCACCCCAGCCAGTATCACCAAGAGGAAAAGGCTCCATCACCAATTAAGTTAGATGCAATGGTGGCTTGGCTGAGGGCATACCCAAAACAAGGAGGCTGCATCTTATTTATTTCACGGCTTCTTTTTTGGTTCTCACATCCCTTACACAGGTTCATAACATCGTTATGTGCCCAATGCTCATTCTGTGAAGGAATTGCCAACCATAGTAAGGGACAAGCTGGGAAAAGAGATAGCTGCTGGAAGGATTTCAGGACCTCAGGATCATTTGCCAATTCCCACCCTTCATTTATCCCCTTTGGGTGTGGTGCCCAAGAAAGCCCCTGGGGAATTTAGATTGATTCATAATTTATCTTACTCAAAGGGTGACTCTGTGAATGATGCCATAGATCGTGAGCTTATGTCTGTTAAGTATGCATTGTTTGACTCAGATGTCAAGATGGTTAAGAATTTAGGCAAGAGAGTGCTGTTAGCGAAGTGTGACATAAAATCCGCCCTCAGGCTACTCCCTGTACACCCAGATGACTTTGACTTACTGGGGTTTCAGTTTGAAGGAAAGTATTATTTTGATAAAGCCATGCTTGTTCGGCTTTCAAGACTTTTAGCTCTTTTCTTCATTGGTGTGCAGTCAAGAGGTCAGGTAACAGGGCTATAACCCACTATTTAGATGACTTCTTGATTGCTGGAAGTCCAAATACCTCACAATGTAGGGATACATTAGCCGATTTTCAGGAATTGATGTCGGAGTTGGGAGTTCCTTTAGCTGAAAAAAAAAAACCCGAAGGTCCTGACACATGGTTTACCTTTTCGGGTATCGAGATAGACACTGTTGCGGGGATTTCTCAATTACCAAATGACAAATTGGTGGCTATGAGACAGCAAGTTAGTCTGATGCTAGAGCAGCAAAAGCTACACTTCACGAATTTCAATCTCTTACAGGATTGCTAAACTTCGCCTGTAAGGTAATAGTTCTGGGACGAGCATTCTGTGCAAGATTATATAGGGCTACTGTAAGGGTGTTTGCACCACACCATCATATTAGGATCACAAGGGGGATTCGTGAGGACTTGAAGGTCTGGGAGTCCTTCTTTGAGCAATTCAATGGGACCTCATTTTGGAGATCTGAAATGCTGCTGAGGGCAGACTTTCAGGTACACTCTGATGCGGTTGGCACCCATGGCTTTGGTGTGTACTAGAACGGCCAGTGGGCTGCAGAGGTGTGGCCTTCTCCCTGGATGGAACATGGTCTGACTAGAGACCTGACATTTTTGGAACTTTTTCCTATTGTGGTGGCTGTGCACCTGTGGGCAAGCCAATTTGCTAACAGGACCATCTGGTTTTGGTGTGACAACCAGGCAGTTATTCAGGTGGTAAATTCTCAGTCTTCTAAGTCCCTCAGAGTGATGGTGAGGGCGATGGTCTTGCAGTGCTTGAAGTTTAATGTTTTATTCCAAGCTCAGCATGTTCCTGGTGTACTTAACCCTTTGGCGGACGCCCTTTCTCATTTCCAGTTTTCCAGGTTCCGGCAGCTAGTTCCCGAGGCATCGACACACCCGATGGAGGTACCGGCTTTCCTATGGAACCTTGGAGACTAGAAATTCACAGGGCGATCCTACATTCCATCGCCCCATCCACACGCAAGTCCTATCAGATGGCCTTGAATGCGTTTAACCAATTTTTATTGGAAATTGGGGAGGTAGAAGGCTGGCCTCTTAGGGTTGACCTGGTCCTGAGTTTCATAGTATATCTCAGGCATGCCGGTCTGTCACCTGTCACTATTAGGGGCAGGCTGGCTGCCCTGGCCTTTCACTCCAGGGCAAGGGGTTGTTTTGATCCTACCACAGACTTTAGGGTTAAAAGAGCTGTGGAAGGTTGGTCCAGAGAATCCCCAGCAGTAAGGGACTCACGATGGCCGGTAACAGGCACAGTCCTGGCTAAGTTATGGGAGCAATTAGCCGATACATGTTATTCACCAGAGGAAGTGGCTTTATTTAAGGCAGTATTTGCCATTGCTTTCTTTGTATCTTTACAAATTAGCGAGATTGTGCCTGGATCTCGAAATGATCAGTCTGGTAGGGCACTGTTAATTTCGGATGTTATCTTAACAGAGCAGGGGATTCAGATTTGCATTAGGCGCTTCAAAACTGATCAGTTGGCGAAAGGTCAGTCTATTTCCTTAGCTAAAGCGCCTAGTGGGCAAATTTGCCTGGTGTTAGCAATGACCAATTATCTGAGGGTTAGGCCAAAAGTGGCAGATTATCTGTTTCTCCATTTATCAGGCATGCCCTTAACTCAATTTCAATTCAGGGCGGTGTTGAAGGAGACACTAAGACAAGCTAAGTTGCCCCAGGCTTATTTTTCTTCTCACTCCTTCCACATCGGCATGGCAACAGCTGCAGCCACTCACAGTCTAAGTGAAGCCGATATTCGCTGAATTGGCTGGTGCCATTCTAGGGCATTTAAGTCATATGTTCGGCCTTCTGGGAACAAGAATCTCGATCAATTATATTAATTTGCTTTACTCGCATTTCAGCTGGCCTTTTCCACGGCAAGATTTGGATCGTGGGCCACAGTCTAGTCTTTTGGGCAGAACGCCACCTTCTTGAGAACTGGTGCGATACTAACTTGGGCCTGGTGAACATCGGTGCTACTCAATGGTTTGGCCATGGGGCATGATGTGGGGAGCGCTGCTTCCTTGGATTATCCAACTGTCACGGTCATATCCACAACCCCGGGTTTTAGTCATACACCTGGGGGAGAATGACTTAGTAAAAATCCCTTGTCTTCAGCTGGCAAAGCAGATGGTGAAAGATCTGCAGGAAATTAGAAAGATTGTACCTGGAACTATACTGCTATGGACTAAGCTGTTGCCAAGGCGTAGCTGGCCTGGAGCTCGCAAAGATGCCGCCATTAACAGTGCTCGACAGTGGCTAAATCGTTCTGTGGCCAAACAGTTATCAAGACTTGGTATTTTCATAATTGAACATTTGGGAATCAAATTGGATAGGCCTCAGCTGTACAGGGGGGACGGGGTGCACCTCTCTGCAGAAGGCTCAGAGATTTATGTTCAGGCACTCTCCGAACATATTAAAAAAAGAGATTTGGGGGGGAGAGGGGATGCCTAGCTAGGCTGGCCCTCTCTTGTGGTGGGTAATAACCCCTACCCCACAGGAAAATTAATTGGCTAATTAAATTAATTGGGGTAAATTTGGAAAAAAGTTAAATTAAAGGAAGAGACGTATGCATTTAAATGCTTGACGTCATTAACTAATGACGTTATATGATACGTCATTTCTGGCAGGGAGGGGATTGTAAATTTGTTGTTGATATTTGTTTATATACTTTGTCACATGTGGTGAAGGGCCACCCATCTGGGTAGATTACACCTTCACACACACATGTGACAAAGTGTTGGGAGTTTAATTGTAAATCTTTGTAAATAGACCCTGTACAGCAAAAATAAGTTATGGCCTGTTTAAACCCCAAAAGAGGTGTCTCGTGTCCTTTGTGCTGGTGCAAAGACACTCCCTGACAAGTTGGGAGGAGTTTCTTGTTGCGCCGGCCATTTAAGGGCATGAGAGGCCTGATTGGCCAAGCGCGCGGGGATCTCTTTGAGTTCCTGCACACTTGGCCAATCAAGTTGTTGGCTTGATTCAAGGAGTTCTCACGGTGATCATACCTGTGCAAGATTTCCTTCATGAGTTTGATCTATATAGCTGTACGCTGCCACGTGGCGGCAGCCATTTTAGAGTTGGAACGGAGCGACCCAACCCACCCACCCTTATTTAAAGAATTATATTAGGTTACTCTTAGGCTTAGGCTGGTCGCCTTCGGGGGCCGGGAGGGAATTTTTTCACAGGGCTATCCCCCTGGGTTGTTTTCACTGGGCTATCCCCCTGGCTATCCCCCTGGGTTTTTTATTGTGTGCTCAGACTGTTGGGTATGGGTCATAGGTCAATAAAATGTATGTTGGTATGTTTATATTATTGTTAGCTTTGTCACAACTTAATGGATTAGGGTCTACAATTGGAAATTTAGTTGTATTTGTATTGGGGTGGGTAATGACCCCCACCCCACAGGAAAATTAATTGGCTAATTAAATTAATTGGGGTAAATTTAGCAAAAAGTTAAATTAAAGGAAGTGACGTATGCATTTAAATATCATATGATGTCATTTCTGGAGGGGAGGGGTTTGTAGATTTGTTGTTGATATTTGTTTACATACTTTGTCACATGTGGTGAAGGACCACCCATCTGGGTAGGTTACACCTTCACACACACATGTGACAAAGTGTTGGGAGTTTAATTGTAAATCTTTGTAAATAGACCCTGTACAGCAAAAATAAAAGTTGTGGCCTGTTTAAACCCCAAAAGAGGCATCTTGTGTCCTTTGTGCCAGTGCAATAAAATTTTGGCTGGGCCTCGAATCTGATGTACCTTACCTTTGCTCCTACCAGTAAACAGAGTTTAACCAAATCGGGAGACAAAAATGACAATACATAATGCATTGTAGCTGGAATGTAACTGGAATGAAAGCACCATAATTGAAATTGGATATACTGTATAACAGAAAGTGGATGTCTCTGGATGCTGATTTTAGACATACATCTTTTGCAATGACCATCTGAAAAGGTAGTACAACAACATTTACTTAGCACATAAAACTTTTTTGAATGCGCATTGAACTTAAATTTAAACCTTTACCCAAACAATTTTTAATCTTAATTTGTAGGTTAGGGTTAGGGTTAGCTTCAGGTTACAGAAAGGAGAGATAAAATGTTGAAATTAAACTAAATATTTTTATTAATGTTTAAAGTAGAATGTTGGCTGGCCCTAGAATTTGATGTAGCTTTCATTTACTCTTACCAGTAAAGAACGTTTAACTAAATGGGGAGACAAAAGCTTAAGACATAGTGTATTGTAACCAGAAGGTAACTGGAATGAAGGCACCATCATTAAAATTGGATATACAGTGTAATGGAATGCGGATGTGTCTGGATGGTTATTTCAGACATACATCTTTTTTATGGCATTTTGGAAAAAGTAGTGCAACAACATTTACTTGGCATATACATCTTCTTTTGAATGGGCATTGAACTTAAATCTCATCCTTTGCCAAAATAACTTTCAATCTTAATTTGTAGGTTAGGGTTAGCTTCAGGTTACAGAAAGGAGAGATGAGGATGAAATTAAATTAATATTTTTATTAATGTTTAAAGTAGAATGTTGGCTGGGCCTAGAATTTGATGTACCTATCATTTACTCTTACCAGTAAACACCATTTAACCAAATGGGAAGACAAAAGCATAATACATAGAGTATTGTAACTGGAAGGTAACTGGAATGAAGGCACCATCACTGAAATAGGATATACGATGTAACATTATGTGGATGTCTCTGGATACTTATTTCAGACATATGTCTTTTGCAATGGCCATCTGGAGAAGGTAATGCAACAATTGTTACTTGGCATATACAAGTTCTTATGAATGGACATTGAACTTACATTTAACCCTTCACCCAAACATCACGCAAAGTTGATTTCTAGGTTAGGGTTAGGGTTAGGGTTAGGTTTAGAGATAGGAGAGATGAAGTGATGAAATTTGATTAAATATTTTTATTAAGGTTTAGAATAGAATGTTGGCTGGGCCTCAAATTTGATGTACCTTACCTTTGCTCCTACGAGTAAACAGAGTTTAACCAAATCGGGAGACAAAAATGACAATACATAATGCATTGTATCCAGAACATAACTGGAATGAAAGCACCATATTTGAAATGGGATATATTGTGTAACAGAATGCAGATTTCTCTGGATGCTGATTTTAGACATACATCTTTTGCAATGATCATCTGCAGAAGATAGTACAACAAGATTTACTTGGCACATAAAACTTTTTTTGAATGGACATTGAATTTATATCTAATCTTTACCCAAACAACATTCAAAGTTAATTACTAGCTAAGGGTTTGGGTTCAGTTTAGGTTTATCGAAAGGAGAGATGAGGTGATGAAATAAAAATAAGGATTTTTATTAATGTTCAGAGTAGAATGTAGGCTGGGCATAGAATTTGATACAGCTTTCATTTGTTTTACTAGTAAACATCATTGAACCAAATGGGGAGACAAAAAAATAACCAGAATGCAAGGGGAATGAATGCATTATCACTTAAATTAAAAATATTGCCTAAAAGAATTTGGATGGCTCTGGATGCTCATTTCAGATATACATCTTTTTTATGGCATTATGGAAAAAGCAGTGCAACAACATTTACTTGGCATATTCATCTTCTTTTGAATGGGCATTGAACTTTAATCCTATCCTTTACCCAAATAACTTTCAATCTTAATTTGTAGGTTAGGTTAAGGTTTAGGGCAGGGGTCGGCAACCTACGTCCCACAGGCCAGACCCGGCCCGCTGAGGCCTTGTTACCGGCCCCTGGCCGGTCCTGCCGCTGATGCCGCCGCCACCGCCGCCTTTTTTCCCCGGGCTTCTCCGGCCGCCATTTTGTGTTCTGACACAAATGGTGGCCGGGTTGCTTGCGGCACGCTCTGCCTCCTCTGCCTCGCTGTCTGCCCTGTCCTCCGCACCAGGCCAGCGAGCTCGTCTGCTGCCTGCCTGCCTACCTCCCCTGTGCTGCCGTACTAAAATGGCAGCGCTCTTTAAACCGAAGCCAGGGCTCTTTCCTGGGCTGCCCCATTGAAGTAGCAACCCAGAAGAGAGCTTTGACTTCGGTTTAAAGGGGATCGATCCTCGGCTTTTCCATCCCCAAAGCAGAGGCTGCAAGGGTCCCTCCTTTTGGGGATGGAAAAACTGCCTTTAAACCGAAGCCAAGGCTTTTTCCTGGGCTGCCCCATTGAAGTAGTAACCCAGAAGAGAGCTTTGACTTCGGTTTAAAGGGGATCGATCCTCGGCTTTTCCATCCCCAAAGCAGAGGCTGCAAGGGTCCCTCCTTTTGGGGGTGGGAAAAACACCTCTAAACCGAAGCCAGGGCTTTGCCCCAGCCCTCCTTGGGGTGCGCGGGGCTGTTCTGGGCCTTTCCGGGGCCCCTCCACTGGGCTCTGCTCCAAGACATCGTGCCACCGGTGGCTCTGAGCACAGATAAGCCTTAGAATTTAACGTGTTGTTGTTGTATGCATGCCTTCAAGTTGTTTCTGCCTCATGGCAACATCATGAGGTTTTCTTGGCAGGTTTCTTCAGAGGGGTTTTGCCATTTCCACCCTCTGAGGCTGAGAGAGTGTGACTTGGCCAGGGCAATCCAGTGCCTTGGAGTCATTTCTGGCTTATTTTGACCTTATCATGGTCAAAACTGCATTATTAGTACAGTGCGGATGCACTCATAGATCTAAATTGGACTGGAGAAATAATGCAGTTTGACCCCCCTTTTAAGTCCTGTAAGTTTTGTCCTATGAGATCCAGGGATCTGTAGTTTTGCAAGCTTTCTCTGGTCCAAGAGTAATGGTGCCTTACCAAACTGCAAATCTCAGAATTTTGCAAGATGGAGCCATGAAAGTGGTGCCAAACTGTAAAAACAATGTAGTTTGACCCCACATTTAAGTGCCATAGCTTTGTTTTATAGGATCCTGGGATTTGTAGTTTTGCAAGGTCCTTAACCTTTTATGTCCAAAAATGCTGGTGCATTTTTGGATTATGGTGTTTGACTGAGATGTCAGTCTTTGTATTTCAGTTAATACATTTTTTAATATATCTGGAAAATCAACTACCAGGTGGCCTTGGGCAAGTCACACTCTCTCAGCCTCAGAGGAAAACAAAGGCAAACCCTCCTTGGAACCAATTCTACCAACCTATGATAGGTTTGCCCAGGGGTCCTCAAACTATTCAGAAGACACTGTTCAGAAGGGATTTGCCTTTGCCATCTACTGAGGCTGAGAGGGTGTGACTTGCTCAAGGTCAGGCAGTGGGTTTCCCTGGTTGAGCAGGGATTCATTGACCATCTCATTAGCCAGAAGCAGGCCCAGAGTTCCCATTGAAATACCGGTAGGTTTGTTGATTTAACTTTACTTGTTCTTCATTTTAAATATTGTATTTGTTCCTGTTTTGTTTTTTTACATCAAAATATGATGTGTGCAGTGTATGTAGGTATTTATTTATTTATTTATTTATTTAATTATTTACTTCGGCCCTCCAATAGTCTGAGGTTCAGCAACCTGGACCCCGGCTCAAAAAGGTTGCCTACCCCTGGTTTAAGGTAAACTTCAGGGTTAAGAAAGGAGAGATAACGTGATGAAATTATACTAAATATTTTTATTAATGGTTAAAGTAGAATGTTGGCTAACCCTAGAAATTGATGTAGCTTTCATTTGCTCTTACCAGTAAACACCGTTTAACCAAATGGTGAGAAAAAAGCATAATACATAGTGTATTTTAACCGGAAGGTAACTGGAATAAAGGCACCGTCATTGAAATTGCATATACGGAGTAACAGAATGTGGATGCCTCTGGATGCTTATTTCAGACATACGTCTTTTGCAATGGCCTTCTGGAGAAGGTAGCGCAACAACATCTACTTGGAATATACAACTTCTTAGGAATGGACAATGAACTTGCACTTAACCCTTTACCAAAACATCACTCAAAGTTGATTTCTAGATTACGGTTAGGGTTAGGTTTAGGTTTATAGAAAGCAGAGATGAGATGATTAAATTAAACTAACCATTTGTAGGTAGGGCTTAGAATTTAATGTAGCTTTCACTTGCTCTTACCAGTAAACATAGTTTAAACAAATGGGGAGAAAAAAGCATAATACATTGGGTATTGTAACCGGAAGGTAATTGGAATCAAGGCATTATCATTGAAATTGGATATATGGTGTAATGGAGTGCGGATGTCTCTGGATGCTTATTTCAGACATACATCTTTTTAATGGCATTTTGGAAAAAGTAGTGCAACAACATTTCCTTGGCATATACATCTTCTTTTGAATGGACATTGAACTTAAATCTCATCCTTTACCCAAACAACTTTCAATCTTAATTTGTAGGTTAGCGTTAGGGTCAGGGTTAGCTTCAGCTTACAGAAAGGAGAGATAAGGATGAAATTCAACTAAATATTTTTATTAATGTTTAAAGTAGAATATTGGCTGGGCTTAGAATTTGATGTAGGTTTCATTTACTCTTACCAGGAAACTGAGTTTAAACAAACCGGGAGACAAAAAGGACAATACATAGTGCATTGTAGCCGGAACGTAACTGGAATGAAAGCACCATAAATGAAATTGTATATACTGTCTAACAGAATGTGGATGTCTCTGGATGCTTATTTGAGACATACATCTTTTGCAATATCCCTCTGCATATGGTAGTGCAACAACATTTACTTGGAATATACAGCTTCTTATGAATGGACATTGAACTTACATTTAACTCTTTACACAAACATCACTCAAAGTTGATTTCTAGGTTAAGGTTAGGGTAAGGGTTAAGTTTATAAAAAGGAGAGATGAGATGATGAAATTAAACTAAGCATTCGTATTAATTTTCAGCGTAGAATGTAGGTAGGGCCTAGAATTTGATGTAGCTTTCATTTGCTCTTACCAGTAAACAGAGTTTAAACAAATGGGGAGACAAAAGCATAATACATGGTGCATTTTAACCGGTACGTAATTTGAATGAAGGCATCATCTTTCAAATTAAATATACGGTGTAACAGAATGCTGATGTCTCTGGATGTTATTTCAGACATATGTCTTTTGCAATGGCCTTCTTTTAGCTTCACATACAGTAATGTGTGGAAGGCTGTGTAACAAATGTTACTTAGAACATGCAACTTCTTATGAATGGGCATTGAACTTACTTCTAATCCGTTACCCAAACAACATTCAAAGTTGATTTCTAGGTTAGGGTTAGGGTTAGGTTTACAGATAGGAGAGAGGAAGTGATGAAATTCGACAAAATATTTTTATTAATGTTCAGAATAGAATGTTTGCTGGGCCTCAAATTTGCTCCTGTTAGTGTGGTGACGCAGTGCCCAGGATCCAGACTGTCTTCAATGAAGCAAGCAACGTTGTCAGTTACTGGAAAACTCCTTTCCCCTCCAGACAGAGTAGAGAGAGACTCAGCAGATGTCTCACTAAGAGGCTTTTAATCTTCAGACATTCTATGTACAAAGGCTATGTACAACGATACACCAACACACTCTCCAACAATCTCCACCTTCCACAATCAACCCACATCAATCCACACATGTGTCCAGAGGCTTGTCCCTTATATAGTCAGTGCTCCACATGGCTTTCAAGCCCTGCCTCTTTCTCTTGAACACCTGTCAATCATAAGTATGACTCAACATGTTTGCAGCCCTTTTGCAGCACTTACTGTGCTTTACAGCACCAGGTGACTCCCTGTCATTATGTCACCTCCTGTTTCATCAGCCTTGATGCTGCATGACTCAGCAGTGGCCAAATGCTTAGTCATCATGGCTGCTGCCATTCACCACATTGTGCATTTTCCCTGGAACATTATTCCTACGAGTAAACAGAGTTTAACCAAATCGGGAGTCAAGAATGACAATACATAATGCATTGTATCCAGAACATAACTGGAATGAAAGAACCATATTTGAAATGGGATATACTGTGTAACAGAATGCGAATGTCTCTGGATGCTGATTTTAGACATACATCTTTTGCAATGACCATCTGCAGAAGGTAGTACACAACAACATTTACTTGGCACATAAAACTTTTTATGAATGGGCATTGAACTTATATCTAATCCTTTATCCAAACAGCATTCAAAGTTAATTTCTAGCTAAGGTTTCAGGTTAGGGTTACGTTCAGGTTTATCAAAAGGAGAGATGAGGTGATGAAATAAAAGTAATGATTTTTATTAATGTTCAGAGTAGAATGTAGGCTGGGGAAAAAATTATATGTAGCTTTCATTTTCTCTTACCAGTAAACAGCGTTTAGCCAAATGGGGAGACAAAAAAGATAATACATTGTGCATTGTAACCAGAATGTAACTGGAATGAAAAATCAATAACCTTGAACTTAAACCCGGAGACATACTAATCAGCTTCGATGTGGTCTCCCTGTTCACCAAAGTCCCCATAATAGACACCGTGACACTCATCCGACAAATTTTTCCAGAGGACATCACAGCCTTGTTTGAACATCACCACAAGCTATGTCCAGTGGGACAATGGATTCTATGAACAGAGAGATGTGGTAGTAAAGGGAAGCCCTATAAGCCTGGTGATAGCAAATTTTTACATGGAACACTTTGAAAAACAAGCCCAGGAAACAGCACCGAAAAAGCCCACAACTTGGTTCCGATACGTGGATGACACTTTCACCATTTGGAGCCATGGAGAAGAAGATCTGGTTGTGTTCCTGAACCACCTGAACAACATCCACCCTAACATCCAATTCACTATGGAAAAAGAAAAGGAAGGAACACTGCCATTCCTGGATGTCCTAGTCATCCGCAAACCAAACCAACGTCTGGGTCACACAGTATACAGAAAACCTACACATACAGACAGATACCTGCACAAGAACTCCAACCATCACCCAGGACAAAAAAGAAGCACAATAAAAACACTGATAGACCAGGCAAAATGCATCTGTGAACCCCAATTCTTGGAAGAGGAATTGAGGCACCTAGACCGGGCTCTACAGGCAAATGGTTACTCCAGCTTAGCCATCAGAAGGGCTGCCAGACCCAGGAAAACCCAGAGGAGTGAAGACGAGCAACCACCCAAAGGGAAGGTATTTTTACCATATATCAAAGTAGCCACAGACAGAATAGGGAAAGTGGTGAGGAAACACAACCTCCAAATGGTTTACAAACCAACCAAGAAAATCCAACAAATGCTGTGCTCAGCGAAGGACATGAGAGACCCTCTCACAGCCTCAGGAGTTAACTGCATACCATGCAGCTGCGGACAAGTCTACATAGGGACCACCAAACGCAGTGTCCAAATACGAGTCAAGGAACATGAGAGACTGCAGACTGGGCCAGCCAGCAAAATCAGCAGTAGCAGAACACATTATAAACCATCCTGGGCATAAAACGCTGTTTGAAAACACTGAAATTCTGCACCATGCCAACAACTATCAGGTCAGAATGCACAGGGAAGCCATCAAAATCCACAAACACTTGGATAACTTTAGCAGGAAAGAAGAAACCTTTAAAGTAAACAAGTTTTGGCTACCAGTCCTACAAAATAAGAAAATCAGCACTCAGCAAATGCAAATAGGAAACCAACCAGGGTCAGGGGCTTTCCCAGCAGACAATAGCCTTGTTTGCATATCCTCCCACCCTGAAGCCATGCCATTAACAACAGAACAATACCTATCCAACACAGAACAATACACAGTTTACATGGGGATCACTCCTCCCTACCCAGGGTCTCACAGTGTATATAGACCCACTCTCTTCCATTCCAGTATTCTCTGAAGATGCCAGCCATAGATGCTGGTGAAACGTCAGAAAGAAACTCTTCTAGAACATGGCCACACAGCCCAAAAAACCCACAAAAAACTATGGATGCCGACCATGAAAGCCTACGACTTCACAATAATAATAATAATAATAATAATAATAATAATAATAATAATAATATTTAATTATATCCCACCCCTCTGCAGAGCAATCAGGGCGGCTTACAACATTAACATTTCCATACAGATGTAGCTTTTATTTTACTCTTACCAGTAAACAGAGTTTAACCCAATCGGGAGACAAAAATGACAATACATAGTGCATTGTAACTGGAACTTAACTGGAATGAAAGCACCATAATTGAAATTGCAAATACTATGTTACAGAATGCAGATGTCTCTGGATGTTATTTCAGACACACATTTTTTGTAATTGCTTTCTGGAGAAGGTGGTGCAACAACATTTACTTGGCACATACAACATGAATAGACATTGAACTTAAATCTAATCCTTTACCCAAACAACTTTCAATCTTCATTTCTAGGTTAGGTTTAGGTGTACAGAAAGGAGAGATGAATTTTTATTAATGTTCAGAGTAGAATGTAGGCAGGACCTAGAATTTGTTGTAGCTTTCATTTGCTCTTACCAGTAAACAGAGTTTAACCAATTGGGGAGACAAAAAGGAAAATATATAATGCATTGTAACCGGCACATAACTGGAATGTATACATCAGGGGTAGGCAACCTTTCCCCTTTAAGGGCCGAGGGACTTCAGCTCCCAGAATCCCAGGAGCTATTGGCCAACATGGGACTATTGGCCAACATGGCTGAGTCTTCTGGGAGCTGAAGTCCCTCGGCCCTTAAAGGGGAAAGGTTGCCTACCCCTGGTATACATTATCACTGAAATTAAATATACTGCATAACATAATGTGGATGTCTCTGGGATGCTTATTTCAGACATACATCTTTTTCAATGGCATTCTGCAGAAGGTAGTGCAACAACATTTACTTGGCATATACATCTTCTTTTGAATGGGCATTGAACATAAATCTAATCCTTTACTTAAACAACTTTCAATCTTGATTTGTAGGTTAGGGTTAGAGTTAGCTTCAGGTTTACGAAATGGGGAGATGAGGTGATAAACTTAAACTAAATATTTTTATTAATGTTTAGAACAGAATGTTGGCTGGGCCTAGAATTTGATGTACCTTACATTTGCTCTAACCAGTAAACAGAGTTTAACAAAATCGGGAGACAAAATGGACAATACATAGTGCATTTTAACCGGAACGTAACTGGAATGAAGGCAACAACATTTACTTGGCATATACATCTTCTTTTGAATGGGCATGGAACTTAAATCTAATACTTTACCCAAACAACTTTCAATCTTGATTTGTAGATTAGGGTTAGGGTTAGCTTCAGGTTTACAGAAGGGAGAGGTAAGGTGATGAAATTAAACTCAATATTTTTATTAATGTTTAGAGTAGAATTTTGGCTGGGCCTAGAATTTGATGTAGCTTTCATTTGCTCCTACCAGTAAATGGCATTTAACCAAATGGGGAGACAAAACTAGTGCATTGTATCTAGAACATAACTCGAATGGAGGAACCATAATTGAAATTGGTTATACTGTGTAACAGAATGCGGATATCTCTGGATGCTTATTTCAGACATACAGTTATCCCCTACCCTCTCCTCTTCCAACATTCTTTCCTCTCTTCCCTTTTCCTCCTCCATCCTTCCTTCTCATTCAATCCTTTTGCAATGGCCTTCTGCAGAAGGTAGTGCAACAACATTTACTTGGCACATAGAACTTTTTTATGAATGGGAATTGAACTTATATCTAATCCTTTACCCAAACAACATTCCAAGTTGATTTCTAGGTTACTGTTAAGGTTAGGTTAACAGAAAAGTGAGATGAGGTGATGAAATAAAACTAAGGATTTGTTCAGAGTGGAAGGTAGACTGGGCCTACAATTTGATGTAACTTTCATTTACTCTTAAGGGTAAACATAGCTTAATGAAACAGGGAGACAAAAAGGATAATACATACTACATTGTAACCGGCACGTAACTGGAATGAATGCATCATCATTGCAATTAAATATACTGCATAACAGAATGCGGATGTCTCTGGATGCTTATTTCGGACATACATCTTTTGAAAAGGTATTCTGTAGATGGTACTACAACACCATTTACTTGGCACATTCAACTTCTTATGAGTGGACATTGAACTTTCATTTAATCCTTTACCCATACCACTTTCAATCTTCATTTCTAAATTACGGTTAGTGTTAGGTTTAGGTTTACAGAAAGGAGAGATGAGGTGATGAAATTAAACTAATCTTTTGTATTAAGGTTTAGAGTAGAATGTAGGCCGGTCCTAAATTTTATGTAGCTTTGATTTGCTCATACCAGTAAACAGAGTTTGACCAATGGGGAGACAAAAAGGAAAATATATAGTGCATTTTAACCGGTACATAACCGGAATGAATGCATCATTATTGAAATTAAATATATTGCGTAATAGAATGCGGATGTCTCTGGATGCTTCTTTGAGACATATATCTTTTTCAATGGCATTCTGCAGAAGTTAGTGCAACAACATTTACTTGGCTCATACCACTTATTATTGAATGGACATTGAACTTACTTTTAATCCTTTACTCAAACAACACTCAAAGTTGATTTCTGTAGAAGGTAGTGCAACAACATTTACTTGGTATATACAACTTTTTATGAATGGGCTTTGAACTTTAATCTAATCCTTTACCCAAACAACTTTTTTTATTTTTTAAATAAGTTTATTAGATAAAAAAAAATTATAAAACAAAGAACCATCAAAGAATAAAGACAAATAGTAAAGTAAAAACATACATGCATACATAAAAAGTATGACAATTACACACAAAGTAAAAAGGGAGAAAAATGAAATTTTTACACACATATCAAAATAACTTCCTTCACTGATCTACTGAGTCAAGCTTGTCATTGATTACATTTCTTCTCCTGACTTTCATTATCTATCTATCTGTGTGCTTATGAATATGATTATACAGTTATATTACCTTGCTATATCTTCCTATTTGTTTTTTTAAAGGAA
This sequence comes from Phrynosoma blainvillii, assembly GCA_026167975.1. Lineage (NCBI taxonomy): Eukaryota > Metazoa > Chordata > Lepidosauria > Squamata > Phrynosomatidae > Phrynosoma > Phrynosoma blainvillii. The sequence goes on along the minus strand of JANUYF010000007.1, from coordinate 14,587,490 downwards.
AGGAAAGTTTATTGAATAAAAAGAATCATAAAAATATCGTATCAGTTTATCCTTCTCAATCCCATATATACTACATCTGTTCATACTTCACCTCATAGCTATGTATTCTATCACACATAAGTTTGTAATATATTTGCTTATTGGTTTTTATACTTTCATTTGTTATGCTTATATGTGATTTGTTTTGTTTCTAAACCAGTACATAACTGGAATGAATGTCTCATCATTGAAATTAAATATATTGTGTAATAGAAAGCAGATGTCTCTGGATGCTTCTTTGAGACACACATTTTTGTAATTGCTTTCTGGAGAAGGTAGTGCAACAACATTTACTTGGCACATACAACTTCTTATGAATGGGCATTGAACTTAAATCTAATCCTTTACCCAAACAACATTTAATGTTGATTTCTAGGTTAGAGTTAGGGTTTAGTTTACAGAAAGGAGAGATGAGGGGATGAAATTAAAATAATCATTTCTATTAATGTTCAGAGTAGAATATAGACCAGACCTAGAATTTGATGTAGCTTTCATTGGCTCTTATCAGTAAACATAGTTTAACCAAATGGGGAGAGTAAAAGATTAAATGTTGTGCATTGTAACCAGACAAACAATTTCAGCAGTGATTATACAATGGCATACAGAAGGGAAATCTGGAGAAGGTAGTACAATAAGATTTAGTTAGTGCATATATCTCCTTATGTAAGGGCATTCAGCTTAAGTTAAATTTTGTCACCAAACACAATTTAATGCTTCATTTTAGGGTAGGGTAGGGTTGGATTTAGGATTAGGGTTACCCAAAGGAGAGATGAGGTGTTGAAAATAAACTATCCATTAGTATTAGAGTTTATAATAGAATGCAGGCAGGGCCTATGATTAGATTTAGCATTCATTTTCTATTATCAATAATATTAGTTTACTGAATGAAGAGGCAAAATCGATAATATACGTTGCATTGCAAAAAGAGGTTCGCTGCAATCAGAGAAACATCAAGGAAAATGGATCTGTGTGACTCAACGTGGATGTCTCTGGATACTTATTTCAGACCTACATTTTTAGGAACGACCCTATTTAGTTAGTACGTCCAACTTTTTACTTAAGGGCATGGAGCTTGAATCAAATTTTATAGCCAAACACAATTCATTAATTCATTCTAGGTTAGGGTTATGGTTAGGGTTGCATTTAGGGTTAGGGCTATTCAGGCTGTATCTCCCCATAGAGACCTGTCATAGCTTTAAGATAATCAGGGGAAGGCTTTTTCTTGTTCCCACCACCATCACAGGCTCGCTTGGTGAGGACATGAAAGACAGTCTTCTCAGTGGCTGCTTCCACCCTTAGGAACTCCCTTCCATTCCAGATTTGGCTTGTTTCCTTTTGGTGGGCATCAAAAACATTTTTACTTAAGCAAGCTTTAATTAAGCAGGGAAGGTTCTTAATATAGACATATGTTTTATCTGGTTTTAAATTTGTATGATTTTATAGTGATTTGAAATCAGTTTTAAAACGTGTTGTAAACATTTTTAATTTGTTGTTCTCAAAATCACCTTGGTCCTATCCTGGGAGAAAGATGGCATATAAATAAGGTAAGTGAGCAAATAAATAAATAAATAAATAAATAAATGTGATTCTCTCTTCTGTATGTTTTGCACTATACAAGTTCTTGAGTCACTCACCTGCTCTCGATTTCCAGATGCTGACCCTCATGACAGTGAATGAGGGTGTGCAGAAGATCCTGGATAGAATCGCCAATGTCTCTGAGAAAGATACAATCATAGAATCATAGAATTGGAAGAGACCACAAGGGCCATCCAGTCCAACCCCCTGCCATGCAGGAACTCCCAATCAAAGCATCCCCAACAGATGGCCATCCAGCCTCTGCTTAAAGACCTCCAAGGAAGGAGACTCCACCACACTCCGAGGGAGTGTGTTCCACTGTCGAACAGCCCTTACTGTCAGGAAGTTCCTCCTAATGTTGAGGTGGAATCTCTTTTCCTGGAGCTTGCACCCATTGTTCCAGGTCCTAGTTTCTGGGGTGGCAGAAAACAAGCTTGTTCCCTCCTCAATATGACATCCCTTTAAATATTTAAACAAGACTATCATATCACCTCTTAACCTTCTCTTTTCCAGGCTAAACATCCCCAGCTCCCTAAGTTGTTCCTCATAGGGCTTGGTTTCCAGACCCTTCACCATTTTAGTTGCCCTCCTTTGGACACGCTAAAGTTTCTCCACATCTTTTTTGAATTGTGGTGCCCAGAACTGGACACAGTATTCCAGGTGAGGCCTGACCAAAGCAGAATAGAGTGGCACTATTACTTCTCTTGATCTAGACACTATACTTCTATTGATACAGCCAAAAATCACATTGGCCTTTTTAGCTGCTGCATGACACTGTTGACTCATGTTCAACTTGTGATCTACCTGGACTCCTAGATCCCTTTCACACGTAGACTCGTTCAGCCAGGTGTCCTCCATTGTATATCTGTGCTTTTCATTTTTCCACCCTAAGTGCAGTACTTTACATTTCTCCGTGTTGAATTTCATTTTGTTAGCTTTGGCCCAGCTTTCTAGTCTGTTCAAGTCATTTTGAATTTTGATCCTGTCTTCTGGGGTATTAGCTACTCCTCCCAATTTGGTGTCATCTGCAAATTTGATAACTATACTCCCAATACCGTCATCGAAGTCATTAATAAAGATGTTGAATAGCACTGGGCCCAGGACAGAGCCCTGTGGCACCCCACTGGTCACTTCTTTCCAGGTTGAAAAGGAGCCATTGTTGAGCACCCTTTGTGTTCGACCAGTCAACCTATTACAAATCCATGTAACAGTTACTTTGTCTAGCCCACATTTCACCAGCTTGTTTGCAAGAATGTAATGGGGAACCTTGTCAAAGGCCTTACTGAAATCAAGATATACTATATCTACAGCATTCCCTTCATCTACCAAGCTGGTAATTTTATCAAAAAAAGAGATCAGATTTGTCTGGCATGACTTGTTTCTCTGAAACCCATGTTGACTTTTTGTGATTATGAAATTACCTTCCAGGTGTTCACAGACTCTCTGTTTAATGATCTGCTCCAGAATCTTTCCCGGTATTGATGTCAGACTAACTGGATGATAATTGTTGGGATCCTCTTTTTTCCCCTTTTTGAAGATGGGAGCAACGTTTGCCCTCCTCCAGTCTGCTTGGGACTTCTCCTGACTCCAGGAGTTCTCAAAGATTATTGCCAATGGTTCCGATATTACATTTACCAGTTCTTTTAATACTTTTGGATGTAATTCATCTGGTCCTGGAGACATATATTCATTTAGATTAACCAGGTATTCCTGTACTATCTCTTTACTTATTCTATGCTGAAATTCTCCTATTCTGTCCTCTGCTCTATTATCCTCAGGTTGAGCACCCTTTACCTTTTCTGAGAAGACTGAAGCAAAGAAGGTGTTGAGTAATTCTGCCTTTTCTCTGTCCCCTGTTAACTTTTTGCCATCTTCTTCACACAGTGGCCCTACCATTTCCTTCTTCTTCCTTTTGCTGCTGACATACCCAAAAAAGCCCTTTTTATTATTCTTGACCTCTCTAGCAAGTCTGAGTTCATTCTGCACTTTAGCTTTTCTGACTTTAACCCTACACATGCTAGCTATTTGTTTGAATTCCTCTTTGGTGATTTCCCCATTTTTCCATTTCTTATACATGCTCCGTTTAAAACTTAGTTCAATTGAAAGTTCCTTATTCATCCATCCTGGTTTCTTGAGGCACCTCCCATTTTTCTTCCTCATTGGAACTGTTTGAAATTGTGCCTTCAGTATCTCCCTTTTGAGAAACTCCCATCCATCTTGAACTCCCTTCTATTTTAGTATTCCTGACCACGGGATCACCCCCAGTATTTCCCTAAGTTTACCAAAATCAGCTCTCCTAAAGTCTAGAATGCGTGTCTGACTATGCCTGGCTTCTCCTTTCCACTGTATAATAAATTCCAGGAGAACGTGATCACTCCCACCTAAAGATCCAACCACTTGCACCCCATTAACTAGGTCATCCCTGTTAGTTAGGATCAGATCCAAAATAGCTGACTCCCTTGTTGTCTCTTCCACCTTTTGGACAATGAAGTTGTCTTCAAGGCAAGTGAGGAATTTGCTTGACCTTGAGGATTTTGCTGAGTTTGAATTCCAGCAAATATCCGGATAGTTGAAGTCACCCATCACTACTATATTTCTCCTTTCTGAGTGTGTGGTCATCTGTTCTAGAAAGGCATCATCCAATTCCTCTGCCTGAGTCAGGGGTCTGTAGTAGACTCCCACAATAACATCCCTGTTGTTTCCCTCCCCTTTAATTTTTATCCAGATGCTCTCCACCTGGCTTCTATGACTGATGTCCTGGATTTCTTCACTGGTGTAAATATCTCTGACATATAATGCCATTCCTCCTCCTTTCCTGTTTGGCCTGTTTCTCTTGAAAAGGTTATACCCCTGCATTTCTACATTCCAATCATGAGACTCATCCCACCAGGTTTCAGTGATGCCTATTATATCATATTTGCTTTGTTGTGCTAGGAGTTCAAGTTCATCTTGCTTATTTCCCATGCTCTGTGCATTAGTGTAGAGACATCTAAGACCATATGTCTCCTTTACTTGCTGCCTGTGCATGTTTTTTTGCCTCCCACTGTTGGGTCCCTGTACTTTTTTCCTTGTTTCCTCTATGACAGTTTGACTATTTTTTTCCAGTCCTTTTGTCTTCCAGGATGCTGTCTCCCTTCCCCACATAACTCAGTTTAAAGCCCTCCTGATCAAATTCTTGAGACTGCTGGCAAAAATGTTTCTTCCAACTGGCGTGAGATGCAGCCCATCCCTTGCCAGGAGTCCACCTTCATGGAACCGCAGCCCATGATCTAAGAATCCAAATCGTTCTCGATGACACCATCTGTGGAGCCAATTGTTGACATCTGCTATTTTCTTCTCTCTTCCTGGACCATGCCCTTCAACTGGCAGAAGAGATGAGATGACAATCTGTGCTTCCATTTCTTTCAGCTTCATACCTAGAGCCTCGTAATCCCTTTTGATGTTCTGAAGGCTGTGTCTCGCTGTGTCATTCGTTCCCACATGGACCAAAAGGAAGGGGTACTGGTCAGTAGGCTTGACCAGTCTTGTCAGCCTCTCTGTCACATCTCGGATCTTTGCCCCAGGGAGACAACACACCTCCCGAGACATCTTGTCAGGCCCACAAATCACTGCTTCTGTCCCCCTCAGCAAGGAGTCCCCCACCACAACCACACATCTCCTCCAAGGCTTAGCAGTGACTGTTCCCTGTGGTGGAACTCCCAGGGTCCCCTGCTCTGTCCCTGAAGTCTGTCCATGCTGCTCTTCCTCGTCGTCCTTGATAAGAGAAAGAGCTTGAAATCGATTCTGTAGCTGTAAGCTTCCAGAACGATCCCTGGTCTCCTTACTTCTGCGTGTGACATTCCTCCAGCTTTCTACCTCCTGTGTGTGTGATGTGACCTTCTCTTCCCCAGAAACTTCCTCTGTGTGGTCCCCGTCCAAGACCGTTTGTTCCATTCTTTCTAGGAAAGCCTCTTGCTCCCTAATATGTTGAAGTGTAGCTACCCGTGCCTCCAGCTGCTGTACTTTCTCCTCCAAGAGGGCTACCAACTTGCACTTGGAGCATGTGTAGTTCTCCACATTTGTAGGTAAGAAGACAAACATCCCACAGGTATTGCAGGTGATGGCAGCAGTTCCTTCAGTGTCCATACTAAGTCTTAATTAATACCTGAAAGAGGATTACTGCTTTCCTCCTGAAAGAAAATCCCTCACTAACAACAGTGTTACAGTCTGCTGATGACCGGAACTTTTCAACAATTAGTAGTGGCTCTGGCAGCAGTTGTATAGAGCTAACTGGCTAGCCCACACCCTATTGACTCACAAATGCGACTCAACAAAGCCCCACCCGCTGAGTAACAGTCACACTGTCCCCAAGTGTTTTTAAAAAGAATTTAAAAACTCACCCACTCAAAATGGCTTCCTGGAAACTGCTTTCTTCCTCTTTCCTAGCAGGACCTGGCCTAGAAAGTTTCCTTTACCTTCTCTTTTCCTGGCAGAAACTGCCTGCAAAGCCTCCTTCTCCTTTCTTTCAGAAACTGGCCTGGAAAACCTCCTCCTCCTCCTCCTCCTCCTCCTCCCCCTGTCCTGGCCAAACTGACCTGAAACTGGCCTCTGGCAGCAGTTGTATAGAGCTAACTGGCTTGCCCACCTCCTACTGACTTGCAAATGTGACTCAACAAAGCCCCACCCGCTGAGTAACAGTCACACTGTCCCCAAGTGTTTTTAAAAAGAATTTAAAAACTCACCCATTCAAAATGGCTGCCTGGAAACTGCTTTCTTCCTCTTTCCTAGCAGGAACTGGCCTAGAAAGTTTCCTTTACCTTCTCTTTTCCTGGCAGAAACTGCCTGCAAAGCCTCCTTCTCTTTCTTCTTTCTTTCAGAAACTGGCCTGGAAAACCTCCTCCTCCTCCTTCCCCTGTCCTGGCCAAACAAGCCACAAAAGACTTGGATGGGAAAACTCTTCCCTGGTGAAACGTTCCTGCAACTTTCTACTTGCCTTCACTTCAGGAACAGCACATTTCTAGGGGGAAGGAGAATGTCATCAATGCCAACCTAAGCCATCAATCAACACATATTGTATTGAAGTTCCTGCAGGGCTCTTCCATCCATCTTTCCTATGTGCTGAGATTCCTTCTAATTGGCTTCTGCCTTCTTCTTTTGTATTCTGCAATTTCTATGTCACTGTTCCCCAGAGGTGCAAAGCAGGATTACTGAATTAGGTTTTGAGGTGTAATGGATTTTTGACTTGGCCATGGAATGAGAAATAATGGGATGAGGACTGGCAACAATAAATCATTTGCTTATCCCTTATTTACTTCCAGAATCTGCCACAAAAAGAATGATACATAATTATTTGGGGTGGTTAACATAGAGGAAAAGAAAGGGACTCCAAAAAATACATTCAGCCTAAGGCAGTGAGGGTGAACCTTTTAGAGACTGAGTGTCCAAACTCAGTGGCGTTCCCACACTGGATGTCCCCTGGTGCCAGGGGATGGGACTTCTCCCAGCTTTCCAGTGGGGGAGGGATGAAGAAACGGAGCTCTCCTTTCCTTCACACCTCCTACCCTGGAAAGGCTTTCTCCCAGCATTTCCAGGGTGGAGAAAGGGAGCGCTCCTTTTCCTTCGCTCCTCCTGGCATCTACCATGACAGGGGTGATGGCATACGTGCCCTCAGAGAAGGCTCTGTGTGCTCTCTCTGGCATGCGTGCCACAGGTTTGCCACCACATGCCTAAGGGGATGGGCAGTGAGATTTATCACAGGCAAATGGAAAGTGATGCACATTGGAGCAAAACCCCCCAAACTTCACACGTACACTGCTGGTTTCTGAGCCAGCAGTGACTGACCAAGAAACAGAATTGGTGGGGGTTATTCCTGGTTTAAAATCTGATTGTAGATATTTCTGCAATTGCAGATATTTCATTTTCCAGTGAGGAATATGAGGTTTATAAACCAAGGAAGTGTTTATAAATTAAACACAGTTAAAATGTGGCAATAGTGGCAATTTTCATGGCTCCATGTGGTAATTTCCAACCACTGTAATGCAGATCACAACTCCAGTAGTCATCCTGATATCAAATTTTAGGATTAAGCTGCAGAAAAGAACCTTTAATCATATAAGTTAAATCTACATCTCTCTCTTCAGAAATCTCCAGTATATCACACAAGATCTCAGCATCTTGTACTAGCATCTTCTTCCTCAGTATAGTCCCTGTCTTGAAATTAATGGCTACCAAAAAAGATTTCTGAGTGTTTTCAATGAGAAAGCACCCCTTGACAGTGTGAATGTGTCTCTCTCTTCATCCACAATCTAAAGGCCAGCTCCACACAATTTTATTTTCTTCAATGGAGGTGAAGGTGGTGTAGTGGGTTTGACTATGACTTGGAGACCAGTATTCGAATTGGTCATGAAAACCCACTGGGTGACCTTGGGCAAGTCAGTAGTCTCTCAGTCTCAGAGGATTTAATGGCAAACCCCTTCTGATGAAATTTGCCAAGAAAATCCAAAATCCTTAGGGTTGCCATAAGTCAAAAATGACTTGAAGGCACCCAACACACAATGCTATCTCTTTACTGTCTGTCAAGCTACTTTATTCTTTTCCTTTCCAAAATAATTTGTGGCCTCCATTGTGGTTCAAGTGAGTGGTTATTTTTAAACTGTGACTGTTTCCAGAGAGACAATTTCTTCAGACTGTTCAACAGGCACCATCTTTTGTCAGAGTAGCTCCACTGTCACCCTTGCTCTGTGCCTTCAGATCTACCCTTGTCCTCATTGTTTCTACTCAGAGAAAGCTTCCTCAATCTGCAAAAATTACACACTCTTGGACTAAGCAAATACATTGTTACTCTCACTCACTCTGCCTCCTCACGTTTATCTCAGTTTTTTCATTCTATTTTTCTCTTTATTCTTTGTTCAACTTTTAATTTTTCCATTTCCAGCTTCCATCTCTCTTCCAGCAAACCAACTTCTTTTCCCCCTGATATTAATTTTGTTTTTGTAGCTTCCCACTGTTTTCTTCATCACCCTTCTTTGTTTCCTTCATTTTCCAAGCTACAATCCTATTTCATTCCCTCACAAATTCTATATATTTAGTATAATAAGCTATAGCTTTTTGGATTTTTCTAAATCTCTTCCTCATTAGTGTCTGTACTTTGGTGTCATATAAAAATTATAGTCATCCCTCCAAATTTGTGGGGGATTTGTTCTGATCCCCCTGCGAATTTTGAATTTTGTGAATATTCAAGTCCCATTGTCCTCAATGACAGCACCATTGAGGACAATGGGATGAGTATTTCTTTCCCTTCCTCCCTCCCTTCCCCCCCCCCCTCGAAAGCTGGTGTTGTGGAGAAATGGCTGCACTGGCCACCTCTAGGCCTCTGAGGGCAAGGCAAGGCTGTGCAGGCTGCTCCAGGCCTCCAGGGCCAAGCCAAGGCTGCATTGGCTGCCTCCAGGGATCCGGGGTTGTGGCATGGAGAAACAAACTACCTCGGATGATCCTGGACCTTCAGAGAAGAAGTTGGCAAGGTGGCAGAATCCTCACTTGAAGAGGCACCAAATCCAGGTCTGGTGCCAGAGGATGAGACAGGACCTCATCACAACCCAAGAGTCTGAAAATGAATGAAGGCACAAGTGGAATGAAGGTACAGCTTGAGGCCACTTTAACTGTCCTGGCTCAGTGCTAGGGAATCATGGGAATTGTATTTTTTTCTAGTACATTGAGCCTTCTCTGTCAGAGAGCTCTGGTGCCACAATAAACTACAGTTCCCATGATTCCTTAGCACTGAGCCAGGACAGTTAAAGTGGCCTCAAGCTGCACTATTTCTGGCAGTCTGTAAAGGCCCAAAGTTGATTAAAAGATGAATTAACCACAACAATTAGAACTCCAAAATAATAAGAACTTTAAAAGAATAAGAATAAAAGAATAAGAACAATGGTGAGGAAAAAAAGAAATAAAAGGAGTATAAGGTGAAGGAATTGGAAAGCAAAGGATTAGAGATGGCAGAGACGGAATAGAGACTGAGGAAAAGCAAGGAATAAGGAAAGAGTTTGGAGATTGGAGTCTGAAGGAGGTAGGTGGACTGGAAAAACTAACACTTAAGAGTTACTTAATCAAACATTGATTAAATAAAAGAGGAAAAGAGGGGAAAAAGAGGGGAAAGTAGAAAGGAAAGAGAAAATCAGTAGAATTAAAGCATTTGAAGGATTTCAAAGTTTTGAAAGAAGAAAGAAAGAAGAGAGAAGGAGGAAAGTGAAGACCAGCAAAGATAATAACAATAATAATTAAATTACAGTGAGAGATAGCTACAGCAGTATATAAAGATTGTTAATTCTTTTTGAAAAGACTATTTTTTTTGTTACTCTTTGGGTTTTCCCTCTCTCCTGTTACTTAAAAGAGAACATTTTAAGTACTACTTGACTTTAAGATTCCAAGACTTGATTGATTTGACTCTGAGTGTTGCTGGCCCTCCTAGGGCAAGAGTGTTAGAGTGACCAACAACAGCTGAAGAAGAAAGGAAAGATAATAGAGAAAAATAATAGAGAAGAGAAGAAAAAGGAGGTGGAGGGGAAAGGAAGAAGAAAGAAGGAAGAAGAGAGAAGAAGAAAAAGAATATATATAATGAATATATCTATGTGCATATGTAGGATTGCATATGACTATAGATATAGATACATATTCAGATAGGAAATAGTATAGATTAGAGTAGAAAAGGAACTCAATTTAGAATAGATAAGTCAGGAGGACTAAAGAGGAAGAATTCAGAAAGAATTAAGATTAAATCTGAGGTTAATTTGATCTCCAATTAGTCCAAATGAAATAAGGTAGGAATTTTATGGTTCCTTGAGTGAAATAGAAAAAGAAGAGAGGAAGAGAGAGAGAGAGAGAGAAATTTCTAGAGTAGCTATAGTTATTATAAGTGTAGCTATAGTTATAGCCATAGTTAACATTAGAAATCTGATAGAGAAAATTGATGTAAAGGCATAGATTAATGCTTTAGATCAGGGGTAGGCAACCTAAGGCCCGGGGGCCAGATGTGGTCCTCTGAGGCTTTTGGTCCAGCTCCAGGCTGGTCCTGCTGCCACCGCCCACCATGATGATATTGATTATTGTTGTTATTACTTGTTCTTGGCGTTTTTTTGGCAAAATCTCCACAGCGGTTTTGCCATGACTTTTCTGGGGCTGAGAGAGTATGCATGCATATTTCTTTAATGTTTTAATGTTTTTATTTTTTAATTTTAAATTTTAATGTATTTATTTATTTTTGGTGCTTCGGCCCCCCAATTGTCTGAGGTACAGCAACCCGGCCCCCGGCTCAAAAAAGTTGCCTACCCCTGCTTTAAATTGTTTCATCAGGAGGATCTGATGGTAGAAGAATAATTCAGTATATGTTTATTAGGAAAATATAAAAAAGAAATTGTTGAAGGGCAATTCTGTCATGAAATAGACAGCAGCACCCTTAGACAACCAACCAGTCAGTTTAATTAAAGAATTAACAGAACTTTATTGGAAGATCCATAGGTCAGTCATGCCTATCAGACGTTTTAGCTGAGACTGAAAAAATTCCCCCCTACAGCTAGTGAAAAGAATATGCAAAAAGCCCACGCTCTCAACCCCTCCTTCCTTTTCCAAAACATCTCCTTTCGTTCCCAGATAGCCGAGCCAGCCACCCAAGGTTTCTTGATAAAACACCTGCACTCTAACATTACTAACCCATCTTCCCATCATCCCCACACTATACTATATGTCTGATAGAATACTAACAGGATTCTAACAGGCTGCCCCCCTGAAAACAGAACCCCCCCTAAAACAAAATACAGAGAAAGAAAAGAAACATCAAGCAACTGAAGACAAGGAAGGCTTGTCTGGATAGCGTTCATGAAAATGAGCAATTAGATCAGGAGCATTGACATGAACAGCAGACACCCATTCAGAATGGTCAACAGGAAAGTGTTTCCAACGTATCAAATATTGTAGTCTGCCTCGATGAACCCGGGAGTCCAGAATCTTCGAAACTTCAAAGTGTTGATGTCCATCGACCATCAAAGGAAGGGGTGGCGACTCAACGGGTTTCCAGGGGTCAACAGCACAATCAGGTTTTAACAAACTGAAATGAAAAACTGGGTGAAGATGACGATAGGTCTTAGGAAGAATCAGTTCAGCAGTAACATCATTAACAAGTCTCTTAACTGGAAAAGGACCCACAAACTTTGGGCCTAGCTTTTTGGAAGGAAACTTTGACCTCAAGTTCTTTGTGGAAAGGTAAACCATATCACCAGGCCTAATATCCCAACCTTTTGCCCGGTTTTTGTCAGCCTGATTTTTATACTGTTTTTTAGCTTCATGCAAAGCTTTGATAATGGTAAGCAAGCCCCTCTGACTTTGTCAGCCCACTGGGTTACCTGAACCGGGTCAGTTTTATTCACAGGCAGGGCGGGGAGGAGCTTAGGTTCAAAACCATAGTTAATCGAAAAGGGAGAGCTCCCAGTGCTGCTGTGCACTGCGCTATTAAAAGCAACCTCGGCATGTGGAAGTAGATCAAACCAATCATCTTGCAGGTAATTAGTATAAGAATGCAGGTATCTCTGGAGACTTTGGTTGGTCTTCTCGCTTTGACCGTCAGTCTCCGGGTGAAAAGCCGTGCTAAGGGCCAGTTGAACCCCCAATTTGTCTTGTAGCACCCTCCAAAATTTAGAAGTAAAAGAACTGCCTCTATCGGAGATTATTCGGTCTGGGAGGCCATGGAGTCTATATATGTGTGCTATGAACAGATCAGCTAATTTGGGGGCCGAAGGCATCCCCTTGCAGGCCACATAATGTACTTGTTTGGAGAACAAATCTACCACCACCCAAATAGTGTCTCGGCCCTTGCTAGGAGGCAGGTCTGTTATAAAATCCATAGCAATGTGTTTCCAAGGTCCTTCTGGTGTAGGCAAAGGTTGAAGTAGTCCTTTAGGTTTGCCCACTCTTGGTTTGGCTCTAGCGCAAACCGGGCAACTTTTAACATAAGCCTCTACATCTGCACGGATTCCATCCCACCAGTAGGTGCTGCGGATCTTGTGCCAAGTTTTTGAACATCCCCAATGCCCTGCTGCCTTAGAGTCATGGTATATCTGAAGGATGTCTTTTCTTAAGGAAGCAGGAACATAGATCTTTGAATTCCACACCCATAAGTCTTGTGCATTTTTAGACAGTTGATTTTTATGCTGTTGTAGCCACTCATCTGTTTTTGCCCCCTGCTGGATTTTTAGCAAAAGGTCATCTAATGGCGGTGGTGAGTCACCCTGTGAAAGGGGTTGGGCTAAAGCCTTGGCTCTACTGCGTGTAGTTACCGCCAAACCCAACTGTTCCCGGGAAAAGATGGTCTCAAGAGGAACCGCCTCTTTTCCCCCATGCTGTGGCAATCTGGACAATGCATCTGCCAAAATGTTTTGGCGGCCCAGGAAAAACTTTAATTTGAAGTAATACTTGTAAAAGTCTTTTGCCCATCTCCTTTGTTTGGGGCTAAGTTTGCGGGGGGTCTGTAATGCCTCTAAGTTTCTGTGATCAGTCCACACCTCAAAAGGGTGTGCAGCCCCCTCCAAAAATTGTCTCCAGCTTTCTAGGGTGTGCTTGACTGCATAAGCTTCCCGTTCCCAGCAGGGCCAAGATAATTGGGGCCCCTGGAATTTCTTGGACAGGTAGGCACAAGGTCTAAGTTTGTCTTTATCATCTTTCTGCAGCAGAACAGCCCCCATAGCAAAATCACTGGCATCCACTTGAACCACAAAGGGTTTGTCTGAGTCTGGGTGAAGTAAAATAGGTTCAGAGCTGAACAACAGCTTCAGTTGTTCAAAAGCTCTCTGGCACTTTTCGGACCATTGGATCAGGGAGGAGGGCTTGGGAGGCTTGGATGCACCTCCCTCCCCACTTTTGGGCATTTTTTTCGTCTTGAGTAAGTCTGTAATGGGCAATGCGATCTTAGCAAAGTCAGGAATGAATTCTCTGTAGAAATTTGCAAAGCCCAGGAACTTTTGGACATCCTTCCTATTTTTCGGGGGTGCCCAGTCCAACACTGTTTGTACTTTAGCTGGATCCATTTCTATGCCCTGGTTAGACACTCGGTACCCCAAAAAATCTAGTCTCTCGGTGTGAAAGTGACATTTGGACAGTTTCACATACAGTTGGTTATCCCACAGTCTTTTGAGTATCTCTCTCACCAGTTTGACATGACTGTCTAAGTCTTTTGAATAGATGAGCACATCGTCTAAATATACCAAAACACCTTCAAAAAGCAAATCATGCAGTACTTCATTAATGTGCCTTATAAAAATCCCTGGAGCCCCTGACAGTCCAAAAGGAAGAACCAGGTACTCAAATGCCCCCAAAGGGCAGTTGAAAGCAGTCTTATATTCATCTCCCTCCTTAATCCTCACTCGATGATAAGCATCTCTTAAATCCAATTTTGTAAATATTTTCCCCGTGCCCAGTCTCCCCAACATGTCTTTCATTAGGGGCAAAGGGTACTTGTTGGTGCTGCAAATCCCATTTAGATTGCGATAGTCTACCACCAGCCGCAAAGAACCATCTTTTTTTTCCCTAAAAAATACTGGAGCAGCAAAAGTAGAAGTAGAGGGTCTAATGAACCCTCGAGCCAAGTTCTTTTCTATATAGTCTTTCAATGTGGCCAGCTCTTTTGGGGTCATTGAATACAGTTTGGGTTTAGGAAGGGGTGCCCCTGGCAATATTTCAATAGCACAGTCTGTTTCTCGGTGTGGAGGCAACACATCACACTCTCTCTCTTCAAACACCCCTTTTAAATCTCGGTAAACCGGAGGGATGACTGGCGACCCCTCCCCACCTTACCCAATGTCTCTGTCCTTGGGCAGCCCTTCCAAGTGAGCGGCTGCGTCTTTTTCTATTTGTCCGGGAAGCGCCACCGTGGGGAGGAGAGGGGGGAGCACCATCCCGTGGGCAAGGCGATGGTTTGCACAATCCGGATCATTGAAAATTAACTGTCTCTCCCTCCAGCGCAATTCAGGGTTGTGATGGTGTAGCCAGTCTATGCCCAACATTAGGGGGTAATTATAAGTATTTCCCACCACCAACTGGAGCTGTTCCCAATGGTCTGCTATCCCCAGCCACACAGGAGCGTTTTTTTTCTCTGCAGCACGGCCCCCCATCAAAGTTCCATCCATCTGGACAAATGGAATGGGCTCTCTCAAAGGGTGGGTGGCTATGTTCAAACTATCTACTACCGCTGGGTTTATCAGGTACCTTGTGCACCCACAGTCAATAGCTGCAATTAACTGCATAGTTTTTTTCTCGGGCCCCACCACCAAAGTTACAGATACGGACAACAGGGGAATGCCCCCACTCACCATCCTTTTGCGGCTCTCTGCTCCCAGAGCCTGCCTCTCACCGCTTTCTAAGGCAGGCTCTGGAAGTTTAAAGGCTCCCCTCCGGAGCCCGTGGAAGTCTCGGAGCTGCGTTCAGCGGATGATTCCTTTTTCTGCTGGCTCTTCTCCTTCTTGGAACCTTTGCTGGGAGGGGCCTGAGAGGAACTGGGCTTTCCTTCCTGAGCCATGTCTGGGCAAGCAGCAATTAAGTGCCCCTTTTGGCCGCATTTTAAACACAGGCCTAACCGCCGGCGTCTCTCTCTCTCGGTCTCTGCAGAGCCGGCTGGAGGTTTCCCCTTGTGGGCTTGGCTTCGGCCTCCCTTCGCTTTTGTCTCTTGGGTTTATCTTTGATCTAACATTCTGACCTCATGTAAAATGCCTTCCGCTTCTCCTGCCACTCTAATCCATTCCATGGCCGTGAGGGGTTTGCCCATCATCAACACCCATTTGGCTATCTCTGGCCGCAGTCCATCTTTAAAATATTGGATCTGTATCCCCTCTGGACAGTCAGGCGCTTGGGCCACCAACCTTCGGAATTCTGCTGCATATGTTGCCACTGTCATGGAGCCTTGTTTTAAAACCTTCAACTCGGCCAGAGCAGTGGTGGCCTGAAAAGTGTCTTCAAATCTAGTCCTAAGGGCCCTCATGAATTCATCTAGGTTCCCCAGCTCCGGCGCTCGGCGATCATAGAGCTGCACCAACCAGCGGGCCGCCCCCCCCGCAGATGCCTCGCCACGTACTTTACCTTGGCAACTTCTGAAGGAAAAATGGGCCCCCACTCTTCCATGTGATCCGCCACTTGCGATAGGAAGTAAGGCAGCGTTTGGGGATCCCCGTCGAACTTGACCCCCATCTTCTTAGCCTGCGCATCTGGGGCCCTCGGCTGTGGAAGGGCGGCTGGTGGGGGCCCTGGGGGCAAAGCTCCATCTCCCCTTGCTCCCATTGCTGGGGGCTGCCCACCTGGGTCTGGGGCCAGGGCGGCTCCTGCTCCGGCACCCCCTGCTCCATCCCCCGCCATCTGTTGGAGGATCTCTAGCATCGTGGTCATGGTACCTCGCATCTCCTCCACCTCCGATTTCAGCTGCTGTACCTGTGTCTCCAGGTCGGTCCCCTCTCCCGAGGGCAGCTGCAGTGGTTGCGTGAACCCGGTGTTCCAATCCGACCACCTCGCAGCCCGCCGGCATTCCTTGGTGTGCACTGGGGCCACTGGAGCACCAAACCATCGTCCAGACACTAGTGGGGTCTGTGGCAATTGTTGGGCCCCGGCCTTTGGCACCGCGCCGGTTTCTCTGTCCACTGTCTGAGGTTCTCCTCCATCCTCAGGAGTTTGGCACTCTTTGGAGGATATCCCCTCTCCTGCATCCATCTCTCCGGGAGCAGGAACAAAACACAAAAATAAAATAAAACTTGGTTGTGAGTCTCAGCTAACTGTCATGAAATAGACAGCAGCACCCTTAGACAACCAACCAGTCAGTTTAATTAAAGAATTAACAGAACTTTATTGGAAGATCCATAGGTCAGTCATGCCTATCAGACGTTTTAGCTGAGACTGAAAAAATTCCCCCCCTACAGCTAGTGAAAAGAATGTGCAAAAAGCCCGTGCTCTCAACCCCTCCTTCCTTTTCCAAAACATCTCTTTCGTTCCCAGCTAGCCGAGCCAGCCGAGCCAGCCACCCAAGGTCACTTGATAAAACACCTGCACTCTAACATTACTAACCCATCTTCCCATCATCCCCACACTATACTATATGTCTGATAGGATTCTAACAAATTCCTATTGGAGTTCTGCAAGAAGTTTAACATTTGATTTTGTGGGGGGAAGTATAGACTCCAGACGCCAAGTGGAAGCAGCCTGGCTGGGTGAGACTCCCTCTCTAACCCCCTCCACCTCCCTGGCTCTCAAGACAGCACAGCTGCAATGAGACCAAGGCAAGGCTTTATAAACTTCCCAGAATTCCATCTTCTTGACTCCAGATGCCAAGTGGAAGCAGCCTGGCTGGGTGAGACTCCCTCTCTAACCCCCTCCACCTCCCTGGCTCTCAAGACAGCACAGCTGCAGTGAGACTGAGGTAAGGCTTTATAACCTTCCCAGAATTCCATCTTCTTGACTCCACATGCCAAGTGGAAGCAGCCTGGCTGGGTGAGACTCCCTTTCTACCCCCCTCCCTGGCTCTCAAGTCAGCACAGCTGCAGTGAGACCGAAGCAAGGCTTTATAACCTTCCCAGAATTCCATCTTCTTGACTCCAGATGCCAAGTGGAAGCAGCCTGGCTGGAGTGAGTAGAGAACAGCCCCTTAATTCTTAATGCTCTTATATTTTAGAGGTTCATCCATAAAGTGATATTTAGGAGCGTTAATTCTATTTACCTCTCCTATTAACTTTATTATTATTTTTAATTTTTTTAATTCTGATTTTTATTTTTTATTTTTTTCTTCTTCTTTAATTTCAAGATTTATATCTGCAGACTAGTAATAGTATGGAAATAATTTTAGATTTGGTCTTAGTTAGTCATCATAACCAAAGGGCAAGTAAACTACAGGAAGATTAAAAAGTTATTCCATCCCCCCCAGTACCACCTGGTGTCACCTTGTGGGATTAGTCTCTGTGACAGGCTTAAAGATGGTTTCCACCAGAAGCCAAAAAAAGAATAGTAAATCCAACAAAGATACATCAAGTGTAACAAACCACCTAATGTGGTCCTATGTTACAACAGCTGGTAACAAAAGGGTCAAGGCAAATTGGACAAAAGAAAGAAAGCGAAGGGGAAAAGGAAAACCTATCGATGAAATAGGAAATGAACAGAATGAGGCCCAATCAAAAGTAAATGTACATAGCCCCATTTTAGGATTTGATAAAAACAAGGATAAATCTCCCTCTGCTAAAACCAATCCAAACACTGAGGAAGCAATAATATGTGATTTGCATGAAAAGGGGAACAAAAAGTCATCCCCTGAAATGAATAGCAGCCACCTAAACCATGATGAGAACCTTATGGCATTTTTTGAGGACCTTCCTCTTCTTGACGAACTACTACGAAATGAGAAAAAAATAATAGCTGAATCTCAAGAGCACAGAGAAAAAATTATGAAACAGCTATTAGCCTTGGAGGTAGAAACCCAAAATGATCATGAAACTATAAGTGAAGCAGACCCAGAGCAAATAGTAGGGAATAAGACAGCTAAGGATAACATCAGAATAGACCCAATTCAAGATATATACATCATGGTAATGGTAAACTTAGGGAAAATATCCTGCAAGAATCAAATGAGATTACAGGTGCATACCAGGCTCTAATATCACAAATAAAACCTTTACTGTGTTTATCCTATGTGCCCCAAAATACCAGAATCAAACCCAAGACATGGTTTGACCAGGACTGTAAAGAGTTTAAAAAAAAAGTCTAGTTAATGAAATTAAAAAAATTGAAGATAAAGGGTGTCAAAGGAAACACCTAAAAAAAAAAAGATAGCCCAATTATGGCAAAATTATAAAAAATTACTTAAAGAAACGAAACAAAAATACTATGAGGCACAATGGAAAGAATTAGGAGAGGCAGCTATTCAAAAAGATTCCCAGAATTTTGGCGTTTAATAGCCCACGGCTCCAGAACATCAAACTATACATTGGAGGCCGCAGTGCAAGGAAGGGACTGGGAGAAACATTTCTTCAACATCTATAAACCTCAACATGATCTGTTGCAATCAGTTTGTCTTGTTAAACCATTAGATACCCCTGAATGGCCCAATGTCACTGTGAATCAAATTAAAGGAATCATCGCCAGACAATCTACCAACAAAGCACCCGGTGGGGATATGATGCCAGTTGAATTATATAAGGCAAAATTGGAATATTGGTCCCCAATCCTTGCAAAATTGTTCACCCATATAAATCGCTCTGGATGTATTCCAGAAGGTTGGAAATTGAGTATTATTGCCCCAATATATAAAAAAGGCGACAGGAAAGACCCAGCCAATTACAGGCCCATTAGTCTTTTGGATATTGCTTCTAAATTATATGCTAGGTACCTCTTGGAAAAAAATTGAAGACTGGGCAGATAGTAATAATCTATTGGCAGAAGTACAAGCCGGTTTCCAAAAGGGGAAGTCAACAATTGATTTGTGTTTTGTGTTGAACTTCCTCATGTACAAATATGTTCATAACCTGAAACAAAAATTGTATGTTGCCTTTGTTGATTTGAAATCTGCGTTTGACTCGATTTCTAGATTTTTGTTGTGGCAGAAACTGGAGAAAACAAATATTGACCACTGTTTATTATTTCTTATAAAGTCATTGTATATTGATACATTGTTACAGGTTAAAGTGAACCTGGCAGGAAATCTTACTTCAAAGATTGATGCATCTATAGGAGTTAAACAGGGTTGCATTTTAGCTCCCTTTTTGGTTAACTTTTTTATTAATGACATCGTAAAAGACCTGGAGGGTTTGCAATATGCCCCTGTCACAATTCTTGATACTAAAATTTCTTTGTTAATGTACGCGGATGACATTGTATTGATATCTAGAACAGAGGTAGGTCTAAGGAGACTTCTTGCAAAACTCTCCACATATTGTAAAAACAACAAACTGACAATTAATTATGACAAAACCTAGGTTATGGTCTTTGGAAGACGCCCTGAAAAACATGTTTGGCATTTAGATGGAAACATTATAAGTCAAGTGAAATCATTTAGATATTTAGGCCTAGTATATTCAGACACAACATCTTGGAAGGAACAACTGTTATATTTAAAAGTACAATCTTACAGATCGGCAAAAGCTACGTTAAAGTTTGCTTCAACTAGAGGGGGAAATTTAGTAAACCCTGCCTTAATAGTGTATAAAGCCAAAACAATGGCACAGTTTCTATATGGGGCAGAGGTTTGGGGTACTACAGGCAAACCAAACATAAACCTGGAAACCCCTCAGAATTACTTCTTGAGGTCGTTGTTGGGTCTCCCCAGAGACACACCAACTGCTATGCTTAGATTAGAAACCAACATGCTTAGTATAGAAAGTCTAATACAGGGGTAGGCAACCTTTTTGAGCCGGGGGCCGGGTTGCTGTCTTTCAGACAATTGGGGGGGCCGAAGCACAAAAAAATAATAAAAAAAATAAAAATAAAAATAAAAAAGTAAAAAAAATATGCATGCACACACTCTCAGTCCCAGAAAAGCCATGGCAAACCCCCTGTGGAGATTTTGCCAAGAAAACCCCAAGAACAAGTAATAACAACAATAATCAATATTGTTATGGCGGGCGGTGGCAGCGGCGGCAGGACTGGCCTGGGGCCAGTCCAAAGGCCTCAGGGGGCCGCATCTGGCCCCCAGGCCTTAGGTTGTCTACCCCTGGTCTAATAGATAAGAGAATTTTATGCTACTGGCTTAAAGTTCAGAGGATGGACAATAATAGACTTCCAAAAAATGTTTGATAGAACTGAATAACAGCATGCCCAACAAGAACTGGGTTCATCAGGCTGTGCAACTAATTATCAAATATGGAATTTCATTAGCTGAAATTAATGAACTCCAACTGGAAGTGCAGATAAAGTCTATCAAGAACACAATAAGTGAAACATCTATACAAAAAGATTTCCATACTGTTTATCTGTCCTCATGTGCCCCCCTATACTATAAACTCAAGAAGTCCTGTATTTTCCCAGACTATTTTGTTAGCTTAACATTTGCAAACTTACGGAAAGCTTTTACCGAATTAAGATTAAATATGATGGATACAGCATACAGAGATGGAAGATATAGAGGTATTCCAGCAAAAGAACGTACTTGTGTATATGGTTGTCAAGAGGTAGAGGACCTTGTTCATTACATGTTATTTTGTCCTCCCTACCAAGAACCAAGAGAAAGGTTCATTACACCTATAATAGAAACCAGCCCCAGTCAGAACCCACAGGACATGATATTTTACCTTCTACTGGACCTGAATAAATATGTAACCTAGAAAGTAGCTTTGTTTGCCTTAGCAGCTAAAAAATCAGGAACAAGTATATAACAGGGATAGCCATAAACTGTAAAGGCGATGACTATATTTGATAAATTTTTTAATGATAATTGTTGTTTGAACACTGGGTTTAGAAATTCTGTACCAGACATGAGGTACCCACATTATAGATATAATTCACATATATTGTTATATAGTTATATTGTTATATGTATTGTTGTATTGTTGTACTGTGCAATGACCTTTGGTCAAAAGCAATAAAATTTGATTTGAATACAAAAAGAAATTGTCAAAGGGCAATTCCTATTAGAGTTCTGCAAGAAGTTTAACATTTGATTTTGGGGGGGAAGTATAGGAAGCGTATGTATTTAAAAGAACTGTTAGAGCTTTGGAAAGATTCTGTGAAAAGCATGCTAGAAATATGGGGGAGAGACGGGGGAAAGGAAGAATATTAACAAAAATTATATAGGACAACAATATAACAATAATAAGAAAAGAAATAACTCCACAATTTAAAATTTTAACAAACAACCTAACTAAAATCTATACCAGTATTGTTTTGATATATTGTGAGGGGTTTCTTCTTCTTCTTATTTTTTTGAGATGGATACAAATTTGTTAACTGAGAATAGAAGTTATTTGTTATATCTGTGGTTACAGAAATTGTATTTTATATTGTGGAGTTATACCAATAGTGATTAAAAATGATGGCTTCAAAAAGTACAACTACAAAATCACAGATGCAAACAACTACACAAAGACGTGGGTCAACAGAACAATCTTAAGAATTACAGACCAACAAGTGCTTCTGCTGGAAGAGGTAAAAAGATCAGAGAGGAAATGTGTGAAGAATCAAAGGAGTCTAGACAAGAGTTGAGAGAGGAACTCAAAGAAACTAGAGGGGAGATAAGACAAGATTTGAAAAAGGAGCTAGAAAACTTTGGTAGAAAAATTGAGAAAGTTACAAAAGATCTTACTAAAGTACAAAAGAATGTGGAGGATGTAAAAGATAAAACAAAAATCTTAGCGAAAACATCAACTGAAATGCACCGAAAACAGGAATAACAAAAAATACAAGAACTTTCTTTTTTAATTTTATTTTATTAACAAGCATAACAAATACAACCCCCCAAAACACATAAACATTACATAAACACAAATACATGTACATATTAATAAATATATTCACATACCTATTACACATATATCCTTCCACACCCAATTCTGCACTCATGTCATACATACGTTTCCAATTCAATAGCATATGCTAATTAGTAATTTTATCTTTCTTCCAAATAAATGCTTAATTGCCTAAGGTCATAACCTTTTTTTACACTCCTGATAAACAAATAAGTCTCATTTCACTCTATATTTATATATTAATCAGTCCTAATATCTTTATCCAATTCCTAATCATTGGTCAACCATATTGTGTTTCCCATATCTATATCCTTTCATTTTTCATTCCTGCCCTTCTCTATCCCAATATTCCTTAAAGTTTGTCCAACCTCTAACCATTTCCTCTTCCTCCTTATCATTCAATAAACCAGTCAAGATATCTGATTCCATCGCTTTCCAAGTCTTGTTTTTCCATTCGCCAATAGTGGGAGTTATTGACTGTTTCCACTTTCCGGCGTATAATATTCTGGCGGATGTTACCATGTAAAGTAAGATTGGCCTATTTTCCTTTTCAAATACTTTTTCTAGCATACCTGTCATATTTAACAAGAAGAAAGTTGGCTCCATAGGTATATCCATTTTATATATTTTCGTCATCACATCCTTTATCTTTTTCCAGTATTTTTGCACTTCTACGCATTCCCAACACATGTGGTAAAACGTCGCTCTTGATTTTTTTAAAAATAAATTTTATTGAAAATACACAAAACAAAAAAGACAAGACAAGACAAGAAAAACAAAATCAAACAACCAACATAAAACACATCACACAGAAACAAGAACAAATAACTAACTTTCTTCTAAGATCGACTGATATATCTTAAGTACCATAAATTTTTCCTCTTAATTTGTGTATTTACATTACTATATTATATTGACTTATAATAGATAAGAGAGTTACCTTACCATTTCTCTAAACTTTCTTCTTCTTTTTTTAATTGTTGTATATAAACATTATCTCTCTTTTATCTATATTTTTTTCTTTCTCTGACTACATCGTATCATGTGCATACCTAAAAGTTTTCTAGACCCATAACCCAAAGTTCACCCCATCTTTGTTTAATAAATCTAATAAACGGATTCCAAACCTTTACAAAATTCTTTGTTGATCTTTTTTGTAATATTTGTGTTAGTCTATCATTCTCCATCAACTCATATACTTTCCAAATCCATTCATCTATATCTGGAATTATTTTTTGCTTCCATTTCGCTGAATACACTAATCTAGCCGCTGTTGTCATATAAAATATTAACCTTCCATATTCCTTTTCTAAATTATCATCTTCAATAATATTCAACAAATATGTTTCTGGATTCATAGGTAATGGTTGTTCTAATATCTTTACAATTTCTATATGTATTTTATTCCAATTTTTTTTTAGCTTGTTTACATCCCCACCAGATATTATAATATGTTCCTATATTTTTCTCACATTTCCAGCACTTGTTTTCTTTTAATTTGTAAATTTTTGCAAGTTTAAATGGGGTCAAGTGCCATCTATATAGCATTTTATATAAGTTTTCTTTTAAATTATAACTGACCGTATATTTCATTCTTTTAGTCCATATTTTTTCCCATTGTGTAAAAGTTATTGGATGCCCGAAATTCTGTGCTCATCTAACCATATAGGGTTTTACTTGCTCATTTTCCATCTCTATTTCCAACGTCGTTCTTGATTTATTGCATTTCCAACAGCAGTCTTTTCCAGTTTTATATAATTTGTTTAATTTTTCCGGAGACAAATACCATCTAAATGTCATTTTAATATGATTTTCTTTATAATCCTGGTATCTTGTAAATTTGTTTGTATCATACCATGCTTTTTCCCATTTATTTAATTCTATGGGTTTCTCAATATCCTGAGCCCATTTTATCATAGAGTGTTTTATTTTTTCATTTTCCAAATTCCTTTCTTGTAAGACTCTGTAATATTTTGTAATATGCCCTTTGTCTTTATCAAAAAAGATTTTGTCTGTTTCATTTTGTCTATTTGTAATACCCACAGTGTTTTTATCTATTTTATACCTTTCCTTTATTTAAATATAAAGAAACTAATTGTTTTGTATTTCTTTACCTAGTTGATCCCTTGTTTTCAAAGAATTCCCAATTTCTCCTTTCCAATTAATTAAGTCCTTATATGTCAACCAAGATATTTTTCCCATTTTAGATCTTTTAAAAAAGGTTTCCTGAGGAGAGGTCCAGCTTGGAATTTGGGTATAGAATTGTTCTTTTATTTTCAACCAAGTTTTTAATAGGGCATTTCTTACAAAGTGGTGTGAAAAATCCTTATTATCTTTAAGTTTATTATATAGCATATAAGCATGAAAACTAAATCTCATTCTAGAATTTTCTAATTCTAGTAATCTTTCATTTTTTAAGCTGACCCATTCCTCTAACCAATTGAGGCATGAAGCCCTATAATATAATTTAAGATTTGGAAGTCCACAACCACCGTTTAATTTTTCTTCTGTTAACAATTTCCACCCTGTTCTAGCTTTCTTCCCTTCCCATACAAACTTTAGCATTTTTTTTGCCATCTATCCAAGTATTTTTCATCACTGATTATCAGAAGGTTTTGAAATAGATACATTAACTTTGGTAACAATACCATTTTAATTGTTTCAATTCTTCCTTACAAAAATAGCCGTTTTCCAGACCATCTTATCAGATCTTTTTAAATCTCTTCCCAACATTTCAAATAATTATTTTTGAATAAATCTATATTTCTTTTGGACAGGAATATCCCCAAATATTCTACTTTTTTCTCAATTTTAAATTCTGAAATCTCTTTCAATTCTTGTTCTTCTTTTACATTCATGTTCTTAGTCAATATTAAAGTTTTTCTTTATTAATATTAAATCCTGCAACTTCCCCAACTTCCTCTATTACTCTAATTCATTTACTTATGCGTTCTTTTGGATTCTCTAAAAAAAGATTACATCATCTGCGAATGCTTGTATTTTATATGTATGAACTCTAACTCCTTCAATTTCTGGATCCCCCCTTATTTTATTATTTAATACTTCTAACACTATTATAAATAATAAAGGTGAAAGGGGGCATCTTTGCCTAGTGCCTTTTTCTTTCTTTCTTTTTTTTGTAAATTTTATTAAGCAGTAAAAAACATACATAATTAACATAAAACCATACATCCAAACCTTACATCTCCAATACAACAACAGTAACAATAAACATACAGAAAAAAGAAGAAAAGAAAGAAAGAAAATAGTAAAGCGAGGGTAAAATAGTCCCTCAATGACTTCCTGAGTCCTGGAACAAGTCTCATTCCTTATCTCATAACTCCTCCTTTCTCAATTACAGATTGACCAAGAATTTAGGCTATTTATTCGCATAGCCGCAAACTTAAATTATCATCTCACCAATTAACTGTTTCCTCCATTTTTGTTGTTTTGTTGAATTACCAAATAAACATTTATCTAATGCAAAATTGCTTGGTCTTCTCTCATTGATTTACATTAACATTTTTACTTCTATTACAAATATAATCGAAAATCGGCTGCCAGATTTTTTCGTTCTTCTCCCAGTCCTGGTCTTTCATCATAGTTGTCATGCAGTCCATTTCTATTAGTTCCATAAGCTTCTGTAGCCATTCTTCTTTATTTGGGATTGTTTCCCGTTTCCACTTTCACACATACACCAGTCTGGCACTGGTACTTACATAATAAAGTAATTTCCCATATTTATTCTCCAAATTTTTATCCTCAACAATATTAAGTAAATATAATTTAGGGTCTTTCATTAATTTAATATCCAGAGCTTTTTCCACCATATTATGCACCTTCTTCCAATACTTTTGAGCTTTTTCACAATTCCACCACACATGGTACATGGTGCCTTTAACTTTTTTGCATTTCCAACACTTATCTGAAAAACCTTTGTATATTCTAGCTAATTTAGCCAGAGTCATGTACCACCTGTGGTGCATCTTCATGAGATTTTCTTTTAAGTCATAACTTAATGAATATTTTTGGGATTTTATCCAGGATCTCTCCCAATGTTCAAACAATATTGGCTGGTTTACTTCCCGAGCCCAATTTGTCATAAATTCTTTTACAGCCTCCTCCTCCTGATCTATTTTTAACAAACACTTATAATATAAAGCGATTTTCTTAGGGTTATCAGAGAACATGTACTCCTCGAATTCAGTTTTTTCCTGCCTTATGCCTATTGTTTTGGAGTCTATAATAAATCTCTCTCTCAGTTGGCGATGTAATAACCATCCTATGGTGAACCCTTTACTTATAAGTTGGTCTAAGGTTTGAAATACTTGCTTGCCATTTGAGTCTGTTCTAATCAACTCTTGATATAAAACCCATTTGTCTTGATGAATTGTTTCCCTGCCATGAAACGCTTCATGAGTTGATGCCCAGACAGGTATGTTAGGGCAAATTCTTTCTTTATATTTGTTCCATACCCTCAATATAGCTTTCCTTATAAAATGATTCATAAAATCTTTATGGATTTTTTGCTTCTGGTAGAAGAGGTAGGCATGCAGCCCAAACCTCTGATCTACCCCTTCTAAGACAAGACATTCTTTGTCTTTCAATAAGAACCAACGAGACAGCCAGTTTAAACAATTAGCTTCATAATATAGTTGAAGATTAGGTAGACCCATTCCGCCTCGATCTATCCTATCCTGTAAAACTTTAAATTTTACCCTCGGTTTCCTGCCACGCCAAATGAAATTTGAAAGTTCTTTGTTCCAATTCTTGAACGGTTTGGCATTTATAATAACAGGTAAGTTTTGAAAAAGGAACATGAACTTCGGAAGAATGTTCATTTTAATCGCCGATATTCTGCCTAGCCATGAAAGGTTTAATTTGCTCCAAATATTCAGACCTTGCTTAATTTCATTTGACAATCCATCATAATTATTTTTATATAAATCTACATTTTTATTTGTAATTTCAATTCCCAAATATTTTACTTTTTTCCCTATTTGATATCCTGTTTGATCCTGAAGTATATCTTTTTCTTTCTGGGTGATGTTTTTCAATAGAATTACTGTTTTATCTTTATTAACTCTTAAACCTGATGTTAGACCAAAGTTCTCTAATTGGTCTAATAGTTCGGGGACAGAATCTTCCAGTTCCAATATTGTGACTAACAAATTGTCCGCATAGGACTTAAGTTTAAATTCAAAGCTTTTATATTTTACCCCCTTAATGTCTTCATCATTTCTTATATTAGCATTTAACATTTCTATTACAACCAAAAACAATAGAGGGGACAGGGGGCAGCCTTGCCTTGTTCCCTTTTCAATCTGAATTTTTTTGGTTTTCTCCCCATTAACAAGGATTGCGCTTCTTGTGTTTTATATACTGCTTTTACCCAATTTATAAAGTTATCTCCCGCCTTTACTTTTTCTAATGATGAGAACAAAAAAGGCCAACTAACTTTATCAAAAGCCTTTTCAAAATCAAAGAAAAACATTGCTAATTTCCTATTGATTTTCCTTTCATGGAACTCTATCAGGTTTAGAACAAATCTTATATTGTCACTAAGTTTCCTTAATGGCAAGAACCCATTCTGATCTGGGTGAATCCATTTACTAAGGACTTTTTTTAGTCTTCTAGCAAGTACAGTAGCGAAGATTTTATAATCGCAATTCAGGAGGGAAATAGGTCTGTAGGTTTTTATGTCCTCCTTATTTTTCCCTTCTTTTAATAAAATAGTGATATCTGCCTGTGCCCATGTCTTTGGTACGCCGTTTCTACCACATGTAATCCCATTGAGTAAATCACTCAAAAAGGTACAGATCTGGTCTGCTAATTTCTTATAAAATTCGGACGGGAATCCATCCGGCCCAGGAGATTTATTTAGTTTCATATGATTAATTGCTTCCTTGACTTCTTGAGGTGTTATTTCCCTGTTTAAATTTATTATTGAGTCATCGTCAAAAGGGTCTATTCTTGTATGTTCTAAATAATTTTTTATTAGTTCTATATCAACCTGTTCTTCTTTTTTATATAGTTGTTTATAAAATTTGTGTATGACCTCTTTAATTTGTTTTTGATCCGTAATTTTCTGCTTATTCTCTATCAGAGAAGTTATATGCTTTTTCTCCTGTTCTTTCCGCATTAAATAAGCCAGCCACTTTCCTGGCTTATTCGCCCCTGCAAATTTTTTCTGTTTCATAAAATTTATTTTCTTCCTTAGTTCTTCTGTTAATATTAGGGAGATTTGTTGTCGTATTGTTTTACACTCCGTTACTAAAGTCTTATTATTAGGAGCTTTTTCAAGTTCTTTTCCCTTTCTTCCCAATTCCATTTGTAAGTCTTCCAGTTTCTTAGTGTATTGTTTCTTTAGCTCACAAGTTATCTTCATCAGGGTCCCCCTAATGACTGCCTTTGCGGCATCCCACACTGTCTCTTTATTTGTACCTTTTCCTAAGTTCTCCTTAAAACAATTTTTAATAGTGTTCTGTACCTCTTTGACTACTTTTTCCTTTTCTAACATTTCTGTTCTAAGCCTCCATGAGAGTTGTTTGGCCCTGAAACCTATATTAATCCATAATGGCTTATGGTCTGATAAAGTCATTGGTTTCATTTCAATATGTTTAATTATTGGCAATATTTTAGCTGAGGTAAAGACCATATCTATCCAAGCCCACAATTTGTGAGTATTAGAATAGAATGTATACTCATTCTTGAAGCTGCATTTCTCTCTCCATACATCATGAAGCCGTAATTTTTGAATAAACTCAAAAAAACTCTTCGGGAGTTTACCTTGCTTAAGCTTAGTATTATTTAAGGAAGTCCTATCATTGTTCGGATCTAAGACTCCATTCCAATCTCCCAAAGCGATACAGGCATCAAAGGTAAGATCTTCAATTTTATTAAGTAATTGTTTAAAAAATTTCCCTTTATTTCCATGGGGGTCGTAAACCCCTAACAGCAAAATTTCCATACCTAATATCTTAGCCTGTACCGCCACATAGTGGCCCTTTACATCATTCAGTACCTCTTTCGCCTCATATTTTTTATTAATGTATAAAGCAACACCCTTCTTTTTTTCTTTACCAGCAGCTACATAAACATTTCCAAACCTAGGTCTCTCTAACAACTTAATATCTTGTTTCCTAATTCTTACTTCCTGCAGACAGAGAATATCGCATTTCAATTTGCTCAAACAATGAAAGATTTCCCCTCTTTTATCTCATCCGTTTAGGCCTTTCACATTCCATGATAAGATGTTTATTCCTGTCATTTTTTAATTTTCTTCCAAATCAGGCCCTACTCTTCCTAAATCCGCGTTCGACACCTCGCCCAACTCAAGTTCTTCCTCCAATCTTAAACTGTCTAAGTCCTGTTCAAGAGTTAATTCTTCTCCGTCTTTATCTAATTGTCGTTTCAGATAGCCGGATTGTAATGATAACCTATTGTGTTCATCAAATTGTAAGTTCGTGTCTTGCCCTAACTTCCTCTTATAGTCTTTCTCTCTTTGTTTATTATCATATGTTTTCTCTTCAGGTTGTCTGCCTGGGCTGGTGTTTCTCTTATGGCTATCTTTTCTATGACTTCTCTTCAAATATTTATAGAATTCTTTTGCATCAGCAAGTGAGTTTACTTCAATTTTTTTCTTTTGATACCACAGAAAAAGCCCTTCTGGCAATCTCCATCTGTAATTGATCTCTCTTTCTCTCAGTTCAGAAGTAAGAAAGCTATATTCTTTCCTCTTTTTAATTACCTCTGGAGGCAAATCCCTAAATAACTGGATCTCGGGGGCAGGGCCTGAGCAATGGCCAGGTAAGAGCTGCCTAGGCTTTCGGAGTGCTCGGAAATAGACAATTGCAGTAAAAAAAACTCCCAAAGAGAGAAATGTTGACTCTTTGAGATGAATCTATAATAAGAAGATACAAGGAACATAAAAGATAAAAAAAAATTCATTATTATCTCAAGAGCAGACTTAAAATACCTTACTTTGTAACTGCCTTAAAGTGGAATAGAATTAACCCACAAATCATAATTGGTCAGAAGCTTGAACAAGAGGAGATAAAAGACGATAAAAGCACTGTCCACTGTTAATTGCTTAAAAGGGAGGAACTGGGAGGTGAATAAAACGGAGTAAATATTAAATACGTGTACATGTCAAAAAGACCAAAAATATTAGGGGGAAAGCTTTGGAAGAGAGGTTTAAGACAAACTGAGAAAGATAAACCTTCAGATAGAGCATTTGGAAGGCTCTCTAGATTGGAACAGACTGAACAAACAGAAATGTTAAGAAGCCCCCCTAAAAAAATGGCTGCTCCTGCAAGTTCACTCTCAGAGAAGCAGGAAGAAGGAAAGGGGAAAGATAAAAAAACAACAAGAAAGTACAGATTCAGGAACAGGAGCAAAAGCAGGAATGATGGATTGTGAACAAATGAGGAGTATGATTACAGAAATTATGAAGCAGGAGAATGAAACGAGACGTATAGAGATGAATGATTTTCTGGAAAGACAGAAAAATGAAATATTACAAGCAAGAGAAGCGGAGAAGCAAACCTTTTTAACAACAATACGAAATGAAAGAGAGGCTATGACAAAGCAATTTCAACTACAAATGCAACTTGAAAGGAAAAGTTCAGATGATAAGTTTATGGAAATACAAAGAAATATAAAACAAATACAAGAGGATGTGCAAACATTAAAATCTGATAACAAGGAAAGCAAGATCATACAAGGGAGACAACAAAGAGAAATTGAAACCAATAGAGCCAAATTGTCCGAAATGGACAAAAAACTTATATATCTGCAGGATTATCAAAGAAGAACCAATTTTGTTATCAAGAATATGCCAGAGTCGGAGAAAAGAGATAGAAAATATGATTTGCAATCAAAAATTTTGAAATGGTTACAAGAAATCTCTCCATCTTTAAATTGGACTGAATCAGACTTTGAAAGAATTCACCGCATTGGACCAGTGACGAATAAGATGACACCACGAGATGTAATAGTAAGAGTAATTAACTACAACAAAAAGGAAGGACTGATGAATATGGTGAGGAAGAATCCAGAAAAATTAAAATTTGAAGATGTCAATGTAGAAATTTATAACGACTACTGTTTTCAAACGAAAATGTGGAGAAGAGCAATGAAACCATGTACTACTGTGTTGAGGAGAGCGGGAATTTATTACACTTGGGGGCATCCTATATTCCTGAAATTTCAAAAAGCAGGAAAAAGATATAGGATCGATTCAGTAGAACAAGGAATACAATTGTTGAAAGATCTCGGGATATATAAAGAAGAAGAAGGAACAACTGGAGAGTCTAAAAAATCTAAAGGAAGTGGAGCTGTCATCCAGGTTGGAGTACTTGGAGGAGAAGAATTATTGGGAGCATGTGGAGGAAGCGAACTTCCATAGATGAAAAGAGAAATTACTGCAATCAAGCACAAAGTTAAATTTATTGTTTTTATGAGCACTTGGGGGGTGGGCGGTTTCTTTGGGCCTTGGGATGTCTTCGTCACCCTTCTCCACAGGGGTAGTTTCGGCGACCGGGGCTAGAGCAATGCGCTCTAGCAAGAAGAAGTGGAGAGGTAAATGGGACTTGGGGAGGGAAGGGAGGGGAAATAGAGGGAGGAGGGAAGGGATAGGGTTTGCACAAAATGGAGCCATTAGCGAAATAAATAAATGGTATTATGGTAGATAAACTGAAAATTTCAACTTTAAATACCAAAGGTCTTGGATCAGTGATTAAAAGAAGAAGGATTGAAGCTTTATTACGAAGAGATTCGGCAGATATTATTTTTATTCAAGGAACACACCAACAGAAAGAGGGGGAAAATGAACTGAAACTGAATTGGACAAAGAACTATGAGAAAGCATTTGGAAATTCAAAATCAAAAGGGGTAGCAATAATAATTGCAAAAAAATGTAATTTTGTAATAAATAAAGTAATAAAAGATGATGAAGGAAGATATATAATAATACAGGGAGAACTAGGGGAAGATAATTATACACTTGTGAATGTATAGGCACCAAATGAAAAACAAGAAGAGTTTTATGAAAGAGTGTTAAAGAAAGTGGAAAGAATACAAAAGCAATACGTAATTATAGCAGGAGACTTTAACGTGCAAATGGATAAGATTAAAGATAAATCTAACCCCTCAGTAAAGGATAAACATAGAAATATAACAAACTTAAATAAAATAATGAATAAAAGGGAATTTAAAGATGTCTGGAGACTAGTAAAAGGGGATGAAAAGAAATATACATATTATTCTGCTGTACATAAAACATATACTAGAATAGATTACATTTTTGTCTCAAAAAATATGATAACTAAAGTTTTAGACAGTGAAATACTAAGTATAAAAGTAAGTGACCATGCCTTGGTGAGTGCAGAATTTATTATTAAGAAAGATTATGAACAAATAAAGAGGTGGAGGTTAAATACTAAGATATTGAATTATAAAGACATAGTAAACAAAATTGAAAAGGAATGGCAAGAAACATGGGATATAAACAATAAAGAAGTGACAAAAGGATTGTTATGGGACATAATGAAGGCAGTAACAAGAGGAATATGTATGAAAGAAGCATATAACCTTCGAAAAAGACAGTAAGAAAGGAAAAAAATAGAAACAGATATAGAACAATTAGAGTATAAATATATAGCTAATAGAAATAAACAGATTTATGTAGAATTGAGGGCAAAAAGGGAGGAATTGCAAAAGATAGAGATAGATGAAGTACAGGAAAATTTGATTTATTTAAGAAGGGAATATTTCGAATATAGCAATAAAAATTCAAAAATGTTGGCCAGGGCCACACAGAAAAAGAAAATGGAAAGTATGATAAATATAGTGAAGGATAGATCTGGGATGATGTGTAGAATGATGAAAGAAAAAATAAAAAATTTTGAAGAATTTTATAAAGAATTATATCAAGCAGGAAAAAATCCAATAGATGAAATAGAAAATTATGTAGAAGAAAATTGGGGACAAACAATAATGGAAGAAGATAAAGAACTATTGGAAAAACCCATTGAAAAGGAAGAGATAATGGAGGTAATTAGAAAATTAAAAAATGGCAAAAGTCCAGGAATGGATGGTTTGGGACCTGAATATTATAAAGTGTTTGAAAAAATATTAATTCCAAAGTTGTTAGAATTATATAATGGAATATTACAAGGAGAGAAAATTCCTTTATCATGATCTCAATCATTAGTAATATTAATCCCAAAAGTAGATAAAGATCCAACTGATCCAGGGTCATATAGACCTATATCATTAATAAATCAGGATGCAAAGATATTAACAGCAATAATAGCAAACAGAATGAATAAATGTGTGTATAAATATATAGGAAAAGATCAATGTGGTTTTGTGAAGGGAAGACAAATGTCTAATTTAGTAGGAAGAGTTTTGAGTAAAATACATGTAATTGGGAGAGAAAAATTAAAAGCAGGAATTTTAGTATTAGATATATTTAAAGCTTTTGACTGTGTGGAATGGCCAACATTAAAAATAATCATGAAAAAGTTTGGAATGGGAGAAAAATGGGGGGACTAATAGATCAATTATATTGTGATAACTCAATAAAAGTAATAGTTAATGATGGAATTACAAAGGAAATAAAAGTAACGAGAGGTACAAGGCAAGGATGCCCGTTGTCACCAATATTATTTGCAATGGTTATAGAAATGTTAGCAAATGTTATAAGGAAGGATAGTAGTCTGGAAGGAATAGGATTGGAAAAGAAACATAAAATTAGTTTATTTGCTGATGATACACTATTAACTATTAAAGACTTAAAGGATAAAATAGGAGAAATTAAGGAACATTTGAATTTATTTGGTGAGATAACAGGACTTCAAATTAATTGGAATAAAACAGAAATGATGCTATTTAATTATACAAAAAAGGAAGAATCAGAGCTTATGAAGCAAAAAGAGTTAGGGATAAGAATAAAAAGTAATATAAAATATTTAGGAATTAATATAACAAAAGATTTAAAAGAAATGGAAGAGAAAAATTTCTTAATATTACGGAGAGAAGTTAAAAAAAATAGTAGAATATAAGAAAATTCGATTATCATGGTTTGGAAGAATAGCGTTAGTTAAAATGAAAATTTTACCAAAATTAAATTTCCTATTTAGAATGATACCACTAAAAATATCAGAAGTAGAATTAAGTAAATGGCAACAGTTACTAAACGTATATTGTAATGGTGGGAAAAGAAGTAGATTAAATAAACAATTTTGGTATGAGTCTCAGAAAAAAGGAGGGTTAGGCCTCCCTAATATAAAAGGATATTATGAAGCTAACCACTTAAGATATGTAATAGAAGGAATGCTGGACGTACCAGATTTAGATTGGTTAGAAATGGGGGAAAAGAGATAGATATGAAAATAGAGAAAATCTTTTTTAAAGAAATTAGTAGGAAAGAAATTAAAGAAATTGGAAATCCATTTATGGAAAATATATTAGAAATTTGGAATAAATATAAAAAAGGATTAATGAATGAAAATTCAATAATAACACCAATAATAATGGAAAAATCTTTGCCAAAAAACTTAAAAGATTTGTTAGATAAAGAATTAAAGGAAAGGAAAATAGATAAAATAGAAAATTGGATAGAATTAAAGATAGGAAAAGAAAATATAAAAGAAAAATTTAGGGGGATAAACATGTCTTGGTTACATTTTATGCAAATAGAACAATGGTTTAAGAATTGGAAGAAAAAAATATAGAAAAAGGAAAATATACACAATTTGAACAAATAGTTCAGAAAGGAAAAGGAATGGAGGAAAATGAAAATATGAAAGGCATAACTAGCAAAATTTATAAAATATTAATGGATAATAAAAGGGAAAAATTAGATCAAATTATTTTAAAAGAAATATGGGAAGATGAATTGAAATGTAAAATTTCTGATAATGAATGGAATAAGATTTGGGAACAAAGACATTTGAAAAATTTATCGGTGTGAATTAAGGAAAATTATTATAAACTGATTTGGAAGTGGTATTTGACACCACTGAGATTACATAATATAAATAAAGAAAATTCAAAATATTGTTGGAGAGGTTGTCAGGAAGTAGGGTCATATCTACATATGTGGTGGCAATGTAAATATGTACAAAAATTCTGGGAAATAGTAATATTAGAGATAGAAAAGGTTATGAATATAAAGATAGATAGAAAACCGAATATAGCATTGTTATCAATATATAATGAAGTAGAATGGAAGGAGGAAAAAAATCTTGTAACAAATTTGTTTACTGCTGCGAGATTAATTATAGCAAGAAATTGGAAAACAAAAATAAATGTGAAATTGGAGGATTGGTATAAGGAAGTTTGGAAGATAGCAATTAATGATAAATTAACATGTAGATTGAAAGTGAAAAAAGGATTATTGAAAAGAAATGATTTTGATGAAATATGGAAAAAAATTATTGAAAATGTATTAAGAAAGGAAGATGGGAAACTGCCTCCATGGGAGGAGTTAAGATTTTGGATGGAGTATAAAGATGGATATGGCTCCGGGGGTGGGGTGCACGGAGGGGATATTTAGGGGATTTTGTTTAAAAAAAAAGACTAAGATGTAAAAGTATATAAAAATGTATGGAAAGTTGATTAATTTGCTTTATGTTTGTAAAATTTAAAAAATAAATTAAAAAAATAAATAAATAACTGGATCTCTTTGTCTCCAATCCTAATTGGGTTTCTTCTATGATTTAACCAAAAGGTATCCCTCACATGCTTTCTGACAAATAGGATAACAACGTCCCTAGGCATTTTGTTCTTCTTGGCTACATAAGAGTTCACGCGGAACATGTTGTCCACTTCCATCTCACAAAAAACTGATTCTTTGCCTAAACAATCACTTAATAGAGCAATGACCTTTTGCCATATATTTTCATTTTCTTCTTCAGGCAATCCTCTAATTTTTAAAGATCTTTCCCTTATCTTAACCTCTTTCATTACATTAGATTCAGTTAACTCTTTTTGCTTTTGTCTAATGCCATTTAAATTTTCCTCAAAATTTTCGTGTTTCTTTTCTATGGTCTCCATCTTATTTTGCATTTTTTCCACCTCCAAGGAGACCCTATCGATCGCCCCTGTAATTGCATTCAGGTCATCCCTCAGTTCTTTTTTAAGGTCAGTTCTAAGTTCATTCATGTCCGCCCTCAAGTCTTGTATTTCTTTAGAAAGATCCAAATGAATCTTCCATATTTCATCAATCAAAGCCATATTTCCTTCTGTTCCCTTACTTTGGTCTACTGAGAACCTTCTATTACTTTGGCTTTGAGTTTGGGTTTGAGTTTGTGATCTGGTTTTTGCTGCCATCTAATGGTTATCTACAAAATAGCAGCTTTCAGATCGTATTATCCAATTATTTCCCAAAATATCACAGTAACAATGTCCAATTAAATCATACAGGCTTACAAATTGTATTGTTCAGTTATTTTCCAAAATATCACAATAACACTATCCAGTTAAACCATACAGGGGAAAAAACAATTGATATTCTTATATCAATTTTTCCCTTTCACCATTCTATCTATTATTTTATTAATTTTTAAATCTCTATCCACAAATACTTTATCCTTACTTTTTCTCTAGCTTTCCATGCTTCTCTTGTTTCCATTCAAAGTTAATCCTTCTTTGTCCTTCCTTATTTCTATTTTCTATTTTCTTCCTTTTCTCTCTTTTCTTTTTTAAAATTTGCTTTTAATTTTTTCCTCTTTTTCTATTAAACAATACAAGTCCAAACAATTTTTTTTCTATTTTCTCAATCAATCAGTCCATTTCAACCAGTCCATTTGCTGTTTCTAATTCACCACCTGTGGTCACTTACCACTAACTGCTTGCCATTACAATCAATCTACCTAGTTTAATCAGATCACATATCATATATCCTATTTTACTCATCACTTGCCACTCTTTATTACTCTTTTTAATCCTACAATCCTTTAACTCTTTATTACAATCTAAATTTATCAGTCCCAATAGTTCATATCATAAATTAGTTCTTTTACCATTCACTACTTATCACTTGCCATGTTTCATCTGCTGTTTGCCACTAATTTTTACTTTCCACTTGCCGCTTGTTATTTGCCATATATCTCACTTTGGTTGCCACTTATCACTCACCATTCATCACTTGCTCACTACTCGCTGCTTGCCTTGTTAACCACTTGCTGGTTGCTAGCTGGTCACTCGCCGCTTGCCGCACGCTCACCCACCACTCGCCCATTGCTCACCGCCTGCTTCTTGCTGCTTATCACTTGCTGCTTGTAGCTTGTCTCTTGCTGCTTGCCAGCTGCTATTTGCTGCCCTCCTCTTGTCTTTTTTTCTTTATTACTCACTCACTCAGTGTCTTTCTGTACTTATTATTCGCCAGCTTTCGTTGTCTATATTCCTCTCCCACCGTCTCTTTCCTCTCCTCTCCTCTCAACTCACCTTTTCTCTTGGCTTTCAATCCCTTTCACTTCCTGGATGTACATCTTACATCTTTTACATCACTTTACAATACTTCCTGTTACCATATATGGAAAACGCTATTTCTCCTCTATCAAACACTTTACGTTCACTTCTCTGTTTTTTAAAGAACCAGATCCCATAGTCCAGGGATAAGTTATAAATTGGCAATTATTAATCTTCCTCTATCTTCTTCATTCTTAAGTTATCCATTCTAGATATCATTTATTTAAAAGTGTGCATGACAAGACCACATTTAAAAATAATAATAAATAGGTACAACAATGGGAGGGCTAAAATCTTTGGAGTCTTCAGACACCCTGGTTCTGAGATAGGGGAAAAATCCCCTGCTCTCCACCCAGTGCTGTTTGTAAACTCCCCCAACAATTCCCTCCAAAAAGCCTCTCATATCAGAGAGATAATGGATGGGTAATTTGCAATCCCATTCCTACAAGAACCATTGTTGCAGAGGTAGCGAAGTACTACAAACCCGTACTCGCGTCCTCTCTCAGCACCATCACACTGGAAAATACAAGAACTTTCGAATGAATTGAGATATAGAGACAGATGTATAAAGATTCAGGGCTTACCAGAAATGAGGATCTATATTCCAGGAGAATACTGAGCATTGGAGAATACATTAATATGTCGAGTGAAAGGACCGAAATGGAAATGGACAAAATATTTAGAGTAAACTCAACATATGCTAAGGAAAATAAAACTCCAAGGGATATATGACAAGATCTATAATAAGAGATTTAATAATACAAAAAACTACAGGGAAGCCATTGAAATCCACAAACACTTGGACAACTTCAACAGGAAAGAAGAAACCTTTAAAATAAACAAAGTTTGACTACCAGTTCTGCAAAATAGAAAAATCAGCACTCAGAAAATGCAAATGAGAAACCACCCAGGGTCAGGGGCTTTCCCAGCAGACAATGATCACCAATTAGCAGACACTAATCCTTTTTTGCATATCCTTCCACCCTGAGGCCCTGCCATCAACAACAGAACAATACACAGTTTACATAGGAATCATTCTGCCCTACCCAGAGTCTCACAGTATATATATACCCACTCTCTTCCTTTCCAGTATTCTCTGAAGATGCCAGCCACAGATGCTGGTGCAACGTCAGAAAGAAACTCTTCTAGAACATGGTCACACAGCCCAAAACCCCCACAAAAAACTATGGATGCAGCCGTGAAAGCCTTCAACTCCACGTTATACATTCTGTTTGGATGCGCACCAATCAATGCCCAGAATAGATACTTTACTTGTTTCAAAGACAATGCAATCTATTATTCAAAGTATGGAAATAATGCCTAAATTTATCCCTGACCATAATCCTATTATATTAAACATCAGGGAGAAGAAAACAGACTTTTTGTGGAGATTATGAAAAAGCCTTGTAAAGGCTGGAAGAATTGCCAACAAAGTAAAAGAAGATCTAAAATATTTCTTTATTGAAAATACTACAAATTATGTCTCCAATAATGTCATCTGGGATACCAGTAAGATGGTGATAAGAGGCCTCTTAATAAAATATGGTAGAGAAGAAAGGAAGAGGGGAAAAGAAAAAGAAAATAGATTAAAGGAAGAATTAAAAACAAAGAAGAACTAAAGAATATAGGAAATAAAAGCATTAAAGATGAAATCCAGCTGTCACAGAGATAATTGATATCTTTAACAATCAAAGATAAGGAAAAGAAAATCCAGTTAGCTAAACAAAAACATTTTGAATTAGAAAATAAACCAGGGAAATTATTGGCAAGCAAACTAAGAAAAGACAGAGAGAAAAAGATGATTACGGAAGTAAAACACAAAGGGGAGAAAATCATAGATTAAAAGAATATTTAAAAGCTTTTGTTGTCTATTTCAAAAACTTATATAAAGTTATGGAAATTAGTGAAAAAGACACAGAAAAAAGAAAATATCTGGAGGAAAGAAAAATATTAACAGAAGATCAAAAGAATATTTGGAATCCCAAATTCACTATACAAGAAATTTTGGATGCTATACAAAGACTGAAAATTGGGAAAATGCCAGGCCCTGATGGAATATCAGCCATTTATTATCAAAAATGGAGGAAATTATACTCAGATCATTACTAAATACTTTCAATGACATTCAAACAGTAGCTGTTCCTGAATCTTGGAAAGAAGCAATAATCTCTTTAATACCAACGGAAGGTAAAGATTGTAAAGAAATACAGAATTATAGACCTATTTCCTTGCTGAATATCAATTACAAGATATCCACTTCTATAATAGCAGAAAGACTTAAAAAGATCATATTAGCTGTAATTCATGAAGACCACAATGGTTTTATCCCTGGAAGATATATAAGATGCAATATAAGAACAGTTTTGGACATCCTGGAATATTTTGAAAGCCACAATGAAAAGAGGCTAGGGATGGTTTTCATCGATGCATAAAAGGCCTTTGATAAAATAAGTTGGAAATGTATGCAGGAGACTATCAAGAGGATGAACATGGGGAACACCTTTGGAAATTGGATTTATGAAATTTATAAAGAACATGAAGCAAGGACAATAATAAATGAGGAAAAAAACTGATGTATAGAGAAAGTCATCAGACAAGGATGTCCTTTATCCCTGCTGTTATTTATTCTGGTTTTAGAAGTCTTGAATAACACCATAAGAGAGGAGCAAGAAATACATGGAATTAGCATCAAAGGACAAATCTTTAAATTAAAAGCATGCGAGGATGACTTAGGGGCGATGCATACGGCAAAGAAGGGATGGCTCTGGGTCGCCCCAGGAGCGGTGGATTGGGGCCACGGCAACCACACACTATTAAAAAGAAATTTTATAGAGGAATCCCCATGTGGGTATCTCCCCAGGAAGCCTTTTTTAGTAGAAGCAGAATAAATGAAGACCCTTGGATCAAGTATAAGGACATCCTTATCAAAGAAGAAAACAGCAGTGGCAAGTTAAAATCTAGAGAACAAATGGGTAAGGAAGGACTGAATGATCATTGGTTCTTTTATAAACAGTTAACAGAATGCTTTAAAATGGTCAGAAAATTAGAAAGTTTCAAGTGGACAAAGAACGACTTAGGATTTTTATAGATGATGGAAAACATCATGTGACGAAATATTATAAAATATTGAGAGGGTGAACACAAACAAGAAATAATCGAAGAATCAATGTTAAAATGGGCTTAGGCTCTGGAGGTAAATGTAGAGTTAGAAGCTTGGGAAAAAACATGGAAAGATTCAAGCAGATTTACATGGTGTCAAAATCTAAAAGAAAACTTTCTTAAGATGTTTCACTTCTGGTACTTATCCCCAACTAGTCTCAATGCTATGAAAAATACAGATAACACAAGATGTCGGAAATGCAAGACATTCATGGCACATTCTTCCACATGTGGTGGAAGTGCAAAGTTGCTAAAAAATATTGGATGAATATCTATAAACAAATTAGAGAAATTCTTCAAGAGGAAATACCATTTATTCCAGAACTATTTTTACTCAATATGACAAGCAAAATTAACAAAGAAATGGAGAGAAAACATTAAAAAAATCTATATATGGTTTCAGCTGCAAGAATTTTATATGCCAGTTATTGGAAGACTGAGAAGATATCGGAAAATGAGGAATGGCTGATTAAACTAAAGGAAATGATGGACATCTTAACCACATTATTAAGAAATCAAGAATTGAATATTATAGAAGAAGATTGGAATCCCATTAAAAATATTTGAATAAAAAATAGACAAACTTGAGAACTTGAAAAGAAAAAAAATGCTGAGAATAGTTGCATAAGGAGCATTGTAAGATTATAGATAAAAACCAAACATTTCACAAGCAATTAATAAATAGACGATGAACATAAAGTTAAAGTACATAGGTATGTGTGTGTATGTGCTTATATACCTTTATCTAAAACAGGACAGGCAACCTTTTTGAGACCTGGGCCGGTCTCAAAAAGGTTGCCGCTCGGCTGGGCCAAGGGGGGGGGGGAAATGGCGGAGCACGCGCGCACATGCGCGCGCCCCCCCGCACGCTGCCGGCGCGGCCACTACCGCAGTCGCCGCCATAGCGCGCACCACCGCAGCTGCCATGGCGCATGTGCGGCCGCCATTTTGGAAGCC
Source organism: Phrynosoma blainvillii (assembly GCA_026167975.1). Classification (NCBI taxonomy): domain Eukaryota; kingdom Metazoa; phylum Chordata; class Lepidosauria; order Squamata; family Phrynosomatidae; genus Phrynosoma; species Phrynosoma blainvillii. The sequence continues at coordinate 14,545,836 of JANUYF010000007.1, read as the reverse complement.
AAAATGGCGGTCACGACGCGTTTGCACATGCGCAAAAGTATTGCGCATGCGCAAATGCGTCGCGACCGCCATGTTGGCTTCCAAAATGGCGGCCGCGACAAGTGTGCCCAAAAACACTCCCCAGCAGCGGCGCGCAGCGGCGGGGGTGGCGCGCGGCGGCAGCGGCGGCGGCAGCCTTCGGACGGGGCCGGTAAGTCCGGGGCCCGGGGCCTTAACCGGCCCCCGGGCCGTAGGTTGCCGGTCCCTGATCTAAAACATCAAAGAATATGGAGAAGAGGAAAATATTACTGATGTTAAGTTTATTTTTAGAGAAAAAGAAATTAGGAAGTACTTTGCAGTCTATTAGGAAGTTTATGATAAATGCAATTTATTATTTAAACATATATATATTTGTGCTGTAATTTGTGTATTATTAATTGTTTAAGGCTCAGTGTTGTTGTTTTGGTCTTTTATGTTTATGTATATTTATGTTGGTACTTTTTGTAATATTAATGAATAAAAATATTTTTTAAAAAGATAATGTCATCATTCCTGCTAAAAAACCAATACTCTAACCCAGGGGTAGGCAACCTAAGGCCTGGGGGCCGGATGCGGCCCCCGAGGCCTTTGGACCAGCCCCAGGCCGGTCCTGCCGCCCCCCACCGCCGCCCGCCATGATAATATTGATTATTGTTGTTATTACTTGTTCTTGGGGTTTTCTTGGCAAAATCTCCACAGGAGTTTTGCCATGGCTTTTCTGGGGCTGAGAGAGTGTGCATGAATATTTTTTTAATTTTTATTTTTTTTAATTTTTAATTTTTAATTTTAATTAATTAATTAATTATTTTTTGGTGTTTCGGCCCCCCAATTGTCTGAGGGACAGCAACCCGGCCCTTGGCTCAAAAAGGTTGCCTACCCCTGCTCTAACCCTATAGACTCCAAGTCCACTACCCCAATGATTCTTAGGGCATCAGTTAAAGATTGTGTGTTGCATTATTGGCATAGCACTTTGAGTACTGGACTATGGACTTTATCACATAGGGGAAATCCCATGCAGGAATGGGGTTTTAAATAGGAAAAAAAACAGCAAAAGCGGATTGATTTTCAGATGATGTCGCTTTTAAACTGGAAAAGTACTTTTGACTACTTTCCTTTCTAGTCAAGCAGAGTTTAAAAGAAATGTGCGTGAAAATCTACCTGCTTTTGCAGTTTTCCCCCATCTTTTAAATCCCATTTCTGCATGGGATTTCCCCCATGTGATAAGGTCCTATGACTCTGGAACCTAGGTTCAATTCTCAGATCAGCCATGAAACCCACTGGGTGACCTTGGGCAAGTCACATGCTCTCAGCGTCAGGAGAAGGCAATGGTATACCTTCTCTGAACAAATCTTGCCAAGAAAGTCCCATGATAGGGTCACCATAAGTCAGAAACAAACTGAAGGCACACAGCAACAACAACAACAACAACAAACTGCACTATAACTCAAAGATTTCATTCCCTCCTATTGTATTATATTCAGATAAGTGAAATTCCTCTTGTGGACTATATTTCCTTTCATAGAACTCACTATTGGATTCAAGAGTCACATTAAAATGGTGACAAATTTAGTGTGTCATAAATCCAAAACACAATGCAGAAATAATCCAGTCCGAGAGTGCTTTAACTGGCTTGGCTCCATGCTAGGGAATCATGTGAATTGTAATTTATTGTGGCACCAGAGATCTCCAACAGAGAAGGTTAAATGTCTCATGAAACTACAGTTCCCAGAATTCCCTAGCACTGAGCTAGAGCACTTAAATTGGTCTCAAACTGGCTTATTTCTGCAGTGTATTTTAAACCAATTGCACTAGGCAATTGTCTGGAAAACAGATAGTTGCCCATAACAGACTGCTTTCAGTCAAAGTTTCATGTTTTTTTTGGTTTTTTAAAAATCATTCCTTCTAGTCAAGCGTATCTAGTGAATTTGGATGTCTGGCTTCATGAGTAATCATTGTACCAGTCATTCAATTCTGTTTTGAATCTCTTCTAGGCATTAGGATCATAAGCATAGTTGTTGTTATTGTTATTTCCTGCCTCTCTTTAGGGCTCAAGATGGGGTACAACATGTTAAAATGCAAAACACAATTAAAAGAAATAAAACATAAAATCAACAAGTATAATATAATGCTATAAAACCATTAAAATACACTTATATAATATATTCTTAAAATATATCAGTTAAATAGTCATGATTTAAAATTGATTGGGTAGGCCTGCTGGAAGAGATATGTCTTTAATGTCTTGAAATCCTTTAATAGATGGATTTGAGTTCTATTATATGCATTACAAGTGCTTCTTATACATCTCACTGTCATCAGTTTTCGTTTTAAATACAAGTTCTTTTGATCTGTTTCATTTCAGATTTAATGTTTTATCCTGAATGGGTGCCAAGTCCAGATTCCCAAACTGTTACAAGCACCAAGCAGCGTATGCAAACCTGAGTGAATGTACTAACAACTACTTTAAGTGAATTGAAGCTGTCAAAATGATTTTATCATTCGGATGCTGGCTAGCAAGAGTGAGGGCAACATTCAACCCACAAAGCGTTCTAATAACTGGGTCCAATCGAGGTATTGGCTTAAAAATTGAAAGAAGCAACTGGCCAGAATTTATCTTTGCCACCTGCTGGGACCTAGATGGACCAGGTGCCCAGGTGAACCCTCCAGGGTGGACTCAGCCTCACCTTGGTTCTCTAAACAAGGGGATTCCTTCAGATGTTGTGGAGCTTCTGTCCAGAGGTGGATGGAGGTGTTTGGCCAGGATTTTCAAATGCACCATACTCTGTGAATTTTTGCTAAGCCTTGCTACTGCAACATCCTCATCTCCAAGTAAGAATGGCAATCATGTGCCATTTAGCCACCTTCTGTCTTTCCTTTCTATCCCATTTCATATAATCCAGCCACCTGCTTTGAAGTTGCATCCTATATATTTGATTTGTTGTTTTTCAGAACCTGAAAAAATTGGCTGCCAAACATCAAGGACTGGAGATCATCCAACTGGGTATGTTCCTCCCAACACCCAATTCCCTTTTCTTTTCTTGATGGGGCAAGAACAGGGTTTTAAGACAAATTGATAGGATGATATCTTTTGGGAAAAGGGTAGATGAGTAAATGTTCATTAGTTCCCTATTTGTAATGTAGTGTCTATGGGGGGAAGCAGATGAGGGCGTCCGGGATGCCGCGGGACGGTGCGCCGCGGGAGCGAGGCATCCACACCGTGGCACACCGTCGGTGCCCCTGAAAGGAGCGCTAAATCAGTGCTCCTTTCAGATGTCAGTGAAAGTGCACCCTAAAAGCGTAGGGTGCACTTTCACTGACTTTTCCACCGCAGCGTGTCCGGACACTGCGGCGGGAGGTTGCCCTTGGAGCGCCGGCCGTGCGGAGGGCCGGCAGCTCCAAGGGCAACCTCGGGAGGAGGAAGGGGCGCCGAGCGTGTGGCTGCCCCTCCTCTTCCCTGCCTCGGAGACGGCTCTATTAGCCGTCTGCCGAGGCCCTAAGTCTCTTCCCCAGGTTGTACCTCTTTTATTGAGGTATCTTGTGAATGGAGAGAAGACTGCTATTTGGGAATTTAGGAATGAGACTTTGGGTACTTCTAGGTGGTGAACTCTTGGTGCAACATAATAGTTATTTTGCTAACATAACTGAAATAACCTTCCATATATTCACAATATCATGCTCTATATTTGCTATGTTCCCCCTATGCTAGAGAGATGGGATTCCTTCTGCTTTCTTTTCCTGTTGCTCTTGGAAACTTTCTAGAGAGATTCTGCAGCCCTAAAGAAAAAACAAAAATAAAATATGGTCTATAAATATGGTTTCTTTTGAAATGAAGAGGGTAATGTGAAGATGCTGTTTTTTTACAGATCTAGGTCGAAAGAAGAAAAAAAAAGAAGTTTGCAGGACGATAAAATGGGAAACAGAAAGCAGAAGGAATATATCTGTTTCCCATTTTATCTTCTTGCAAACTTTTTTTTCTTCTTTAGCCCTAGATCTGTAAAAAACAGCATCTTCACATTACCCTCTTCATTTCAAAAGAAACCAGAGGCTTGCTCCTGGTGCTATTGTAGAGAGTATCCTCCTTGTTCCCTTCCTCAGTACAATTTTTCTCTGTATAAGAAGCAGTAAAACACCATCTGAAATTAAAAAGTAGTATCTTGAAGAGGTTGCCCAACTATGGCAGACACTATCTCTGAGTCAGACAAAGATATGGAGAAAATAATTCTTTTATGTTGTTGTTGCATTTGTTATTGTTGAAAAATAATAGAGAGCTTTCCCAATGCCCTATCTGGGTCAATTAAGAAACTGTAAATTAAAAATTTGTAATTAAAGTTTGGTAAGTGATATACCTCAATACCAAGAGCTGCTTGTACTCTGAGACTAGTGGGCCTGAACAGACTGCTAGAAATAATCCAACTTGAGACCACTTCAACTGTCCTGGCTCAATGCTAGGGAATTATGGGAATTGTAGGTTTTTCTGAGACATTGAGCTTTCTCTGTCAGAGAGCTCTGGTGCCACAATAAACTATAGTTCCCATGATTCCCTAGCACTGAACCAGGACAGTTAAAGCGGTCTTAAAATGGATTATTTCTTGCAGTCTGTGCAGGCCCTAAGAAGAGCACTAAACACAATTTTCAAACTCTTCAGCCTTATTTATTTAGAATATTTGTGCAACATTTTCCAGCAGCAGGTATCGTATTCTGGGTCAACATATCTTACTCACCAACTTCTCAACTCACCAAGAGGCAAGGCCACTTAGTAATCAAACCAAATGCTTTCCCAGCAGAAAGGAAAAAAAAATCCCAGTCAGTTTAAGGCTCTGTCTCACCAAGAGTGATGGTTTTCTTTCACCTTACCCAACAGTCCTACCAGATTAATCTTATCCCATTTTAAATGTATTTTGGACAGAGTTCCAAGATTGTTAAGTGTCAGAACAAGTTGAATTGTCTCCCCAACTCAGTAAATCTATCTTCTGTAAGTGAAACAGCAAAACTTTATTTCTGATGTTAGAGAGATGCTACTAGGATTACGTCTTCGATAGAACTAAAGGCTAAGCACACATACATCAAACATAAATACTGCAAAGGCATTGGCTCCACCTCAAAAAATTGGTGGGCTAAAATCTTTTCCCATTCTCAAAATTTCACATTTTGTTGTCCCCCTGTTTTTTCTCTCTTTTCCAGGCCTGCCTTCTCTGCCTGTGTCCTCCAGCTGTTGAAATAAGCTGATAATGGTGAGCTAGCAGGTGTGTGTGTGTGGGCTTCTAGCAGGTAGAGAGGGGGAACCCTTCTACACAGGCAGCTGGCATTCCTTTTGAACAAAGCATTCAGTGATGTTCACTTATCTCTTAGAGCCCCCTCTAAAGTTACATTTGACTATGCAGCTACTGCACTTACACAATATAAAATTAGCCAATTAACCAGCTATATAATCAATAATCAGCCTCTTACATACTATGAATAACAACATATGTGCCTTTGCAGACTGCCAGAAATAGTGCACTTTAAATTTAGGCATTGCCCTGGCTCAGTGCTAGGGAATCATGGAAACTGTATTTTATTGTGGCACCAGAGCCCTCTGACAGAGAAGGCTCAATGTCTCAGAAAAAAATGCAATTCCCATAATTTCCTAGCACTGAGCCAGGGCAGTGCCTCAATTTAAAGTGCACTATTTCTGGCAGTCTGCAAAGGCCTATGCTTACCTGCTGGTTTAGTATTGTAACAAACCTACATGCCCCCTCAAATGGTAATCCAAACCAAATCCCATATTCCATACCAGCTAATAGGAATGATACATCATGAAGTCCTAAACCCAAAGATATACATAGCTATATCAAAAGCAAAAACACGTCAGCAAACGTATGAACAGATCAGAACAAAGAATCAAAGGACTAGGTCTGTATCAAATATATATCAGTCAGCACACACAAACCCTTCCCTCATACCACACCATGTCCAAGTATAACAAAGCATCACAGTTGGAATCATACAATCATGGTCTCACAGTGCAGTATTCATGGTAGGATTAACCCAGTCCTGACAGTAAGAAAGGAATACTGTGAACATAGTGTATCTTAAGTTCATTCAGTTTTTTTGTGGAAAATGGCTCCATTGATATTCTTACAGACTAGCTGATAGAAAGTGATAGTATTACTGTTAGGTGGATTTGTAGCATTCATATGGACTAAAACAAAAAGTCATCTCCAATAGTTGGTTGTCATGCTGAAGAAAAGTGACAAGTGTATTGCCAGAAAGTTCTGTCCTAGAGCCAGTGTTGTTGAAACTCTTTATAAATGACTATCACGAATGCTTTAGCTGTATATTTCTGCATGACAAGAACTATGGCCCTTGTAGTTCCTTCCAACTCTTCATTTCTATGATTCTGTGACTTAAATGAGGGCATTGAATTTGTAGATGACATCAGGGAATACCTCAGAAGACAGAATCAAAATTCTAGATGATCTTAACAGATTGCAGGAATTACTAACAAGACTAATTTCAATAGAAATATACACATACATGGGATGGGGGACATAGGCTTTACAGCAGCACATGTAAAAAGGATCCAGGCGTTTTGCTAGTCAGCATGATTAAATAATGTGATGTGGCAGGAAAAAAGGCATATAAAAGTTAAGAGAATTCTACAGGACTATAGTCTCACCATCAAAGGTAATAATGATAAATATTATTCTACTTTGTTTACACTTTGAATCATAGAATCATAGAGTTGGAAGAGACCACAAGGGCCATCCAGTCCAACCCTTTGCCAGAAACTCACAATAAAAGTACCCCTTACAGATGGCCATCCAGCCTCTGTTTAGAGACTTCCAAAGGAGGAGACTCCACCACTCTCCAAAGGAGTGTGTTCCACTGTTGAACAGCTTACTGCCAGGAGGTTCTTCCTAATGTTGAAGTGGAATCTCTTTTTCTGTAGTTTGCATCCATTGCTCCTGATCCTAGTCTCTGGAGGAGCAGAAAACAAGCTTGCTCCATCCTCAACATGACATCCCTTCAGATATTTAAACAGGGTTATGATATCACCTCTTAACCTTCTCGTCTCCAGGCTAAACATCCCCAGCTCCCTAAGTCACTCCTCATAGGGCATGGTTTCCAGACCCTTCCCCATTTTGGTCATCTCCTCTGGATATACTCCAGCTTCTCAACCTTTTTGAATTGTGATGCCCAGAACACAAGGTGAGGCCTGACCAAAGCAGAATAGAGTGGTACTATTACTTCCCTTAATCTAGATACTATACTTCTATTGATGCAGCCTAGAATCTCATCGCCCCTTTTAGCTGCCACATCACACTGTTGACTCATGTTCAACTTGTGGTTTACTAGATCCCTTTCACATGCACTGTTGTCAAGGCAGGTGTCTGCCATCCTATATCTGTGCATTTCATTTTTTTTCTTCCTAAGTGTAGTCCCTTACATTTTTCCCTGTTGAAATTCATTTGGTTAGTTTTGGCCCAGCTTTCTAATCTATTGAGGTCATTTTGAATTTTGATCCTCTCCTCTGGGATATTAGCTGCTACTCCTAATTTGATGTCATCTGCAAATTTGACACACATGCCCTCTATTCCTTCATTCAAATCATTGATAAAAATGTTGAATAGCACTGGGTTAAGAAAGAACCCTGTGGCACTCCACTGGTCACTTCTCTCCAGGATGACGAGGAGCCATTGCTAAGCATGCTTCAGGTTCAGCCAGTCAACCAATTACAAATAATCTAATAGTTGCATTGTCTTTTTTAAACTAGCATTTTACTAGTTTGTTTGTAAGAATATCATGAGGGATTGCTTGGACTATTGTGTTAGTTTTTGGCACCAGTTTAAAATGATACCTACAAGATAGAATGTGGCTAGAGGAAGATGACCAACATTGTAAACAATATGGAATTTCTACCCAGGAATGGTTGAGGGAGCTTGGTATGTTTAGTCTGGACAAGAGAAATGTGAGAGCTAATATGATATCCAACTTTAAATATGTAAATAGTTTCAATCTGGAGCATGAAATAGGCTTGGTTTTTGCTGCTTCAGAAGACAGGAGCTGCACCTAATTATAAGAAAGGTGAGTCCAGCTAAATATTAGAATATCCCAATTGTTAAGAACTGTTTGACAGTGTAATAGATTACCTCAGGAAGTGGTGGTCTCTCCTTCATTGTAGGCATTTAAATGAATATTAGATTGCCATATGTTATGGGTGCTTTAGCTGTAGATTCCTGCATTAGATTCCTTTGGATTGCTGCAACCAGAGAACTAAATAATCAAGATCTAGGCTATTGTGCAAGTGGTCCTCCCATCACAGTAGCATTTGGGTTTAATCATCTTGTAGGTGGTGAAAGAAGCTCTTTGTTGATCAGGAAGGTGAAGCAGCTGAAAGACCTCAGATGATTTAGGTCACCATATATGCAGGTCTGAACAGCTGGGGTGTTCGATGTGGATTCAAGTTGTACAGGGCAATGTGATCCAGTCCAACTAAGGAATGTCTGAATGTCTGACAATATACATTGAACAAGTGGGATTTAGATCAGGCAGATCCACTATGGACAACTGCTTGGATAAATTGGGTGGAATTGAGAGTGATAAGAATAGTTTTTCAGACATTCCTTAATTCAATCAAAAAGAGGGATGTGATTGGCCATTCAGGTCCAGATCTCTGATGAGGGAGCTGACTTTGCTAGCTGAATATCTAGAAGGCATCTAATCAGCAACTGGCTGAGAAAATAGGATATTCACCTAGGTAGGTGGGAATTTCCCCCTTATTTCTGTGATCAGATGATCCAACTATTAAGGAACCAGAATCTGTTTTCCTCACTGAAGAATGGGATCAGAAGAGCAAGATACAAGTTTTTTTTTTAAAAAATGAAAAACTTTTTTTCTCATTGCAGTTTAATCAGCGTGTAGTATCTGAGCTTCATGTTCTTTCTGTCCAAAAGCATATTTTCAGTCAGGACTCAGCTATCTCCAGCTCTTGTTCCAGCAGCTAATTCATATTTTCATCATTCATAGGTCATCTTTCTATGATTTTGTCTGTAACCTAAGGAAGAAAACAAATGACAATGGCACAAGTTAGATTTCTGAAGGGCTCTTGAGATTTATTTGTCATACACATGAGGTTTTAGATTTCAGGATTTTTTCCTTCTTTTTCAACTTGACACTATGAGGCAAAACATTTCACCAGTTACTGTGTGCAGATGAATTAGGATTTGGAACCCTCTTTGTTATAATATTATGTCGGTTGCTGTTTCTGTGGAAGTTATGAACCATGCCACTATTTGTTTTTGGAGCAGAAAACACAGAATAAAATATCCTCTCTCCACTCTTTAAAAAGAACTTAATAATAATAATAATAATAATAATAATACGGTTTATTTATATACCGCCCCTCTGGCAAGCCAATCGAGGTGGTGAACAACAATATATTACAACAAATTAACAATATATTACAACAAATTTAACAAATTAAACAATATCAACAAGTACAAAATCAGAACAACAAAAGAAATAACATCAAAGCAAATAAATAACATCAATCAAAACCCACCCTTCCTTCCACCCCCACCCACCCCACCCCTCAAAACAAGTCAAACCAATTAAAGACAATAATTAAATATACAATATAAAAACCCTATACAGTTTAAATACATGATACAATTGAAATACAAATTACATAGTTACTAGGGAAGATGTTGCTAGGGGATGGTTTTAACTCTTCCCGGTTTTTCCAACTGCATACTCGCCACTGGTGGATTAGTAGGGAAGGTGTTAGTCTCTAATAGCCGCGGGGGGCGGGCGGCGCAAGTTGCTCAGCTGTGTTCCTGGCTGCAAGAGAGGGAGACAGTCCTCTGCAGCCTCTGGAGCGCGCGTATAGGAGGAAGCCGCTGCCGCCTCTGTCTCCTCCGCAACTGCTTCTGGGGGCCTCCTGGTCGGACGGCTCTCAGCCGGTGTTAAAGGCTGGCTGGAGGGCTCACAGCTGATGGTGAAGCTGGAGGGCAGGGTGTAGGAGGGAGCTGCTGCCGCCTCTGTCTCCTCCGCAACTGCTTCTGGGGGCCTCCTGGTCGGACGGCTCTCAGCCGGTGTTAAAGGCTGGCTGGAGGGCTCACAGCTGATGGTGAAGCTGGAAGGGGGGGTGTAGGAGGGAGCCGGCACCACCTCTGTCTCCTCCGCAACTGCTTCTGGGGGCCTCCTGGTAAATAAGAATCATTTAATTTTCAACCAAAAAGTCCCCAAAGTGGCTCATGTGGTAGAAAGTGACCTTTGACCAGTAATTTTTTTCAGCTTAACCTCTTCCCAAGATTTTTGTAATCAATCCTTGTTGTTTTTAGCCAATGGCTATTTGCAAAAACCAAAACAATAAAATAATACACATAAAATTTCCATAAAACCAATATACAATAAATTTTACCAAATAGCAAAGATTCACAGCTAAACCCTTTTAACTAAAATTATCCCCTTTACAAGGAATAGCTATCTCTGCTAAGTATTTCTTTCTAGTCTTTTTGGCAGCAAGGGTAAATAGGGCTACAAGTCACATATTTATCTGTGTCCATTAGGAAATAAAATTGTTAGAAGGAGTCCCAGGGGTAAAATGTACAATGCAGCCATGATGACACAGCATTTCATCACTGCTGAGTCCTGCTGACTCATGCTGTGTCATAGGTTCCATATTCATTCCTACCAATTTGGTCCAAAGAACACCTCTGTTGATTGTATCAAATGCTGCTCTAAGATCTATAAATGCTGTAAATAGGCTTTTACCTTCAGACATATACTTAGTAATGAGATGGTTCAAAATAAAGCAGTTGTCCATAGTGGATCTGCCTGGTCTAAATCCCACTTGTTCTTCCACTAACAAATTTTCAGCAATAATCCAGTCCTCAATTCTGCCTAATAGATATTTTGTGTACAGTTTGGATATAATATCAATAAGGCTTATGGGTCTATAATTTTTGGGGTCCCCTTTCTCACCTTTTTTATATTTGCGAACATGTATTTGTGCTGCCCCCATTGTGGAGGATAATACGCATATTCTATTTGATTGTAGTATATATGCAAAGGAAAGATCCCATTTTTTACAATCTTATCTGGTCAGAACAACTAATTGGGATCCTACTGCTAACTAGTCTTATTTTCTCTCTGGAGAGAACTTACACTTAGCAAGATGTACGGCAAAATTTCTTATAAAAGCTGCTCTTTTGAGGGATCAATTTATTATTCAGCATGGAGTGTCGTGCTATAGTGATGAGGTTATTTAAACTTTTTTGTTTGTGTTATTTCCCCCAGTTTTAACCCAATATATTTTATATTGTATTTGTAGCTCATTTTGGACACTATTTTATTTATTCAGTTGTTTACTTAAATGAATATGTACTAATTCTGGTCATTTTTAGATTTGTTTTAGAATTGAGCTTTTAGTACTGCTTGTTTTTCGATACGCTGAATCTGTGCTTGAAATACTATATTTTATTGTTGATACGGTCAGTCGACTGATCAGTAAAACTTGTTGTTATTGACTGTGTCATAGGATGTGACATCATGGGGATGGTCACCTGGCGATGTAAAGCACAAAGAACTGCTGCAAAACTGCAGAGTCACTCAGGTGAGTGACAGGTGTTCAGCAGGAAGAGGCAGGGCCAGAAAGCCATGTGGAGCCATGGCTATATAAGGCAGAAGCCTCTGGAGACATATGTGGGTATTGATCATGGTTGGTGTTGTCATGGGTTGTATAGTGGATTGCTGTGAGTCGCGTTGGATGTTTGCTGTTAATAGCCTTGTAGAGGAACTAAGATTAAAGCCTCATTTGAGAGACGTCTGTCTGTGGAGTCTCTTTACTTTGTCTGGAAGGAGCGAGGTGCTTCTCCAGCTGACAAGGTACCTGCTGCATCTGAGAAGGTTGTGATCCTGGTGCTGCACATCTACGTGGATCTTCACCTACTGCGTAACTACGCTAACCAAAATACCCTTTCTTAAGAATTCAAAAATAATCTATTTCCAATTAAAGGTAGAATAAAATGCTCCCTAGGGTCTTTATATAATGGACAACAGATTAAGTAATGTACCAGGTCCTCTAAGTGAGGACAGGCAATCATACATCTTTGTTCATTTTTTGGAACTTTCTTAAGCCTTCTATCTCTTTCCACTGAATCAAACATATTGAGTCTCAGTTCTATGAAAGCAAAGCTCAGTGTTGCTTTAGCTCAGGGGTAGGCAACCTTTCCCCTTTAAGGGCTTAGGGACTTCAGCTCCCAGAAGCCTCAGCCATGTTGGCCAATAGTCCCATGTTGGCCAATAGCTGCTGGGATTCTGGGAGCTGAAGTCCCTTGGCCCTTAAAGGGGAAAGGTTGCCTACCCTGAACTAAGAGCACAAGGACTATCTGAAAATAATAAAGGAAAATTACTGTATATCAGGGGTAGGCAACCTTTCCCCTTTAAGGGCCGAGGGACTTCAGCTCCCAGAATCCCAGGAGCTATTGGCCAACATGGGACTATTGGCCAACATGGCTGAGGCTCCTGGGAGCTGAAGTCCCTCGGCCCTTAAAGGGGAAAGGTTGCCTACCCCTGCTGTATATGAAACTATAAAAATTAAGAGGGTAATGGGAGGACAATAAGAAGGGGACTCCCATTTTAAGCTTTATGTATTAAGGGGATGCTCTGGGATTACAGAGGGAGATTTAGAGGGAAAGTTATACAGGTAAGCTGTTGATATATCTGATGTATTGTAATTATTGCTGTTCCATATTCGTAGTGTAACTCTAAAGAGGTATATTATTTAGATGGCAGCTAAAACCAGAGCACAAACACAAGCTCAGGCTAAGGCTCAGGGAAATCGCAGACCTTCGTTAGACCAAACAAAAGTAGGGGAAGGTAATATAGCTCTTATGGAACAACTGAGAAAAATACAGCTTGACCTGAGCAAAGAAATACAGGAACTGAGGCTTGAAATGTCTGAACTGAAGATGGAAATTAAAAATGAACTTAGGACAGACCTGCAAGGTGTGAGCGGGACTATAGATAGGATGTCAACAGAGATTAACAAAATTAAAAATAAAATGGAGGCAATAGAAAGGAAACATGAGAACTTTGAATGGAATCTAAAAGAAATTAAGCAGAAGCAAAAGGAAATAATAGATGGAAATATAATGAAAGAAGTGAAGAGAAAGAACATTGAAGGTTAGAGGTATACCAGAGGAAGAGGGAGAAGATATATGGTGTAAAATCATAAATCTGATAAGTGTATACCTAGAAAAAGACTTTGGCTTATGCGAAATGGAAGTGGACAATCTGTTCCGTGTAAATTCCTATGCAGCAAAAAAAAAAAAAAAAAAAAAAAGACCCAGAGATGTGATTGTCCTATTTGTTAGGAAGTAACTAAGAGATATTCTTTGGTTTAACCATAAGAGAAATCCCATCAGATTTGAAGATAGGGAAATCCAATTGTTTAGAGATCTGCCTCCAGAGATAATTAGGAAAAGCAAAGAATATAACTTCCTTACAATAGAACTTAGGGAGAGAAACATTAACTATAGGTGGAAACTCCCTGAGGGTCTCACCCTATGGTTTTTTAAAAAAGAGTAGAAATAAGATCACTGCAGGAGGCAAGGGAATTTCATAGATATCTCAAAAGAGACTACAGAAAAGAAAGAAATGATGGAAATATCAAATCCCCGAACTCTGAAAATAAAGTTAAAGAAAAAGAAATAATCATAGACAGTGCAAAAAAGATACTAGAAAGAGAATAGGACAAGAATCAGTCCTCCCAAAACACAGAGAGTATGACAATGACCAAGAACTAATCTCCAAATTGGTGAAAGAAAAAATAAAAGACTCATAGCAGTACAACATAGAAGATAGCGAACAACAACACACTATCAATCAGGAACATTTAGAACTAGAAGAAGAACTTGAATCAGACAAAGAAGTAGAGAAAAACCTAAGTGAGCAAGAAAAAGGGGTAGGTGAAGATAAAAATATGAATAACTTGAATGTTCGTTGGAATGTAAAAGGACTTAATGGATGCGATAAAAGGGGTAAAATATTTCACTATATTAATAAATTAGACTGTGATGTTGTGTGTTTGCAAGAAGTAAGAATTAAGAGGAATGAAGTAAGTTTGCTGGAAAGACCCAAATTAGGAAAATTATTTGTTTCCACTACTGAGGTGAAAAAGAATAATAGAATCATAGAGTTGGAAGAGACTACAAGGGCCATTCAGTCCAACCCCCTGCCATGCAGGAACTCCCAATCAAAGCATCCCCAACAGATGGCCATCCAGCCTCTGCTTAAAGACCTCCAAGGAAGGAGACTCCACTACTCTCCAAGTGAGTGTGTTCCACTGTCGAACAGCCCTTACTGTCAGGAAGTTCCTTCTAATATTGAGGTGGAATCTCTTTTCCTGCAGGTTGCATCCATTGTTTCGGGTCCTAGTCTCTGGAGCAGCAGAAAACAATATGATATCCCTTCATATATTTAAACACGGCTATCATATCACCTTCTCTTCTCCAGGCTAAACATCCCCAGCTCCCTAAGTATTTCCACATAAGGCTTGTTTTCCAGACCCTTCACCATTTTAGTTGCCCTCCTTTGGACACGCTCCAGTTTCTCCACATCCTTTTTGAATTGTGGTGCCCAGAATGGACACAGTATTCCAGGTGAGGCCTGACCAAAGCAGAATAGAGTGGCACTATTACTTTTCTTGATCTAGACACTATACTTCTACTGATGCAGCCTAAAATTGCATTGGCCTTTTTAGCTGCTGCATTGCACTGTTGACTCATGTTCAACTTGTGGTCCACCTGGATTCCTAGATCCCTTTCACACGTAGTCTCGTTCAGCCAGGTGTCCCCCATTGTATATCTGTACTTTTCGTTTTTCCGCCCTAAGTGCAGTACCTTATATTTCTCCGTGCTTAATTTCATTTTGTTAGCTTTGGCCCAGCTTTCTAGTCTGTTCAAGTCATTTTGAATTTTGATCCTGTCCTCTGGGGTATTAGCTACTCCTCCTAATTTGGTGTCATCTGCAAATTTGATTACTATGCCCTCAATATCGTCATCCAAGTCATTAATAAAGATATTGAATAGCACTGGGCCCAGGACAGAGCCCTGTGGCACGCCACTGGTCACTACTTTCCAGGTTGAAAAGGAGCCATTGTTGAGCACCCTTTGGGTTCGGCCAGTCAACCAATTCCATGTAACAGTTACTTTGTCTAGCCCACATTTTACCAGCTTGTTTGCAAGAATGTCATGGGGAACCTTGTCAAAGGCCTTACTAAAATCAAGATATACTATATCTACAGCATTCCCTTCATCTACCAAGCTGGTAATTTTATAAAAAAAAGGGATCAGATTTGTTTGGCATGACCTGTTTCTCTGAAACCCATGTTGACTTTTTGTGATTATGAAATTACCTTCCAGATGTTCACAGACTTTCTGTTTAATGATCTGCTCCAGAATCTTTCCTGGTATTGATGTCAGATTAACTGGACGATAATTGTTGGGATCCTCTTTTTTCGCCTTTTTGAAGATGGGGACAACATTTGCCCTCCTCCAGTCTGCTAGGACTTCTCCTGTTTTCAAGGAGTTCTCAAAGATTATTGCCAATGGTTCTGATATTACATTTGCCAGTTCTTTTAATACCCTTGGATGTAATTCATCTGGTCCTGGAGACTTATATTCATTTAGATTAACCAGATATTTCTGTACTATCTCTTTATTTATTCTGTGCTGAAATTCTCCTATTCTGTCCTCTGCTCCATTATCCTCAGGTTGAGCACCCTTTGCCTTTTCTGAGAAGACTGAAGCAAAGAAGGTGTTGAGTAATTCTGCCTTTTCTCTGTCGCCTGTTAAGTTTTTGCCATCTTCTCCACACAGTGGTCCTACTATTTCCAGGAAAGGTGTTGCCCTTTATATTAACCCCAAATATGAAGCATTTGAATTATTGTATGATAGAAATGGACAATATGTAGCTGTCCAAATGAATCTGATGGGGATGAATATGTTGGTCTTGGGAGTCTATGCTCCGTTGGGAAAAAAGGGGAGATTTTTAAAGTGTTTATTAAATAAAGTAGAGGAATTTTCTTTTGATGCCTGTATAGCAATGGGGGATTGGAATGGGGTGGTCAATCCCCTGTGGGATAGAAAGTCTGAAAGAAAAATTAAGGACAATCAAGGCAAACTGCCTAAGGAATTCTTTGACTTCTTGGAGAGAATAGGAATTAAAGATGTTTGGAAAGAAAAGAGAGGGGAACAAAGAGAATACATCTTTTTTCCGGAAAGACACAAATCTTGGGCTAGATTAGATATGATTTTAATCTCATCAAATATACTACCTAAAATCCATGAAATAGAAATTAAACCCAAAATCCTTTCTGACCACAGTCCGGTTTTGGTAAAACTAGGATTAAGGCCAAAGTCATTCAACTGGAAACTAAGATCAGAGCTAATAGAAAAAGAAGAAGTGTATAAAGACACACTAAGATTTGTGGAGAATTACTTTAAGGAAAATATAAATAAAGACACAGAGATTGGCAGTGTCTCGGAAGCAGCAAAAGCTGTTATTAGAGGGTTTTTAATGAAAAAATCTTATGTATAAAAAAACAAAGATCGAAAAAAATAAATGAATTACAAGAAAAACTAAATGCAAAGGACAGGGAGCTTAAAAAAACACCTAATAACAAAAAACTAATGATGGAGAGTAAAATGATACAACAACAAATTTCCCTACAATTGATGGAAGAGCTACAAAATAAACTAAACTATATGAAACAGAGAAAATTTGAAGGGGCTAATAAGCCAGGGAAATGGCTTGCCTATCAGATGAGGAAAGAAAAGGGAAAAAAGCAAATAAACTGCTTAATTGAGGCAGAACAGAGATTTACAGACCAAGATGCAGTTAAAGAGGTAATATATGGATTTTATAAACAACTGTATGAAAAAAATAATAGCAGCTTAGATGAAGGGAAAATGAAAGAATATCTGGAAAAAACCAATATAGTACCATTTGATGAGGAACAAAAAGCATTTTTGAATAAAAAGATTACAATTCAAGAAATAATTGATGCAATTAAAAAATGAAATCAATGAAAGCTCCAGGGCCAGATGGCTTCCCTGCTGAATTCTACAAAAAATATGCATCTCAAATGGCACCTCCGCTATGTGACTTATTGAATGAAATAGCTGAAGGCAAAGCTAAAATACCTGATAATGGACCCAAGCAGACATAACCCTGCTGCCAAAGGAAGGTAAAGACAGAACTAATGTGAGAAATTTTAGACCAATCTCTCTATTAAGCAGCGATTATAAGATCTTTGCTACGGTATTAGCAGAGAGACTAAGGAGAATTTTAAAAACTTGGGTAAATAGCAATCAGAGTGGTTTTCTCCCATCAAGGAAGATACAAGATAATATTAGATATGTGCTTAACCTGATAGAATTACATGAAAGAAAAATTGACAAAGTTGGTCATGATTTTCCTGGACTTTGATAAGGCCTTTGATAAGGTGAGTTGGCTCTTTATTGAGAAAATATTAGAAAAAAATAATGCCGGCATAAATTTTACCAACTGGATAAGAGCAATTTATATAAACAGGAAGCTCAGATCATTGTTAATGGTGAAAAGACAAAAAAACTTAAAATTGAAAATGGGACAAGGCAGGGTTGCCCTCTGTCCCCACTACTTTTTGTGATTGTGATGGAAATTTTGAACAACAATATAAGGGAAGATGCTACAATAAAAGGTGTTAAATATAAAGGTCATGAATTTAAGTTAAAGGCCTATGCCGATGATCTTTTAATTACAGTATCGGACCCTGGTCAGAGTGTAATAAGACTGGTAGAGCAACTAGGAAAGTTCAGCCAAGTGTCAGGGCTGAAGATTAACAAAGGTAAGACAATAGTATTAACAAAGAACATCACTAAAGAGGAAAAGGAGGAAATACAGAAAGCATCCGATTACCAAATAGAGAAAAAAGTAAAGTATTTAAGTATTGAGATTACTTGTAAAAACGTAGACCTATTTAAAAATAATTATGAAAAATTAATGAAGGAAGTTAAAAAAGATTTAACAACCTGGAAAAAGCTAAATCTATCATGGTTAGGAAGGATCTCAGTGATAAAAATGAATATCCTGCCCAAGTTTATGTTTTTCTTCCAAAATATACTGATTATTACCAATATCAAGCCTTTTAAAAGCTGGCATAGAGAAATTCCCAAATTTATTTGGAATGGAAGAAGACCAAGGGTTAGATTTAAAACATTACAGGACAAGAAAGAACAGGGAGGATTAACCCTCCCAAACTTACAGATCTATTATGAGGCATGCTGCCCGGAATGGCTTCTGAAATGGTTACAATTAAAAGATGACAAACTTCTTGCTTTGGAAGGGGTAGACCAAAGGTTTGGAATATATGCTTACTTATTTTATGAAAAACACAAGATTCATAAAGACTTCCTAAACCATTTTGTTAGGAAATATATACTGTGAGTATAGCATAAATATAAAGAAAAGATAAACCCTAAAATTCCGATGTGGGTTTCGATACATGAAGCCTTCCACAACAAGGAAGTAATACACCAAAATAGATGGGTAACCTATCAGGATCTAACAAACATCAATGTAGAGGAAGCGAAAATAGAATTTAAAAACTTAGAACGGCTAGTAAACGAAGGATATACAGTGGGTTGGTTTGTATATCAACAGTTAAGAGAAAGGTTTATTTTTGATTATAAAATGACAGGAATAAGAACTGATAAAACTAAGTTCGAAGAAAATATGACCTCTGATACCCACACAAAATAGCCCAATTCTATAAGTGCTTGCTGGAGATAGATCAGGAAGAAGAAGTGATAAAGGAGTTTATGGTAAAATGGTCCCAAGATTTGAAACAGATTTAGACCTATGGGAAAAAACTTGGTAAAAGGCAATAAACTACATGACCTGCTTTGATTTAAAATAAAATCTTTATAAAATGCACCACAGATGGTACATAACTCCAGCTAAATTGGCAAGGATTTATAAAGGGCTATCAGACAGGTGTTGGAAATGTAAACAGAAAAGTGGGACGCTGTACCATCTGTGGTGGAACTGCAAAAAGGTAAAAAAGTATTGCGCCACCATACATAAAACAACGGAGGAAATTTTGACAATACAGTTTAATATGGATCCTAAAATGTATCTGCTGAATATATATACGGATAAAATTTGGGAAACTTCTTTTTTATATAACTGTTAGCGCTAGGATCCTTTATGCTGGAAAATGGACAAGTGAGGTAATTCCAAATCAAGATGAATGGCTAAGCAAATTGCTTGAGATGATGCAAATGGACAAATTAACCATATTAATGAGAGATCAGGATTGGGAAAAGAATGAAAAAAATTGGATGCCGCTACTCAATTACATTAACGATAGAAAAATGAAAGAACATAGATAAGAAGTAAAACATGGAGAGATGACTGAGTACATAAGCTGGTAAGAGACATTCAGTAATTTGAAAAATAATTTGAAAGATATAATTGATATAATTATATGAGAAATTTAAGATGTTGGCTTTTTAGTTAATGAAAATTTAAATAAATATCAGTTTTCATCTCAAACTAAGAAGGGAAGTGGAATATGTTATATATCTATAGGAATGACTTGATAAAGGACCCAGGAAGTCAAATGGGTTTGTGTTTATGTCTTTTTTATCTATTTTGTTGTTATTTGTTGTATTGTGTGTTGTGTGTATTGTGCATGTTTTTTTTAACTTAATAAAGTTTTTAAAAAATGTAGTTCAGTCTATCCTAGGGCAGACATTCCTTAACACCAGCTCTTACTGGAAGAATATATGTGCAGATAATATATAATGGTCCAGAAACAATATTAGAGACTGCTAACACTAGGAAACTAGAGGTACTTAATGGATGAAATTGAGAAATGACATGTTGGTAAAAGAAAATTACTACAAGATGTTACACAGATGGTATTTGACACCTAATAGATTAGCTAAAATATATAAAAATACTAACGGCAACTGTTGGAAAATTTAAGAGGACTGAGGGGTCTTTCTACCACATTTGGTGGACGTGTAGTAAAACGAAGCATTATTGGATAAGCATCCAAATAATGATACACAAAATATTTGATGTACAAATAAAAGTTGAACCAGAGCTTTTTCTTCTGAACATAGGGGCTTTGCAGATGGTGCAAAGCTCAGTCTTTGAGCCAAGGAAGGGAAGGGGCAGCTGGACGCTGGGTGCCCCAACCCCTTCCTGAGGATGTCATCGGAGCGCCCACCATTGCATACAGCGAGCGCTCCGATTATGTCCTTCCGTTGCAGCATTAAGGGCTGCCCAAAGAGTGGATTGGGGCCGAGGAGTGGGGCAGCCTAGGCCCCAATCCTCAGATTCTCGGGGCAGCTCACAGCCGCCCATCTGTAGAGGCTCATAGTTCAAGATAAAAAGTTGAGGAAACATCTGAAGTATGTTTTATATATAATAACAGCTGCGAGGATTGAGTTTGCAAAAAAAAAAAAAAAATGGAGATGTTCAGAAATTCCCACAATAGATGAATGTATACATAAAATTTTGGACATGTTGGAGATGGATAGACTTACAAGTCTATTAAAAGATAAAATAAATATAGAAGAAAATTAAGATTGGGAACTTGTGATGAAATACTGTAAAGTAAAATGGATTAACTGAAGACTGTTTTATAAAGTATATGATAAAAGATTAGAAACACAATAATAATTTAATTTAAGGAGTATTTGTATGGGAGATTTTACTTTTTTAAAAAAGAGTATTAATCAATTTGAATGCATATTTCTGCTATAAGGCTGAGAATTAAACAATCATGCCCAGAAATTTAAGATGTAAGAAATACAAGGAAAAAAATATAGAGTTTATGGTACTCTATGGGAAAAGATAAAGAAAGCAATTAAGAGAACATGTTGTTTGTAAGATATGTCAAAATTAATATAAGAGGAAGAATATATGTTTTGTGATGTTATAAATAATTGGATGTTTACATATTTTATACTGACAAAGAAGCCTTAGGATGAAGAAAGATAAAAATACTTCAAAGAACAACATAGATAGAATTATTAATATATTAAGAAAAGAATTTAGTAGTAGAAGTATGCAAAATTGTAAGTCTGTTTTCTTTTCTGTGTGAAAACCAATAAAAATTATATATTAAAAAGAAGAAGAGAGAAATGACAATGTTAAGAATAGTTGAGATTGGGACAGAAAGCCCCCCAAAGTCCTCCCAAACTTCCTAGTTTTTGTGGCTGGGATAGTATAAGAAGTATAACCTTATAGATTTATAGAATATTCATCTAATACCCATGTTTCTTGGAGGAGGATGATATCATATGTTTGTAAGAATTTTAAAAAATCCTCATCCTGTGTCTTATTAAACCATCTTGCAACATTCCAAGACATGACTTTAATTGAATCTGTGGCAGATCACAATTTAGCTATAGGAAGCAAAGTAGATTGAACATATTCAGCAGCTGTTTTAATGGTATTCATCCATATTATAGTTATTAACATTAATATTAAAGGCTGAGAAATTAATGTGTGAGTCAACTCCATTGCCAGGCACAGAACTATCGATAAAAGGCCCAGCTGGTTCTTTTAGTTGCATGACCCTATTATCAGCTATATACTCTGATTCACATAGGGGAAGTGGAGGATTGGGGCTGAGGCTGCCCCATGCCTCAGCCTCAATCCTTCCTTTTGGTGCCTGGGAAAGAAGCACCAAAATAGCGCTCCTTTCCCAGGTGGCAAAAAGGGTCCCCAAAGAGCCGCCATGAGGCTCTTTTGCTCCTCTTCCGGTGCAGCGTGTCTGGATGCTGTGTGGGGAGGATGTCGAGTGCTCACCGTGTGCAACGGTATGCACTCTGATGACATCCTTGGGAAGGGGTTGGGGCGTCCGGCTATTCCTCCTCTTCCCTGGCTCCAAGATGGTGCTTTGTGCCGTCTGCAGAGCCCCATAGTTTGTTTAATCTAACTTGAAGTGAATTCAACCTACCTATGATAAGTAATTTATCAAGAAGAGGGAGTCTACTAAATGAATCTATAAGACCGGCTTCATTCATGTATCCATTAATATGTTATTTGAGATGTCCCATGGGGCATGGGAGGTTTCAAGGCTAACACATGTGTCATCCAAACAGATAAAATCTTCATCCTCATCTATCTGTCCAGCCTTATTAAGGCCCATTGTTGATGTATCATTTATAGAGGATGAAGTATTCATGATTAGTGGATATGGTGCTGAATGACAGAAGACTCTAGTCACTTCAGTGTTCTACTGGAAGATCAATTTCTTCAATTTGTATATCCTTGCTGCTATGTTGACATCCCTAAATATTATAAGGGCTCTAGCTGTTAAATAATTATAAATAAGTATTGAATGTTTACTATATCCCCTTCTCTCAGAAAGGTTATCCCGAGAGCTGTAAGCTGTTGTAGAAAATGGGATTTCCTATAAGATTCGGTGATGAAACCGTGTGGTTTGGGGTAGTTGATGAATGCCAGTTGTGATCTATTTAGAACTATAGATGGTATATTAGATCTTATTTGTGGGACAGGTAAATACTGTTTATCCTCTTTTTTATTTGACTGGACTGTGCTATTATTGTTACTGCCCTCATCATTCTCCTCTAATCTCAGTTTCTTCATCAGAAGTCCTATTGAATTATTGGAATCTACCTGGGTAAATCTTACTAATAAAATAGATTCCTTTGGTTTTGTGACCAAATTTCTTTCATTTACTTTATTCTTAATGCAGCCTACCAACTCTCCTGTTGAGCCTGGGTTTGCAAGGGATTTTGGTGGATTTTTGAGGAGGCCAAACAGTCTCTTAAAATTAAAATTTACAACCTTTCTAGTTCTAACTAATTGTTTTTCTAAGTTTCAGCTAACAGCATTACTTTTAGTCCCCCCTCCACACTTTTTGCTCTTTGTTTTATTGGACCATTTATTGGGTCTGATATCAAGTAACTTGACTCAAATTGATATTATTGTGAGATGAAAATTTACTCAGGTGATCTACATCTTTTCCTGTGTTTAAGGTCCTACAGTTTTTGGGGGGCAGACTGTAAAATCCCTTCACCACTAGTCCAACATATTGTATCTATATTATTTTATTAGTGGTTATTAAATCATATTGATTTTTAACATATCAAGTAATACTGAGAAATGACTATTTCCATTCACTACTGACTAATTTAGGGCCTTTACAGACTGCCAGAAATAATGCAGCTTGAGTCCACTTTAACTGCCCTGGCTCAGTGCTAGGGAATCATGGGAACTGTAGTTTATTGTGGCATCAGAGCTCTGACATAGAAGGCTCAATGTCTCAGAAAAAAACTACAGTTCCCGTGATTCCCTAGCACTGAGCCAGGGCAGTTAAAGTGGCCTCAAGCTGCATTATTTCTGGCAGTCTGTTGAGGGTTGCAGACTGCCAGAAATAGTGCAAATTGAGTCCACCTTTAGGGTTAGGGTTAAGGAATCATGGGAACTGTATTTTATTGTGGCACCAGAGCTCTCTGACAGAGAAGGCTCAATGTCTCAGAAAAAACCCCACAATTCCCATGATTCCCTAGCATTAACCCTAACCCTAAAAGTGGACTCAATTTGCACTATTTCTGGCAATCTGCAACCCCCATGTAAAGGCCCTTAGTTTCTCATCAGAGTCTGCTAAGGGGTGTGAACTTACTTTATAATTGAAGGATTCTGCTTCCAGAGCACTTAACTGTTCATTAATTGTCTCCCTACACTTAGTATATTCTTCCAATGTTCTGTTTTCATTCTCCAATAAGATTTCCAAAGGAGGCAGGTCTTCAAAAATAGACAAAATATCATCTTTATTATTCATAGGGTCACTTGTCTGATGTAAGTTTATGGTACTGTCATCACGATTTGAATCTGGACACTCATGTTCAGGAAGCAAATTCGTATTCAAGTTAAGATCCTGACCTGTGTCCTTGGTTGGGCTATGTTCAGGAAGCAAATTCCTGTTCAAGTTAAGATCCTGTCCAGTGTCCTTGGTTGAGCTATATTTTGATAAAGATGGCTGAGGATCAAGATTAGATGTATTGCCAGATATATCAATGGTAGAATCCTCAATGAGGTCAATTGTTTCCCTTTCAAGCCCTGAGATTCTTCCCCTTGAGGGCCATTTACATGCTTAGCCATTTTACCTCTTGTGATTTTAATAAAAGGCTGGATTGAACTGAGAGCAGTATTTTTATTAGTTTTGGAGGGTTTTCCAAATGCCTTTACAGGCTTCCAGAAATAATGCAGCTTGAGGCCACTTTAACTGTCCTGGCGCAGTGCTAGGGAATCATGGGAAATGTATTTTTTTTCTGGGACATTGAGCGTTCTCTGTCAGAGAGCTCTGGTGCTACAACAAATTGCAGTTCCCATGATTCTTTAGCATTATTTCTGGCAGTCTGTAAAGGTCCTAAGTCTCTTTAAAGGGCCAGATTGACTCCTGGTCACACCCATGATTAACCTAAACCAGCGAGATAAAAAAACTAAGCCAAAACAAAACAAAGGTAATAGCTATATATAATGTATACTTCTTATATTGTTTAAAATAATTTACAAACATAGATTATTAGTGCAAAAGCCAAGTTAATTAAATCATTACTATAAACCCAACAGGAAAAAAAGTCTAATCTAACAGAGATAGTAAATACCCACAATAAGTTAATACCCACAATAAGTAGTGATATTAACTTAGGGCTTCTGCAGATGGGCCCTTTGCAGCGTCCTCGAAGCAGGGATGGGGAGGGCCAGCTGCACGCTGGCCACTCCAACCCCTCCCCGACAATGTCCTGACACCCCGCGCCATTACGCATGGCACGCGGCATCAGAACATCCTCCCAGCGCAGTGTCTTGATGCGCTGTTCTGGAATGGGTGCAGAAGAGCCACGTAGTGGCTCTTAGGGCATCCAATTTGGTGGCTCTGATAGGAGTGGCATTTTGCCTCTCCTTTCAGGGCTGGCAAGAGGGAGGATTGGGGCCAAGGCATGGGGCAGCATCCCCAGTTAGCATCCCCCTTAGACAACTAGTAAACAGAGGCTACTAGAGCAAATTAAGTATTAAACCTTTCATGGCTACCTCAGAGTGCCTTTAAGCAATTAGAGGAAATGTAAACAAAGGGCCTCTGCAGACAGCTGTGGGCCACCCCGAGAAGCTGCGGATTGGGACTGAGGCTGCCCCATGCCTTGGCTCCGATCCACCCTTATTGCACCTCTGGAAAGGAGTGCTAAAATAGTGCTCCTTTCAGAGGAGCCAAAAAGAGTGCAGAAGAGGTACCTGGCTTCTCTTCTGCACTCCTTCCGGCTCAGCATGTCCAGACACTGAGCCGGAAGGACGTCATCGGAGCGCCCACCATGTGCAATAGTGGGTGCTCCGATGATGTCCTCAAGAAGGGGTTGGGGTGCCTGGCATCCGACTGCCCCTCCCCTTCCTGGGCTTGAAGACAGCGCTTTTCACCATCTGCATCCCCCCAAAATTAGCAAGAATAGTAATTGTGTTCAGCTTTTGCAGTAGCCCCAAAGCACCTGTGGTTCTCCAGATACACTGATATTGAGTCAAAGGGAAGGGAAAATAACAGGTACACAGCCTCTGAATTTACAGACAGCCCAGACCCAAAAAAAAAAAAAAAAAAAAAAAAAAAGAGGAAAGAAATACAAAAGTTCTATAGTTTTTTCTTGCAAATGCCATCTTTTGAATTATTTATTTACTTAATAACTGCCGTGGCTTACACTCACTCCTGGCTGCTGGTGGTGGGAAAGGAGGTGGCTGAAGGCATTTTAAAGGCTGCAGATGCCCAAACTCACTCTTGGCTGCTGCTGGTGAAGAGGGAAGTGGGTGAAGGAATTTTAAAGGCTGCAGATGCCCAAACTCACTCCTAGCTGCTGCTGGTCCAAGATTTTTGTAAGGATATTATATTGTGTGGTGCTGTGAGTCTATTCACTATGTATGGGAGTATTCATCTCATTAATAAAATAAAATGGTGTGTGACAGTTAACTAACTTCATCACATTTACTCCTGTAGTCATCTGTAAACCACCATCAAGGAAGCTGCAGCCAAAGTCACTGGGCTTCTGAAAGGAGCCAGGATGAATATACTGATAAACAATGCTGGTATTGTAAAGATGGAAGTGTACAAAACCAATGTGGTTGGGCATATGTCGGTGAGCCAGGTAAGATGATCTTATAGTACTTTCTTCATCAAATTTTTTAATCATGTTGCAAATGCCCTAAAGTTTGGCAAATATTTAGATTTATACTTGTGCTTTATGATGATGGATTCACCAATAGCAGTGATTTATTCCTGGGCAAATGTACAAAACAAATATTCACTGTACTTATTCTCCTTATTAGTGTAGAATTGAACATTTGCATCTATTGAACTAGAATGGCAGAAAATGCAAGAGAGCCCAGAAGCTTAACTTCCAGACTTGTCTTCCCACTGAAGCCTTGCGTCCTTTCTGCAGAGGGTCTGAACATCCTTTTCTTTCTTTCTCTAGGTGTTTCTGTCCCTTCAGAGGAAAGAAGCTCAGGAAAGTACTCACAAAGGCATGAACTGCAATAAAGCAGCCATTCTTAACATGTCCTCTGAAGCTGACTCCATCACAAATGTCTACATGTGGGATGGTGCACAAGTCCTCTCTTATCATTGCAGCAAGGTACAAAAACAGTAGTCCAAATCTGAAGCACAGGCTTTGTTAAATGTTAAAGATCATTAGTATTAATCTGATTTACTCTTCCTCCTCTGGCTAATAATTGTGAATAATGCTGAACCATCCATAGTCTGCCTATCCTTCGTGTGCCAGATGTGTTTCTTAGGCTGTATTAGCTCCCACTGAGAACCTTTTCAGACAGGCAAAAGGGATGGGAGCATAGCGGGATGCCCCCGTCAGTGTTGCATGATTTGGCAAAGATTTTCAGACAACGATGCAATAATCCCATCATTATCCCATGAATAAAGAGGAGTTTTCCAGCCCCTTTTCATTCATGGGACTTTCCCATGAATGAAAAGCAGCTGGAAACTCCTCTTTATTCATGGGATAATGATGGGATTATTGCAACGTTACTCGATGTCATCTGAAAATCTTTGCCAAATTATGCGACACTGACGCGAGCATCCCACTATATTCCCATCCCTTTTGGCCATCTGAAAAAGTCTTAAGAGTCTCCTGAATATTGCTAGTTATCATCAGGACCTAAGAAATACTGGACTATAGATGATCCACACTGATTGCTCTTCCCATTAAAAATCTTAATTAGGAATCACAGAACCAGAAGAGATCCAAATGAAAATCAGAGTAAACCTAATCCCATAACTGATTATCAAAATAAGAAGAAAGTGTCTTGCTTTGCATGCTTCCCCCCACCACTGGCCCACATTATTCCATGAATAGTCAATGTTTTAAACAATGTTCCATAACCTGGCACCCTCCAGATAGGTTGTTGCTTGTGGGTTATAGGAACTCTAGTCCTAAGGGACACAGTGACTGATGTGGTAAGAGCTGCTATCCATGACAGCCAGTGTGGTGTAGTGGTTTGAGTGTTGAACTAGGACTATGGGAGATCAACAAAATCCCCTCTCAGACACACAAACCTCCTAGGTGATCTTGGACAAGTCACTCAACTGCAAATGATGGTAATGGCAAACCACAAGAAAACCTGGTAATAGGGTTGCCATATGTTGCATACCACTTGAAGACATACAACAATGACAGTTGGAGAGTGCCAAGTTGGAGAGTAGGAGCCAGCATGAAGTAATGGTTTGAGTTTTGGACTAGGACTCCAGGAGGCAAGCATCTGAATCCTTAGCTATGGAAACCCACTGGGTGACCTTGGGCAAATCACATTCTCTCAGCCTCAGAGGAAGGCAACAGAAGCTCCTCCAGCAAACAAATCTCACCTTAGGGTTGGCATAAGTTGGAAATGATTTGAAGGAACACAGCTTCACATCCTCCAGTTACTAAAAGACAATCCAACAAAGCATTGGATCTTTTATATGCTGATCTTTCTGGACCAATGAATCAAAAGTCAGCAGGAGGTAACTCTTATTTTATGACTATTATTGATGATTTCAACAGATATACATATACTTATCTTCTCAGAGTCAAGCATTTCAAAAATTCTAAGAGAACTTTAATCAAGTCTGTAACAAATTTGGGTACAAATCAAAGAGCCTGCGTACAGAATATGGCATTGAATTTGTCAATGCTGAATTAGAATCATAGAATCATAGAATCATAGAGTTGGAAGAGACCACAAGGGCCATCCAGTCCAACCCCCTGCCATGCAGGAACTCCCAATTAAAGCATCCCTGACAGATGGCCATCCAGCCTCTGCTTAAAGACCGCCAAGGAAGGAGACTCCACTACTCTCCGAGGGAGTGTATTCCACTGTCGAACCGCCCTTACTGTCAGGAAGTTCCTCCTAATGTTGAGGTGGAATCTCTTTTCTTGCAGCTTGCATCCATTGTTTCGGGTCCTAGTCTCTGGAGCAGCAGAAAACAAGCTTGTTCCCTCCTCGATATGACATCCCTTCAAATATTTAAACATGGCTATCATATCACCTCTCAGCCTTCTCTTCTCCAGGCTAAACATCCCCAGCTCCCTAAGTCGTTCCTCATAGGGCTTGGTTTCCAGACCCTTCACCATTTTAGTTGCCCTCCTTTGGACACGCTCCAGTTTCTCCACATCCTTTTTGAATTGTGGTGCCCAGAACTGGACACAGTATTCCAGGTGAGGCCGGACCAAAGCAGAATAGAGTGGCACTATTAATTCTTTTAATCTAGACACTATACTTCTACTGATGCAGCCTAAAATTGCATTGGCCTTTTTAGCTGCTGCATTGCACTGTTGACTCATGTTCAACTTGTGGTCCACCTGGATTCCTAGATCCCTTTCACACGTAGTCTCATTCAGCCAGGTGTCCCCCATCGTATATCTGTACTTTTTGTTTTTCCGCCCTAAGTGCAGTACCTTACATTTCTCCGTGTTGAATTTCATTTTGTTAGCTTTGGCCCAACTTTCTAGACTGTTCAAGTCATTTTGAATTTTGATCCTGTCCTCTGGGGTATTAGCTACTCCTCCTAATTTGGTGTCGTCTGCAAATTTGATAACTATGCCCCCAATACCGTCATCCAAGTCATTAATAAAGATATTGAATAGCACTGGGCCCAGGATAGAGCCCTGTGGCACCCCACTGGTCACTTCTTTCCAAGTTGAAAAGGAGCCATTGTTGAGCACCCTTTGCGTTCGACCAGTCAACCAATTACAAATCCATGTAACAGTTACTTTGTCTAGCCCACATTTTACCAACTTGCTTGCAAGAATGTCATGGGGAACCTTGTCAAAGGCCTTACTGAAATCAAGATATACTATATCCACAGCATTCCCTTCATCTACCAAGCTGGGAATTTTATCAAAAAAAGAGATCAGATTTGTCTGGCATGACCTGTTTCTCTGAAACCCATGTTGAATTTTTGTGATTATGAAATTATCTTCCAGATGTTCACAGACTCTCTGTTTAATGATCTGCTCCAGAATCTTCCCGGGTATCGATGTCAGACTAACTGGACGATAATTTGATGAATTTTTGAAAGAACATGCATTGAACAGCAGACTACACAGGCTTATTCTCTGGAACAGAATGGTGTGGCAGAGAAAATAAATAGAACTCTCAAGGAGATGGCAGTCACTATGCTTTTGGAAGCTAATATGCCTAAACGCTATTGGTCTGAAGCCATCATGACTGCAACATACCTGTATAACAGATTGCCAACTAAGGGGGGAAGCAGACAGTGCTTTGCGCCATCTTGGAGGCAAAGAAGGGGAGGGGCAGCCTCATGCTGGGTGCCCCAACCCCTTCCTGAACACATCATCACAGCACCCATTGCTCCACACAACGGGCGCTCTGACAATGTACTTCCGCCACAGCGTCTGCACATGCTGTGGTGGAAGAGATGCCAAAGGTGCACCCAACGCCTCTTGTGGCGCACCTTCGGCGTCTTGCGGAAGGAGAGCTATTTTAGTGCTCCTTTCCAGGGCCCAAAAGGAATACATTGGGGCTGAGGAGTGCGGCTACCTTGGCCCCAATCCGCAGCTTCCCGAGATGGCCCACGACCACCCATCTGCTTAGGCCCTAAATCTAAAGATTCCAGTTATGGCATGGATTCAAGCCAAAATTAAACCATCTGAAAGGTTTTGGAAGCAAAGCATTTACCTATATTCCCAAACAAAAAAGAGACAAACTTAACTGCAGAAGTGAAGAGGAATTTTTTGTTGGTTATGCTAGAAATGGTTATAGAATTCTAAATCCAGTTGGACACACAATAAAATTAACAAGTGCTGTTTATATTGATGAAAGACCACAGCCTAAATCTAATCAAAACCAAGATGTTTATCAAGATTTATTTGCAGAAGAAGGCTCCGACCAGCAACCAGAGCAAGTGGAGTTCTTCTATCCTCTAAGAGTCTTGTATCCAGAAGGAGCTACACCTGCAGTGGACCATTAAGATGAGGAAGTGGACGGCATGAAGAAGCAGAAGCAGGTATCCAAATCCTGGTGAGAAAGTCAGAATGCTCCAATAAAGGTATGCCACCTGACAGATTCTCTTATCAAGCCACAGAGGAATTAATTCCGAAATTGGAAGATGATCAAGGGAACTCTAAAGACAGATTCTGAGAAGTGGGAGCAAGTTGTTAGTGAAGAAATGCAATCTTTATATGAAAACAAGACATGGACTTTGTCAGAACTGCCAGAAGGAAAAAGGGCAATTGGTTGTAGATGGGTCTTTACCACAAAGCTAGATGCAAAAGGGGAGATTCAAAGCTGCAAAGCAAGACTTGTTGCTAAAGGTTATACTCAAAAGTGAGGACTACAACAAAACTTTTGCTGGAGTAGTCACTCATAAAACCATCAGAACTCTCCTAGCTGTCACAGCCTATAAGAAAATGAATGTTCAACATCTGGACATCAAAACAGCTTTTCCGTTTGGCAATCTCAATGAACAATTTTATATGGAACAACCTCCAAGATTCCAGATATCTGGTAAGGAACATCTTGTATGCAAATTACAAAAGAGCATTTATGGTTTAAAGCAAGCCACCAGAGCTGGAGTGAGAAACTGAACCAGCTTCTTATCAAAGAGGGGTTCACTCCAGACACTGTTGACAAATGTGCATACAAGAGATTCAGAAACAATAAATGGACTTACATCACAAGTTATGTTGATGATCTGATCTTGAGCAGTGAGTGTCCAGGAAAGCTGCCAAGAGGACTGATAGCAGCTTCTTGTGAGGGTGGAAGGCAAACAAAAGGTTTTTTTTGCTAACGCAAACCAGAAAGCAAAGGTCCATATTACCAATCCAAGGGTCCAGCCAGCAAATGGTCAAGCAGCCTGAAGGTCTAGGATTCCAGAGAAGCAGAGTGGCAAAGCAATCCAAGGGTCAAGGGTTCCAGAAGTTCAAGATAAGTCCATAGTCCAAAAGTCAAGGGTTCAGGCCAAGGAACAAGGAGAGACAGAGGCTTTCACTAGGAAGCTTAGATAATCTCTGGCACCGAGGCAGCCCTTCTGCACCTGCTTAAATTATCAAACTACAGGAACTCAGCTGAGGCTGATTACTTTGGTGTTTTTCATAAAGTCTCATTGAACACCAAAGGGCTGCCCTTTCTGCTCAATCCTGGCTGAAGATAGGCATAGTCCTTTTATCCTCCTCCATGTCTGAAGGTTCTGCTGCTGGGAGGCTTGGCTGAGGAACCTCCTGGGAGACCACAGGCTCTGCTGGAGCTGGCAAAGCAGAGCTGGGGCCAGGCTGAGGCTCCACAGCTGCAGGCTCAGGTCCCAGAGGAGGTTCTGGCTTGTCCTCTGAGTCCTCCTCCAGGCAGGGCATGACAGTGAGGACAAAGCAGATAGTGAAGAGAGAAACCAGAATCTCAAGAAAGAGATTGATATTAAGAATTTGGGAGACATCTCACACTATCTTGGAGTGCAAATACAAAGAGACAGTGATGGAAGTTTCTTCCTGAATCAAAAACAAAAGATAACGGTTCTTCTGGATTGCCTTGTCTGAAAGATGCAAATGCTATGCCAACTCCAATAGAAGTCGGATTCTTGAAGGACATTAAGAAATCTGAACCTTTGCAAATGGAGACAAGTATAGGACTGCATTTGGAAAACTCCTATGCATTTCCAACTTCACCAGACCTGACATAGCAAATGCTGTTAGTATCTTATGCAGAATGGTCAACTCTCCTACAGAAAAAGATTTCATTGCAATTAAGAGTATTGTCAAATACTTAAAAAGGAACAGCAGATTACAAACGGATGCTGCCATCCTGTCAATAACCACAGCTGATTGCTTATGTGGATGCAGACTGGGCTGCAGATCTGGCAGACAGACAGTCAACCACCAGAAACCTGATCTATGGTGGAGGAGCTGTAAGTTGAAAAAGTAAGAAACAATAAACTATTACTGATTCTTCTATTGCAGCAGAGTGTATTCCAGCAAAAGCGACATGTGACGAAATCAAATGGCTGCACAACTTACTTCTGAACTTTGGTATAACAGTACCCAAATCAACCATTCTGATGCAAGATAATTAAAGCTGCATCAACATTTCTCAAAGTGAACAGCTACTCAAAAAGAATATTGACATTGCATTTTATAAAGTGCAAGAAATGTGTCAAAATGGACATGTCCAACTGGAATACTGCATCATAGAAGTAATGATTGCAGATATTCTCACTATGGGCCTTTGCAGACTGCCTAGGGGATCTTTATTCTCTTTTGAGATTAAAACTACATTAACTAAAGACCATGAATCTGGAGCTTTCTCTGTTTATTCCATTAAGTACCATTTGAAGGGGAGGTATAATTTGTTCCTTATTTTTTTGTGTGTAAAATTCTATTCCTAATCTATCCGGGCCAGGTGTTTTACCTGATTTACTTTTTTGTACACCATTGGCAATTTCTTCTAATGATATTTCTTTATCTAAAAATTCCTTTTGTTGTTCTGATATTTTATTAATGTAGTGACCATCTAAGTATTTACTAATTAAATCTTCCTTTATTCCTTTTTCTCTTCTCAAGCTTGAGAAATATTTAAATAAATTTATTTTATTTTCTTTGGGTCTGTGATAATCTCTTCTTGTTGTTTTACTTGAATGATATTTCTTTTTTCTTTTGTTCCCTCAGTTTATATACTAGGAATTTCCTGGGTTTATTAGCTTGTTTGAAGGTTCTTTGTTTAATCCATTTTAATTTTTTTGCAAGTTCATCTTTTGTAATTATTGATATTTGTTTCTTTAATCCTATTTCTTTTTGATAGTCCTTGTTCAGTTTTCTTTTCAAGTATTCTTCTCTTTTTTGAATTTCTAATTCTTTTAATTTTGCCTGTTTCTTCCTATTTAATTCAATATTTTTTTGAATGAAAAGGCCTCTTATATAAGCTTTAGCAGCATCCCAGACTATATGTGTGGCTACTTCTTTATCTAAATTTTCTTCAAAGATCAGTGTCAATTGTTTTTTAATTTCTTCTAGTATTTTCTTGTTACATAACAAATTTTTGTTTAATTGCAGTCTATACGATATTACTTTGTTTTGAATTGTCATTAAGATCGGATTGTGGTCGGACCAAATCATTGGCTAGGACTCAATTTTATCTACTATCTTAATCATATGAGTTGATATGAAAAACATATCGATCTCGCCCAAAATTTGTGGGGGTTTGAATAGAATGTAAAGTCCTTGCATTCTTAATATTGAGCTCTCCAAAGATCTTTTAATCCTAATCTTTCAATCATTAAAAAAAAAAAATTCCCAGTAGTTTCCCTTGTTTTGTTTTAATCTTCTTATCTGATTGTCTATCTAATTTCGGAATTATAACCCCATTCCAATCCCCCATTGCCATAATACAATCATATTTGAACTCTTCTACCTGTTGTAGGATTTTTTTATAGAATTTATTTCTTGTCTCAGATGGACCGTATATCCCAATAAGCAGAATCTTCCCTAAATGGCAATTTAGTTCAACTACGATATCTACCCTTTGATCTTTGTATATCTTTTGCTTCTAGTCTCTGATTTACATATATCACCACTCCTAGTTTTTTAAGGGTGGGTGGGAAATACGTTGGTTTTATGCTGTATTATTTTAATGTGAACTGCCCGGATTGTGTCACCAATGGGCGGTATATAAATAAAATTTATTATTATTATTATTATTATTATTATTATTATTATTATTATTATTATTATTATTATTATTTATCTTTAGCCACTGCTATAAATTCATTCCCTAATATTTGCTATTTTAAATATTTCTCATCTCTTTCTTTAATATGGGTTTCCTGAAGACAAATAACATCAATGTTTTTTTCTGTAAGTAGTGAAAAACTTTTTTCCTTTTTTGAGGTGAATTAAGGCCTTTCACATTCCATGTTAGAAATTTACTATATTTAAACATTTATCTGATTAAACTTGGAACTAAATAAAATCTTTTCTATTTATAGTGCTTAAGGTCCCACTCTAGTTCCAATTCCTCCTCTCTCTCCTCTTCTTCCCCTTCTTCACTTGTTCTTACTAGATGAATCAGATCTACTTCAATTTCTAGTTCCTGTTGTTCTTCTAAGTGTCTTATTTCTTCTAATGTTAAAGATCTAAGTTTATCTGTTTCTTCTCGATTCACCAAATTCTGTCTATGCGGGTCTATTGTTTTTTTGTCTTTCCTTTTCTTCTTCTCTTCTCAACTGTGAAGCATCTTCTTTCCCATCTTCTCTCTCTTTCTTCTCATTTTCCTTCTTCTTTTCCAAGTATTCCCAAAACCTTCTAGCTTCCTCTGTTGATTTAATCATAAATTTCCTTCTGTTAAACCAAAATGATAAACCTTCCAGTTGAATCCATCTGTATGAAATGTCACGGTCCCTTAATGAGGCAGTCAGAAATGTGTAATCTTTTCTTTTACAGAGTATTCTCATTGGTACATCTTTAAAGATTTGAAGCTCCAGTCCTTCTATTCTCAACAGATATTCATTGCGTAATCTTAGCAAATCATCCCTAATTTGTTTCCTAACAAAATAAATAACGATATCCAGAGGGAGATTCTTTTTTTTTTTTGCATTTGTTGAATTCAATCTAAAAATTCAATCAATTTCCATTTCATTTTTTTCCCCTTCTCTTTCCAAAAACATAGCCAGTTTTGGGATAGATATATTCATCAAGTCTTCCTCTTTAGTTTCTGGGAATTTTTACACATCTATCTATTAATTTTTGTTCCCACATTGCTTTCTCATCTAGATCTTCTTCTCTTCTTACTTTGATATTTTGAAATTCTTCCTCAACTATGTCCGCTTTTTCTTCCAGTGTCTTGATTTTTTGGTTTACTATATTCCTGGATCTTGTTACTTCTTTGTATATTTTCCATGTTTAAGTATTTCATTGTTCTTTATGGTATGCAGTCTGGCTTTTCCCATGTTCTTGCAAATGCTTTTCAAAACTAAAATTCTTATATTGCATTTCAAATGCCATATGGCTCTATGAGGGTTGTGCTGGAGATTTTACCAGAATCAGTGATAAGTATTTACTTACAAATCATTTGATCACATATAATCCCAAATTTTTAAAAGTTGGTGGTGTCCCAGTTGTCGACTAATGAAAGAGAAACCATGAGGTAGGTTGCTTCCTCGGTCTCCTCTGCTGATCCAGTTCATCTCATCCTGGATCTGAATTCATCCAGGACTCCAAAGTTCTGGAGCTCAGGAATAGACCCAAAATTAGGTTCCCCAAGATCTTAGTACCCAGAGATCTTCTTTCAGCTAGTTGTCATTAATTTCTACTGCCAAAATACCTCATTGGTCTGAATGATCCCCAGCAGTCCTGCTTGGGAATGTCTCAATCAAACACCAATACCAACTGGAATGAATATAGGAGAAAAATATATGGAGTGGATAAAAAACATTTATAATAATCAGGAAGCTACCCTAGTAATTAATGGAGGGACTACAAAGAAATATAAGGTTCAGAAAGGTGTTAGACAAGGATGTCCCCTATCACCCTTGCTTTTTATAACAACATTGGAAATTCTAAACAATGCAATTAGAGAAAACTCTAAAATTGAAGGGTTAAAATAAAACAACAACAACAGAGTTTAAACTGTGTGGTTTCATTGATGACTTACTGATCTCACTTGCAAATCCAACAGAAAATATAGAGGAACTTTTAGAAACAATTCAAAAATATTGTGCATTATTTGGCCTATCTATAAATCAAGAAAAAACTGTTATGATGTTAATAAATTTGTCAGAAGAAGAGAAACAAAACTTGAAAGTGAAGACCAACTTTCAGATTGTGAAGAAAACAAGATATCTGGGAATTAATATCACCATAAAAAAATCAGATTTGTTTAAAAATAATTATGAAATAAAATGGAAGGAAATAAGGAATGATTTTTTTAAAAAATGGGAAAAACTAGGTTTAACATGGATGGGGAAAATCTCGGCAGTCAAGATGTCTATTTTACCGAAAATGATATTTTTATTTCTAAATTTACCAATGATCACAAATGACTGTCCCTTTAAGAGTTGGCATAAAGACATATCAAAATTCTTGTGGGCTGGAAGGAAACCAAAGATGAAACTTAAATTAATACAAGATGAGATTAAAAGAGAAGGCATGGCACTTCCTAACATTAAAATATACTATTACGCATGCACGATGGATTGGATTATGGACTGGATAAAATTGGAAAATAATAGATTATTTACAATTGGAAGGTGCAGATGTAAGATTCGGGTGGCATGGGTATTTATTTTATGACAAATTGAAAGCTAATAAAGACTTTAAGGACCACTATATTAGAAAATCTTTAATACGAATTTGGCTAAAATTAAAACCTAAAATTTGTAGAGGAGTACCTAAATGGGCATCAATAAACGAAGCCTTCTTTAACAGAACTAAATTCGATGATTCAAAGTGAGAATGAGATGAAATTGAAATCATTAGAACAGATAAGGGAGGAAGGCCTTAAGTGTACTTGACTTACTTATTACCAACTAAATGAAAGAATTAATCTAGACTTGAAGGTACATAATGTCCAGGAGGTGGACCCAGAATTTGAAAAAAATAGTGAAATCAGAGGATAATAATAGAATTAAGAAATATTATAAATTACTCTTGACCCTCGATATGGAGGAAGAAACAATAAAGCCCCAAATGGTAAAATGGGCTCAAAACATCGGTCACTCCATAAGTCTGGATCAATGGGAAAAGACCTGGACTAAAAGATTGAAATATACTTTGAGTTATGATCTAAAAGAAAACTTTTATAAAATGCAATTCAGATGGCATCTCATATCCTTTAAATTGGCTAAAATCTGTAAAAATGAAAAAGATAAATGTTGGAAATGTGAGAAGGAATTGGGCACGTATTACCATATGTGGTAGAAATGCAAGTTGGCAAAAAAATATTTGGGGTATGATTCATGGAGCAATAGAAGCAATATTAAACATTAAAATTAAAGAAGACTTGATGAGGTTTTTATTGAGTATGAACCAGGAAGATGCCTTACAAGTTAAATATGGTAGAGTTATCTTTTATATGACCGCAGCTGCTAGGATAGTATACGCAGCAAAATGGAAACAAAAAACAATACCTGGATTGGATGACTGGATTCTGAAACTATATGATGTAATGGAAAGTGACCAGCTAACACAGATTCTACAGAAAAAAAATCATACAAAGAGTTCAAGAAGGTTTGGAATCCTTTTATTGAGTATTTGAAATAGGAATGGGGACAACAATGGATTTTCAGTCTGAATATAAAATCAATTGATGAGAAATACTAATAAATGAATGTAAATTTCAAAGGTCAATTTTTCCAGCAGAAATTTCTACTGGGTACTCTATAACTGTGAGGTGAAAAACAACAATGTTATATATTATATGATAAAGTGTATAAATGGTATGGCTATACATGAGTATCGACTGTATTAATAATACTTAACATGAATTTAAAGGAATATAATATAATATAAAGGAAAAATTCAGGAGAAAAATGATATACTTGAATCATCCTGATTCAGTGGATAAGTGAGGGAAGTTATTTTGTGTTAGTTAGTTTTATCTGTATGTTTGTACTTGTATGTTTATGTATGTGTAATTTTTTCTTTCTTTTTTATATATTTGTTGGATGCTACTTTGTATGTAACAGCGATGTTTTTTAATCAATAAAATTAAAAAAAAATATTAAACCACAAAGTATATGTTTGTCATTTTTGAGTTGGTCTTTATTTTTAGGAAGGCAGGTTTAGAATAGTCTGACCCACATTTTTGCTGCTCTGCTCATGAAATTTGAGCTCTAATAGGTTTTACTTTCATACCTGTATATTTTAGTTTACTTTTAAAAGGGTTAGTACCCTGGCAAACAAAAAATTGCAATGCACACTTCTCTCTCTTCCTTTTCCCCTATTCTGGGATGGACAACTGTAAGCCTCTAGACGTTATTGGACTGCAGCTCCCTAATATGTCACCATTGGCTTGGCTAGCTAAGGCCGATGAGAGTTTCAGGTTAAAAACATCCTGAGGCTACAGTTGTTCATCCCCTTCTATAAAGCATACTTTGATGTCAGTTGTAAAAGTGTCACTTCTAAATTAGTGGTAACATTAGAAGCAGTGCCATTATCATCCTTAGACAGCTGCAGTGATGAAGCTTAGAGTCCAACAGCCTAGGTAAAAAACAATGATCCTCCCATGTACCTCCCACACTGCTCAAGCACTTATGGGTATGTGCAGACATGCACGTATGTACACACACACACACACACACACACACACACCAACACATGTGCACATCTACCTCTCCATCTCTCTGCCATGGAATAAGGAGAAGGAAACACAGTGATGATGTAGTCTTTCTTATCCAGCATGAAAAGCCACTAGAAAAGGTACCACAGAAATGTTCCTCATTCCTAGCTCTTTTTCCTTTCTGTGAAAAGTAAGAGGACAGAAGAGGGTGTGTAGCAAGTGACTGGCTGGTGGCTCAGAAGTAAGAGCTTCTCCAGTCTAGTCTACCAATGCATGTAGATAGCCCAATGCAAAGAAAAGAAAAGAAAGAAAAGAAGAAAAAATATGGAGAATCTCAAACAAAAAATAATAATAACATCTCTTTGATCTCAGTGTGACCTGCTGTTATCCCATGGAACTGAGACACACAAGTTATCTCTGTGCTTCTTGCATTTCTTCTTCCAGGCTGCTCTGAACATGCTCACAAAGTGCCAATCTCTGCAATACAAAAAATATGAGCTCCTGTGTGTTGCATTACATCCTGGATGGTTGCAGACAGACATGGGAAATTCTGGGGTAAGTAATTTGTGGGTAGAATCTTATTCTAAGAAGCCATTAAGTTCATTGAACAAACTAGACTTTAATAGAATTAAGACTCAGAATAGAGAAAAGATTACTAAGATGTTTTTAAAAAGCATTTCTTGAAAAATTTCAAGTATTGTTCTAATTAAAATTTTGTTCTAACTAAAAACATACAAAAAGCATCTTTGGATTGATTCCTCTAGAAAATCTGATCCCACACATTGTGTTCACCCAAAATGAATACAGATATAGGGCCAATGTAGACCGTCCAAAAGGGCTGGCTTGGGGGTGGAGTTGGGGCGGGGCGACTGCACACTGGCCGCCCTGACTCCACTGTCACAGTACTGCACCAAAGGGTCGCAAAAGAGCCGCGGTGGCGGCACTAAGGGTGGCTTTTTGCCACCCCCAAAAGGACCGACAAAATGCCAGATCAGGGTCATGGCGTGTGGTTGCCATGGCCCTGATCCGGTGCTCCCAGAGGTGGCACAGAGCTGTCCCTTAGGGGCTGTCTGCGTCGGCCCATAGTTTAGCTTAGCCCTTTAAAAAAATTCAAATCTGTATTGAATTTTGTCTTTAACTCCAACCATACAGCTGCTTTTTGGAAGTTCAGAAACAAGACCTGGAGACTTTTGTTTCTCTTCAACTGCCATATTATCTGTTTGGGTGGGATTTACCTGCTTTCTAGGGATGCCACTCAGAGCCCATTT
This sequence comes from Phrynosoma blainvillii, assembly GCA_026167975.1. Classification (NCBI taxonomy): domain Eukaryota; kingdom Metazoa; phylum Chordata; class Lepidosauria; order Squamata; family Phrynosomatidae; genus Phrynosoma; species Phrynosoma blainvillii. The sequence goes on along the minus strand of JANUYF010000007.1, from coordinate 14,505,727 downwards.
GGACTCTGATCTGGCTTGGATTACAAGTTTTTAAATTATTATTTTCTTTCATAAAGTAGAAAGCAAGATATAATCCAAGATGCATAATCACAATTCTGTTTGATTCTTTAGAAAGAAAAAAGTCTGCCCTGCTTTCAGTGTGTTTAGGCAATGAATGAGGTTTCAGTCATTTTATTACAGAATTATAACAGTATATAATGCATTCTCTTTCAATTTTAAGTTCCCTGGGGCAATAGAATTCTGAAGCAAATTCTAGCTTGTTGAGATTTGTTTTACAGAACCCTTTGTTAGCCCTGGACATACCTAAACTTACCCCTCCTCTTTGATATCAGAATTCCTGTCAATTCAGCCTCTATGATCCTAATGTGGCCACCATTGTTTGCAAGCAAGCAGGTTATGTTGGCTAGCTTAGGAGTTGCCAAGAGGATTTATGTTCCAGACATGTCAGAGGAGGTGAGGAAGACCCTGGCTATAAAACAATAGGATGCCTCCAGTCAGAGTAAACAACTCCAGCTACCAGACAGGTTAAGCAGTCTTGCTGCAGGAATACACCCATTCACACCCCGATGTCACACCTTTGGAAGACCCAACTTCAAAGTGTCACTTATGCATATCAAAGATTTAGACTATTTGGGCACATCAACTTTCTGGGTTTTGCCCCAAGGAAAAAATGTCCTATTAATTAGGTGACCTTTCCTTTGTTTAGTTGGATTAGCTTGGTTTTCAGGTAGAGGTGCTGTAGGATTTTACTTTGCTAGACCCCTTTTTTGCTTGCCGAACTCTGGTGGCCTTGGGAGTGATTGAGTTCCCTTTTCCCCATCCTGGAACATCATCAAGATGAGCAGCATCCAAACAGATGTCGTATCTCCATTAGAAGGCCTTACTTGTTCTAACCTAACACCTTTATTTCTCAGTTCTTGTGTTCTTGTGTGAGTGATTGTTAAAAGTGCATATTGTTTTCCCCTTTAAAATAAAAGACAATTCATTGAGGATTTGCCTCTGCAGTGCTTCGTGCCTTCAATCTTGGTATACACAGGGGTGATCCCAGGGCTGCGTAACCCAGCCAGTAATTTGGGCTACTAGTTTAATTCCCCAAGAGAGGGAGCTAATTTTAAGGCAGAGCTCCTGTCCTGGTTACACCTTGTAAAGTTTGTAAAGAAAGCAGTGAAACCATTGGGAAGAGTAAACAGGATTACAAGCTGTTAGTTTTTATTGTTGTTGTTAACTGCCTTCAAGTCGATCTCAACCGATGGATGAGGCATCTCCAAGACTCCCTGCTTTCAGAGTTCTGTTCAGTTCCTGTAAACTCATACCCATGACCTCCTTAATTAAGGAGTCTATCCATCTAGCATGTGCCTTCCTCTCTTTCTACTTCCCTCCATCTTTCCTAGCATTATTGTTTTTCCAATGAGTCAGAGCTGGACAGTTAAGAAAGATGTGTCTGAAATACAACAGCCTCAGTTTTGTCATCTTGGCTTCCTGGGAGATTTCTGACTTGATCTGCCTTTTTGACTGCCTTTTTGGCTGTCCAAGAATCATCAGCATTCCTCTCCAGCATCACATCTCAAATGAAATTGATTTTCTTCTTATCATCTTTCTTAACTGTCCAGCTCTCACATCCATACATGGTAACAGGGAATACAATGGCTTGTATGATTCTAACTTTTGTGCTCATATCTTTGTATTTTAGGATCTTTTCTAGTTCTTTCCTAGTTAACCTCCCTGTTCTTAATCATCTTCTGATTTCCTGCCCACAATCCCCATTATATCAGGAATAAATTGTTCCAGAACATGGTCATACAGTCAAAAAACCCAAAGATGCTGGCCGTGAAAGCCTTCAACTTCACATTACCCAACCTTGTTTTAATTTCCTCTTTGCATTTTTGCATCTGTGATGGCACCATGCCTTCACCTCCCTCTTTTCTTGCCCTCTTCTTAAACTTTGTGGTTCTCAATTTTTTTTCATCTAAGGCTGTGTATATACATGTGAAATACCCCAATCCCAGTCCTGTTTGAACATAGGATTTTCCGCCAGTTTTGAAGTGAAAGCACTTCTTTTAGATACCTGAGGGTTTCTAAACCCATTTTACTCTCCTATTTCTTGAAAAAAAAGTGTTGTTTTTTTTTTTAAAAAAATATGTGCCCTGCACTCCAAATTGGGATTGGTGAGGAATTCAGGGTGTGTGGGTTTTACCTAGGCATCCATGTCTGGCAAGTGTGGTGTCATCATTTTCTTTTCCTTACGCAAAAGAGCACCTTTCAGTTTTCAGGGGGATAGCTGTGTTGATTTGGAAAGGAGAGCAATATTCCAACTGGGGAAAAAGGATCAGATGATGCAGTAGGGGAAATGCTGCACAGAATGGGTAAAGAGGTAGTACAGAAATACCTGACTACTCCAAATGAATTCAAGTCTCCAGGGCCAGATGAACTTAATCAAGGAGTATTAAAAGAACTGGCAGAAGTAATCTCAGAAGCACTGTCAATAATCTTTGGGAATTCCTGGAAAACAGGAAAAGTCCCAACAGACTGGAAGAGGGCAAATGTTGTCCCATATTAAAAAAAAAAAGAGAGAGAGAGGGGGGAGAGAGGACCCAAATTATTACCGCCCAGTCAGCTTGTCATCAATAGCAGCAAGGATTCTAGAGCAGATCATGAAAGAGATAGTCTGTAGGTACTTAGAAATGAATGCTGTGAACACTAAAATCAATATGAGTTTGTCAGATATGGGTTTCCTAAAAACAAGTCATGCCAGGCTAATCACACATATATATATGATAGAGTTACAATCTTGGTAGATGAAAGGAATACTGTGGATGTAGTTGAGTCCAGGGTTGACTCAGCCTTGTATCATTTTGTAGGTTGGTAAAACCTACAGGTTGGTAAAGTCTACAAGTAGCTTGTTGGGGTGAATTGGCTTACACATTATAAACCACTTAGAGACTGCTTTGTTCAATATGAAGCAGTATAAAAATGTAATTATTATTGCTATTACTAGTGTATTTTGATTTCAGTAAGGCTTTTGACATGATTTCCTTGAAAAATGCTAGTTAACATGTGGGTTAGACAGTGCAACTGTCAGGTGGATTTGTAATTAGTTGACTTATCATAATTTGCAGATGACACCATATTAGGAGGGGTACCCAATATTCCAGAAGACAGGATCAGAATTCAAAATGACCTTAACAAATTAGATGGTTGGGCCAGAACTAACAAAATGAATTTCAACAGCACAAAATGCGAGGTACTAACTTAAGCATAAAAAATAAAATAAAATGAAAGGCACAGATATAGGATGGGTGACACTTGGCTTGACATGCAAAAGGGATCTAGAAGTCTTAGTAGACCACAAGCTAAACATGAGTCATCAGTGTGATGTAGCTGCTAAAAAAAACCAATATATTACTAGGCTGGATCAATAGCTAGGCATAGTGTCTAAATTAAGAGAAGTAATAGTGCAACTCTATTCTGCTTTGGTCAAATCTCATCTGGAATACTGTGTCCAGTTCTGGGCACCACAATTCAAAATAGATATCAACAAGCTGGAGTGTAACTAGAGGGTGACTAAAATGGTGAAAGGTCTGGAAATCATGCCCTATGAGGAATGGCTTAGGGAGGTGGGTATGTTTAGCCTGGGGAAGAGAAGGTAAAGAGGTGAAATCTCTCAACTCACCAATCCATTCCAGTTTGGAAAAATCTTTCATGGCTACTGAATAGGATTGGGCTTGGAATGAGAAGCAGCAATAAAAATATTGATCTGTTTTTCTTTTGTAGCTGACTTTGTGCAAGAATGTTGTGCTCTCAGAATATCATTTGTTTTTCTACACTGGTTTTGAGCTTTGCAAATACTCTTTTGCTTTTGCTTTCGAGGTACTGGCCCATATAAAACTTGATAACAGTGTGTGAAAGATTCTGGTTATGCTTTCCACTCTCTCTGAGAAAAATACTGGTACTTTTGTGAGTTTGGATGGGAAAACTCTTCCCTGGTGAGACACAGCTGGATAGACACCTCTACAGGCTCTTTTCTACTTGCCTGGACTTCAGGAGGCACTCTTGGGTAGCAATTTGAGCTTGGACTGCAATAAATACTTTTTGCTTTGAAATCTGTGCACGTTTTTATTTCTTCTAGCTCAGTGATGGCGAACTTTTTAGGGGATGAGTGCCCAAACTGTAAGATTTTTTATAGTAAGTTGTAAAACAAAAGACAACTATATACATCCATCTTTGCAGTTGTTGTAAGTTAGAACAAAGAACTTTTAGCCAAACCCTCAAACTCCACCTTCTGGGTGGTAACATGCATAGTGATTGGATGAACAGCTTTAACCCAGCCTCTAAACCAGCCTCTTGCTGTATGTCATCTATCATGTGACCCTGGTTCCCATGCAAACCAGATGAGATCATTGTTTACCTTCCAGCTTCCTTTGTTCTCAAAACATAGTGACCTTGTTGTGCTCCGTGTAAGTATTTTTACAGAAAACTGCACCTGCAAGCTGAAGACTCTTTCCCAGCTTAGAAACTTTTCTCAGAAGAGATTTTCACACATCTGTACATTTCCATTTTTGACTGTATATCCCATCCATATTCAACAACTTCTGAACCTCTTCCCAACCTCTCTGCCATGGTGCTGCTCTCCTCATGAGGACAATGATGTCATTGCAGTGAAGTGGAGGAGAGTGGCTCTCCTCACCTCGCTACCGCAGAACACTCTCATGAGTAGAGTGGCCCACAGGGGTCATGGACAAGAGGTAGCACATCCTTTTTGCCACTGTTCCCAGAAGCCTCGCTCCCCACCCCACTCCCCACCCCTGCCCAGAAGTCCTGCCCCCAGACCCCTCCACACACACTGAGTGATGCTAAGGGCAGGAACACCACTGAAGATGAGATGCCTTGGTTAGATGGCACTCAATGAGTTTCTAGGATATGGGAGAAGACAACTGCAAGTAGCACTATGGCTAATGAACTTTATCCCATAATCTATAAAATCACTTGCCAACCCAGTTCTGTGCTTTCTTACCCACTGATATGATCACCCATGTACCCATTTGCTTGCTTGCTTGCTTGCTTTTTTAAAGCAAGGGCTGTTCATTGGCAGTGGTAGAGAAGTAGCCATGCCTTCTTTCCTGCCTAGTGTGCCAGTCTACAAGTCACCTTGAGTGTACACCCATGCATCACAATGGGAAAACAAAGCAGCAAGATATCCATTCCCCTGTCAGGGACCAGCCCAAGATCAGCCAGCCAGGAGTAGGTATAGAGTTGAGTTGGCACCATCCATTGATCTATTTCAGACAGCAAAATGGATGGCATGTACATGATCTGTTCAGCATTAGTCATAATGGTCCAACATGTCTCAACCACTTGGTATTTATATATCCTGATATTTCATGTTTTTTCAAAAATAAGAAGATACAAACAAAATATTGAGGAATACATCTGGGCAAGCAGCTGCCAATGGAGTGTTCATGCAGCCAGCTGCCAATGGAGTGTTACTTGAAATGTAGAGAACTGAACGAAATGTTTCTATTCTGCTTGAAGCAAAACAGTAACCAATTACTGCTACCAAATTATCTGCACCTAGAGTCTGTGTGCCAAGGAGGCTAATTTCCAAAGGAAAAATTAACAATAAAGGGGCAGGGCAGAATTAAGCACAGTTTATACAGCAAATTGAAGAAAAATGAAGCTTTAAGATTTTCAGCAACATATTTTGGTCAAGGCCTCTATGATATGTACAATATATAACCTTAGGATGTTGTAGCTATGTCCCTGACAGGACACACAAACCTTCTAGTGATTTGTGATGACACATATCTGGGCATCCTGCATGGGGTCCTGTTGAATGATGGGAATTACCATTGAACAGGGAAGCAAGCAAACAAATGGGTAGATGGGTGATCATATCAGTGGGTATTTTGTTTAAATTTGGTTTGACATTCCCATTTGCCACCATTCTGAATCAAAATGGAGGCATTCCATTTCCTGAATGGTGGCTGTGTGATCTGAATCAATCCAATCGCATATTCACACTATCAGAGATGTGGATCGTTGCGATTCTTAAAAAAAAACCTCTAATGGATCCAGTGCCAAATGCACCAGTTTAAATGTGCTTTTTGGATCCCCCCCCAACTGCACCGAGTAGAATCAGTGCAAGTCTGAACAACAAGGAAATAACCTGGTTTCCAAACTGGGTTATTTTGTAGTGTGAATGAGCCCATAGTGTTCTGGTGCCAATTTCACAACAGATCTCATAGCACTCTAATGTCTATGGTGCAATGAAGCCCATGCCAGAAGGGCCACTCCATTAATTCCATTTGTGCAATGTTTCCAGAAATGAAGCTATGAGCCTTTACAGACTGCCAGAAATAGTGCAGCTTGAGGCCACTTTAACTGTTCTGGCTCAGTGCTGGGAATTGTATTTTTTTCTGGGACATTGAGTCTTCTCTGCCAGAGAGCTCTGGTGCCACAATAAACTACAGTTTCCATGATTCCTTAGCACTGAGCAAGGACAGTTAAAGTGGCCTCAAGCTGCACTATTTCGGCAGTCTGCAAAGGCCCCAAGTCTCTGCTCTTCTCCTGAGACTACAAAACTCATGCAATGTTGCAGTTTACCTGTATACATCAGTTTTGGATGATGTACACACTGAACAGGACACCAATATATTTTTAAACTGTTTTTAATTAGCGGCAAAGACATGGCTAAGCAGGTAATTCCATTACCAGTGGTGAGCAGCTCCTCCTGCAGTGCACAAATCCAGGCTGCTGAGAACAGAACCTTACCAAGGAACAACTTTCCCTTCCCAGTCCACAAAAGTACCATTGTCTTTCTCTGAGAGATGAGCAAGGGTATTTAGGATCTCTTTTACACTGAACTCCACTGTCAGTGGGGGCTGTCCCTGGAAAAAGAGAATAAGCAAATGACCTTGGGCTTTGCACAGTGCAAAAGCAAAGCAACAACAACAAAAGACTGAGTAACATCAACCCAGCTTTAATTTATTTTTGATTTACTGGTTGGTTACATATTCAGTTGGCCTTGGTATGGATTCAAGCATCCATGGCTTGAAAATTATAAATTCCAAATAATAATAATAATTTAATATATAATAATATTTATTTATATACCGCCCTATGGTGGACCAATCCGGGTGGTGAACATAATAAAATACAATAAATACAATCTAAAACAACATAATTCCCTCCTCCCCCCTTAAAAAGCTATTAAATCAAAATCGATTAAAAGCAGATTACATTTAACTGTAACAATATAAATTTATAAAAATTGCGCACACAAACCAGCAGCCCTTGCTAAAGGGAATTAAGGAGTATTTATTAAAGAGATCTCAAGATCTCTAGTCTCGAGGTCTGGAGGCCGAGTAGTTTAATCTGGAAAGGCCTGCCGGAAGAGATCCGTCTTGATAGCCCTTTTAAAGCTATCCAAAGATGTTAATTGACGGATCTCATCTGGCAGGCTGTTCCAGAGTCTGGGAGCGACAACAGAGAAGGCCCTTTGGGAGGTCCCCGCGAGCCTTGATTTTTGAAGCTGCAGCAAGTTCCTCCCAGAGGATTGGAGAGCGCGGGGAGGATTATATGGGAGAAGGCGGTCCCTGATATAGCTTGGACCCAAGCCATTTAGGGCTTTAAAGGTAATAATCAACACCTTGTACTGGGCCCGGAAACTAATAGGCAGCCAGTGGAGGGACCTCAAAACCGGCATAATATGATCCCTCCTAGATGTTCCCGATAAAAGCCTGGCTGCCATATTTTGGACCAACTGTAGTTTCCGAACCAGGCACAAGGGTAGCCCCATGTAGAGTGCATTACAGAAGTCTAAGCGTGAGGTTACCAGCACGTGCACCACAGTTTCGAGATTCCTTACTTCCAGAAAAGGGCGCAGCTGGCGTATCAGCCGAAGCTGATAACAGGCGCTCCTGACCGTCGCATTAACCTGATTCGTCATCAGGAGCGACGAGTCAAGGAGCACCCCCAAGCTGTGAACAGAGTCACTGGAGGAGAGTGTGACCCCATCCAGGACTGGAGGTTGCAACCCAATTCCTGGTTTCGGGGCTGCTACCGTGAGCACCTCCGTCTTGTCTGGATTCAACTTCAATCTGTTTTTCCTCATCCAGCCCATTACCGCTCGAAGACATTAATTGAGAGAGGAGATGCCATTGGAATTCGAGGCCGACGAACGAGACACGGAGAAATAGATTTGGGTGTCATCAGCATACTGATAACACCCAGCACCATAACTCTGTATTATCTCACCCAGCGGCTTCATATAGATGTTAAATAATGTCGGGAACAGAATAGCTCCCTGAGGGACCCACAAGTGAGTTCCCTCTTACTGGAGCTACAGTCTCCGAGCAGCACCCTCTGGGACCGACCCGAAAGGAAGGACCAGAACCACTGCAAAGCAGTGCCTCCGATACCTAACCCCCTCAGGCGGCCCAAGAGGATGCCGTGGTCTATTGTATCGAATGCCGCTGAGAGGTCTAGGAGCACCAACAGGGTCACACTACCCCTGTCGATGCTCAGACGCAGATCGTCGGTCAAGGCAACCATGGCAGTCTCAACCCCAAAGCCTGTCCTAAAGCCGGTTTGAAATAGGTCTAGATAATCCGTTTCATCCAAGACAGCTTGGAGCTGAAGAGCAACTGCCCTCTCGATTACCTTGCTCAAAAATGGCAGCAATGATACAGGCCTGTAATTTTTCATATCCGGGGTTCTAGGGAAGGTTTTTTCAGAAGCGGCCTAACAGCTGCTTCCTTTAAATAAGATGGAACATGTCCTTCCCTAAAGAATGCATTGATGATATCCGTAAGGAATCTCACCAATGCATCCCCCCATGGACGGCCAGCCATGATGGGCAAGGATCGAGAGGGCAAGTCATCTTCCTCACCTTACCAAGCAGCTTGTCCACGTCCTCGGTACTCACAGATTGGAGCTGATTCAGTAAAACCACATCGGCGGAGTTGCTGGACACCTCAACTGATGACTCTGTTACAATAGTGGCATCTAAGTCGGCTCTTATCTGAGAGATTTTATCTGCAAAGAAGTTGTTAAACGCGTCACAGCAGGCCGTTGTTGGGTTAAGGAAGGGATTTGGCGCAGGGGGCACCTGCGTCATCTCCCTTACCACCCTAAACAGCTCTGCCGGACGGGACTCTGCAGACGCAATACGTGTAGATGAGAAGGCTCTCCTCGTTGCACGCGTTGCCTCCCGATAGGAACTAAGAAAATTCCTATGGCGAGTTCTGTCAGATAAGAGTCGAGTCTTCTGCCACCTGCGCTCTAGTCGTTGTCCAGCTCGCTTCATTCTCCTAAGCTCAGGTGTGAACCATGGCCTATGGTTCGAAGCGGGTTGGCAAGGACGCTTGGGAGTGATCGTGTCGATAGCCCTAGTAAGATCGATGTTCCAAGTATTAACCAGAGTATCGACAGGATCACCAGCATTCCCAACCAATGAACCCTCCAAGGCTTTCCGGAATCCAATGGGCTCCATTAGCCTTCGAGGGCAGACCATTCTAATATGTCCACCAACACCGGCGGGGCAGATATTGGCTCTGAGCTCCGTCTTGACCAGGAAATGATCCGTCCATGACAATGTGGAGGTACTTACCACCTCCGCCCACCGATATTCCTGTTCCGTACTGAAGACCGCATCAAGTGTGTGACCCGCACAATGTGTGGGCTCGTTAACCAATTGGGATAGGCCCATGTTTGTCATGGTCTCCATGAACTCCCGAGCCGCGCCTGTTAAACTGGTCTCGAGCGGAATGTTGAAGTCCCCCAAAACTAGCAGTCTGGGGGTCTCCAACAGCAGCTCGGAGACCAGCTGCGTCAGCTCGGTCAGGGAGTCTGCTAGACAACGGGGTGGTCGGTAGACTAGCAGAATCCATAAACTATCCCTGGTCTTCAGGCTAAGGTACATACACTCGAAGTGGATCGTGTTCCGGACAGGTATCCTGGTCAAGGTCAGTGTGTTCTTATGGACTAGAGCCACTCCGCCCCCCTGCCCACTTCTCCCCCCTGATTCCAGAAAAGGGCGCAGCTGGCGTATCAGCCGAAGCTGATAACAGGCGCTCCTGACCGTCGCATTAACCTGATTCATCATCAGGAGCAATGAGTCAAGGAGCACCCCCAAGCTGCGAACACAGTCACTGGAGGAGAGTGTGACCCCATCCAGGACTGGAGGTTGATTTTCCATTTTATATAATTTTCCATTTTATTTTCCATTTTATATAAGGGACACCATTTTACTGTGCCATTGTATTCAATGGGACTTGAGAATCCATGCATTTTGTTATCTACGGTGGGCGGGGGTGTTCTGGAATGAACCCCAGTGAATAACAAGGACCCACTATATAGTGTATATGCTTGGAGTTTATGCTGCAGAATTTTGAGCAGAATTTTGCTTGCATGGGAAATTAATGCCATGGTCCTATATTTACTGCCGTCTTTTGTGTCTCCCTGTTTGTGGATTGGGATGTATATTGATCATTTCCAGTCTGTTGGATACCATTTTGTTAATAATAATAATAATAATAATAATAATAATAATAAAATTTATTTCTATCCCGTCTCTCTGTGTAATGCAACCGATTTTGTTTTTCATAGATTTTGTTTTTCATAGATGGCACCTTAACACCAGACAAATTGGCAAGAATGTATAGTTAATGCAAATGAGTGTTGGAAATGTTCAAATAATGTTGGCACATTTTTTCATATGTGGTGATTATGTAATAAGGCAAGATGTTCTAAATAAGTAAATTGATGATAGAGAATTTAAAAATCAAAACTGAATTGAGACAAACATTTATTAAATATGCTATATGACCATCTAGAAAAGAAACATGAAAATATTGTACTGTATAGACCAGGGGTTGGCAACCTACGGCCCGCGGGCTGGGTGCGGCCTGCAGAGGCCTTTGGACTGGCCTGTGGCAGGTCCCGCCACTGCTGCCACCGCCCTGCGTGCGCCACTGCGCTGTGCGCAAGCGCAGGTACACGCATGCGCACAGCAGCGGGTGCCATTTTGGAAGGCCCCACAGCAGCTGCGCAGCTGCTGTTGGGCCTTGGGAAGGCCCCCCCATGGCTGCACTGTGTGAATTCACACAGCGCAGGCATGGGGGGGCCTTCCCAAGGCCCGGGAAGGCCTCACCGCGGCTGCGCCATGTGAATTCACATGGCGCAGGCGTGGGGGCCCCCTCCAAAATGGCGCACGCATGGTGAGGCCTTCCCTGAGCCTTAGGAAGCCCCCCCCATGCCTGTGCTCTGCAAATTTGCACGGAGCAGCCGTGGTGGGGCCTTCTCTGGGCCTTAGGAAGGCCCCCCTGTGCCTGCGCTGTGCGAATTTGCACGGAGCAGCTGCGGTGGGGCCTTCCCTGGGCCTTGGGAAGCCCCCCCGTGCCTGCACCATGCAAATTCGCATGGTGCAGCCATGGGGGGCCTTCCAAAATGGTGCCCGCCACCGTGCGCTTGCCATGCGGGCCGTAGGTTGCCAACCCCTGCTATAGACTAAAAAATATTATATTGAATGCAGAGGTAGAATAACAGTTTGAGAAAGAAGAATTCAATCTATTGCAAAGGATTATAAGAAAAATAATTAAAGAAAAAGAAAGGTTTATTCAAGTAAAGCTAATATAAGAAAAGTAGAAAGAATTATTTATTGAAAAAATTTGGTTTTTAAGAATATAAAACATTGGTGATTTTTGTAGTATTGTAAGATATTATTAATATGTTGTAATACTGAGAGACAGTGTGGAGCTTGAGGCTTATGATTATGACTCTGGGAACCAGGGTTCGACTCCTGGTTTGACCATGTAACCCACTGGATGACCTTGGGCAAGCCACATGCTCTCAACCTCAGGTGAAGCCAATGGTAAACCTCTTTTGAACAAATAATTGAAGACGACCTGCCCTCTCGACCCTTGCCCATCATGGCTGGCCGTCCGGGGGGGATGCATTGAGGAGATTCCTCACGGATATCATCAATGCATCATTCAGGGAAGGATATGTTCCATCTTGCTTGAAGGAAGCGGCAGTTAGGCCACTTCTGAAAAAACCTTCCCTGGACTCCCTGGATATGAATAACTATAGGCCAGTCTCTTTGTTAACATTTTTGAGCAAGGTAATCGAGAGGGCGGTTGCTCTTCAACTGCAAGCTGACTTGGAGGAAGCCAATTATCTAGACCCATTTCAAACCGGCTTCAGGGCAGGCTTTGGGGTTGAGACTGCCATGGTTGCCTTGACTGACGATCTGCGTCTGAGCATCGACAGGGGTAGTGTGACCCTGTTGGTGCTCCTAGACCTCTCAGCGGCGTTCGATACAATAGATCACAGCATCCTCCTGGACCCCCTGAAGGGGATAGGTATCGGGGGCACTGCATTGCAGTGGTTCCGGTCCTTCCTCTCGGGTAGGTCCCAGAGGGTGCTGCTCGGGGACTGTAGCTCCAGTAAGAGGGAACTCACTTGTGGGGTCCCTCAGGGGGCTATTTTGTCTCTGATGTTGTTTGACATCTATATGAAGCCGCTGGGTGAGATTATACAGAGTTATGGTGCTGGGTGTTATCAGTACGCTGATGACACCAAATCTATTTCTCTGTGTCTCGTTCGTTGGCCTCAAATTCTGATGGCGTCTCCTCTCTCAATGAATGTCTTTGGGCGGTAATGGGCTGGATGAGGAAAAACAATTGAAACTGAATCCGGACAAGACTGATTGAAACTGAAACAATTGAAACTGAATCCGGTAGCGGCCCCGAAACCAAGAATTGGGTTGCAACCTCCAGTCCTGGATGGGGTCACACTCTCCTCCAGTGACTGTGTTCACAGTCTGGGGGTGCTCCTTGACTCGTCCCTCCTGATGACGAATCAGGTTAATGCGACGGTCAGGAGTGCCTGCTATCAGCTTCGGCTGATACGCCAGCTGCGCCCTTTTCTGGAAGTAAGGGAACTTGAGACTGTTGTGCACGCGCTGGTAACCTCACGCCTCGATTTCTGTAATGCGCTCTACATGGGGCTACCCTTGTGCTTGGTTCGGAAGCTACAGTTGGTCCAAAACATGGCAGCCAGGCTTGTATCCGGAACATCTAGGAGGGATCATATTATGCCGGTTTTGAGGTCCCTCCACTGGCTGCCTATTGCCTTCTGGGCCCAATACAAGGTGTTGGTTATCACCTTTAAAGCCCTAAATGGCTTGGGTCCAAGCTATCTCAGAGACCGCCTCCTCCCATACAATCCTCCCCACGCTCTCCGGTCCTTTGGGAGGAACTTGCTGAAGCCTCAAAAATCGAGGCTCTCGGCTACCTCCCAGAGGGCCTTTTCTGTTGTCGCCCCCCAGGCTCTGGAACGGCCTGCTGGACGAGATCCGTCAATTAACATCTTTAGACAGCTTTAAAAGGGCTGTCAAGACGGATCTCTTCCGGCAGGCCTTCCCGGACTATCCCAGCCTCGGCCCTCCTCCCCTTCAGCAGATCCTCCATAACCCTTCCCTTGTAGGAAGCTGCAGGGGTTTTATTGTTGTTTTGTCATAGTTTATTTTAAACTTGTTGGAAAATTGTTTTTAATTAAATATGGTTTAATAGTTTTTTAAGGGGTGGGTGGGAAATACGTTGGTTTTAGGCTGTATTATTTTAATGTTGTGAACCGCCCGGATTGGGTCACCAATGGGCGGTATATAAATAAAATTTATTATTATTATTATTATTATTCTAAGAAAACTCCATGATAAGTTCATCTTAGGGTTGCATAAGCCAGAAAGACTTGAAGCATACAACAACAACAACAACAACAACAAAGTATATTTTTAAAATTTATATATATTTTTCCTGAACCAACTCCCCTCACATCCTCTTGGACTGTGGATTGCAATTTTGCCAGCCTCCATAAGTTGTGTGAGTTGTAATGTTTTTCCTCATCAACCTTGGAAGCAACTTCTATCACAAATTACCTACCACTGACTTCCCCATGTCTGTCTCAACCCATCCAGGATGCACAGCAATGCACAGGATATCATCTTTGACAAATTCCAAGGACTGGCACTTTGTGAGCATGTTCAGAGCAGCCTAGAAAGGAGACATGTCAGAAGATGATACATTTCAGTTCCATAATCTGGCAAGAGGTCAAAAAGAAATTGCTGCATGACAGAGCAATGCTATTTAATGCTTGTCCTATGATAAGGGTATTCACCTGTGGGTGAATCTAAATGGGGTGACTGTAACTCTGACAATACCTGATAGTATAGTTGTGTTCCCACATTTATAATCTGTATTTACACAATGCCTGCACATATCTGAAGTAATCAGTAACCATTCCCACTCATACACATAATCGTCAGCACCTTTTCCTTAGGGAGATAAAAATCAACAATTTATGTTTGTTTTGACTGCAGCTGTTTCTCTGGAATATGTATATCACTGTACCACAAATCCATATTGCCTTGGTCCCATACTGGTGACTATCTTCATCAGCAAAATTCTGCCTCCTCTATCCCCCTGTCACCCTTTTTGACTGACTTCTTCCACTGCTAGCCACTGAGGACATGTACACAACCACCCCTCTCAGTCACACTGCACCTCCAGGTTTTTCCCATTATTACTCCTTCTCTTAGATTTCCCTCCCCTCCACCTGCTTTCCCCACAAAGGAATTTTCTGTGGGATCCATCCTTTTGGGGATGTGGTTGGCTTGTAGAAGGGCAGAGCAGAAAACCCAAGGAAGTTGGGGGAAGGGAGATGCATGTCCACATTCCTTCCCTGGTTAGAAAAGGGGTGTGAGTTATTTCTTTCTGGGTGAGGGAGGAATAGATTCCCCGTAGCAGATTTGAAATTGAGAGATAGAAAGTCTATCTTTTTATGTTTCTCAGGATAGAAGAGTATCTAGAGAAAGAATGGAGGTCTAGTCAGCCAGGAACAGCTGATACAAACTCACACATACACACCTGCCACCACTGGTGGAAAGCACACTCAATGTGCCTGAGCAGGCAAAGCATCAAAAAGATTTAACAGAGCACTATGGAAAGGAAGTTTTTATTCTATGTAAGAAGGGATTACATTACACTAGTAAGGTATTATATAGTTTAGAGGCCACGCAGCGAGCGGTGGCGTTTTTGAGGCTGCGGAGGAGTGCTTACCAACTTGCTGCCCTTGGAAGACCAGCTGAGCAGCCTGAGCTGCCCCACCTCCGCGGTTGTTGGCAGGAGCACCGGCGGCTATAAAACGCTGCCTGATACCATCCTTTGCCGGCACCACGCGGTGAGCGGTGGCGTTTTTGAGGCTGCGGAGGACTGCTTACCAACTTGCAGCCCTTGGAAGACCAGCTGAGCAGCCTGAGCCGCCCCACTTCCACGGTTGTCGGGAAGAGCACCAGTGGCTATAAAACGCTGCCTGATACCATCCTCTGATGGCACCACGCGGCGAGCGGCAGTGTTTTTGAGGCTGCGGAGGATTGTTTGCCAGTCGATAACCTGAGTCGCTAACCTCGGCTCAAAAGCTGGAGGGAGTGTGGGTGGATATACAACTCCATCTGAACTTCCACCTCCCCTCCAGCTACCGTGCAGCTTTTCATCTATGTAACCATCGTTGTACATTGGGGACACATATCAGTGGGTTTTTTACCCCGTCTCTCCCTCTGCGGTGCAGATTGATTTAAGCTGGGGGCAGATATCCAGGTCGTGTGGGTGCGGGGAAGGTATGGCGGCAACAGTCTCAACAAATGTTACAAAAGAAGGAGGGATTGATGCTTAATATCTATCCCTCCTTCAGTTGACCCTGTTTCCCAAGATAATTTGGAGAGTGTACCTACCATTCCACTGACCCTCAACCTGCTCCTTTGCAATGCCAGGTCATTCAAAAATAAGATCCATATTATCCATGATCTTTTAGTGGACGAGGCGGCCGACTTGGCATGTTTTACTAAGACCTGGCTAGGGGATGCCAGCCTGCTGTGAGGCAATATGAGCACAGGCCCTCCCAGCTGGGTATTCAGTTAGTGAGCAGGTGAGGGAAAGTGGTCGGGGGTGTGTGTGGCATAGCCTTGGTCCATAAGGACACCTTGACCTTGATCAGAAAGCCTATCCGGAAAACGACTCTTATCTAGTGTATGTACCTCAGCCTGAAAACCAGGGATAGTTTGGGGATTCTGTTGGTATACCGGCCACCCCGTTGCTTAACAGACTCCCTAACCAAGCTGACCGCCCTGGTTTCTGAGTTGTTGTTGGAATCGCCCAGACTTTTGGTTCTGGGTGACTTCAACATTCCACTCGAAATCAGTTTACAGGGTCTAACTGGCGCGGCTCGGGAGTTCATGGATACCATGACAAGCATGGGCCTATCCCAACTGGTTGACGGGCCCACACATTGTGCTGGTTATTCCCTCGATGTTGTCTTTAGTACGGAGCAGGTATATCCGTGGGTGGAGGTCATAAAAACCTCTGCATTGTCATGGACGGATCATTTTCTGATCAAGGCGGAACTAAAGGCTACTGTTCACCCTCCTGGGGGTGGCGGACCTATTAGAATGGTCTGCCCTTGAAGGCTAATGGAACCAACTGGTTTCCAGAAAGCCTTAGAGGGTTTAATGGTTGGTAACGCCGATGATTCTGTCGAAGCTTTGGTTAACACCTGGAACACCGATCTTACCAAGGCTATTGACACAATCGCTCCCAAGCATCCTTTCCGGCCTGCTTCAAATCGTAAGCCATGGTACACAGAAGAGCTTAGGAGGATGAAGCGGGTTGGACAATGACTGGAGTGTGAATGGCAAAAGACTCGTCTCTCATCTGACAGAACTCGCCTTAGGATGCATCTTGACTCCTATAGGGAGGCTTTATGTGCAGCGCAGAAATCTTTCTGTTCTGCACGTATTGCGTCTGCAGAGTCTTGCCCGGCAGAACTGTTTAGGGTGGTGGGGATCTGACAAAGGTACCTCCTACACCAAATCCCCTACTTAACCCAATGACAGCCTGCTGTGAGGCATTTAACATCCACTTTGCAGATAAAATCTCTCAGATAAGAGCCGACTTGGACGCCAGCGTTTTGGCAGAATCCGTAGACGAGGTTTCCAGTAACTCCGTTGATGGTATTTTACTGGATCAGTTGCAATCCGTGAGTACCGATGACGTGGACAAGTTGCTTGGAAGGATGAGGAAGATGACTTGCCCCCCCCAATCCTTGTCCATCATGGCTGGTCGTCCAGGGAGGGGACGCATTGAGAGTGTTCCTTCGGGACACAGTCAACGCATCCTTCAGGGAAGGTAGTATGCCACCTTGTTTAAAGGAGGCGGCAGTTAAGCCACTCCTGAAAAAACCTTCCCTGGATCCCCTGGACAAAAACAACTATAGACCAGTCTCCTTGCTACCTTTTCTTAGCAAGGTGATCGAGAGGGCAGTTGCTTCCCAACTCCAAGCAATCTTGGATGAAACTGATTATCTTGATCCATTTCAAACCGGCTTTAGGACGGGATTTGGAGTGGAGACAGCCATGGTTGCTCTGACCGATGACCTCCGCCTGAGCATCGACAGGGGTAGTGTGACCCTGTTGGTGCTTTTGGATCTCTCAGTGGCCTTTGATACAATAGATCATGCCATCCTCTTGGGTTGCCTGAGAGAGCTGGGAATTAGAGGCACTGCTTTACAGTGGTTCCATTCCTTCCTCTCGGACAGATCCCAGAGGGTGAGGCTCGGGGACAGTTGCTCTTCTAAAATAGAGCTTAATTGCGGCGTCCCTCAGGGCGCCATCCTGTCCCCGATGTTATTTAATATTTATATGAAGCCGCTTGGTGAGATCATTCGGAGGCATGGAGCGCAGTGCCTTCAGTACGCTGACGACACCCAGATATATCTCTCCATGACCAGATCATCGTCTCAGACTTCATATGGCGTCTCTCCTCTTAATGACTGTCTTAGAGCGGTAATGGATTGGATAAGGAAAAACAGATTGAAGTTGAATCCAGACAAAACGGAGGTACTCGCAGTGACAGGCCCGAAACCAGATTTGGGAATACAGTCTCCAGTCCTGGATGGAGGCACACTCTCCCCCAAGGACTGTGTTCGCAGTTTGGGGGTACTCCTTGACTCATCGCTTCACATGACTAGTCAGGTGAGTGCGGTGGTCAGGAGTGCCTGTTATCAGCTTCGGCTGATACGCCAACTGTGCCCGTATCTGGATAGGAGGAACTTGGAATCTGTGATACATGCTCTGGTAACCTCACGTCTGGACTACTGCAATGCACTCTACATGGGGCTACCCCTGTGCCTAACCTGGAAACTTCAACTGGTGCAAAACATGGCAGCCAGATTAATTACCGGAACTTCTAGGAGGGAGCACATAACACCAGTGCTTAAATCCCTCCACTGGCTGCCAATTAGTTTCTGGGCACGGTACAAGGTGTTGGTTTTGACCTTTAAAGCCCTACATGGCTTGGGTCCATCTTACCTTTGGGACTGCCTCTTTCCATATGATCCCCTCTTCGGTCCTCTGGGAGGAATCTGTTCCAGCCGATAAAGACTAGGCTTTCGCAGACCTCCCAGAGGGCCTTCTCCACCACTGCCCCTAGACTTTGGAATGGCCTGCCAGACGAGATCCGTCTTATTACGACACTTGCTGCTTTCAAGAAAGCAGTAAAGACGGATCTCTTCCGACAGGCCTTCCCGGAATAACATTTTCAGAGGGATGAGTTTTAACTGAGTTTTTATTTTGTCCCTAATTCTTCTCGCCAATTTTATAGTATTATTGCTGTTGTTTATTTTTTGTTGTATTTTAATTCTTTCAAATTTAATTCGGTTTTAAGGGGGGGAGGGTTGTTGAGTGAGGGAATGTTTTCTAACTTTGCTGTTCTTTTAATATGTTGTAACCCGCCCCGATTGCTGAGCAGAGGGGTGGGCTATAAATAAAAAAATTATTATTATTATTATTATTATTATTATTATTATTATTATTTGTGGTAAAAGGGGCAACCATGGTCAACTCTGGTACAGTGGACAGGAGTGATTATTCATACCCCTAACCAATCCCGCTTTGAGAGAATCAAAACAACTGCAAGAGTATGGGAAAGATTAGAGGTCATTCAATACAGGAACTTTTACTGAATAGTACATGTGAATAGCTATCTCAATTTAGCATGATACAGTTTTTAAAAATTGCTGGCACATTCATAACTACTGGAAGTATACATCTCTAGGTGTGTCTGTATTCATGCTTGTGAAGTACACACAAATCTGACCAAATAACTTGGGCCTCTGCAAACATTGTTTCCAACCTAAATAAATGTGTATAAAGCCCAAGTTAAGTTCCTTTGGCAATTGAGGCAGAAAATTCTATAGGTCCCTTTCTCCTTCCCAAAATACAACAACAATAATAATGAAGAAATCCAATAATTTGTTGCTCTTTTGTGACACCCAAAATTCACTTCTCTGAACCATCTACCTCATTTTGTGGATTGATGGTTATTGGCCCAGATTATTATCCTGATCTACGTCTTCATTTAAGCAAGCTGAAATGTGAACAATGCTGTTACTTCATGCACATACACACAAACACACAAATTGCTATACTTCTGTTGTGGGTGAATTTTGCTTAGCAAGATTGACAATTGTCAGGAGTCCAAGTTGTAAAACTGATTTTTAACAATATATCTAGGTGAAATTAAATGTAAGCTCAATTTTACATTTTAATACAACAGAAGCGATGTACAGAGTGGCCACAAGAGCTGGCCTGGGGGTGGAGTTGGGGCGTGGTGTCCCCCACATCATCCTCATACTGCCCAACCAAACAGACAGCGGGCAGCATCAGGGTGCTCCCTTGGTGCAGCGTTCATACACGCTGCACCAAAGGAGTGCTGAACAGCCACTGCCACCCTGTCAAGGGCAACTTTTTACCACTCTAAAAAGGAGTGGCATTTGCCATCCCTTTTTAGAGTGACAAAGTGCTGGATCAGGGCTGCGGTGTGCGGTTGCCATGGCCCCGATCCGGTGCTCCCAGGGATGGCATGGAGTCTTTTGAGCCCCAAAATCTTTTTGCCACTGGTAATGCCATACCTTGCTGCAACGATAAGAAATTGCCCTTGGTATAGTGACCCTGGTGATGGAGCCGCCTTCACTGGATATGTTGACAATGGCTGCTTTGCTGCAGTTCATGCCTTTGTGGGGGCTTTTTTGAGATGCCTTCTTCAGCAAGGGCAGGAATTCCTGGAAAAATAGAGGACAGATGGCATTTCTTCCCCAGTTGAAAAGCTGCACTTAGAGGGGACTTGCAGTAGAAATATACTGCAGCCAGGTATATTCTACTTGCAGTAGAAATACTGCAGCCAGGTTGGTCACTGGGGCTGATAACATAAAGCATACTGTATACAGTCATCTTTAAATCAAAAAATGTATGCCTGAAAATGGACTCCAAAATGCAGGGTCAACTTATATATGAGTCAATATGGCGACATTGCTCAGCAATGTCCTAAAATAAGTACCTCTACACACCCAACTGTCCAGAAAAAAAAATCAGCAGGAAAGGAGGGAGAGAGAGAAAGAGTTTGCATGGAGATCGGGTTTCTTTAACAATGTGTTGCCGGATGGTGGGCTTGCAAAAAGAGAAGGGAAGGGAAGGGAAAGGAAGGGTGTGTGTGTGTGTGTTTGCATGTTTGCATGGGGATTGGGTTTATTTAACAGCCACTGGATGCCCCATTTTTCCAGCCTAGGTTTTGTGCAATGCCTGGAATTGAAAATGGCAGTGGTAGTGATGGCTTTTTGATGCTTCCTTGCCTTGATGAACAGAGTTCACTTCACTGCTGCAGTGGAAGAGTCTCCATTTTTCCATCCAGGCATTGCAAAAGACCACTAGAGAGAGTAGGGTGTTTTAAGTTTTACCCTTGACTTATACATGGGTCATATTAAAATTCATGATTTTGACCCTAAAACCTTTTTTCGACTTATCCATGAGGTTGACTTCTACATATACAGTATAACCTTGCTGTTCAAACAGCTCCAATGGCTACTGGTCTGTTTCTGGCCACAATTTAAAGTGGATCTTTTTGGGTCATGCCCAGAACCCAGACAATATTGGTGATCAATTCAAAAATTAATAAGAGAAACATTACAGGTAAAGATTAAAAAACAACAACCCTAAAGCTTTTTTGCTAGGAATGTTTGGTCAAGAAACCAAAAGAGAGAGAAAAAATGCAGAATAAATACTGTAGATAAGGCAAAGAAATTACTTGAGAAGCTTAGAAACGCTGAAGAAACTTCTGGAAATATGGGACAAGGGAAAGAAGAAGGACATGACAGCCGGAAACAAGATAGCCCAGCTAGAAGTAGAAATCAACTAAAAAATAGGGAACAATCTCTTCAACCGAACACTTTAGAGGAGACTTCAACTTATATAGGAGCAGACGACCGTGCTAATCTAAGTGAAGAAGAAGAAACTCTGGAAGTTTTGGGAGCATCCGGAGGACTCGACCCATTCGAAGCCAACATTGAAGAATCTTAAAGGTTAGAAGGAGTATAACTAATTTGATATTATAATAACCACTTCAAAAAACTGATAAAGAGTAAAAAAACAATTTGACTAACAATTCTAGGAAGATCAGAATAAACAAGATGAAAATAATATCATGGAATGTTCGGGGAATGAATTCCCCATATAAAAGAAAACAAGTATTTCACCTTTTGGAAAAGGAACGCACCAAAATAATCTGCTTACAGGAGGCACACATCTGCTGTAAAGATACAAAGTATTTGAAAAATCTCCAATTAGGACAAAATTTTATTTCAGCTGGAAGAAAGGAAAAAAGAAGTGGTGTAATTTTGTACATCTCTAAACATATCATAGCGAAAGAAATAATTAATGATAAGGAAGGAAGCTATATAGGTGTTGCAGCTAATCTGGAAGGTAGAAGGACTCTAATTCTGGGTGTGTATGCCCCATTGGAAAATAAATCTAAGTTTTACAAAAAACTTACTAAATTGTTAATAGAATTAGATTATGAGTTTCTGATGTTGATGGGAGACTGGAATGGGGTAACAGACCCACTGATGGACAGAGGTTTGGCCCAGAAAAAAATAAAAGAAAACCAAGGTAAACTTCCCAAATCCTTCTTTGAAATGTTGGACATGTTATCACTGATAGACCCCTGGTGAGTGCAAAATAAAAACTCAAAAGAATACACCTATTTCTCAGAACATCATCAATCAACTTAAAGAATTGACATGTTTTTAATTTCAGCAGATTTATAAAAAGAGGTGGCAGAGACTGATATTTTGGCAAGGAAAATTTCTGATCACAATCCTATCCTGTTACGACTGAAAAAGAAGCACAAAGATACATCATGGAGACTTAATGAATATTTATTGAAAGATGAGAAAATTATAAAACAGGCTAAAGAACATATAAAATTTTACTTTGAAGAAAATCTTAATAAAGGAACTGAACTTAAAACTGTCTGGGAAGCAAGCAAAGCTGTTATGCATGGCTTCTTCATCCAGAAAAATGTGGACTGGAAAAAGCAAAGAAATCAAAAATTAGAAGATATAGCTCACAAGATCAAAGCCAAAGAACAAGAATTAAATCAAAATATTAACAAAAAAGAAATTCATAATGAGATCAAAGTGTTCCAAAAACAGTTTTCAATTCTAACATCTGATGAAATAGAAAGTAAGTTAAAATTCACAAGACAAAAATATTTTGAATATGGGAATAAAGCTGGGAAATTACTAGCATATAGATTGAGAAAGGAAAAAGAAAAAAGGATGATTACAGAAATAACAGATGGGAAAAAGAAAGTAACAAACTTGAATGGAATTTGAAAAGTCTTTGAGAAGTATTTTGTGAATTTATTCAAAGAAAAAACCAGAGGAGACAGTTTCGATTCCGAGTTTAAAAAAATATATTGGACAATATACTCTAGCCAAGATATCAGAGTCTCAGAAAGAGCTACTCAACTCCAATATTACGATGAAGGAGATCACCAAAGGTATAAAGGAAATGAAATTGGGCAAAGCCCCCGGACCGGATGGGTTTTCTGCAATTTATTACAAGAACTTACAAGACGAAATGGGTCTGTCATTTTATTTCTTGTTTAACGAGATCCAACAAAAAGGAATACCAGATTCCTGGTCAAAAGCAAATATTACTCTCATTCCAAAAGCAAATAAAGATCCCTCTTTCCCTCAGAATTATAGACCAATCTCTTTGTTAAATTTGGACTACAAATTATTTGCAGCAATATTAGCTAAAAGACTAACGACGGTTCTTCAAGAGATTGTTCAAAAAGATCAATCAGGCTTTTTACCTCAAAGGCATATGAAGCAAAATATAAGAACTATGATAAATCTTATAGAATACTACGAAAAAAATCCAGGGAAGAAATCAGCTTTAATATTTCTTGACGCGGAGAAAGCTTTTGATGGAGTTAATTGGGATTTTATGTTAGAAACGATGAAAGCAATGGACTTTGGAGAGATAGTTATAAAATGGATCCAGGCCATTTACAAAAATCAATCAGCACAAATAATAATAAATAGAGAAAAAATCAAGAGTTGTCCAATATTGAAGGGGACCAGGCAAGGGTGTCCTCTACCTCCTTTATTATTTATTTTGATATTAGAAATTTTATTAGATCAAATAAGAAAAGACAAGACAATTCCTGGGGCCCAAGTCAAAGGCTACAGTTATAAAATAAAAGCCTACGTGCATGATCTAGCAATCAACCTTGAAGACCCAATTGAAAATATTAAGAAATTAATGGAATTAATTCAGAAATATGGAAATTTCACGGGCTTTAAAGTTAATAAAACCAAATCAACTATATTAACTATGAATATGTCTAGAAAAGAAGATGAAATTTTAAAGAGAGAATCTGGTTTCCAAGTTTGTAAAAAACTCACATACCTTGGCTTAACTTTATCAAAGAAAATTCAGAGCTATTTGATAATAACTATGTACCTTTATGGAGAGGCATAAAAAAAATTTGGATAGATGGACATCATTAAATTTATCACTCATGGGCCGGATCGCTTTGATTAAGATGAATGTCTTATCCAAAGTAATGTTTCTTCTACAAAACCTTCCAATATTAATAAACGACAAGGTTTTTAAATTTTGGGAAACTGATATATCAAAATTCATACTGTATACAGTCATCTCTAAGTCGAAAAATGTATGTCTGAAAATGGACTCCAAAATGCAGGGTCGACTATGAGTCAAAATGGCAACACTGCTCAGAAATGTCCTAAAATAAGTATCTCTGGACACCCCACTCTCTGGAAATAATCTCAGGGGGAGGGAGCAGGGAAGGAGAGAGAGAGAGTTTGCATGGGGATTGGGTTCTTTAACAAAGTGCTGCCGGATGGTGAACTTGCATAGAGAAAAGGGAAGGGAAGTGTGTGTGCATGTGTGTGTGTATGCATATTTGCATGGGGATTGCCACTGGACACTCCATTTTTCTAGCCTAGGAAGTCTCCAGTGGCCTTGTGCAGTGTCTACAACTGAAAATGGCAGTGGTGGCAATGGCTTTTTGGTGCTTCCTTGCCTTGATGGACAGAGGTCACCGCACTGCTGCAGTGGGAGAGTCTCAAAGAGCCACTATAGCTCCCATTTTTCCATCCAGGCATTGCAAAAGACCAACAGAAAGAGTAGGGTATTTTAAGTTTTACCCTTGACTTATACATGGTTCATATTAAAATTCATGATTTTGGCCCTAAAACCTTTCTTTGACTTATCCATGAGGCCGACTTCTACATGAGTATATATAGTATAACCCTGCTGTTGAAACAGCTTCAATGGCTACTATTATGTTTCTGGCCACAATTCAAAGTGCTGGTTATGATGCTATATGGCTTGGATCCTCACTGTCTAAAAGAACACATCCCCTGCCCATGTTTTGAGCAGGCTTTCTCTTGGTCCCACCACCATCAAAGGCACATTTGGGGAAGACCCAGGAGAAGCCTTCTCAGTGGTTGCTTCCAGATTGCAGAATTCTCTCCAGTGGTAAGTTCAGCTGGCCACCATTCTCCTTTTGTTTAAGTGGCAGACTATAAGACCTTTTCATTCAGGCAGGCCTTTGGTTGAAAAGGGTTTGTAATAAGGTTGTGTTGTTTATATCTTACCACGATTAGTGTTTTTATATTGTTTTAATGTTGCTTTTAATTGTACTGCTAATTATTTTAATATTTTAATTGTACCGTTGTTGTGGCATCAGAGCTCTCTGACAGAGAAGGCTAAATACAGTCAGCTCTCCATATCCACAGATTTGTTTTTTAATCCTCAGATTCAATCATCCATGGCTTGAAAGTATTTTAAATAAAAACTATATAAATTCTAAAAAGCAAATCTTGATTTTACCATTTTACTATGTCATTATATTTAATGGGACATGAGCATCCACGGATTTTGGAATCCATGGCAGGGTCTTAGAATCAAATCCCAGCTGACACCAAGGGCCCACTGTATTCCACAAAACTACAAATCCCAGAATTCCATGGCATTGAGCAATGACAGTTAAAGCAGTGTCAAACTGCCTTAATTCTGCCTTATAGATGTTGTATTCTTTTAAAATATTTTAGACATTTTTATCTTTTAATCTCTATTTTATTCCTTTAGATGCAATATTGGAATAATGTAATTCTAATTAAATGTATCACTTTTCTGTGTTTTAAATTGTACTGTTTTTAATCTTGTAAACCGCTCTGAATTCCAGTATTGGGGGAAGGGTGGGATAATAATAATAATAATAATAATAATAATAATAAGTTTGTCTGCATGTTTGTTTTTATCATGCTTTTCTCCACATACAGGATCCAAGGCAGCCTACAAGAAATTGAGATAAAATGCATCTGAAATGTTATTATGCAAAAGCTAAAAACCAGAAAGCTTTAAATGTTTATAACATATTTAAAATGTAATGAAAAAGATAAAAGCACAGCATGTGCCTTAAAGTTTCTTTAATAACGGCAAACCTATCATTGAATTTTCTTGGCCAGATTTGTTCAGAGGGGGGTTTGCCATTGCTTTCCTCTAAGACTGAGAAAATGGGACTTGTCCAAGTCACCTATGGGCTTCCACGTCTGAGTGGGTATTGCAATTCTGTTCTCCAGTGTCCAAGTCCAACATCCAAATCACCACACCATGGTGACTCTCAAAAGCACATTACATCTCATTAAATATTCCTTCTGCTACAATGCTAAGAGCAGAAAGACTGCCTAAATAAAAAAGGTCTTTGCTTGAAGTCAGACAGAGAACAAAAAGGGGAACAACCGACTCTCCTATGGGATATGGTTGCCATAATTCTCTTCCATAAAACTGGGACAAAATGTAGGGCATTCAATAAAAATGGAGGACATGGCCAACTAAAAGCCAGAAACATTAATATAAATTAATGCTTTTCAGTCATGCTCAACATAGAGGCGATTTTGACATTCTTCCTAGTCAGGATTGAAATGTATGAATTTTAAAATTAGATATTTTTAATTTTATGTTGGATTATTTTAATGGGTCCTAGGATCATGTGCATGAGCCAGCGTGGTTTGAATGTTGGACTATGATGCTGGAGACCAGTGTTTGAATCCCTACTCCGCCTTGGAAACCCACTGGGTGACTTTGGGCAAGTCACAGTATCTTGCCCTCAGAGGAAGGCAATGGCAAACAAGTCTTGACAAGAAAACCCCATGATAGATTCATGTGTGTATAAGTCGGAAACAACTTGAAGGCATGCAACAACAACAATGACAACAACAAAGATTCAGTCAAGGATTGGTGGCTAGTAAAGTACAATTTTAAGCCTTTTTCTTGCTTAGAATTTTACAAATATATTGCAAGCCAACAAGGGATTTTAACAAAGATAAATCCATCAGAAAATGCGGTTGAGTGCATAGCAAAATTCAGTGTATGTCATATAGCTGTAAATAAACCATATGAAATAAATGTATATTTATGTCTGTATTATTTGTATTGCAAGGAAAAGGAGGACAAGGCAATGCAAAATGGAGAACATTCCCAAAAAGTAGAGTATACATCAAAATAAAAGCTGCAAATACTAAGGCTGCATTTGCACTGCAGAAATTATCTAGTTTGACACCATATTAATTGCCATGGCTCAATTGTCAGAGCTCTACTTTGGTGCCAAAACAAACTATGGGCCTCGGCAGACGGCTTATTAAGCCGTCCTGGAGGCAGGGAAAAGGAGGGGCAGCCGCACGCTCGGCGCCCCTTCCTCCTCCCGAGGTTGCCCTTGGAGCTGCCGGCCCTCCACATGGCTGGCACTCCGGGGGCAACCTCCCGCTGCAGCGTCCGCAGACGCTGTGGCGGAAGGGTCACCGAAAGTGCGCCTCATGCTTTTGGGGCGCACTTTTGGCGATATATAAAAGGAGCGCTATTTTAGCGCTCCTTTCTTGGGGCGCCGACGGTGCACCGCGGGATCGAGGCATGAGGATGCCTCGGTCCCATGGCGCACCTTCCCGGGGCGGCGTAGAGCCGCCAGTCTGCTTCCCCCCTTAATTCCCCAGAATTCCATAGGATGGAGCCATAGCAATTAAAGTGGTGTCAAATCAGATTATTTCTGCAGTGTGGATGCAGTCTTTAACAATTCTAGCTTTTATTTTTACCCACATTTTTTCTGGAATCTGCTTCATTTTGCAGAGAAATCCAAATCCTAAGGTAAACCTATTATAGGGTTTTCTTAAGAAGTTTCTTCGGTGTGGGGGTGGGTGGGTGTCCCATTGCCTTCTTCTGTAGCTAGTCCTAGCAAATCCAATGAATTTTGCTTCTCAGTAGACCTATTTAGGATTGTGATGTATTTATTCATTTGCTCATTCTGGAGGGATGTAGACAGTGAGAAAAACCAAGTAACAGATCAGACCCTAAAGTATCCCCCATCTCTACTCCTTGTACTCTACTCTTATTTCAGGATCCTGCCCGCCCCCCATCCTTGGCTGTTATGTCTCATTAAAAAATCCAAATCATAATCATAAAAATCCAAATCATAGTTTAAGCCATCCGAACTGAAAAATCCAAATCATAGTTTAAGCCATCCGAACTGAAGAATTTACTTACGCTGTGCAGAGAAATGGATATTTCATACTTACACCTCTTTTTTTCTTTGAATGGGCTTGAACAGGTCCTATTGTATGCCTCTCTGACCAACTCAGCTTCATAGTGTACCCGATCCGGACTCCTGGCATACTATTAGAAGAATGGGAATGTATTGTTGGTTTGAAAAGTACACCAGGAGTCCAGATATGGGTATGCTATGCAGCTGAGTTGGGCAGAGAGGCATTCAAAAAGACCCATTCAAGCCCATGCCCAGCCCATGCCTGGATCAGGTGGAAAATGACATGTGATAATCTCCTAAATGTGCCTGTGATGGTGGTGGGACCAAGAAAAAGTCTAAAATTTGGGCATGCTTAGGAATCAGTCATTCTCTTTAAGCCAATTATTCTTTCTCAGTCTAATGTCACAGGATTGTTGTGAAAATAAAAAGGAGAGTTCAGCAGGAACTGATCCCTTCTCCCAATTTCTAAAAATAATAAAGGATTCATATTCCTCAAACCAGATGCTAGTTTTTATCTATAAAATCTGGAAGATGTCAGAAAGTTACAGACCCACTTGAAATCAATGTAAAATAAAGTCCAAAAACACAAGTGGAACAAGTGTGTGAGGAGTAAAGTTAGGGTAACAGTTTACAGCTCATTCTGGTAAGCTTTTAATGCAGGGTTTTGACTGAAGCTTACATGGCAATTTAATATAAACATAGGGCCTTTACAGACTGCCAGAAATAGTGCAAATTGAGGCCACTTTAACTGTCCTGGCTCAGTGCTAGGGAATCATGGGAATTGTATTTTTTCTGGGACATTGAGCCTTCTCTGCCAGAGAGCGCTGGTGCCACAATAAACAACAGTTCCCATGATTCCTTAGCACTGAGCCAGAGCTTTTAAAGTGGCCTCAATTCACACTATTTCTGGCAGTCTGTAAAGGCCCTTAATGATTCCTGCTCTAACATACACCCAATTGAAGTAGATTTTCCAGCTTATTGTTTATATCAGGGGTAGGCAACCTTTCACCTTTATGGGCCGAGGGACTTCAGCTCCCAGAATCCCAGGAGCTATTGGCCAACATGGGACTATTGGCCAACATGGCTGAGGCTCCTGGGAGCTGAAGTCCCTCGGCCCTTAAAAGGGGAAAGGTTGGAGCCCTGGTGCTGAGCATCCACCTTTAAACACTGAGAACTTTGAACACTAGAAGAGATTTTTACAAAAAGAGGATGACAAGATCATCTTACCTGGCTCACTATCATGGGCCCAATCACATTGGTCTCATAAGTCTCAGCCATGGTCTCCAGTGTCTCCTGAGTATTTAACTTTAAAATCCCAGCGTTGTTTACTAGCAGATTCAGTCCAGTTTCTTTTAGCTGCTCAGTGGCTGTGGCTACAGCAGCCTTAATACTGGAAAGATCAGTGGTATCTACAAGAGCAAAGATATTTTTAAGGATTGAAACTATGAACTGTTTGTATTTGAGGATAGATTTACATGACACATTATTATGCATACACATAAAATGCATTACACACAATATGTTTAATGCACATGTGGAGAAGTGACACAAGTATTTTCTAGAGACTGTAGACATTTGAGTTTATAGTTAGACAAAGAAAATGCCTTTTGCTTCTTGCTAAAACATACTGAGTTACTACTAAGTAATAGAACATATCCTTCTAACATGGAAATTTCTTAAGCTTTTCTACTTAACTACCATTTCATAAGTGTCCACATCTGCCAAGAGTCAATTTGAGTCAACAGGCAAGCTCAAGACTGGCCAGTATATATGAGGCAGGCCTTTATCAAATCTGACTGAATTCTCACTAAAGAAAGGTCTCTTACAAGTGTTCTAGGCTCCCATTAAATTTGAGATTTCACTGCAATCTGAAACTCTCACAGAAGTCCCTCCTCACCATATCCTCCAACATTTCAAGACAACCAAAGTTATTAATGGGGAAGAACACACTAGCTGAGGGGGGAAGCAGACAAGCTAATTGGGTTGTTTTGTGGCTTACCTGAAGGCACAGTCTTTACATGGCGCACGCCGAAAAAGCGCCCCCTACTTGACTTTTCCCGTGAAAGTGCGCTTTAAAAAGGAGCCACTTTTTCCCGCTCCTTCCCGCAACATGCGCACTTTCAACGGTACGTCGGGATGCAACGACGGAGGGATGCCCACATAAAAGCTGCCGTCGGCAGTGTGGATACACGTGTACTAAGGACGCCGCATTTAGAGCGGCCCTTGAGGAGCATGCGCTCATTGAAACAAGCCTCAAATCAAAGCGTTTTCGAGGGTTCAGGTGTGGGTGTCCCGACGCAGGTGCGTCTGCTTCAGAACCCTAGCGCTAACCCTAATGTACAATGTGAGCATGCGCCACAGCGGGAAGGTGAAACTGATGCTAGCGGATGTTGACATTCTTGTTAAAGAGATAAAGGGGAAAGTTTCACTTTTAAGCTGGACCCCCACACACATTCCAGCGCCATTTTCCCAAGAGAACTTTAGCCAGCTGCAGAACTCCACAGCTCTCCACTTCGGGGCTGCTTTTGTCCACAGCAGGGACAATGGCACAGCCAGCCACAAGCGGAGAGGCCAGAAGAGGGAGAGGGACGTCATGGACCCACGCTGAGACGGCCGACCTCATAGCTCTGTGGTCGCATCACACATTTTGGACAGATTGAGGAATTCCTTTTTGAATTCAGAAACATTTTAGGAGTTGGCAGCAGCCATGAGGGCCAAGGGCCACCAACGCACCTGGGAGGAGTGTCGTCGGAAGACCAAAAACCTCAGGTCCGACTACAAAAAGTTTAGGGACCACAGGGCCCGAACCGTCCGGGCTCCCTCCACCATTCTCTTTTACAGGGAACTCCATGCCTTTCTCTCCACAGACGGAAGCATAAGCCCAAGCAGAATAGGCACTAGCAGCGATGCTACAAGGGTCCGGGTTGGCCAGACAGCCAGAGCACAAGCCATGGAGGACCCCTCTCTGGGAGAATGCGCCCAGGAGCTTTTGCCCCGTCAAGGTAAGATGCCACAGGGACCCTGGGAAGGGGTGCAGGGGGCAGCAATAGGGTGGCCACAGGGCACAGATGGCCATATCCTTTGTCACTTTTAGGTGACCAGGAGGAACACCCCGACTCAGATGAGACATCCTGCAGTCAGAGGGCTATGGACATCTCTGTCACAAGACCACCATCCCGTGCCTCCACATCATCCACCAGCAGGCCAGGATCCCGTACTTCACATTGGAGCACTACAACTTCCAGGAGCACTAGCCACTGGGATCACTCCCCTGTCCCAAGGACAAGTACAGCACTCAGTGACGACGACAGTGAGGGAGAGGAGAGGGCAGGCCCTGGGCCATTCACTCAGCTTATCCACCAGGTCCAGGCTGCACATGGTAAATTCCCTGTTATGACAAAAAGTGCACCCCGTCTCATGTAAGTCTGCACCCCCAAAAGCAAAGCAATTTCCTTGGTGTTTGTGGCGTTTTATGCATCTGTTCGCCGGGATACAGAATGTCCCCCTTCCTTGCACACCGGTTGTGTACCCTAGTGTGTGTGTGTGGGGGAGAAATGTTAATGCATGTGTTCCATTCAGAAAATCCCTCGCATGAGCACCACCTGCATGCCTCCAGTGTGCACACACATACCTCCCTGGCATGTACCTCTCCCCTCCCCCCTGAAATGTGTGGAAGATGTTGTGTGTGAAAACGGTGTCCTCTGACATATGATGTGTCTCTAGAACGAGAAGTAGAGGAACAGGGACAAGAGCAGCAAGATCAAGCGGCTAATCCCCGAGCTGCAATGTCACCGGCAGCCCGCCTGGCCGAGATCAGAGGGAGGAGGACACGTCACCCAGCAGCTGCAGCAAATACGAGTGTCCAGCAGGAGTACATGGAACGGAGCATCGAAATCATGGACAAAGGCGTAGAGCAGGATAAACAAATAGCTGACCGTTCCCATGAAATGGCAGAACGTTCCCATGAAATGGCACAACGTTCCCATGAAATGACAGAACGTTTCTATGAACTAGCTGAACGTTCCTATCAGCAGAGGCAGGCCGAGATTGAGGATCGGAGGCTGCATGATCAACGTATGGCCACGAACAGCGGCGTGTAGCTGATTCCCTACAATTGCTGACTGGCCTGATGGGCCGAGTGGTGGATGTCATGGAGAGGTCCCAGAGGGCCATGGCAGTCAGCGGGGAGGGTGTGCAGGAGGGTGGAAGAGGGAGGGCTATCCACCAAGGCCAGGAAGAGATGGGTGTGGGGGTCAGTAGAGGAGGGAGGGGTGACGTCCCACCCCTGGATGTCGAGCCTGCTGTGGGGAGAGGGAGGAGGGATCCACCCCTGGTTGTCGAGCCTGCTGTGGGGAAAGGGAGGCGGGAGAGGGATCCACCCCTGGTTGTCGAGCCTGCTGTGGGGAAAGGGAGGAGGGGTCACTGTCCCCCCTTAGCTGTTGAGCCTGCTGTGGGGAGAGGGAGGAGGGAGAGGGGGCCACCCGTGCAGGAGGAGGCTCCAATGGAAATGGACATCATTGAGCCACAGCCCTCACAAGAGTGTAGTAGCCTTTTCAGCAGTGATCTAGTAGTCCCACCACCCACTGCCCGCCCACAAAGGCAGAGAGCAAGCAGAGGGGGATGGAGATGCTGCAACCAGCAGCACTAGTACCGAGGCCGCCATCCCATTCTGCTCCGCACATATGCCCACCGCACTGATTGCCACCGCCGCCACACACTGATCTCAGTTCGCTGGTTGCCACCGCCGCTGCTGCCACTGCACACCATGCCCACTCCACCGCCTCTGCTTATTGGGAGCTTGTATGGATCCTCCGACGGGCTTACACAGCTTCGCATAAAATGCCAAATGCTTTTAAAAATGGAAGGGTTATTAGAAGGCAATGATTGACGCACTGACGTCTGTGCACATAATACGTCATAATTTTTTAAAAAATAAAGTTTTATTTCTTATCAACAAAAAACTATTTACAACAGTGTGCAACTGGGGCAAGGGGAGAGGAGAATGGACAAAAGGGTTTCAAGGGGGATGAAGGAGAGGGAGGAGGGCAGAAGCAAGAAGAAAGGGAAGGGGGAGGGAAAGAGCCATCAAGGATTGGGAAGGGGGGTGGATCGGGGGCTGGGGAAGGCCCAGGTGCTGGAGGATGGCTGCCATGGAGGTGACCACCGTCCACATCTGCTCCTCCAGGGCAGCCAACCTTTGTTCCATCCGCCGATCTGCAATGGAAAAGAGAAGAGAAAATGTGGTTAGAAGGTTTCCCTGCACCCCATCACCGTACGCTGCAGCCAGGGTCCCTGGGGAGCCCCACCAACCCCCTCCCCCTGTGTCCCTGTCATACTTACCCCTTTCGGATTCTCGGGCCGATTGGATGACCGCCAGGCGGGCAACACCAATGGGACCCTGGTGTGCTCCGCCTGGCGGCCTGCGACTCGGCCCAGCCTCCTCCTCCTCAGCAGGTCCGCCTGTGAAAGGAAAAAAGACACTGTTTAGAAAGCCAGCTTGGAAAGTGGAGGGGGATGGGAGGGTCAGGAATGCCATGGAGGCCGCAGTTATGCCGCCGGTGGTACTCCCTCAGGGGCCTACCTTCAGCCATGGGAGGCTGCTGTGATTCTAGAGGGAGAGCAGGGCCTCCCTCTACACAGACCTCCCTGGCTGGCCCGGTTTCCCTGTCCGAGGAGGAAGAGGAGGATGAGGGGGAACTGGCAGGATCTCCCCTCCGTCCCTGCCGCCGCCTCTGCCGCATGCCTGCATTGGGAGAGAAGGGGAACACCATTAGTATGGGATGGGGATGAGGGGCAGGGGAGGCAAAGGGAAGAGTGAGGGGGAAGGGGGGGCATGGGGGAGCAAGCTACGAGGGCCACACTTACCAGGGGCACGGCGATCCTGCCATCGAGGGCGGCCGGCCCTCACCCATAGCTCCCGGAGCTGCTGCCAGAAGGGTGGCCTTCGCCGAACCGAAGGATGCTCCCCATAGTCCTCCAGGGCTTCAAAGAACACCCCCTTCAATGCCTTAAACTTTGTGCGGCATTGTTGGGGGGTCCTTATGAAGCCCTGTTCCCGGAGGGCCCGAGAGGCCTGGGTAAAATACCCCCGGTTCGGCCGGTTGGAGCTGGCCATGACCCTCCTAGCAGCCGGCTCTGGGTTCAGGGCTTGGAGGAGAATGCCCACTTCCTCATTGTTCCAATAGGCGATCCTGATGGGCACTCTCCTCCTGGCCGCCATCGTCCTCCTCGGAATCGCCGGAGCTCCGCAGGAGCATTTATAAGTGAATGTTGCGGGGGCAGATGGCCTTACCTGGGCCCTAACCAAAGGAGACCCTCATGTGGGAAGTTTGAATGTGATCCCCAATGATTGCCCTCTGGGCTACCAAGTAATACAATCGAATGGGCCATTGGGAAAGCTGACTGTTGGGAATTTGGCAACATTGTCAGAGGTTTCAGTTGGTGGTTTGTGCACTGTATCCTTCTACTGCCAGGAAATCTGGCTCCAGGTGACCCCTCCATGCCCTTTCGTGTGTGTGTCTCACTGTGCCATGACAGCAGGATTGCCATCCATATGCAGAGTGGGCATCACAGGATCTCATCATGGGATGGTGCAGTGCTGTCCCACATAAATGGAAGCCACACACAGGGTGGGGATACCGGTACATCTTTATTGAGGTGCATTCAGGCTCATGGCCTACTACAATGGTGTCCCACATTTATGCAAGGCACATATAGAGAGGGTGGGTAGTCAAGGCAAGGGGGTCTTGAGGTGCTTTCAGGCTCATGGCACACTACAGTGGTGTCCTACATCTATGCAAGGCACAGAGAGAGAGGGTGGGTAGTCAAGGCAAGGGGGTGTTGAAATGCTTTCAGGCTCATGGCACACTACAGTGGTGTCCTACATTTATGCAAGGCACATATGGAGAGGGTGGGGAGTGAGGGCAAGGGGGTGTTGAAATGCTTTCAGGCTCATGGCACAGTGCAGTGGTGTCCTACATTTATGCAAGGCACAGACAGAGAGGACAAGGGGGTCTTGAGGTGCTTTCAGGCTCATGGCACAGTGCAGTGGTGTCCTACATTTATGCAAGGCACAGACAGAGAGGACAAGGGGGTCTTGAGGTGCTTTCAGGCTCATGGCACAGTGCAGTGGTGTCCTACATTTATGCAAGGCACAGACAGAGAGGACAAGGGGGTCTTGAGTTGCTTTCAGGCTCATGGCACAGTGCAGTGGTGTCCTACATCTATGCAAGGCAGAGAGAGAGAGAGGGTGGGTAGTCAAGGCAAGGGGGTGTTGAAATGCTTTCAGGCTCATGGCACAGTGCAGTGGTGTCCTACATTTATGCAAGGCACAGACAGATAGGACAAGGGGGTCTTGAGGTGCTTTCAGGCTCATGGCACAGTGCAGTGCTGACCTTGGGTTACAGTTGGAGAAGAAAGGATGCTTTCAGAACCTCCTGGTCTCAAAGAACTCTTCCAGGGCCTCCCTCACAGCCTCCCCTTCTCTCTGCTTTCTGAGATCATTGTGCTCCATGGGTGCCCCCAGGGTGGGAAGTACAAAGCAGTGCCTGTAGAGCCCTCCCTCATCCAGGACCCTTCCCTTGGTCTCGCAGATGTTGTGGAGGATGACTCAGGAGGCGATGATGGGGATGACATTCTCCTCTGCCACAAGGAGTGGGGCAGTGAGGCACCTCCACTGAGCCTTCAGCCGCCCGAAGGCCCTCTCCACCACATTCCTGGCGCGATTCAGCCTCCTGTTGAATCCATGCTGCCTGGCATTGAGGTTGCCCTGGTAGGGCTTCATCAGCCACTTCCGAATGGGGTAGGCGCTGTCGGCGAGCAGGAGGGGGCCGATCTGTTGGCCTCTCAAGGTGACGGTGGGGTTCCCTGGCACGTAGATGCCGGCTTCCATGGCCTGAAAGATGATGGAATTCCTCGCCACCCTCGCGTTGTGAGTCGATCCAGGCCAGCACACTTCCACATCTACAAAGCATCCCTGATGATCCGTGGTCCCTTGGAGGACAACAGAATAGGTGTCCTTTCGGTTGACGAACTCATTCCTCCTCCCCAAGGGTGGCACGATCAGACAGTGGCACCCGTCTACGGCACCCACTACTTGGGGGAAGCTGAGCTCACCGAACCCTTGCATGATCTGTGGGTGACAAGAAGGGGGAGAAGGGGACAATTAATGAAGAGCCATTGCATTTGCTAACTGATGACGTTTTCCCCGTCCCTGCGCAGGTTCATCGGCCCTTGCTCCCGAGTATACAGGAGATCTGACTGCACACTCGTAGCGACTAGGCATCCCGGCACAGGGTCGTCGGCTCTTGCTCCCGAGTATACAGGACTTTCACTGGGCCCCTAGGCATCCCGGCGCAGGGTCGTCGGCCCTTGCTCCCGAGTATACAGGACGACTTTCACTACACGGTCATGGCGAACTAGGCATCCCTACGCAGGGTCGTCGGCCCTTGCTCCCGAGGATACAGGACGACTTTCACTGCACAACCATGGGCCCCTAGGCATCCCGACGCAGGGTCGTCGGCCCTTGCTCCCGAGTATACAGGATGACTCACTACACGGTCATGGCGAACTAGGCATCCCTACGCAGGGTCGTCGGCCCTTGCTCCCGAGTATACCGGAGGACTTTCACTGCACAACCATGGGCCCCTAGGCATCCCGTCGCAGGGTCATCGGCCCTTGCTCCCGAGTATACAGGAGGACTTTCACTGCACAACCATGGGCCACTAGGCATCCCTGTGCAGTTTCATTGGCTAATACAGCTGACTCTGATCAGTGACAGCCACACTGTATGCCATGTCATGACATTTCCTGCGCAACAGGGGAAAGTGACAGGTGTGTGTGTGACTGTCCTTACCTGTTGGGGGTCCCCCAGATACACTGTGCGTGAGAGGAGCAGCTTCTCCATGATTAGGGCAAACTCCACCAACACTTCTCCCACAGTGGTTTGGCTGAGCCCGAACTGCTCTGACGTCTGCTTGTAGCTGGCTCTGTGGGCGAGCACCCAGATGGCCATGGCGACCCTCTTCTCGACCGGGATGGCCTTCCTCATCACGGTGTCTTCCCGCTGCATTTCCGGACGCAGTACTTCCACTAACCTGTGGAAGAGGGCACGGGGCATTCGGAAGAACATCCTCCATTGCTCATCTGCCCAGATGTATGTGACGAACCCATCCCACCAGTCGGTGCTTCTGGGGAACATCCACCACAGGCGCAGGGCTCTCTCGGGGGCCATCAGAGCGACATAGGCCATGGTGGTGAACCGTGTGACTCATCTTGCGGCACCCGGTCTCACGGCTGTCACTTCGTTGACAGCGACAAAGGGGCGAAAGTCATCACGGCTGCCTTCCCTGAATGTATCTGCAGCACGGACCATGGCGGAGGCTGCTGTGGCTGTGCATTGCAGGGCCAGTAGTAGCGCCAAGCACTCAGTTGCTGAGGCAGCCATTGTTCCTCTGCAGTACATCGTGCGCAGGTCCTGAGTACTGCCAACATTTCTGTTAAAGGGACCGTGCTTTCTCTGTGCACGTGCGCATGCGCCGGAGAGAACGGGAAAAAAAATTAAAGCTGCCGCTGCCGCCCGTGCGGTGGCTGCATTCTTATTTGGGGCAACCTCGGGCACAGCAGAGCGGTGGCTGAGGCTTTAATAGAGCCTCGGAAAAGCTGCATTGACTGACTCCAATGTGGTTGCTGCATCCCCGAATAGTGCACCTTCAGGGCATGCAATGCGGTTGCTGCGGTTTCGGGAAAAGGCAAATTCAGGTCACACTTTCTTTCCTGTCTGCTTAGCCCCTGAGAGAGGGTGAAGCAGTTTGCTTTTGCCTGAGACTATTGGAAAGGGCAAGATTCCGTTCCCTCCTCTACCTCCTGCTGAGTTAATTACATGCAAACTACTTTTGTGCTTTAACTCAGTTTGCAGCAACTGAAGGAATCCAAGGACAAAAGGAGAAAGAAGGAGAGAGAGAAACTGGGACATTTTAAAAAATAGCTGAAAATGTGAGGCAACAGATTAATCAGAACCATCCCTATGAAATCGAGACAGTTGTAGGGTATCTTGGGAGACTTGAGTCAGACTTTATAAAGCTACTCTGCTACTTTACTACTTCATATAACTACACATGCTACTCTTGCTTCTGCCATGTGAGTCTAGAAAAAGCAGGCACTAGCTCATAACAGCTGAACCTCTACAGCATTTATTATGTACCATATATAACAATGGCTCTTTTTCAACCTGGAAAGAAGTGACCAGTGGGGTGCCACAGGGCTCTGTCCTGGGCCCAGTGCTATTTAACATCTTTATCAATGACTTGGATGACGGTATTGGGGGCATAGTTATCAAATTTTCAGACGACACCAAATTGGGAGGAGTAGCTAATACCCCAGAAGACAGGATCAAAATTCAAAATGACTTGAACAGACTAGAAAGCTGGGCCAAAGCTAATAAAATGAAATTCAACTCGGAGAAATGTAAAGTACTGCACTTAGGGTGGAAAAACGAAAAACACAGATCTACAATGGGGGACACCTGGCTGAACGAGACTATGTGTGAAAGGGATCTAGGAGTCCAGGTAGACCACAAGTTGAGCATGAGTCAATAATGTGATGCAGCAGCTAAAAAGGCCAATGCAATTTTAGGCTACATCAATAGAAGTATAGTGTCTAGATCAAGAGAAGTAATAGTGCCACTCTATTCTGCTTTGGTCAGGCCTCACCTGGAATACTACGTCCAGTTCTGGGCACCACAATTCAAAAAGGATGTGGAGAAACTGGAGCGTGTCCAAAGGAGGGCAACTAAAATGGTGAAGGGTCTAGAAACCAAGCCCTATGAGGAACGACTTAGGGAGCTGGGGATGTTTAGCCTGGAGAAGAGAAGGTTAAGAGGTGATATGATATCCTTGTTTAAATATTTAAAGGGATGTCATATTGAGGAGGGAACAAGCTTGTTTTCTCCCACCCCAAAAACTAGGACCCGGAACAATGGGTGCAAGCTCCAGGAAAAGAGATTCCACCTCAACATTAGGAGAAACTTCCTGACAGTAAGGGCTGTTCGACAGTGGAACACACTCCCTCGGAGTGTGGTGGAGTCTCCTTCCTTGGAGGTCTTTAAGCAGAGGCTGGATGGCCATCTGTCGGGGATGCTTTAATTGGGGGTTGGACTGGATGGCCCTTGTGGTCTCTTCCAAGTCAACCTCATGTATAAATCTAGGGCAGGTTTAGGGGCCAAAATTATGGATTTTGGTATGACCTGTGGATTAGTTGAGGGTAGAACTCAGGGACATGTAATGAAGGATGTATAGGACAACACAAAGGAAAGCTTACACAATTCAAAGAACCAAAGAACTTACACAATTACACAATTCCATCAGGCATAACTATTTGTGCTCATACTAAAGGTTGGATGCATGAGAGAGAAGAAGGGTGTCAATGATTCCAGGGCAGATTAAACTTTTTTCTTTCACTAGGGGATAGTTCTATGTAGGTGTGGGTGTGGGTGTTTTAAAGTACAATACTTACAATGACCTGTGGATAAGTTGACTCAGCTTTTTGGGGTCAATTTTTAAACTTAAATTTCTCGACTTATACATGAGTATATACAGCAATATGAGGCCATTTTGCTACATATCAAATGTTCAAGGGTCTTCTGTTGTGAATGTGGCTGGAACCCATTTTTCCTGCTCTCACTGGATCAAAAGATACAGGCAACTGTCCTGATTTGGCAGGAACAGCCCCAATTAATGACAAACCCCAATTGTGGCAAATTGAATTCAAAGTGCAAAAGTAGGTTGCACTCCATTATGTTGCACTCCATTAACTCAGCCGAGGGAAGAGGAGAGGAGAGGGCTGAATCGTGCTCATCCCAGAAGGCCCAGGCAAAAGCAAACTGCCAAAGCCTCTCCAAATTTGTACATCCTTCCTCATTAGTAACATCTTTCATCTTGACCACATTCTGATGTTGCTTGGCCACATATCCCAGTTTTCATATATGAAATGTTGAAGGGCATAAGATTGGGGGCAGCTATGGGAGCGAACATCTCAGCTGAGAGGGCAAGGGAGGAGAGCAATGAGCCCACCAGTCTGCTGCCACTACCTCGACCACCAGTCAGTGACCATTTTAGCCTAGAGGTTGAGAGAAAGGGAAGAGCGAGGAGCCCATCTGACTGCCTCCAGCAGGCAGTGACCACCTCAGCTGACCTTCTCAACTAAGCACAAGAGTGAGGAGGAAGAACAAGAAGCCCATCCAGCCACCCCTCTCATCACCTCTAGCCAGTGTCCAAAACTGCAATATACATGTTATAGGAACATGGAATGCAAGAGGTATGAGTCAAGGGAGGCTAGCCATAGCAAAAAAGGAAATGGAACATATAAACATAGCAATACTAGGAGTCAGTGAGCAAAAACTGAGAGGAATGGGACATTTTGAGTCAGATAACTACACAGTATACTATGGGCCTTTGTAGACTGCTAGAAATAGTGCAAATTGAGTCTACTTTAAGGGTTAGGGTTAGGGTTAGGGAATCATGGGAACTGTATTTTATTATGGCACCAGAGCTCTCTGATAGAGAAGGCTCAGTGTCTCAGAAAAAAACACCAATTCTCATGATTCCCTAGCACTAACCCTAACCCTTGAAGTAGACTCAATTTGCACTATTTCTGGCAGTCTGCAAAGGCCTTATATGAAATGAAAAGACAAGAAGAAATAGGGTGGCATAATAGTGAGGACAGATGTAGCAAAATAAATCAAAGGATATAATGCAAAGTCAGATCGAATCATGTCAATAAGACTCCAGGAGAAACCAATGAACCAATGGCCAGCAGCAAGGAGGAGGCGGAGACAGCGAGGGAGAGAGAGAGGAACAGGCAAGCAGGGACACCTTTAAAACAGCCCCAGCAGTCCTATCCAAACCCTGGTAGCAAGGAGAAGGCGGAAGCTGAAGGAGCGAGAGAATGGCCTTTGAAAGTCTTCACACTCCCAATGGCCATGTGAAACTAAGGGCCTCTGCAGACGGGCGGCAATGGGCTGCCCCAAGAAGCCGCCGATTGGGGCCGAGGTAGCTGCACTCCTCAGCCCCGATCCACCCCTTTTTGGGCCCTGGAAGGAGCGCTAAAATAGTGCTCCTTGTGCAAGGCATGGAAGGGGCACCGCAAGAGGTGTTTGGTGCCTCTTCGCCATCTCATCCATTGCAGCGTGTCCAGACGCTGTGGCGGAAGCACGTCATCGGAGCGCCCGTCATGTGGAGTGATGGCCGCTCCAATGATGTGTTCGGGAAGGGGTTGGGGTGCCCAGCATGAGGCTGCCCCTCCCCTTCCTTATCTCCAAGATGGCGCAAAGCGCCATCTGCAAAGGGGGTAAAACTATAAGACAAAAATAAAAGCAATAGGAAAATATAAAGCAGATCAGATAAATATACTTTTAAGATAGAATAAAAGACTAGGTAACCTATTTCATAAAAGGTTCAACTTAGGAACACATCCTGATATTCCTAATAGGAATTTAAGCTCTTAAGGGGAAATAAAAAAAAAAAATGGAAAACAATAATCTGACAAACCAAGTAGAAGATATTCCTTTGTAATAACAGTGTTGTAAGTTTTTTTAATTTCACTTCCATTATGATACATTCTCCTTTTTTATCCTTGTATATCTCTTTAGATGTAAACCTTTTGTTGATATACATTACTATTCCCTTTTTTCTTTTATCTGTTACGGAAACGTAGCATTGTCCTAGTTTTGGGTTCCTTAAGTATTTAGTATCCTTTTCTCTTATTTTGATTTCTTGCAAACAGATGACATCACTCTTCATTTTTTCCAAATAGTAGTATATCATACTTCTTTTATATTTTGAATTTATTCCCTTCACATTCCAGGACAATATTTTAACTGTCATTTTCTCTAATTTTCGATTGAGTTCCTTCTTATCCTTTTCTTTATTTTAAAGCTTGTCTTTATTATTATTTTTACTACTATTGTTGTTGCTAACAGCCAAATTTTATAAAACATTCTGCAATGAATTAATTAAGCCATTACTCAACACAATAAGAGAAATAGAAAAGGATCTCTACCCAAAAACATGGGGCGAGGTAACAATAATACCAAAAGAGGACAAAGATACAAAACATATTGAAAACTACAGACCCATTTCATTATTAAATTTGGATTATAAGATTTATGCCACAATAATAGCAGATAGGCTAAAAAAAGAACTATTGTTGTGGGCACATGAAGATCAAGAAGGTTTTCTCCCTGGCCGACAAATTAAAAATAACATTAGAATAATTATCAACATCTTAGAATACTATGAAAAGAAGAAAGATAAAAAAACTAGGTATTGTCTTAATTGACCTTGAAAAAGCCTTTGATAATGTTGACTTTTTTAAATGAAAGAAATACTAAATCAAAGCGACATTGGAAGCAAAGTGCAAAAGTGGATTAAGGCAATCTACCAACAGCAATCGGCACATCTAGATATAAATGGAGAAAAGTCAGAGCAATGGATCATCAAAAAAGGAACACGCCAAGGTTGCCCTCTTTCCCCACTTCTCTTTATTATGGTAATGGAAATATTATTGAGGAAGATTAGAAAAGACAAATACATCAAAGGCTTACAAATCGGGAACTACCAATACAAAACTAAAGCTTTTGCTGATGACTTAGCAATTATACTGGATGATCCAATTAAAAGTATAAAAAGACTATGGGAAACTATTGATGAGGTATGTAAGTTAGCAGGTCTCAAAATTAATCGCTCGAAAAGCGGAATGTTAACAAAAAACTTATGCAAAAAGAGACTCACACAGGAAACAGAGATCAGGATAATAAAGAAAACCAAATACTTAGGCATAACACTAACAAATCAAAATCGGGATCTTTTATCCAACAATTACACAACGACTTGGCAAAAAATCAGAGAAGATTTTAAAAGATGGAGCACAATACAATTATCTTTAATGGACAAAATACCCTTAATACAACAACATGTCCTTCCCAAAATGATTTATCTATTTCAAAACATCCCTGTACTTATATCTAACTCTAGTTTTAAACATTGGACAAGAGACATCAATGATTTCATCTGGCGAGGCAAAAAAACAAGAATTAAAATAAAAATATTACAAGATGTGAAAAGGAAAGGAGGCTTGGGATTACCGAATCTGCAAGCCTACTACTCTGCGGCAGCCTTTACATGGCAAAAAGATTGGCTAGGACTAAAAAAATATACAATTACTAGCATTGGAAGTCTATGACTTAAAGGAAGGCTGGCATAAGTTTCTCCAATATGAAAATGAAGGATCTGAGGGAAACTTTAACAAACACCTAATAAGAAAAGCCATAATGAAAGTTTGGAGGAAATATAAAAATTTCATATACACTAAAATCTCTAGATGGACCTCCCCCCAGGAAGTCTTTCACAAGGAGAACAAATCAGTTATAGGAAAATGGCTAACCTACAAAGATATACTAGATATATCATCAAAGGAGATAAAAATTAAATCAAAGAAAAAGCTTGATATAGAAGGATTCAATTTACAATGGTTATCTCCAAATAAAAGAAAGGTTTAAAAAAGACAAGGCTGAAACAGGAATAGAACTAGAAAGGAAAGCATTAGAAAAAATCATGGAAAAAGGGGAGAAAAACATGATCACTAGACTATATAAAGTAATTTTGGACATAGATTTAAAAGAAGAAATGATAAAAACCTCCATGATTAAGTGGATGCAAGATCTTGGAGAAAACATTAGGCTAGAAACATGGGAAGAGGTATGGCTTAAAAATTTAAAATTTACAAAAAGTGCTCATCTGACCGAAAATTATTATAAGATGCTGTATAGATGGCACTTGTCCCCTGTAAAATTAGCTAAGCTAAATAAAAAGACAGAAAGTACATGTTGGAAGTGTGATAAGGAGAAAGCTAATCTGTTTCATATGTGGTGGGGATGTAAGACAGCAATCGAGTTTTGGGAACTGATCCATATGAGAATTCAAGAAACCTTCCAAGTCAAATTTAACAAGGACCCTAAATTGTATTTATTAAATATAACAATGGAATTGAAAAACAGAATAAGCAAGGAAGAGATGGAAGCTATCCTTTATATGATCACTGCCGCACGCCTAATATTTGCAAAACATTGGAAAGAGATAAAGGGGAATTTAGAACAAGAATGGATAGTCAAGGTACATGATTTAATGCTAATGGATAAGCTGATGATGATACTAAAAAATCAAACAGATCATCAATACTGGGTTAAATGGAACAAATTGGACAAGCTATGGCAGTAATTAAAGACAGGTTGTTATATAAATAATGCTATGAGCAACCTTTCTCTCCCATAT
The DNA here is from genome assembly GCA_026167975.1 of Phrynosoma blainvillii. Taxonomy (NCBI): domain Eukaryota; kingdom Metazoa; phylum Chordata; class Lepidosauria; order Squamata; family Phrynosomatidae; genus Phrynosoma; species Phrynosoma blainvillii. The sequence goes on along the minus strand of JANUYF010000007.1, from coordinate 14,461,386 downwards.
CTACTCTTCATTCTCTTTCTCACTTATACTTTCATACTTTTTTCCTTTCCTTTCCTTTCCTTTCCTTTTTTTTGCTTCTTGTTTTTTTTTTTACCTCTTTTCTTCTTTTTCTCCTCTCTATGTACCTCAGCCTGTGATATGACTAATGGATAATTTAGATAGGACAATATAGGCATAGATTATACTAAATGCCTCTTATACCATTCAATGTTATTATAATGACAACAGGATAAGATATATTACAATTTAAAATTTGCTTTATTTGATGGAAACTCCTCCTGAGAAAATGAATGAAGGCAGAAGTATTAGGGAACTTGTTTGTATAATGTAAACTTTTTTCTTTTTTTAAATTTCCTTTTTTTTAATTTGCAGTTTTACTCTTTATCTTGTTTAATATATTAAAAAATAAAATTAGAAAAAAAATTATTAGTGAAGACAGGTGTAGCACAATCAATCAAAAGATTTAATGCAAAGTCAGATCGAATCATGTCAATAAGACTCCAGGAGAAACCAATGAATATTAACATAATTCAGAATTTTGCCCCAGCCACAGAGACAGAAGATGAAATTGAGAGACTTTAAGGGCCTTTACAGACTGCCAGAAATAATGCAGATTGAGACCACTTTAACTGTCTTGGCTCAGTGCTAGGGAATCATGGGAATTGTATTTTTTTCTGAGACACTGAGCCTTCTATGTCAGAGAGCTCTGGTGCCACAATAAACTACAGCTCCCATGATTCCTTAGCACTGAACCAGGACAGTTAAAGTGGCCTCAATCTGCATTATTTCTGGCAGTCTGTAAAGGCCCTTTACAAAGGAGTCCGGGGAAAAAATTGACAACACACCAAAACAGGATTTCTTGCCAATCTCTGTCAATCAGGACTGTCCCTGTCAAATTGGGACAGTTGCAAGGTTTGGTGTTGACTCAACATTTAACAATTCAATGAGTTCATTCTGCTTAGGACTAACCACAAGAGTGAGGAGCCTTGTTTAGGCCTTGGTCTGCAGAATGCCTAGAATCTCAGCTCTTATTGCTTTTTTCTTCCAAAATGAAATGTAACTCTTGTCCCCATCAGGGCATGCACACATACCCAGTTGGATGATTTTCACTCCCTGGTGCTTGGCAGCCAGATTCCTCAACTCCTGAAACACACCAAAAGCAGAGGTTTGTCATATACTATCCAGTTCCTAGGAAGATGGGATAATTTGAAGAGAGATTGAATGTGGAGGGGCCTAAGCGTTTTCTAGTCCATGCAAAACTGCAAATTTTAGTAATTTATACGAAAAAGAGAATGCATGCCCAGATGTCTGTCTTTGGCACAGATCCAAGCCCATGAACCCTTGAAACCTGAACACTAATATGGTCATTAAGAGTGGTCTGTGCTTTAGGGTCATTTGGTTGTGTTGGTTTTTAAATTACAAATGTGTATTTTAATAATTAAAATATCTGTGGACTACAGCATCATCTTTATTCATTAGATAGCAGACACCCTTGATCTTAGATGCCCAGACAGCTGGAGGACTTGGAGGACTCGGAGGAGGCTGAGCCAAGAGACTCAAATGGGACCTGTGTCTGACGCTGCAGTGGAGCCCGAGCCTGACCTTAGCATGCCTCTGCCAGTTCCAGCAGAATCTGTGGGCTCCCAGGAGGCTCAGCAGCCAAGCCTTCTGGCAGCAGAGCCTTCAGGCATGGAGGACACAATACCTACCTTCAGTCAGCGTTGAGCAGAAAGGGAGGGCCTCCAGCATTTGAGGAAGCTTTACAAGAAACACCAAAGCAATTAGGATTAGCTGGGCTTCTGCAACTTGGGAATTTAAACAGGTGCAGGATGCTCAGCTCGGCGTCAGAGATTATCTAAGCTTCTTGACAAAAACACATTGATCCTGACCTCCCTTGTTTCCTGGCTGGAACTTTGCTCCTTGGATTGCTGATTGCTTTGTCTCCCTGGACTCTTTCACCTTCAGATTTTGCCTACACATCTTGTCACTCTCTGGAACCTTGGACTCAGATCACTGACTACTCTCTCTCTGGCTATGCTCTCTGGTTTGGACCTTTTGCTTTGGAACTGTGGATTTGCACAGATCTTTGCTGCTTCACTTGTTTGGGGACATTATTTAGTTTGGTGTGTCTGCTATCAGCATACTTGGCTGCTTTCCCAGGACAAAGAGGTTCTGTAAGCCATATCACATTCAGCTTCCTGCTCCATGCCTGAGCTCTAGCTAGGGCATTCCTATCAGCCATAGAGATTGCCTAGAAGCGATGCTGGTTGTGGGTCTGGGGTATTCATTTCTCCCTAAGGCTTCTAAGGCACTCCATATGGTATTTAGCTCTGAATGTTGCTCATTCCTCAGAAATCCAATAACATCCAAACAATGATACCTTTATTGAGCTGACTGAAATACACAATTACATTTTGCAAGCTTTTGAAGCCACACTGGCTTCTTCATCAGGCACAGAAAAAAAAATTGAAGATGTTAGTCATAGGCCTGCTTCTGTTGTTTCTGGTCTTAGTTTTAGATGGTAGGGAGGGCAACTTGCAGGCAAGATAGCGCCTCCTCCTTTTGCCATGTGGTCACTGGTAAAGGAAATTTAATGTCCATTTGAAATTCAAAGATGTTTTCTTTGGAATCCAGCACACAGCATAGGTCAGTGTGACTTTGAAAGCTTGCAACATGTAATTGTGCATTTTGGTTGTCCCAATAAAAGTATCATTATTTGGATGTTATTAGATTTCTTGTAAATGGGCCCAACATGGCTACCCCTGGATATTTTTGGATGTCATTCCCCAGAGTGAGTCAGAAAGGAAGAAGGAAAGTCCAGCTGTAATACAGAGAGAGACTGAATGAGTACTACAGTGTAACAAGAGAAGGACTAGCAAGAAAGCAAAGCGGCAGGTCAAGAAGAAAAATAGCAAAGGAAAAGAGAAAGAGAACTGGGAGTTTGAGGACTAGGTAGAGTTGTGGATGTTACATCTTTTAAAATATTTAATTGAGCTATTCTTGTAATTTCCATTGACCTGGGCACAATTTTCTTGCCATGAACAAGAGAGTCTAACATTGAGACACCCTTCTCAAAGCTAGTTCCACCCTGGGGTTTACCTGGGCACGTGGTCCATCTGGGTCCCGGCAGGTGGCAAAGATCCATTCTGGCTGATTTTTTCCTTCAATCAGTTGCCTGATAAGTTCCAAACCAATGCCCCGATTGGACCCAGTCACCAGGATACTGCGAGCATTCAACACATCCATCTCTCTTGCCAGGTTGTGTCCAACTAACAAAGCATTATGCCAGCTCAGCTCTAGTTCAGTCTACTGTCAATCTCCTCCTATAAGAGTTACATAAGTTTCTTGGCTCCTCCTGTGTTATCTCATATTTTGCATTTTGGAACTCTGCCATTTCCATAAAGAACTGTGTTCAGCAGTAGTACTGAAATAAAACACATTGAAAGTGGAATTCAAAGATATAGCCATGTTCGTCTGTATAATCAGTATGTAGAGAGATCTCGTAGCACCTTTGAGACTAAAAAAAGAAGTTGGCAACATGAGCTTTCATAGTCTAAAGTCCACTTTCTCAGATGCATTTGGAGTATACTACACTGCAGGTAGTTTATAAATGGCATTTGAAGCCTGTCTCACACTAACAGAAATTTGTCCCCTGCTTGCTGGAAAGGATACAATGTTTAGGGAACATTTAAAGAAACGTTCACAGTGCTGGTTATGAACTATAAAGCTATATACAGCTTTTTCTTTTTCCCTTTCATGTCATTTCCAAATTATGGTGAAACTAAGGAAACCTTATCATGGGGTTTTCATGGCAAGATTTGTTCAGAGCAGGTCTGTCTTTCCCTTTCTCTGAGGCTGAGAGTGTATGATGAGGTCACTCACTGGGTTTCCATAGCTGAGCAGGGATTCCAACCCTAGTCTCCAAAGTCATAATCTAATGCTCAAACCATTACACTACACAGGCTCTGATGCACAGTTTAGATCAGACTATCTGAAACACTGTATCTCTAAGCCTACAAGGGAGGGCTTTCTCTTCATCCCACCACCATCAGAGGTACATCTGATGTATCTGAAACACTGTATCTCCAAGCCTACAAGGAAGGGCTTTCTCTTCATCCCACCACCATCAGAGGTACATCTGATGAAAAGACCCTTCTTTGTGGTTGTTGCTATGGAACTCTCTTTTCACCAACAGGCAAAGACTGGTTATCAGTTGTGCTGGTGCTCAATGTGTAAGAAGTTTTAATGTCTTTTGAGATGTTCTAAATTAATGTTTTCCAGTGGATTGTTGTTTAATGCTTTTTAAACTGTTGCAGTTGGCCAACTTTTGGATCAATGTTTTTTGAACAATATAGTTGGACTGTGGAGTTGAACAACAGTGTGACTGAATCAGTTAACTAATCTAAGCAATGCTTTTGAGATTTGATGTCTTCCAGTGTACTGTGATTTATTGTTACTATTCCTGTCATGTCTTCTCTGGAAAACTAATTTTTTAAAGAAAGAAAAAAGTAGGTTTGTGGTGGAGTCTTCTTTATGACTGGATCAGCAAGAAGGATGGCAGGGGTGTGCCAGAGGGAAGAAAACAACTCACTGAAGTTCTTATATGTGCCCAACTAACCAAGCTCCATGGAAACTGAAGCCATCTGAATTCCACCATAGAGCTCCTCCCCAGAAGTTGCATAAAGTGCTAAGCAACTGTATCAACAGACAGTTTTTTTTAGCAAGAGTTCAGCTACAACGTGAAATCAATAAGGGCAAGCAGGATATGCTGAAAGAGCTTTTCAGGCTAACAAAATTCTGAAGAAAGTTGATTCTTGTGTGATTGGAGAGTAGGGTTGCCAGATCTCAGGACCTGAGCTTGTGTTTCAGAGCCTGGCCATGCTTTTCCAGGACAAGGATGAAGAATCTCAGGGAAACAGCACTGCCTTGGAAGCTATGTGAATAATATTTTCCTCATTTGTGAGCTATGAGCTGGCAGCCTGTTAGGGACGTACATGTGCTTAAGTTTCCCTTGGATGTCCTTTTTACTTTTGGGGTGCTGTAGGGGTTGCTATTCTGTTCCTCGCTCCACAGTACCAAAGTCCCCCCTCCACCTTACTGAACAGTCTCTGAAGCCCCTCACTTGGCTATTCCATGTTTCATGTTTCATGGAATGGCCAAGGCAGAACTGCAGAAGTATCCAACTAACACATCTCCATAACCAGGCAAGAAATGACATTAGTATTGAATTCACCAGGGTCTTCTGGAGGAGTCAGGGCTGCTGTGATCATTCTATGCATCTAGAAGGTAGAAGGAGATCTTGTCATGAGTTTGGGGCAGAGCTGGGGAAAGTTGTTTTTTGGAGCAAAACTCCCAGAATTGCCTACCACCATGATCTGTGGTTAGCTGAGGTGTTCTGAAAGTTGTATTCCAAATCAGTAACTTCTCTAAATTCTGATTAAGAATAGTCTGCACGTCCAATGTTGGGGGGGGGGCACAGTTCACTAATCAGCTATTCTATTCCATTTTGGTAAGCAAAAATTAAAGGTAGTAAAATGAACCTAATTCTTGTAAGTATTCTTGAGCTATATTTTTCAACTTCATCGGCACTATGTAATCTATAGCAGGAATGCAAAGTTTCCACAGCTGTTTCCAACATTTCATATACTTTGTGTAATATGTGTACAGATGGAGGTTTGCATATATGTGTCAATGCACAGGAAACAGCCCTGGTTACAAAGTGTTTCAAATACAGATGCTGAAGAGGTTTCTCCCTGACCACCCTACCTTTATTTTCCAATAAATATTGATTTTTAATTTTTATTTTTCAAATTGGATTCATTGAGTAAGAACTAACATCAAAATTAAAAATCTCAGTCATCACTCTATTATCAACTTTCCGAAAGATTTAAAAAAGATAAAAAAGAATTTGGATTTGAATTACAAAAGAACGAACTTGATAAAATCCTGGAAGAAAAGACTCCGAAACAAATAGCCAAAATTTACAAAATATTGTTAAACAGAAATCAGGAACAAGAAGTTATTAAAGGATCTATGATCCAGTGGGCTAGAGATATTGGTAAACCAATTGATTTGGAAAGTTGGCAGGACTCCAGGAGAAGAACCTTTAGATTTACCAAATGTCAGAGTGTAAAAGAAAACTATTTGAAAATGGCTTTTAGGTGGCATTTAACACCAGCCAGGTTAGCAAAAATTTACAAAAAAAAGAATGGCAAATGTTGGAAATGTAAAAAAACACTGGGGGATTGGTACCATGTTTGGTGGCAGTGCCCCATAATTAAAAAATACTGGGAAAGCTTGCATGAGGAAATTCAAAAAATCCTTGATATAAAATTCACAATTTTGCCGGAAATCTATCTCCTAAATATGACGAACAAAATTACAGATATGAAAGCAAAGAAACATTGGAGAAGCATACTATATTTAATTACATCTGCTAGAACATTGTTTGCACAGTATTGGAAAAAAGAGGAAATTCCAACAATTGATGAGTGGCTTGTAAAATCATTGGATAACATTGAATTAGACAAATTAACTAATATTATAGAAAAGAGGAATATTGAAGAAACAAACTCAGACTGGGAAAAATTGAAGAGTTATTGTTGTAAGCGTTGGTCTAGATAACATTATGTAATTTTTTCTTTTCTTATTAGGAGATAGTTAGTCTAAAGTTATTAAATTTTTCTTCGGTTAAATATTTAGGGGACTAAAATTACATTGTATTATGTTGTCCAGAACCATGTATTAATATTAGATGTGCAATGATGCTACGTTTTTCTTTCCTTTTTGCTATATGACATTGTAAGGGAGGGGAAGGATAAGGAAATGCTTCGTAACTTTATTTTTTTTTAATTAATAAAAAAAAAATCTCAGTCATCACTCTTCCTTCATTGCCTTGGTTTCCCCCCAGTTTGCTCAGGGTCACTGGGAGTGTAGCCATAGGAGGCCAACTTGACAGTCTGCAACATCTTTCCTCCATACCATTTCAAGACAACATGAAGGATTGTATGTAACATTGGGCCTTTGCAGACTGCCAGAAATAGTGCACATTAAATTGAGGCACTGTCCTGGCTCAGTGCTAGGGAATCATGGGAACTGTAATTTATTGTGGCACCAGAGCTCTCTGACAGAGAAGGCTCAATTAGCCTCAGCAGACGGCTTATTGAGCCGTCTTGGAGGCCCAGAAGAGGAGGAGTCACCGCATGAGCGGCGCTCCTTCCTCTTCCTGAGGTCTCCCTGGGAGCTGCCGGCCCTCTGCACGGCCGGTGCTTCCGGGGCAACCTCCCGCTGCAGCGACCGGACGTGCTGCGGCGGAAGAGTCAGGGAAAGTGCGCCTGCCACTTTTAGGGCGAACTTTCCCTGACATCTAAAAGGAGCGCCAATTTGGAGCTCCTTTTAGGGACGCCGCAGGAGCGCCGCGGTGCAGAGGCTTCACTCTGCCGGCGCTCCGTCCGGCGGCGTCCCGGAAGCAGTCGTCTGCTTCCCCCAATGTCTCAGAAAAAAATACAATTCCCATGACTCCCTAGCACTGAGCCAGGGCAGTGCCTCAATTTAATGTGCACTATTTCTGGCAGTCTGCAAAGGCCCATTATCTCTTTTATCTCCTCCACCTCTTCCTTTCCACCGCATTTCTGGCACTTCCTTCACCAGATGAAGAAACATATGTGATTTGAAAACTTGCAGAGAGAATTGTGTACCTTTTCGGTTGGACTAAAATTGAGTTACTATAGCATGGGGACACATACTATAGCATGGGAATACCAGTTCTAGAAATGTCTATGCTTTTCAGAACTATGAAGAATGGAATTGAATCACAGGTTACTAAAAAGAAACTTGCAGCAAACACAGGTTGGAAAAGCATTTATTATATTTGACATTTTGGGTTCTCAGCGTGAAAACTAGGAAGGATGCCTATACTTTTATCAGATGTGTAATAGGAGGAATTTCACCAGATGTTCCTTGTCATCCAATCAGGTAACAAGCAACACCTAATGAAAATCCTTCTTCTAAACAGGAGCCCTCACCATTTTTCACCTGGTAACCTTATTGACACAATAGTTTTCATGATGAAAGAATCTGCATACAAGGAGGATCTAATTTACAGCCGCAGCACCTGTATCTTGAAAAAAAGAACTTCTTGCTTGCCTCTTTAAAAGAAGGCATATGTAACCAGCCTTGCTCTGTTCTAAAGGAGATTAGCACACTCTTTTTAAAGTACCTTATCCCTGATGGGATAGAGGCACATTTATATGTGCAAACAGGTCTTGTCATATTCACATGTGGCTGGGCAAATTCAGCTTGTATATTGCCCAGATGCCAGCTGGGCTTATTCTGTGGCTTCTCAAAAACAGGATTTTCCTGTTCTTGAAAAGCTTCAGAATAAGCTTGGCTGGCATCCGGGCTGTATACAGGCTGCTTTCACTCGGCCACGGTGGATATGATAAAACTTATTTGTAAATTTAAATGTGCCTCTATCTTGTTGTGGATAAGGTACTTTAAAAAGAGTGTACTAGTCTCCAAAGCTAACAACAACAAACAGACAAAATCAGTTACAGGGATCTCCTGCACACAGGAGAGGTAGACAGAAGAGAAAGTTGTAAGATTTTCAGAAAGTAAATGTGTATTTATTGATGAGAAAGTAATCAAAACAATGCTACATGGTGAGTTGGGCTTTTGCACCACCAATGGAAATGTGGCTGCTTCTCTAGTGGAGGCAAAAAAAGTTGAGTGTCTCACCAAGGAACGGCTTTCCCCTCCCAATTCACAAAAGTGCCATTGTCTTTCTCTGAGAGGTGAGCGAGGGTATTCAAGATCTCTCGCACACTCACATCCACTGGCAGCGAAGCCTAGTTCAGTAAAGAGAGGTTAAAGAGAGAGAGATGGGAACTTATGGAATCCAAAGCAGAAGTAACATGGTCTGAATGTGCACTTCATAATATCTAAGCCCAACAAACAAGCAGAGTAACAGTCTCCCTTGCTGCTCTACATGTATTCTATTTCAGAAGTTTACTCATTGTTATTGCCAGTCTTTAACAGTCATAGGAGGTTATCACATGGGGATAAGGAATGGGAGAAAAAATGGAATGCTCCTGATTTGATCATGCAAAGATTTTCACACAATGTCACACTCATCCAGTACTTCTCCTATGAATAAACTGGAATGCTTTTGTAACTTCTTATTTACAGGGAAACCCCATGAATTAAGGTTTGCTGAAAGTGCTTCATTTGTGCAATCATGAAGGTATGGAAGCCAATAATGATTAATTCATACTATCATGCAGTAATCTGGGACCTTTAGTCAGAGTGCATTTTGGTACAGGCAATTCCCTTTTATTGCTCGGATTGTTTTTGAAGTGGATTTCTGTCTTATTTTGAGGTGTAGGGCATGATTTTGTTTCAACTAGATAAAAATAATGTTGTTAAATATATAAACTTTATTTTTTTCTGTTTGGGACGGAACCATGATTTTTAGACATGTGCAGTAGCATGAACATGGCACATGCATGAAATGTTCAATAACGATATACTAACAATACGAGAATGGATGTATGTGGAAACTCTTTCATTTTTATATCATCATTATCATGCGATTGTGCAACTGTGTGAAAATATCGACCGCTATGCTTCAGTTATCTTCAAATAGCACAATTGTTGTGCAATTGGCACTAGTGTGATAATCTGTGGAAGTCTTTAGAAATGGATGCCACAGTGGAAGGGGAATCAGGAAATTACAAGGTGGCTAGTTACTGCAAAAACTGGTGTAAAACATAAGTGGAAATCACGAAGCCCTCCAGATATTATTGGACCACAACTCCCACCATTCCTCATTATATGGAGTTGCAGTTCAACAACATCTGCAGGTTGGCAGGATTCCTAACGCTTGTGTAAAACACTATTCATTTCCTCCTCTTCCTTATCATTATCCTGATTAACCTGCCTTTTCTCCAGAACTGGAACAAAATGCAGTTTGTAAACATTAGAACAAATTAGAATTATGTGGAAGAATAGCTCCTGTTGGAAAAAATTCATCTGGGTATCTGCTTCATAGACATCACTATCTCACTAATAGGTATATGGAGAAGGATGACCTGATAGACATGTACTTTCAAAATAAATAAATTCAGAAGTCTGACAGCAAAAGTAAAATGAGACTGGTGAAAATGGGCCCTCCAGATTTATTTATTTATTTATTGCCAGGCTTTCTATTTCAGGAAGAGGCAAATAATTTGAAAGTTTCAGGTAATTATGAGTGCCTGGGCTTTTTCTTCTCTCTCTTTCTGTCTCTATTTTTTAAAGATTAGCAATTGAGACAAATGAAACAAAATAGCCATGATGAGGTTTGGGGGATCCAGCTAGAATTTAGTATTTGGATTTAGCATTTTACATTTTAAAACTGAAAATGGGCTGAAGACTATGCTAGATGGTGCAGTGACTTAAAAAGATTTCCTTACTGATAAATGAAATACCAAAATATCTTTATGCATTCTGAACATTACTTTGATGTAAGCCAAATGAGTGAAATAAATTTTGTGGCTTCTTTGTAGTTCTGTGATTACATTGTGAATCACTTACCTTTGCACTTCCCATGTCGGTTTGTACCCATCCAGGATGCACAGCAATACACAAGATCTCATCGGCTACATATCCTAGCGACTGGCACTTTGTGAGCATGTTCAGAGCAGCCTAGGAAGAAGATAGACCAGAAGCAAGGAGATGAATAATGATGCATTTCAGTTCCAGAAGATGACACTCATCAGAAGAAGGCCTGTGTAAAAAAGCTTGGGGAACTTATTTTCTGTCCATGTAATCTATGGTAAACAGATCTGTCTTTCTATAGGAGGAGTGGCATGCTCAGAGGATCCAGGGTCCAATTTTCCATGCTCAGGACCATGGACTCTATTTAACCACAACTGGCTAGAAGCCCACTCCCAGTTTTTAAAGCTTTGAGGATTAAAAAAGGTGCCAAGAGGGCTGCATGTTTTTTTAAAGCATACTCATCCCTCCTGAGCCTTCTATAAATCAGATAATAGTTCTTGCTGATTTTATTTTAAAAATCTAGTTCTGGTGACCTGATGATTCAATCCCTGGTCTTCAGATAGACATACATTCTGCTTTTGGATAGCGGGAAAGGTGTGGGCCAAACAACAACAAAACAAACAAACAAACAAACAAAAAAAACCTGGGAAGGAGGAGAGTGTGGACAGCTAAACCCATTTCAAAATTAGAAAAGAGATTATGGTTTATATATAAGTCCTATTCCATTACTCTCCTGATTACCATAACTGCCATTAGTGAATCACTCATCTCAGAGAGCAAAATGTGAGGAAGGATGGCAAAATGTTGGAGAATAGAAGTGTGTGTGCCACATGGAATACCCTATGGCAGTGATGGTGAACCTATGGCACACGTGCCAGAGATGGCAGGCAAAGCCATTTCCGCGGGCATGTGGAGGGTGGGGAGGAGGAGGAAGAGGTGCAAGTCTGTTCCTCCTCCTCCCTGATCCTTCCTGACCTTCAGCTGCCTCCTCAGCCTTCAGCTGCCTCTGGCGCACCTATTCATCTTCTTCCCCCTCCCCCTCAGGCCTTCAGCTGTCTATGGAGAGGCAGCTGAAGGCCCAGGAGGGTGGGGGAAAGAAGTCCTGCCCCAGAAGTCCCACTCCTGGAGGGTGGAATTCCTGCCCCCAGCACAGAGTAATACCCAGTGCCAGAAGGGCTTTTAGTTTGGGCACTCGGCCCCTAAAAGTTTCACCATCACTGCCCTGTGGCCTACCTTAGATGCAGTGAAAATACTGTCCTATTGGCAGCACTGCAAATTGAACTGTTAAATCTGTTTGTGAACATGGAAAAGAAGAGAGATTTCATTCTTTACCTGAGGTGGCATGGATCTACTCCTATCTGCTCTAATGTTCAGCTATACAATGCCATTTGCAACATTTAATTTTGGGGATATTTTCACCACTTTAAAAGTAGTAGCAATGTATGTATGTGTACACACACACACACACACACACAAATATTAGTTTAAGAAATCAGTTCAGGGACTAAAGATCAATATGACCTTCCCCCCCGAAATATTTCTGCCTGGCCTTATCTGGTGCCATCTTGGAAAGACTGCAGAAAGAAGCAAAGATTTTTCTTATTGACCCAAGAACCTGTATATAGACCAGAGAACCTGTATATAGCCAATTCTGCCAACATACTGATGTATCTGGTGTTTTTTTAGGATTATGTGTACTGCCTACAGAACATTTGAAAACCAGTCATTGGGATCTGGGAAGGTTGTCAGTACCCTGGAAAAGATACAGGCGGAGGGATGTGGTGGAAATTGGGTGGCCCAGGTGGGGCCTGACACACATTTCCTTTTTTTTTTAATTATTTTTTTTATTATATATTCACATAAAAACATTTAAACATTGTCACACAAACTCCTGTTCACTCAATTTACACATCCATATACAAACGACTACTAACATCTCCAGTTATCTATTTAAAAAAAAGCTCTTTGACATTTTCATTGTACTTCTATTCGGACTAGGTGAATACTTTTCTCCTATTAATGTGTTTTACTATAATATCTTACTTATACTAAGCTCTATCTACTCCTTTCTGATTGCTTTTGCTTCTTACATTATATTATCTTTTCCCGCACTTAATTATTCACTCTGTAGAGTTACCATTTGGCCAAATCACTTTCCAATCTCTATTCACCATTGCTCTGACATATTTCTGACAACCCCACTTAAGATGAGGCAGGGGTTCTCATCTGGGAGGACATTTGGCCTGGTAAGTCCCCATTGCACCACTTCTATTCTCTGGGGGAAGCCAGAGATTTGATCTTATCGGATAGCCCAATGCCTGGATCCAATCCCATGCATATACAGTGGGCCCTTGGTATCCACATGGGAACTGTTCCAGATTTCCCAGATACCAAAATCCATAGATGCTCAAAGTGCCATTGAGAAGCACTGTGCCACCCCCGAAACCCGCTTCACAGCAGCAAGTGGCTGCCTCCTTCCCTCCTCCTCTGGGTTCTCCTCCCTCTTCCTCCTCTTACCCCCTGCTGCCACCACTATTCCTCTTCTTCCTCCTGCTCCTGCTCCTCCCCTACTGCCACCACTCCTCTTCCTCCTCCTCCTCCCTCCTCTTCCTCTCCTGCTCCTCTTCCCCCAACCCTGCTCTTCTTCCTCGCTCCTCCTCTTCCTTACTCCTCCTTCTTTTTGTCCTTCTCCTCTTCCCCCACCGCTGTTCTTCCTCCTCTTCCTCCTCCTCTTCCCCTCACTGCCACTGCTTCCTCCTCCCTCCTCCTCTTCCTCCTCCTTCTTCTTCCTCTTTCTCCTCCTCCTTGCCACCACTGCTTCCTCCTCCTCCTCTTCCCCTGCCTCCACCTCTTCCTCCTTCTCTTCCTTTCTCCTTCTCCTTCTCCTCCTCTGCTACCCCCCCCCCCCCGCTTGCCATCTATGGATGCTGAAATCCACAGATGACAAGTCCGCAGATATGGATGATGGACTGTACCAGCTAAACACAGGTGTAATCAATAAATAGTTGTGGCCATTTTTCTCCAATTTCTGTATTTGGGTCATTATTTGGTGGTGTGGGCTCACCCCTGGACACAAAATGGACCTGGGGCCTTTCCCAACAACTTTTTCTTAAGAATCTAGGGTGCAAACAATTGAAAGTCAAATCCTTATTGAAAGACAGCCCTTTCACCTTATCATCACTGGGATCTCAATACCTTGCTACAGCGATAAGATGGAACCTGTGCAAGATGCCACATTAAGACATTGGTGATGGAGCCACCTTCACTGGATATGTTGACAATGGCAGCTTTGCTGCAGCTCATCCCTTTCTGGGGGCTTTCCTGAGCTGCCTTCTTCAGCAAGGGCAGAAATGCCTGGAGAAAGAGAAGGAATCAAGGAGAGTCAAACACTCTGTGAAGACAACTGGACATCACTTCTTCACCAATACAAATGTTACTAGGATGGGGCAAATAGGGAAAAATGAGTCACCAGATGCATGCCAGACTGCCTGTAGAACTCCTTCAGATGGAAACTAGTTGCAGCCATGGTTCAATGATGTCACCTGCTACTATACCACTTCCACAACTTGTTGAACATATGGCTCTAATCCTATTGTTAGGCAGAATTTTTTGTCTGTCATACTCTCCAACTGTTCCTATTTGACAGGAGCAGTCCCAATTAATCCTCTGCCATCACACTTTTTCAGTTGCTTTTAAAATATCCCAGTTTCTGTTCCTTCTCTCCAGTTTTCCCCTTTCTCCTCAGCTTACTTCAATTGCTGCAAACTGAGTTCAAAGTGAAAAAGTAGTCTGTACTCAGTTAGCAATGGGGAGAAGAGAACAAAGGGTGAAGTCCTGCAACAGTCTCTCCTAGCTTATGTGTTCTTTTTCCTTTTGCCATCTTAAATTTTGCCATCTTGACCATACTCTGATGCTGCTTGACCACACTTCTCCCAGTTTTCATCTGTCAAATGTTGGGGGGTATGTTCTAGTCTAGGAAGAAGGCAAGCCTACCTAAATACCCACCCTCAGAAAAAAACAAACCCTCATAGCTCATCCATTTTCCAAAATGAAAGGGCTGAGAGAGATAACATGTTTCTCTGCAGAGGGACCATCCATAGATCTTACCTGGCTTACCACCAAAGGCCCAGTCACATTGGTTTTGTACACCTCAGCCATGGCTTCTGGTGTCTCTGAGTCCAGAGTGTTTGAGTTTCCAATGGCAGCATTGTTTACCAACAGGTTCAGTCCAGTTCCTTTCAGCCGCTCACTGACTCTGGCAGCAGCATTCTTGATACTGGCTGGATCAGAAGCATCTACAGCAACAAAGAGAAAGTTGTGATGGTGACGAACATTATTTATTAATCATTAACCACCTCTCTCCTAGACAAGACTCCATTGGCCATTCAGCAGTCTTGCTGCAATTCTCTGTACAAAAGTGAGCCATCTGAGCTCCTATCCTACTGCTCATTCACACATCACCAAAAGGTTACCACCAGCAATAAGCCATCTATTGCCAGATTTGAATCTCTAGTCAGAGAGTCTACTTGCTGGCATTTTAGAATCCAGAATGACATCAGTCATCCTGAACCAACATTATTCTGCTCAGTCTCAATTCCTATCCAATACTGTTCCTCTTCACTAACTGTAGGTTAATGAAAGACTCCCAGGGTTTCCTCTTCCAATCCTTGGAATATAACAAAGAATATTTCACATATTTGTACTAGAGCAAAAACGTGCCACTCTGCTTTCCCAGTGTAGAGGAAAATGCACAATATACCTGTATGGTACTTGCATTGGCAAACATATTCTTCTCCGGGGAATTTGTTGATGGTATGCAATCTGTAATCTTTTGTATACTTAAAATATACTGTATACTTCCTAAAGAATGTGCTTAATCCACAGTTCTATGAAAATGGTGTCAGTCTTCTCACAAAACACAATAGGGGAAATGCAGCATGGAATAAGAAAAGAGCTAGTACAGGAATACGGTTAATCTAAATGAATTTAAGTCTCCAGGACCAGATGAACTACATCCAAGGGTATTAAAAAACCTAGCATATGTAATCTCAGAACCACTGGCAATAGTTTTTGAGAACTCCTGGAGAACATGAGAAGTCCCAACAGACTGGATGAGGGCAAATGTTGTCCCCATCATCAAAAAGGAAAAAAGAGGACCTCAATAATTACTGTGCAGTTAGTCTAACATCAATAACGGGAAAGATTCTAGGGCAGATAATTAAAGAGAGGGTCTGTGAACACATAGGAGGGAATGCCATCATCACAACAAGGGTTTCTGAGAAACAAGTCATGCCAAACTAAACTGATCTCCTTTTTGATAAAATTACCAGCTTGGTAGATGAAGGGAATACTGTGGATATAGCATATATTGATTTCAGTAAGGCCTTTGACAAGGTCCCCCGTGATATTCTTGCAAACAAGCTAGTAAAATGTGGGCTAGACAATGCAACTTTAAGGTGGATTTGTATTTGGTTGACCAGCCAAACCCAACGGGTGCTCAACAATGGCTCATTTTCATCATAGAGAGAAGTGACCAGTGGGGTGCCTCGGGGTTCTGTCCTGGGCCCAGTACTATTCAACATCTTTATCAATGTCTTGGATGAAAGAATAAGGGGTATGCTTATTATTATGTCATCTGGGGAGAGACACTAGGCCCAGCACCATCGGGCCTGGAATAAGAAGAAGAGCCCTCCCTCCATTCCATCCGATGCCATCTGGGGGAGAGACACTAGGCCCAGCACCATCGGGCCTGGAATAATAATAAGAGCCCTCCCTCCATTCCATCCGATGCCATCTGGGAGAGAGACACTAGGCCCAGCACCATCGGGCCTGGAATAATAAGAAGAGCCCTCCCTCCATTCCATCCGATGTCATCTGGGGGAGAGACACTAGGCCCAGCACC
Organism: Phrynosoma blainvillii; assembly: GCA_026167975.1. Classification (NCBI taxonomy): domain Eukaryota; kingdom Metazoa; phylum Chordata; class Lepidosauria; order Squamata; family Phrynosomatidae; genus Phrynosoma; species Phrynosoma blainvillii. Next base: position 14,444,948 of record JANUYF010000007.1, on the reverse strand, counting down.
ATCGGGCCTGGAATAAGAAGAAGAGTCCTCCCTCCATTCCATCCGATGCCATCTGGGAGAGAGACACTAGGCCCAGCACCATCGGGCCTGGAATAAGAAGAAGAGCCCTCCCTCCATTCCATCCTATGTCATCTGGGGGAGAGACACTAGGCCCAGCACCATCCGGCCTGGAATAAGAACCCTTAAAGGACGGGTGGGAATTGGGATTTTTATGTTCTATTTAAATTGTATTAATATATATGTATGGTAATTTTAATGTTGTAAGCCGCCCCGATTGCTCTGCAGAGGGGCAGGATATAAATAATAATAATAATAATAATAATAATAATAATAATTTATTATTATCAAATTTGCAGATGATAATAATTTAGAAGGAGTAGCTAATACACAGAGGACAGGATGAAAATTCAAAATGACCTCCATAGATTAGAAAGCTGGGCCAAAACTAACAAAATGAATTTCAACAGGGAGAAATGTAAGGTACTGCACTTAGGCAGAAAAAAATGAAATGCATAGATATAGGATGAGGGACACCTGGCTTAACGAGACTCCATGTGAAAAGGATCTAGGAGTGCTAGTAGACCACAAGTTGAACATGAATCAACAGTGTGATGCAGCAGCTAAAAAAGCCAATAAGATTCTAGGCTGCATCAATAGAAGTATAGTGTCTAGATCAGGGGTCCTTAAACTATGGCCTGTGGGCTGGATCCAGTCTGCCAAGGCCTTTTATCCAGCCCGCGGCTCGTTGCCCACCAAGCCCCACCCCCAGTCACGGGGCAGGATGGGAAGAGAAAGGCTGCAACACGAGCGAGCAAGCAACTCTGGCCACCATTTTGTTTAGGAACCACCATCTTAGGAGGAGGGAGGCAAAGCGGCAGCTGAGGGAAGAAGGAAGGAAGGAAAGAAGGAAGAGAAGGAGGCAGGAAGAAGGGAAAGAAGGCAGGCACCCAACCCAGCCTTGGCGAGCAGCGGGAGAAGGGGAAGGGGAAGTGGCCCTCTCCATCCCTCATTGAGGGGAACCAAGGCCCTGAGGAGGCGGGCAGTTTGTAGGCCGCTCCTGCCGCTGTTGCTGCTGCGCTGCCGCTGCTGCCTGATTTTTTTTGCAATCTGGGCTGAGAGAGTGTGGCTTGACCAGGTAATCCAGTGCCTTCGAGTCATTTCTGGCTTATTTTGACCCTATCATAGGGGTTTGCTTGGCAAGTTTCTCCAGAGGACAGTTTCCATTACCATCTGAGACTGAGAGAGTGTGACCTGCCCAGGGTAATTCAGTGCCTTGGAGTCATTTCTAACTTATGGCAACCCCTATCATGGGTGTTTTCTTGGCAAATTTCTTCAGAGGAGAGTTGCCATGGTTATCCTCTGAGGCTGAGAGGGTGTGACTTGCTCAGGGTCATTTTTTTTTACTCCGGCCCTCCAATGGTCTGAGGGATGGTGAACTGGCCCCTGGCTCAAAAAGTTTGAGGACCCCTGGTCTAGATCAAGGGAAATAATAATAATAATACTCTATTCTGCTTTGGTCAGGCCTCACCTGGAATACTGTGTCCAGTTCTGGGCACCACAATTCAACAAGGATGTTGACAAATTGGACCATGTGCAGAGGAGGGCAACCAGAATGGTGAAGGATCCGGAAACCATGCCCTATGAGGAGTGACTTAGGGAGCTGGGGATGTTTAGCCTGAGGAAGAGAAGGTTAAGAGGTGATATGATAGCCCTGTTTAAGTATTTGAAGGAGTCCCACATTGAGGATGGAGCAAGTTTGTTTTCTGCTGCTCCAGCAGGGGTCCCCAAACTATGGCCCATGGGCCGGCCCCGGCCCATTGAGGCCTTCTTACCAGCCGGTGGCCAGTCCTGCTGCCACCGCCGCACGCCGCCGGACACCATTTTGTTCTCCAAAATGGCTTCCGGAGTCGTGCACATGGGCCTGGCATCGCACGTGCAACTGCATGACTCCGGACACCATTTTGGAAGACACTTTATTTAATAAAGTATGTCACTTTATTTGGGAATGAGATAAGGTTCTAAGAAGCTACTGTATGCGCTGCATTTGATCATCTGTTTCTTTACTAGCAGCAACTCTGACTGGCAGCAATAGTCCTTTGGGGTTTCAAGCAGGATTATGCCCTAGTTCTACCTGCAGATCCCCAATTTTATCTAGTGCTAATCCATTGATCTTATTTAGCTTCTGAAAATAGGAAGATAGTTGAGTTCAGGATGGTAGAGTGGTATTTATCTATGTACGAAGAGGGAATTAGGGGATGAAGTGGCACATACCCAACTGGATGATCTCCACTTCCTGGTGCTTCGCAGCCAAATTCCTCAAGTTCTGAAAGACACACACACACACACAAAATGTGGGCAAAGGATCCGAGCAAATTCTGGAGATGGAATTCATATCAGATGGAACAAGAAGGGAAGACTGTGTTAGGTCAAGGTCCAGTGGCTTTAAATCTTCTGCATGCATTGTATTATTGTGGCTCAGCAGAGCAGAAGCCCTTCACTGAGTGTGGAGTCCTCTTAGCCAAGAGTTCATGGAACAATATTTCAGTTTAAAAAACTGTGGGGAAAATTCTGAGAATTCTTGCCCATCTGGTCACTTATCCTACAATAAATCACCAACGTTCTGGTGTTTAATTGTCAAAACCAATTAAAAACAAAGTAGTTGTCTCTTTGAGAAGCTGTAAAGGCTCATGTTTCTTCCCCATGCTACCATAAGTTTTAGTAAAAGCAGAGAGTGCAACCCTCAGCACTTTAACCAGAAGAAAGTCTTACTGAGCTCCATGTGATTTATTCCTTAGTGATATTCCACCTACGCAAAATATTTCAGAAAAAAAAATCAGTTTCCTAAAGGGAGGTTGCTCCTCCCTTTAAAAGTTTGACAAGAGATTTCCACCACTTTCAACATAATCTGCTTGACACTTAGGATTCCCTTGTTTGGGCACCCAAGCCCATAGAGAGATGATGCCACACCAGGGCTTACCTGGGCACCTAGTCCTTCTGGGTCCCGGCAGGTGGCAAAAATCTTTTCTGGATGATTGTTTTTCCCAAGCAGCTGCCTGACCAGCCCCAAACCAATGCCCCGATTGGATCCAGTCACTAAGACACTGTGTGCTTTCAACACTGCCATTGCTCCTGCCTGTCTGTCTTGCAAGGCTCTGTGCCAACCTAAGTCCCCAGGTCCTCCACCCAGATTTATATAATCTGACTGTATCATGTTTCAGCTTAGAGAGTCTTATCTCTGGCAATAGACCAGAGTACATAGATGGCAGAGTACAAACTGCTTTTGTCAAAGATTAGCTCAGGTTCTGTGTCTGACATGGAAGAGCCACAGAGCTCAATGGCGAGGTACATCTCTTGCATCTTAAATGTTCAGTCTCTAAGAGGGGTTGCAGACTGTCAAAAATAGTGTGAATTCAGTCCACTTTTAGGGTTAGGGTTAGTGCTAGGGAATCATGGGAATTGTTATTTTTCTGAGACATTGAACCTTCTTTGTCAGAGAACTCTAGTGCCACAATAAAATACAGTCCCCATGATTCCCTAACCTTAACCCTAACCCTAAAAGTGGACTGAATTCACACTATTTCTGACAGTCTGCAACCCCCCTTACACTACCAAACACTAGAGTTTCTAATACTACCAAATGGATCTGGTGAAGAGTACTGCCAGGAGCAGTAGTGAGCTGCTGCTGCCAATCAGTGACAACAATGTTGAACTAGGTGGACCAAGGGTTGTTTCAGTGTTATTGTTGGTGTTGGTGTATGCCTCCAAATCATTTTTTTTAACTTATGGCAACCATAAGGCAAACCTTTCATAGGGGTTTGTTGGCAAGTTTCTTCAGAGGGAGTTTGCCCCTGTCATCCTCTGAGGCTGGGAAAGTGTGGCTTGCCCAAAGTTACCCAATGGGTTTTTATGCTCAAGCAGGGATTTGAACCCAGTTCTCCATATGGCAGGTGTTATACAAGTTATGCACAGCTGCACATGGCATAGCAATGTAAGGGGAGAGAGAGAAAGAGAGAGAGAGAGAGGGAGTTTGTATGCGTTCCTAACGGCTTGAGGTTAAGCTGCTTCAAACTTAGAGTTTCTAGTTGGCCTTTGAAGACATCAGGAGTTTGATGATCCTATGGTTAATTTTGTTGTTGTTGTTAACCGCCCTCATGTTGATCTTGACCCATGGCGACCCATGTGGGTGAGACATCTCCAAGACTCCCTGTCTTCCACTGCTTAGTTCCTGAAAACTCCTTAATACAGTCCATCCATTTAGCATGAAGTCTTCTTCTCTTTCTACTTCCTTCCACCTTTCCTTGCATTGTTGTTTTTTCCAGTGAGTCATGTGGCCAAAATATGACAGCCTCAGTTTTGTCAGCTTGGCTTTCATGGAGATTTCTAGCTTGATCTGCTCTAGGACCCAATTATTTGTCTTTTTGGCTGTCAACAGAATCCTCAGCCCTCTTCTCCAGCACAACATCTCAAATGAATTGATTTCCTTCCTATTGTCTTTCTTAATTGTCAAGCTCTTACATCCATACATGGTAATAGGGAATACAATGGCTTCTATGATTCTAACTTTTGTGCTCAGTTGTATATCTTTGCATCTTAGGATCTTTTCTAGCTCTTTTGTAGCTGCCTTCCCTGTTAATCTTCTGATTTCCTGGCTACAGCCCTCATTTGTAACAATGTTTGATCCCAGGTTTGAGAACTCTTTTAGTATTTCTATTTCCTCATTGTCTTGGTTGAATTTCTGTAGATTCTCTGTTGTCATTATTTTTGTTTTCTTTATGTTCAATAGTAAGCCAGTTGAATTTTCTTCCTTGATCTTCCTTAGTAGTTGTTCCAAGTCTATGAGGTTTTCTGCTAGTGTTATGGTGTCATCTGCATATCTTAATTGTTGATATTCCTTCCCCCTATTTTCACTCCTCCTTCTGTGTCCAAGCCTGCTTTTCTTACAATATGTTCTGCATATAATTTGGACAGGTAGAGTGATAAGATGCAATGTGGTCCCTAGTCCCTGTTCCTTTCCTGAACCCCACTTGGACCTCTGGGATTTCTCTCTGTTGGCCAGCATTTTGTTTTCCATATCTGTTGACAGAAATGCTGGTTAGCACTAGAGCTTACTTTATCAATTGCAGCAGTTCAATTGGAATATTATCTGTTCCTGGTGATTTATTTTTGACATTTCTCTTATTGCAGCTTCCACCTCGCTTTTTTGGAATTTGGGGTTCATCTTCTTATGGCTCTTTGTTCTATGTGTCAACTCTTTTATATAACTCCTCTGTGCATTGCATCCAATGTCCTTTTATTCCTCCCTGATCTTGAATTATGTTATTTTTATTGTCATAGAGCATCCCCATTTTTGCTTTGAACTTTACTTTGATTTCCTGGATCTTGTGGAACAGATCCCTTGTTCTTCCCTTTTAGTTGTTGTGTTTTATTTCTCTGCATTGGTCATGTAGTAATTTTCTTTATCTTCTTGCACTAGCTGTTGTACTGTTGCATTCATGGTTCTTAGATTGTTCCTATCTCCCTTTTGTTTTGTTTCTTTTCTTTTCTTTGTTTGCATATTTTATCTATCATCCATGGTTTTGTCTCTTTCTTCTTTTATTATGTCCCTGGCTTCATACCATAGTTCTGAGTCTACTATGCTTAGTAGTGCAAATCTGTTCTTTATATTGTCAATAAATTCTGATGAGATATTGTTTAGATCATATTTTGGTATGATGACTGGTTTTGTTTTCTTCTTGAGTTTTACACTTATTTTTGAGATGAGTTATTTGTGATCTGTGCCACAGTTGGTGCCTGGTCTAGTCTTGGCCACCACTATGGAACCTATGGTTCCTACTCTATCTGTTTAGTGGGTTTTTGAGGACACTGCATTTGAGATGTGCAGCAGAGATGTTTTAGAAATTACAGCAGGGTAGGGAAAACCTTTATTCAACCCAAATCCCAAATTGAGAAAGATCTTAGAGTTTATGTGCTAAGACCCTATGAATATTGGTTTGGTCCAGTGGGTGGGGAAACTCTCAAGAAGGGTCTTTTACTTTACTTTTACTCATTTTGCAACTGAGTTCAGAAGGAGAGGGAGAGATGGAGATAGAAAGGAGCTGCAATTGACAGGGATAAGGAGTAGGTCACCTTGAATAAGGTAATGGTATTTTCAGTTGTATATTTAGGAAGGAACAAAAGGGTAAATCCTTTATAGTATAATTTGTATTTTGTATTTCCATCTGTTGTGTATTTTTTTTTATTTAGGGCTTTAAGATTTACAACCAAAAGCCACAGTAATAGCATAGGCAGAAGACTCCTCAAATCAAGTCCTGCATTGGCACATCACTGGATGCATGGAACTTTTAGGACAATGCCTACATGTCATTTATCATTTGTATTGCTGTTAAATATACAGAGAGAGAATTACAGTGCAGTTGTGTTTGCAATATTAAATTACAGTTTACCACATAGAAGGAAGAGCATGTGCATTCCTGCTGTGTGCAGAGTTCAGGGCCCAAGGGTGAATAAACTATTTTGTAAGAGCTACGTATAATTCTTAACTGTTTGGACATTTTGCAACTAAGCATGTAAGGCACAGGTTAGTTCTGTGCATATTTACTTAAGAACTTTCCTACCCAACTTTACTTAACAGCTTTCCTACCCAAACAAAGTTCAGAACCTCGCCCTCAGAGTACATCATATTACATTAGAACTTTATCAAACTTCTCAAGAAGCCATAATCAGCTATCAGCTTGATGTTGGTTAACGTGTCAGATGATCGCCACACACATTCCTGCCCTGAGAGAGCAAGGATGAAGCAAGGTACTGAAAGACATATGCAAGATGGAAATTTCTGAATGGAAACTTTCAGAAAATTGATAGATGCTGTTGGGATGTGCATTAAGGCTTGTGGGCTGCTCTCCTACATACTGTAATATACAAGCACCAATTTCATACATTGCATTATATTATTATATTATTAAATTACCTCCCCATATCATATTACTTTCAGGAGTGGAGAGTGTTTTCTGACCATGGAAAGGGGAAAACATTTCTGACCTCCTTCTCAGCTTGGATGTTGTAAATGAGATCTCTCTATAAAAATAACAGCATGGATGTTTGTAAATAAACTCAATGATCTCTCTGTACAAGTAATGTCTAACTTCCATGGGAGACAAGGATCACATAATATACATATTACTGGCATTCCTTTTGGTTTGATGAGCTGTACTGCCTTTCCAGCTGCTCTATCAGTGTCAAAAAGCTGAGATGGGAGCAAAACAAATTTCCATGAAGAAATTTTTCTGCTGGGAGCGTTCAGATTTTGTTTGCCTTCCCTTGCCACTCCTGTGCAACCCTGGACAAAATACAACTGATATAAAGAGCCTTTCAACTAGAAATTCCTAAACATTTCATACAATGCACAACAGGATGTCTTCAGGCACCAGCTTTATATGAAGAACCTGCAAAAATAGCATACTCTGAGCCTTAGCTGATAAGCACTGAATGTTTCCGGACACTTGACCAATAATGACCGAATGTGTTAGGAGATGACTCATGAGGTGCATCTACACTGTATATGTACTGCAGTTTGACACCATTTTGTAGTTCTATCCAATAGAAATGTAGTATTTGTAATTTTGCAAGCTCTTAGGCCTTCTCTGCCAAAGAATGCTGGTGTCTCATAAAACTACGAATCCTAGGTTTCTGTAGGATGAACACATGGCAATTAAAGTGGTGTCAAACTGCAGAATTTCTACTTGTCAAAAGGCATAGGAGGTTACCTAAAGATAATTAGAAAGTAATTAACATGATAAAATATCACATGTAAAAGTGGAAACTTACTATGTTAAACAGCACCCCAATGAGTGCTTAATATCAGATATCACTACATGACACAAATTTATGTATGTGCAAAGATGTGACCTGTAGTTAATGATGTAATGATATGGCTCTACCTCACCTCCCTTTGTTCTGTATGTATAGAAGTTACAGTCTGTGTGCTTTGCTTTGGAATTTATTCCCTTGCACCTGTTCACTGCATCATAGAATGCTGGATCTCCACTATGGTGTGGTATTGGATTGGTCTGGGTGCACCAGAATTGGCCCGGGACAGCATAATGCACCAACAGGTTTCTTTCTTACCTTGGTCTTGCCTTTCTAGGATTCTGTACCTTTCCCCTGCTTCTTCACAGTCACTTTATCATTTTCTAACTGATGTTGTTTCTTCTTTCTGCTTTCTACTGACATTGTTGATTCTGCCACTTTAGTTTTAATAATTCTAAATGGCATAAATATCCTCAGGCATGATCTGCAGTTTATCCTCATTTTTCTTCTTCACCATAATGAGGATTGTAGCTGAGTCTAAGCCTTTTTTTACTACTTGCCATGGTTGTTGTAGGTAGCAACTTTAGTATGCCTATATTCATCAGTTGCTAGCTTGCATGTCTTTCTAAGGGCTCATTCCCACTGACATTTAAAACTGGTTTGCGCTTTTCTTTCACTTTGGGGAGACGAATCGGTTCCACTTGAGGAGTTGTTCCCACTATGACAGTGGATCTTTTCATTATTGCATGGATTTGCTTCTTTTTTGACCCCATCGTAGTTCCCACTGGTATTTGCCCCACTAGATGCTTTTGGCATTGAATCGATTGCGATCGATCTCTCTCGTTTTTGTTTTTTTTTTAAATCCATCAATTGATTTGTATCTCCGCATCATTGATGATGTAGCCATATGTCAATCTGGTGACACGGGTATCCTTAGGTGTGCCTCTGCATCAATATGTCACTTTTTTTGGGTCACAGCCTCGTGGTCTGCTGGCAAGGGTCACGGATCCTGTCTCCATAGCCGTTTTGTGGGCAATGTTTACATATTTACAATCCACTTTGCTCATTTGTCTCTGGATGAGGAAAACCTGGCAGCTCAGGCATATTATTTTCAAATCACTCTTGGAAGTGAATGAGGATGAGGATGTGGCTGTGGATAATGGGACCATTGACTGGCAGATGAGGCAAAGTGATGATGATGATGCCTGAATTCATTTTCCTATATTGGTGAGGTCACTCGGTTTAGGAGTGCAATGCAGTGCTTCTATGAACCTATGCCCAAGAGGTGGTGGGTATACCCCAAAGCAAGGGAATTGTGAGATATTTTTGCCACTACTGGGGGTCCAATGAGATGTGGAAGCAGCACTTTTGCATGAGGTGAGGAGTCTTCAACATGATTGTGGAAGAACTGTGCCCACATCTAATAAGATAGAACACCTGTTTAAGGAGGGCCATGCAAGTGGAGAAACGAGTTGCTATTGCTGTGTATTTTCTGGCACACAAAGGATCCTATGTGACAATTGCCACAATATTTGGTGTTGGGAAGTCTACAGTTTGCAAAGCAAATCCAAGTGGTTATTGCAATTGGTGCATCTTAAGAAGACTGTGTATCTAGGAGACTATAGAAAGGTATCCCAATCTATGCTTCAATCTTGTGCGGTTAAGTTGCCTAGTTTTAACTTTATGTTGTGCTACTTTGTAATAGTACAGTAACTTTTTAACTGTGTTTACACTAACTATTGCATTGCCAGATTTTTGTATGGTTTGCTGCTTCAGCTTTTATTGTTGCTTTACCTTGATAATTTTTTCCCTTTGTAATACTTTTGTCATTTCTGCACACTACTTATTGCCACATGCACTTTCCCACTGTCACTACAGGTGATGGAAGGCTTTGAAGCAATGAGATTTCCTCAGGTGATTGGAGCAGTGGATTGCTGCAACTGCAACATCATTTCTCAGGTGCATCAGGGTGGACAGTTCATCAACAGGAAGCAAATATTTTTCTGCAGGGGGGAATGTGACCATACTGGAAGATTTATTGATCTTGTCACAGGGTGGGCAGGGTCAAATCATGATAGCTTTGTCCTCTGGATGTTACCCATATACGCCACATTGAGAGCTGGTGTATATGTACCCAGGAAGCCTACAGTTACAACCTTTGGGTGACAAGTGGGGCCACTTTTGTTGGCTGATGCTGCCTATCCAATTAAGCCATGGTTGATGACACTGTGCATCCTTGGCAGGCAGTATACAACAAGTGTCACAATAAGGTGAGAAATGTGGTTGAGTGGTCATTTGGTTGCCTTAAGGCATGTTGGAGATGCCTCACGGTCCCTTTGGAGGTTGCAGAGGAAAATGTGAACTCTGTCATTGCTGCATGTATGATCTTGCACAGTTGAGACTGATGGCAAAGTGCTTTCCCGCCAACTTCACCTTGCAGTCTACACAGTGGATGAAGCAAACTCCTTCCTGAGGCTCAGGAAACAGAGGAGGGAGAGGCTATTAGGGAGGCATTTGTAAATTTGTTTTGTAACCAGCAAATATAATTAATCCATCTTCATTTGGTTCTATCAAACTGATTGATCACATTACATTTTATTGAGTAGTGCATTTCTTTCCCTTGGCCTACTTTGACATATAATGTTTGGGGTTTTTTGTAATAAATATATTGAAAATGACATCCTATGTGTTGTGCTTTTCTTCATTGTTCCCGCTGTGACCTATGTCTGCAGGTTTCTGACACAGCAAACAGATAGTGTCTTATATGTTTTTTTCTGCAAGTTTGCATCACTGTTTCAACTGTGCCCTATAACTGTGTTAAGTTCCACTGCTTCTGTGCTGTATTCCTGTGTGTAACCCAAGATACCATTGTCAAAGAAAATATTTTCAAAATTCCCTTTCTAATTCAGTAGCAACACAAACAAGTAAAAGTATTGCAAGGGCATTAACCATCTCCATGTCAGGCAATCATTACAATGTTGCATCCTCCATTTCTATGTCCACTTTGGAGATTGTGCATGTGTACTATTGATTCACCACAGTCACCATATACCTGTCATCTGTCCAAGGATATATTCCTTAATTTGTCCGTCAATCAGTGATGCCATGCCTTCGACAGTCACACATAGTATCATTAAGACAATAATAAATGCAAGTTGTTCTGCAGAGAATAACCCTTTGTCAAATTACCCAGCCACTCTTTTTTTACCTCCTTAAAACAGACTAATTGAATATACACAGTATAGGTTCTCTGCGGCCACAGTACTGCTGTGTCCAAACCAGTGAAAATATTCCTAACAATTCCCCATCACACCGTGGTGCCAAGCTATGAAAAGTTTGACATTGTATCAATATACCTGCTTGTCATGGAGATTCCTGGCTGTGTATAGGCCAAAATGAGCTCTTTTTGCAACTTAAAATATGAATCGTTAATAAATAAGAGCAAGCCATTAAACACTTTGTCAGTTGGGAATCATGGTGGGTAAAGGAGTACAGTCACTCCAGAGAAACCATCCTCCTACTAGATAGCATCACTGAGCAGCGTGGAGCTGTGAGGAGGTTGATATGGTCTTCAAATAGGACAGACATTAATTTATATAGGGCGGTTGCAAGGAAACTTCACCTTCAGGGTTACGCAAGGACTGCTGAACAGTGCCATACCAAGTTTTAAACACTGAAGGGGACATTTTACAGAGTGATGAAAGCTTGTCATGGGAACCTTCCATCCGTGCCAAAACTGGAATTTTTTGCCAAGATGAAGCAGCTGTGGGAGGCAACTGGGAATTTAAGTTGTGGGAGAGGTGACAATTAGGCAAGTTATACACCATCTACATATTTTTTGGGGGGGGGGGGAGGGCTAAAGATACCTTAACTGAAAATGTCCTCAACTAATTTCTCTCTTCTGTCATTTGCAGGTGCTAGAGGGAGGAGGAGGGAGGTTGTGGACACTTCTTCTTCCTCCTCTGATGGCTCCCCAAATGCAGGAGAACCAGCTCCTCAACCAGAAGGTATGTAGTACTCCCTTTCCTATGTAACTGATATGGATTTGTGATGTGTGTGCACATATGTGTGTGTGTGTGTGTGTGTGTGTGTATACACACACACACACACACACATTTACCAATATATAAATGTATACATATACATATGTGTGTTTTATGTGTACTTGTATACATGTATATGTATTTGTGCCACCTTGTGTGTGTGTGTGTGTGTGTGTACACACACACACACACACACACATATACACACACAATGGAACACATACTTATACATATACATGTATCTGTCTATATATATATATATATATATATATATATGTATACCTATACATGTCTGTGTTCATGTGTAGACATACATGGTTTGGTTAATAAATATATAGATTGAAACACAGCCAACACACAAATACCAATGTAAGCATATGTCCATCTATATATAAATGCATTATTACATATGTATTTATGTATATGTGTGTGTGTGTGTGTGTGTGTGTATATATATAATTTAATATTTATTTAAATGCTATATATATACAAATATGTGCCTACATTCAAATATCAGCTTGTATATCAGTTATACATAGATGCACACACTCTCTCATGGTTTCTCACACACATATGTATTGCATTCTATTTTCAGCTTCACTTGTAGGTTGCTTAGTGATGTAGAATTACAAACTGAACGTTGATATTATAATATACCAACGTTGGTATTAAACTGGCTGGGGGAGGATAGTGCCATCACTTGGAATCAAGTTCTCCCAGCGGGGTACTCTGTCAGTGAGCAGGTAAGGGAAAGTGGGCGGGGGGGGGGGTTGAGTGGCTCTGGTTCATAGAGATAATCTCACCTTGACTAGGATACCTATCCGGAAAATAGACCGCTTTGAATTTATGTACCTAAGCCTGAAAACCAGGGATAGTATAGGGATTCACCCCGTTGCTTAACAGACTCCCTATCCGAGCTGACACTGCTGGTCTCAGAGCTGCTGTTGGAGTCACCCAGATTTCTAGTTCTGGGTGACTTCTAGTTCTGGGTGACTTCAGCGGGGTACTCTGTCAGTGAGCAGATAAGGGAAAGTGGGCGGGGGGGGGGAGTTGAGTGGCTCTGGTTCATAGAGATAATCTCACCTTGACTAGGATACCTATCTGGAAAATAGACCGCTATGAATTTATGTACCTAAGCCTGAAAACCAGGGATAGTATAGGGATTCACCCCCTTGCTTAACAGACTCCCTATCCGAGCTGACACTGCTGGTCTCGGAGCTGCTGTTGGAGTCACCCAGACTTCTAGTTCTGGGTGACTTCAACATCCCATTTGAGACCGGTTTAACAGGTGCGGCTCGCAGTTCATGGATTCCATGACAGGCATGGGCCTATCCCAATTGGTTTCCGGGCCAATGCACTATGCAGGTCATACTCTCGATGTGGTCTTTGGTACAGAGCAGGTGTATCCGTGGGTGGAGATAATAAGTACCAATGTACTGTCATGGACGGATCATTTCCTGGTCAGGGTTGGACTTAGAGCCACTGTCCACCCCACCGGGGGTGGAGGACCTATTAGAATGGTCTGCCTTTGGAGGCTAATGGAGCCAATCTGACTCCAGAAAGCCTTGGAGGGTTTCTTGGTTAGTAATGCCGGTGATTCTGTCGAAGCCCTAGTTAATACCTAGAACACCGATCTCACCAGGGCTATCGACATGATTGCTCCCAAGCGTCCTTTCCACCCCACTCCAAACTGACAACCATGTTTCACAGAGGAGCTTAGGATGATGAAGCAGGTTGGACAATGACTAGAACACACCTGGTGAAAAACTCAACTCCTATCTGACAAGACTCTTCATAAGAAATTTCTTTGTTCCTATCGAGAGGCAATATGTGCAGTGCAGAAATCCTTCTTCTCTGCACTTATTGCGTTTTCAGAGTCCCGTCTGGCAGAGCTGATTAAGGTAGTGGGGGAACTGACACAGGTTCTACCTGTACAGAACCCTCTACTTAACCCTACAACAGCCTGCTGTGATGCTTTTAACAACTACTTTGCAGATAAAATCTCTCAGATAGGAGCCGACTTGGACGCTGGGATTATAACAGAACTGACTCATGAGATGTCCACTAAGCCTGTTTCAGAGATTAAACTGGATAGGTTTGAGCCGGTGAGTACCAATGACATGGACAAGATCCTTGGAAAAGTGAAGAAGATGACGTGTCCCCTCGACCCCTGCCCATCATAGCTGGTCGTCCAGGGGGATGATGCTGTGATGAACAGAAAGACAGCAGGGAGCTGTGAAGGCCCGAAGACAGCTGACCAATCCTGAGACAGCTGGAACCAGCCAATGAGAGAGCAGCTGGAAGGAGATAATCAGCTCAGGTGAGTAGTGAGATAGTCAGTTTGAGAGTTAGGCAGTTAGGCAGTTAGGAATTGTGGAACAGAAGGCTCGGAACCTTCGAGAGTGTCAGTTGGCTCTGACTTAGATAGAGGTACTATGAGGCAGTACCTTAAGCCAGAGGCTGTGAATCGTTCCTGAGGAAAATAAGTTGAACAAAGATAAGAGTCAAAAGAAAAAAAAAGAACTTTTTGTGGTTCAACAGAGCTCTAGTGTAGAGAGTGTTTGGGTGGTTAGATTGTAATCATAGAAACAGCTGAAGGATTGTATTTGAAATAGCTACAATACATTTGAAACTGTAACTAGGTAATATTATTAACAAGTTTGAAAACTGAGAAGCTGTGACAGTATGTTTGAAACACAATAAAACATTCTTCTATTTTATAAAAACCTATTTTGGCTTCTGTGTGAGAATTTTGAACAAACGCTACCAGTGTGTTAGTAATAGTTATTGGACCGGGGGTGACAAGGGCTATGAAGCCAGTCACATAAAACTCTAAAAGAGAGAAATAGTCAAGGTGGCAGGAGTAGTTCATCACAGATGGCTTTTCTTAAAGAGATCATCATGCATCCCTTAGGGAAGGAGTTGTTCCAACATGTTTAAAGGAAGCAGTTGTTAGACTGCACCTGAAGAAGCCTTCCCTGGACCCCTTGGATCTGAAAAATTATAGGCCGGTTTCACATCTGCCATTTCTGAGCAAGGTGATCAAACGGGCTGTCGTCTTTCAACTCCAAGTGATCTTGGATGAAACTGATTTTCTAGATCCATTTCAAAATGGCTTCAGACCTGGATTTGGGGTGGAGACTGCCATGGTTGCTTTGGCAGATGACCTTCGCCTAAGCATTGAGAAGGGAAGCGTGACCCAGTTGGTGCTTTTGGATCTCTCAGCGGCTTTTGATATGATAAATCATGGCATCCTCATGGAATGCCCGGGAGAGTTAGGAATTGGAGGCACTGTACTTCAGTGGTTCTGTTCCTTCCTCTCAGGCAGATTCCAGAGGGTGACGCAGGGGGACAGTTGCTCTTAAAAAAAAAAAAAGAGCTTAATTGTGGGATCCCTCAGGGTGCCATCCTATCCCTGATGCTATTTAATATTTATATGAAGCCGCTGGGGGAAATCATCCGTAGACATGGGGTGGGGTGTTATCAAAATGCTGATGACACCCAAATATATTTCTCCATGTCTCGGTCAGCAGCCTTGTTGGTGGATGGCAGTTCTCCCCTCAATCAATGTCTTGAGGCGGTAATGGACTGGATGAGGAAAAAACGACTCAAACTAAATCCAGACAAAACAGAGGTACTCACAGTAGGGGCTCCCAAACCAGGTATTGGCTTACAATCTCCAGTCCTGGATGGGGTCACGCTCTCCTCTGTGTTTTCAGTCTGGGGGTGCACATGATAAAGCAGGTAAATGCGACAGTCAGGAGCGCCTGTTATCAGCTCCGGCTAATATGTCAGCTGCCCCCTTTCCTAGAAATAAGGGACCTAGAAACCATAGTGCATGCACTGGTAACCTCATGACTCGATTTCTGCAATGTACTCTACATGGGTCTACTCTTATACCTAGTCTGGAAACTACAATTGGCACAAAATATGGCTGCCAGGCTGATCACCGGTAAATCTAGGAGTGATCATATTACACCTATTTTGAAATCTCTTAACTGGCTTGGTTTCTGAGCACAGTATAAGGTCTTGATGATTACCTTTAAAGCACTACATGGCTTGGGTCCAACCTTTCTAAGGGATCGCCTCCTGCCATACAATCCACCTCGCACCCTCAGATCCTCTGGGAGGAACCTACTGCAACTAAGAAAAAACAGATTAAAGGTAACGTCCCAGAGGACTTTCTCTGCTACCGCTCCCAGATTATGGAACGCTTTGCTGCCCAGCCCCTTCATTACCATCATCTCCAGCAGTGGAGGGTTGGCGTCTACACTGGCAGAGACTGGAAGCCCTGTCTGTTTGTGCCCTGCCTCGGAACACCTGTGGGCGGCGGAGGGCGGCATCCATGTCGGAGGAGGCTTTAAAAACCCTTCTGCCTGCCTTGTAATACCTAGTGGCAGTGGAGGGTTGGCATCCACGTCAACAGAGACTGGAAGCCCTGTCTGATTGTGCCCTGCTGCAGAATATCTGTGGCATTAGCCGAGAACATCTATCAGCAGTGGAGGGTTGCCACCCACGCTGGCAGAGAACTAAGAACTTAATTGCTGTTAGTTATCCTGTGGCAGCAAAGTGCTTGTGCTCCCTATCTCCCCCTTCCCCCTCTGTAACATCTGGTTTGGAG
The DNA here is from genome assembly GCA_026167975.1 of Phrynosoma blainvillii. Lineage (NCBI taxonomy): Eukaryota > Metazoa > Chordata > Lepidosauria > Squamata > Phrynosomatidae > Phrynosoma > Phrynosoma blainvillii. The sequence goes on along the minus strand of JANUYF010000007.1, from coordinate 14,428,478 downwards.
AGAACTCTTATAGCCACACACTAGCCCGACCATCGGCAATTGTAGTATGGTGTGGCCTTGGAGAATCTCTATCATCTCCTCGATTCTGGGACCACAACCTCCTTTTTGGGGAGGGATACTTGGTTGCTCCCAAATTTGTTATGATTTGAGGTTAATTGACAGGAGGAGGGAGTCAGTGGAAGAGTTTATATTTAAAACTTTATTGTTGGGAGAACCCGGGACGAACGGCTAGTTAACAACTGTAAGAGCCTCTTTGGCTTTAAGAGCCAGGAATGATCTGGGAGTAGGAATTGAGATTGTGCTCAAGGAAGGTATGGCGGGAACAGAGTGAAATATTGTTACAAAAGAAGGTGGGATTGATGTCTGAAAGCTATCCCGCCTTCAGTTCACTCTGTTTCCTGGAATGAATTGGAGAGCATACTAACCATTCCACAGACCCTTACTCTGCTTCTTTGCAATGCCAGGTCGGTCAAAAATAAAACCCATATTATCTATGACCTCTTGTTAGATGAGGCAACCCACCTGACTTGTTTTAGTGAGACCTGGTTGGGAGAGGCTAGCTCGGTGACTTGGGCACAAGCCCTCCTGACTGGGTACTCAGTTGTTGAGCAGGTAAGGAAAAGTGGGCAAGGGGGCAGAGTGGCTCTAGTTCACAAAAACAATCTTACCTTAATCAGGATGCCTGTCCAGAACATAGCCCACATTGAGTGCATGTACTTAAGCCTGAAGATAGTTTGGGGATTCTGTTAGTATACCGACCACCCCGTTATCTAACAGACTCCCTAACCAAGTTGACTCAACTGGTCTCAGAGTTACTATTGGAGTCGCCCAGACTTTTAGTCTTGGGCGACTTCAATATACCACTCGAGACCAGTTTACCAAATCTAACTGGTGCAGCTAGGGAGTTCATGGAATCCATGAAAAAAATGGGCCTATCCCAACTGATCTTCAGGCCTACTCACTGTGCGGATCATACCCTTGATGTGGTCTTTAGTACAGAACAGGAATATCCGTGCAAAACTTCTGCATTGTTATGGATGGATCATTTCCTGGTTGAGGTCGAGCTAAAAGTCACTGTCTGCCCCACTGGGGGTGGTGGACCCATTAGAATTGTCTGCCCTCGAAGGCTAATGGAACCAATTGGATTCCAGAAGGCCTTTGAGGGTTCATTGGTTGGCAACGCTGGTGATTCTGTCGAAGCTCTGGTTGATATGTGGAACAACAACCTCACCAGGGCTAGCGACACAATTGCTCCCAAGTGTCCTTTCCAGCCTGCTTCGAACCGTAAGACCTGGTACACAGAGGAGCTTAGGAAGATGAAGCGGGCTGGACAACAAGTGGAGTGCATCTGGCGGAAAACTCGACTCTTATCCAACAGGACTCATCATAGGAATTTTCTTGACTCCTATAGAGAGGCAATAGGTGCAGCACAGAGATTCTTCTCTTCTGCATGTATTGCGTCTGCAGAGTCTCATCCAGCGGAACTGTTTAGGGTGGTGGGGGAGTTAACACAGGTTTCACCTGTGCTGAACCCTTTACTTGACCCAATGACAGCCTGCTGTGACACGTTTAACAGCCACTTTGCAGATAAAATCGCTCGGATAAGAGCCAACTTAGATGCCAGTGTTATAACAGAATCTATAGACGAGGTGTCCAGCAACTCCGTTGATGTAATTTTACTGGATCAGCTTCAATCTGTAAGAACCGATGACGTGGACAAGCTCCTTGGCAGAGCAAGGAAGACGACCTGTCCCCTCGATCCTTGTCCATCTTGGCTGGCCGTCCTGGGGGACACACGTTGAGAGCATTTCTTAGGGATATTATCAATACATCTTTCAGGGAAGGTTCTGTGCCATCTTGTTTAAAGGAAGCGGTGGTTAAGCCACTCCTGAAAAAGCCTTCCCTGGACCCCCTGGGCAGGAACTATAGACTGGTCTCCTTGTTGCCTTTCTTGAGCAAGGTGATCGAGAGGGCGGTTGCTTCCCAACTCCAAGCTGTCTTGGATGAAACTGATTATCTAGATCCATTTCAAACTGGCTTTAGGACAGGATATGGAGTTGAGACTGCCATGGTTGCACTGGCCGACAACCTCTGCTTGGGTATCGACGGGGTAGTGTGATCCTATTGGTGCTCTTGGACCTCTCAGCGGCCTTTGATACAATAGATCACTCCATCCTCTTGGATCGCCTGAGAGAGTTAGGAATTGGAGGCTCTGCTCTGCAGTGGTTCCATTCCTTCCTCTCGGGCAGAATGTAACTCCGTCCAGGACTGGAAGTTGTATTTCCAGGTCTGGTTTCGGACCCATAACTATTAGTACTTCCATTTTGTATGGATTCAATCTCAATCTGTTTTTCCTCATCCAGTCCATTACTGCTTTAAGACGATCACTGAGAGGAGAGACACCATCTGAAGTCAGATCCGACGACCGGGTGAGGCTCGGGGACAGTTGCTCTACTAGAATAGAGCTATATGAAGCCGCTGGGAGAGATCATTCGGAGGCATGGAGCATGGTGTCATCAGTATGCTGATGACACTCAGATACACTTCTGCATGACCCGGTCGTCGGATCTGACTTCAGATGGTGTCTCTCCTCTCAGTGATCATCTTAAAGCAGTAATGGACTGGATGAGGAAAAACAGATTGAGATTGAATCCAGACAAAATGGAGGTACTAACAGTTATGGGTCTGAAACCAGACCTGGGAATACAACTTCCAGTCCTGGACGGAGTTACACTCTCCTCCAAGGACTGTGTTTGAAGTCTGGGGTGCTCCTAGACTCATCGCTTCACATGACAAAACAGGTGAATGCGACAGTCAGGAGTGCTTGCTATCAGCTGCGGCTGATACACCAGCTGCGCCCTTTCCTGGAAGGTAAGGATTTTGAGACTGTGGTACATGCACTGGTAACCTCTCATCTGGATTTCTGCAATGCACTCTACATGGGGCTACCCTTGTGCTTAACTCAGAAACTGCAATTAGTTCAAAACATGGCAGCTAGGTTGGTTTCTGGTACTTCCAGAAGGGAACACGTAACACCTGTGTTAAAAACTCTCCACTGGCTGACCATTAGTTTCTGGGCACAGTACAAGGTGTTGGTTTTGACCTTTAAAGTCCTACATGGCCTGGGTCCAACTTATCTCCAGGACTGCCTCCTTCCGTATGATCCCCCCCGCGCACCCAGGTCCTCTGGGAGAAACCTGTTACAGTCGTTGAGAACTAGGTCGACGATAACCTCCCAGATGGCCTTCTCTGCCACCGCTCCCAGATTATGGAATGGCCTGCCGGACGAGATCTGTCTCATTACTACTCTAGATAACTTTTAAAAAGCTGTCAAGATGGATCGCTTCCGGCAGGCCTTTCCAGAATGATTTTCCCGGTCTTTCTTAACTAATTCCCCCTTTCTTATGCTGCCACTGAATACCCAATCTGTCACGAAATTGTATTGGATATATTACTTTTTTTGTTATTGTTTTACTTTGTTTTTAAAATTGATCAGTTTAAATACTTTTTTAAGGGTGGGTGGGTTAGGATGTTCTCACTGATGTTTTACTGTTGCAATGTTTTATGATTGTAAGCCGCCCCGATTGCGTTGCAGAGGGGTGGGATAGAAATAAATAATAATAATAATAATAATAATAATAATAATAATAATAATAATATATCCACTAGTGTCCCAGAACACCTGCTATTTTTAATTATAAGTTTATTTTAGCATTGTATTTAACTCTTTTTAAAGGGGGTTATTGTTGTTATTATTGTTTTACTGTAGGGTATGTTTTATTTAAAGTTAACTTTAATTTATGTGAGTCACCTTGATTGCCTTGGCAAAAGGTGGAATATAAGAATAAAGTTGTTATATTATTATTATTATTATTATTATTATTATTATTTGTATGTACACCTCTCTCTCTCTCCATAAATATGTATATCTTTTCAGATACTTATATGCAAATGGGCCACACACATACAAATACACACACACACACACAAGAACACACACAAATGTGTATATGTGTATTTGTATGTAAAAATAGAAATATCTATCTATCTATCTATCTATCTATAGAAACAGCTGTAGAGCAAGAGGTGAAGCTCTAGGAATATGTGAGTGTAAAACATGGGCATAGAATGTGCACGGAATTAATACCAACTTCTAATGTCAACATGCCAAGATACCTTATTTTGTCTTTTTTGTTTTTTGAAATTCAATAAATGAAATCCTGGAGAGGATAGAGAGGCTGGAAGGGCAGGTTAATGCCCAGCTTCCCCCCCCCTCAACCCTGACGCTCCATCTCTAGGATTCTGTAAGTAAGCTGTATATAGCTAATATCTCATTCACCTCTGCATTGATGGGCTGGATAAAATAGTACATGTACAGCAACACCTTTACTGATTATTGTTAATTTTAGCAATAAATGTTTTTATTGTACTTTTACATTCATGGGGATAATGGGACTGTTTTTTTTATCTTCTTCAAGGTCTACCTGTAGATGGCTCATCATAGCATACTGGATGTTGTCATGCTATCCCAGAACCATGGTTTTGATTTTTTGAAGAGTTCCCCCGAGGAAAGAATCGGAGAGTAGTGACAACAGCTGGGGTAGCAGCAGGTGATGTGCTCCCAGAAGCCACTGTTACAGAGGCATTGCTACAGTTTGCACTTTGAGATACATGACTCAAAGCGCCATCAGTGATGGAGGTCTGTGTATTTTCTCTCCTCCTCTTCACCATCCTTCCACCTCCCCTACTAGAACTATTGTTTGTCATAACAGTAGTGGCAAGGTCCCGCATTATATGTGTCTGTTCCTTGAAAACAGTTAGAAGGTTACTAAATTCCCTTTCTGATTTTTTCAAGGAACCCAGAGGATCCTGTCTCTGTTTCCCCTCTCTCTTTCTCTGCTTTCTCTATCTCTTTCTTTACATTATCTATCCTTTTCTCTACTTTCCCTTTATTTAAAATTGCAGGTCTGGATTGCAGGTCCCTCCCTTCCCTTGCCTTCATATGTTCCAGGAAAAGGTTCAATTGACTTGAGGAATGCTGCATCAGTCTCTCTTTTGTTTTTTCTGCTGTGCTGCAATCTTGCTTTCTTTTGTTCATGGCAAGATGCTCAGCAGGGGATAGTGTAGCCCTTTGGAAGTGATGATCTCTGAGGAAGATAGAAGATAATAATAATTTTAAAAAATCAGCGTAGGGATACACGTGGGAAAGCGTACATTACTAACTCAAGATGTTCAAGTTACATGGCCAACACATGTCCCACTACCCACTACCCATTCCAGAAACACTTCAGATTAAGTTCAAGTGGTATTCACCAACCAATTCCAAGTGTTGACATTGATGTTGCAGGTCCTTCAATTTGGCCAGCTGAGGTTTCTTTGTCCTATGGAGCTTAATTTTATTGTATTTCTGATTGTATATAGTCATAATAAACAAAAATACGCACCCCACCCCCACACATTAATAAGTCAAGAAACACATTACAATAAATCCAAATGTAGTCACCAACCAAACGGTCTTGTGGATATAGATGTTGCAGGTTCAGGATGGTCCCCTTCCCTGGGGCCAGCAGTGGTTTCCTCTTGCTGTGCTGCATTCTCCTGCTGTAATTGTATCTGTGTACTGTCTTCATCCTGCTCCACAGAGGACAGTGTGAGGACATATGACTCCTCATCCACTTGGAGATCTGCAGAAGAAGGAGAGATGAAAGGTTGGATGGAACCATCATACTGTGCAATGGAAATGTACATCACAAAATAGTATATTAAAGAAAAGTGAAATGCATGAGAAATTATTAATTGAATGCAACAGGAACATGAATAGAAAGCACTCTCGTCACACAGGGGCACACTATTAATCAAGAATTGTAGTGGTGATCTCTTTGCAATTACTACTGTTCATTAAGAAAAGGAAGCACATGCTATAAAAATTACCCACCACAGGTAGCCATGCATCTATGTGACCAATTGAACATTTAACATGGCAACATCTTTAAGACTTACCTTGTGTCAATGGCTTCTCTGAACCCTCTGCCAGCTGCACATGCAGATGGGGTGCTATGCTGGGTTCCTGATGAGAAGCCCCTCCCAACAGTATCACAATCTCCATTGCAGAAGTGACTCGTTTTGCCTCTACACAGGCATCGCTGGAAAAGATCTCCTTCAGCTCATGAAAAAAGGGCATTGCTATTGCTCCACTCTGGCTCCTGTTTGCTTGCTGGTTAGCGTTCTTAAATTTCCTCTTCATTGTCTTAGCTTTTGTTCTACACTCCGGTCCTGTCCTATCGTGTCCTCTCTCCTTCAACTTGGCTGCGATTTTTTCATAAATGTCTATATTGTGGTGGCTATGGTTGAGCTGCATCTGCACTTCCTCCTCACCCCAAATAGCTATCAAATCTTTAGTCTCATCCATTTTCCAAGATATCCCCCTCCCACCTTTTCTGGAGGTATAAGCCATGGCTAAGGGAAAAGGCTGGCAAATTTGGCAAATTAAAAATGAGTTCCTTTCCATGATGTAAATCTGGTCAGTGAGGAAGGCTTTTAAAAATGGTGCTGTGCCAGGGGCTTGGGGTGGGCACAGAAGATCACAAAGGTAGGAGGGCACAGGTAAGTGGGCATCAGCAACCCTTGCACAGCTGGGTATGCCCTCTTTACCTGTATGAGTTGTGCCAGGGATGACCAAATGGCTGACCAAATGGCACCTATGAAACTGCCCATCCCCCCCATCATGCCCCCCCCAATCTAAGGAAATCTTCCCTCAACAGGGAATGGAAAAGCTGTGCCAGGAAACCTCCTGCCATGGAAGAAATGACGAGCAAAAAAGAATCCATGCAAATACAATGGATCTGATATACTGTCATATATATATATAAAAGGACCATATCAAGAGCCCAAACGTCATTCACTCCCACCCTCCTGACATCATCTGGAGCATATGGTTAATGTATGCCAGAAGACTGAGGAGTCCCCTATCAGGATAGCCCTTGTTCACTGTAGAGGTTCTACATAATAATAATAATAATAATAATAATAATAATAATAATAATGTCTTATTTATATTTCCTGCCTCTCCCTACAGATCGAGGCAGGATTACACAATAAAATGAATACAATGTACAAAATATAAACAATAAAATAATAAAAATCAGAACAATAATAATAGATTAAGATAATAGAATACAATATAATAAAATAAGTGAAAATAAAATAAAATAGCCAATCATTGTCAGAGTCCAAAAATCTGGAAGATCAGATGGAGCTCCATCTTAAGTGCCTTCTTGAAGACTTCTAGAGTAGTAATAAGATGGATCTCCTCCGGCAAGCTGTTCCCCAACTTGGGAGCTGCAACTGTAAACAATTTTTGGTAAGTCTTGGTAAGTCTAGTTTTATGGTGTTCTAATAACTTCTTCCCAGATGTTCTGAGAGTGCGGGGCGGATTATGTGGGGAGAGGCGTTCCTTCAAGTAACTCGGGCCCAAGCCATGTAGGGCTTTAGAGTCTGCTCCGCTACTCCCAGACTGCGAACTTTGTCCTTTAGGGGAAGTGTGACCCCATCCAGGACAAGGTGACAAAGCTCCCTCCCCAGACTAGGGATACCTATCACGAGCACCTCTGTTTTTTCTGGATTCAGCTTGAGTTTGTTTTCCCTCATCCAGCCCATTACCGACCCTAGGCAGGCATCCAGAGGAGTGATGCCATCCTTAGTCACTGCAACAGTCGGAGAAATAGAGAAATAGAATTGGGTGTCATCAGTGTACTGATAACACCGTGCCCCATGTCTCCGGATGATCTCACCCAGTGGCTTCATGTAAATGTTAAACAGCACGGGGATAGGATGGCACCCTGTGGGATGCCAGATGTCAGCTCTCTTTTAGTAGAGCTACTATCCCCCAGCCTCACCATCTGGCATATCCCTGAGAGGTAGGACCAGAGCCACTGAAGCGCAGTGCCCCCAATGCCTAACTCCCTCAGGCATCCCAGAAGGATACCATGGTCTATTGTATTGAATGTCACTGAGATGTCCAAGAGCACCAACAGGGTCACACTTCCCCTGTCGATGCCCAGATGGAGATCAACGACTAAGGCGACCATGGCAGTCTCAACTCCATATCCTGCCCTGAAGCTGGTTTGAAATGGGTCCAGATAATCGGTTTCTTCCAAGATAGCCTGGAGTTGGAAGGCAACTGCCCTCTCGATCAGTTTACCCAAGGATAGTAAAAGGGAGACTGGCCTATAGTTATTTTTCACCAGGGGATCAAGGGAGGAGTTTTTCAAAAGTGGTTTGATCACCGCTAATTTTAAATCGGATGGAAATTTTCCCTTCCTGAAGGATGCATTAATTATTAATTGTAATAATGCTTTTATTGCATCACCTCCCTGGGCGGTCAGCATGATGGACAAGGATCAAGAGGGCATGTTGTCTTCCTTACACTTCCAAGAAGCTTGTCCACTTCATTGGTATTGACAAACTCAAAATGATCCAGTCTGACACAGTCCACACAGTCCCTGGACATCTCTCTTGCAGGTTCTGTTATAATGCCCGCATCCAGATTGACCCTTATCTGAGAGATTTTATCTACAAAAAAGTCATTAAAAGTGTCACAGCAGGCTTTAGTAGCTTCCAATAGCAAATTCAGGGTAGGAGGTAATTGCGATAGTTCTTTAACTACCCTGAAGAGCTCTGCTGGATGAGACTTTGCAGATGCAATACGTGCAGCATAGAAAGAATTCTTTGCTGCATCTATTGCCACTTGATAGGAATCTAACTTGTTCCTATGATGTGTCTTGTCAGATAAACGTCGGTGTTTCCACCAGCAGCTCTCTAGCTCTACTTCATTTGGTGAAGCTGTCCTGTATACCAAGGTTTTTTATTTGAAGTGGGTTGAAAAGGACGCTCAGGAGCGATAATGTCTATGGCCCTGCTGAGATCATTACTCCAAATATCAACCAAGGCTTCGACAGAATCGCCGTCATTCCCAACCATAAAACCCTCTAAGGCTTCCTGGAACCTTTTGGGTTCCATCAGCCTTCGAAGGCGGACCATTTTAATAGGTCCTCCACCCCTGAGAGGATTATGGGAGTAGCCTGCAGTCCCACTTTGACCAGAAAATGGTCCGTCCATGACAGAGCAGAAGTCTGAATTACCTCTGCCCATAGATGTTCCTGATCCATACTAAAGACCACATCGAGTGTATTACCTGCATAATGTGTAGGACTTGAGACTAGTTGGGACAGGCCCATGGCTATCCTGGAAGTCGTGAACTCCCGAGCTGCACCTTTCAGATCTAATGAGCCAGACTCAAAGGGGACGTTGAGATCAACCAGGACAAGAAGCCTGGGAGACTCCAACACCAGCTCTGAGACCAGCTATGTCAGCTCGGCCAGGGAGTCTGTTAAGCAACGAGGTGGGCGGTAAACCAACAGAATCCCCAGACTGTTCCTAGCCTCCAGAGTCAAGTAAATACACTCGATGTGATTCATTTTCCGGATAGGTCTCCTGGTCAATAAGATAGTGCTTTTATGGACCAAGGCAACTCCCCCCCCCGCCCACTTTCCCTAACCTGCTCCTTAACAGTATATCCAGCTGGAAGAGTCTTGACCCAGGTTGCACTGCTATCCTCCCCCAGCCAGGTTTCCATAAAAAAAGCCAGGTCAACATTTTCCTCCTCTAACAAATCATAGATAATGTGAGATTTGTTCCTCACTGACCTGACATTGCAAAGGAGCAAGGTAAGGGTCTGTGGTATGGTTGGGATAACCCTTGGTTCTCTTAGGTTAACAGGGTGAGTGGAAGGCTGTTAACCGCCCGGATTGGGAAACCATTGGGCGGTATACAAATAAAATTTATTATTATTATTATTATTATTATTATTAAGGCGAGATAGATTTCAGATATCGATCTCATCTTCTCTTATATTTCATTCCCACCCTGTTAACGCCATATCTCCCCTTGCCCCACTACTCTGATAGACTCACCACGGCTGACATCTATATCCTTAGTCTCCCTCCCAAACAGGCTGGCTTCTAGAAGATGTCACTTCCACCAGCACTTCCCCTTCTCCCTTCCCAGTGCTGACGTTAATCACAATTACTCTGCAGACCATCACTCAAGGCTCAGTTGGCAACTTGGCCTCTAGAGGAGTGCCGCTCCCACCGGCGCCTCTCCCTCTCCCTTTCTGGCGCTGGCACTAGCAATTGGCTGTAGAAGGTGCCGCTCTCACTGGCACATCCCCTATTCCCCTCGATAGCAAACACAGATTATCCCAACAGCTTATGCTCAGGATTCGTCTGGCCACCCAGTCCGTGGAGGTGCCATTCTCACCGGCACCCCTCTTCTGACCAGAGACGCTGCTTCTGGAAGGTGCCACTCCCACTGGCACCTCCCCATCTCCCCTCCTGGCATTAGTTGGCATAAAGATGTCTAGTCCCAGTGCTGGGCTGTGTAGCTGTCCCTGGAGGGTTGGGGTAGGACAATATGCTGCTGCCACTCTGCTAGTGGTGGTGGAGAGGGCGGGCTAAATAGCCTTCACCCGGCTGCTCCCTTGGCTCCTCAGTCGGTGGTGGTGGTGGTGGGGAGATGGGCTAAAGAGCCTTTGCCCGGCTGCTCCCTCGGCTCTGTAGCCGCCAAGGGACACAGCTCCTCAGCCTGAAGGTTTGTACTGAAGCTCCAAACTAGTTTCCATATCTTGGGTGTTTTTATAGGTTTTACTTGTCTACTTCATAATGACTTAGCAATTGTCTATATCTGGGATGGACCATGTGATTGAGATCATGCCACTCCAAGGTGTGACTATCTTGACAGGTGCCAGCCATGAGCCTAGTACCACTCCAATTAAGCTGCTATCTTTCTATGAGTGTTTAAAGTTCTTCCCTAAGTAGTTCCAGCTGCAGACTGATTGGCAAATATACTAGCAAAACCAAAGCAAGCTCTTGCTCAGAGAAAAGTGAAGAAAGCCCCATTTTGGTGGCATAGAAAGCAACAGTGACAGGTCACCACACCTCCTCAGTACAATGCATCTTCTGTGGTTGCCCATACACCCAGTCTGTAACAAAGGACTTCAAAGTAGCTACTGCAATACTGGGGAAATCATTGAATTGCAAGTCAAGGGGAATCCAGGAAATGATAAGCATCTCAGAAAATTACACAAAAAGAGAAGTCTTGCAGAAGAGTTAGCTTGGCTTCTGCCCCATTAACATGTCCATTAACCTTTCAAACCGCAAAACAGGCACCCAGGTAACATTAGAAATGTGGAATAAGATCTGACAGACATTTGATATTTTTTGAAAGCTTTTCACAAAGACCAGAATTTACCAGCACCAGAATTTACCAGCAAATTGGAGGAAAATGCCCCTGTCCAAATACTTTGCTCTAAAGACATTAATCATCCACATCCCCTTTTCAATGTCTACAGTGTCTTAGATTGTAAGCCTGAGGACAGGGAACTGACAAGTTAGTTATTTGTAAACTATGGATGGGAGCCTTTTTGGGTGAAGGGTGGGGTATAAATATGCCAAATAAATAAATAGGGTTCAGAGTGGGTTTCTTAAAGCAGGGGTGGGCAACTGTCAACTGTTGAGCCAGTATGCCCAGGGGTGGGCATACTGGCTCAACTAGAATTTGTGGAGGCAAGACCACTCAAATTATTTTTTTTTTTTGCCTCCAAATGTTCTCATTTAGTTTTTCTATTTTCTGTCCCTATGCAGGCTACTTTTAATGATAATGATAATATTTTTTTCGCTTTTCCCAAGGAAGGGTACAGCATAAAAATATATAAAACACAATTAAAAAAAAATACCTAAAACCAACAATTAAAATACAAAAGTATACTATAGGACCATGCTGATCTCACATGCAAGCAAAATTATACTCAAAATTCTACAACATAGACTCCAACCATACATGGAGAGAGAAATACCAGCTGTCCAAGCAGGATTCAGGAAAGCAAGAGGCACAAGAGACAACATTTCAAATATCTGATGGCTAATGGAGTGCACCAGGGTATTTCAAAAGAATATCAGCATGTGCTTTATAGACTACAGCAAAGCCTTTGACTACATAGATCGGGGTCAGCGCGCGAGCACAGGCACCATTTTGGAAGGCTGCAGCATGTGTGCTCCGGAAAAGAGAAAGGAAGGAAACTTCAAAGAAAATGAAAATGGATTGTGTGCTTTGGGGTGAAAGTACGAGGATACAATCTATATCCATTGTATCCTTCCCTTTTTCTTGCCGGCAGGGATCCATAAAGTTAAAAGAAAAGGGAAAGGAAAGAACTTTAAAGAACTTTAAAGATAACGAGCTTTGGGGTGAAAATATGAAGATAGCGAGCTTTGGGGTGAAAATATGAAGATACAATTTGGACACTTTGATCTTTTCCCATTTCCATGTTAGCTATATCGGAGAAGATTTTAACAAGAGGATCTCTTTAACTGTGTTAATATGGCGCCTAATAACCATGTGTCTTCTAATGCTCTTCATTGATTTCTCTGACTTATAAGAACCTAGAAGAGTATTATAGACCTGAATATCTATAGTGACGGACTTAAAAGAAAGTGGAGGGGGTTTGACTGTTTTCTACAACAACTATTTAAATATAATGAGTTTAATGAGAGTGAGAGTTTGAACAAGAAGGGGAGTGAGAAAGTGATAATATTAAGGAAGAAGACGTCAAGATTTGTGGCCAAACTTTAAATTCTCCTGATAAGGATCGGAGATTTACTTTGAACTTAAATAGCGCCTTAGAGAATATATACAAAGAACCTTAATTGCTTTGATCTGATGGGAGAGACAAAAGAGCAGAAGATCAAGGAAGATTTTTGTGGACTCTAATGGATTATAGAAGGGACTGTGTGTCAACTAAAGCAGAGAAAATCTCAATTTTTATGAAACACGTGTCAAACTGAACTGCAATTTCATAGATATATATATATAGAAGAAGAAAAAAGTGCTCTTTGTCTCCTTTTCTCCCCTTTCTTTTTTCTTTCTTTCTCCTTGCCTTGCCTCTTTTCGAATATTTATATAGGGGGAAAAAGGAGGAAGTTTTGGTTCTACAAATATCAAACAACGTGAGATTTTTTTGTCTTTTTTTATTATATTTATTTTCTTTTTTTCCTCTCATTTTGTTTGTCCCTTGAAGCTTCTAAGGGAATTAGTATTTTTATGTGTGTTAATTGTGCTAACTACTAAAAGTTTTTTTTAAATAATTGAGTTCATTAATTGATCTTACTAATATTATAAACTCTAGTATTGTTTTGTAGAATATAGAACCATAAGATATTAGTAAAGGAGACTCTAATAATAAGATTTGATATAGCTAAGAGAGCGATTTAATTTAGAGTAACCATAGAAGATTTGTAAGGAAAATTTATAAACTGTTATAGGATCAAGTCTATATAAGAAGTTCTATACTGATAATATAAATATTGTATTAGATCTTTTTTAATTGCTGTTATGTAACAAGAATTGCCTTAACTTCACTTAAGTTTAAGATACTAAGTTTAGAAGATTTCTAGAAAACTGCTAGTGAAATTTTTGTTAAAACTGTTGTATAGAATAGTATTGATATTAGGACATTAAGATATATTAAGGTATTTCTGTAAAACTACTTTTTTGCACATGGGTCAAGTTTTAAGAAAGATGCAATCAAGAAGAGAAAAAGAAAAGCAAGCAGCAGTGACAACAGCTCAAAATCAAAAAAGACCTTAACTATATATGGCAACTAAAAGTCAGGAACAGAACTCTAACTTTTTGGATGAAATAAAAAGAATACATTTAGAATTGAGAAAAGAAATACGAGATTCAAGGGAAGAAACCAACAAAGAAATTAGAGAATCTAGAGAGGAAACAAAAAAAGAATTAAAATTTGAAGCAAGTCTCATAAGACAAGACTTAGACAAAATTAATAAAGACATGGAAAAAATAACAGCAAAAATGGAAAAATTGGAATCTAGAACTAAATTAGTGGAAAATAAAGTGGACAACTTAGCAATGCAGCAGCATAATGACCAAGAAACAATTCTGAGACTTGAGATTAAGCAGAGAGATAAATGTGTGAAGCTTCAAGGCCTGCCGGAACAGCCAAATGAGAACCTACAAGAGTTCTTGATACCCTACCTTGCAAAATATCTTAATAAACCTCTCCAGCAAATACAAGATGAGATAGATCAACTCTACAGGATCAACTCGAAGGTGGCCAGAAATAAAAGACTCCCTAGGGACATCGTGATCTACTGGATGAGAAAACAGACAAAAGATGAATTTCTTCAGAAAAGCTACAAAACAAGATTTGTAATTCAAGGCAATGAAATCCAGATTTTTAAAGATGTCCTGGCTCAAATTTCGAGAAAAAGGAAAGATTACAACTTCCTAACTGAACAATTAAAAATCTACTTCCCATTTAGATGGGAAGAAATAGAAGGGCTTTCTCTCACCTGGAATCAAAGAAGATTTAAATTAAACACAATTGAAAAAGTAGCAAATTTTTGGAAAGAACACAGAAAAGAAATTGAGAAAGAATTTAGAAAAGATAAGAAAAAAACTTATAGAGGGGAGGACGATGAGCAATCTGATGTCCCGATAAGACCTATGAAAGAGAACAATAGCAAAGATGAAAGAACTAAGCAAACCAAAAGCTCAAAAGAAATTGCAATGGATGATGAAGAAGAAACCTCTACAAATGATGAAGAGGAAAGTAGAGAAGGACTTCTTAAAACTAAAGAGTTAGGAGGTTTAGATGATGGGGAAGGAAGTACAGAATTATTGTAAAATTAAAATAAGGATAATTAGTGATTTGTAAGGAATAATCAAAATGGAAAAGGTGTCAAAAGTTTTTTATTAATGAAAATTTTGAGTTTAAATATTAAAGGCTTAAACAACAAATGGAAAAGAAAAAGAACTTTTCACTTATTAGAAAAACAAGGCTGTACCATAATATTAAGAAAACAGAAAAAAGATTACTTACAAATAAAAAATTGGGAACAGCATTTATATCAGCAAACAAAAATAAGAAGAATGGGGTGGTTATATACATTTCGAAAGAAATTCAAGCTAAAGAAATTTTAAATGATACAAAAGGACAATATATCGCAGTGGAAATCAATTGGAATGGAGACAAAATTTTGTTAGTAGGAGTATATGGTAGTCAAACAAATAAAGGAACCTTTTTTCAGAAACTGCATAGAGAAATCATAGATAAAGAATATGAAAAAAATATGATTGGAGATTTTAATGGGGTAGTAGATCCAAACATTGATAGAAAAACTAAAAATCTAAATAATAAAAATCAAGGGAAGCTTCCCAAATCTTTCTTCAATTTAATTGAGGACTTAGCAATCTCTGATGTTTGGCGGCATTAGTATAAGAATATAGATGGTTTTACATTCTACTCACATCGACATTGCTCTTTATCTAGGATTGATATGTGTTGGCTACCTAAATCAGTGATTGGTTTAGTGAAATCATTAAAAATATTGCCTAGAAATATCTCAGATCATAATGGACCATTATTGACGTTGCAAGAATATAAGAAACAATATTATTGGAAACTAAAAGATGATCTAATGATCTTCACAAAGAGACAGTAAAAAGGATTAGAGAAATTATAAAATATTTTTTTAAGGAAAATAAAATTGAAGATACTAAAATGACAACAATTTGGGATGTAAGTAAAACAGTGTTCAGAGGCTTTTTCATAAACCAGGAAGCATACCTAATGAAAAAGAAGAAACAGAAGGAAACTGAAATTCAAGACCAAATTAAACAAAAAGAAAAGGAATTGGAAAAGAATTTGGGTGATTCAAAAATTCTTGAAGAAATAAAAATATTGAAAAAACAAGAAGATAGGAAAAATACATTAGAGATTGGTAAAAAATTAAAAAGGCTTAAATAAAAACAATTTGAATTTGCTGATAAAACAGGAAAATGGTTGTCAACTCAATTAAAGAAAGAGAAAGAAAAGAAACTAATAACTGAAATATATAAAGATGGAATTAGATTAACTCAACAAAGTGATATAAAATAAACTTTTTATGAATTTTTCTCAACTCTATATCAAAAGAAATCAGTTGATTTAGCGAAAATTAGAGAGTATTTGGATAAGCAAGATTTCCAATCTCCTAATCAGGAACAAATAGAAGAACTAAACAAACCCATCTCCCTTGAAGAAGTTAAGACTGCAATAAAAAAGTGTAAAGAAGGGAAAGCACCTGGCCCAGATGGGTTTACTACTGTAATAGAAGAAATGGCAGTACCATTACAAAAAACAATAAATCCGATACTTGTAGAAGGATTACCAAAATCTTGGCAAGAGGCAGAAATAGTATTAATCCCAAAAGAATGTAAAACAAAACAAGAAGTAGGAAACTATGGGCCAATATCACTATTAAATACTGATTATAAAATATTTTCTAGCATATTGGTGGATAGATTCAAATATATCTGGCAAATTGGATAGACAAAAATCAGAGAGGTTTCCTACCTAAGAGACAATTAAGAGATAATCTTAGAATAGTAATCAACATACTGGAATATTATGACAAACATAATGAGAAAGGTTTGGGGATGTTCTTTTTGGACCTTGAAAAGGCCTTTGACACTGTGAATTGGCAAACATTATTTGAAATTATTAATAGAATGAAATTAGGCCCCAAATTTTCTAAGTGGATATTGGAAATTTATAAAAATCAAAGAGCTCAACTAAAAATAAATGGGGAAAAAACTAGAGACATCAATATAGAGAGGGGAACAAGGCAAGGTTACCCTCTCTCTCCGCTGTTGTTTCTGGTGGTAATAGAAAGATTAATAAAAGAAATTAATAATCACGAACAAATTCGAGGGATGAAAATGAAAAACCACACATATAAAATAAGAGCATTCACTGACGACCCGGTAGTATTCTTGGAAAATCCTCTTAATTCAGCAAACCATTTAAATGAAGTCTTAGACAACTTTGGGGAAATTACGGGTTGTAAACTTAATAAAGAGAAATCCTCAATTATTATGAAGAATATGACGGGAGAAAAAGAAGAAGACTTAGAAATGAAAACGGGCATTCAAATTAAAGGTAAAATCTTGGTATATTAATAACAACAACAAAAAACTGATTTATTTGAGGAAAATTATACAAAGAAGTGGAAAGAAATTAAGAAAGATTTAATCCGATGGAACAAAAAACAATTATCTTTACTAGGCAAAATTTCAGCAGTCAAAATGGTGATACTACCTAAAGTTTTATTCTTATTTCAAACAATTCCGATAATAATTAAAGATAACATATTTAAAAATTGGAACAGAGATTTGAGCAAGTTTATATGGCAAAATAAAAGGCCTAGAATTAGATTACAATTGCTACAAGATTCAAAAGAGAGAGGGGGATTAGGCCTACCAAATTTTAAGTTATATTTCGAGGCTTGTTGTCTTGACTGGATTAGAGAGTGGATTAGATTAGAAACTGAAGATTTGTTGGAATTAGGTGAGGGATTATGCTATGGATGGCATGCTTATCTTGGTTACGACAAGATTAAAGTTAACAAGGACTTTAACAATTGTATTAGAAGATCCTTGTTAAAGATATGGGGAAAATACAAACCAAGAATAATGCCAAAATTTACCTCTTGGTTCTCCCCCCCAGGAGGCATTACATAGAAGGGAAATGTGGCATAATTATAATTGGATAACATGCAGTAAATTATTAAAAATAGATTCAAAAGGTACACATACTGCAAAATCATTAGGTGAATTAAATTTGGAAAGCTTTAAGATAGATTGGTTTAAATATAATCAAATATTTAGCTGTTATAAATAAGATATGAAAAGCAAGGAATCGACTTAAATAGTAATGAATTTGATGAAATCTGGTTAGGTGAAGATACAAAAAGGATAGGTAAATTATATAAAATATTACTTAAATGGGGTTTAGAGGAAAAACAATTAAAGAGAATATGATAAGTTGGGCTAAAAATTTTGGATATACTATAGACTTGGATAATTGGGAACAGGTATGGACATCAAGATTGAAGTATACATTTACAAAATATACTTTCGCTGGTATATGACCCCAGAGAAAATAGCTAAAATTTATAAAGGAAGTAATAATACATGCTGGAAATGTGGAGAGGAAATTGGCACTTTATACCACTGCGTCTGAACCTGTAAAGTAGTTAAAAATTATTGGAAGAAAATAAATGAAACAATTAATGAAATTTTAGGAACAGATATTAAATTGTGACCAGAAATTTATCTCCTAAATATGTGGGACAAAAATATTGACAGTAAAGTTGGAAAAATAGTGTTTTACTTGGTCTCCACAGCTCAAATAACATTAATGCAAAAATGGAAAACGAAAATGGTCCTAAGTTTAAACGAATGGTTGTTGAAATTATACGAAGCATTAGAAATGGATATATTAACTTATTATTTGAAAGACAAATATATAGAGGAAGGATTAGAAGAATGGGCTCCAATTCTAGATTATTTTAGAAGAAAATGGGGAAGGCTAGCAACTATCAGTTTTTAATAGAGCATAATTCAGCTCAGAAATCTAATATTGGGAAAAAGAAAAATAATTAAACTAAATTATAAAAAGGAATCAATAGATTGAAAGGATTATGATAATAAATTCTTTAGTAATAACAACAGAGCAATTATAAACAACATAATTGGTTGAAACGAGAGGTGTAAAATAGGATGTATTGTAAATAAAGGACAACAAATAGCCACGTAATAGTTTAATTCAATTATATAGTTTATTAATATAATATTTCAAATAAGTGATAAAAGATCAGCATAATAAATTAAGACGAACACAAGCAGATCAACAATATAAATATCAAAGAGCTTGACATGAATGCTAAGATAGGATATGTTTACAAGGAGGACATTAAAGTACAAATATAATCCAACAAAGTAAGTGAGAAGTCGGTATGCTTGATGTGATAAAAGATGTTTGAATTAGGAAATTTAAGAATATAAGAGGAAAGAAGATATGAAAGGAATTGGTTAAGGAAAGTGTTATAGTAAGAAGGTACAAGGAAGTGAAGGAAGGTGTGAGTAGGTAGGGAAAGGAATTAAGTAAAGGAGGTACTCAAAGATAAAGATAAGGAAAGAAAGAGTAGTTGAAAGATAGATAGGAAGGTAAAGGGAAGGATAATAGAGATGGCTAGAGGGTTAAGATGGTAGAACAAAGGAAAAAGAAAGAGTAAAAGTATAATAAAAGGAAGGAAAGAGGGAAGATAAGTCAGGAATATATAGTAGAGATGTAGAAGTGAAAGAGGAGTGATATAGTTTTAAGTTTGTAATTGTTTTAGAAATGTGTGTTTAGATAGTGTTTCTTTATTTTGTGTTGTTAGTCTATTTAGCAAGCAAAGCAAAGCAGCTTCATTTATATACCACTTCATATCGCACTATGGGATGTCTAAGCGGTTTACAATTGTGAGCTGATTGCCCCCCAACAAGCTGGGTACTCATTTTAGCGACCTCGGAAGGATGCAGGCCTGAGTCGAGCCTCAGCCCTGGCTGGTATTGAACTCGCAACCTTGTGGTCTATGAGTGAGTGGCTGCAGTACAGGCATTTAACCACTGCGTCACCAGGGCTGCTAAATTAGTTTTGTAAGATATTTGATTTGTGTACTTGCTGTGGAACTTTATTTTTGATTTTTGTTTTTGATGTATATTTTAAAGAAGCAACAATAAATTAATTAAAAAAGTTAGAATTATACAAGCCATCGTAGTCCCTATTACCATGTATGGATGTGAGAGCTGGACAGTTAAGAAACAAAATAGGAATTAAAATCAATGTATTTGAGATATGGTGCTGGAGAAGAGTGTTGAGGATCCTGTGGACAGCAAAAAGGACAAACAAATGGGTCCTAGAGCAGATCAAGCCAGACATCTCCCTGGAAGCCAAGGGGGGAAGCAGACAAGAGGCTCTGGGACGCTGTGGGACGGTGCGCCGCGGGACTGAGGCATCCACACCACGGCGCACCGTCGGCATCCCTGAAAGGAGCGCTAAATCAGTGCTCCTTTTATACGTCGCCGAAAGTGCGCCCCAAAAGCGTGGGGTGCACTTTCGGTGACCCTTCCACTGCAGCGTGTGCGGACGCTGCGGCGGGAGGTTGCCCTTGGAGCACCGGCCGTGCAGAGGGCCGGCAGCTCTGAGGACGACCTCGGGAGGAGGAAGGGGCATAGAGTGTGCGGCTGCCCCTCCTCTTCCTTGCCTCGGAGATGGCGCAATTAGCCGTCTGCCGAGGCCTCAAGATGGCAAAACTGAGGCTGTCATACTTCAGATGCATCATGAGAAGGGGAGGACTCATTGGAAAAAATAATAATGATAGGAAAGGTGGAGAGAAGTAGAAAGAGAGGAAGGCCAAATGCTAGATGGATAGATGCTATTAAAGAGGACATGGGTATGGGCTTGCAGGAATTAAGCAGAGCAGTAGAGGATAGGGGATCTTGGAGATGTCTTATCCATAGGGTTGCCATGGGTCAAGATCACCTAGAGGACAGTTAACAAAAACAACAACAAAATCTAAAAACAGCCTAAATGTATTTACATTTACATAGTTTCATGTGGTTAAAGTGAGCATTTGGTAAGATATGAAAATTGTTGAAGAAGCTAGATAGGTTGTCTTCTCTTTCCCACTTTGCCTTGCTCTTACTCTTGTTTCCCAAGGCGTTTGCAAACCCAAATTACTGCCCCTTCCTTCCTTCCTTCCTTCCTTCCTTCCTTCCTTCCTTCCTTCCTTCCTTCTACAAAAGTAGATTCCATGCACTGAAAGCACACCCTTAGTAATATCAGGAACAGTTTTAATATCAGGATATTATTTAGACTAAATACTGTATTTGCTGCCAAGGTTATTGTGACTTGGGTGATGATGAAGCACTGAATCTTCCATAGCTTTGGCATTCAAATTTGACTTAATAGAAAATGAAACAAGTTGATGCAAGGTCTATATCCAAGGGTCATTCAGACATCATTTTTGTAGCTGTATAATGTGAATCACCTCACTCACGCATTCTGGGTTTGTTATTTTCACTATGGAGCCACATCTTTTGGCAAATCGCATCTCTCCATGTTCAGTTATTTACAACTGATGGCACCCTTCCCTTTTCCCCACATCCACTAGCATCTCTCAGTCAGGCAGAGGCTCATTCTCCTGCCACTCAAGGGGGAATTGTAGTCTGCCAATGAATGCCAGGTACTGAAGGCTAGGTTTTCAAGGAAGGAACTGGAAAAACCACCTCTGAATCCTCCTTGCCTAAGACCCTCTTGAAATGTGCATGTCTGTGCCTGTGTGCCTATGTGTATGTGTATCTGTCTCTATATCTGTAAAAAGCATGACCTGGTAATAACTGAAAATGAGGACCAAGGGAGGATTTGCTATGGGAACTGCTGAGGCTTTGAGGGATGCAAAAACCAGCAGTGGAAATGGTTTCTGCAAAGTTTTGTGAAAATCATTTTGAATAGTGCCAAATATCTTCCTTTAGGTGATCTTTAGACCAAGGATCTCCTGCTGTACTGGCTGAAGGGAAAAGGGAAACAAGGTTCATTTAGGAGTGATCAGACATGTCTTCTTTTTCCAGAATGTGTCCTCCATTTCAGCTTTCTGCACAGGAGGAATTCCAAAAAGTCCTCCATTTTGAGCAGTGCTAAGAAGCAGTAATTTATACAGTCAGACCTCTGTATCATCTGGGGATTCATTCTCCCCCTTAGATACAAAAATCTGCACATGCTCAAGTCCCATTAAAGTAAATGGTGGTGTGGTGCATGCATGTCCGTTAGCACGGCCCATTAGCACGGCCACATGCATGCACCTCCATTGAGCAAAACAGGGGCTTTCTGTCCATGGATGGTTAAATCAAGGATGGAAAGTCTGCCATTAAGGAGAACGGATTGTATTTAGATGAGTCTTTTTAGCTTTTCTTTGGTCATGTCCTACACTTTTCTTGAATGTCCTATATTTCACACTGCCCTGTCCTCCTTTGGGATGAGGATATCTGGCCACCCTGTGTGAACTGTGCTTTGCCCCACACCCACCAGCACCCCTCAACCGGGTAGAGGATCCTCCTCCTGCCACTTGAGGGGGTCAGCATCAGCCCATCCACCCCTTAATCCCCATCTACTCCAGGCCATGGAATTCTGGTAAGTGTAGTTGGTTGCAGCACCAGGGATTTTCCTCCCATTTTCACTCTTTTCTCCTCTTGGTGGCTGTCCTGCTGAGGAAGGGGCAGCACTTTCATGACTCGATGATATCTGGCCACCCTGTGTGAACTGTGCTTTGCCCCACACCCACCAGCATTCCTCAACTGGGTAGAGGATCTTCCTCCTGCCACTTGAGGGGGTCAGCATCAGCCCATCCACCCCTTAATCCCCATCTACTCCAGGCCATGGAATTCTGGGAAGTGTAGTTGGTTGCAGCACCAGGGATTTTCCTCCCACTTTCACTCTTTTCTCCTCTTGGTGGCTGTCCTGCTGAGGAAGGGGCAGCACTTTCATGACTCGATGATTTGAAAGTATTTGAAATGTGTTATTCACACTGTCAATGCGAATGTATCTGAAAAACATTATTCACACTGCCGAGGTGAATGCATCTGAAACAGATTATTCATGCTGCCGATGCGAATGTATCCAAAATGCATTATTCACATTAAGAATCATGAGGATTGTGCAGATTTTTTAAAGGAAAACTCAGAAAACCCCCCTATATCGATTACCTCAGGGTGAGTGGATTTTCTGGCAGTCTTCCCCCCGAAACTCAATCAAGTGCATTCAGGATGTGTGTGAACAACAGAGATTCTTCTAGAATCACAGAATCATAGAATCATAGAATCATAGAGTTGGAAGAGACCACAAGGGCCATCCAGTCCAACTCCCTGCCATGCAGGAACTCAAAATCAAACCATCCCTGACAGATGGCCATCCAGCCTCTGTTTAAAGACTTCCAAAGAAGGAGACTCCACCACACTCAGAAGGAGTGTGATCCACTGCCAAACACTGTCAGGAAGTTCCTCCTAATGTTGAGGTGGAATCTCTTTTCCTGTAGCTTGCATCCATTGTTCTGAGTCCTATTCTCTGGAGCAGCAGAAAACAAGCTAGCGCCCTCCTCAGTATGACATCACTTCAAATATTTAAAGAGGGCTATGATATCCCCTCTTAACCGTCTCTTCTCCGGGCTAAACATACCCAATTCCCTACATCGTTCCTTGTAGGGCATGGTTTCCAGACTCTTCACCACCCTCCTCTGGACACACTCCAGCTTTTCAACATCCTTTTTGAATTGTGGTGCCTAGAACTAGACACAGTATTCCAGGTGGGGCCTGACCAACACAAAATACAGTGGCACTATTACTTCCCTTGATCTAGATACTTCTATTAATGCACACTAAAATTGCATTGGCCTTTTTTAGCTGTGGTATCACACTGTTGACTCTTATTTAACTTGTGTTCTACTAGGACTCCTAGATCCCTTTCACACATAGTCTCGTTAAGCCAGGTGTCTTATATCTATGCATTTCATTTTTTTGCCCTAAGTGCAGTACCTTATATTTTTCCATGTTGAAATTCATGTTGTTAGCTTTGGCTCCAGTTTTCTAATCTATCAAGGTCATTTTGAATTTTAATCCTGTCTTCTGCAGTATTTGCTATTCCTCCTAATTTGTTGTTATCTGCAAATTTGAGAAGCATGCCCCCTATTCCTTCATTCAAATTGTTGATAAAGATGTTGAATAGCACTGGGCCCAGGACAGAACCCTGTCGCACTCGACTGGTCACTTCTCTCCAGGATGAACAGGAGCCATTACTGAGCACATTTTGGGTTCGGTCAGTCAACCAATTACTAATTCACCTAACAGATGTATTGTCTAGCCCACATTTTACTATCTGGTTTGCACAAATATAGTGGGGGCCATTGCCAAAAGCTTTACTGAAATCAAGATATGCTATGTTTACCGCATCCCCTTCATCTAGCAAGCTGGTAATTTTATCCAAAAAAGAGATCAAATTAATCTGGCATGACTTGTTTTTGAGAAACCCATGTTGACGTTTAGTGATTATGGCATTCCCTTTTAAGTGTTCACAGACTCTCTGTTTAATGAACTGTTCTAGAATCTTTCGGTTATTGATGTCAGACTAACTGGGCAATAGTTGTTGGGTTCCTCTTTTTTCCCCTTTTTGAAGATGGGACTTCTCCTGTTCTCCAGGAATTCTCAAAGATTATTGCCAGTGGCTCTGAGATTACATTTGCCAGTTCTTTTAATTACATTTGCCAGTTATTTTAAGTCTCCTTGGATGTAGTTCATCTGGTCCTGGAGACTTAAATTCATTTAGGTTGACCAGGTATTCCTGTACTTCCTCTTTACTTATTCTATGCTGCATTTCCCCTATTGTGTCCTCTGCTCCATTTTCCTTAAGTTGAGCATCCTTTTCCTTTTATGAGAAGACTGAGGCAAAGAAGGTGTTGAGTAGTTCTACCTTTTCTCTGTCTCCTGTTAGAATTTCTCCATTTTCTCTGTGCAGTGGCCCTACCATTTCTTTCTTCTTTCTTTTGCTATGGACATACCCCCAAAAGCCCTTTTTACTGTCCTTAATGCCTCTAGCAAGCCTGAGCTCATTCTGTGCTTTGGCTTTCCTTACTTTACCCCTACATGTGCTTGCTATTTACTTGAATTCCTCTTTAGTGATTTTGCCCCTTTTTAATTTCTTATACATCTCCTGTTTAAAACTTAGGGGGGATGCAGACAGGCAGTCATGGGCCACCCTGGGAAGTGGAGGATTGGGGCAGAGGCTGCCCCATGCCTCAGCCCCATCCTCCCTTTTGCTGCCTGGGAAAGGAGTGCTAAAATAGCGCTCCTTCCACAAGCTGCAAAAGGGGCACCCAAAGAGCCGCCATGCGGCTCTTCTGCCCCTCTTCCGGCTCAGTGTGTCTGGATGTTGAGCTGGAAGGACATCATCAGAGTGCCCATTGTGTGGAAGAGTGGGGACTCCGATGACGTCCTCAGGAAGGGGATGGGGCGCCCAGTGTCCAGCTGCCCCTCCCCTTCCTTGGCTTGAAGATGGCGCAAAGCGCCATCTGCAAAGCCCATAAGTTCAGTTGAAAGTTCTTTTGTCATCCAACCTGGTTTCTTGAGACATATACCATTTTTCCTTCTCATTGGAACAGTTTGAGACTGTACCTTCAGTAACTCCCTTTTGAGAAACTCCCATCCATCTTGAACTCCCTTCTCTTTTACTATTCCTGACCACTCCCGGTATTTTTCTAAGTTTACTGAAATCAGTTCTCCTAAAGTTTAGAATGTGTGTCTGACTATGCCTGGCTGATGCTTGTAAGGTTGGAAGGTTGGCAGTTCAAGGCCCAAGTTCAAGTCCACATGATGGGGTGAGCTTGCATCACTAGTACCAACTTCTGCCAACCTAGCAGTTCGAAAGCATGCAAGTGCAAGTAGATAAAGAGGTACCACTTTGGTGGGAAGGTAACAGTGTTCCATGCAGTCATCCTGGCCACGTGACCACCAGAGTCAACTCCAGACAATGCTGGCTCTTTGGCTTAGTAACAGAGATGAGCGCCAGCCCCTACAGTCAGTTACATTCAGAGATTCATGTCATGGGAAAACCTTTATCTTTAAAGACTTTTCTATTTAGACAGATATTTGATGACAGAATGTATAGGCTCATTTCACCTAAACAACATGCTGAACCTTACTGATTGTTGTGCTGGTGTGTGTATGCTTGCATGCACATACATGCAGGTTTTAATGTGCTTTAAAATGTTTATTATTTAATCTTGCTTTAATTTTGTATCTTGTGAATTTTTAACAGTGTGGTTTTTAATTTGTTGTAATCCACTTTGATAGAAATAAATAAAAGGCAGAATAGAAATAAATTGGTTGTTGTTGTTACCACCTCAGGGCCAAAAAATAAAAATTATACCCCAACCACTTGGTATTTATATATCCTGATATATTTTTTGATAAGAAGAATGGGCAAGATACAAGCAAAATAGTGAGGAATACAGCTGAGCAAGTAGGGACTATCCAGCTGTCAATGGAGTGTTATATAGAATCCAGGGAACTGAAAGAAATGTTTCTATTCTGCTTGAAGCAAAACAGTAACCAATTACTGCTACCAAATTACCTGCACCTAGAGTGTGTGTGCCAAGGAGTGTAATTGAAAAAAAAATGAATCAACAATAAGAGTCACAATTCACAGGAGCAGAGCAGAATTAACCACAGTTCATACAGCAAATCAAAGAAAAATGAAGTTGTAAGATTTTCAACAGCACACTTTGGCTGAATTCTCTATAATATGCACAATATGTAACTTTAGAATATAGTAGCTATGTCCCTGACAGGACACACAATCCTTCTAGTGATTTGTGATGATACATATCAACATCCTGCAGGGCGTCCTGTTGTGTGATGGGAGTTCCCATTGCACAAATAGCAATAGCATGTACATTTCTATACACTTATCAGTGAATTCAGCACTCTCTAACCTGTTTACAATATGTAAGCTACTTGCCCCCAACAAGCTGGGTACTCATTTTACCAACCTACAGAAGGATGGAAGGCTGAGTCAACCTTGGAGCCCCTGTGATCCAATTCACAATCTTGTGGCTGCAGTACCAGCATTTAACCACTGTGCCATCAGGGCTCCCTTAGCTTTGAAAGCTAAAATGATAATAATAATGTGATACTGATCAGACTGTATAACAACAGATCCCATAGCACTCTAGTGCCTATGGTACTATGGAGCCCATGGCACAAGGACCACTCAGTTGGTTCCATTTGTGCAATGTTCCCAGAAATGTAGCTATGTCTTCTCCCCTCCTGAAAATATGAATGTCCTGCAATGTTGCAATTTACCTTTATGTGATCATAAGTCAATTTTTTTAATATGTACACACTTAGCAGAATTCCAGCCTATATTTTTACTGTTTTTATTTTAATTGAAAACAAGGGCAAGGCTAGGTAGGTAATTGCATTGCCAGTGGCGAGCAGCTCTTCCTGCAGTGCACAAATTCAGGCTGTTGAGAACAGAACCTCACCAAGGAACGATTTTTCCCTCCCAATCCACAAAAGTTCCACTGTCTTTTTCTGAGAGATGAGCAAGGGTATTTAGGATCTCTTTCACACTGAACTCCACTGTCAATTGGGGCTGTCCCTGGAAAGAGAGAATAAGCAAATTACCTTGGGCTTTGCACAGTGCAAAAGCAAAACAACAACAATAACAGTTTGGATCAACTTCAACCATGTTTTAATTTATTTTTGATTTATTGGTTGGTTACATATATTTTCAATCTTTCTTCACATGAACAGAAGGTGATGTATATGACTGGAGTCTGTGCTGCAGAATTTTGCTTGCATGGGAAATTAATGCCACGGTCCTATAGTTGCTGCAGTCTTTTGTGTCTCCTTTTTTGTGGATTGGGATATATATTGATCATTTCCAATCTGTTGGACACCATTTTGTTTTCCATATTAGATTTTTGTTTTCCATGGATAGCACTTAACACCAGACAAATTAGTAAGGATATATAGTCACTGCAAAAAGTGTTGGAAATGTTCAAATAATGTAGGCAATTTTTTCATATGTGGTGATCATGTAGTAAGGCAAGAATGTTCTAAATAAGTAAATTGATGATAGAGAATTTAAAAATCAAAACTGAATTGAGACAATTTTTTATTTATTAAATATGCTATATGATCATCTAGAAAAGAAACATGAAAACATTGTACTGTATATGGTGAAGGCAACCAGACTCAGCAGAGAGGTGGAAGGAAAGAAATATGCCAACTCAAGACTGGCTTCTCAAATTGTATGACCTGGCTGAAATGGGAAAGCTGACCTGCTTGATCACAGAAGGATCTACAGAAAATTTTATAAAAGAATGGAAGCATCTAAGGGTGTATTCACACTTGCATTTAAACCGGTTTGTGAGTTGTATGGACACCAGGTCGCTGAATTGATTCAGACCAATGCGTAGTTGCCACTATGGAAGCAAATTATTTCCTTATTCCATGCATTCATGTCTTTTTTGACATGACTCTTATTTCCACTAGATTTGCACCGCTACAGAATGCATGCTAAATATTGATTGCGATTGATCTGTCCTGCTTTTTTTTTAAAAATGTCAATCATATGATGCATCATTGGTGATGCAAGGAAGGAGAAAAAAGGGGGAAGGGAGGGCTGGGAGGACCAGGCACCCCCCTCCAAATGGAGGCCTGCCCAGGAAAAATGGAGGAAGTCCCCAAATCAAGGCCCAAAACACTGCTAGGAATGTCAATGCATGTCTCTTAGTCCTTAGACAGAAAAGAAAGCAAGAAAGTCTCCCACCCCACAGCCTGAGCCTCTTTTGGCCACCTCTGCCTCCCTCCTGACTGGCTCCCTGACCCAGCATAAATTGTGTGAGTTCTGAGGTTTTTTCCCCCCTTCAAAACTGGAAGCAATGTCTGTCACAAATTACGTACCACTGACTTTCCCATGTCTGTCTCAACCCATCCGGGATGCACAGCAATGCACAGGATCTTGTCTTTGACAAATTCTAAGGACTGGCACTTTGTGAGCATGTTCAGAGCAGCCTAAAAAAAGAAGAAGAAGAGATAATCCATAATCTAATAACAAGTCAAAAAGAGATTTCTGCAGGACAGCATTGCTATTTAATGCTTGGCCTATGATGAGGGTATTTACCTGTGGGTGAATCTAAATGGAGTGATCTGACAATACCTATATTGGTGTCCCCACATTTAAAATCTCTATTAATACTCCAATAATGGATAGAATTTACACCTTCCCAAAACTTAAAAGAAAACTTTCTATATATCACTAATAGATGGTATTATACAGGTCTGAAAATATACAAACTTGGGAATCACAGCTGTTGGAAATACCACAAAGAATCTGGCTCAGTGTATCATAAACCCAGTGGGTTTTAAGGATGAGCTAGGAAATGAATCCTGGTCTCCAATGTCCTGCCCTTTAATTTAAAAATTCTGGTCTAAAGTGCATATAATAATGCAAAAAATAAAATAAAATAAAATAAAATACCCCTTTGCACCAGAACTATACCTGCTCAACATGATATCTGTTTAGGCAGAAAGGTTAAGATCTAATATGAGAGAATAATGCTGTATTTAGTTACTGTGGCAAGACTAACACTTGCAAAAGAGTGGAAATTAGAAGAACCTCCACTAATAAACTGGTTTCTGAAAATCAGTGAAATGAGAGAAATGGATAGGCTAATTTCTTAGTGAATAACGAATCAATGAGTAACCAGAAAGAGACTGGTTACCACTATTAGAAAATTGGGAAGGGATCAGCAAAACTTTTACAGAACCAACAGAGAGTCATGTAGATGTTAGAACAGAACAGAATTGAAAGACAGGAAAATACATGAATATAAAAAAATAATACATAAACAGGCAAACACAATCAAAAAGTGAAACTAGAATCTAAGGAGGGGAACTCTTTTAACTCTTCTTATAGGTACATTGTAATCAAGGAGATTCCAGGAACTGATCTTAGTTTGTATTCATAACGGTGTAAAAATCAGTAGGTTATTGAAGGAAATGTTATAAGCTAAATAACTGAGGTGAAAATAACAAAAGAAAATCTAATTGGATGTACTAGGTGGAAGTCTTACAAAGAGATGACATATTGTAACATGAACAAACATGGATTTTATGATGTTAAATTTTATTTTCAATAAAATATACGGGGGGGGGGCTTTTAAAATGGAAACTGTATGATCACCTCTCAAAGGTGCCTTAATAATGGATTCCTGCACTAGCATGGTATGGGATTAGATGGCCCTTAGGTCCTTCCCCAGTTCTTTGGGTCTTCTGTGGCCAAAGGCCATTCTTCTGTTGTGGCTAAATCTTGCTTAGCAAGGTAGACAATTGTCAGGCATGCAAGTTGTAAAACTGTTTTTTAAAATTATTTAGGTGAAATTAAGTGTAAACTCAAATCTAAATTTTACATTTTAACACAACCAAGTCTTCATTCTTTCTGCCACTGATAATGCCATACCTTGCTGCAAAGATAAGAGACTGCCTTTGGTATAGTGACCCTGGTGATGGAGCCACCTATACTGGACATGTTGACAATGGCTGCTTTGCTGCAGCTCATGCCTTTGTGGGGACTTTCCTGAGATGCCTTCTTCAGCAAGGGCAGGAATTCCTGGAGAAAGAGAAGGAAAAAAAATCAAGGAGAGCTGGACACATCATGGGAACTGCATCTCTTCCTCAGTGCAAAAGTTGCACTTAGTGATGACTTGCAGTAGAAATGCAAAATGCTGCAGCCAGGCTGTTGACTGCAATTGGTTACACAGAATATATAACCCTACTCTTCATAGAGCATCAGAGAGTTGGAAGAGCCATCCAGTCCAATCCCATTCTGCCATACAGGAACTCACAATCAAAGCAACCCTGACATATGGCCATCCAGCCTCTATTTAAAAACCTCCAAAGAAAGAGACTCCACCACTTTCTGAGGGAGTGTGTTTTACTGTTGAACAGCTCTAACTGTCAGGAAATTCATCCTACTGTTGAGCTGGAATCTCTTTTCCTGTAGCTTGCATCCTTTGTTCTATGTTCTAGTCTCTGGAACAGCAGAAAACAACTTTGCTCCATCCTCAGTGTGATACCCTTTCAAATACTCAAACAGGGCTATCATATCACCTCTTAACCTTCTCTTCTCCAGGCTAAACAAACCCAGCTCCTGGGTCTTTCCTCATAAGGCATGATTTCCAGACCCTTCATCATTTTGGTCGCCCTCCTCTCTGGACATACTCCAGCTTGTCAACATCCTTTTTGAATTGTGATGCCCAGAACTGGACATAGTATTCCAGGTGAGGCCTGACCAAAGCAGAATAGAATGGCACTATTACTTCCCTTGATCTAGACACTATGGGGGGTTGCAGACAGCCAGAAATAGTGCAAATTGAGTCCACTTTTAGGGTTAGGGTTAGTGCTAGGGAATTATGGGAATTGTTTTTTTCTGAGACATTGGCCTTCTCTGTCAGAGAGCTCTGGTGCCACAATAAAATACACTTCCCATGATTCCCTAGCCCTAACCCTAATCCTAAAAGTGAACTCAATTTGCTGCTGCATCACACTGTTGACTCATGTTCAACTTGTGGTCTATTAGGACTTCACTAGCTATTGGTCCTTTTCCAGGCAGAATTCAAAGTGCTGGTTATGACCTTTAAAGTCCTACACAGCTTGGGTCCACACTGTATGAAAGCCTGTATCTCCTGCTCAAGTTTTAAGACCTTTGGGGGCTTTCTCTTGGTTCCACGACCATCAAAGGCACATTTGGGGAGGACCCAGGAGAGAGCCTTCTCAGTGGTTGATCTCAGATTGTAGAATTCCTTTCAGTGGGAGGTTAGGCTGGCCACAATTCTCCTTTTGTTTCACTGGCAGACTAAGACCTTTTCATTCAGGCGAGTTTTTGATTGAAAATCCATGGACTTTATCACATGGCAAAAAAAGACAGGAGCATAGCACTATACTCCCATCAATATTGGGAAATAATGCAAAGATTTTCACATGATGCCATGCCACATCATGTGAAAATCTTCACATTATTGCCTGATATTGAAGGGAGCATAGCACTAAGCTCCCATCTTTTTTTGTTGTGTGATAAAGTTCTATGCAACAGAAAGGGTTTGTAATGAGGTTGTGTTCTTTATATATTTGTTTATCATGAACACTGTTTTCATATTGTTTTAATCATATTGCAACTTATTTCATTTTAAACTTTTGTACAGTCCATGGATGCTCAAATCCTATTACATGTTGAAGTTGTGTCTCTTATATAACTTAGGGGAAAATAAAAGTAGCCAGAAAGATACAGGGCAAAGATCAACGACCACAGGGTCTTCAATCTACTTCTAATATACGGACTAAGGAAAGGAAATCTAAGGACGATCAAGATAAATCAACTGAATTGACGGAGGAAAAAACAAAGTTTTTTGACCACCTACTAGATGTTGTTCATACAACAAGTCATGATTCCACTATATGTCTTGGCGATTGGAATGGAGTAATTAATCCCCAAATTGATAGAACACCTTTAACTTCCAGAAAAAAGAAAAACCAAGGCAAATTACCTAAAAGTTTTTTTGATTTCCAAGACTCCTTAGCCTTAAAGGATGTATGGAGGCTGCTATACTCTAGTTCCAAGGATTATACCTATTTCTCCCAGGTGCATGCATCATGGTCGAGAATTGATATGTTTCTTGTTTCATCCCAGCTATGTAACCGAGTCTCTAGTGTTGAAACACTACCCGCAATTTGGTCGGACCATAATCCATTAATTATGAGATTAAACTGTTTTACTAAAGAGTTTAGATGGAGGTTGAATGATTTCCTGTTAAAAAATGAAGAGACCCTTAAGGAAGCCCAAGATCAGTTGAAATTATTCTTTCAAGAAAACACAAATGCTGAGACCCTGATTAACATAGTTTGGGATGCATCTAAAGCATATATGAGGGGTTTCTTTATGAAAAAAAGTTATGAAGATAAAGTAGCAAAAAGGAAAAAAATAAAAGAACTTGAAGATGAACTAAAGAAATATGAGGATCAATTGAAAACTAACCCGAGACAGAGAAAACTAAAAGAAACTATAAAAAGAATAAAAAGTCAAATTACCATATTAACTATGGAAGAAATAGCCAAGAAAATTAAATTTGCTAAACAAAGATATTTTGAGTGTTCGAACAAACCCGGGAAACTTCTAGCAAACATCTTAAAAAAAGAACGTAAAAAACAAACAATCGTGACATTACAAGAAGGAAATCACTTATTCACAACCCAGGATCAAATAAAAAGAATTATTTTTACTTATTTTACCAATCTATATAAAAAGAATCAAGAGAATAGTAAAATTATTAAGAAATATCTAGATGAGATAACCTTGAATAAAATCCCTGACACGCAAAAAAAGCAACTAAGTAAAAAGATTGAAACCCAGGAGGTACTTGATGCAATTAAAATATTAAAAACAGGTAAAACCCCAGGTCCTGATGGATTTACAGCGGATTACTATAAAAAATGTTGTAATCAATTAGTAGTACCCTTACAACAAACAATGAATGCTATACTCAAAGGAATGATCCCCAAATCTTGGCTGAACGCTAATATTATCTTAATTCCGAAAGACAATAAAGACAAATTAGACCCCAAGAGCTATAGGCCTATATCATTGCTAAATAATGACTACAAAATATTTGCAATAATTCTAGCAAACAGATTTAAAAGTTGGTTAACAACATGGATATTGGATGATCAGGTGGGATTTCTCCCTGGTCGTATGATCAAAGATAATATACATCATTTGATTAATCTGATTGAATTTCATAATAAAATGATTAATAGGAAATTGGCATTAGTATTTTTGGATATAGAAAAGGCCTTTGATAGCTTAAGTTGGGAGTTTATGGAAAGCCTATTAGGAAAATTAGATCCAGGGGACAATATGTGTAAATGGGTATCAGCTATTTATCAAGAACAGGAGGCTAAAATTATAATAAATGGGGAGTTTACAAAACCAATAAGGATAGAAAAGGGGATTAGGCAAGGTTGTCCCTTGTCACCCCTCCTTTTCATCTTGAATTTTGAGATCCTAATGAATAGTCTAAGAACAAATGGAAAAATACAGGGTGTAAAAATTAAAGGAGAAGAGTATAAAGTTAAAGCGTTTGCCGACGACTTGATGATATCGTTGTTGAACCCATGTGAAAATATAACATGTTTATTTAAAGAATTAACCATGTATGGAAATGCAGTGGGTTTAAAGATTAATAGGGACAAGACTGAAGTGCTTCTTATGAATTTAACCCCCAAAGAGAAAGAAGAATTTGTACGGCTGTCTAAACTCCAGGAGAAAAAAATGGTGAAGTATTTAGGAATAAATTTTACAATTAGAAACGGAAATCTATTTAAAAACAATTACAATAAAAAGTGGGGAGAGATAAAAGAGGATACTTTTATACTTAAAAAATGGAATAAATTAAAGATATCATGGATGGGACGAATTTCGGTTATTAAAATGACTATCCTTCCTAAACTAATGTATTTATTTCAAAATATTCCGGTGATACTCAATGACAAACCATTTAATAATTGGAATCGGGAAATTTCAAAATCCATTTGGTCGGGGAAAAAGCCAAGAGTGAAGCTTAAGCTCTTACAGGATTCAACCAAATGGGGGGATTTAGGCCTCCCTAACTTAAAAAAATTATTACTATGCCTGTTCTCTGTTTTGGCTCATCGATTGGTTTAAATTAACAAACGAAAAAAATCTTAAATTAGAAGGATTCGATAATGTATATGGGTGGCATAGCTATCTATTTTATGAAAAAGTAAAATGTCACCAACATTTTAATGACCACTATATCAGAAGGACACTCTTAAGAGTTTGGAGTAAAGTTAAAAACAATTGGCGAGATTTGCTTCTGTTATGGACTGCTATTGGGGAGGTTGTGGCTAAAGATAATAAATTCGGAAATACTAAATGGATAACTTATAAGGAATTGCTGATTGTAAAAGGACCAAATTTAGAAATCAAAACACAATTGCAATTGAATCACGAGGGTTACAACTATAATTGGTTCTCTTATAGACAATTAAAAGAATGATTTAAATTAGATCAAAGAACTCAGAAGATAGGACAATTAGATAAACAATTTGAGGATATTATTTGGACTAAAGAAAAACATAAAATTTCTAAATTCTATAAGATGTTGCAAACAATTGAAATGGAATCCGAAGTTATTAAACCCTCAATGATTAAGTGGGCCCAGGATTTTGGGAAAACTGTAGAATTAACACAGTGGGAAAAATGTTGGACTAGGAGACTGAGTTTCACTCTTAGTTATAATTTAAAAGAAAGTTTTTACAAGATGATGTATAGATGGTACCTCACACCAGCTCGTTTGGCCAAAATTTATAAGTCGTACCCAAATACCTGTTGGAAATGCAAGGAAAAAATTGGATCTTTCTATCATTTATGGTGGAAATGTAAAAAAGCACAGAGTTTTTGGGAAACTATTAGGTCCACACTTAGTGAAGTATTAGACTATAATATTAAACTAGATCCACAAATATTTATGCTGGGAATAAACTTAGATGAACTCATAGAGAAAAAATTTGGGAAATTGATTTTTTATTCTCTCTCTGCCACTAGAATTCTATATGCAGCAAACTGGAAAAAGAAAGATATCCCTTTACTACAAGACTGGTTTTCAAAAATTATTGAGTTTATGGAGATGGATAGATTGATGGGCTTGATTAGAGGAATCAATTATGAACGATTTAAAAAGGATTGGCACCCATGGATTCAGAACTTTGCTCTGCGGGGTATCAGATTAAAGATATAGATGAATGAATCAATGGAACTTCTAGTATGGGTTTACCTTGATAATACTTTGTTAATTAGCTAACAGAATATTAAGCATGTACTAGTATAAGATATAATACTAGTAGACATTAGTTTTCTATTTTCTTTTTTTGTTTGATTCTATTTTCCACTGTTGGGTGAAGCTACTAGTTTACTAAATGATTGGATAATATATTGGCAATTATACTGGATGTCCACCTAGTACTCCCGATTAGGAGCGCATGCAGAGGTCAAAATAACAGGCTAAAGAACAAGATGTATTAGACACAGGAAGTCCTTTTTATTATTACAGACGCTTTATTTTTATTTATTTTTTCTTTTTCTTTCTCTTCTTCTTTTTCTTCTTTTTGATGTATTACATGTACAAAGTATTTTATTGTTCTTTTTTGTTTTTGTTTTTTGTTGTTGTTTTTTTGGTTTATATTGTTTTGTATCATTATCTATGTATATATCTTATACGTTACATGAATGGAATTAATGATGTTTTTAATCAATAAAATTTATTAAAATTAAAAAAAAGTTGTGTCCCTTATATAAAATGGCAAAAACAAGGCTTGCTTTTTGAAATTTATATCTTTTTGGGATATTTTCAAGCCTTGGATGGTTGAATCCATGAATAAAGCATCTGTGGATATGGAGGGCCTACTGTATAAATAATATTTTAACTGTATGTTGTTTTTAAAATGCTACAGACCAACTTGGGTCCTGCAGAAGGAGAAGGGTGGAATATAAATAAAACAAGATAAGACTTTTTTCCTGGCTTCTGCAGGTGATAGATCCATCTATGGGTGACTGGCTGGTTGTCTTCTTCAACCAGCTGCTTGACCAGTTCTAAACAAACAGAATGGATGGAGCTACCACCTGGAGAAGCCAGAGTTAGAGTGTTGGCCTGAGATTTGGGCACTCCAGGTTCAAGCCCCCACTGAGCCATGAAAGAATTAATGCTGTTTGACACTGCTTTAGCCATCATGGTTCCATCCTATGGAATCCTGGGATTTGTAATTTGTCATGACACTAGAGCCCTCTGACAGAGAGGGCTAAATATCTTACAAAACTACATATCCCAGAATTCCATACCATTGAGCCATCGCAGTGAAAGAGGTGTCAAACAGCACTAATTCTGCCATGTAAATGCAGCATGAGTGACATTTTTGTTCGTTTGTTTGCTTGTACATTTGTTTATCACACCTTTCTCCACATGCATGACCCAACCTACTGGCAACTTACAAGAAATTAAAATAAAATGCAGCTGAAATCTTATTATGCAAATGTTTAAAGACAATTAAATAATTCTTTTAATACCACAAAGTGAAAAACCATTTATCACATGTTTAAAACATAATGAAAAAGATAAAATCACAACCTGTTCTTGTGTGCTTTCAGGTTCTTTCTGACCTATGGCAAACCTATGGTGAACCTATTACAAGGTTTTCCTGTTCAGAGGGGTTTTTGCCATTGCTGTCCTCTGAGGCTGTGAGAGTGAGACTTGCTCAAAGTCACCCAGTGGGTTTCCATGCCCAAGTGGCGCATTTCTAATCCTGGTTTCCAGGGTCCAACACCCAAACTACATAGCACATTGGCTTTCAAAAGCACAGCACATCTCATTAAAAGTTTCTTAAGCTACAATATTAAGAGCCAAATGACAAACTAAATAAAAAGATTTAGGCTTGCTGGCAGAAAGAGAACAAACAGGGGACCAACCAACTCTCATGTGGAAGGACATTCCATCACCTGGGAGCAACCACTGAGTCCTCACTAAATGTGACTGTGATGGTGGTGGTGTAAGCTGAAACCATATGAATAATTCAATGATTTATTGCTTATGGCATTTTAATCCTTTTCTAGTTTAATCTTGTTTTAAGGGGCTGGGAGGGCGGGATTGGGGGCATGAGGGGATGTTTTTAACTTTGCCTGTTTTTAATGTTGTAACCCACCCCGATTGTTGTTCAGAGGGGTGGGCTATAAATAATAATAATAATAATAATAATAATAATAATAATAATAATAATTTAAGAGTTCAAACCAAGATTCCCAAGTTCTTTTTAGTTGGGGTCAGACTAGATGCTTTCGAGGTATGATTTTTCTATGATGAAGACGTTTTCACATTCAAAGGCCCAAAGTCAATGAAAATTAGAAAACTAGGGTTCAGCCATATTGATGGTGGAGGTGAAAATAGTAAGAGTGGGAAGTGATCTTGGCTAGCCTGGCATGTTATAGATATTGTTGCAGCTGCCTGGGAAGCTGCTAAGAACTATGGTCCCTCCACTCATTGTATCATTTTTGTTACATTTAGGCAATATGGACTGACTAAGGGAAAGTAAAGTGAATGCTCAATTGTTGTTTGTTAGAAACTAACACCAAGTATTCACATGTACTGAATGAAGTCATGAGAACTTCAGCAATGTATATGTGAATTTTTAGTCATCTGTAACGTCACCTTGCAAGCTTATAAATGTTGGAATCCTATCAATAAAGTTGTTCTTCTTTGCTCCTGAGGCAGACTGCCAGGCTGTTCTGTTCTGGAGGGGAGGGAACCCCTTGATCAAGGATAACAATCTTTCCAAACAGATTCAGGTTCAAAACCTGCAGTCCACATATGCTCAGGGTTGTCGTGGTGGGGACTGATATCTCAGATC
This sequence comes from Phrynosoma blainvillii, assembly GCA_026167975.1. Taxonomy (NCBI): domain Eukaryota; kingdom Metazoa; phylum Chordata; class Lepidosauria; order Squamata; family Phrynosomatidae; genus Phrynosoma; species Phrynosoma blainvillii. The sequence continues at coordinate 14,390,456 of JANUYF010000007.1, read as the reverse complement.
TCCCTGCTACTTATAGTGTAACCAAGAAAAAGTGCATCCCTGATGATCTCAAAATTTGGGCAGGCTTGGTTTGGAATCATTCTCTCTTGGGCCAATCATTCTCTCAGTCTGATGTTACAAGACTGTTGTGAAAATAAAGAGAAGGAGAGAGCTTTGGGAACTGAACCTTTCCCCCAATTTCTAAAATTAATAAAGGATCCATATTCCATGAAATGGTATCTTTATCTATAAAATCTGGAGGATGTCAGAAAGTTAAAGACACTCTTGAAATCCATGTAAAATAAAGTCCAAAAAAACACAGCAGGAACAAGGGGGTGAGGAGTAAAAATATGGTGACATTTTACAGCTCGTTCTGGTAAACTTTTAATGCAGGCTTTTAATGGAAATTTAAGTGGCAATTTAATACAAACATAACCATCCCTCTTCTAACATATGCCCAGTTGAATTAGATTTTCAGCTAATTAATGTTTCTCTCTGTACATCAATTTTTGGCTAATTTTCTTATCCCTGCCCATCACCCTTAAACACTTAGAACTTTGAACACAAGAAGAGTTTTTTTATGAAAAGAAGGCAAAATCATCATACCTGGCTCACTATCATGGGACCAATCACATTGGTCTCATAAGTCTCAGACATGGTTTTTTGTGTTTCCTGAGTATTTAACATTAAAATCCCAGCATTGTTTACCAGCAGATTCAGTCCAGTTCCCTTCAGCTGCTCAGTGACTGTGGCTGCAGCAGCCTTAACGCTGGAAAGATCAGTGGTATCTACAGGAGCAAAGATATATTTTAAGGATTTCAAGCAAGCCAAGATCCAATCTATTATAGCTGCTGCAGTATATACTCTTTACTCTAGAAGTATTGTGAACTGTGATGTGTCCACATGACACATTATTATGCATACACATAAAATGCATTACATACAATATATCTGATGTATTACACATGGGGAAATAACACAAGTAATTTCTATAGACTGTAGATATTTGAGTTCACAGTTAGAGAAAGATAATGCATTTTGCTTATTCTAAACATTGCTAAAATATACCGAGGTTCTACTAAATAACAGAGCATAGACATTTTCTTAAGCTTTTCTATTTAAGTACCATTGCGTAAGTTTACATCTCCCAAGAGTCAGTTTGGGACCCAGGTGAATTTTTTTTATGCCCCTCAGTTAGGATTGCCAGTTTCTTTTCAAACGCAGCTGTTTCTTTTGCTAGGAAAGCTCAAGATTGCTAGTATATGTGAGGCAGGCTTATATCAAAGCTGAGCAAAGTCTCACTAGAGGGAGGCCTCTCACAAATATTCCAGGCTCCTATTAAACCTGAGATCTTACTGGAGCCCAAAATTCTCATAAGAGGCCCTCCTCTGCATACTCTCCAACATTTCAACAATGACAGCTTGGAGACAACTGGGCTAACAACATCAGAGTATGGTAAAGATGACCACAGTTATTAATGGGGGAAAACACACCAGCCAAGAGAGGGTGCAGCAGTTGCTTTTGCCTGAGGCTACTGGGAAGGCATGATTCTGAGCCTTTGCAGACTGCCAGAAATAGTGCAAATTGAGTCCACTTTAACTGCCCTGGCTCAGTGCTAGGGAATCATGGAAATTGTAGTTTTTTTCTGAGACATTGAGCCTTCTCTGCCAGAGAGCTGTGGTGCCACAATAAACTACAGTTCTCATGATTCCTTAGCACTGAGCCAGGGCAGTTAAAGTGCCCTCAAGCTGCATTATTTCTGGCAGGCTGTAAAGGCCCTAAGACAGTTGGAATGGTATATATCTTGGGAGACTTGAGTCAGACTTTATATAGGTAATCAGTTTTACTACCGTATATACTCAACTATAAGTTGACAAGGGCAAGGAGAGGACAAGTTTTGGGGCAGAAGTTATGGATTTTGATGTGACCCATGGATTAGTTGAGGGTAAAACTAAGGGGGATATAGCAAAAGATCTAAGGATGGAGCAAAGCAAACAATGTCAAAGAACCTACAAAATTCCAGCACACATAGCTCTTTGTGCTAATTCTTAAGTCTGGATGGATGAAAAAGTAGAGGGGGTAAGTGCTTCCAAGATAGATTATACTCTATTTCACCAGGGAATTGATCCTTCTTTTAAATAAGAGTTAAGATACAGTGACCCATGGATAAGTTGATTCAAGTTTTTGGGTCAATTTTTGATCTAAATTTCTAGACTTATACATGAGTATATACAGTACTTTAGATAGCTACACATGCTACTCTTGCCCCAGTCATCTGGGGCTGTACAGCAGAGAGTAGAAAAAGTGAGTACCAGCTGTTCTCATAATGGCTGAACACCTGCAGCATTTCCTATGTAATTTGCATTTTTTTGCTCCATATCAAAGTTCTGGGGTCTTCTGTTGTGAGCGTGCCTGGAGCTCACTATTCCTGCTCTCACTGGATCAAAAATATATATAAAGAACTGTCTCAATTTTGCAGGAACAGTCCCAATTAATAGCAAACTTTAATTGCGGCAAAATGTCAGGACTGGTCAACCCTATCGTATTTTAAAACAGGCTAACAAAAAGGAGCATTTTTGTCCACTCCTTTATGGCCCAGTTCTTTTGCCTTGGAGCAGCGTCGGGACAGCTTCCAGCCATGTTTGGGGCATGCGTTGTCTAAATACCACACCCCCAGTGCGGCCCGATGGGGGAACTTTTGGCCCATCTGTTTGAGGGCACTGTCACTCCCATCATCCCCTGATTGGTTTTCCACTTCTGGACTGGTAAGAAAATGCCTTCCCTCAATCTTTTTACAAGCTAATATCTTCAATTTCATTAGTTCTTGTGTGTGCACGTGAATGGATGCTTGTGTGTGTGTTGGTCATCTCCTTAATAAAACTACAAAACCTATTTGTAATGGCCTCTGGTGTTCTGTGTGGTTTGGAACTGGTAAAAATAGAATTAAGATTCTGAGGTCAACTGTTGCTCCAGCCAAGATATTTTATTTGAGCTATTAAAATTCCCCTAAACATATTAATTTGTGGGTGCCTTCTCAAGACCCCCAGCATTCTGTATAACAATGGCAAAAGTTATTAATAACCTAGGAGAAACTGCAGCACTTAGCTGTTGTCTCAGTCTACTGGGAGCAGAAGATTCCACTTTTCCTTTACTCTCCCCCTGCTGAGTTAGTGGAGTGCAAAGTATGGAGATTATCACACTGCCCTTTTCAATCCTTCCTTCCCAACCTCAAGGCAGGATAAAACTTTTAAAGCATAGATTTTATCACATGCCTCCATCCCCAGACTGGAGGCATCCTGTACACGATCAAGGCATCCTGTACCTAATCCGGACTTCTCCTGTACTTTGCAAAGAAAGGGAAAATCCCTTTCTTTCAAAAAGTGCCAGAGAAGTCCGGATCAGGTACGGGATGCCATGATCGGGTACGGTATGCCTCTGGCCTGGGCACAGAGGTGTGTAATAAAATCCATGCTTAAATTTTTTCATTCTGCCTCAAGGTTGGGAGGAAAAGAGAAAAGGGCAGTGTGATAATCTATGTAGTCACTTTGAACCCACCTTGCAGCTGAAAAAGTGGGACAACAGAGAATTAATCAGGACTGTCTCTGCCAAATTGGGACAGTTGCAAGGTTTGGTGTTGACTCAACATTTAACAATTCAATGAGTTTACTCTGCTTAGGACTAACCAATAGGATTCAGGCCTCAATCTGTGGAACACCTAGAATCTCAGCTCTTATTGTTTATTTCTTCCAAAATGCAATGTAACTCATGTCCCCATCAGGACATGCACACATACCCAGTTGGATGATTTTCACTCTCTGGTGCTTGGCAGCCAGATTCCTCAACTCCTGAAACATACCAAAGCCAGAAGTTTGTCATATACTTTCCAGTTCCTGGGGAGATGGGATAATTTGAGGAAAGATTAGAAGGGAACATTGAGTAGGAGTTTAAGCTGCATCTACCTTCCATTTTCAGTACAGACTACAATTGCTGCATTGTTGTGGGTCTATGGAAGAGAGCTGCAGAAAACATTGGAGCCTCAAGATTAGTTTAGCAAACAGCCCTGCTCTAAGAAGTGTTTAAGATCATGCAAGTTTGTGTGGAAAGGGAGAACACCTACCTATTGCCTAGTTTCCACAAAGTGTGACCTAGATGAAAACCAGAGTGTTACTCTTTACAATATATTCTTAGACTCAGTTAATACAGATTAACTGTTGTCCCTTCTTTGTTCCAACACATTTAAAAAGAATATGGAAATCCTAAACATTCTGATTCCAAAAAAGTCCTCATAGACTTTAGCTGTCTAGTGATAGTCTTCCCCTCCGTCTGCACCAAGGGTAAGGATTGTGCAGCACTCCAGATAGTGTTAGACTGTGATACCCAAGCAGCCTTATCTAGGATGGCCAGTGGTGAGGAATGTTGGGAGTTGCAGTTCAACAACCGCAGAGGGCCACACAATTCCCATTCCTCATCTATAGTAATAAAAGTGTGTGTGTGCGTGTGTAAGTGTGTAAGATAGTTCCAGGACTGACAACCTTAGATATATAACATTTGGTATACATACAAAAGGATTCCTAGGGGTATGTAATTCAAAGTTATTTGGGTTTCTTTAAAAAGATTAATAGATTTTAGTTAAATTAAAATCTGTCTGTAGTCTGTAGTGCCATCTTCGGCCATTCGGTGCTACAACATCCTTAAGCAATAAAAACAAAGCTGCAGGCATTTCTGAGAGATCCATTTATCCAAAGAGACTGGCCACGTCTGCATTATGGTTTCCTCTGCAAGGCTCCCAAACTCTTCAAACTGTTAAAAAAAGTCACAGAGAGAGAAAGAGAAAGAAAGGGATTGTTGCTGGGAAAGATAACAGTAATACAGTGAGGAGAGGAACATATAAGCACTAGGGTGGAGGAAAGACCAGTGAGAAAGAAAAAGATGGGAAGAGGAAGAAAGAACACAATGGTGTGAAGGTGCCTAAGGGTTTTCTGTCCCATGAAAAGTTGGTAATTTTGGTAAAGTATAAGAAAAAGAAAACACATGCCCAGATGTCTGTCTCTGTCATAGATGCAAGCCCATGAACCCCTGAAACCTGAAAGCTGATGTGATCATTAAGAGGAATGTAGGAGATTATTGCATTAGCTAATCCCATTTTGGAAAAGGACAAGTGCAGCTGGGACCCAGGATGCAGCTGGGTTGCAGTAGCCTGGTGGCAGCAGCAACAGTTTGATATTTTCTGACTTGGAAAAATGGCCACCAGTGTGTATTTCTCAATTCACATTGGAGAGGGGATGCACCTGGATGGCTCTTTTAGGGACAAAAGCCTTGCAATAAGACCCAGCTCCAGCCTAAGGGGGGGTTGCAGACTGCCAGAAATAGTGTGAATTCAGTCCACTTTTAGGGTTAGGGTTAGAGTTAGGGAACCATGGGAACTGTATTTTATTGTGGCATCAGAGTTATCTGACAGAGAAGGCTCAATGTCTCAGAAAAATAACAGTTCCCATGATTCCCTAGCACTAACCCTAACCCTAAAAGTGGACTGAATTCACACTATTTCTGAAATTGGGCTCTAATTCACAAGAGATAACCTTGGTCCTGGAGGAGGTGTGATAAATCCCTACATCTTGTGAAAGGGAGTCTGCAGTTTCACCATGTGAAGAAGTATTTACTTTCATAGAATCATAGAATCATAGAGTTGGAAGAGACCACAAGGGCCATCCAGTCCAACCCCCTGCCATGCAGGAACTCAAAAATCAAACCATCCCCAACAGATGGCCATCCAGCCTCTGTTTAAAGACCTCCAAAGAAGGAGACTCCACCACACTCCGAGGGAGAGTTCCACTGTCAAACAGCTCCCTCTGTCAGGAAGTTTCTCTTAATATTGAGGTGGAATCTTTTCCTGTAGCTTGCATCCATTGTTCTGAGTCCTATTCTCTGGAGCAGCAGAAAACAAGCTAGCGCCCTCCTCAATATGACATCCCTTCAAATATTTAAACAGGGCTATCATATCCCCTCTTAGCTGTCCCTTTTTCAGGCTAAACATACCCAGTTCCCTAAGTCGTTCCTCGTAGGGCATGGTTTCCAGACCCTTCACCATTTTAGTCACCCTCCTCTGGACACGCTCCAGTTTTTCAACATCCTCTTTGAACTGTGGTGCCCAGAACTGTACACAGTATTGCAGGTGGGGCCTGACCAATGCAGAATACAGTGGCACTATTACTTCTAGATACTATACTTCTATTAATGCAGCCTAAAATCGCATTGGCCTTTTTAGCTGCAGCATCACACTGTTGACTCATGTTCAACTTGTGGTTTACTAGGACTCCTAGATCCCTTTCATACGTAGTCTTGTTAAGCCAGGTGTCCCATCTTATATCTATGCATTTCATTTTTTTGCCCTAAGTGCAGTACCTTACATGTACATCAACCCTGTATCACCCACCACTCAGCTTCACTTTGTTTTCTAGTATTATGAAGAAAATCTTTGTCCTGTTTCCCTATTTATCTTCATTTGAATGGATAGGAGGATGGCATTTGCTCATTAGCCTCAGGGAGCAAAATGGTTCAGGCTGGCCCTGCCTCAAAGTAGCAAACATGCTCTATGACTCAGAAGTTACAAAGTGTTGGGAAATAGATTACTACATTCATCAGAGCACAATCTCCTTGCCATGAGCAAGAGACTTCCACATTAAGGCACCCCTCAAAGCTAGCTCTGGGGCACCTGGTCATGGGCATACCTGGGCACGTGGTCCATCTGGGTCCCGGCAGGTGGCAAAGATCCATTCTGGCTGATTTCTTCCTTCAGCCAGTTGCCTGATCAGTTCCAAGCCAATGCCCCGATTGGACCCAGTCACCAGGATACTGTGAGCATTCAGCACTTCCATCTCTCTTGCCAGGCTGTGTCCAACTAACAAAACATTATGCCAACCCAGTTCTAGTTCAGTCTACTGTCAATCTCCTCCCATATGAGTTACATAAGCTTCTTGGCTTCTCCTGTGTTATCTCATACTTTGTGTTTTGGAACTCTGACATCTCCATACCAGAGAGCTATGTACAGCAGTAGTACTGAAATAAAACACACAAAGTAGTTTATAGATGGTATTCAAAGCCTATCAACCTGTCACACATTAAAAGAAATTGATCCCCTGGTTGCTGGAAAGTATGCTGAGTAAAAGGAACATCTTTAAACATTCAAAGTGCTGGTTTTAAGAGGTGATATGATAGCTCTGTTTCAATATTTGAAGGGGTGTCATTTTGAGGCTGGGGCAAGCTTGTTTTATGCTGCTCCAGAGAATAGAATCCAGAGCAATTGATTCAAACTAGAGGAAAAGAGATTGCAGCTCAACATTAGGAAGACCTGTTTGTCAGTGGAACACACTCCCTTAGAGTGTGGTGGAATCTCCTTCTTTGGATGTTTTTAAACAGAGACTGGATGGCCATCTGTTGGGGGTGCTTTGATTTTGTTTTCCTACATGGCAGGGGGTTGGACTGGCTGGTTCTTGTGGTCTCTTCCAACTATGATTCTATGACTTTATGCCCTATACAACTTTTTCTTGTTGTGTACTTTCATGTCATTTCCAACTTATGGCATCCATAAGGCAACCCTATCATGGGGTTTTCTTGGCAACATTTGGTCAGAGGGGGTTGCCTTTCCCTTCCTCTGAGACTGAGAGAGTGTGACTTGCCAAGTCACACAGTGAGTTTCCATAGCTGAGTGGGTATTCAAACCCTGATCTTCATAATCTTCGTTTAATGCTCAAACCACTACACCACACTTGTTCTCATGCACAGCTTATTGTGTATATGTTCATGTATAAGAAATGTTAGTCGAAAAAGGAACTATCCCCTTCTCTGAGAATAGTAGCAAAGGCAAGAGCTTAGTCAGTCCCAGGAGCATCTAAAAGAAGCACCAACCCCCTCTATTCTTTCTGCCATGGCATCATTTGTGACCTTTTTTTAAAAATTCCTGGGCAGGAGAATGGTGGTGGCGGCAGCTCTTTGGCACTTCCCTTTAAAGGAGTGCTGAGAAGAATTGGGCTTTGAAGGATTTGAATAAGACATTTGTGTATGTTTGTCAGCTTTTCTCAGTTAAAACCAGGCAAAGTTATTACATTATAGCTAAAGGCTATAATCACCGCTAAGGTAGTCATAATTTTCATTGCTTTCTTTTTCATCCTTTATGATGTGTGTACATTTTTGTAGCTCTGTCCACGCCTGGTCACCTCCTCCATACATCACACATTGACGGCCTCGGCAGACGGCTTATTGAGCCGTCTCCGAGGCAAGGAAGAGGAGGGGCAGCCACACGCGCAGCGCCCCTTCCTCTTCCCGAAGTCGTCCTCGGAGCCGCCGGCCCTCCGCACGTCCAGCTCTCCGGGGACAACCTCCCGCCGCAGCGACCGCACGCACTGCGGCGGAAAAGTCAGCGAAAGGAGCGCTATTTTTGTGCTCCTTTCAGAGGCGCCGACGGTGCGCCGCGGTGCGACTGCTCCAGTCCCGTGGCGCACCGTCGCAGGGCGTCTTGGACGCCCTCGTCTGCTTCCCCCCTGAGTATAGTTCCCTCCTCATCCATCCAACCCTTAGGATGAGCACAAAATGCCTGCTGTAATTTTGTATGTTCTTTAGCATCATTTTCCTTTGCTGCGTCCTTTACATGCTTTGTTACAAGCCACTAAGTTTTACACTCAACTTATCCATGGATAATATCAAAATCCATAATTTTGGCTCCAAACCTGACCTCAACTTATTTGTTGTTGTTGTTCACTGCCTTCGTGTCGGTCTCGACCTATGGCGACCCTATGAATGAGACCTCTCCAGGCTCCCCTGTCCTCTGCTGCTCTGCCCAGATCCTACAAACTCTTATTCATGGTCTCTTTAATAAAGTTCATCCATCTAGCATGTGGCCTTCCTCTCTTTCTACTTCCCTCCACCTTTCCTAACATTATTGTCTTTTCTAACGATTCATGCCTTCTCATGATGTGTCTAAAGTATGACAATCTAAGTCTTGTCATCTTGACTTCTAGAGATATCTCTGGCTTGATCTGTTCTTGGACCCATTTGTTTGTCCTTTTGATTGTCCATGGAATCCTTAGCACTCTTCTCCAGCACCACATCTCAAATGAGTTGATTTTCCTCCTGTCTTCCTTCTTAACTGTCCAGCTCTCACATCCATACATGGTAATAGGGAATATGATGGCTTGTATGATTCTGACTTTTGTGCTGAGTTGTATATCTTTGCATTTTAGGATCTTTTTTAGTTCTTCCATAGCTGCCCTCCCCATTCTTAATCTTCTTCTGATTTCCTGGCTGTCCCCATTCTAATCAATGTTTGATCCCAGATATGAGAACTCTTTTACTATTTCTATTTCTTCATTGTCTAGTTTGAATGTGTGTAAGTTCTCCAAGATCATTATTTTTGTTTTCTTTATATCCAACAGTAAGCCTGCCTCTGCACTTTCTTCTTTGATCTTCCTTAGTAGTTGTTCCAGGTCTGTGAGGTTATACTTATACATGAGGTCAAATTATAGCTGAGTATATACTGTAGCTCCAGACTATCTGAAAGACTGCATCTCCCTATACAATCCCATGAGGGAGGGTTTTCTATTTGCCCCACCACCATCACAGTTATATTTGGTGAGGATTCAGGAAAGTTCCACAATTGTCTTTTCATGAGCAGGCAAAGACCTTCTTATTTAAATAGGCCTTCAGCTTTTATCTAGTTGGGGTAGTGTTACAGTTGTCAATTTAATATTTTAATGTATTTTGAGCTGTTTTAAATTAATATTTTTCAGTGGATCACTGTTAAATACTTTTAAAACCATTGAATATGGCCAAGTTTTGGATCACTGCTTTTTAAACAATATATCTGGACCATTGAGTTGAACAAGCTTATGAGTGACTCATTCAACTGATCTAAGCAATTGGTTTGAGATTTGATGTCTCCCAGAGTATTGTGATTTGTTATTCTCTTGTTACTATTCCTATCATAATGTATTTTCTGAAAAACCTATTTTTTAAAAAATAATAATTAAAAATTAGGTTTGTGGTGTGGTCTTTATGACTACACCAGCAAATATTTGGGGAAGGATGGCAGGAATGTGCAAGAGGGGAAAAAACAAGTCACTGAAGTTCTCCTTATCTGTGCCCAACTAACCAACTCTGTGGAAACTGATGCCAACTGAATTCCAGCATGAGCTCCTCCCGAGAGGGTTGCATAAAGTGCTTAGCTCTGTATCAGCTCAGATACAGAGTTACTTAGCAAGAGTTCAGCTACAATATGAAATCAATAAGGGCAAGCAGGATTTGCTGAAAGGGCCTTTCAGGCTAACATGAGTCTGGAGAAAGTTGGTTCTTATGTGGTTGGAGAGTAGGGTTGCCAGATCATAGGGCCTGAGCTTGTGTTTCAGAGCCTGGCCACTCTTTTCCAGGACAAGAATGGAAGAATTTCAGGGAAGGAGCATTGCTTTGAAAGCTATGTGAATAATAATATTTTCTCATTTGTGAGATATGAGCTGGCAGTCTGTTAGGGACATACATGTGCTTAAGTTTCCCTTAGATATCCTTTTTACTTTTGGGATACTGTAAGGGTTACTATTCTCTTCTTCACTCCACAGTACCAAAGCTGTCTCTCTCCCCCCCTCCCCACCATTACTGAACAGCCCCTGAAGCCCCTGCTTGGCCTTTCATGTTTCATGGAATGGCAAAGGCAGAATTGCAGAAGTATCTGGCTACATTTCTGTAACCAGGGAGGAAATGACATCAGTATTGAGATGGCTAGAAGGCAGAATTTCCCTATAAGAACCCCTGGATTTTAGCAGACACGTGCTACCTTCGAAGTGCATGCTGAAACTCTGTCGGTCTGTACTCTGAGATAGTTCCCGTGACCCCCCTTTTGCCGGTCATGCCCCTTCCATGGAACTCATCTTCATTCGCCGCCAAAGCCCAGAGGAGTTGCTCGGGTGTGAGTATATCTCCCTCTATCCTGGTTTCCCTCTTTGCCTTCCCCGCTTTCTCTCTTCCCCGCTTATTCCTCTAGTGTGTGTGTGTGCGTGCTTCATTTGGATGTTTGCTTATTGTTGCCAAATAAATATTTTAGACTTTAATTGGAGCTTGGTCCATTTCAGTGTCTTCCCAGCCAGAATTCTTACGTCTCCTGTAGACAATTGGATAAGATCTTAGAAGCGAAGTTGGGCGCTTCCCTCTCATTTGAGCTAATTATAAATTCCCCAGAATTAGGTCTTGGCTTTCCCAACAAATGGTAAAAGTGATACCGGCCTGTCGTTGTTTTTGTCCAGGGGGTCCAGGGAAGGCTTTTTAAAAAGTGGTTTAACCACTGCCTCTTTTAGTCACAGTGAAAGTCAGCCTTCCTTAAAGGATGCATTGATTATAAGTCTCAACAACACCTTGATGGAATCTCCTCCCTGGACAGTCAGTTAAGATGGGCAAGGTTTGAGAGTGCAGGTCGTCCTTTTCACACTACCAAGGAGCTTGTCCACATCCTCAGTACTTACCAACTCAAACTGATCCAGTATAACAAATTTGGGGGAGGCACTGGATACCTCTCCTATTGCTGCTGTAGTAATGCTGGTGTCTAAGTTGGCTCTTATCTGAGAAATTTTATCTGCGAAGTGATTGTTAAAAGTGTCACAGCAGGCTACAGTTGGTTCTAATAGAGAGTTCTGGGTGGGGGGTATTTGTGTTAAATCCCTCACCACCCTGAACAGCTCTGCAGGACGAGACTTCGCAGATGTAATAAAAGCAGAATAGAAAGACTTCTTAGCTGCCTCTATTGCAATTTGATAGGCTTTAAGAAAAGTCCTATAATGTGCCTTGTCAGATAAGAGTTGAGTTTTCTGCCAGAGGCGCTCTAGTCATTGTCCAGTCTACTTCATATGACTGAGATCTTTCGTATACCAGGGATTATAATTTGAAGCAGACTGGAAAGGATGCTTGGGAGCAATTGTGTCAATAGCTCTGGTAAGATTGTTGTTCCAAATGTCCACCACAGAGTCTCCAGCATTGCCAACCATTAAATCCTCTAGGGCTTCTTTGAACCTGATAGGTTCCCGCACACAAGTGCGCATGGCACCGGCAGGCAAGGCAAGGCAGATAGATGTACAAGGTGAGGGGAGCCACGAGAAGCAGAGCCCCACTGCCAAGGCTGACCCTCCTCCTCAGACCCCTCTGGACCCACATGCCAAGGGCTGACCCTCTCGCCCCACTCCATCCACCAGGGAAGGAAGGAAGGAAGAGCTCCATGATCACCTCCTCCTCCTCCTCCTCCGCAAGGCAAAAGATCAGCAACCCAAGTCCCTGGGGGCATTTGCTTCTCCTCCTCCTCCTCCTCCTCCCTCGCCCCTTCCCTAATTTGCCTCTCCTTTCCCTTGAAACACCAGGCATCCTCCTTTTCCAGGACGTACCCTCCTTTTCAACCTGTCCAGGAGGAATTTCCCAAATGTCCTCTGTTTTGAGCGTTATTGAAAAGCACAGTGAGCGGCAACCAGGGAGACCAGGTCTCCTCCTTTTTCGAGGATACGTGCTGCATTTCAACCTTCTGTCCAGGAGGAATTTCCAAAATGTCCCCCAGAAATCATGCTTCTTACTCCTGCTCCAAATGGAGGACAGTTTGACATTTCGTCCTGGAGAGGGGCGAAAGTTGAATGAAATGCAGGATCTGCCCTGGAAAAGGAGGAGTCTGGTCACAAAACACACCCATTTCTAGTACATTTATGGGTTTTTTTCACTTGTGTATGAAAGTTAAAAACGCCTTTTTTTTTTCCTTTTCACTTAATACCGTTTTTATTCTAATTACATGTGAAAAGCTTTTGCGCAATTTAGCGCTATTTTCGCTTTATTTTCGGGATGCTTTATTTCCACTTTATTATCTCTTTAACCATGAAACTGGCCCCCGTGTGATAACGTCCTAAGTCTTTTTCCTCAACAAAGGTTACTAACTTTCATCATTCTTCTGATCTTGACTAAATTCTGTTAGCTTTTCTGCACCGATCACCTCAGTCAATTTCCCCTCAGATTCATTAGCCATATTAACATCATCATTCATAACGAAACTTTTTGCTTTTTCTTCTTTATGTATTAGTTTGGCTTGTTCTGAGGAATTTTTCTTTTAAAGTTGCCTAGTAATAACTAAGGCATATCTAAGATGTCTTTCTAAGGGCCTGAACAGACTGCCAGAAATAATCCATCTTGAGACCACTTTAACTGTCCTGGCTTAATGCTAGGGAATCATGGGAATAGAGCTCTGGTGCCACAATAAACTACAGTTCCCATGATTTCCTAGCACTGAGCCAGGACAGTTAAAGTGGCCTCAAGATGAATTATTTCTGGCAGTCTTTTCAAGCCCTAAGTCATTCTCAATGAGACAGGGCAATGGAATATCATTATGTCCTCTGAATGTGATATTTAAATGGGTTACTGGAACTGAAAATGCAGGCCCTCCTAAATCCTTCAAAATCATGATCTCATCTGGGCACATGTATTGATGTTCCACTAAGTGTGGTTTAATTATATATACTTCTGCTCCAGAGTCTCTATAACCCAGATACAATTATCATTTATTTGTATAACTTCTTTGAGTTCCTCTGAACTAAGTTCCTGGGGTGTAGTTGATACAAATAAATGAGCTCTTGGGAGCTGTGAGCTGGCAGAGTCAGTTACTCTCTCAAAATCAGTAGGTTTGACTGATTTTATATAATATGTTGCTTTTGCACCTGACTTTATTTCTTTATTATTCAGTTGAGGATAATTATATTTTAAATGTCCTAGATTGTCACATTCATAACATGTTCTGTAGCTCAGATCTGGGTGACCGTTTCTAATCCAACTATTTCTCTTACTAGCCTCAGAGTCACCCTCTCTCAACCCAAATTTTTCCCCATCCCCAGGTCTATCCTTCAAAGCTTGCCAGTTTTTATAATTCTTCTTGTTATTTCAATGAGATTTTACCACAGATTTTTAACACTTTTTTGCTCCCTCCTTCTCTTATTAAGACTAAATGGTCTGTTATTTGGGCTGTTTCAGCCACTGTTTGAGGTTTTCTATATTGTATCAACCATTTAAATTCTTGAGGGATGATATTGTAAAATTGCTCCAAACCTATTAAATTTTGTAATTCTTCTTTTGAATTTACCTTAGACCCATTTGTCTAACTTTTAAATAAGTAATTAATCTACATCTTAATTGAGCATAGGTTTCATCCCCTCTTTTCTTTAAACCTCTAAATTCTCTTTGATAGTGTTCTGGAGTTAACCCAAATCTCTGTTTTATCATCTTTTTGAACAAGGCTTTGGGTAGGAAGCTGATAGAGCTGGATGCATAGATTGTTATCTCATCTGTTCTCCCAGTTGAAGGCATGGTCCAGGAAGGGAGAGGAAGATAGCAGACATGAATAACTGGCTCCATAGATGGTGCTGCCAAGAGCGATTTGGATTCTTGGATTATGGACTTCTGTTCCATGAGGGTGGATTTCTAGCAAGAGATGGGCTGCATCTCACACCAGTTGGCAGAAGCGTTTTTGCCAATAGTCTCAAACATTTGATCAGGAGGGCTTTAAACTAAGTCATGTTGGGGAGGGACACAGTATCTTGGAAGATATCTTGGAAGGCAGGAGTACATCCTGGGCTGGAGATAATAGTCAAAGTGTTATAGAGGGAACAAGGCAAATGATGCAAGGGCACAACAGTGGAAGGAAAAAAACCTCACACAGGCAACAAGTGGGATGGACAAATGCTCTTAGATATCTCTACACTAATGCACAGAACATGGGAAATAAACAAGATGAACTTGAACTCCTAGCACAACAAAGCAAATATGCTATAATAGGCATCACTGAAACCTGGTGGGATGAGTCTCATGATTGGAATGTAGGAATAGGGAGGTATAAACTTTTTAAGAGAAATAGGCCAAGCAGGAAAGGAGGAGGAATATTATTATATGTCAGGGATGTTTACATCTGTGAAGAGATCCAGGACTTAAATCCTGGAAATCAGGTGGAGAGCATCTGGATAAAAATTAAAGGGGAAGGAAACAACAGGGATCTTATAGTAGGAGTCTACTACAGACCCCCAAGCCAGACTCAGGAATTGAATGATGCCTTTCTAGAACAGATGACCACACACTCAGAAAGGAGAGATGTAGTGGTGATGGGTGACTTTGCTGGAAGTCAAACTCAGACAATACTCCAAGGTCTAGCAAATTCCTCACTTCCCTCAAAGACAATTTCTTTGTCCAAAAGGTGGAAGAAGCAACAAGGGGATCAGCTATTTTAGATCTGATCCTAACCAATAGGGATGACCTGGTCAGTGGGGTGCAAGGGGTGAGAACCTTAGGAGGGAGTGATCATGTTCTCCTGGAGTTTCTTATACAGTGGAAAGGAGAAGCTAGGCATAGGGGCCATCAATGGATCTTACCTGGCTTGCCACCAAAGGCCCAATCATTGGTTTTGAACACCTCAGCCATGGCTTCTGGTGTCTCTTAGTCCACAGTGCCTAGGTTAAAAATGGTGGCATTGTTTACCAACAGGTTCAATACAGTTCCTTTCAGCCACTCACTAACTGTGGCAGCAGCATTCTTGATGTTGGATGGACCAGAAGTGACTACAGCAACAAAGAGAAAACTGTAAAAGTGATGAACATTATTTATTAATCATTAATCACCTCTCTCCTAGAAAAGACCCCACTGGCCATTCAGCAGTCCTGATGCAACTCTCTGTAACTCACACTTTTATTCAGGGGTAGGCAACCTTTCCCCTTTAAGGGCCGAGGGACTTCAGCTCCCAGAATCCCAGGAGCTATTGGCCAACATGGGACTATTGGCCAACATGGCTGAGGCTTCTGGGAGCTGAAGTCCCTCGGCCCTTAAAGGGGAAAGGTTGCCTACCCCTGCTTTTATTGATCCAAAAGTACAGAGCATTGTGGATCAGTTCCCACAGTATTTTTAAGTGCCCAAAGAATACAGATTGCAAACAGTCAACAAAATCCATGGAGAAGAACATGTTTACCAATGCAAGTACCATAGTACTTGCACTGGGAAAGTAGACCGGCACTGGGAAAGCAGAGTTGCACGTATTTTTGCTCTAGTACAAATATATGAAATATTCTTTGCTGTATTCCAAGGATTGTCAGATTGGAAGAGGAAATTCTGAGGGTATTTCATCAATCTACAGTTAGTGAAGAGGAACTGTATTGGATAGGAATTTAGGCTGTGCAAAATAACGTTGGTTCAGGATGACTGATGATGTCATTCTGTATTCTATGATGCCAGGAAGTAGACTCTGTGACTAGAGATTCAAATCTGGAAATAGATGGCTTATTGTTAGTGCTTGTTGATGTGTGAATGAGCAGTAGGATAAGAGTTCAGATGGCTCACTTTTCTCTCCATACTTCCTAAAGAATGCACTTAATCCACAATTCTATGAGAACAATAGAAACAAGTTAATATTTGGACAGGGTGGAGACATTCTGTACTGAAATTGAATCTCGTTCACACTATGAAAGTACAGCACTTGAGTTGAAAGGATTACCATATATCAGGGGCAGGCAACCTAAGGCCTGGGGGCTGGATGTGGCACCTGGAGGCCTTTGGACCGGCCCTAGGCTGGTCCTGCCGCTGCTGCCCCCCCCCGCCCCCCGCCACTGCCGCCCGCCAAGATGATACTGATTATTGTTGTTATTACTTGTTCTTGGGGTTTTCTTGGCAAAATCTCCACAGGGATTTTGCCATGGCTTTTCTGGGGCTGAGAGAGTGTGCGTGCATTTTTTTTAATTTTTAATTTTTATTTTTTTAAAAAATTTTCATTTATTTATTTATGGTGCTTCGGCCCCCCAATTGTCTGAGGGACAGCAACCCGGCCCTTGGCTCAAAAAGGTTGCCTACCCCTGCCATATATACTCAACTATAAGTTGACTTCATGTATAAGTCAAAGACAGTGTTATGAGAACTGGTGCCAAAATGGCTATGATTTTGCCATGATTTTCTGGATGTGTATGTTTCCTCTTGGATGATTCTAAATGGACTGGATTGGCAGCTATTTGCCCAAGAGTGAGCAGGTCACGTAGGCACTACCGCCATGGACCCTTAGCAGAGACCCCACATCTGCAGTGCCTTAAAACAAAGATCAAAAGATCCTAGTTTGGGAGTTGATAGCAGAGAAGAGTCACACCATTGATAGCAAGGAAAGATGAAGTGGTGCCACTAGCCTGGCAGAGCTAAGAAAGAACCATTTCCCATCTTTGAGAACTGCCGGTATAAAAGTGTTCTTTGCTATGTAAATTTAGAAAGTTAAGTAAACAACCTTTTGCTTGAAGTCAGTTTTTGGCTATTTAAGGACTCCAAAATCCTTTGTTCTCTGAGCTAGTTTGGAGTGTAAAGAGAGACTTTTAAGTTTCTCTGAACCTTCTACTAGTCTCCCTTATCTGCTTCTCCCTCCATGCCGCTACACTGAGCAGCTGAGTAAGAATCTCCATCATGGAAGGAACATCATGCTATGGTAGCTATGAGTGAAGCCTTTCTTAGCAATCCCTAGCCCTTGTAGATATGCATGTGGGTACTTGTATTAAATAGCCTAGTGTGTGTAGGTGTGTGTGCTTGCATGACTGATTGATTTCCCCCTAAATAGCCTAGAGTGTGTATGTGTGTGCTTCCATGACTGTTATGACTGATGGATTTCACCCTAAATAAAAGTACAATTCATTGGAAGAATTTTGTCTCTGCTAATTCTCTATTCAGTCAACATTCATATAAATAGAGATAAGATCCTGGAATTAATTAACTGAGATAATTGAAACCCCCCAAAGTCAAGTTCATACATAATAATTTTGGGGACCAAAATTATGAATTTTGATATAACCCATGTATAAGCTGAGGATAAAACTTAGGGGCATGCAACAAATGATGTAAAGAATGAAGGAAAGGGAAATGATGCCAAAGAATGCTGCCATTTTTAAATCTTAAGTCTTTAAATCTTCTGCATGTGTTGCATTTTTGTGGCTCAACAAAAGTTTTGCATTGTTTGTTGTATACTTGTGGCTCAGCAAAAGTATTCTCCTGGAAATATTTGAGCAGAAGCCCTTCTTTGAATGTGGAGTCCTCTTAGCCAAGTGTTCAAGGTTATGGAACAATATTTCAATTTCAAAGACTGTGAGGAAAAGTCTGGGAATTCCTGCCCACCTGGTCACTTATCCTACAATAAATCATTAGTGTTCTTCTTTAGGATGTTGTCAAAACCAGTTAAAAACAAAGTAGTTATCTCTTTGAGAATATGTAAAGGCTCATGTTTCTTCCCCATGCTACCACAGGTTTTAGTAAGAGTATACAATACAACCTTCATCACTTTAACCAGAAGAAAGTCCTGCTGAGCTCCATGTGTTTTATTCTTTAGTGATATTCACCTATGCAAAATATTTCAGGAAAAAAAATCAGTTTCCTAAACCCAGGAAGGAAGGTTGCTTCTCCTTTTAAAAGTTTGACAAGAGATTTCCACCGCTCTCAACATAATCTGCTTGACACTTTGGATTCCCTTGTTTGGGCACCCAACCCCATATAGAGGTGATGCCACACCAGGGCTTACCTGGGCACCTGGTCCTTCTGGGTCCTGGCAGGTGGCAAAAATCTTTTCTGGATGATTGTTTTTCCCAAGCAGCTGCCTGACCAGCCCCAAACCAATGCCCCAGTTGGATCCAGTCACTAAGCAGACTGCCAGAAATAGTGCAAATTGAGTCCACTTTAATTGCCCTGACTCAGTGCTAGGGAATCATGGGAACTGTAGTTTATTGTGGCACCAGAGCTCTCTGACAGAGAAGGCTCAATGTCTCAGAAAAAAACTACAGTTCCCATGATTCCCTAGCACTGAGCCAGGTCAGTTAAAGTGGACTCAATTTGCACTATTTCTAGCAGTCTGCAAAAGCAGCTGGCAAGGCTCTGTGCCAACCTAAGTCCCCAGCTCCCCCACCCAGACTTATACAATCTGACGGGATCATGTTTCAGTTAGAATGTCTTTCTCTGGCAATGGCACATAGATGGCAGAATGCAATTTTGTGTGAAAGTCCTTCCCATGATCACATGATAAGCATGGGGCAGGACAATGACCTCCGTGTAATAATGTCCATAGATTAGTTTAGGTTCTGTGTCTGACAGGGAAGTGCCACAGAGCTTGTGGTGAGGAACATCTATTGCATCTAAAAGGTGCCAAGTTCAGTCTGTAACACTATCAAACACTAGAGTCCCTAACACTACCAAATGGAGCTGGGAAAGAATACTGTCAGGAACAGTAGTGAGCTGCTGCTGCCAATCAGTGCCAACAATGCTGAGCCAGGTAGACCAAGGGTTGATTCAATGTTGCTGCTGCTGCTGCGTGCCTCCAAATTATTTTTTACTTATGCTTCCATAATGTTATATAGTTTCCACATCCAATCATCTTTCGTTGGAATCTCTTTCTTTTTCCAGTTTTGGGCAAAGGCAATCCTAGCCACTGTAATTAAATAAAATAGAATTTTCCCATATTTCTTCTCAATTTCATCATCAAATATTTCAAACAGATAGATTTCGGGCTTCATTTCTATTTTTATATTTAATATCTTATTGATCATTTCACTGATCATTTTCCAATATTTTTTGGCAAACGTACATGTCCACCAACAATGATAGAAAGTTCCAGGTGTTTTGTAACCCTTCCATCAATTGTTACTTACTTTTTAAAATAAATTTTGGCTAATTTATCTGGAGATAGGTACCATCTATGGTACATTTTGTATCAATTTTCTTTTAGACTCTGTGACACTGTATATTTCATCCTTTTGCAAAGCAGCTTCATTTATATACTGCTTCATATCGCACTATGGGATATCTAAGCGGTTTACAATTGTAAGCTCATTGCCCCCCAACAGTTGGGTACTCACTTTGGCGACCTCGGAAGGATGCAGACCTCAGTCTAGCCTGAGCCCTGGCTAGTATTGAACTCGCAACCTTGTGGTCTATGAGTGAGTGGCTGCAGTACAGGCATTTAATCACTGCACCACCAGGGCTCCTTACTTTCTTCCATTGTTCCATTTGTATGGGATGCCCCACATAATTCACCCATTTAATCATTGTATCCTTAACCACCTCATCCTCCATCTGAATTTCTGATAATTTTTATATAATAATCCTATCTTTTAAAAAATTTCTGCATAATATTCCTTCTATCTCCATTTTCTCTTTGGCTAATCCTTGAATTTTAATATCCATCATTGCCCTCTCATAGATCTGTCTGTATTGGAACCACTCCATCTTAAAACCATTTTTCTCTAAGACCTCTTCTTTGACTATTTTAATCTTCCCTTCTTGTTTCTTTATATGTGCACCAGTTATGCTCCCTTCCTATTTCTTTTCTATAAAAGGCCTCCTGTGGGGACAACCACATAGGGATTTTGTGCATTATTCTATTTTTATACTTTTTCCATACTTTCAAAAGAGCCTTCCTTATACAGTGGTTATTAAATGCTTGGTTCACCTTATCTTTTCATAAACCAAATAAGTATGTAAGCCAAATTTTATTCCTTCTCCCTCTAGTTCTAGCAATCTCTTATCTTTTAATCTCAGCCAGTCCTTAATCCAGTCTAGACCACATGACTCAAAATATAATTTTAAATCTGGTAACGCCAGTCTTTCTCTTTCACAGACATCTTGAAGTATTTTAAGTCTTATCCTAGGCTTTCCCCCGCCATATAAATTTCAAAATATCTTTGTGCCATTTAATAAAGGTTTATTTATTACTTACAATTGGTATCATTTGGAATAAAAATAGTATATTGGGTAAAATTGTCATTTTGTCCACCAATATTCTGCCTAAAAGAGAGAGATTCAGCTTTTTTCCAATTCAGTAGGTCTTTTAAAATCTCTTTCCATAATCTTGCATAATGATTTTCAAATGATTCATTTGTGTGTTTTTTTTAGTAATTTGGATTCCCACTCTTTTTCTTTATCTCCATTCCCACTCTTTCTTGTAACTTGTTTTCCTCCTTCGAATCTAGATTTTTTGTAATGATTGCTGATGTCTTATTATTTATCTTGCATCCTGTCATTTCTCCAAATTCTTTCATTATCTCCATTAATACTTCTATATTCTCAATTGGATTGTCCAGATTAACTACTAAGTCATCGGTGTACACTTTCATTTTATATTTATACTTGATTTTTATCCCTTGCAGTTTATCTTCTTTATTAATTTTCCTAATTAGCAATTCTATTATCATCAAAAAAATTAGGGATGACAGGGTACATCCTTGTCTTGTTTCCCTACATATTTGCACCAATTTGGTTTTATCTCCATTAACAGTTATGTGCGCTCTTTGAAATTACAGCTGGAGTAGGGAAAACCCCAGAAGGTGAATTCCAATTTTAGAAAGTTCTTAGGGTGTATGTGCTAAGCCCCTATGAATATTGATTTGGTCCAGTGGGTGAGGAAGCCCTATAGAAGGGGCTTTACGTGCTGGCTGAATTCAGAAGGAGAGGGAGAGATGGAGATAGAAAGGAGCTGCAATTGGCAGGGATAAGAAGTAGTTCCTTTCCCCCTTGAATAAGCAGCTTGAGTCCCCCTTGAATAAGCAGAATAAGGTAGTGGTATTTTCAGTTGTATATTTAGGATGGTAAGGGTAAATCCAAAAGGGTAAGTCCTTTATAGTGTAATTTCTATTTTGTATTTCCATCTGTTGTGTATTTTTTTATTTATTTAGGGCTTTAAGATTTACAACCAAAAGTCACAGAAATGGCACAGGCAGAAGATTTCTCAAATCACGTCCTGCATTAGCACCTCATTGGATGCATGGAACTTTTAGGACAATGCCTAGATGTCATTTATCATTTGGATTGCGGTTAAATATACACACAGAGAATTACAGTGCAGTTGTATTTGCAATATTCAATTATGGTTTGCCCCATAGACGCCAGAAGGAAGAGCATGTGCATTACAGCTATGGGCAGAGTTCAGGGCCTGGGGTGAATTTCTGCAAGGAAAGCCATTTGGTAAGAACTAGGTATAATTCTTAGCTGTTTGAACATTTTGCAACTAAGCATGTAAGGCACAGGTCATTTCTGTACATATTTACTTAAGAACTTTCCTACCCAACTTTACTTAACAGCTTTCCTACCCAAACAAAGTTCAGACCTCGCCCTCAGAGTATATCATATCACATTAGAACTTTATCAAACTTCTCAAGAAGCCATAATCAGCTACCAGCTTGATGTTGGTTAACGTGTCAGATAGTCTCCACACATATTCCTGCCCTGAGGGAGCAAGAACAAAGCAAGGTACTGAAAGACATATACAAGTTTGAAATTTCTGAATGGAAACTCATTCAGAAAATTGATAGATGCTGTTGGGATGTGCATTAAGGCTTGTGGGTTGCCCTCTTACAGACTGTGGGCCTTTGCAGACTGCCAGAAATAGTGCAAATTGAGTCCATTTTAAGGGTTAGGGTTAGTGCTAGGGAATCATGGGAATTGGTTTTTTCCTGAGACATTGAGTCTTCTCTGTCAGAGAGCTCTGGTGCCGCAATAAAATACAGTTCCCATGATTCCCTAACCCTAACCCTAATCCTTAAAGTGGACTCAATTTGCACTATTTCTGGCAGTCTGCAAAGGCACTAAAATGAACAAACACCAATTTCATACATTGCATTATTATATTATATTGTAATCCCTCCCCATATCATATTACTTTCAGGAGTGGTGAGTGTTTTCTGACCATAGAAAGTGGAAAACTTTCCTGTCCCCCTTCTCAGCATGAATGTTTGTAAATAAACCCAAAGATCTCTCTGTACAAGGAACATCTAATTGCCATGGGAGATAGGGAGCACATAATATACATATTACTGACATTCCTTTTGGTTTGATGAGCTGTACTGCCTTTTGTCTCCTTCAAAGGTATAACTCTCTGTATGGCAACCAAGAGCCATGCTGACTGGGAATGATGGGAGTTGTAGTCCAACTGTATGGTGCGATATGGTGCTAATTGCCAAAGCTGCTCTATCAGTGTCAGAAAGGTGGCTGAGATGGGAGCAAAAAAAATTCCATGAAGAGAATCAGGCACTGAAGTTATAGGTTGCTGGGAGCATTCAGATTTTGTTTGCCTTCCCTTGCCACTTCTGTATGATGAGTAGAAATTTAGCTCTAAAAAGATAGCTCAGATACACTGCTTCACACTGTGTCTTCAGACACATATGCATTGTTGGTTTAACACAGACCTGCACAACTAGGCAGTAGGAAGGGGCCAAATTAAAATAGGCTAAACTTCTTCAGGCTGCAGATAGGTTTTAACTAAATATTAATTATTAAATATTATTTATATTGAATATATTAAATATTACTAATATTAATTCCATCCTCTTCCTCCTCTCTCTGGCCCTTTCCCCAAGGAGAAAGCTGGATGGCACAGGAACTTTGTAGGGTAACCATTTGCCCATTCTCCTCCACCACTGCCTGGCTTTCTTCTCAGGAAAAAGCTGGGCAGTGGAGGAGCCCTGAGAGGCAAGCGTTTGCCCATCCTCCTTCTCCTCCACCACCTGGCCTTCTCCTCAGGAGAGAGCTGAGCAGTGGAGGAACACTGTGAGTGTTCACCCATCCTCATCCTCATCCTCCACCCAGCCTTTTCTTCAGAGAAAAGCAAAACATCAGAGGAACCCTATAGGGCAAGTATTTCTCCGTTTTCTTCCTACTCCACTGCCTGGCCTCCTCCTCAGGAGAAACTCAGGTGGTGGAGAAGCCTTGCTCAGCAAGCATTTCCCATCCTCATCCTCTGCTACCTGGCCTTCTCCTTGGAGGGGCCTAGCAGGGTGAGTGTTTGCCCTTCCTCCTGCACCTGGCCCTCTCCTCAGGAAAAGACTGAGCAGTGGAGGAGCCTTGAAGACATTCCACATCACTGCAGTCCCTGGGATGTATGTTGTGCAGGCCTGGTTTAACCTTTGGCCAAAGTATTCTTGGAATGTGTATTGATCAGAGGAGTGGTCAGCAAGGGAAGATCACATCCGCAGTGACCTGTAGTATAGTATTGTGCTGCCCCATAGGGAGTGGGTAATGAATGTGTTATCAGTAAAAGTATAAAATGTAACTACACTCTGCATCTGGTGCTGCTTGTTTTTGCATCCTGGGGTGCCTGGCAGCCTATTCTCTGCACAGAAGAATAAAGATGTTTTTACTCCAGATACCTGACTTGTCTTGCTTTTTGGCATGGCTGGGCAAGTAGAAAACGGAGAGGGTTTCCCAACAACATGTGCAACTCTGGACAAAGTACAAATGATATAAAGAGCCTTTGAGCTAGAAATTCCTGAACCCTTCATACCATGCACAAACCCAGGATGCCTTTAGATGGTAACACCAGGTTTGTATCAGTAACCTGCAGAAATAGCACACCCTGCCTTAGTTGATAAGGACCAAGCATATCTGGAAACTTGACCAATAATGACTGAATGTGCCAGGAGATTAATCACATGAGGTGTGAGTTATTTAGATTGGACTGGGTGAATCAGGCAACAAAGCCAGAGCTGGCCTGGGATAACACAACCACTAGCAAAATACACCAACAGTTTTTTTTCTTACCTTGTTTTTGTATCTATCCTCTTTTTCCACACAGACACTTTATCGTTTTCTAACTGATGTTTTTCTTCTTCCTGCTTCCTACTGACATTGCTGATTCTGCCACTTTAGTTTTAATCATTCTAAATGGCATAAATATCCCCAGGCATGATCTGCAGTTTAACCTCATGTTTTTTTCCTTTGCCATAATGGGGGAGCCTCTTTTTACTATTTGGCCCTGGTTGTTAGAGGTAAAAACTTTAGTGTGTCTGTATTCATTAGTTGCTAGCTTGCATGCCTTTCTAAGAGTTTATATAATTTCCTGTTTCTCAGCCTTACCCACAGCCTCCCTTCATCAGTTTCTTCATCCTCATTATGACATCTGTAGTTCTTTCCTCTGTCTCCTCCATGCTTGAAGAGCATGCTACAGTGTCTCTCACCAAGAGATGTTATGAAACCTTTAATACTTGTAAGGGAACCCATTTCATGGGTTTTTGACAAAGAATATTAAGCCTGCTCTATTTCTTTTCTAGATCCTGTGGAGAGTTGGCTGTGGTTAGGGAATGATTGTTGCTCACTATCTGCTTCCAAATTCTAATTAATCTGCTTCTAAGATACACTGTTGTCTCTCACTTTCCTCACCCATAACATCTTAGAAGCCTGGAGAAAGAATTTTTGACCCTTTTTCATTAAAACAAAATAGCAGTGATTTGGGGCTGCCAAATTGGCCATATCTGGAACCATTGATAGTTCATATGCCCATAGGAAAAATTACAACTCTCTCTTAAAAGTGGCCAAACCATAACACTTAGAACAGATGGAAGGAGATGCAAAATTTTCAGCAATGTTTATTGAAGACAAGGACATGCTTTGCCAGGTAACTGCATTACCTGCAGTGAGGAGTTCCTCCTAAAGTCTCCAAGACCCTCTGTCCTCCACTGCTCTGCTTAATTCCTGCAACCCATACCTGTTAGCTCCTTAATAGAGTTCATCCATCTGGCATGTGGACTTCCTCTCTTCCTACTTCCCACCACCTTTCCCAGCATTATTGTTTTTTCTCATTATATGTCCAAAATACAACAGTCTTAGTTTGGTCATCCTGGCTTCCAGGGAGGTTTCTTGTTTGATTTGCTCTAGAAGTCACTTGTATGTCCTTTTGGCTGTCCATGGGAACCTCAGCACTCTTCTCCAGCACCACATCTCAAAGGAATTGATTTTCTTCCTATCATCTTTCTTAACTATACAGCTGTCACATCCATACATGATAATAGGGAATACAATGGCTTGTATGATTCCAACATTTGTGCTGAGTTGAAACTGTCTGTCTCCATTCTTCTTTTATTATGTCCCTGGCTTCAAAGGAATACAATGGCAAACCTCCTCTGAATATATTTTACCAAGGTTTTATGGGTCACTTGAGGATCACCATAAGTAGGAAACAACTAAAACAACTACACACCACCAAAATGCAAAGGGGAAATATTCTTGATGGGAGGGGGGGCTACCTGTATTCCAGTCTGTAACAGAGGACTTCAAAGTAGTCATTGTAATACTGGGGGAATCCTTGAATTGCAATTCAAGAGGACTCCAGGAAATTCTCGAATTAATTTCTGTTATATCTAACATTGGTCAAAGAATAATTAAAGAGAAAATTCCATGGAAAGAGAAGTCTTGCAGAAGAGTCACCTTGGCTTCTGCCAGGGGAAGTCCTGCCTTATTAACCTTTGAAATTAATTTTTTATTTTAAAATAATAAAAATAAAACATAAGTTCTACAATATATTATCCAAACCTAATGTACATGTATATTTTAACAGTCTTCTATTTGAGCCTATACATTGAATATAATAAATCTACTGATTTAACACAAGAGACAAATAAACTACAAGAGATAAATAAACTATCTTTCCATAAGATAGTTCACCAGAATGCCCCCCTCCAAATGTGCTGTTCCTCATTAATGCTGCCATCTCCTTGCTTACAGTATATTCGTTAGATCAGGGGTAGGCAACCTTTTCCCTTTAAGGGCCGAGGGACTTCAGCTCCCAGAATCCCAGGAGTTATAGGCCAACATGGGACTATTGGCCAACATGGCTGAGGCTTCTGGGAGTTAGATTGTAAGCCTGGGGGCAAGGAACCGCATGGGGATGGAGCAACTGCATGGGCCAGCAGCGCTGCTTAAATTTTTTCCACGGTCTCTCAGGCACATGCACATGTGCCTAGGAACAACACGGTCTCTTTAACAGCAACGTTGGCATTGCTATGCACCTATTCACTGTGCGAAGCAGCGAGATTATGAATGCCATATCGACCAAGTGGCCCACACTGGTAGTCAGCCTGCAATGCACAGCCACAGGAGCCACCACCATGATCGCTACAGCAGCTGCATGCATATAGGACTGCAATGATGACTCGGAGAACACAGAAGAGACAACTGGTAGAGTGGGTGCCATTTAGACATTGCACAGTGTACTGCTGCCACTGCTGGTCTGATGCCACCCGAGAGAGCCCCACGCTGCTGGTGGATGTTCCCCAGAAGCACCGACTGGTGGGACAGGTTTGTCACATACATCTGATGGAGGATGTTCTTCCAAATGCCCTGTGCCTTCTTCCACAGGATAGTAGAAATACTGCATCTGGAAATGGAGAGGTCAGACACTAGCATAAGGAAAGCCATCCTGGTGGAGAAGTGGGTCGCCATGGCCATCTGGGTACTCGCCCACAAAGCCAGCTACAAGCAGATGTCAGAGCAGTTTGGGGTCTGCCTCACCACTGTAGGGGAAGTGTTGGTGGAGTTCGACCTCAGCATGGAGAAGCTGCTGCTGACACAGACAATGTACCTGTGGGACGCTGCTCAGGTAAGGACAGTCGCACACACTTGTCCCTTTTCCCTCTTGTGTAAAAAATGCCATGAGTTGGCATACAGTATGGCTTTTACTGTATAGGATAGGTTGCCAAGTTCGCTATACCTGCACACATATGCTGAAAACGTCACGATGTGGCATACAGTATGGCTTTTACTGTATAGGATAGGCTGCCAAGGTCGCTGTACCTGTGCATGTATGCTGAAAATGTCATGACCTGGCATACAGTATGGCTTTTCCTGTATAGGATAGACTGCCAAGGTCACTGTACCTGCGCACGTACACTGAAAACATCATGACCTGGCATACAGCATGGCTTTTACTGTATAGGATAGACTGGCAAGATCACTGTACCTGTGCACGTACGCTGAAAACGTCATGAGTTGGTAATTGCCCTGACTTTTCATTAACACTCCACTGCTCCCCCTTCTTGTCACCCACAGATCATGCAAGGATTCACCAACCTCGGCTTCCCCCAAGTAGTGGGTGCTGTAGATGGGTGCCACTGCCTAATTGTGCCACCCTTGGGGTGGAGGAATGAGTTCATCAACCAAAAAGACACCTACTCTGTCGTCCTCCAGGGGACATTGGATCATAGAAGATGGTTTGTGGATCTGGAAATGGTCTGGTCTGGTGTGACTCATGATGCGAGGGTGGCAAGGAACTCCATCATCTTTCAGGCCATGGAGGCTGTCATCTACGTGCCAGGGAACCCCACCGTCACCATGAGGGGCCAGCAGATCAGCCCCCTCCTGCTCGCTGATAGCACTTACCCCATTTGGAAGTGGGTCATGAAGGGGAAATGAAATGGCTTTGAAAGGGGTCAGACTAGAGAATCTTAACATGTTTTAAAAGTTTTCCCCCTTCAATGTATTTTCTGAAACTTTGTACTCACAAATGCTGACGCAGGGACAATAAATAACTAATTACACTGTTCTTGTCAATTTGTCCTGCAAACATTCCCTCAGTGGACACTGTTCTGTCAACATTTCCTAAAAAGACTGAAGGGCCCTGGGTCAGGTTATCTTGTCCTAAAGCTGTTCTGTAAACTAGTTGCTCAAAATGTAAGTAGGATTACAAGAGAAAGAGAAATGTGCGTACATTAGGAAACTAGAGGGTGGGGGAAAAGAGTTTTTCTGTATGTCACAAAGCCAATTAACTGTCTACAAAAGTGTTCAAGATCTGTCACTCAGGGCTCTTGGTATTTGGAACAGACACTTCCACCAGAACCTGTGCGTTACTTGGAAATAAAGGCTCCTTTCCTTTTTTTTTTTTTTGTAAATTTTATTGATTAAAAAAACCAATACATATATCAAATAAAACAATCATACAATATAACTTGTTTCTTGTCTTCTTTGCATCAATATCTTATTCGTATCTTCTTTGAGAAGGGAGTCTTCTTTCCACAATTACCAAATATCACACCTTAATAAGCTCTCTATATTATTACAAAAGTTTGCACTTCGGGATGCAATAATTGTTACTGTTGCTAATATCGTTCATCTCCCCTTTTATTTCCCTTCTCCCTTCTTTCATCTTCCCACCCTTCCATCCTTATCCTTCTCACTCATTCACTTCCCATCTTCCCCGTCCAACTACCTTCTATCACTCACACTTTCCTCTACACCCTCCACTCTCTATCACTTCCACACACCCTCTATCACATACTTGGCCTTCTACTTCTCTATTCTTCTTTCTTTCCATTTCTTCTTTCAACGCATCTTTCATACGTACTTCCTACTTGCAGCAAATAGATTATTAGAGTTTACTTTGTTCTTCTTTTCTTTGTTCTCCAGTATTAATATTCTCTAATTAATTACCTAATTACTTTGTTATTTGTTGTATTTATCCTTATGCCCTTTTATTAGTTTCCCCTTCCTATCTCTTCTTTCTTATTTGTACTATTTGTGATAAAAGTATAAGATATCTAGATCTTAGTTTCATTTATTTATCATTTTCTCGTATCGATTCTCCATGACTTCCTATACCATATCGTTGTACTACTAATAGCCTACTACCGCTAGATTGCCCCAATGTTTATCAAGTTATTCTAAGATTGGCGCCCATTCTGAATTGTTTTCTTCCACCATATTACCTCTTATGTATTGTGTTAAACGATCCATTTCTATTGCATCATAAAATTTCAGCAACCATTCCTTCATACTAGGAATGGTTTTCGTTTTCCACTTTTGAACTAAAGTGATCCTAGCAGTGGTGATTAGATAAAATATTTTTTTCCCATTTTTTGGTCTAAATTATTGTCCCACATGTTAAGTAGGAATATTTCTGGGCGAGCTTTTATTTTGATATTATTTATATAGTTAATTATTCCTATTACTTTAATCCAATATTTTGTTACTATTTCACATGTCCATAGACAATGATATAGAGATCCCTGTTCTTTCTCACATTTCCAACAAAGGTTATTTTTTGTTTTATAAATTTTTGAAATTTTTTCAGAAGTTAAGTACCAGCGAAAATATATTTTATAAAAATTTTCCTTCAGTTTCTGAGATGCAGTATATTTCATTCTTTTAGTCCACACTGTTTCCCATTTATCTAATTCAATAGAATATCCTATATTTTGAGCCCATTTAACCATATTTGGTTTTATTATTTCTTCTTCTAAATACCACTTCAAAAGTATTTTATAAAATAATCCAATCCATTTTTTATTGTTTCCCAGCCAAATTCTATCAAATTCATTTATTTATATATGAGTACCCAGCTTGTTGGGGGACAATCAGCTCACAATTGTAAACCGCTTAGACATCCCATAGTGCGATATGAAGCGGTATATAAATGAAGCTACTTTGCTTTGCTTTGCTTTAAATCAATATCGTAAATTTTAAAATCTTTTTTAAACTGTTCTTTAATTTGACCATATCCAAACCAGTCTAGTTTAAATCCTTCCTTAACCAATTCATCTTGTGTTTTAATTGTATACTTTCCTAAGTTATCTTTTTTTTTAATAAATTCATATATGTGATCCAATTAATTCCTGATCTAGTTTCTTTTCTTTGAATTGCTTCTTGAGGTGAAAACCATCCTGAAAGTTTTGGCATTGCCCTTGCTTTATATTTGTCCCATACTTTAAGTATTGCTCTTCTTAAACAATGGTTATTAAATTCTCTGTTTGCTTTAACTTTCCCATAGCCTAAATAGGCGTGCCAACCAAAACAAGTTCCATCTCCCTCTAGTTCCAATAATTTTTTTGAATTTAGTGTCACCCATTCCCTTAACCATGTAAGGCAACAAGCCTCAAAATATAATTTTAAATTAGGTACACCCAATCCTCCCCTTTCTTTTTCATCTTGCATAATTTTGAGTCTTATTCGCGGTCTTTTCTTTTGCCATATAAAATTACTAATGTCCCTGTGCCAAATTCTAAAAAAATTTTCTTTGACTATTATTGGGATCATTTGGAATGAAAAGATCATCTTTGGTAATATTAGCATTTTTACAGTTGCAATTCTGACCAATAGAGACAAGTTTTTTCTATTCCACCTATTCAATTAATTTCTTATCTCGTTCCACACTTTTTTATAGTTATCATCAAATAAATTTAGTGGGGTTTTTTGACAATATTATTCCCAAATATTTAATTTTTTTCTGAATATTCATCCCCGCCATTATGCTTAATTGGTTTTCTTTTTCTTTAGACAAGCCTTTAGTGAGAATTACTGATTTATCTTTGTTTAATTTACAACCTGTTATAATAATAATATAATAATTTTTATTTATAACCCGCCCCTCTGCGTGGCAATCGGGGCGGGGAACAACCAGTGTAAAAACAGAACAAAGTTAAAAATCAAACCCTCATCTCATAATCCCACCCTCCCATCCCCTTAAAATAGAATTAAACAACAACAAGAATTAAAAATGTCACATTAATAAAAAAACAATTGTAAATATATAATAACAAAAATAGAATGAGCGGCGTCAATTTAAAAACTCATCTCCCAGCTGAAAGTTGTTCCGGGAAGGCCTGCCGGAAGAGATCCGTCTTTACTGCTTTCTTAAAAGCAGCAAGGGTAGTAATAAGACGGATCTCATCCGGCAGGCCATTCCAAAGTCTGGGAGCGGCTGCGGAGAAGGCCCTCTGGGAGGTCTGGGACAGCCTAGTTCTAATCGGCTGTAACAGATTCCTCCCAGAGGACCGTAGAGCGCGGGGGGGATCATACGGGGAGAGGCAGTCCCTAAGATAAGATGGACCCAAGCCATGTAGGGCTTTAAAGGTCAAAACCAACACCTTGTACTGCGCCTGGAAACTAATCGGCAGCCAGTGGAGGGATTTAAGCACCGGTGTTATGTGCTCCCTCCGTGATGTTCCCGTAATTACCCTGGCTGCCATGTTCTGCACCAATTGTAGTTTCCGGGTTAGGCACAAGGGTAGCCCCATGTAGAGTGCGTTACAGTAATCCAGATGTGAGGTTACCAGGGCGTGTACCACAGTTTCCAGATCCCTCATGTCCAGATAAGGGCGCAGTTGGTGTATCAACCGAAGCTGATAACAGGCACTCCTGACTACCCCATTCACCTGACTGGTCATGTGAAGCGATGAGTCAAGGAGCACCCCCAAACTGCGAACACAGTCCTTAGAGGAGAGTGTGACTCCATCCAGGACTGGAGACTGTATTCCCAAATCTGGTTTTGGGCCTGTGACTGCGAGTACCTCCGTTTTGTCTGGATTCAACTTCAATCTGTTTTTCCTCATCCAACCCATTACCGCTCTAAGACAGTCATTAAGACGCCATCTGAGGTCTGAGACGATGATCTGGTCATGGAGAAATATATCTGGGTGTCATCAGCGTACTGAAGACACCGAGCTCCATGCCTCCGAATGATCTCCCCCAGCGGCTTCATATAAATATTAAACAGCATCGGGGACAGGATGGCACCCTGAGGGACGCCACAATTAAGCTCAATTATTTCTCTAAATTCCCCCAAAGTTTCCATTAAATATTTTATACTTCGAGTGGGATTATCTAGGAAAACTAGGAAAACTACCAAGTCGTCAGCAAATTATCTAGGAAAACTACCAAGTCGTCAGCAAATGCTCGTATTTTGTAGCTAAATTTCTTTATTTTTAGTCCTTTTATTTCTTCCTTTTCTTTGATTTCTTTTATTAATCTTTCTATTACTACTAAAAATAAAAGTGGAGAAAGGGGGCATCCCTGTCTTGTGCCTCTATTAATCTCGATAGCTTCTGATGTTTCACCATTGATAAGAACTTTCGCTGTTTGTTTCTCGTATATCTTTTTTATCCATCCTATAAATTTGGGGCCTAATTCCATTTTTAATAAGATTTGGATTAATGTTTGCCAATTAACAGTATCAAATGCTTTTTCCAAATCCAAAAATAGCATTCCCAATTTTTTTCGTTATGTCTCTCATAATACTCCAATATATCGATTACTATCCTAAGTTTGTCACGCATTTGTCTATTAGCTAAAAATCCTCTTTGATCTTCATTAATCCAATTTTCTAAATTTTTTAAAAATCTATTAGCCAATATGCTTGCAAATATTTTATAGTCAATATTTAATAAAGAAATTGGTCTATAATTCTTAACGTCAGTGGCCTTTTTTCTTTCCTTTGGGATCATCACAATGGTTGCCTCTTGCCATGTTAATGGCATACCTTCTTCTAATATCGAATTCATAACCTTTTGTAAAGGGGTACTTAATTCCTCCGCATAAGTTTTATAAAAAAAAAAGTGGTGAACCCATCGGGGCCAGGCGCCTTCCCATCTTTCAAATTTTTGATAGCCTCCAATATTTCCATTTTAGAAATGGGTTTATTTAAATCCTCATATTGATTTTGAGTTGGAGAATGGAAATTTTGTTTGTCTAATTTTGTCCACCTCAACCTCTCTTAATTGATAAAGATTTGAGAAAAAACTTTGAAAAACTTCCTTTATTTCTTGTTGTCCTGTTAATCTTCTCCCCTCATGAACTATTTCAGTAATTATTTTATTTCCTCTCTTTCTCCTTAGTGTTTCAGCCAATAGTTTCCCTGATTAGTTAGCGAATTTGAATTCTTTTTGTTTACTTAATTTCAGATTCTTTTCTATTTCCATAGTATTTTTCCTTAATTCTTGTTTTTGTAATATTTTTATTTCTTCTAGTATGCTCTCATCTTCTGGATGCTTATTCAGTTCTTTTTCTTTTTGTGTCAATAAATTTTGGATGGTATGGTCCTTCTCTTTTTCCTTTTTTTGATAAAATATTTGTTGGTTAATTTAGCTTCCTCTTAACGTTGCTTTCGCAGCATCCCATATCGCATTTATCTTTGTTTCATCTATCATATTCTCCTTTAAAAAAAACTTTATCTCGTTTCTTATTTTATTATTTACTTCTTTCCTTTGAATCAGGGCATCATTTAATTTCCAGTTAAGTTGCTTACATCGATTTGAAAGTGATAATATAATTGCGTTATGGTCCGATATGCTTCTGGGCAGGATTTGAATTAACTTAATTTTATTACTCATTATTTTAGGGATCCATATCATATCTATTCTGGACAGTGATTTGTATCTATTTGAATAAAAAGTGTATCCATCTTGTGTTCCTTGTATATGTCGCCAAGCATCTAAAAGTGAATATTCATTAACCATATCAAAAAATGTTGTAGGAAGTTTACCTTGCGTACTTTTTTTGTTATGGTCTGCTCTTCTATCTCTAACAGGGTCTACCACCCCATTAAAGTCTCCAATTAACATTACATTATCAATTTCTAAATCGCAAATTTCCTTATAAATCTTTTGAAAAAATAAACCTTTGTTTGTTTGTGGTCCATAAATTCCTATTATTAACAGGTTTAGCCCTTCCCATTTTATTCCTACCCCAATGTAATGACCTGCCGGATTGTTTATTAATTCTTTCACTTGTATTTGTTTATTTAAATATATTACCACTCCTTTTTTCTTTTTCTTACTTGAAGAGATAAATACATTTCCCAATTTATTGTTTCTCAACAGTCTTTTTTCAGTTTTTTTATATGCATTTCCTGTAAACATATTAAATCAAATCTTCCTTTCTCTAAAAAAATGAAAGACTCTTTTTCTCTTAGAGGCCACATTCAAACCCTTTATATTAAGTGAAATTATTTTCATATTTATCAATTCTTATGTTTTGTTTGAATAAAAAAAGGTAACAATAAAAAAAGGTCAATTCTAACTTAGACAATTTGGTAAAAGGACAGATCAAACTATCCAATCATCACCTCTTCTTCCCATTATTGGTTCTTCTTTATTGTCTTCCTCATTTCTTGAAAGGTTTCCTTCTTCTTCACCTGTTAAATTCATTTTTGATCCATTTTGGGATGTTTTCCCATCGCTACCTGTTGGACTCTTCTCTTTTCTTTTCGCTTGCTTTTCGATTTCCACTCTATGTTCTTTCCAAAAGTTACAAGCTTTCTCAATTGAGTTTAATTTATATCTTCTTTGGTTCCACGTTAAGGTTACTCCTTCTATCTCCTTCCATCTAAATGGGATTCTATATACTTTGAGCTGTTCCATCAAGAATTGAGAATATTTCCTTTTTTTCAATATCTGACTCGGGACATCTTTAAAAATCTGAATTTCCGTGCCGCGTATTACAAATCTAGTTTTGAAATTTTTCTGTAGAAATTCATATTTTGTTTGTTTTCTCAACCAATATATAACGATGTCACTTGGTGGACCTCTATTCTTAGCAATTCTTGAGTTGATTCTATAGATTCTATCGATTTCATTTTGAGTCTGCATTATTGACTTATCAAGATATTTTGCTAAGTAGGGTACTAGATATTAGTAAAGATTCTTGTTAGATTGCTCTGGCAGTCCTCTCAATTTTACACACTTCTCTCTCAATTTTATTTCCAATTTTAATGTTGTCTCATGATCCTCCTGTTGAGATCTAGTTAGCTCTTCCATTTTTGTCTCAACCTGTTTTGTTCTTTGTTCTATTTTTTCCATTTTTGTTGTTATTTTCCCTATATCTTTGTTGATTTTGTCTAGTTCATGTTTAATTAATTTAGCTTCATTCTTCAGTTCACTCTTAGTCTCATCTTTAGATTCTCTGATTTCTCTTCTTGTCTCTTCCCTCGATTCTCTAATCTCATTCTTCAGTTCTAGATGTAGTCTTTTCATTTCTTCGTTCAGACTAAAATTTGGATCTTGTCTTTTTGCAGCCATCTCTATAGATGGTCTTCTCTGGTTTGATTGCGATGGCTGTTGCATTGGAGTTTGTTTGTCCTTTTCCCTCCTTGTCTGCATTTCACTCCTTAGTTACCTCTTATTATTAAACAAAAAAGAAAAACTATTACTATTACAATTATTATTGTTTTTACTATTAATTTGATTTAAGTATGTTTTTATCTTCCCTTAATCCGAATAGTTCTTATAACTTAAAAAAGTTCTACTTTTTTTTTCTACTCAAAGTCTATAAGTGAGGTCTTACTCAATGATCTTTAGTTGTAAGTAAATACACCAATTTTAATTTATTAATTATTTAGATCATTCAATAATTCAATTTCAAATTATTCAATATATATATATATATATATATTCCCCTAAATCCCCTTTTTACTATTTACTTATTACCCCCTTCTTCCTTTCTAATTCTTAAACACCGAGGAGGGATAAGATCAAATCACAGCCAAATATATACTAAACAAAGTATGACCAATCAACACACACCCTTTAAATTAAGCTATCTCCCCCTTTCTTGTCAACAGAAACACAGATCCAAAACAATCAATTAATCCTTGATATATGATCCAATCACAACATTAGACAAGAGAAAAGACAGTTGCCTAATTTCTCTATATACTAATTCTCAGCCCCAACACAAAAAGTAACTCTGGGGAAAAAAAGAATTAAAAAAAGTAACTCTGGAAAGTTATTGATCAAAATCTAGGTTATCTGATGCGTATGTACCCACATATGTTCTCCCACTTATTTATGTATATATAAGGTATATATAAAGTACAAAAGTCAAACTTATATTTCAGATATCAAAAATGCAAGCCAAATAGATTGAAACCTTTCCACATCTGATATCAAAGTCAAAAGTTAAATTTCTTAATAATTTCTTAATAATTATTCTCAAATTAATACCAATAATATAATAGTTTTAGTGTAATAATCAAACCTTATACTTCAGTGTCTATATTCTATAATATTCTATGATAAACGTGATGATATCAATTAATTAATAAATTATTTATCTTCACGCTATCAGGAATAAAAGAGCAAAGGCAAAGAGAAAAGTAGATTAAAAAGCTAATATATATCCCAACTTCTACTCCCTTAACCTCTAGTTCAGGGGTAGGCAACCTGTCCCCTTTAAGGGCCGAGGGACTTCAGCTCCCAGAATCCCAGGAGCTATTGGCCAACATGGGACTATTGGCCAACCTGGCTGAGGCTTCTGGGAGCTGAAGTCCCTCAGCCCTTAAAGGGGAAAGGTTGCCTACCCCTGCTCTAGTTCATCAAATTTAATCAATGTTTAAACTGGAAAGAAATTAGTTATACCAAAAAATATATATACAGTTTGTTTGCTTCTTCCCTTTTTCTCTTCCCCCTCTCTCCCCAACCTTCTTTATCTTCTTCTTTCGCTGCGGCTTTCGCTTTCCTCTATTGACCTGATGACAGCGCCACTTTCATTACCAAATCCATGTCTTAAGTCTGGAATCAGCAGGACTCCAAAAATATCCGATGTCTCCCTCTATTTCCTGCCCGAAAATCTTTCATTGACACTTTAAATTTTCTTCTATAAAGTTGTATCTTAAACTGTCAATGTTAGAAAAGTTAAATTGAGTCTTTTGAAGCCAAATCTTGTCTTCAATCCAAAAAGAAAGGGGAGGGAGTAAGGAAGAAAAAAAGCCGCAGAGACTCCTTTCCTTTGTTTTTTTGTAGCCAAGCAGTCATAAAATGTATCCAATTCGATCCACGCTGAAAAGCTATAATTTGTATCTTTCACCAATGATCTAAGTCCTCCTTGATAGTTTCGGTTATCAAATTTAAGTCCTTCTTTGTTTATAGGGCAGATTCACAGGTTTTTTGTTTGCTAAACCAGATCACTTTCACTTCCACATCCACCATTACTATTGCTTTGCGCGTCATGTCTCTCTACTGCCCAAAGTTTCTTATTTTTGTTCCTTTTTCCAATCGCTTTACAAATAATGTCCCTTTTTTCTCTTATGTATATATATGTATATATCTACTTTAATACTGAGATGTTTCTAAGAGTTATTCTTAAAAATTATTCATTACTCGCAATCCGCTGGTAATTTAAACACGATTCCCGGGGTTTCTCCCCAAGTCTCTTATTATTTGAATATTGGCATGAAGAATAATGACGCCACAAATAGATAGCAGTGCAGAAGATATAACTCTATTTGCTGCAAGCTCGCATAATTGAGATGCTTAAAAAAAAAGTTATTTAGTTGTAAGCGGTGGCGGTGCTTGTGCCGCTTGCCAAAGCAGCGGCTGCACACCCGCAGTCATGGAAAGCTCAGACCACCATGACCCGTTTCTTACCCCGCTCTCCTTCTTCTCTCCGATCTCGTCTCTCCGGGGTAGAATTGGGGTATTTTTGTTCACAGCTGAGCCCCTCTGACTCTCCCCTAACCGGGGAGATATTTTCTGTCCCGCGGCGATCTTGCTCGCGGGACCTTGAGCTCACGGGTGGCTATTCCTCTTGGTATTCCGGCTGACTGGGCAGTAGCGTGTGATTGTAAACCTCAATCCCTCCACAAACCAGCTCCCCCATTTCCTAAAGTTGGTTTGATCCCTGTCACTCCTACTGTGTCTTTTGTCTGTTCTTAGAAGCGGGAGGAAATGGGTGGTAAAGGGAAGCAAACCTTGCATTCCCTTTGATTGTATGCTGAAGATTTTTTTTAAGGGCTTTTCGGGGGATTATGTAGGGATGTGGAAAATCTGCCCAAAATCTGGACTGGGAAAAACAAAAGTTTTAAAGAACAAAGGGTATTTTGTAACAAGAAGTTTGTATTCAAGCATTTGCACTAATGTTTAAGTTTTAAGGACCCATCACAAGGGTAAATGTTTATGTGGAAAGGTGGCCTTTGCAAAGGTCCTGCCCTAGAAACCAAGCTAGATAACAGTCCTCAAAGAAAAGGGATTGCTTTGTTGGTTCATATGTTGGAAAATGATTCTCCAGATGAAAAATATGTTGGAAGGGAAAGTTGCTGGAAAAATCATAATTGGCTTCTTTTGGATACATCAGTCTTTCAGACAAAGAAAGCCTAGCATTTATTTTAAGTTACAATCTGTACTTAGTGGTACTTAGTGAAAAACTAAGTCTCCAATATAACTAGAATTTTCTTTGTGGCCAAGTAGTTGTTTTGTTTCAGTCTTCAGCTAGAGAAGCAGAAAAAGGGAGGGCATGGGTGGAGGAGGAAGCAAAGCATGCACCTCTTGAACTATATGTTAAAGAATTTTAAGAAGGGGTTTTGAGGGGATTATGGTGATCCTCCTAAGACACCACAGCAGTTGCAGAACCTTTGTGAAGTAGAATGGCCCTCCTTTGGGGTTGGATGGCCCAGGGAGGGGTCTTTAGATTCGGTGATCAGGGCTTTTCCCCTAAGGCTTAAGAGGTACATGAAAACCCAAGATCAGGTTTTGATTCTTAGGACGTTATCACACGGGGGCAAATCTGCTGGTTAATCCACACAAATCCCAAACAGAAACTGGATTTGTGCCTCGTGTTTTCACATGATGTCGCACAGAAACTGGACAGAAAGTGGACAGAAACTGGTGTTAACCGAGATCTTTTGAAATTCGGTTGTTTTGAGGAAATGCAAATGTGAAATTAAGGTAATTTCTCAGTTGCCGTAATGTGAAAAGCAAATGCGCATTTGGAAGCATTTCCCCGCATTTTCCCATGGTTCCGCAGGGTACTCGAGGCAGCGTAAGCGTCTTCTTCCCCCTCAGCAGACGGCTAATTGAACCGTCTTGGGGGCAGGGAAGGGGAGGGGCAGCCACACGATCGGCGCCCCAACACCTTCCCCAGGTCGTCCTCAGAGCAGCTGGCCCTCCGCACGGCCGGCACTCTGAGGAGGACCTCCCACCGCAGCATTTGCACACGCTGCGGCAGAGGAGTTGGTGAAGGTGCGCTGCAGCCTTTTGCGGTGCACCTTTGGCAGCTTTAAGGATGGGCAGACGTGGGCCGCCCCAGGAAGCTGCGCTGCGGGGCGAGGTGTCCCCACACCTCGGCCCCATGGTGCAGCTTCGCCACCACTGAAAGGAGCGCTAAATTGGCGCTCCTTTCACAAGTCGCTGAAGGTGTGCTGCAAAAGGCTGCGGCGCACCTTCGGCAACTCTTCCGCCGCAGCGTGTGCGAACGCTGCAGCGGGATATCCTCCTCGGAGTGCCAGCCGTGAGGAGGCAAGTGACAGCCGCGGTGAGCATAGTGCATATGTGCTAGAAGATCATTTCTAGTACATGTACGGGATTTTCTCACTTGTGTATAAACATTAAATGCGGTTTCAGCTGGAGCTTCCCTTAATTGCGCAATTAAGGTAATTACGTGTGAAAACCATTTGCGGAATCAAGGTTTATTTTCGGTTTATTTTCGGAATTTGTCATTTCCAGTTTATTATCGCTTTGTAGCCCACGTGTGATAATGTCCTTAGAAAAGACAAATTAGCCAAGAAGCAAAAACCAGGGTTAGATTCACCTGGGGAGGATTGGACTGAGCCAACGGCACCTCCACCTTATTCTCTACCTCCTTCAGCACCGAGCTAAAACCTCAGCCTCCTCAGCCCGGTAGCTCACAGCATTCCATCTCCACTGGAAGAAGATGGAAGCTCGCCCATTGCTCAAAAGACCAGGAGTAGAACCATAAATCACAATAGTGCCACAAGTGCTGGCCTCTACCCTTTACGGCAGGTGATCCAGATGGTACCCAACCCAGATGCAGCAGCTAAAAATCCTTTTATCAGAATGCAA
Source organism: Phrynosoma blainvillii (assembly GCA_026167975.1). NCBI lineage: Eukaryota > Metazoa > Chordata > Lepidosauria > Squamata > Phrynosomatidae > Phrynosoma > Phrynosoma blainvillii. Next base: position 14,350,107 of record JANUYF010000007.1, on the reverse strand, counting down.
GCTTACTCCTGTATTTCTTTTACTACTTCTGAGTTGTTAGATTGGAAAACCTATTATGCCTCTTATTCAGAAGAACCACAGGAGCTTTTAGAGCCATGCTCCAGCATTATGGCATCTCATATGCCTAATTGGCAAGATTGTCAACAGTTATTGATGACTTTTTCACTACAGAAGAACGGTGACATATTATTCAACATGCAGAACGCATAGCTCTAGAAAGCCCCCCCCCCCCAGCTGAGAGGGATCTTAATAGCTGGATGAGATAAAGGGCGCCCCTAACAAATCTACCATGGGACCCCAATGAGCAACAAAGAAGGGATCGCCTCAGCCAATAACTGACTTTGTATGGCGCATACCTTGAGTGCCTCCTAGATGCCTACTGCCCATACACTCCCCTCAACCCTGAGGACCTTGACAATTTGAAGACAGTCAATATGTCTTTTGTAACGCAGAGTTTTCCTGATATTTGGAGGAAGTTACAGAAGCGTGAAGGTTTTTGCAAGTGAAAATTTGATGGAATTGCTGGAAGTTGCACAGAAGGTGTATGTGAATAGGGAACAAGAAGATAAGAAGGAAAAAGATAGAAAGATGGCTAAAAAAGCAGGACTGCTCACAGCCACATTGGTGGAACAGAGCAGCGGAGAAGCCGGAGGACAGAACATGGAATGTGGATCGTGGACGTGGGCGAGGACGTGGACATGGACGTGGTGAAGGAAGTCGGCCTGGAAGAGGCAGGGGAGCTTTGGGATGGAACCAGTGTGCCCAGTGTGGCCAAAAAGGACACTGGTGGTGAAAAGGTCCGAATAACTCTAATTAAATGACTAGCAGGGAAAACCAGAGGAGCCTCAGCGGATGAGGGAGAGGACAGGCATCAGGGCAATCTAGCTGGCAACCAGCTTGGCAAATGCAGGCACCAACAGAAACATATGAAGAAAACCCTTTTCTTGGAATGGCGGAGACGGAACTCTTCAATTAGAACAGACCGGGCCCCCTTCATCTCGGCCCCGGGGAGCCCATGGTCACTGCCACTGTGGGGGGCCGTAACATGGACTTTATGATTGACAGCGGAGCAACATCGTCTGTAGTCACCTATCCAATAGCACCTAACAGTAAGGATAAAAGGAGCCATGGGAAGGATAGAAAGGAGACCTCTCTTAGAGCAGCGAACATGCCAACTTGAACCTCACCGGGAAAAACATTGTTTCCTCTACCTGCCCGACTGCCCGGTTCCACTACTAGGTGTGATCTTATCTCAAAACTTAGGGGCTCAACTGTCTTTTGAAGAGGATGGTACAGCTATGGTGAATTCTAGAGGGCTAAAAGAGGCCAAGAGGGCATGAAGCTTTTAAGTCTCACTTATCCATTGGAGGAAGAGTGGAGGATGCACTGGACAATGCCAGTACTAGAAGAACAACCCTGGCAGGCATTTGGGGCACCAGGGATGTGGGCAGAAGACAACCCCCCTGGATTAGCAAGGTTCATAATACCAGTGGTGGTAGATCTGAAGCCCGGAGTAATGGGAGGCAGGGCACCTAAGAACCATTACAACTCTTATGGGACCGTGGATACAAAGTATCCCGGAAAAAGGCCCAGCTATGTAAAACCCAAGTTTGGTACTTGGGATTTATAGTTTCTTAGGGACAACGACAGTTGGGTCCCGAACGGAAGGAGGCGGTGTGTGCCCTGCCCGAGCCAACCACTAGGAGACAGGTGCGAGAGTTCCTGGGGGCAGCTGGATTCGGCAGAATATGGATCCCAAATTTTTCCATAATGAGTAAACAACTATACGAAGCAACAAAAGGCCCAGAAAAGCCCCTTTTCAGTGGAATAAATTACAAGCCAAGGCTTTCCAAGACATCAAGAGAGCTCTACTCCAGGCCCCAGCACTAGGTCTCCCTGATGTGACCAAGCCCTTCCTGCTTTACGTCCATGAACGAGACAAGGTGGCTGTCGGCATGCTGACTCAACAGCTTGGTTCTTGGCAGTGCCCAGTGGCCTACCTCTCCAAGCAACTAGACCCGGTGGCAAGAGGGTGGCCTGCATGTCTCAAAGCTATAGTGGCCACAGCTCTGTTGGTAAAAGAAGCTGACCAGTTGGCAATGGGGCAAGAACTGGTTGTGTGAGTCCCACATGCTGTACTAACATTGATGGAATACAAAGGAAACTACTGGTTCACCAATGAACACATGACCAAATATCAAGCTATGCTTTGTGAAAATCCACACATCAAATTAGAGGTTTCAGCCAATCTAAATCCTGTCACTCTGCTTCCACTAGAATCCAGAGCCTCTCCCGAACATGATTGTATCCAGACCATGGATGAGGTCTACTCCAGCAGCCCAGACCTGAGGGATACACCTTGGCCACATCCAGATGTCACCTATTTCACTGATGGAAGCAGCTATGTGAGGGATGGGAAATGATATGCGGACTATGCAGTTGTAACCAGTGACAAAGTCATTAAAACGAAACCTCTCTCCATAGGTACCTCAGCTCAAAAAGCAGAACTGATTGCCCCCACTCAGGTCCTAGACTTAGCTTCTGGACTCACTGTAAATATATATACAGATTCTGAATATGTCTTTGCCACCTTTTATGCTCATGGAGCCCTATACCGAAAAAAAAGGGGTTAATCAATTCTGCTGGACAGGGCATCAAGAATGCGAAAGAGACCTCTTCTTTGTTGGACACTATGTGGCAAACTAAGCAGGTGGCAGTGAGGCATTGCAGAAGACACCAGAGAGGAAGTGATGTTGTTGCTCGAGGTAATCAAAGGTAGCCAAAGAGGTAGCTCTAAAGAAAGAACGGGGTGAAGTCAACAGAACCAGAGATGCCATAGAAACGCCACTATTTCAAGTTAAGCTGACAGATGCTTCTCCCAGATACACTTCAGAAAAAGACCAAGTGAAAATGAACTGAAATGCTGCCCTTGGCTCTTTTCTGGATCCGGTACACCCCCCATAAGACTACTGGTTTGTCCCCATTTGAGTTGATGTTTGGGAGACCCCCACAGATTTTGGTTGGGTTAATGAAGGCATACAAGAATTGGGAAATGTCAGTCTACAGCAAGAGGTCCAGGCATTGAGCAGAGTTTTGTGGGCCCAACACCGCTATGTACTAGAGAATAGAGCCCCTATCCCCATCACTGAAGTATATCCTTTCCAATCAGGAGATGAGGTGAGGATTAAAGAGTGGAAAAGTGACCCTTTGACCCTAAACTTGTCATCCTTTCCACCCCTACAGCTATAAAAATAGCCGGTATCAAGCCCTGGATTCATTGGACATGAGTCAAGAGGGCAAAAGAGGGGTGGACGGTTACTGGTAATCCTCTTTACAAATTACCCTGAGGTGGCAGAACGAAGACTCAGGCTAGACCCTACTATACACACACCCCCAGGCTCCTTTCTGAGGATCTCTGTTTGGTCTTTTGTCCGAGTTCTGCTACACTCACAAAGCCCTACCAGGATACCACCAATGCCAGGCAAAAAGGATTCAACAAGAAGTTGAATTGTGCCAGGAATGTGGTGGAAAGGGCCTTTGGGCAGCTGAAGGCTCGGTGGAGGTGCCTCACTGGCCCACTCCTTGTGGCAGAGGAGAATGTTGTCCCCATCATCATCTCATGTGACATCCTCCACAACATTTGCGAGATGAAGGGAAGGGTGCTGAATGAGGGAGTGTGCTACAGGTGTTGCTTTGTGCAGCCTACCCTGGGGCTACCCATGGAGGACAATGATGTCATGAAGCAGGGAGAAAGGGAGGTTGTGAGGGAGGCCCTGGCAGAGTTCTTTGAGACCAGGAGGATCTGAACTATCCCTTCTCCTCCATCTGTGATCCAAGGGCACTACTGTACTATGCCATGACAAGCACCTCAATAAATATATCCTATTATCCACACTCTGTGTCTGGCCAGCATTCATGTTCTTATGCACCTATTCCTAACCATGAACCTAAGGGGGCACACACAGACACACACACGCAAAAGGTCATGGGGGTCACCAGGCGCCAGTTTTCCTGGCCACAGAAAAATACAGTGCAGGAACAACCAACTGTAATCTCTGACAATGTATCAATTCACTAACCAATCAGCCTTCCCAATGGCCAATTTGATTGTAACAATTGGTAGCCCAGAGGGCAACCATTGGGGGCTAGATATACTTCTCCTCTGAGGATCTCCATTGGCTAGGAGCCAGGTAAGGCCATCTGTCCTCAACAACAACTGCCCATAAATGCCCCTGCGGACCTCTGCAGGTCCCCAGGATGACGATGGTGGCCAGGAGGAGAGAGCCCATCTGGATCGCATACTGGACTGATGAGGAGGTGGACATTCTTCTTCATGCCCTCACCCCAGAAGCAGCTGCGAGAAAGGTGATGGCAAGTACCGACTGGCCCAACCGGGGGTACTTCCATCAGGCCTCCCAGGCCCTTTTGCAGCAGGGCTTCAGGAGGACCCCTCAATAGTGCTGAACCAAGTTCAAGGCACTGAAGAGGGTCTTCTTTGAAGCCCTGGAGGATTATGGAGAGTATCCTCCTCTGTGGAAGCGGCCTCCCTTCTATGACAAGCTGCGGGACTTGTGGGTGAGGGCCAGCTGCCCACAGTGGCAAGATTGTCGTTCTCGGGCCCCTGCCTTGGTTGCTCATGCCCATCCCTACCTTCCCATCACCCTTCCTTATACCTCCCGTCCCTCCTTTCCCACATCCATGGGTGGTAATGGTGTTCCTCTTGTCCCCAAATACAGATGTGTGGCAGAGGCAATGGCAAGGATGGAGGAGGGACCCTGCCAGTTCCCCCTCGTCGTCCTCCTCCTCAGAGGGTGAAGCCATCCCTGCCAGGGAGGCCCAGGCAGAGGAGACTGTGGCATCCATCTGCAGACACAACAGCCTCAAGGTAGGTCTCCACGGGAAGGAATGATGGCTGCATGACGGCAACCTCCATGGCATTCCTGTTCCTTCTCTCCCCCACCACTGTCCATGACAATTTCTGAAATGGTGTTTTTCAGTTTCACAGGAGGTCCTGAGGAGGAGCAGCCTGGCACAAGCTGCCACCTGCCAGGAGGAGTTGGGCAGGAGCCCCTTGATGCCGGCTGCTTAGCCCAACTCCAAGGGAGCTGGGAGCAGGACCATCAGCGAGGTAAGAGTGGCAGAGAAACAGAGGGAGGGAGTGGGGGACACCCAGGAACCCTGGCTGTGGCATTGGGTGATGGGCTGTAATGCAACCTCTTAACCACACTTTTTTTCTTTTCCCTTGCAGAATGACGGCTCAAAGACAGGGTGGCTGCCATCGAGGACCAACTTAAGCAGCTTGTTGAATTGGTGGCAGCCATCCTGGATCAGCTTGTTCCCCCCTGCACCTCCCCCTCCCTGAAGCACCTTCCCCTCCCCTTCCCCTTGTACATACTTTCCTCCTCCCCTCCCCTTCTTCCCCCCAGTTGTACATACTCCCCCCATTTTTAAATAGTCCCCTCCCCTTCCCCCATTTGTAAATACTTCACACTATTTGTAAATAGTTCAAAATTGGAATTTTTTTAAAAAAAAAATCATGCCTCAATCTGCGCATGTACACAGGTCTGGCAAAAGCTGTCTTTTATGAATAAACTTTCTAATTTTAAATCTTGTGACTTTTGTGCACAGGTGTGTATGTTCAACACAGCATCACTGCTGAGAACCAGTGAGGAACATGAGTGAAGTGGGCATAGTGTGGGGTAGGAATCAGTGATGTGAGCATAGTGTGTGCTAGAAATCACTGAGGTGGACATAGTGTGGAGTTGGAATCAATGAGATGGGCATAGTGTGGGTTAGTTGGTGGTGTCTGCCTTGCTACTTATTGGTGATCATCGCAACATCCCCTTCCCCCTCTACTCGATCTCCATCTTTGGGGGTGGCAAGAGGGCTTTGACACTGCCACATCACAGGTGAAAAGGCTGACAGACTTGTCTACGGGGCGTTACTCAATGATCTCCAGCTCCATTGCAACCTCCTCCTCCATGGGTGGAGAGCTGTCCCTCCTCCCTCTGCCCAGGCCTAAAGCCCCCTCCACCATGGGTGGAGAACGACCCCTCCTTCCTCTACCCCAGGCCCACCGCAGCCTCCACCTCCACGGGTGGAAAGTGAGCCCTCCTTCCTCTGCCCAGGCCCACACCAGCCCCTCCTCCAGGGCCAGGGAGATGGTCCTCCCTCTTCCATCCTCCTCCACACCATCCCCTCTGCCACCAATGCCCCTGGAGGGCCCTACTATGGCACTGACAAGCTGGCCCAGCAGACCAGTCTGCACTTCCAGTAAGGTAGCGAGGCGCTCCTGCTGCAGGACAGATCTCTGTTGGAACTCCCTCTGGTGCTCTGCCTCACTCTGTCTGAGCTGATAGGAACGTTCCCCGAGCCGTTCACCCTGTTCCAGAAGTCTATCCATTTGGTCTGCACTGCGTTCCATGAACTGATGCAGGGCAGTAGTAGTTGCTGTGGCTGCTGAGCAATGCACCCTCTTCTCTTTGATCTCAGCCAGGCGGGCTGCCGGTGGCATTGCAGCTCTGGGATTAGCTGTTTCACCTTCTCTCTGCCATCCTACTTCTTGTTCTATGGGATATATATGGCACAAGGTACAGTTTACATACAAAATATGTCCCCCAGAGATCGGGGTAGGTTTGTGTGGACAGAGTGGATACATGCAGCTGGTGGTCATGCAAGAGATATGGTCAACAGGACACACAGATGAACATTCCTCCATGATCCCCCCCAGCATGTCAGGGTGCAAAAGTCTTCTGTACACCTGCGCACCTATGCAAAAAAGCCACAAAAACCATACAAATTGCTATGCTTTTTGAGTGCAGGCATACATGCAATAGAATGCATTTATTGTAATAACTGGGAATGACTTTACCATGTGAAGCCTTGACCCGATGGATCAGCTGGGTGAATTGTCCAGGACCTGCCCTCTCCTCGCCCTCACTGTCATCCTTGCTTGCTGCTGTACTAGTCCGTGGGACAGGTAAGAGGTCACGGTAGCTACTGATTCTGGAAGATGTAGTGCTCCACTCTGTACTATGAGATGGTGGTCTGCTCGTGGAATATGTAGAGGCACCAAATGGGGGCCTCATGGCAGAAATGTCCACAGCTGTCTGACTGCAGGATCTCTCAGGTGAGTCAGGATGTTCATCCTGATCATCTAAATGACTAGGCATGGGGTCATCTCTGCCCTCTGCCCACCCTAGTTCTGTCCCCTGCAGCCCTTCCCAGGGGCCCTGGCACATCTTACCTTGAGGGGGCATCAAAAGTTCCTGGGCACATTCTCCCTTGGAGATGTCCTCCACAGTTCCCGCTCTGGCTGGCTGGCCAACTGGGACCCTCACAACTTCACTGCTGGTACATGTTCTGCTGGGCCGTATGCTATCATCCTTGGCAAGGAAGGCATGGAGTTCCTTGTAGATCCCTAAATTTCTTGTAATCTACCCTGAAGTTTTTGGTCTTCCGACGACACTCTTCCCAAGTGTGTTGGTGGCCCTTAGCCCTTCTGCCTTCTGCCAACTCCTTAAAAGTTTCAGCATTCAGAAAGGAATTTCTCAATTTCTCCAGAATATGTGGCTGTGACCACACAGCTATCAGGTCAGCGATCTCCGCATGGGACCATGACATCCCTCTCCCTCTTTTTGGTTTGCCGCTTGTCGATGGCTGTGCGATTCTGGCCGCTGTACAAGATGAGTACTGAAAGTGCACACATAGGAAAAGGTAATGATAATGATACTTGTGCGGGAGAATGTTATATAATTAATTACACATGAATTACTTTAAAACATCAATTTCAAACCCTAAGAAAACATGCATAGGTAGTTTTTTGTGGGTTTTTCGGGCTGTGTGGCCATGTTCTAGAAGAGTTTCTTTCTGACGTTTCGCCAGCATCTGTGGCTGACATCTTCAGAGAAAACTGGAATGGAAGAGAATGGGTCTATATATACTGTGAGACCCTGGGTAGGGAGGAGTGGTTCCCAGGTGAACTGTGTGTTGTTCTGTGTTGAATAGGTATTGTTCTGTTGTTAATGGCATGGCTTCAGGATATGCAATCAAGGATATTGTCTGCTATTCCCATGTAAACATCAGAAAGAAACTCTTCTAGAACATGGCCACACAGCCCGAAAAACCCACAAAAAACTATGGATGCCGGCCATGAAAGCCTACGACTTCACATTGGAAACATGCATAGGATTGATCTGTGAATTTAGGACTCTGAACAAGTCTCTCCTGGCACTTCTTAAAGTGTAACACCATGGTATCAATTCCTGGAGAGCATGACCCTGTGATTTTATGTAGACTTTCAAAGTGTGGAGACTAAAGTACACCTTAAGGAGTTCCAAGGAGTAGCTGGCATGATCACCTCCCAGCACCATTTTCTGCAAATTCTCCTTCATGAAACACCTTCTAGCTATCTGTCCCAAAGAAGATCTAGAATATTAATATGAGATCATCAGAAGCCACCAGGAACATCAGGAAATTCAAGTGAATAATGTTCCAGGCAACAGATAACCAAAACAATACCAGCTCCCATAACTTGCTGCATTGATAAGAGATGATTCGCTCAAAATGCCATGCAAAGACATTGGTGATGGAGCCAGCTTCACTGGACACATTTACAATGGCTGCTTTGCTGCAGCTCATTCCTTTCTGTACGCTTTTCTGGATTTCCTTCCTCAGCAAGGGCAAGAGTGCCTGGAGAAAGAGTAGAATAGAGAAGAGCCAAACAGTCTGTGAAGAGGACTGGTAATCCCTTCAACAATGCCAAATTAATTATTTGAGAACAAAGTTGACCCCCCCCCAGCAATCCATCACCATGCATATGCAAAATAGGGCTTACATCTTATCCTGAAGGAACAGATGCCAAGATAAGAGAGAACCAACTGTAGAGGCTGGAGAAAATGAATTTTATTCAGAATTGTGTAAAGATGATGATCAAGTAATCAAAAATGTGTATGAATATCTTGTGAAATTAGAGGTGGAAGATAAACTGGTAAAAGATAGTATGATAAAGTGGGCACAAAATTTTGGACACAATGTTCAAATGGAGAATATTGGGGGAAATGTAGACCAAAGATATAAAATCTACATTGTGTAGTGATTTAAATATATATTACATTGTGTAGTGATTTAATATATATATTAAAAATTATATGCAGATGGTATTTCACGCCAAATAGGCTGTAAAAAAATTCTTAAAACATTTCAGATTAGTGTTGTAGTTGTCAGGATAAGAAAGGCACCTTTTTCCATATGTGGTGGACACATAAGAAAGTTACAAGCTATTGGTCCACAAAAAAAAAAAATGTAAAATTTGCAATAACACCAGAAATGTTTTTCTGTGTAAAAAACTGGATAGCAAATATGGGTGACTGCTTAAATACAGTAGGCCCATGGTATCCGTGAAGGTTTGGTTCTAGGACCAACCGTGGATATCAAAACCCATGGATGTTCAAGTCCCATTAAATACAATGGATAGTAAAATGGTGTCCCTTATATAAAATGGCAAAATCAAGGTTTTCTTTTTAGAATTTTTATATTTTAAAAATTATTTTCAAGCCGTGGATATTTGAATTCGTGGATACAGAGGCTGACTATATATGATAAGAATGGCAAGAATATTGTTCATTTAAGCACAGAAACTGGCAGAAGCATGGATGAAAGAGAACAAAAGAAGGATGTAGAGTTAGTCCAATGCAAAATTAATATGTGTGTTAAAAGAAAAACTACCTCCTGAAGGTTTGGAAACCATTTATGGAGTTTTTGAGCAATAAGAGTACTAAGAATGTAGTATTTGTGGGTTTGATTACCTTACCTTTATTTACGTAGGGCCTTTGCAGACTGCCAGAAATAGTGCAAATTGAGTCCACTTTAACTGTCCTGGCTCAGTGCTAGCGAATCATGGGAATTGTATTTTTTTCTGAGACATTGAGCCTTCTCTGTCAGAGAGCTCTGGTGCCACAATAAACTACAGTTCCCATGATTCCCTAGCACTGAGTCAGGGCAGTTAAAGTGGACTCGATTTGCACTATTTCTGGCAGTCTGCAAAGGCCCTTAGAGTTGTAATAGTAGATTAATATATCCTTGGGGGTGTATTATTTAATTACAAATTGAAATGTTTTTATTTGTAAGCCACTTTGTTTCCCAATTTTGCGGGGAAAGCAGAAGGAGGAGGAGGAGTGTTGTGTGTGTTCATATAATCATACAATCATAGAATCATAGAGTTGGAAGAGACCACAAGGGCCATCCAGTCCAACCCCCTGTCATGCAGAAACTCAAAATCAAAGCATCCCCAACAGATGGCCATCCAGCCTCTTTTTAAAGACCTCCAAAGAAGGAGAATTCACCACACTCTGAGGGAGTGTGTTCCACTGTCGAACAGCTGTCACTGTCAGGAAGTTCCTCCTAATATTGAGGTGGAATCTCTTTTCCTGCAGCTTGCATCCATTGTTCCAGGTCCTGTTCTCTGGGGCAGCAGAAAACAAGCTCCTCAATATGACATCCCTTCAAATATTTAAACAGGGCTATCATATCCCAGCTTAACCGTCTCTTCTCTAGGCTAAACATACTCATTTCTCATAGGGCATGGCTTCCAGACCCTTCATCATTTTAGTTACCCTCCTCTGGACAAGCTCCAGTTTTTCAACATCCTTTTTGAATTGTGATGCCCAGAACTAGACACAGTATTCCAGGTGGGGCCTGACCAAAGCAGAATACAGTGACACTATTACTTCCCTTGATCTAGATACAGTTTCGGCCAGGACAGGGGAAGGAGGAGGAGGAGGCTCTCCAGGCCAGTTTCTAACAGAAAGGAGAAAGAGAAAGAGGCTTTCTAGGCAGTTTCTGCCAGGAAAGGAGACAGAGAAGGAGGCTTTCCAGGCCAGTTCCTGGTAGGAAAGAGGAAGGAAGCAGTTTCCAGGCAGCCATCTTGAGAGGGTAAGTTTTTAAATTCTTTTTAAAAACTCTTGGGGAGAGTGTGACTGTTACTCAGCGGGTGGGGCTTTGTTGAGTCACATTTGCAAGTCAATAGGGGGTGGGCTAGGCAGTTAGTTCTATACAACTGCTGCCAGAGGCCAGTTTCAGGTCAGTTTCAGCCAGGACAAGGGAAGGAGGAGGAGGAGGCTCTCCAGGCCAGTTTCTAACAGAAAGGAGAAAGAGAAAGAGGCTTTCTAGGCAGTTTCTGCCAGGAAAGGAGACAGAGAAGGAGGCTTCCCAGGCCAGTTCCTGCTAGGAAAGAGGAAGGAAGCAGTTTCCAGGCAGCCATCTTGAGAGGGTAAGTTTTTAAATTCTTTTTAAAAACTCGTGGGGAGAGTGTGACTGTTACTCAGCGGGTGGGGCTTTGTTGAGTCACATTTGCAAGTCAATAGGGGGTGGGCTAGGCAGTTAGCTCTATACAACTGCTGCCAGAGCCGCGCGCCGTTTATAACCAGTACTAATTGTAGAAAAGTTCCGTTCATCAGCAGACTTAAACACTGGTGTTAGCAAGGGATTTTCTTTGAGGAGGAAAGCCGTAGTCCTCGTTCAGGTACTAATTAAGACGTAGTATGGACACTGAAGGAACTGCTGCCGTCACCTGCAATACCTGTGGGATGTTTGTATTCTTACCTACAGATGTGGGGAACTACACATGCTCCAAATGCAAGTTGGTAGCCCTCCTGGACGACAAAGTACAGCAGCTGGAGGCGCGGGTAGCTACACTTCAACATATTAGGGAATAAGAGGCTTTCCTTGACAGAACAGAACAAACAGTCTTGGATGGGGAACACACAGAGGAAGTCACTGGGGAAGAGAAGGTCACATCACACACACAGGAGGTAGAAAGCTGGAGGAAGGTCACACACAGAAGTAAGGAGACCAGGGATCGTTCTGAGAGCTTGCAGCTACAGAATCGATTTCAAGCTCTTACTCTTTGCAAGGAGGACGAGGAAGAGCAGCATGGACAGATTTCAGAGACAGAGCAGGGGACCCTGGGAGTTCCACCACAGGGAACAGTCGCTGCTAAGCCTCGGAGGAAGCGTGTGGTCCTGGTGGGGGACTCCTTGTTGAGGGGGACAGAAGCAGTGATTTGTGGGCCTGACAAGATGTCTCGGGAGGTGTGTTGTCTCCCTGGGGCAAAGATCCAAGATGTGACAGAGAGGCTGACAAGACTGGTCAGGCCTACTGACCAATACCCCTTCCTTTTGGTCCATGTGGGAACAAATGACACAGCAAGACACAGCCTTCAGAATATCAAAAGGGATTACGAGGCTCTAGGTAAGAAGCTGAAAGAAATGGAGGCACAGATTGTCATCTTGTCTCTTCTGCCAGTTCAAGGGCATGGTCCAGGAAGAGAGAGGAAGATAGCAGATGTCAACAATTGGCTCCGCAGATGGTGTCGTCGAGAACGATTTGGATTCTTAGATCATGGGCTGCGGTTCCATGAGGGCGGACTCCTGCCAAGGGATGGGTTGCATCTCACACCAGTTGGAAGAAATGTTTTTGCCAACAGTCTCAAAAATTTGATCAGGAGGGCTTTAAACTGAACTGTGTGGGGAAGGGAGACAACGTCCTGGAAGACAAAAGGACTGGAGAAAATAGTCAAACTGTCATAGAGGAAACAAGGCAAACAGTACAGGGACCCAACAGTGGGAGGCAAAAAAACGTGCACAGGCAGCAAGTAAAGGGGACACATGGTCTTAGATGTCTCTACACTAATGCACAGAGCATGGGAAATAAGCAAGATGAACTTGAACTCCTAGCACAACAAAGCAAATATGATATAATAGGCATCACTGAAACCTGGTGGGATGAGTCTCATGATTGGAATGTAGAAATACAGGGGTATAACCTCTTCAAGAGAAACAGGCCAGACAGGAGAGGAGGAGGAATAGCATTATATGTCAGAGATATTTATGCCAGTGAAGAAATCCAGGACAACAATCCTGGAAGCCAGGTGGAGAGCATTTGGATAAAAATTAAAGGGGAAGGAAACAACAGGGATGTTATTGTGGGAGTCTACTACAGACCCCCGACTCAGGCAGAAGAATTGGATGATGCCTTTCTAGAACAGATGACCACACACTCAGAAAGGAGAAATAAAGTAGTGATGGGTGACTTCAACTATCCTGATATTTGCTGGAAGTCAAACTCAGCAAAATCTTCAAGGTCTAGCAAATTCCTCACTTGCCTTGAAGACAATTTCATTGTCCAAAAGGTGGAAGAGGCAACGAGTGAGTCAGCTATTTTGGATCTGATCCTAACTAACAAGGAAGACCTAGTTAATGGGGTGCACGTGGTTGGATCCTTAGGCGGGAGTGATCACATTCTCCTGGAGTTTATTATACAGTGGAAAGGAGAAGCCAGGCATAGTCAGACATGCATTCTAGATTTTAGGAAAGCTGATTTTACTAAACTTAGAGAAATACTGGGGGTGATCCCATGGACAGGAATACTAAAAGAGAAGGGAGTTCAAGACGGATGGGAGTTTCTCAAAAGGGAGATACTGAAGGCACAATTTCAAACCGTGCCAACAAGGAGGAAAAATGGGAGGTGTCTCAAGAAACCAGGATGGATGACTAAGGAACTTGCAACTGAACTATGTTTTAAACGGAACATGTATAAGAAATGGAAAAATAGGGAAATCACCAAAGAAGAATTCAAACAAATAGCTAGCATGTGTAGGGGTAAAGTCAGAAAAGCTAAAGCGCAGAATGAACTCAGGCTTGCTAGAGAGGTCAAGAACAATAAAAAGGGCTTTTTTGGGTATGTCAGCAGCAAAAGGAAAAAGAAGGAAATGGTAGGGCCACTGTGTGGAAAAGATGGCAAAAAGTTAACAGGGGACAGAGAAAAGGCAGAATTACTCAATACCTTCTTTGCTTCAGTCTTCTCAGAAAAGGCAAAGGGTGCTCAACCTAAGTACAATGGAGCAGAGGACAGAATAGGAGAATTTCAGCACAGAATAAACATCTGGTTAATCTAAATGAATATAAGTCTCCAGGACCAGATGAATTACATCCAAGGGTATTAAAAGAACTGGCAAATGTAATATCGGAACCATTGTCAAAAATCTTTGATAATTCCTGGAAAACAGGAGAGGTCCCAGCGGACTGGAGGAGGGCAAATGTTGTCCCCATCTACAACAAGGGGAAAAAAGAGGATCCCAACAATTATCGTCCAGTTAGTCTGACATCAATACCAGGAAAGATTCTGGAGCAGATCATTAAACAGAGAGTCTGTGAACATCTGGAAGGTAATTTCATAATCACAAAAAGCCAACATGGGTTTCAGAGAAACAGGTCATGCCAGACAAATCTGATCTCTTTTTTTGATAAAATTACCAGCTTGGTAGATGAAGGGAATGCTGTGGCTATAGTATATCTTGATTTCAGTAAGGCCTTTGACAAGGTTCCCCATGACATTCTTGCAAGCAAGTTGGTAAAATGTGGGCTAGAGAAAGTAACTGTTACATGGATTTGTAATTGGTTGACTGGTCGAACCCAAAGGGTGCTCAACAATGGCTCCTTTTCAACTTGGAAAGAAGTGACCAGTGGGGTGCCACAGGGCTCTGTCCTAGGCCCAGTGCTATTCAATATCTTTATTAATGACTTGGATGATGGTATTGGGGGCATAGTTATCAAATTTGCAGATGACACCAAATTAGGAGGAGTAGCTAATACCCCAGAGGACAGGATCAAAATTCAAAATGACTTGAACATACTAGAAAGTTGGGCCAAAGCTAATAAAATGAAATTCAGCACTGAGAAATGTAAGGTACTGCACTTAGGGCAGAAAAACGAAAGTACAGATATACGATGGGGGACACCTGGCTGAATGAGACTACGTGTGAAAGGGATCTAGGAATCCAGGTGGACCACAAGTTGAACATGAGTCAACAGTGCGATGCAGCAGCTAAAAAGGCCAACGCAATTTTAGGCTGCATCAGTAGATGCATAGTGTCTACATCAAGAGAAGTAATAGTGCCACTCTATTCTGCTTTGGTCAGGCCTCACCTGGAATACTGTGTCCAGTTCTGGGCACCAGAATTCAAAAAGGATGTGGAGAAACTGGAGCGTGTCCAAAGGAGGGCAACTAAAATGGTGAAGGGTCTGGAAACCAAGCCCTATGAGGAACGACTTAGGGAGCTGGGGATGTTTAGCCTGGAGAATAGAAAGCTGAGAGGTGATATGATAGCCGTGTTTAAATATTTGAAGGGATGTCATATCGAGGAGGGAAAAAGCTTGTTTTCTGCTGCTCCAGAGACTAGGACCCGAAACAATGGATGCAAGCTGCAAGAAAAGAGATTCCACCTCAACATTAGGAGGAACTTCCTGACAGTAAGGGCGGTTCGACAGTGGAATACATTCCCTCGGAGAGTAGTGGAGTCTCCTTCCTTGGAGGTCTTTAAGCAGAGGCTGGATGGCCATCTGTCAGGGATGCTTTGATTGGGAGTTCCTGCATGGCAGGGGATTGGACTGGATGGCCCTTGTGGTCTCTTCCAACTCTATGATTCTATGATTCTACTACTACTACTAATGCAGCCTAAAATTGCATTGGCCTTTTTAGCTGTGGCATCACACTGTTGACTCATGTTCAACTTGTAGCCCACTAGATCCCTTTAACACATAGTCTCATTAAGCCAGGTGTCCCCTATCTTATAGCTATGCATTTCATTTTTTTGCCCTAAGTGCAGTACCTTACATTTCTCTGTGTTGAAATTCATTTTGTTAGCTTTGGCCCAGCTTTCTAATCTATTAAGATCATTTTGGTTTTTTTTTTTTTGTTTTTTTTTTTTATATTTTATTAACATATACTATTCAAACATATCTTTCAAGTTTAACATATTAATTTCTTTTTCAATACTCATATACAAATATTTACAATTGACTTCCAAAGTATCTCCAGTTTGTACTCAACCTTAGTTCAGTGTTCACTCATTGTCTTCATATACAAGCAATTTTAAATATTAAATCCAGTGTGTTATAACAACAGCTTTAATTATCTTGATCTTTAATAGTCACTTCTCACCTATTATTAAGTCAGTTTACTAATTTAAGGTATCCCATCAGTCTATATCTCTATTCAATTAAATTTTCTCTTTTACAGTATTGCAGTATTGGAGTCCAGTCTTGTTCAATACTCTCTACATTTTGTTTGTTCAGTCTAGCTGTGAGTATGTCCATACTCATCATTTCAATAAGCCTTGTAAACCACTCACTGGTTGAGAGCACTTCTGCTAGTTTCCATTTTTTTGCTAATGTAATCCGAGCTGAAGCTATCATATACAATAATATCCTCCCATATTTCCTTTCCATTTTTCCTGGGATCTTATTTGTCATGTTCAACAGATATATTTCTGGTATCATGTCATATCTTATTTTAAATATTTCACAAATTAGCTAATGAACAGTTGTCCAATACTTCCTAACTTTGTCACAGTTCCACCATACATGTAACCAACATCCTATAGTTTGCTTACACTTCCAACATCTATTATTACCATTCTTGTAAATTTTTTGCTAATTTCACTGGGGTAAGGTACCAATGTTACTCCATTTTTAAGTAGTTTTCTTTCAAGTCTTGACATTGAGTAAATTTTTGTGTCTTCATTCTTGGCCGTTCCCAACTTTCTAAATCAATGTCTCTGCCAATATCTTTGGCCCATCTAATCATCGTATCTTTTACTAAGTCTTGTTCCAAATCTCTTTCTTGCAAAATCTCATAATATTTGGAAGTTAGTTTTTTTTCCATTTTGCTTAATCAATTTATCCAATTCAGTGTCTGTCTCTTCAAATCCAAGTTTTTTATCATCTGCTTTGAATCTGTCCTTTAGCTGTTTGTATGGAAACCAATGTAAATTTTTATCCAATTCTTTCAGATTCTCTAAAGGCTTTAATTCATAGTTTCCACTCCTTGTTTTACTCAAAATGTCTCGAAATCTCAACCATTTGGATACTTCTTGCCATCTTCCAAAAAAGGCTTTTTGTGGTGACACCCATAAGGGTAATTTTCTATAAAAATTTTCCTTATAATGCAGCCAAATCCTTATCAAAGATCGTCTTACATAGTGATGCTCAAACGCTTTATGCACTTTTGTCTTGTTATACCACATATATGCATGCCAATCAAATCTCAGATTAAATCCTTCTAAGGTGAGAATTCTGTCATTTTCTAATTTTGCCCAATCCGTGATCCAAGTTAATGCATTTGCATAGTAATAAGTCTTTAAATCTGGTAGATTTCAACCTCCGTTTTTCTTCTTATCAATCAGTGTCTTCCACTTTATTCTAGATTTTTTACCTGACCAGATGAATTTTACAAGATCTTTCTTCCATTGTACAAATGGTTTATCATTTAAAAGCACTGGAATGTTTTGAAACAAAAAGTTCATTTTTGGTAATATCATTTTAATTGTCTCTATCTTTCCCAACAACGATAAATTTAATTTTCTCCATTTATTAAGATCTTCTTTAATTTCCTTCCACATTCTTTCATAGTTATTTTCAAATAAATCAGGATTCCTCTTTGTGATCCAAATTCCCAAATACTTAATTTTCCTCTCAACTTTGAATCCTGATAAAGACTGTAGTTTAATCTCTTCTTCCTTTGTCATATTCTTTGTAAGCATTACTGTCTTTTCTTTATTTATCCTTATTCCAGAAATTTTTTCAAAGTCCAACAAAATTTCTTGAAGTTTCTCTATCGAACTTAGAGGTTCTTCCATAAATATTACCATATCATATGCGAAAGCTTTTAACTTGTAATGTTGTCCTTTAATCTTTAGTCCTTTTATATCCATATCATCTCTAATTTTGTCATTTAACAGTTCCAATACCATAATGTACAACAATGGAGATAGTGGACATCCTTGCCTAGTACCTTTTTGAATATCAAATTTTAAACTTTTCTCTCCATTAATTATCAGTTTTGCACTCTGCTTTTTATAAATATTACTTATCCACTCAAAAAAGTTTTCTCCCAAGTCCATTTTTTTATCACGTCCAACATAAAGTCCCATTTTACCTTATCAAAGGCCTTTTCTGCATCAAGAAAAATCATTGCAACTTTTTTCTCATTATTTTTTCATAATATTCAATTGCGTTTAATACTGTCCATATATTTTCTCTCATATGTCTTGATGGCAAGAATCCTGCTTGATCTTCATGTATTAATTTTTTTAAAATGTTCTTTAACCTTGAAGCCAATATTGTCATAAAAAATTTGTAATCCACATTTAGTAATGCAATCGGTCTATAATTCTCTACTTTCAGTTTGTCTTTGCCTTCCTTCGGTATGAGAGTGATGTTAGCCTCTTCCCAAGATTCTGGTATTCCTTGTTCTTTAATTTTGTTAAATAAGTCTTTAAGTGGTATTACTAATTCCTTCTCAAATATTTTATAATATTCTGCTGTAAAACCATCTGGTCCAGGTGTTTTGTTTATTTTTTGACTTCTAATTGCTTGTTCTACCTCAACAGTAGTAAACGGAGCATTCAACATTTCTTTGTCTGCCATCGGAATTGTTTTAACATTCCAACTCATCAATGCTTTACCTAACACAGTCTTCCGATCCATTTCAGAGTTTGGGTCCTTATATAATTTAGCATAATATTTTGTAAATATTTTTTGATCCCTTCTTGATTAGTTATAGTTGTTTCTTTATCAACTATTTTTTGGATTAATTTCTTTTCTTTTTCTTTTTTCAATCTATTCACCAACCATCTCCCAGTCTTATTTGCAAATTCAATTTTTTTTTTGTTTAAGGTATGTTAATTTTTTCTCGACTTCTTTTGTCAATAATGCATCCAGTTTGAGTTGTAATATTTTGAGTTGGTTTTTCAATTCTTTTCTATTAGGTTGTTCTTGGAGTTCTTTCTCTTTCTTTTGTATTTCTTCAGTCAATTTTTCCAGTTCATCTTGTGCTCTTTTCTTCATTTCCGCCCCTCTCTGAATAAGAATTCCTCTCATCACTGCTTTGCTGGCATCCCATACTGTTTTCATTTTCATTTCATCAGTGATATTTTCGGAAAAGTAGTACTTTATTTCTTCCTTCACTTTGTTTACAAATTCCTCATTTTGAAGCAGATGGGGGTTCAAACGCCATGAATACTGACGTTTTGGTTCCAAAAGAGTAAGTTGAATTGGATTGTGATCGGAAATAATCTTTGGCCCAATGTTCATTTTCTTTATTTGTTGAAACAAGTGTTTAGAAATCAGAAACATATCAATTCTTGATTCAGTTTTATGTCTATCTGAGAAAAAGGTAAACCCTTTAGTCTTGTTATAAAGTCCTGTCCAAACATCTTCTAAGGACAATTTCTCTTGTAGTGAAAAAAAGGATTTTGGCAATTTTCCTTGATTCTTTTTTGTCTATTAAGATCATTTTGAATTTTCATCCTGTCCTCTGGGGTATTAGCTATTTGAGAAGCATGCCCCCTATTCCTTCATCCAAATCATTGATAAAAATGTTGTAGAGCACTGGGCCCAGGACAGAACCCTGTGGCACCCCACAGGTCACTTCTCTCCAGGATGAAGAGGAGCCATTGCTGAGCATCCTTTGGGTTTGGTCAGTCAAGCAGTTACTATTCCACCTAACAGTTGTATTGTCTAGCCCACATTTTGCTATCTTGTTATGGTCTTAGTCATTTAGTTAATGTTTAGGTCAGTAATTCCATTATTTATGTTTATTGTTTTAGTTAAGATCTTTAGTATAATGTTTAGTATGATTAATTTTAGGTTAGTTTGAATTTGAGTTTTATACATATATATGTGTACTGTTTCATTTCATTATTTTCTTTCTTTCCTTCTTTTTCTTTTTTTGCTTGTGATGTAGAATGTTTATATTAAAATTAATAACAAATTATATATTTAAAAAGCAGCAGATAATATCTTCATCTATCATTATATCTCCATAATATTGTATTACCTGGCTTACCAACTGGGGCCCAATCACATTGGTTTTACACAGCTCGGACATGCTTTCCAATGTATCTAACTCTAGAGTGCTTAGCTTTAAAATCCCAGCATTGTTTATCAGCATATTCAACCCATTGCCTTTCAGGTGTTCAGTCACTCTGGCTACAGCAGCATTGAT
Source organism: Phrynosoma blainvillii (assembly GCA_026167975.1). Classification (NCBI taxonomy): domain Eukaryota; kingdom Metazoa; phylum Chordata; class Lepidosauria; order Squamata; family Phrynosomatidae; genus Phrynosoma; species Phrynosoma blainvillii. The sequence goes on along the minus strand of JANUYF010000007.1, from coordinate 14,330,043 downwards.
ACTGGATGGCTCAAACGCATTTACAGAAGCAAAAAAGATTATTCCTTATCTAAGTAGTGAAGAAGAGTTCCAGAGTATATGTGGGAACAAAATTGGTATCTAGTTGGTATCTAGGTCCCTGCCAGGAAGAAGAAGGAAAGCAGGTACTGGGCAGCCATTTTGAGTTGGTGCATATTTAAATAATAAAAAAAACCCAACACTTGGGGGATTATGTTTGTTTTTGAGGGGGTGGGTCTTCTGTGGGCCAATAGGGGGTGGAGCTAGCCACCTAGCTCTATATAACTCCTCCCAGAGGCATTCCAAGATAGTCCCTGCCAGGAAGAAGAAGAAAAGCAGTTTCTGGGCAGCCATTTTGAGTGGGTGAGTGTTTAAATAATAACTCCTCCCAGAGGAGCATGAATTTTTCATAAGACAAGGGAAAGCACAGCATGGGCAGAAGGGGTCCTGGGCACTTTATCTTAGAGGTTCTCCTTAAAAAAAATTAAATTAAAGGGCTTTTGAGGTTTTTCTGTTTAGAGGAAGAGTGACAGAGACTTGCTTCTGGAGTAAGGTAGCATTCAGGAGCTCTCTATAGAGGTATAAACCCAGTAGATTGAGCTCACTGACAGAGCCTGGTGAAAACACCAAGAGAACAGGGGGCCTTTACATGGTTCTTTACCAGGGGACTTTTTGAGGGAGAAGCCCATAGTCCTGTTTCAGTGCTTACTTAAGATTTCTCAATATGGACACTGAGGGAGCTGCTGCAGTCACCTGAAACACTTGTGGGATGTTTGTCTTCTTGCCTAGAGATGTGGGGAACTTCACCTGCACCAAGTGCAAGTTGGTAGCCCTCCTGGAAGAGAAAATCAAGCAGCTGGAGGCCCGGGTAGCTACACTTCAGCATATTAGGAAGCAAGAGCTTTTCTTGGACAGAATGGAATCTTGGAGAGGGACCATACAGAGGAAGTTGTTGGGGAGGAAGTCACTTCACACACAGAGGAGGTAGACAGCTGGAGGAATGTCACACACAGAAGTAGGGAAACCAGGGATTGTTCTGGGAGCTTACAGCTACATAATTGATTTAAAGCTCTCTCCCTTATCAAGGATGAAGAGGAAGAGCAGCAGGGACAGTGCAGGGGACCCTGAGAGTACCACTGCAGGGAACAGTCACTGCTACGTCTCAGAGGAGTCCTGTGATGGTGGTGGGGGATCCCTTGTTGAGGGGTACAGAAGCAGTGGTTTGTGGTTTGTGGGCCTGACAAGATGTCCCAGAGGTGTGTTGTCTCCCTGGGGCAAAAATCCGTGATGTGACAACAAGGCTGACAAGACTTGTCAAGCCTATTGACCATTACCCCTACCTCTTGCTCCATGTGGGAACCAATAATAGTGCAAGGTATAGTCTTCAGAATATCAGAAGAGATTATGAGGCTTTGGGTAAAAAGGTGAAAGAGCTGGATGCACAGGTTGTTATCTCTTCTCCCAGTTGAAGGGCATGGTCCAGGAAGGGAGTGGAAACTGGCTCTGTAGATGGTGTCGCCAAGAACAATTTGGATTCTTGGATAATGGTCTGCGGTTTCTGGAGGGTGGACTTCTGACAAGAGATGGGCACCATCTCATACCAGTTGGCAAAAACATTTTTGCCAATATTCTCAAACTTTTGATCAGGAGGGCTTTAAACTGAGTCATGTGGGTGAGGGAGACAGTATCTTGGAACGTAACTTGGAAGGCAGGAGTACATCATGGGCTGGAGATAATAGTCAAAGTGTTATAGAGGGAACAAGGTAAATGATGCAAGGGCCTAACAGTGGGAGGCAAAAAACCTCACATAGGCAGCAAGTGGGGAGATCCCCTGGTCTTAGATGTCTCTACACTAATGCACAGAGCATGGGAAATAAACAAGATTAACTTGAACTCCGAGCATAAGAAAGCAAATACGATATAATAGGCACCACTGAAATCTGGTGGGATGAGTCTCATGATTGGAATGTAGGAACAGAAGGATATTTTAAGAGAAATAGGCCAAACAGGAAAGGAGGAGGAATAGCATTACATGTCAGGGATATTTACACCTGTGAAGAGATCCAGGACTTAAATTCTGGAAATCAGGTGGAGAACATCTGGATAAAAATTAAAGGGGAAGGAAACAACAGGGATGGTATTGTGGGAGTCTACTACAGACCCCCAAGTCAGACTGAAGACTTGGATAATGCTTTTATAGAACAGATGACCACACACTCGGTGACTTAACTATCCTGATATTTGCTGGAAGTCAAACTTAGCTAAAACTTCTAGGTCTAGCAAATTCCTCACTTGCCATGAAGACAATTGCATTGTCCAAAAGGTGGAAGAGGCTACAAGGGAATCGGTTATTTTAGATCTGATCCTAACCAACAGGGCTGACCTGGTAAATGGGGTGCAAGTGGTGGGATCCTTAGGTGGGAGTGATCATGTTCTCCTGGAATTTCTTATACAGTGGAAAGGAGAAGCTAGGCATACTCAGACACTCATTCTAGACTTTAGGAGGGCTGATTTCAATAAACTTAGGGAAACACTGGGAGTGTTCCCGTGGTTAGGAATATTAAAGGAAAAGGGAGTTCAGGATGGATGAGAGTTTTTCAAAAGAGAGATACTGAAGGCACAATCTCAGACTGTTCCAAAGAGGAGGAAAAATGGAAGATGTCTCAACAAATAGGGCTTTTGGGGGTATGTCTGTAGTAAAAGAAAGAAGAAGGAAATGGTAGGGCCACTGTGCAGGGAAGATGGAGAAATTCTAACAGGGGACAGAGAAAAGGCAGAACTACTCAACACCTTCTTTGCCTCAGTCTTCTCACAAAAGGAAAAGGGTGCTCAACTTGATGAAAATGAAGCAGAGGGCACAATAGGAAAAATCATAGAATCATAGAGTTTGAAGAGACCACAAGGGTAGACATAGCATACTTTGATTTCAGTATGGCTTTTGACAAGGTCCCCATGATATTCTTGAAAACATGATAATAAAATGTGAGCTAGACAATACAACTGTTAGGTGGACTAGTAATTGGTAGACTGATCAAACCCAAAGGATGCTCAGCAATGGCTCATCTTCATCCTGGAGAGAAGTGAAGAGTGGGGTGCCACATGGTTCTGTCCTGGGCCCAGTGCTCTACAACATCTTTATCTAATAGCTAATTCCCCTAGAGGACAGGATGAAAATTTAAAATAAACTTAATAGATTAGAAAGCTGGGCAAAAGCTAACAAATTGAATTTCAACATGGAGAAATATAAGGTACTGCACTTAGGGCAAAAAAATAATAATGAAATGCATAGATATAAGAGGGGGGACACCTGGTTTAACAAGACTATGTGTGAAAGGGATCTAGGAATCCTAGTAGACCACAAGTCAAACATGAGTCAACAGTGTGATGTGGCAGCTAAAAAGGCCAATGCGATTTTAGGCTGCATCAATAGATGTATAGTATCAGATCAAGGGAAATAATAGTGTCACTGTATTCTGCTTTGGTCAGGCCCCACCTGGAATACTGTGTCTAGTTCTAGGCACCACAATTCAAAAAGGATGTTGAAAAACTGGAGCGTGTCCAGAGGAGGGTGACTAAAATGGTGAAGGGTCTGGAAACCATGCCCTATGAGGAACAACTTAGGGAACTGGTATGTTTAGCCTGGAGAAGAGACCATTAAGAGGTGATATGATAGCTCTGTTTAAATATTTGAAGGGATGTCATATTGAGGAAGGACCAAGCTTGTTTTCTGCTGCTCCAGAGAACAGGACCCAGAACAACGGATGCAAGCTACAGGAAAAGAGATTCCACCTGAACATGAGTAGGAACTTCTTGACAGTGAGAGCTGTTCAAAAGTGGAACACACCCCTCGGAGTGTGGTGGAGTCTCCCTCTTTGGAGGTCTATAAACAGAGGCTGGATAGCCATCTGTTGGGGATGCTTTGATTTTGTGTTGCTGCATGTCAGGTGGTTGGACTGGATGGCCCTTGTGGTCTCTTCCAACTCTATGATTCTATTATTCTAAGATGGCAATAAAATAGTAAGTATAACTGGGAATATGACAGGGACAATGATGTACAGAAATGGAAAAGAATTAATAATAGCAATAACAATAATTGACACTTATTGTTTGTACTAAGATTGAAAGAATCTTTTAAATAATTAAAGGGAAGAAAAAGACAAAAATGGGGTAATACTTTAATTTAAGAGAAGGTACCCTTCCTTCCAGTGTAAACAGGCAGAAGTCCCTCCTCACATACACAAGGCCAAAAAAAACCCACCTCACAAAGGGGTGTGGTTTGTTGAAATAAATAATAAATCAATAAACTTTTAAACAAAAAACAAAAAACAAAAACAAAGGGGTGTGGTTTGAGCCACTTAGCCCCACCCCCTGAGGGTCCAGTCACTCACTCCGTGGCTTCTGGTCCTCTCCTGCTCCGAGTGCAGGGAGAGGGGGGAAGGGAAGAGGTTGGGAGGTCCTGTGGTGGCTTCACTTCTACTCCATTTCCCATCCGGGAGGCTGAGAAATTCCAAGAAATGGGGGTGGGGGAGGAAGGGAAGGGGGAAGGAAAGGGAAAACTCCAGGCCTGTCCCAAGCCTCCCACCGTGCTCGTCAAACACTTTCGTTCTCCCTCTACAATCATTCCTTACTTCCTTTCCATCATCTGCCAATTTGTCTTTACTTCTACTATTGGCTTTCTATTATTGGCATGTTTCTGTTCACCACATCCACTTAAGTTGTAATCTCAATTCCAATTCCTGTTAGGCTCACTTATATAATTTGTTATTTCTTATTTAACCTTATTTCTTATTTAACCAATCTATGCCTCTTCCTTGGAATTTGCCACTTGGATATAGATTGGTCCGCCACCGGGCGGTATATAAATAAAATTATTATTATTATTATTATTATTATTATTATTATTATTATTATTATCTACTTTCTTAGGGTTAGTGGTTCCTAAGATTGAAATTCATTCTTTCTTCACTTTAAGTACATAGTCTCTTAAATACATTTTTCTTTAACATTGTTATGTTCTTAATTCTCTTTTATAATTCTTAATTTTCAATTCTTAATTCACTTTTATATTTCCATGTCACTGAGTCTTTAATTCAAACATTTTTTACCTGTCTTGAGTATGTTTACCCCTCGTTGCTTGATTTCTCCAAAAACCAAAAATCTTCTGCCCTTTGTCTATATTCAAATGGTTTGAGAATATATTTTCTTTCTTTTCCTTTCTTTCTTTTTCTTCACATTTTTTGTTCCTTTCTGTTTTATTTATTTGCTCACATTTTCCATGTTTTATTCATATAAGTTATACATGACGTGGCCAGGAGGGGCTGTCATTATAAGCCACTCCCACACCCCTCAGAAACACCAGCTTGCCAGCCAGGAGGACCCAAGCCTGCAGCAGCCTCTTTTCTCCCACTCCACCGGGGCCCGAAGGCTACAGAAGGACCTGAGGACTCCTGGAACAGGACAGCAGTGAGAGGGGGTGTGGTCAGGAGGGGCTGGTGTTATAAGCCACTCCCACACTCCTCAGGAACACCAGCTCACCAGCCAGGGGACCCAAGCCTCTTTTTCCCCACTTCACCACCTGGACAGTGAAGGACTGTCTCCAAACGCCGGCAGAGGCTTTAAGAGCCTGTCCTCCTCGCTATCCCATCACCACCTGGGCAGTGAAGGGCCGGCTCCCAACGCTGGCGGAGATTTTAAGAGGCTTCCATCTCTCCCTCCCATGCTACAGTGATGACGGTGGGAGGGATGTGGACATGTTTCTTGCCCAACCCAATTCCAACTTTCCACCGGCAGCACAGTGGCGAGGGAGGGTGGGCGCGGCTATAAAGCCAAGCTCAATTTGTGTGCTTGGAGAAGCAGCGACGACAGCACTGGACACTCTGTGGGTTATAGATAACCAACTAGAATGGAAAGGGTTGGGGGAGAGTTAAAAGGGGAACTGTGGGAATGCCTATCGAGGTAGTATGGGGCAAAGGTAGATATGGCGATAACAGGGTAGAACTATGTTACAAAAGAAGGTGGGATCAATATTTAAAAGCAATCCCACTTTCAGTTCACCCTGTTGTCCAAAGTAAGTTGGGGAGCTTGCCAACCTTGCCACAGAACTTTACCCTGCTCCTCTGTAATGCCAGGTCGGTAAAAAATAAAACTCAAATCATCCATTATCTTCTCATGGATGAGGAAGCCGACCTGGCATGTTTTACAGAAACCTGGCTGGGAGAGGATAGTGCCATCACCTGGAATCAGGGTCTCCCAGCTGGGTATTCTGTGTTTGAGTAGGTGAGGGAAAGTGGGCATGGGGGAGGTGTGGCTCTGGTTCACAAAATAACCTTTCCTTGATCAGGATACCTATCCAGAAAACAGACCATTTCGAGAGTATGTACCTGAGCCTGAAGACCAGGGATAGTATAGGGATTCTGTTGGTATACCGTCCACCCCACTGCCTAACAGACTCCCTATCCGAGTTGACACAGCTGGTCTCAGAGTTGTTGCTGGAGTCACCTAGACTTTTAGGTGATTTCAACATCCCTTCGAGACCAGTTTAACAGGTGCGGCTCAGCAGTTCATGGATTCCATGATGGACAAGGGCCTATCCCAATTGGTTCACGGACCTACACACTTGGCAGGTCATACTCTCGATGTGGCCTTTAGTACGGAGCAGGTATATCCATGGGCAGAGGTAAAAATACCTCTGCACTGTCATGGATGGATCATTTCCTGATCAAGGTTGAACTAAGAGCCCTGTCCAACCCACCGGGGGTGGAGGACCTATTAAAATAGTCCGCCCTCGAGAGGATAATGGAGCCAATTGGATTCCAGAAAGCCTTGGAGGGTTTCTTGGTTGGTAAGGCCGGCGACCCTGTTGAAGCCCTGACAAACACTTGGAACACTGATCTCACCAGAGCTATCGACACGATCTCTCCCAGGCATCCTTTCCAACCCGCTCCAAATTGTCACCCCTGGTTCACAGAAGAACTCAGGAAAATGAAGCGGGTTGGACAATGACTAGAGTGCACCTGGCGGAAAACTCGACTTATCTGACAGAACTCGTCATAGGCAATACAGGCAGCGAAGAAGTCTTTCTCCTCTGCCCATATTGTGCAGAACCCTTTACTTAACCCAACAACAGCCTGCTGTGATGCTTTTAACATCTGTTTCACAGATAAAATCTCTCAGATAAGAGCCAACTTAGATGCCGGGATTACAACAGAAGTGACTGAGGAGGTGTCCAGTAAACCCGTTTATGAGATTAAACTGGATCAATTTGAGTTAGTGAGTACCGATGACATGGACAAGATCCTTGGAAAAGTAAGTGCTCTCTCGATCCCTGCCCATCTTGGCTGGTTGTCCAGGGGGGCAATGCATTGATGGTCTTCCTTAAAGAGGTCATCAATGCATCCCTTAGGGAGGGAGTTGTTCCATCAAGTCTAAAAGAGGCAGCCGTTAGACCACTCCTGAAGAAACTTTCTCTGGACCGCCTGGACATGAAAAACTACAGACTAGTCTCACACTTATCATTCTTGAGCAAGGTGATCGAGAGGGCTGTCGCCTTCCAACTCAAATCAATCTTGGATGAAACTGATTTTCTAGATCCATTTCAAACCGGCTTCAGGCCTGGATATGGGGTGGAGACAGCCATGGTCGCTCTGGTAGATGACCTTCTCCTGAGCATCGACAGGGGTAGCGTGATCCAGTTGGTGCTTTTGGACCTCTCAGCAGCCTTTGATACTATAGACCACAACATCCTTTTGGGGTACCTGAGAGAATTGGGAGTGGGAGGCACTGTTCTTCAGTGGTTCCGCTCCTTTCTCTCAGGCAGTTTCCAGAGGGTGGTACTCGGGGACAGCTGCTCATCAAAAACAGAGCTAAAATATGGCATGGCTCGGGGAGCCATTCTGTCCCCGATGTTATTCAATATTTATATGAAGCCGCTGGGAGAGATCATCAGGAAACATGGAGCAGGATGTTACCAATATGCTGGTGACACTTAAATATTCTGTTCCATGTCTCGGTCAACTGCTATGACAGCAGATGGCAGTTCTCCCCTCAATCAATGACTTGAAGCAGTAATGGACTGGATGAGGAAAAACCGACTCAAATTGAATCCAGACATAATGGAGGTACTTACAGTATGGGCCCCCAAACCAGAGATTGGATTGTAACTGCCAGTCTTGATGGGGTCATGCTCTCCACCAGGGACTGTGTCCACAGTCTAGGTGTGCTCCTAGACCCGTCGCTTCACATGATAAATCAGGTGAATGCAAGGGTAAGGAGTGCCTGGAAGTAAAGGACCTAGAAATTGTAGTACATGCTCTGGTAACCTCACGACACAACTTCTGCAATGCACTCTACATGGGGCTACCCTTATACCTACCTCGGAAACTGAAATTAATACAAAATATGGCAGCCAGGTTGATCACTGGAACATCACGAAGTGATCATATGACTCCGGTTTTAAAATCTCTGCACTGGCTGCCAGTTAGTTTCCGGGCACAATATAAGGTGTTGGTATTGACCTTTAAAGCCCTACATGGCCAGGGCCCATCTTACCTAAGGAGTCGCCTATCTCCATATAATCCACCCCGTGCCCTCAGGTCCTCTGGGAGGAAGTTGCTTCAACTAATAAGAACTAGGTTGGCAGCAACCTCCCAGAGGACTTTCTCTGCCACAGCTCCTAGACCGTGGAATGCCCTGCCGGAGGAGATCTGTCAGATAACCAACTTAGATGGCTTTAAAAAAGCCATCAAGACGGATCTCTTCGGGCAGGCATTCCCAGAATGATATTTCCCATAATCTCTCCCCCATCATTAGATCACTCCTATATAATCAGAATGCCCTGTTTAATCGTATTGAATTTGTAATTTTGTTTTAAGTTACATTTTAATATTTTTAGGGTATGTGTGTGTGTGTGTGTGAATGTTTGTATTGCATGGGATTGTGCTTTTAGATTGTAAGCCACCTTGATAGCCTCGGCTAAAGGCGGGATATAAATAAAAAAAATATTATTATTATTTATTATATACTAATTGCCAGTTATCCTTTACATCATATTTAATAATAAAATTCTGGTTTCATTTGTATGTTAATTTTTAGTATATCATTTATTGTATACCATCATCCAATATTTCTTTACTTTTTTACAGGACCACCAGGAATGGTAAAAAGTTCCAATTTCTTCCTTACATTTCCAGCATAGGTTATTATTGTTTTTATATATTTTGGAGATTTTTGCTGGCATTAAGTACCATCGAAGGTACATTTTCTAATAGTTCTTCCTTAAGTTTTGCAATACTGTGTATTTTGATACTTTTTGCCATACATTTTCCCATTTATTTAATTTCAGTGCATATTTTTTTGCCCATTGTATCATTCCTTCCTTTACTACTTCGTCTTCCATTTCCATTTTTAGCAAGGCATTGTATATTTTTCCTATTAACTTCTTTGAGTTTCCATTTAAAATTTTACTTATTTCAGATTCCCCAATTTCAAATCCCAATGTTTTATTGTCCATTTTATCTCTCTCCCTGAGTTGTCTATATGAGAACCAATTTATACTATGTCCTTCCCCTTTTAATTCTTCCTGAGATTTTAATCTGATCTCCCCTTTTTGTATTTTTAATAATACTTTGTATGTTAACCAATTTCCATCTTGTACCATTTCTCTTATTAGAAAAGCCTCCTGAGGTGAAAGCCATAACAGAATTTTATTTAGTATTCTGGCCTTATATTTTTTCCATGTGTTTAACAATGCTCTTCTAATAGAGTGGTTATTAAAGTCTTTATTGCTTTTTTCTTTTTTGTATCATAGATACCCGTGCCACCCAATCTGAGGCCCTCTCCTTCTATCTCCAATAATTTATTGTCCTTTTATTTCACTCAATCCCTAAGCCGAACCAAGATACATGCTTCATAATATAGTTTTAAATTTGGTAATCCTAGTCCACCTCTTTCTTTTGCATCTTGTACAATTTTGAAATGAATTCTTGGTTTTTTGCCAGACCAAATGAATTTAGATAAATCTTTGTTCCATAATTTAAATATTTTCTCGGGTATTGTCACTGGTATCATTTCAAAAAGAAATAATATTTTAGGGAGACATGACATTTTTATAGCTGCGATTCTGCCAAATAGTAATGAATTTGTTTTATTCCATCTAATTAAGTCTTTTTTTATTTCACCCCATATTTTTGTGTAGTTTTTCCCATAAATATTTATACTCTTGCTCAGGATATTTATTCCTAGATATTTCACAGTTTTTTGAATTTTGATTTCTGAATTTTTCTCTATATTTTGTTTCTCATTTTTAGATATTTTATTGTAAGGATTAATGATTTTTCTTTGTTAATTTTACACCCTGTGATTTCTCCAAGTTTTTTCAGTGTTTCTAATAATGGTTTGATACTTTCTAATCGGTCATCCACAACTATTACCAAATCGTCTGCGAAAGCTCTAATTTTAAAGTTGAATTTCTTAATTTTAAGGCCTTTTATTTGTTCGTTCTTTTTGATTCTCTGAATCAGGCCTTCTATGATTAATAAGAATAAAAGAGGCAACAAGGGACAGCCCTGTCTCATTTCCCTATTTATATTTATGTTTTCTGTTCTTTCCCCGTTAATTACAATTTTTGCTTTTTGTTCCTTATAAATTTAATTTATCCAATTGCAGTAGTTTTGGCCTAAATTCATTTCTTGCAAAAACATTTTTTAGTGTAGCCCAATTCACCAAATCAAATGCCTTCTCTAGGTCAATGAAGACTAAACCTAGTTTTTTCTCTATATGTTTTTCTTTGTACAGGTCTGAATAGAATTCATAGAAGGCTTCTTTTATTTCTTCTTGTTTTGTTTGAATTGTGTCTCCTCTTTTTATTTCTGTTATTGTTCTTTTTCCCCCTTTCTTTCCTCAATTTATATGCCAGCCATTTTCTCGTCTTATTTGAATGTTCAAAAGTTTTTTGTATGGCTATTTTTAACTTCCTCCCTAGATCTATTGTCATCTCTGAAGATATTTGTTTCTGTACCACTAATTGCCTCTACTATTTCTTTACTATTTGGATTTTCTTTTAGTTCTTCCTCTTTTTGTTGTAATAATTTGTTTAGATGTACATTTCTTTCCTTCCTCTTTCTTTTGAGTTCTATATTTTGTTTTATAAAATATCCTTACTCGCATCCCAAATTGTTGTCATCTTTTATTCATTGTTCATATTTTCCTTAAAAAAGTAAACTATGTTTTCTTTTGTTTTCTCAATCATGTTCTTATTTGACAACAATTCATCATCATGTCAGTGTGTGGATGATGAGTGTTGCAATGATGCTCTTTGACACCCAGCAGAATCTCCAGGACAAGCTGGCTACTGTGATCCACAGCCACTTTGTATCTCTTACCATCAACTGGCTCAGCTTCTCTTCTTCAGGATCCTGTCTTCCTCAGTCAAGAAGACACATTGTAAAGTCCAAAAGTATAGTTTATTAATGCATATAAAAGAAAAATGAGATAATTAAGTAAAATCTATTGTGATGAACTAATCCAGTTCAGCCATGAAAGATTACATCTTTAGCAATCCTAAAAAAAGCATAGGATCCCAACTTGTTGCTGTTGAAAGTTAAGAAGAAGTTTACAGATCCATGTTTCCAGATCCAGGAGTTACATTGTAAAAGCAGTATAAACATACTCAAAAACTACAAGCCAAAAGCTCCATGGTTAAAAAACCACTGTCAGACACACACACACTCACATCTTGAATTATAAACATTTTAGATAAAGGATTCTCTAGGCCCTTCCCATACTCCACTTTCTGGGTGTTAACCTTATGCTAATTGGATAATGCTTGCATGATGTGTATTAACCCAGCCTCTTGCTGTCCATCATCCCTCATGTGACTCCTTTCCCATGATCTAATGATGTTGATATACTGTTTACCTTTTTGATATCTTGCTTTCCTCATAACAAAATCTGTGTCTACGTACTGTATCTTTGGGAAAGTTTTTGTTTATGTCTGTGTAGCCATCTGATGTTAGCTTTCTCTTTGTTTCTCTAGATCAGGGGTAGGCAACCTTTTTGAGCCGGGGGCCGGGTTGCTGTCCCTCAGACAATTGGGGGGCCGAAGCACCAAAATAAATAAATAAATAAATAAATATTTTTTTTAAAAAAAATATAAATAAATAAATAATATATGCATGCACACTCTCTCAGCCCCAGAAAAGCCATGGCAAAACCCCTGTGGAGATTTTGCCAAGAAAACCCCAAGAACAAGTAATAACAACAATAATCAATATCATAATGGCGGGGGGTGGCAGCAGCGGCAGGACCAGCCTGGGGCCAGTCCAAAGGCCTCGGGGGGCCGCATCCGGCCCCCGGGCCTTAGGTTGCCTACCCCTGCTCTAGATGTTGTTCTCTTGAGGAAAATTCCACACACACATTTCTACATTTCATCTTTGACTGTATAACCCATCCATATTCCAACATCTTCATATGTATGGTAGTTTGTTTTCTTTCAGAGTAAGGGTTACAGGGTTATGATCTGATAACACTCTAGGCATTATTTCGGTTTTTTGTACATCCTTAATTAACATTTTTGTGATTAAAAGTAAGTCAATTCACAATAGAGAGAAGTGTCTCTCTGAATAAAAAGTATATTCTTTGTCTTGCTTATTAAGATACCTCCAACTATCTAACATTCCCAGTTCCTCTATCATTTCAAAGAAGCTTTTGGCAATTTTCCCTGATTGTGTTTGATTTTCCCCCCTGATTTTCTATCTAGTTGTGGGTCTATAACACCGTTGTAGTCTCCCATCATTATCACCTCACTATAGTCGAATTCCATCACTTTTTTTACACAGTTTTTAATAAAATTTCTGGGGGCTATAAACCCCTATGATTAAAGTCCTTTTCTTTTGTTTCATAATTTGTATCCCTATATAATGGCCTGCTTTGTCGTTAAAATTTTCTTTTGCTATAATTGGTTCTCTTACATATATAGCTACTCCCTTTGTTTTATTTTTTGTGGACAAGGTAAATTCTTTCCCTAATTTTAAATTTCTTAAAAATTTCTTATCTTTTTCTTGTATACATATTAATTGGTATTGGCCTTTTTTGAGGTAGTGGTAAACTTTCTTTCATTTAATTGAGGAATTAAGTCCTTTTACGTTCCATGTAATAATTTTCATATTTAGTTTTTAGACAAATCCAGCATCAGAGGTTATTACAATATTTTCACTAGTTCCACTCTTTCCACTTTATATATTTCTCTTCTGTTAATAGTTCTTCTTCTTCTTCTTCTTCTTCTTCTTCTTCTTCTTCTTCTTCTCTTGTTTCTCCTTCCTCTCTCGAATCTCTCAGGTTCGATTCTATTTCTTCCTCTTCCTCTTCTATCTCATCTGCTTCATCTTCTTCCTCTTTCTCATTGTCAAGTTTCTTTTCTTTTTTCTTCACATCACTTTTTTTCTCTCTTTGTTCTAACCTTACTTGAAAGTCTTCCCATTTTTTTTCTTGTTCTTCTCTATCTTTTGAATCTTGTTCTTTGGGTCCTGGGCTTCTTGTTTGGATTTCTCAATCTCGCTGCTTTTCCCCCCAAAAAAAATTCACTTGCTTTTTGTATCGAATTTAAATTATACCTTTTTTTCCCCCCAATGAAACTGTGATTCCTTCTATGTATTCCCATCTGTCAGGGACTTGGTAGTATTTTAGTTGGTCCATAAGAAACTTATAATCTCTTCTTCTTTTCAATATTTTTGTTGGGGTGCCCTTATAAATCTGAATTTCGTTTCCTAATATTACCAATTTGCCTTTGAAGTTTCATTGAAGTATTGTGTCTCAAATCTGTTTTTGGTCCCAATAGATAACAATATCTCTGGGAAGTTGTTTTGTCCTTGCCACCTTAGGGTCTATTTCCCAGCTGAATTGCTGTAAGGGTATATCCAGATATTTTGCCAAATGGGGTGTTAAGAATTTGTACAAGTTTTCATTTTGCTGTTCAGGCACTCCTCGTAGCTTTACACAAGATTCTCTTTATTTGAGTTCTAATTTTAATATCATTTCCTGGTCCTCCTATTAAGTATTTGTTGTTTCTTCTAATTTCTTCTCTAATTTGTGTGTGGTATTTTCAAGTTTCTCCACTTTGGCAGTTACTTTTCCTAAGTCTTTGTTAATTTTATCCAGGTCTTGTCTTATCAAATTTGTTTCACATTTCAGGTCTACTTTAATCTCTTCCCTCACCTCTCTTATTTCTTGCTTGACCTCCGCACATGACCATCTTATTTCTTCCATGATTTGTGAAAATTACTCTGTGGTCTTTTCCATGTTATCAAAGGTCTTCTTTGATTTGTAGCTTGTGGTGCTGCTCTTCTTCCCGATGCCATTATCTTGTTCTATTTGTTTTTTGTTTAATTTACTATTTAATTATCTAGTATTTCCCTTTAAACCTTTATAATTTGATAGTTTATTCTTAATTTCTATTATTTTTCCTATTCTCCTATTTTTATTTTATTTTATTTATTTTAGTTGTTGGAGACTTTACCTAATTGATAATTGATAATTACCTTGTATATTATTAAGATTATTTGTTTAGATTTTTTCAATTGTCTATTTAATTATTTGTTTTTCATCCAATAATATTTATTGTTTTTTATTTGCTTTAATTTGTTATTGTTCTTTGTTTGTTATTGTTATTTTTTCTCTCTCTCTCTTTCTTTTCCTTTTTTATTTTATATTGTTGTTATTCCTATATTTATTTATTTTTCCCCTCTCTCTATATTTTTCCTTTCATTTTGTTATTATTATTCTTATATATATTTGTATATTTTATGTACTTTCCCCCTCCCTCTTCCTCAAGTTTACGATTCACAATTCACAAATATTATTTATATTATTTGCTGTGCTCTTTCCTTTGCACCACTAGATGTCCTCCTTATATCACTATTTCCCTATTCCATTCAAGGTTTCTTGCTGTTTTTTAGTCTATAATGTGTTGATTTACCTCCTAAGCATCTCTCTCTCTCTCTCTCACACACACACACTTTCCTCTTTATCAGCCTCAAGGTCAGTTTATCTAGACTCAGTTCTTGTTTATAATTTTTTCCTCTTGCAATGTTTTCACTATATTTTCTTATACTTTAAAAGGGAAAGTAGGTAAGAGAAAGTCATGTTAAAAAAAATCCTTAATTACTCAACTTAAAGCAGTTAAACATAAGAGAGGATTCACCCTATTAAGTTAAATATTTATTTACAGAATAGTAAGATATATAAAGCAACAGCTGCAAAAACAATATTGTTAATATTAATAAAAAAAGAAAAGGGAGAGGAGAGGAGAGGAGAGGAGAGGAGAGAAAGAGAAGAATTTGCATTTACAATCTAAATTACCTCTTCAGCTTTGAACACATTCTTACAATTTCTTCACCACCAAACTAGTTTAAATTGAGTTAAATTTTCTTACAAATAGATAACAAGATGTTAGAAATAATAACCTATTGTTGCATCTATAAAAGGAAAGAAGAAAGAAAGAAAGGAAATAGAGAGGGTAGAGAGAAAGAAAGAGTATTTAAATATCAGTTCTACATAACAATATATCAAAACAATACATCCAATATTCAGTTCAATATAACGATCTGTTGATGTAACATTTTTAAATCTCAATAAAATATACAACCAAAGTGGCGTTCCTTTATCCAATATCATTCAGTCAGGGTCCCTCTTCTTCTTCTTCTTCTTCTTCTTGACTGGTTCAGTATTTCAATGTTCTTATGTAAAGTGTCACAGTTACAATTAGAATTACTTTCTCTTTCAATCTGAGTTGGTTCTTTCTGTGCTCTTCCTCTGTTTCCTTGCCCCAAGAAGTTGAATGGGATTGCTCGCTTCTGCATATGTCTGTGTTCTATTCCAAATGGCACTCCAAAGTAAGGGAAGGAAGACACACAGTTTATTTTGTCTTTTATTTGCCCAGTCCAGTCTATAACTTGCCACAATTCATCTACCGTCCTTCCAAAGGAAAAGAGTTTTTCATTTATTACTCTTGACATTTATAATAGTCCATTTCTCCAACTGTTTCCAATCTTGTTCTCCTTTGATCACTTAAATGTCCCAATCTCAATCTTGCCTTTGCTCTTTGTTATGTCTTTCTATTTCTCCTGCTTCTCTCTTGTCAAATACTTCCCCCCCCCCCCCAGTCTTTTCACCACTCTGGTTAATCTCTCCTTACTTAAGTTTTCTAGCTTTCATTCTCCCAAGTCCTCCAGCAGTCCCCCAAAAAAACTCTACTGGGATTTAAGAGTTGAGTTGTTAGAATATGCAAAGCAAGCCTCTTTTGTTTGTTCTTTAAAAGACTTACTGGTGATGGGTCTTTAATAATTGAAAGTAGTAAGCCATTGGCATTTGATGGAATTTGATAGTTTGTAGCTGTCTTTAAAGTCAAAGTTAAAAAAAAAGTGGCAACAGGTCATGTGCTGCCTGTGGCTAACTTATCACAGGCGCTTGCAGCTCCTTCCCCAGATCCCTTCCACTTCCTTCTCCTCCACTTCGGAGACACTTTTGCCAGACTATTGATGTCACAGTCTGTCCTAGACCCCATGAAAGGTGATCATCCCTTGGAGCAATCTCAAGGAGGTGATCTGTCAGAGAATAGATGGGCTATGCAGTCAAAGGTGAAATGTAAAGATGTGTGTGTGTCTGTATTTTTCCACTTGAGAACATGCTTCTAGGCAGAACACAAACAACTCAGTCCAGATGGCTAGAAAGACAAAACAATAGGGAAACCACTAGATGGGAAAGTAACCTTGTTTACATAAGGAAACAATAATAAAAGTTGTTATGGGAAAGTAGATCACATGGTGGAAGATGAACAACAAGAGGTTGGGTTAGCATACATCACATACAGATCATCCAATCAACCTGAAGATCCAATCAACCTGAAGGGGCTGGGCTGAGAAACTTTGTGTTAGGCATTGATATTATTATTATTTGCTTCCATTGGATCACACTTTTTCTTCTCTTTACTTCGCAATGGATCTATAATATGTTTATATTGCTTCACAATGTAGCCTTAAGATCTGCAAACATGGATCTGTAGCTTTGTTCCTGTTTAGCCACATCTGCAAGATGTGATGCTTTAATGGACTGTGTTTTTACTTTGCATGTTATTATTCTTTCATCAATGAAGCTCAACTTTTAGAAGCTTGGATTTTTGGTTCCTGATTCTGCTGGATTTACACTACTCCACCAAAACCGAACAATGGGTTATGGGATGCCCAGGATGCTTCCGCTGCACCAGAAGGGAAGCGGAGATGAGCTGTCCTCCACACATTCCAAGCTTGGACTTTTGCAACTTACTTTGAAGTTTTACAACTTGAGTTGTGAGTAATGCTTTGCTTATCTGCATGATTTACAAGAAAGAAACTGTCTGCTGATTAGCTGAATGTCGAGGTTTCAAGCGGAACAGTCATTCTTCCTGAGCATTTAAAGAGACAGTGTTCTTTGAAGTAGCTGGAGTGAGGCAAGCTGTTTTCAGACTCTTTGTGCCACAAGTGAAATTCATCATGGATGTCACTATATTTCTGAAGCTGACAAGTGAGAATTTTACTTCTTGGTGTGTGTATGCTAAAGCATTATTGATAAGGGAGAATCTTTGGCAGGCTATTGATCCAGGCTTGTCTCCAGCACCCACTCCAGCTGAGACAGAAAGAAATGAGAAAGCTGTTGCTACCCTTCACCTCATTCTTTCTGAAGCCCAATTAAATCATGTAAGGGGCATAACTGTGGCTAAAGACATATGGAATACCCTGAGGGACATCCACCAGTCTGCTTCAGCGCTAGCCAAAATGATGTGGTGTAAGCGGCTATATGGGCAGAAGATGGATGAGAAACAATCTCCTGATAAGCATCTGGAAGTGATAAGGGAATTGTTTGCCCAAGTTCAAATGAGAGGCGTGGATATTTCAGAGCAACAGAAAAGTTACATTTTATTGGGATCCCTCTCTGCTAGTTTTGACAACGTTTTGCATGGTCTGCAAAGTGTGTCTGAAGCACAACTTACAATGGAGCTCGTGGCTTCTAGAGTCATGGAAGAAAGCCAATGCTGAAGGTTTGACGTTGAGCAACACAAGCAGGCATCTGCAGCTTCAAAGTCTTCAAATGCCACAGAGGGAGCATCCAGAGAAATACAGACTGAAAAGGCAGCTGTTTCCAGAGGAAAGATTTGTTACTACTGCAAGAAGGCAGGTCATCTAAGGAAGGACTGCAGGAAGCTTGCAGCTGACAACAAGAAGAGGAATCAACACCAAGCACATCCTTTTGGGGGAAACAAAGGAACTGCAGCTGTTACTCGAGGCTGTGACAGTGTGACTCAACATGCTAAAAACCAAAATTGGGTTCTCAATTCCGGTGCTACAGCAAATATGGTAAATGATCCTGAACTACTCATAAACAAGAAGCCCTCCACAGTGAACTCGGTTGCTCTAGCTGATGGGGCAGCAAGAGAAATCCGTGAAATGGGAACTGTCTACATTCCTGGGTTTGGTAAAACTTTTGATAATGTTTTGTGTGTGCCTAAATTACAAAACTGTTTAGTTAGTGTGTCTGCTTTGACCACAGAAGGGTATACACTGAGTTTTGTGGGGGAGGAATGCTTAATTTCAAAAGATGGGGAAGTCTGTGCAAAAGCTGTAAAGAAAGACAGAATGTACTACATGGTAGATAAGGCAGAATGTGCAGTTGTACAAAATGAACCTTTGCATTCTAACTGTATTCATTATTTTCACAGAGTAATGGGTCATGTTGGTTTTCAAAGTCTTGTGAAGCTGGAGAAAATTTGTCCTGATTTTAAAATGTCACCCTGTTCAAACCACCTGGAATGCTCAGTTTGCAGCAGGATTAAGTTGAAAGCTTATCCTGTGGCAAAACGAAACAAATTTACAGCCAAACGTCCGTTTCAGGCTGTGCATTGTGATGTTTCTGGTCCCATGGTTGCGACACTAGGGGGCAGCAAATATTTCATGGTGATTGTGGATCGCTTCACCAGGTTTTCTTATGTGATACTTCTGAAAGAGAAGGGTGAAGCAGGGGAAAGATTTAAAGAATGGGTGAACATGGTTGAAAGGGAATTTGATTTCAAAGTGGGGTCTTTGATCACAGACAGAGGAGAATTCTTGTCTCACACTTTGGAAAATTGGCTAAGGAAAAAGGGGATTAGACACTACACAACTAACCCTAGGACTCCTCAGGATGATGGAATTGCATAGAGGAGAATAGCCGTCTTGAAACAGATAAAAGAGTGCATGATGCTAGATGCAAATGCTCCTGAGAACCTCTGGGGGGAGGCAATTCTTACAGCTAACTTTCCGGCAAACCGCACTTGGAACTCAGCTATAAAGAACACTCCTTATCACATGCTTTACAAAAGAGCATCTAATTTGAAATACCTTAGAGTGTTTGGGCAATATGCAAATGTCTATGTGCCAGCTGCTTTCAGAAAGAAAAATCAGCCCAAGTGGAGAAGATTGATGTTTGTGGGTTATTCTGGGAATAGCTATAGATTACACCTTGGAGGAAGGAAAATATTATTTTCAAGAAGCGCAAAGTTTGAGAAACATTTGGGTTGGGAAAATGTGCACTCCAACAAAGAAGTTTTTCTGAGATTGGGAGAGTTGGGAACACCTGCCAGAAATGGAGGGGTGTTGAAACAGGAGTCTGCTTCTTCAGACACTGAAGCAAGTGCATCAGATAAGACAACACAAACCCAACCACAGGCACCCAGGATGACTGAAACTAGGAGACACAGAGATAGGGAACCTCACACAAGTTCTGATACTGAGGACGAGGAAGGTAGAACAAAAGTCATCATCCCAAGATGCACCCAAAGAATTAAAAAACAACCAGATCGTTTTGTTGTGCAGGAAGCTAGGGCTTGCACAGTTGTGGTTGATGAACCTGAAAGTTACAAAGAAATTCAGAATTGTCCTGATGAGGAAAGGTTGAAATGGGAGTCTGCTATGGAGCAGGAGTTCAAGTGTTTGACAAACAAAGATGTGTTTGAAATTGTTGATAGACCCACAAATCACAAAGTGATTGGCTGCAAATGGGTGTACAAAAGAAAGCTGATGCCTGATGGTAGTCAGAGATACAAGGCTAGGTTGGTAGCAAAGGGATTTGCACAGCAGAGATTTGAAAATTTTGACAAAATATTTTCTCCAACAGCAAAGCCTGAAAGTCTAAGATTGGTTATGGCTTTAGCAACAAGAAAGGGTCAGTTAGTGCAGCATTTTGACTTTGAGATTGCATACTTGAATGCTTGTGTTGAGGAAACTGTGTACATGGAACAACCTTTGGGATTTCAGCAAGACAGTGATAGAAAGGTGTACAAGTTGAAAAAGGCTTTGTATGGTTTGAAACAGAGTGCTAGGAGTTGGAATCTTTGCATTCATGAGGAGCTTGTGAAGTTTGGATACAAACACAGATTGCTGATGCATGTGTTTACATAAAGGGAGATGTGACATTGGTGATTCATGTTGATGACTTATGTGTGGCAGCTAAGTCAAAACAGGAGATTCAGACAGTGAGGAAGGAGTTGTCAAAGAAATTTGTTGTGAAAGATCTAGGTCCTCTCAGATCCTATCTTGGAATTGAAGCGCAATGGACTGAGGATGGCAGTTGTTTATTGAGTCAACAGAAAAAGATTGAAAGTTTGATAGAGAAGTATGGATTGCAGGATGCAAAAGTAGTGAAAAGTCCTATGTCAGTTGGATATGTAAATGAATTATGTACTAGAGCAGGGGTAAGCAACCTTTCCCCTTTAAAGGCCGAGGGACTTTAGCTCCCAGAATCCCAGAAGCTATTGGCCAACATGGCTGAAGCTTCTGGGAGCTGAAGTCCCTCGGCCCTTAAAGGGGAAAGGTTGTCTACCCCTGTACTAGAGAGTTTGAAAATCCAGAGTTGTATTGAAGCCTTGTTGGGAGTTTGATGTTTATTGCTAATAATTCTCGGCCTGACATTTCGTTTGCCATTGGTGTGCTTAGCAGGAAAACACATCGTCTGAAAGTGGAAGATTGGACTGCAGTGAAACATTTGTTGAGATACCTGAAAGGTAGCTTGGACAGAAAATTGAAGATACAGAACAGTCAGGTTGGACTTGAATGCTTTGTGGATAATTCTTTTGCTTCAGAACTACATGACAGAAAGTCAGTGACAGGTTTGTTGATCAAGTTTGGAGAGAGTGCAATTGCTTGGAGAAGTAGAAAACAGGGATATGTAGCACAAAGTACAGGTGAAGCAGAGTTTGCAGCGCTATCAGAATTAGTTAATGAGATTGAATGGATTAGACAGTTGTTGCAGGATTTGAATCAGGATTGTGCTGAACCAGTTTTGATCAATGAAGATTCTCAATCATGCATTGCCATGTCAGAGGCAGAAAACCTGAAGTGCAGAACAAAGTACATTGGAGTTAGATACCAAAATGTCAGAGAATTGGTACAGAAGGGAATTGTGCGTCTGCAGTATATAGAATCAAAACAAAATTTGGCAGACATTTTGACAAAGGCATTGACAATTGATAGACATGACCAGATGTCGCATCTACTTGGAATGTCATCATAAGTATGTAGACCTAGCAACCGTGCTAAGTTAGTTTCACAACATATATTAGTGTGCATCATACACACATCCATACATTTCAGGAGGGGATTGTCAGAGTGTTGATGGGCTATGCAGTCAAAGGTGAAATGTAAAGATGTGTGTGTGTCTGTATTTTTCCACTTGAGAACATGCTTCTAGGCAGAACACAAACAACTCAGTCCAGATGGCTAGAAAGACAAAACAATAGGGAAACCACTAGATGGGAAAGTAACCTTGTTTACATAAGGAAACAATAATAAAAGTTGTTATGGGAAAGTAGATCATATGGTGGAAGATGAACAACAAGAGGTTGGGTTAGCATACATCACATACTGATCATCCAATCAACCTGAAGGTTAACACCCAAAATGGGGAGAGGGGCTGGGCTGAGAAACTTTGTGTTAGGCATTGATATTATTATTATTTGCTTCCATTGGATCGCATTTTTTCTTCTCTTTACTTCACAATGGATCTATAATATGTTTATATTGCTTCACAATGTAGCCTTAAGATCTGCAAACATGGATCTGTAGCTTTGTTTCTGTTTAGCCACATCTGCAAGATGTGATGCTTTAGTGGACTGTGTTTTTACTTTGCATGTTATTATTCTTTCAACAACAAAGTTCAACTTTTAGAAGCTTGGATTTTTGCTTCCTGATTCTGCTGGATTTACAAATACACTACTCCACCAAAACTGAACCTTCAATGCCACCGGAAGTCGCAGCCTCAGAAAGCCTTTTGACATTTCATCACTATGCATGCTGGCGAGAATTGGACTGAATATCTGAGTCTTAAAATTTGGGCAGGATCATACAGGGGGAGCTTTCCATACAGGCAAATCCAATCCCCTCCTACCATCTGAAGCTGCAAGGAGAGGTGGGAAAAAGACTCCATCCAATCCCCTCCCAGCTGCATGAGTCCATCTCAGTTCCCCCGCCTTTCAGTGACAGGACAGGAGAAAACAGAGAGGATGGGCAAGGAAAATCAAACAAGGGCCAGAAGACAGATGAAAGACTAAACTAAAGAAGGACATGAGGGAGGAAGGGAAAAGGAAGGAGGAGAAGGCCAGGGAAATGAGCCATTCAACAATAATGGGGGGAGGGACAATGACATAGGGAAATAACTACTGGACAGCAGCAGTAGTGGTAGCTGTCACTAAAGTGAAGAACAGCAGTGACATCATAGTTAACATTTTTTAGCACTGTGCACAGGGAGGTGTAGGTGGTCCTCCTTGCGTAATGCCCCCACCTAGAAAATCCTATGAGGAGACATCATGTCACATAGGCAGGACAAGAGCACCAACAGAGAGAAAGACAGAAACTAAAGGAAATCACTCTTGCAAGAGCAGTTAAGGGCAGTCAAAATGACGAAGCAAGCAGTTAACACTCTCAGAAAGACAAAACCCATCAGAGGCAGCACCACACATAAAAAGGGGGCATGGAATGTGAGAAGTAGGAGCCAAGGGAAGCTAGACATAGAGAAAATGGAAATACAGTGCATGAACATAGCAGTTCACTCACTCTGAGTGAGTTAAAATGGACAGGAATGGGCCACTTTGAATCAAACAACCAGAGTGTTCTGCTCAGGGAATGAAAAGACAAAAAGAAATGGGGTGGCTTTCATACTAAGAAAAGATGTTGCAAAAGCAGTCAGAGGATACAATGCAAAATCAGACCAAATCATCTCAATAAGGCTCCACAGGAAACCTATGAATATCACCATAATTCAAGTATATGCACCAACCACTGAGGCAAAACAAGAAGAACTTGATAGATTTTATGGAGCAGTACAGCAAGAAATTAACAACAAACCAACACCAGATGTCAAGCTAATCATTGGAAACTGGAAATTGGAGATTTGAAGTGAAGAAGAATAAAAAACAATAGACAGATTTGGACTAGGCAAAAGCAATGAAGCAGGTGATTGTCTTATAGATTTTTGTGAAGCCAACAAACTATTCATTGAAAACACATTTTTCATACAACCAGAGAAAGGGTTATGAACATGGACATCACCAGATGGTCAACACAAAAACTAAATAGATTACATAATTGGAAGTAAAAGATGGTGAAGCTCCATACTGGTGGCCAAGACTAGACCAGGTGCTGATTGTGGCACAGATCACGCACTACTCATTTCAAAATAAAAGTAAAACTCAAGAAGAAAACAAGATCAGTAATCATACCAAAATACAATTTAAACAACATTTCTACAGAATTCATTGACAACATAAGGAACATATTTGAAGTACTAAGTATCATGAACTGGAAGAGCTTTGGTCTGAAGCCAGGGACATAATAAAAGAAGAATGCATAAAGACACTTCCAACAGACTAAAGGAAAGTGAAGAAACCATGGATGAGAGATAAAACACTACAAGTAATAAAGGAAAGAAGAGAAACAAAACAAAAAGGGGATAGGAATAAACTAAGAAACATGAATGCAACAGTACAATGGCTAGTGTAGAAACATAAGAAAAATTATTACAATTACAAATGTAGAGAAAAAGAAGACAATAAAAAGGGAAGAATAACAGATCTATTCCACAAGATTCGAAAAATCATGGCTCAATGCTAGGGAATTCTGGGAATTGTTATTTGTTGTGTCACCAGAGCTCTCTGACAGAGAAGGCTAAATGTCTCATAAAACTGCAGTTCCCAGAATTCCATAGCATTGAGCCATGACAATTAAAATTGTGGCAAACTGCATTATTTCTGCAGTGCAGATGCAGTCTTGGTTATCAGTTTCAGTCTCTCCTTCTGCTTTGTTATGTTTGCCATCATTACAGTTATCATAGACTTCCAAAAACCAAAAGTGTGCCCGGATTAAAATAAGCTTCTGTACCATTTCACATGTCAGTTTATTTCTTGATTTCATGTGTTTCCAGACATAGACCATATTCTTTCAGTGCCCTGTAAAGGAAGAAATGCATCTTGCTCTTGCATGTAACCTAGACAGTTCAATTTGTAACCTAGAGCTTGCTTGTCCTCATTCAGTGCACAGAAATTAGAATAATCTGATACTGTACATAGTTTTTAGAAATGATTTGGAGAGTATATGAACACATTGTCTTAAAGATTTTATTTGTCATGCTAAAATAAAACATTCCATAATTTTCTTCCTTTTTTCAATGTTTCCAATTTTTCAGAAAAACAAAACAAAAAAAGGCTTCAGGGAAATAAACCCAGAAAAAAGCCCCCCCCAATTTTTCCATTTCTTCCTCCGGGCTTTCCCATCTCTAGTTATGAGCTGAGTATCAGTACATCATTTATGGCCAAGGTGGACTTGTACATTATTTATGGCCAAAGTGTATCAGTACATCATTTATGGCCAAGGTGGACTCACTTCTTGACACTGGATCATTTATGTTAATGTTCTGAATAGGAAATATTCTAATATAGGCATGCCTCCCCCTCTCCACTTGCCTTTCTGTGAAAAGAACAATAGACTACACCTAAAGTTGCCATAATTTTCTTCCACAAAACTGGGACAAAATGTAGGACATTCAAAAAAAGGAGACATGACCAACTTAAAACCAAAAATATTAATAAATTAAAAATAATAATATAAATCATGCTTCTTGATTGTGCGCACCCTGGTCTGGAAAATGACATGGATGTTGCCACTGAGAGCAACTGGAGCAATAGTAATAGGGTTACTACAGTTCAAGTGGCAGGTGCATGAGTCAGCATTTGGTAAGCTGTGCATCATGGGAAGCCTGATGCAACAGGCACTGGGATGAAACCAGCCAAGTTTCATTAGTGCATGGCTGTCACATGTTCTTAAGAAGACCACCTATATATGGGAGAGAGTCAGAATCTCTGTTGTTGGTTAGTTGTGGTTGGTGATTGGCAAAGCACTTTATTATTCTGTATAGCTGTGAGAATTTAAGATGGATGTCTGGTACTCTGTGTATCTTTATAAATATTTGAAACAAAGATTAATGCTCTCTCTGAGAGAAGCCTCACTGTGAAGCTATTTCCTTTCTCCAAGCTGGAAAGCGGCACCTGTGTGTGGAAGGTTTTTTTGTGTGCCATTTGGAGCAGACTGTTCACAGAAGACCAGCTTCTGGGTGTTTCTGCCTACATGCATCTATTCTGCATGTGTGTATGCTAGATCTCACTGTCTGCATACCCCAACACAGGTTATGGGCCCAATGTGCACATAGATAACGCCCAAGTGGTTGTGAGAGTCCAGAATTGCCAGTGACACTGCTGAATCTACAGAGGGCAAAGACCAAGTGCTGAAACTGAATGAGTTAAGTCTGTTTCTAACCGTCAGTGTTATCAGTCTTCTGGGGAAGGCTTATCAAGCTTCCACATGTGTTGGCTGCTTTCTCGAGCTGTTGACAGTTTGCCCAGAAGTCCATCTGCGTCTGATTGTGATTCAGAGCAGGAAACATGGAAACAGCTATTAGATTTCAGAGGCTGAATGGGTCAAACTATGCCTCTTGGAAAATCTATATGCAAGCTTTACTGATAAAACAGGACTTGTGGAACATTGTGCAAAACCCACCAGACCCAACAGATGTCTATCAAATCAAAGATGATTGCAAGGTACAAGCTACAATCGTTCTAGCCATAGACGAAACCCAGTTGAATCACATCAGGGAAAAACAGTTCATCAGCCCGATGGAGTTTTATCAGCCCGATGGAGTTTGTTGTAGAAAGCTGTATGACTATAAGTTGCAGGAGAATGCTCCGGTAATAACTCATCTGGAAAAAATGCAAGGCTTGTTTGCAGAATGCAGCAACAAAGGCATCCAGATAGGGGAGTCTCAAAAGGTCTTCATTCTCCTCAGCAGTTTGACCAATGAGTGGGACTTTTTGATGTATGGCCTATAGGGAGTCCCCAAGGCATATCTGAGGACTGAGCTTGTTGCTTCTAGAATCCTGGAGGAGGTCCAGAGACATGACTTCGAGGAGAGATCCAGGGAAGCGGGGAAAGCAAGCTGGAGACAACCAACCAAGATGTCCCAGGAGGGGAGCGCTGCCATCTGCAGGACTAAGTGGTACAAGAGTCTCTGTAGCAAAGAAGGGATAGTCCTCACAGAAGAAAAAGCCTCAGTAAGGGAGGGGGTTTGTTTCTGCTGTGGAGTGTGTTGTGAGTGGGAATAAGGGAGACCCTGTCTGGCTTTTGGACAGTGGTTGTTCTCACCACATGGTACCAGACAAGGAGAGACTACAGAACCCAAAACCAGCATCAATAGACACAGTGGTGTTTGTTGATGGCAAATCTGGTAAAGTAGAGTTTAAAGGGTCTGTATTCATCCCAGAGCTGGGGAAAACATTTGATGTTTTGTGTGCACCTAGACTGCAGAATTCCCTTGTGAGAGTGGCATCCCTGACCAATGGTGGGTTTGAAGTCCATTTTAATGAGAGAGTAATCTCCAAGGAGGGGGCAATGTGTGGTAAAGCTGTAAAGAAAAATCAGGTATACCACATGGTGGCAAAGGGGCAGTGTTGCAAACAAACCCTTACATGAAAATTGTGCACACTATTTTCATAGAGTAATGGGGTACATAAATTTCAAAGGTTTGAGAAACTTGGAGAAAGTTTGCCCAGAGTTCAAGGTGGAGAATTGCAACAGCTACCTTAACTGTGCAGTGTTCAAAAGGGTGAAAGTCAAAGATTACCCGGTTTCCAATGTAAGCAAGTGTGCCACCCAGAGGCCTTTTCAGGCAGTGCATGAAGACTTGTCAGGACCACACCAGGTCAAGAGCATAGGAGGAAACAGGTTTACCCTGCTCACAGTGTACTGACACACTTGGTATTCCTATGTTGCCTTGTTAAAAACCAAGGGTGAAGTTTCTGACCAGGTGAAAAAGTGGGTCAATGCCATTGAGAAGGAGGTGGGCACTTTTGTGACAGGGGCAGAGAGTTCCTTGCCGAGGGTTTGCAGCAGTGGTTTAGAATCATAGAATCATAGAATCATAGAATCATAGAATCATAGAATCATAGAGTTGGAAGAGACCACAAGGGCCATTCAGTCCAACCCCCTGCCATGCAGGAACTCCCAATCAAAGCATCCCTGACAGATGGCCATCCAGCCTCTGCTTAAAAACCTCCAAGGAAGGAGACTCTACTACTCTCCGAGGGAGTGTGTTCCACTGTCAAACCGCCCTTACTGTCAGGAAGTTCCTCCTAATGTTGAGGTGGAATCTCTTTTCTTGCAGCTTGCATCCATTGTTTTGGGTCCTAGTCTCTGGAGCAGCAGAAAACAAGCTTGTTCCCTCCTCGATATGACATCCCTTCAAATATTTAAACACGGCTATCATATCACCTCTCAGCCTTCTCTTCTCCAGGCTAAACATCCCC
The DNA here is from genome assembly GCA_026167975.1 of Phrynosoma blainvillii. Lineage (NCBI taxonomy): Eukaryota > Metazoa > Chordata > Lepidosauria > Squamata > Phrynosomatidae > Phrynosoma > Phrynosoma blainvillii. The sequence continues at coordinate 14,302,142 of JANUYF010000007.1, read as the reverse complement.
AGCTCCCTAGGTCGTTCCTCATAGGGCTTGGTTTCCAGACCCTTCACCATTTTAGTTGCCCTCCTTTGGACACACTCCAGTTTCTCCACATCCTTTTTGAATTCTGGTGCCCAGAATTGGACACAGTATTCCAGGTGAGGCCTGACCAAAGCAGAATAGAGTGGCACTATTACTTCTCTTGATCTAGACACTATACTTCTACTGATGCAGCCTAAAATATCATTGGCCTTTTTAGCTGCTGCATCGCACTGTTGACTCATGTTCAACTTGTGCTCCACCTCGATTCCTAGATCCCTTTCACACGTAGTCTCGTTCAGCCAGGTGTCCCTCATTGTATATCTGTACTTTTCGTTTTTACGCCCTAAGTGCAGTACCTTACATTTCTCCGTGTTGAAGTTCATTTTGTTAGCTTTGGCCCAACTTTGTAGTCTGTTCCAAGTCATTTTGAATTTTGATCCTGTCCTCTGGGATATTAGCTACTCCTCCTAATTTGGTGTCGTCTGCAAATTTGATAACTATGCCCCCAATACCATCATCCAAGTCATTAATAAAGATATTGAATAGCACTGGGCCCAGGACAGAGCCCTGTGGCACCCCACTGGTCACTTCTTTCCAGGTTGAAAAGGAGCCATTGTTGAGCACCCTTTGGGTTCGGCCAGTCAACCAATTACAAATCCATGTAACAGTTACTTTGTCTAGTCCACATTTTAACAACTTGCTTGCAAGAATGTCATGGGGAACCTTGTCAAAGGCCTTACTGAAATCAAGATATACTATATCCACAGCATTCCCTTCATCTACCAAGCTGGTAATTTTATCAAAAAAAGAGATCAGATTTGTCTGGCATGACCTGTTTCTCTGAAGCCCATGTTGACTTTTTGTGATTATGATATTACCTTCCAGATGTTCACAGACTCTCTGTTTAATGATCTGCTCCAGAATCTTTCCTGGTATTGATGTCAGACTAACTGGATGATAATTGTTGGGATCCTCTTTTTTCCCCTTTTTGTAGATGGGGACAACATTTGCCCTCCTCCAGTCCACTGGGACCTCTCCTGTTTTCCAGGAATTCTCAAAGATTATTACCAATGGTTCCGATATTACATTTGCCAGTTCTTTTAATACCCTTGGATGTAATTCATCTGGTCCTGGAGACTTATATTCATTTAGATTAACCAGATGTTTCTGTACTATCTCTTTACTTATTCTGTGCCGAAATTCTCCTATTCTTTCCTCTGCTCCATTATACTTAGGTTGAGCACCCTTTGCCTTTTCTGAGAAGACTGAAGCAAAAAAGGTGTTGAGTAATTCTGCCTTTTCTCTGCCCCCTGTTAACTTTTTGCCATCTTCTCCACACAGTGGCCCTACCATTTCCTTCTTTTTCCTTTTGCTACTGACATACCCCCAAAAGCCCTTTTTGTTGTTCTTGACCTTTCTAGCAAGCCTGAGTTCATTCTGCGCTTTAGCTTTTCTGACTTTACCCCTACACGTGCTAGCTATTTGTTTGAATTCCTCTTTGGTGATTTCCCTATTTTTCCATTTCTTATACATGTTCCGTTTAAAACATAGTTCAGTTGCAAGTTCCTTAGTCATCCATCCTGGTTTCTTGAGACACCTCCCATTTTTCTTCCTCATTGGAACGGTTTGAAATTGTGCCTTCAGTATCTCCCTTTTGAGAAACTCCCATCCATCTTGGACTTCTTTCTCTTTTAGTATTCCTGACCATGGGATCACCCCCAGTATTTCTCTAAGTTTACTAAAATCAGCTCTCCTAAAATCTAGAATGTGTGTCTGACTATGCCTGGCTTCTCCTTTCCACTGTATAATAAACTCCAGGAGGACATGATCACTCCCGCCTATGGATCCAACCACTTGCACCCCATTAACTAGGTCTTCCCTGTTAGTTAGGATCAGATCCAAAATAGCTGACTCCCTTGTTGCCTCTTCAACCTTTTGAACAATGAAATTGTCTTCGAGGCAAGTGAGGAATTTGCTAGACCTTGAGGATTTTGCTGAGTTTGAATTCCAGCAAATATCCGGATAGTTGAAGTCACCCATCACTACTATATTTCTCTTTTCTGAGTGTGTGGTCATCTGTTCTAGAAAGGCATCATCCAATTCTTCTGCTTGAGTTGGGGGTCAGTAGTAGACTCCCACACTAACATCTCTGTTGTTTCCCTCCCCTTTAATTTTTATCCAGATGCTCTCCACTTGGCTTCCAGGATTGATGTCCTGGATTTCTTCACTGGTGTAAATATCCCTGAGATATAATGCTATTCCTCCTCCTTTCCTGTTTGTCCTGTTTCTCTTGAAAAGGTTATACCCCTTTATTTCTACATTCCAGTCATGAGACTCATCCCACCAGGTTTCAGTGATGCCTATTATATCATATTTGCTTTGTTGTGCTAGGAGTTCAAGTTCATCTTGCTTATTTCCCATGCTCTGTGCATTAGTGTAGAGACATCTAAGACCATGTGTCCCCTTTACTTGCTGCTTGTGCATGTTTTTTTTCTGTGCACATTTTTTTTTCTGTGCACATTTAGACAAAAGGGAATACAGTACAAAACCACCAATCTGGCTTGCCCAGCCGAGGATGATTTGGCTGAGAGGAGAATTGGAATGATCAATCAAATGAGGGATTGCATGATGGAAGACACTGGGGCACTACCAAATTTGTGGGCAGAAGCCACAAAGGTTGCATGCCATACCATCAACAGGATGTGGTGCAGTGCAATCCAGCAAACACTATACTTCCTGTTGCATGGTAGAGCACCCAATCTCAAGTACTTGAGGGTTTTTGGACAGTTTGCCTCAGTACTGATTCCTCCACAGTTCAGGAAGAAAAATGAATCAAAGAGCCAGAGGTTAAGGTTCGTGGGCTACAAGGGGAATAGCTACAGATTCCTATTGGATGGTGGCAGAGTCCTGTAGTCAAGGAGTGCAAGATTTGAAACACATGCTGGATGGGAGAAGATCCACAGCAACCATGATGTTTTTGTGAATTTGGGAAACACTGGTGCAAACATCAGAAATGGAGGGGTGGATGCATCTAGAAATGTGGAGGAGCAGCCTGGCACTTCTGTGGACACACACCACACAAACACACACACAAACACCAAAGCAGGAACCAGTTCAGAGACATGACATCCAGGAAAGCAGTAGTCACACTGAGGATGATCATGGCAGAACCAAGGTCATCATTCCACGAAGGACACAGCATGTCAGGAGACCACCAGATAGATTTGTTATGCAGGAGGCACAGGCCTGTGCTATTGTGGTGGAGGAGCCTTATAGTTATGGGGACATGTTCAGGTACCCAGCTAGTGAGCAAGAGAAGTGGAGTGCAGCCATAGATCAGGAATTTGGTGCATTGGTGAACAGAAAAGTGTTTGAGGTGTATAGGCCTGCAGGGCAGAAAGATGACTTGTGTGTTGCAGCCAGGGATCAGGAGGAGATCAGACTGGTGCAGTGTGAGTTGGCACAAAAGTTTAAGATAAAGGACCTTGGACACCTGAGGAACTACCTAGGGATAGCGTAGAAAGGTTCCAGAGTGGTGGCTTCCGGTTGTGCCAGAAGAAAAAGATATAAAAACTGGTAGAGAGGACTGGCCGATCACACCTGACTACCAGAGCTTGGAGTTTGAGGAGTTGTTTGGACAGACTTATATCACTCTGTGATAGGTAGTCTGTTTTTTTTTGTTTGTTTGTTTTTTTGGCAAACAACACCAGGCCAGACATCAGCTTTGCAGTAGGGGTACTGAGCAGGAGAGCTGAGAAGCCCAGACTGGTGGACTGGATGGCAGTGAAGGACATTGTGAGGTACCTGAAAGGCACAAAGGACAGGTGCTTGGTGATAATAGGAGGGATGTCAGAGCTGGAAGGTTTTGCTGACAGTTCCTTTGCATCTGACGCTGCTGATAGGAAGTCAGTAACTGGACTGATCATCAGTTATGCCGATGGCTCTTTCATCTGGAGGTCCAGAAAGCAAAGCTGCATTGCACTTAGTACAACCCGAGGCGGAGTTTGCCACATTGTTGGAGGTTGCAAATGAAGTACAGTGAGTTAGGCAGTTGTTGCAAGACCTAGGTGAGAACTGTGGTAGAGCAGGGGTAGGCAACCTTTCCCCTTTAAGGGCCGAGGGACTTCAGCTCCCAGAAGCCTCAACCATGTTGGCCAATAGTCCCATGTTGGCCAATAGCTCCAGAGAGTCTGGGAGTTGAAGTCCCTCGGCCCTTAAAGGGGAAAGTTTGCCTACACCTGGTGGTAGAGCAACTGTGATAAATGAGGACTCACAGGCATGCATTGGCATGGCAGATTCAGAAAATCTGAAATGTAGGACAAAGTAGATTGCAGTTAGATACCAGAATGTGAGAGAGCCTGTGCAAAATGGGATGCTGAAGCTGCAGTATGTTGGTACAGAGGACAACATAGCTGACATTCTCACAAAGCCTCTACCTGTGGAAGGCCATGAGAGTTTGGCTAGCAGGCTGAGTATCAGTGGATGAGCCACACATTACAGATGGGACAAATGCAAGGACAAATAGAACACATCACATGTCATTCTGGAGGGGATTGTCAAGACCATATGGCACCCTGGTCTGGAAAATGACATGGATGTGGCCACTGAGAGCAACTGGAGCAATATTAACAGGATTACTACAGTTCAAGTGGCAGGTGCATGAGACAGCATTTAGTAAGCTGTGCATCATGGGAGGTCTGATGCAACAGGCACTGGAGATGAAACCAGCCAGGTTTCATTAGTGCATGGCTGTCATATGTTACCAAGAAGACCACCTATATATGGGAAAGAGTTAGAATCTCTGTTGTTGGTTAGTTGTGGCTGGTGATTGGTGAAGCACTTTGTTACTCTGTATAGCTGTGAGAATTCAAGATGGATGTCTGGTACTTTGTGTATCTTTGTAAATATTTGCAACAAAGATTAAAGCCCACTCTGAGAGAAGCCTCACTGTGAAGCTATTCCTTTCTCCAAGCTGGAAGGCAGCACCTGCATTTGGAGGCTCTTGATACATCCCTTCTGCTGACTCTGAAAAGAGCTGCATTTTAGCGTTCCTTTCAAGCTGGCAGAAGGGAGGATTGGGGCCAAGGCGTGGGGCAGCCTCGGCCCAATCCCCTGCTTCTCAGGGCGGCCTATGGCTGCCCGTCTGCGTCACCCCAATGTCAACATCTTGTGTCTCATCCATAGGGTCACCATGAGTCAAGACTGACTCAAAGGCAGTTAACAACAACAAAAGCCTAATAACACCTGATACAAAAGCATGGAGGCTTCCTGAAAAGCCTATGACTACAATCTGAGTTTTTTCTTTCTATCTCCTGTATGGTTTTTAACACCTGTGACTGACGGAGAAGCCAGTGGAGCTTGAAAAGCATGCAACATAGATTTGGTGCATTTTGGTTGGCCTCATTAAGGGTATCACTGTTTTGAGGATTTGGGATGTTATTGTACTTTGCTATATGGCCAACATTGCTACCCTGGATATGTCTAATGCAACAGCTTCCAAACTTTACATTAAGAAAGTTTACAGGCCCCAGGCAAAGTTTTGAGAAAGAACTGAACATTTTAACTCTATAAGGCAGGGCTGGTTGGCCATTTTAAGGGCTACATCCTTAAGAATTTCTTAATTCTTAAGAAGAAAACCAAAAGGGAGATAGGAACAAACTAAGAATTATGAATGCAACAGTACAACAACTTGTGCAGAAAGATAAAGAAAATGACTACCATGACCAATGCAGACAAATAGAAGACAACAACAAAAAGGGAAGAAGAAGAGATCTATTTCACAAGATCCAGGAAATCAAAGGAAAATTCAATCCAAGGACTGGGATGATCTATGACAATAAAAATAATATAATTCAAGACCAGGAAGGAATAAAAAGATGTTGGATGCAATACACAGAAGAATTATACAAAAGAGATGACAAAATGAAGGACACATGGAATGAAGAGTCATATGAAGATGAACCCCAAATTCTAAAAACTGAGGTGGAAATTGCAATAAGAGAAATAGTGAAAAACAATTCACCAGGAACATATGATATTCCAATTGAATTGCTGCAATCCACACTGACAGAGTCAACTTTAATGCTAACCAACATATGTCAACAGATATGGAAAACAATGGCCAACAGATTGGAAGTGATCAATATACACCCCATCTACAAAGAGGGAGATACAAGAGACTGCAGCAACCATAAATAATAATAATAATAATAATAATAATAATAATAATATTGGCAGATGCAATCAATCGGGGCAGCTTACAACATTAAAATTTACATAAAGATATGTTAATACAATGTAAACAAAACCTAAAAATCCCAAAACCCACCTGACCCTTAAAAGGTAATGGCTCTTCTTCTTAGTTTAGGCCTGATGGTGCTGGGCCTGTTGTCTCCCCCCCAAATGACATCGGATGGAATGGAGGGAGGGCTCTTCTTCTTAGTCTAGGCCCGATGGTGCTGGACTAATAATAATAATAATAATAATAATAATAATAATAATAATTTATTTATACCCCGCCTTTAGCTGAGGCTGTCAAGGTGGCTTACAATTAAAAGAATACACCCATACAATCAACAACAAATACCCCCCCCTTAAAAATATATTAAATCAATATACAGATTAAAATCTTGTATACAATAAAACATTAAACATCTAACATAAATGGACAGCGGCACTGTAGACATCTCAGAAGGAGCTATCTCGTGGCGGGGGGAGGGAGAGAATGTATCATTCCGGGAATGCCTGCCGGAAGAGATCCATCTTGATGGCTTTTTAAAAGCCATCTAAGTTGGTTATTTGGTGGATCTCCTCTGGCAGGGCATTCCATAGTCTGGGGGCCGTGGCAGAAAAGGTCTTCTGGGAGGTTGTCACCAGCCTAGTTCTTATTGGTTGAAGCAACTTCCTCTTAGAGGACCTGAGGGCGTGGGGTGGATTATATGGAGATAGGCGATTCCCTAGGTTAGATGGGCCCAGGCCATGTAAGACTTTAAAGGTCAATACCAACACCTTATAGTGTGCCTGGAAACTAACTGGCAGCCAGTGCAATGATTTCAAGATGGGAGTAATATGATCACCTTTTGATCAGTCTGGTTGCCATGTTTTGCACTAATTGCAGTTTCTGAGTTAGATATAAGGGTAGCCCCATGTAGAGTGCATTACAGAAGTCGAGTTGTGAGGTTACCAGTGCGTGTACTACGGTTTCTAGGTCCCTTACTTCCAGGAAAGGGCGCAGCTGGCGTATCAGCTGAAGCTGATAGCAGGAGCTCCTGACTGCCGCATTCACCTGATCTGTCATGTGAAGCGACAAGTCCAGGAACACCCCCAGACTGTGGACACAGTCCTTGGTGGAGAGCATGACCCCATCCAAGACTGGCAGTCACAACCCAATCTCTGGTTTGGGGGCCCTTACTGTAAGTACCTCCATTTTGTCTGGATTCAATTTGAGTCGTTTTTTCCTCATCCAGTCCATTACTGCTTCGAGACATTGATTGAGGGGAGAACCGCCATCTGCCATCATGGCATCTGACCAAGACATGAAGCAGAATATTTGAGTATCATCCGCATATTGGTAACATCCGGTTCCATGTCTCCTGATGATCTCTCCCAGCGGCTTCATGTAAATATTGAATAACATCGGGGACAGAATGGCTCCTTGAGGAACACCATATTTTAGCTCGGTTTTTGATGAGCAACTGTCCCCGAGTACCACCCTCTGGAATCTGACCGAGAGAAAAGAGCAGAACCACTGAAGAACAGTGCCTCCCACTCCTAATTCTCTCAGGTGTTCCAGTAGGATGTCATGATCTATAGTATCGAAGGCTGCTGAGAGGTCCAGAAGCACCAACTGGGTCACGCTTCCCTTGTCAGTGCTCAGGTAAAGGTCATCTACCAGAGCGACCATGGCCGTCTCCACCCCATATCCAGGTCTGAAGCCGGTTTGAAATGGATCTAGAAAATCGGTTTCATCTAAGATTGCTTTGAGTTGGAAGGTGACGGCTCACTCAATCACCTTGCTCAAGAATGATAAATGTGAAACTGGTCTATAATTCTTCATATCCAGGGGGTCCAGGGAAGGTTTCTTCAGGAGTGGTCTAACAACTGCCTCCTTTAAATTTGATGGTACAATACCTTCCCTAAGGGATGCATTGATGACCCTCTTGAGAAAGGCCATCAAGGCATCACCCCCCTGGACGACCAGCCAAGATGGGCAAGGATCGAGGGAGCACGTCATCTTCCTAACTTTTCCAAGGATGTTGTCCACGTCATCGGTACTCACTAACTCAAATTGATCCAGTTTAATCTCATAAACGGGTTGACTGGATGCCTCATCAGTCATTTCTGCTATAATTCCGGCATCTAACTCGGCTCCTATCTGAGAGATTTTATCTGAGAAATAGTTTTTAAAAGCATCACAGCAGGCTGTTGTCAGGCTAAGTAAAGGGTTCTGCACAGGGGGATAGAACCATAACACTGATCTTCCATGCAAGCAAAATTATGTTCAAAATTCTGCAACATAGAATCTAACCATACATGGAGAGAGAAATCCCAGAGGTTCAAGTAGGGTTCAGGAAAGGAAGAGGCACAAGAGACCACATTGCAAACATACTGTGGCTAATGGTGTTCACCAGGGAATTCCAAAAGAAAATCAGTGTGTGCTTTATAGACTATAGCAAAGCCTTTGACAACATAGATCATGAAAGGCTATGGAATGCCCTTAAAGACATGGGAGTGCCAACACATCTGATAGTCCTAATGAGGAATCTGTACTCAGGACAAGAGACTACTGTCAGAATAGAACATAGAGAAACAGAATGGTTCCCAATTAGCAAGAGAGTCAGACAAGGCTGAATCCTTTCACCCTATCTGTTCAATGTATATGCAGAACATATTATAAGAAAAGCAGGCTTGGATACAGAAGAAAGAGGAGTGAAAACAGGAGGAAGGAATATCAACAACCTAAGATATGCAGATGACACCATAGTACTAGCAGAAGACCTCACAGACCTGGAATACCTATTAAGGAAGATCAAAGAAGAAAGGCTTAATGCAGAACATAAAGAAAACAAAAATAATGACCAAAGCAAAAGCAAAGCAGCTTCATTTATATACCGCTTCATACCACGCTATGGGGTGTCTAGGCAGTTTACAACTGTGAGCTGATTGCCCCCCAACAAGCTGGGACCACCGAGGACCTTCACAAGTTCAACCTAGACAACAAAGAAATAGAAATACTAAAAGTATTCCCATACTTGGGATCAAACATTGATAGAAATGGGGACTGCAAATCAGGAAATCAGAAGAAAACTAAGAATGGGGAGGGCGGCTATGAAAGAACTAGAAAAGATTCTAAAATGCAAAGATATACAACTCAGCACAAAAAATAGAATCATACAAGCCATTGTATTCCATGTATGGATGTGAGAGCTGGACAGTCAAGAAAGATGATAGGAAGAAAATAAATTCATCTGAGATGTGGTGCTGGAGAAGAGTGGTGAGGATCCCATGGATAGCCAAAAGGTCAAACAAGTGGGTCCTATAACAGATCAAACCAGAAACCTGCCTGAAAGCCAAGATGACCAAATTGAGACTGTTGTACTTCAGAGACATCATGAGACGAGAGGACTCTTTGGAAAAAAACAATAATGTTGGGGAAAGTGGAGGGAAGTAGGAAGAGAGGAAGGTCACATGCTAGATGGATGGACTCTATTAAAGAGGTCATGGGTATGAGGTTGAAGAATTAAGCAGAGCAGTGGAGGACAGAGGGTCTTGGAGATGTCTCATCCATAGAGCTGCCATGAGTCAAGATTGACTTGAGGGCAGTTTACAAATCCTTAAGTGCTCCATGGTAGTGGGTGGGGCTGAAAACAGGGATGGATAGGGCCAGAGACAAAAGCAGGCTAGACCACCCTTTCTCTCTCCTCCCCCCACTCTCTCTCTCTCTCTCTCTCTCGCACCAGCGCCTTGTCATCCCTTATCCAGAATTGCCACTACAAACTGAAAGTAAAATGAAGGTATTTCTTCCTATAAGAATTCTGCCCTCCCCATTAAAAAAAAGTAAATCCTAAATTTTCTAGCATTGCAGTACATTAACATTTTAGTTGAGAATTTAGAACCATAGGTTAGGCATCCAGCGAGAAAATGGAGGCAAAGAAATGGTGACACAGCAATGAAAGAATTTTAGCTGTCAGCAATTTTCAAAGTCTCATTCCTTGCAATGCTAGAAATTTAGGGACTTAAGGAAAATTTCATTTCATGGAGCAGGTTTAATACTGGGGGAACAATTCCCCCCATTTTTCTGACCTTTGCTTTCTGTTAACTCCCCTGCCTTCTTTTTCCCACCTAGCAGACTCCTTGGAAAAGACAGATTACTGTTCCAGCAAGTGATCACTTGGCAGAGGGCTGTTAAAATTTGGATGCAGGCCACAAGTTCAGTCTGAGGCCCCTGATTGTTCAACCATGATGTGTTTGTTGGTGATGCTGATGAAAGATGTTATTCAGGCCCTCCTTTCACTATTGCTTAGCCTCTTAGGTTCTAAATAAACACAAATATTAGAATAATGCCAATCAGCCACCAATGACTTTGTTACAAAGGAAACCTAACCTGGATAAGCACTGCACCTTAGAATGACTCACTTTCAAACAGGTGTAGTCAGGGTATGTATGGTTGTGAAAGGTGGACAGTGGAAAAACTTGATAGGAAAAGCAAAGCAAAGCAAAGCAAAGCAGCTTCATTTATATACCACTTCATATCGCACTATGGGATGTCTAAGCGGTTTACAACTGTAAGCTCATTGCCCTCCAACAGTTGGGTACTCATTTTAGTGACCTCAGAAGGATGCAGGCCTGAGTCTAGCCTGAGCCCTGGTTAGTATTGAACTCGCAACCTTGTGGTCTATGAGTGAGTGGTTGCAGTACAGGCATTTAAAAACTGCACCACCAGGGCTCTTCGGGGCTCTTCAGACGATCTTACTACTATAACAAGGCCAAGCAGGTGACTACTACACTCAGCACTGGAGCAGCTACGGCAAGGAGCAACAACAATTGAATGGCCCCTGAGGAGAATGAAAAGGAGTTGCAGCAGGGACCTTCCAGCCCTTTAGCTTTCTGATATAGAAGGACAACAGCATCATCCAGGACATCAGCAGCACCCAGGTAGTGAGAGGCATTTGCCATGGATGGCAAGATGGTAGTATTGACTAGAAGGGGATATAAAACTTTAGGACTTTTACCACTGACTCTAAACTCCCCTTCAAGGCAGAAGAGAGTACAAATGAAAATTACTCAGTTTTTTCCAGGAAAGACTAATGAACCAGAAGTGGGAAACAAGGAACAATGCCCTATTACAACTAGTTTAAATTGGCCCCTGGACCCTAAGGAAAACCTTAATAAATTCGAGGAGATTGGAATTACCAATTTGGCCACTGAACTTTCTTGTCCTGAGATTTTGACACCAACACCTTTAGTGCAACTCCCCAATGAAAACAATCGCCGTGGGGAGCTTGAGATGGAATTACCAAAGCAGTCACCTGAGAGTGACGATGGTGCAATCAAGGCGGAAGTAGAAAACCAGATTTTGAACTACTATAACTACCAAGATCTGCAATAAGGCAAGTGGGGAAAAAATCTCTAAAAGGAATACTGCATCCAAGAAGAAGAGTAAAAAGAGTAAGAACATTAAAAATCTGAAACTAACTAATTATAGAAGGATGCAGTTTCAGAAACTCTTCAAAGTACTGGACAAATGACCAGCTCAGAAAGACCTTGATATTAAGAATAAACCATCAGTAAACGAGGGAGCCAAGCTTGGGAGAGGTAGTCATCTCTCTGATAATGAAGAAGGGGCTATCACATAAGCTCTTGAACCACCCAATTACCGAGATATATTGCACAGACCCCACAGGCCCATACTGCACAGCAGGGGTTGGCAACCTACGGTCTGCAGGCTGGGTGCGGCCTGCGGAAGCCTGCAGACTGGCCCCTGCCTGGTCCTGCCACCACCGCCACCATTTTCGCTGCCGCAGTGTCCTCTGGGACACCATTTTGGAATCCAAAATGGTGCCCCGGAGTCTCATGCGACCTTTCCCATCGTGGGAAAGGTCGCGTGAGATTCCGGGGCGCCATTTTGGATTCCAAAATGGAGTTTTGGAGGACCCCATGGCTGCGCCGAGCCTCTTGGAGGCCCGGCACGGTCAAGGGATCCCTACTGGGGGGGCCCTGCAGCTGGGCTGTTCTGGGCCTCCCTGGGGCCCACGGGCTTTGCCCTAGCCCTCCTCAGGGCTGCGCGGGGCTGTTCTGGGCCTCCCTGGGGCCCGGGGGCTTTGCCCCAGCCCTCCTAGGGGCCATGCGGGGCTGTTCTGGGCCTCCCTGGGGCCCGGGGGCTTTGCCCCAGCCCTCCTTGGGGCCACATGGGGCTGTTCAGGTAAGCCTTATTTAATGTGTTGTTGTTGTTGTTGTATGCATGATTTCAAGTCATTTCCGCTTCATGGCGACTTTCAGGTGAAGCTATCATGAAGTTTTCTTGGCAGATTTCTTCAGAGGGGGGTTTGCCATTTCCACCCTCTGAGGCGGAGAGAGTGTGACTTGGCCAGGGTAATAATAATAATAATAATAATAATAATTTATAATTATTTATTATTATTATTATTATTATTATTATTATTTATATCCCGCCCCTCTGAAACCAATCAGGGCAGCTCACAATATTAAGATACAGTATACCCAAACCCTATTCCCTCCCTCCCCTTAAAACAATATTAAATCACATAAAATTAAAAACAAACAAATTAAAACATGCAATATATGCAGATACGGCCATGTGTATCTGCAACAACAAGCAAGAAGTACAGCAGTGGTTCTTTAAGCTGGGAGGAATCGGAAGGACTCCCACGGGAGTTTCCTGAGGCCGGGGGTGATCTATTCTGGAAAGGCCTGTCGGAAGAGATTCGTCTTGACAGCCTTTTTAAAGCTGTCTAACAATGTCAATTGACGGATCTCATCCGGCAGGCCGTTCCAGAGTCTGGGGGCGACAACCGAAAAAGCCCTCTGGGAGGTAGCCACAAGCCTAGCTTTTTGTGGCTGCAGCAAATTCCTCCCAGAGGACCGGAGTGCACGGGGAGGATTATAGGGGAGAAGGTAGTCCCTGAGATAGTTTGGACCAAAGCCATTTAGGGCTTTAAAGGTGATAACCAACACCTTGTACTGGGCCCAGAAACTTATGGGCAGCCAGTGGAGGGACTTTAAAACTGGAGTAATGTGGTCCCTCCTTGATGTTCCAGATACTAATCTGGCCACCATGTTCTGTACTAGCTGTAGTTTCCGAACCAAGCACGAGGGTATCCCCATGTAGAGCTCATTGCAGAAATCTAGACATGAGGTTACCAGTGCGTGCACAACAGTCTCAAGATCCCTTACTTCCAGAAAAGGGCGCAGCTGGCATATCAGCCGGAGCTGATAACAGGCGCTCCTGACTGTCGCATTTACCTGATTTGTCATCAGAAGCGACAAGTCAAGGAGCAACCCCAGACTGCGAACACAGTCACTGGAGGAGAGTGTGACCCCATCCAGGACTGGAGGTTGCAACCCAATTCTTGGTTTCGGGGCCGCTACCATGAGCACCTCTGTCTTGTCCAGATTCAGTTTCAATCTGTTTTTCCTCATCCAGCCCATTAATGCCCAAAGACATTCATTGAGAGACGAGACGGCATCAGAATTTGTAATCCAGTGCCTTGGAGTCATTTCTGGCTTATTTTGACCCTACCATGGGGGCTTTCTTGGCAGATTTCTTCAGAGGGGGTTTGCCATTTCCACCCCCTGAGGCTGAGAGAGTGTGACTTGGCCAGTGCCTTGGAGTCATTTCTGGCTTATTTTGACCCTACCATGAGGGTTTTCTTGGCAGATTTCTTCAGAGGGGGTTTGCCATTTCCATCCTCTGAGGCGGAGAGAGTGTGACTTGGCCAGGGTAATCCAGTGCCTTGCAGTCATTTCTGGCTTATTTTGACCCTACCATGGAGGTTTTCTTGGCAGATTTCTTCAGAGGGGGTTTGCCATTTCCACCCTCTGAGTCTGAGAGAGTGTGACTTGGCCAGGGTAATCCAGTGCCTTGGAGTAATTTCTGGCTTATTTTGACCCTATCATGGTAAAAACTGCATTATTAGTACAGTGCAGATGCACTCATAGGTCTAAATTGCACTGGAGAAATAATGCAGTTTGACCCCACTTTTAAGTGCTGTTTGTCCTGTGAGATCCAGGGATCTGTAGTTTTGCAAGCTTTCCCTGGCCCAAGAGGGTTGGTGCCTTACCAAACTGCAAATCTCAGGATTTTGCAAGATGGAGCCATGAAAGTGGTGCCAAACTGTAAAAACAATGTAGTTTGACCCCCACATTTAAGTGTCATAGCTCTGTTTTATAAGATTCTGGGATTTGTAGTTTTGCAAGGTCCTTAGCCTTCTATGTCCAAAAATGCTGGTGCATTTTTGGATTGTGGTGTTTGACTGAGATGTCAGTCTTTGTATTTCAGTTAATACATTTTTTAAAATATATCTGGAAATTCAACTTGGGCAAGTCACACTCTCTGAGCCTCAGAGGAAGACAAAGGCAACCCCTCCTTGGAACCAATTCTGCCAACCTATGATAGGTTTCCCCAGGGGTACTTAAACTATTCAGAAGACACTGTTCAGAAGTGATTTGCCTTTGCCATCTTCTGAGGCTGAGAGGGTGTGACTTGCTCAAGGTCAGGCAGTGGGTTTCCCTGGTTGAGCAGGGATTCATTGGCCATCTCATTAGCCAGAAGCAGGCCCATAGTTTCCATTGAAATACTGGTAAGTTTGTTGATTTAACTTTACTTGTTCTTCATGTTAAATATTGTATTTGTTCCCGTTTTATTTTATTTTTTCTTCAAAATATGATGTGTGCAGTGCATGAAGGAATTATTTTTAATTTTTTAAAATTTACTTCGGCCCTCCAATAGTCTGAGGGTCAGTGACCCAGCCCCCGGCTCAAAAAGGTTGCCTACCCCTGCTGCACAGAGCCCACAGGCTCATCATCAATTGAAGAAGGAACCCTTACAGGTTAGAAGCTCTGTAGACTGTAAGTGGAAACTAGTACTCAATAAGCAAAAGCTTGTGTTGTTGAATTTTCCCAAACCAATTGGATTACTCTCACAACCGCAGTGTAAAGTACATCTGTCACATTTTTTTGAATCTGCCATTCCAGGAGCTCTTAACTTGGGTGATCTGATTTTGGTGGAATATTTATATTTCAATGGCATTCGAGCCCAGGCAGTGGTAACTTTTGCCAATTAGAGTATAGCTAAAATGGTATACAGATACAAAGATGTACTGTCTGAAGCTGGAGTACCTCTGGTAAGAGTATTTGAGAACCGTGCTTCACCTTTACCACTGGTGCCTCGTACAGCAGAACATGCTGTTAACCCACTAACAATAGAAAATCATAGTATCAATTTAATTGACCTGGATTTTTCAGACCACATTCATATTACTGAGGAACAATCCCTCACAGATAAAAATCAATGTAATATAGTCCAAATTAATGATGGCCTTCAGCAGCCAAGAGAGAGGCAAATGGAACCTTTAGAACCAGAAGAAATGAATCTCTTAAATTCTTTCTATACTCTACCCTGTGAAGTACAAAATGATATAATTAAAAGAATTGATCTCTTAAAGGACCATTTGATTAAATTAACAGCAAAGAATGAAGAAACAAATGTGCATAAAAACATTCATATAGAAACATCCCAGCTCATGACTAAGGAAGGAGATGACTTAGAGTTTCAGAACAAGAAGACACATACTCTACAATACTTGTCACCAAAGGAATTAAATCCTGTATGGAATAAATCTATCTATGATATCTCCTCTAGTAACAAGACTCCCATTTTAAAGCCAACAATCTACACCTCCTCAACCTCACAATATATAAGAGTTCCAGACACTGGTGAAATAGATTGCCCAGAGATTGACGCACAGCTACAGAATGAGAAGGTGCCCACTACCCAACAACAAGTGACAGTGGAACTAAATCATCTGTCAAACAACCTTGTCCTAAAAGATGATCCCAATATTAAGACCTTCTGTTTAAAGCCAGAGAACACTAATACACTTACTTGGACCCAGATGAGAGAACTAGATCCATCAGAAATTGGCACTCCTAGGACAGTTATTGAGAAGGCCAACATTCACCCCTGTGTTCCCATTAGTGTCCAATATAAGTACGTGGAGTCCATCATTGGAGTTGATTAGACCGGCAGAGGATGAAGAAGCCTCCATTGGATTATCTGGGGCAATGGACTGTGCAACAGTGGGAAGTAAGGCCCCTACCAAGCGTCGAAGAAATGCCCCAGAAAGGATCAATTGACCCTCAGTCCAACATCAGGTCTCCAGGCTGACTTACCTCTCATGGAACATTGTAGGTTGGCGAGGAAAGGCTACGGATCCCATTTTTCAAAGTTATATCAAGCAGTATGACATAGTGTTATGCCAAGAGACTTGGGAGAGGGGAGATTTGGAGTTAGATGGGTTTACAAGCTACACACTTAAAGCCGAAGCTACAGGAAAAAAGATTCCACTCAACGTTAGGAGGAACTTCCTGACAGTGAGAGCTGTTCGACAGTGGAACACACTCCCTTGGAGTGTGGTGGAGTCTCCTTCTTTGGAGGTCTTTAAACAGAGGCTGGATGGCCATCTATCGGGTATGCTTTGATTTTGAGTTCCTACATGGCAGGAGGTTGGGCTGGATGGCCCTTGTGGTCAAAATATGGCAGCCAGATTAATTTCTGGTACATCTAGGGGGGATTATATCACCCCGGTACTAAGGTCCCTCCACTGGCTGCCTGTTAGTTTCCGAGCCCAGTACAAGGTGTTGGTTATTACCTTTAAAGCCCTAAATGGCTTGGGTCCAGGCTATCTCAAGGACCGCCTCCTCCCGTATAATCCCCCCCACGCCCTCCGGTCCTCTGGGAGGAATTTGTTACAGCCTCAAAAAATGAGGCTGGTGACGACCTCCCAGAGGGCATTTTCTGTAGTTGCCCCCAAACTGTGGAATGGCCTGCCGGAGGAGATCCGCCAATTGTCATCACTGGGCAGCTTCAAGAAAGCTGTCAAGACGGATCTCTTCCGGCAGGCCTTCCCGGATTAATGTACCATCTCTGGCTTCAGGATCTCCCTCCAAGACGCTTCCCTCTTCTGTGACCAGGCTCCGTTATGAGCCAGTAGTTACACATTTGCCAGCACTTTTCGGTTATGTCTTAGTGTTGTTTTTATATGGAGGAATTTACCTCCTTTATATTTTGTTTTAAATTGTAATTAATTTAATAATTTTTTAAGGGGGGTGAATTGTTCTTAACTTCTGTATGACGATTTTATGATGTTAGCCACCTCGATTGCACTCAGAGGGGCGGGGTATCAAATAAATATTATTATTATTATTATTATTATTATTATTATGATTCTATGATTCTAAGAAAACTCCGTGCTGGCAGCCCTGTGTTGGCAAACCTTAGGATTGCCTTAAGTCAGAAATGATTTGAAGGCACAGAAAACAACACACAATAAAATTTCTAAATTGCTTGCTAGGACAGTGAAAAAAGAATAAAAACACAATCAGTAGTACTATTAATGTTGGGAAGGGGATGTGGTACTTTTCTGCATGGGAAATTTGTAGTGTATCAGAAAAATATTATGATCAGCTTTACACAGCTGACCTTTCAAATTTGAATGCTTTATCAAATTTTGTGGATACCTTGCCAATTACAAAATTTGGATGACAATAAAATTTTATTTTATTTTTTAGGTACAATCAATGCTATTATCCTTCTACCATCTTTCTGGGAGTGAGAGCAGGGCAGGATGAAGCAACTGAGAATCCCTTTGTGTTTGAGATGTTCATGATATTGTTTGCTAAAATATTTGTTCCACCCCAGTCTCTTCTATGCTCTTTCTTAATACACCCTAATTTTCCTAATTTAACCTCTGTGTCATTTGGAGAGAGTGGAGGGTATATAGACATGAGACCTATTTATTAATGGTAAATCAATATCACATGAACAACTAGCAGAATAATTGGGACAATATATCCCTACTTGGTTGAATGAATTTGCCACATTTTCCTCTAGGTTATACAGGGATAGGGATGCAGTGGCTCAAGTGGTTAAGACACTGACTCTGTTGATTGTAAAATTGGCAGGCTGGCAGTTCGAGGCCCAGGTGCTGCATGATGGGGGTGAGCGCCTATCCCTTGTCCCAGCTTCTGCCAACCTAGCAGTTCAAAAGCATGTAAAAGCAAGTAGATAAATAGGTTCCACTTTGGTGGGAAGGTAAGCAGTGTTCTGTGCAATCATGCTGGCCACATGATCACATGGTTGTCTCTGCCAACACTGGCTCTTCAGCTTAGTAATGAAGATGAGCGCCACCCCCTATGGTCAGACATGACTTGACAACATTGTCAGTGGGCAATACCTTTACCTTTACCTTATACAGGGATACAGGTCCACCTTCCTCCCTTACAACCTTTAAGACATCCTGCCTCAATACTTGTAATAGAATTAAGGGACTGGCCTCTGACATTTATTTTTTTAACCATATTTTTATTAAGTTTTCACAAAAATGCAAACAAAAACAATCAAACAAACAAAATAACAACTACAACAGCCACACAAACCAACAAAATACAAATCCCCAAATATATACATCATTTCCCATACCCCCATACCTAACTCATAATTGTATATCTTTTATATACTGATTAACATTTACAACAATAACTCCTTCCATATATTTACAAGGATAAACAGCAGCTACTTCAGATTTCATGACTTGAAAGTCATTGTATGATCTTCCTCCTTTTTTTTTTAATGAATGGTTCCCACTATTTTACAAATTTATCAGGTGATTTTTCTCCAATTGTGGTGGATAGTTTCTCCATTTTTGCCAATTTGTAACATTTTTAATATCCATTGTTCTTTAACTGGTATTTCTAAGCTCTTCCATTTGCTTGCATATGCTTTTGCTTGCTTTTGCAAAATCTCATAGGCATTTGACTGCCTTTGGGATTTATAATATAGTTGTTGACATCCAATACAGGATCTAAAGGTGCATGGGAAGCTGAATACAGATAGCCAAAATTAAAAGGGATAGAATGTGGAGATCTGTTTCATTCAGTTGCTGTCTCCAATGGTTTAGTTACCTGTCACTAATAATTACCACTCCTTTGAACTGATCTGGAAGAGTCAACAACAATTGGCAAAAATCAAGGAACTACATCCTGAGAACTCATCAGTCAAGTTGTGTGTGACAGTAGAATTAATTTGAATCACTTGCAAACTAACATTTCATGATCTGTGTCACAATACAGATTATCATTAGGAACATTCACCAGGATGAGGTTTCTGTGGATATTTTGTGGCTTTGTGCATCTGTCCCATCTGAATTACCATTATCTGGCCAGCTGTGGTTGATAAATTTGGTTGCTTTGCCTTGCTCAGTAGTTGAAATCCTAGGCTATTTCCCTGTCCCTACCCACAAAATACGTTATTAGCTGGAACATAGTTTTGATGGACTTTTCATGGCTTATTCCAATTATTCTAGTCATCATGTGTGACTGGAGAATTTGGTTGGTCTGCCTAATTCAGAAACTGGAGTTTCAAAATAAAATATGGTCTAAATGCAAACCAGAATGTGGTTTGGGGAAAATTTTAGGACTTACATTGCATCACTTGCTTCCATTCAAGTGTGACTTAAGAATTGGTTTGGGTTCGTTTGCTCAGAATTTGGCACTTCAGCCACTAATTTCTGTTTCACATATCTTCTGGCCATTATGAGGTTAATAAAAATTTAATGGAAAGATTTCAGTTCTAAAATAATTGCTCTCTATTGATCTCTTGTCTATTTTTCTTCTTTTAAAAATAAAATGGCTTTACTGGTCCACTCCAGGTTTTACAGTGTTTCCTGGGTGGGTGCCAAAGGTTGACACAGAAGTTACCCAAGAGCCAAGCAGCTTATGTAAGCCTAAGTAGAGACGTGGGAGAGCAGAGTTTTGCTGAGTCTGAGCTGTCCAAGTATTTTGTCAGTTGTAACTAGGAGGATAAGAAAAATGCCAGAACTGAATGTGCACAGCGTCCTGGTGACTGGCTCCAATAGGGGTATCGGCTTGGAACTGGTCAGGCAGCTGGCTGGGAAAATCAACCGTCCAGAGTGGATTTTTGCTACCTGCAGGGACCCAGAGGGACCACGTGCCCAGGTGAGCTCAAAGAAGGATGCTCTATCTTGAGATGAGTATCAGAACAAGAACACATCCCTAAGACCAAACAGTTTATATCCAGGGTTGAAGGGGGTTGGAAGCATGATTTTTTAAAAACTTCCAATTCCTAGGGTATTTCTCCAGGTGAGAATGGTACTGTGCAGATGCAATCTCTCCTTCTCTTTCTTTCTTGAATAATCCACTCACATTCTAACCATATGGTTTTGTTATGATCCAGGCCTTGAAGAATTTGGCTGCCAAGTGTCAGGGAATAGAGATCATCCCACTAGGTATGTTGCTTTCTTTTCCTAATTCTTCCTTTCTATACTAACGAGGATAGGATCAGCAATTCTTGGCAATTCAACA
The DNA here is from genome assembly GCA_026167975.1 of Phrynosoma blainvillii. Classification (NCBI taxonomy): domain Eukaryota; kingdom Metazoa; phylum Chordata; class Lepidosauria; order Squamata; family Phrynosomatidae; genus Phrynosoma; species Phrynosoma blainvillii. The sequence continues at coordinate 14,281,505 of JANUYF010000007.1, read as the reverse complement.
AGTGTATCACACAGGGCATGTAGTTCTGTGACTGGGGCATCACTTGGATCTTAGAAAGTAACACATTTTTCTGGATAGGGTCCCATGTCTACTATTGTACTAACCTTCATTAGGAATTATATTCAGGAGTAGCTTTGTTGGCCATATAGCAAAGTACAATAACATCCAAAATCCACAAAACAGTGATACCTTTATTCAGACAATCAAAATGCACAAAATACATGTTGTAAGTTGTCAAAGTTTCACTAATTCTTCACCAGGCAAAGATGTTAAGAATCATACAGGAGGAAAGATTGTAAAATGACAATGTTAATCACAGGCTTGCATTTTTGCAAAATGTTTTAGGATGTTGCTCTTTGGAGGGATATCAATGCAAGTTGGTTCCCCACTCCTTTTGGCCATAAGGCATTGAGAACAAAGCATTCCAAAGTCCAGGAGATAAGGTTTGAATTCCATCAGCAGTGCAGAAAGGTATTTCTTCTAAGACCTCAGATGTCACCATCCTTTGTGAGGTTACAGCCTCCTTTGTTAGGCAGAGAACATTGAATTTCTTAAGAAAAATTTCCATGCTTTTGCATTAGGAAAATGTTAGGTGCTGTTTTTGTAAAACATGCCAAATGTAGTCCTAATTTTTAAAATAAACAAATAAATAAATTGTTTTCTCTTTGTTAGAGGTAGGAACCCCAAATAATAAACTCCCAATCCATTGGCTCCCTCTTTAAGTTCCCCTGTAGTGGCTAAAATGCAGCATCTTCACAGTCAGGAAATGTATTCAGATGAATCGTGTGAATGATACATTGTTTCATCTCCCTGGCAGTGCCTTTTTTCTGTTCTGCCTGGTATCTATTACTTCTCATAAAGAATTGTGTGAATGGCATCTTCTTCAGTTTGGCCCTTAGGTCATAATTGTTGACATAAGTTTTGTTTTAGATTTTCTTCAAAACAGTCCTTGTTTCACAATTCCCTCTGAAACCTTCTGACAGGCATAGATTTTTGAAAACAAGCCGAGTACATAGTCACCCAGGACCAACCACAGATTCTTTGCTGCCTAAGCAAATAGTGTTCCACACTCCAAACTTAATATATGAAGAACAAAAGGGCAGCCAAGTTATTTTTTTAGAGAGATCCTGTAGCATCTTTGAGTCACACAAGTGCCTTTCTCAGCAGAAAAAAAATTGAACAATACTTTTAAAAAAAAACCCACAAGTGGCTTTGCTTTTCTGACACTCAACATCTGGAAGTTGTCCAAAACGTTTTCGCCTGCAAAATCTTGGGGGGGGGGGAACACGCTACACTTCAGAATGTGATTCAGTTTGAAAGAGGCAGGAACTATTTTAGTCTTTTTCAGCAAAGCCAACAAAGAATTCACTTGTACCTAAACTATTCCCAAGTTTTATTTGGTGTATGCTTTTGTGAACTGCAGCCCTATTTCTCCTCTGATGAAGTGATCTAGAGTCCACTAAAGTTTATATCAAATAAAACTTGTCAGTTTTAAAGGTCCCTCATATTCAGAGCAAAATAATGAATGCAGTACATAAGCAAGGGAAGCCTGAATGAAAAGGAGGTCAAGGAACTGAGGAAATTTAAAAAAGAAAAAAGGAAAGAGAAAGTAGGATCAGGGGCTCATTAGGTTGTCGTAACTCTGCCTTTTAGCCTAACCTTCTTCACAGGAATGTTGTAAGGACAAAACAGTGGGGATGGAATACAAATAAAAGCCTAAATAAATAAATATTCATGCTTCTTAATCATGCTCAGAATGGAGGGCATTTTGGGATTTCTCCTGGACAGAAGGCTAAAATGTAGGATATGTCCTGGAAAAGGAGGATGTCTGGTTACCCAGGTAATAATGCCTTTGTTTGTTTCTCCAAGCCATTGGTATCTTTGCTCCTAATTAAGGGTCTCTAATTGCTGCCCATACTCTATATAATCTCTTTCATTATATCTCCTCTTGGCTGCTGCAGACATTTCTAAGGCATCTAGTATCAAGGCTGCTACAGTTGTAGTCACTGAGAGGCTTAAAGGAGCTGGGTTGAATTTGCTGATCAATAATGCTGGAATTGTAAAGCAAAGTACTCTGGAATCTGAGACACCAGAAGACATGTTGGAGGTGTATAACACCAATGTGATTGGACCCATGATGGTGACCCAGGTAAGATGATCCTGTGTTGCCCATATAAGCTTTTTGTGTGTGTGTGTGTGTGTGATAGAAAAGCCCTAAGGTTTGCAGTTGCAATGTATGTGAAATGACATTGTGTTTTCATAGTTTGTCCCCGATATTATTTAACATCTATATGAAGCCGCTGGGTGAGATAATATGGAGTTATGGTGCTGGGTGTTATCAATATGCCGATGACACCCAAATCTATTTCTCCGTGTCTCGTTCATCGGCCGTGAATTCCAATGGCATCTCTGCTCTCAATGAATGTCTTCGGGTGGTAATGGGCTGGATGAGGAAAAACAGATTGAAACTGAATCCAGACAAGACGGAGGTGCTCACGGTAGCGGCCCCGAAACCAAGAATTGGGTTGCAACCTCCAGTCCTGGATGGGGTCACACTCTTCTCCAGTGACTGTGTTCACAGTCTGGTGGTGCTCCTTGACTCGTCGCTCCTGATGACAAATCAGGTAAATGCGACAGTCAGGAGTGCCTGTTATCAGCTTCGGCTGATACGCCAGCTGCGCCCTTTTCTGGAAGTAAGGGATCTCGAGACTGTTGTGCACGCGTTGGTAACCTCACGCCTTGACTTCTGTAACGCACTCTACATGGGGCTACCCTCGTGCTTGGTTCAGAAATTACAGCTGGTGCAGAATACGGCAGCCAGGCTTGTTTCGGGTACATCTCGGAGGGACCACATTACTCCGGTTCTGAGGTCCCTCCACTGGTTGCCTATCAGCTTCCGAACCGAGTACAAGGTGTTGGTTATTACCTTTAAAGCCCTAAATGGCTTGGCCCAAGCTATCTCAGGGACCGCCTTCTCCCGTATAATCCTCCCCGCGCTCTTCGTTCCTCCGGGAGGAATTTGCTACAGCCCCAAAAGTCGAGGCTTGTGGCTACCTCCCGGAGTGCCTTTTCTGTTGTCGCCCCCAGACTCTGGAACAGCCTGCCGGATGAGATCCGTCAATTAACATCTTTAGATAGCTTTAAAAAGGCTGTCAAGATGGATCTCTTCCGGCAGGCCTTTCCAGATTAATTATCCCCGCCTCGGATATAAATAGCCACCCCAATGATCCTTCCGTGGCCCCATCTATATGATGGTTAGGATTATTGTTGTAGGCTTATATACTGGATATCCTGGTCTGTACTGGGCTTTTTAATTGAATTTGTTATTTTAAATTATCACTGATTTAATACTGTTTTAAGGGGGGAGGGGGGTATGTTGTATTACTTATGCTTTTATAGGGTGTTGTATGTTTAAGGTTGTAAGCCGCCCTGATTGGATTACCACTGGGTGGGATATAAGTAAATTTTATTATTATTATTATTATTATTATTATTATTATAGTGATAGGGACACTGTTAGGTTAAATTCACTCTCTAGCTCCATGCCAGGAAACTATCACTCCTTTAGTAGGAAGCACATTGTGCAAATGTTTACCACATAACTCCGCCCCCAATTACTGCTCAACAGAGCTTGCAAAAATTACTCTTTTTGAATACAACTCCCAGAATCCCCTTGCCAGATTGTCTATCTGTGATGGCTGCGCTCCCATTCATCCATATACTGTGAATTTTGCTCTTTTACCATACCCTATCACCCCTCTGACTCAATATCAGGTTTTCATAATTAATATTTTTTCATACATATTTTGAGGATTACGATGACCCAAGGAAGCTAAAATATGTGTAGTTATCACACTGACCAAGACATGCCAGGACTAGATAAAAACAAAAAAAGGGAAGCTTATGCTAAACATGCCACATTCCTCCAACTTGCTTATTTTTCATGGCAAAGGAAACAGAGGAAATATAGGAGCCCATACCCTGTTATTCTTCCTCAAAGTTCCTACATTTCCCCTGCCTGTCTGATCATCAAAGGATTGTTTCATATCACATCAATGCACTGACACCTGGGTGCTAAAAATCATTAAGTTTTCCAGACATGTTTGTCCATTCCTTGGGGAAATCATCAAAGCTTTTGTTATATCTTTTGGATATACCAACACATATCCTAAGGCCAGGTTTTGGGGCATAAAAACCCCTCAGCTATATTGTTTACTTTCCCCGGTGCATCCATGGAAGCTGCTCGTGTCTTCAGCAGATCTCTCTGTCCTAGAATGGTAAATATACGCGCTGGTAACCTCCCGTCTGGACTTCTGCAATGGGCTCTAAATGGGGCTACCCTTGTGCCTCACCCAGAAACTTCAATTAGTACAGAATATGGCAGCCAGGTTGGTCTCGGGAACAACTAGGAGAGACCATATTACATCTGTGTTAAAATCACTCCACTGGCTGCCTATTAGTTTCCGGGTACAGTACAAGATGTTGGTTATTATCTTTAAAGCCCTACTTGGCTTGGGTCCAACCTATCTCCAGGACCGCCTCCTTCCGTATGATCCACTCCTCGCACTCAAGTCCTCTGGGAGGAATTTGCTACAGCCTATCAAAACAAGGCTGTCTGCAACCACCCAGAGGACCTTTTCTGCTACCGCTCCTAGATTATGAAATGACCTGCCAGACAAGATCCATCTTATTACTACCTTAGACAGCTTCAAAAAGGCTGTTAAGACAGATCTCTTCTGGCAGGCCCTCCCTGAACAGTCATCCCGGCCCAAGAGTTAGCTAATTCCTCTCCTTTTGAGTCGCTGCCATTGTGATTGTGCCATTGGAATTGTTATATTATATTATGATTATTTGTGATTTATTTTAGTATGTTTTAAATTGTTAAAGTTTAATATCTTTTTAAGGGGTGGGTGGGCTCTGTAGGTATTTTATTGTTGTAAGCCTCCCTGATTGCGCTGCAGAGGGGCAGGTATAAATAAATGTTATTAATTATTAATAGGAATGTTTTAATGTTGTTCTGTTTTATATGCTGTTGTCCCCCGCCCCGATTGCCTTGCAGAGGGGTGGGCTACAAATAAAAATTTATTATTATTATTATTATTATTATTAACCTTTAATCTTTTGCTATCCAACTTTTCAAATTGTCCTGTGCTACAGCCTGATGTGAATCTGTTGAATCAATCTTTATAGGTTTATGTGCTTCTTTGCACATTTTCTAAATAAAATATTTACTTCAAATTGGAGTCTTTCCTTGTAGTGAGTGCTGGTATATAAAGGTGTAAAAAAAGATCCTAGTAAGTTACTCACCTCTCACATGCCTCCTTTTGAGCTAATTAATTTCCTAGCATTCAAAGGAGACCCTGACAAAGTTCCCTCTCCTCACCTTTTTGGATAACAGCAATAATGAAGATATCAAATAAAACTGAATTCATTATAATGCATTTTATGGTTTAATTAAACCATAAGTGAGGATTTCTCCTTTTTCGTTGCAATTTTTCAGGGTAATTACTATTAAACAAACATTAATGAATTCATACAAAGACACCTCTGCAAATATATACTTTAACATTTATTAAAATGTAAAGCCTTTTTGTATGTGGAACTGAATTGTAGTGAATCCTCAATTGTTTCATCCATACATGCAAGAATAAATAATTACTGCAGTTTTCTCTTCACTGTAGGAGAGAATGAATATTCCTCCATGGTATTCTCATAGAATCATGGAATCATAGAGTTGGAAGAGACCACAAGGTCCAACCCCCTGCTTTGCAGGAACTCAAAATCAAACCATCCCCGACAAATGGCCATCCAGCCTCCAAAGAAGGAGACTCCACCACACTCTGAGGGAGTGTGTTCCACTGTCGAACAACTCTCACTGTCAGGAAGTTCCTCCTAATGTTGAGGTGGAATCTCTTTTCCTTAGCTTGCATCCGTTGTTCTGGGTCCTGTTCTCTGGAACAGCAGAAAACATGCTAGCACTCTCCTCAATATGACATCCCTTCAAATATTCTCCTTTTTGAATGTCCCAAAGTGTTGCAGAGGAATTATCTTGTACTGAAAAATATGTGTGTGGTTTTCACACACACACACACACACACACCGTTTTCTGTGTAGAAAATAAGTTTCAACTTGGAGCAGCCACATCTACCTGAGGGAGGAGTTGAAGGAGATGGGGGAAAGTGGGAAAACTCACAGAATCATGGTCTCTGGCAAGGCCCATTCCAAGCCACCACTTTTTTCCCCACTTATCCCATCACTGTCCCAGTTCCTGGGATGAGACATTGCTGTAATCTCAAAACCAATGTGCCTGTTGAATTGAATGCACCTTAGGTGCATGGTGGCCAAAGGAGAGCCAACATCTGTAATGGCCCCAAGTGGCAAAGAAGGCCAGCATCACCTCTTGATTGGGGCCTCTGTTGTCACCTGGCTCTGGCTGGACACTGTCAAACAGCACTTTGGACTAGTTGGCTGATCAGGAGAAGTGCAAGTGCACTGCTTCCTGTGAGCCACTGGAGCAGTATGCGAAAGAATAAACAAAGAGGCCTTTGGGCAGCCATTGGAGGCATCTGAGTGGCGGAAGATGTGGGAGCTCAGCGGAACCAGCTTCCTAGAGGCTCCATTTCTCTGCCCCCTCCCCAGCACTCTTACATATAATAATAATAATAATAATAATAATAATAATAATAATAATTTTTATTTATAACTCGCCCCTCTGCGTGGCAATCGGGGCGGGGTACAACAGTTTAAAAACAACAGAGTTAAAAAACATTCCCTCACCCCATAATCCCACCCTCCCATCCCCTTAAAATAGAATTAAACCACCATCAAATTAAAAAGTGCCACATTAATTAAATTAAAATTTGTTAAAAACATATACTAACAATAAAACAGGAGTTGGAGGCTACGAGATTAAAACCTCATCTCTCAATTGCAAGTTATTCTGGGAAGGCCTGCCGAAAGAGTTCCGTCTTTACTGCTTTCTTAAAAGCAGCAAGAGTGGTGATAAGATGGATCTCATCTGGCAGGCCGTTCCAAAGTCTGGGAGCGGTAGCAGAGAAGGCCCTCTGGGAGGTCTGAGACAGCCTAGTTTTTATTGGTTGTAACAGATTCCTCCCAGAGGACCGCAAGGCACGGGGGGGGAGGGGGGTTCATACGGGGAGAGGCGGTCCCTAAGATAAGATGGACCCAAGCCATGTAGGGCTTTAAAGGTTAAAACCAACACCTTGTACTGCGCCTGGAAACTAATCGGCAGCCAGTGGAGGGATTTCAGCACAGGTATTATGTGCTCCCTCCGTGATGTTCCTGTAATTAGCCTGGCTGCCATATTCTGAACCAGTTGTAGTTTCCGAGTTAGGCACAAGGGTAGCCCCATGTAGAGTGCGTTGCAGTAATCCAGACGTGAGGTTACCAGGGCATGTACCACAGTTTCCAAGTCCCTCATGTCCAGATAAGGGTGCAGCTGGCGTATCAGCTGAAGCTGATAACAGGCGCTCCTGACCACCGCATTCACCTGACTAGTCATGTGAAGCGATGAATCAAGGAGCACCCCCAGACTGTGAACACAGTCCTTAGAGGAGAGTGTGGCTCCGTCCAGGACTGGAGACTGTATTCCCAGATCTGGTTTCGGGCCTGTCACTGCAAGTACCTCCGTTTTGTCAGGATTCAACTTCAATCTGTTTTTCCTCATCCAACCCATTACCGCTCTGAGACAGTCATTAAGAGGAGAGGCGACATCTGAAGTCTGAGTCGATGATCTGGTCATGGAGAGGTAAATCTGGGTGTCATCAGCATACTGAAGGCACCGTGCTCCATGCCTCCGAATGATCTCCCCCAGCGGCTTCATATATATATTGAACAACATCGGGGACAGGATGGTGCCCTGAGGGACACCACAATTAAGCTCGATTTTAGATGAGCAACTGTCCCCACCCTCTGAGCCTCACCCTCTGAGATCTGCCCGAGAGGAAGGAATGGAACCACTGAAGAGCAGTGCCTCCAATTCCTAACTCTCTCAGGCAATCTAAGAGGATGGCATGATCTATAGTGTCAAAAGCCACTGAGAGATCCAAGAGCACCAACAAGGTCACACTACCCTTGTTGATACTCAAGCGGAGGTCATCGGTCAGAGCAACCATGGCAGTCTCCACTCCATATCCTGTCCTGAAGCTGGTTTGAAATGGGTCGAGATAATCGGTTTCATCCAAGACTGCCTGAAGTTGGGAAGCAACTGCCCTCTCGATCACCTTGCTCAAAAAAGGGAGCAAGGAGACTGGTCTGTAGTTGTTTCTATCCAGGGGGTTCAGGGAAGGTTTTTTCAGGAGTGGCCTAACTGCCGCCTCCTTTAAACAAGATGATACATTGTCCTCCCTGAATGACGCGTTGGAACACCTTCAACGCGCCCCCCCGGACGACCAGCCAAGATGGACAAGGATCAAGGGGGCAAGTCGTCTTTCTCACACTTCCAAGCAGCTTGTCCACGTCATCGGTACTCACAGATTGTAATTGATCCAATAAAGTGCCATCAATGGAGTTCCTGGATACCTCCTCTGCAGATTCTGCCAAAACAGTGGCGTCTAAGCCAGCTCTTATCCAAGAGATTTTATCTGCAAAGTGGATATTAAAGGCCTCACAGCAGGCTGTCGTCGGGTTAAGTAGGGGGTTCGGTGCAGGGGGAACCCTCGTCAACTCCCCCACCACCCTAAACAGCTCTGCTGGGCAAGACTCTGCAGACGCAATGTGTGCAGAACAGAAAGATTTCCGTGCTGCACGCAAAGCCTCCCTATAGGAATCAAGATTCTTCCTAAGGTGAGTTCTGTCGGATAAGAGATGAGTCTTTCGCCATTCGCACTCTAGTCGTTGTCCAGCTCGGTTCATCCTCCTAAGCTCCTCGGTATACCAGGGCTTCCGATTCGAAGCGGGCTGGAAAGGATGCTTGGGAGCGATTATGTCAATAGCCTTGGTGAGATCAGTGTTCCAAGTGTCCACCAAGGCTTCGACAGAATCACCGGCGTTACCAACCATTAGACCCTCTAGGGCTTTCTGGAAACCAATTGGTTCCATTAGCCTTCGAGGGCGGACCGTTCTAATAGGTCCGCCACCCCCGGGAGGGTGAATAGTAGCCTTTAGTTCTGCCCAGATCAGAAAATGATCCATCCATGACAGGGCGGAGGTGTTTTTGATCTCTGCCCACGGATATTCCTGCTCCGTACTAAAGATCGCATTGAGTGTATGACCAGCACAATGTGTGGGCCCGTTGACCAGCTGGGATAGGCCCATGTTGGTCATGGTATCCATGAACTCCCGAGCCGCGCCAGTTAGATCTTGTAAACTGGTTTCGAGTGGAATGTTGAAATCGCCCAGAACCAAGAGTCTGGGCGATTCCAACAGCAACTCAGAAACCAGGGCAGTCAGCTCGGTCAGGGAGTCTGTTAAGCAACAGGGTGGCCAGTATACCAACAGAATCCCCAAACTATCCCTGGTGTTTAGGCTAAGGTACATACACTCGATGTACGTCATTTTCCGGATAGGCTTTCTGATCATGATTAAGGTGTTCCTATAGACCAAGGCTACACCACCACCCCCGCTCACTTTCCCTCACCTGCTCACTGACTGAGTACCCTGCTGGGAGAGCCTGCGCCCAGGTCGCAGAGCTGGCATCCCCCAGCCAGGTCTCAGTGAAGCATGCCAGGTCAGCTGCCTCATCCACCAGGAGATCGTGGATTATGTGTGTTTTATTTTTAACCGACCTGGCATTGCAAAGAAGCAGGTTGAGGGTCAGTGGAATGGTTCGAGCGCTCTCCAAGTTATCCTGGGAAACAGAGCCAGCTGAAGGAGGGATAGATATCAGACATCGATCCCTCCTTCTTTTGTAACATCTGTTGGCTCTGCTACCGCCATACCTCCCCCTCACCCACACCACCTGAATGTCCGCTCCCAGATTAGGATCAGCTCCAACATACAAAGGGAGAGATGAGTGCCTGGCTGACTCCAATTTTAAGTTCCAGCTGCAGCTGCATGGAGAGCCAAGCAGATATGAGAGGGAGGTGATTCTTCAAGGCCATCCAATGGGTGGAGCAAGGCCAGCAGCGTTTGGGCCAAGAGCAGGCCCAGGTGGTAGTCCCTCTGCTGCTGGGGGGGGGAAGGAAAGGCTTGATGGGGCCTTTGTAGGCCCAGATGGTCCCGCCCTCCTCCTCCTCCTCGCGCCACTCACCACCGGGCCTCACAGGGCCGGTGCTCGCTGGGGCCAAGGGCAGGCCCAGGTGGTAGTCCCTCTGGGGCCAGGGGCAGGCCCAGGTGGTAGTCCCTCTGCCACTGAGGGGGGCCGCCTGAGCCTTCCCAGCTCTCTCTCACCACCACAGCTGAAGGCAATGAAGGTGATGGCCGGGAGGAGATCTTCCTGGCAGCGTTTAACAGCTCTGCCTGAGCCTTCCCAGCTCTCTCTCACCACCACAGCTGAAGGCAATGAAGGCGATGGCCAGGAGGAGATCTTCCTGGCAGTGTTTAACAGCTCTGCCTGAGCCTTCCCAGCTCTCTCTCACCACCACAGCTGAAAGCAATGAAGACGATGGCTGGGAGGAGATCTTCCTGGCAGCGTTTAACAGCTCTGCCTGAGCCTTCCCAGCTCTCTCTCACCACCACAGCTGAAGGAGGAGTTTATTGCACTGCCCTTTCCCTTCCTTTCCTCCTGAGCTAGGTGTGGGATGAAAACTTTTAAACATAGATTTTATCACACACCTTTGTACCCAGGCAGGAGACACCCTGTACCCAACCCAGACACCTCCTGCACCTTGCAAAGAATGGGAAGATCCAGTTCTTCCAAAAAGTGTGGGAGAAATCTGAATAGGGTACAAAATACCTCCTGCCTGGGCACAGAGACAGGCAACAAAATCTGAGTTTAAAGGTTTTTGTCCCGCTTCTAGTTCGTGAGGAAAGGATGGGAAAGGGTAGTGTGATAATCTCCATATTCATTCAGTGTGAGATGTCGTTTACCTCACCCACTTCACAGATGCAAAACCTTAGGTTTTTTGGGATTTTTCTATATCTACCATCTACCATCCAAAAGTTGGCATAGTTTGAAAATGTAGTTCTGCAAATGCCATTCTCAGAGGGGCAAATGTTTCAAGTATTGACCTCTTACATTATTTGATTTCAACAGATAGTCCTAGTAGGAAAATGTGAAGATTTGATTAAAGTTAAGTCCTGCTCATTATCACACTTATAAATCCCATCCCACAGCTTGTGTTTAACTCCAGAAAAAATAAAAATATCTATTGAAAGATTCTGGAAGTTAATAAGTCTTGAACTAGCTTAGACTAGCCACCTTTCTTCCATTGTTTGCTTAAACTGGGCTTGGGGAGATGGTTATCTGACATGTCCAAGACCCTCTTATAACATGAAAGTACTACCATCTCAGCCCTAGCTTTTACAGATACCATCCCTGTCTCTGTCCTAAGAAAAGGAGTACCTGGAGGTACGGCCAACAGACACGTCAAGAATTTATTTAGACAGATCTCTAAGTCATGCAAGTTATTATGATTAATCCCCCAGATCTCAATGTCATATTGCATGTGAGCAGATACCTTCCCTAAGAACATTTTTTAACACTGGGATTACTAACCTGCAGCCTTTAGAATAGAAAAAAAAAATCAGTATGGCATGGGCTGACTGATGTGCTGTTATTTTGATATTTCATATCTGAGTCTTCTCAGAATTTTTGTCCTCAAAATATACCCCCAGGTACTTAAATGAGAAAACCTGTTCTGTGTTATTATTACCAATCTTCCTTTGATTTAGCATAGTTTATTCTAAGTTGTTTGGCAGAACTCACAAAGTATATTTAAACTTCTCTTCAACCTAATTTTATTCATGGACAATAATACAATATCATCTGCGTAAATCAGTATAGTAGTTTTACAATTCCTTATTGAGGGAGGGAAATGATCAGGACAGTTTGCTATAGAGACAATATTATTAATATAAAAGTCAAACAGGAGGGGTGCTAACAAGCAGCCTTTTGTAACTCCTTTTGTTGTGTTAATTTCCTCTTTCAACCTTCCATCTGTACTAATCCTTACCCTCAAAGTAGTATTGGTTTATAATTCCGGAATTATTAATAACAGCCTCTTATCTATATCAGTCCTGCCAAGCTTATTCCACAGATGATTCCTATTGATCGTATCAAATGCTGAGGAGAAGCTGATAAATGCAGGAAACAGCCATTTGGAAGGACCACTAATGTATTTGTGAATTAAATAATGTAACACAAAGTGCTGATCCACTGTACTGTGACCCTTCCTAAACCCAGCTTGTTCCTGATGGAGAATATTATTCTCCTGCACCCAACACATCAGCTTTTGTAGAAGAAAAAGGCTATAACTCTTCGAACTAATGTTCAATTTGAACTAATGTTCAATAAACCATCAGAATTATTGGCCAATAATTCTGAGGGTTTATCTCCTTTCTTATAAATTGGAAAAATGCTCTGCTTCCAGCTCTCAGGAATAATGCCTGTAGAGTTTATATAGGAAAATAATTTTGCTAACAGAGGGGCCCACCAGTCAGAGTTGTTCTTATAAACCTCTGGTGGAATCATATCCACGCCAGGTGCTTTGTCTGTTGCCAGAGCACAGATGAGTTTGTTCAATTCCTGTACTGAAACTGGAGGCCAAGCTGGAATTTCCCTTAATAAAACCTGGTTGTTGCTGCTTGATTCATTGTAGTTGCTATCCATATAACTTTCAAAAATATTGCTAAACTAAGAAAACCAAATATTAGCTGAAATACATGCATTTATTGATGGATTAAAGCCCAGGTTTGAAATTGAAATCAAATTTCAGAACTGTCTCTTTCCTTTCCAAGGCTGCCAACCCTAACTCCTTCTACTGAGCAATCATAAATGTTCTTTTTTCTTTCTTAATAAATCCTTATAAGTTAGGTGGCAGGAAGACAATGCTTCCAGAGCTGCTTTTGTTTGTGTCTGCCTAACGCTCCTGGTTAATTGAGCTAGATTCTTTTTAGCTTTCCTACATTCATTATCATACCAGCCCATTTTGCCAGAGGCCTTTCTAGGCTGGTGGACCATTTTAGTTTGGCAGCCTTAATGCTACCAAAATTGTCATCAGGATCTCTATAACATTTGACAATATTCTGATGTAACTCTGAAAGGTAAGGACTATTTAGATTCTACTGGACTGAGTGTTCAATGACAGGAGACCACTTTAAGCATTTCCCCCTAATTATTGTTCCCACTGCCAGATCAATAGATGGAGGGGGCAGTTGAGACGGCAACATAGAAATGGCCAAAAGTACAGGTAAATGATCACTTTCTGAGCAGTCTAAGATGTTATAGCTCAGCCTGTAAGACAATAGGTTTAAAGAGCAGAAGATATAATCAATAACACTACCTGTTCTACTATTAAGAAAAGTGAAATATCCATTTGAGTTATCCCATGACTTTGTAGGCATGTCAATCACAGGCAGGGCATTAACTCAAATAATTTCTTACCCTCTTTGTTTACCACTTTGTCCAATAAAAAATATGAGTTATAAACACCTCATTATAGTCCAGGCCAAGATCATTTTCTTTTTCATTTGGACCTGAGCCAACACAGGCATTGAAATCACTTAGGATACTGTTTCTCACAAAGGTTCAGAACCTCTTCCAATTCATCCCAAAAAATGCTCTGTGGTCCTAGATTTGTTAGAAGGACAATATATGTTGGAATAATGTTCCAGGGAAAATGCACAATGTGGTGAATGGCAGCAGCCATGATGACTAAGCATTTGGCCACTACTGAGTCATGCAGCATCAAGGCTGATGAAACAGGAGGTGACATAATGACAGGAAGTCACCTGGTGCTGTAAAGCACAGCAAGTGCTGCAAAAGGGCTGCAAACATGCTGTGTCATACTGTTGATTGACAGGTGTCCAAAAGGAAGAGGCAGGGCTAGAAAGCCATATGAAGCACTGGCTATATAAGGGACAAGCCTCTGGACACATCTGTGGGTTGATGTGGATTGATTGTGGAAGGTGGAGATTGTTGGAGAGTGCGTTGGTGTAGCGTTGTACATAGCCTTTGTATATAGAACGTCTGAAGATTAAAAGCCTCTTAGTGAGACATCTGCTGAGTCTCTCTTTGCTCTGTCTGGAGGGGAAAGGAGTTTTCCTGTAACTGACAACATTGCTTGCTTCATCGAAGACAGTCTGGATCCTGGAGCTTCACGTTACATGGTTCCCAAGTGCTGCGTCACCACGCTAACAATATACATCTAGACAAATTAATGCATCATGGTCTAATAACTTATTCTGCCACTCAGCAATATTCCAAGATAAAATTGAAAAAGAAACTGAGACTCTAATCTGTCCAGTCAACACAAGTATGATGCTTGGGTCTTGGTAACAAAAGGGAAATCCTCCTCATTTTCCTTATCCCTTTCCCCTTTATTTAGATCAGAGAGATTTTTAAAATTTCTATTAAGGTTATGTTTAAGGCAAGTCTATTTATGTTTGAGTTGGGTACTCCTAGCATGAATTCTGAGGAGAGTCAGGGGTTTGAGAGCTGCAGACCTAGATACTTTTCCCAAATGATGCCCATAGCCCTTTCTGGAAACAAAGGTGTTATCTGAATAGGTAACACATGAAGGTACAGCTGTATTACCAATATTGCCATTATATAATGAATCTTTATAAGTATGAACCCCTTTGCATTGATCAGAAGCAATATATCTAGGAGCTTTTCTTTGCAAGGTGACTTGTTGGTATGAATGAGTAAAAGTGGGATTGTGGCCAAGTAGGAGTTTACCCCCATTTAAAAGACCCATTCTTATTTGTAAAATTAGGGAGTAAGGAGCAAAAATGTTTACCTGCTCCAGACAGATAAAAAACAATTCAATAACTCCTCTTACTCCCCAAGGGGTATAAACACGAATAGGACATTCCTCCAAAATTCTTCCTTGAAACACCAGCTGCCAATGATGAGCACCTCTGCATTTTCTTTCCATGACCTATCCATTTGCTGTAATGGCCAATTAAATACAGATATACAAAAGTGTGGGTCAGGTTGAAAGGTCTTGCATGGAGAGGTCCTGTCTAAATCTAAATCACTGCCTACTTTGTTAACATTTGCCCCTATATTCTCACATTCACCTCCCCATTCAATCTGCTCCCTATCTGTCTCTGCCCCATCTGTTTCCACTTCTTGGTCCTCATGCCATCCATCCAGTCAGTATCAGAACGGGTAAAAATGAGCAATTTCCAGGATCTCATCCTGCCGTTCTCATTAGCTGCGGCATCACACTGTTGACTCATGTTCAACTTGTGGTCTACTAGGACTCCTAGATCCCTTTCACACGTAGTCTTGTTAAGCCAGGTGTCCCCCATCTTATATCTATGCATTTCATTTTTTTGACCTAAGTGTAGTACCTTACATTTCTCTGTGTTGAAATTTATTTTGTTAGCTTTGGCCCAGCTTTCTAATTTATTAAGGTCATTTTGAATTTTCACCCTGTCTTCTGGGGTATCAGCTATTCCTCCTAATTTGGTGTCATCTGCAAATTTGAGAAGCATGCCCCCTATTCCTTCATCCAAATCATTGATAGAAATGTTGAATAGCACTGGGTCCAAGACAGAACCCTGTGGCATCCCACTGGTCACTTCTCTCCAAGATGAAGAGGAGCCATTGCTGACCACCCTTTGGGTTCAGTCAGTCAACCAGTTACTAATCCACCTAACACAGGGGTAGGCAACCTTTCCCCTTTAAGGGCCGAGGGACTTCAGCTCCCAGAATCCCAAGAGCTATTGGCCAACATGGGACTATTGGCCAACATGGCTGAGGCTTCTGGGAGCTGAAGTCCCTCGGCCCTTAAAGGGGAAAGGTTGCCTACCCCTGACCTAACAGTTGTATTGTCTAGCCCACATTTTACTATCTTGTTTGCAAGAATATCATGGGGGACCTTGTCAAAAGCCTTACTGAAATCAAGATATGCTATGTCTACCACATTCCCTTCATCTACCAAGCTGGTAATTTTATATATATATATAAAAAGAGATTAGATTAGTCTGACATGACTTGCTTTTGAGAAACCCATGTTGACTTTTAGTGACTATGGCATTCCCTTCTAAATGTTCACAGACTCTCTGTTTAATGAACTGCAACTAAAGTACAAGCCACTCTGATAGCCAGAAGCTGAAAGAATCGGTAGAGGAGAAAGTGATGGAGACGAAAAAAATAGGAAGGAGAAGAAAGGATACAAAACAGATTTGTTTGGGACTGTTAGGGATTATTATCTAAAGATTTGAACTGTGGATTGGACTGGATTATAATTGGACTATATCAAAGGAAGGGGGGAAAGGACACTGTGTTGTACGCGTAGGTACAGTGGAAATTTGGACTGAGTCACTTGAAATTTAGTATAGTGGGATATATATATATATATATATATATATATACAATAGTGTTGAAATGAGGAAAGCAAAGGTGAACTTGATTTAGTATTTGTTTTTTGTTGTGGTTTCCCTTTCTGACTGATTTCCTTTACTAACTGTGAAAAAGGCAAGGATAATTGAAATTGATAATTGAAATTGATAATTGAGATTCATAGTGTGTCTAATAAATAGGTCTAAAGGAAAATATAAACAGTAGGATAGTAATTGGATAAATACTTAGCTGAGAAATTAGATATAAACTAAATAGAAATAATTGATTGCTTGATAAAAGGAGACAACGAAGTGGGTGGAGTAGGACTGATGGACCAAATAACGGTGTAGATAAAGAATTAATATAAAGTAGATAACTTATAAATTCATAAATAATCAAGAAAATCAACATAGAGAAACAATTGAGATAAATTATATAGAACTTATGAGATAAATAAAATAATTTGGAACAACAAATCATAAATAAATTACGGAATGGTCCTGAAGATAAACTAATTAAAAGTATCATATCCAACTAATTGATTATTCAGAGATTTGAAGGAAACAGAAAGCAGGAAGAGAGTAAAATGATGTCAAGGAGGGAAAGAGAAAGACAAGCACAAACTACAGCTCTCTCAAATCAAAGAAGAACTTCTCTAGAATTGACAATGAAGAGTAACGATCAAAATGTCAATCTCTTGGAAGAAATGAAGAGAATGCATTTAGAATTAAGAAATAAAATAAGGGAATCAAGAGATGAGACAAGATGTGAAATCAAGGAATCTAGAGAAGAGACAAAAAAGAATTGAAATTTGAATCTAAACTAATAAGACAGGATCTAGATAAAATTAACAAAGATCTAGAAAAAGTGACAAAGAAAATGGAAAAACTGAAACATAAAGCAAAGCAAATTGAAAGTAAAGTGGAAGAACTAGACAAACAACAAGAAGAGCAAGATGCGATTTTTAGACTTGAAATCAAATACAGGAAGAAATGTATGAAGCTTAGAGGATTACCTGAGCAAGCTAACAAAGATTTATATGAATCCCTAATACCGTGCCTCACGAAATAAACCATTACAACAAATCCAAAATGAAATTGACAGAGTATATAGAATTAACTCAAGAACGGCAAAAACCCAAAAACTTCCTAGAGATATAGTGGTGTACTGGACTTGAAAGCAAACTATGGACAAATTCTTGTAAAAAAATTACAAGATGAGATTTGTGATTAGAGGCAATGAAATCCAAGTATTCAAGGATATTCCGACACAAATACTGAAAAGACGTAACAGCTAAAATTTAACAGAATCCCATTTAGATGGGAGGAATTAGAAGGTCTGTCACTAACTTGGAACCAAAGGAGATACAGGTTAAGCTCATTAGAGAAAGCGAGTGACTTCTAAGAGATCACAGAAAAGTGATACAAAAACATTTAAAAAATGACAGAATGCAGAAAAAGAATGAAGAGGATGTACAAAGTGAAGAGCTGAAAAACAAAACAGATGAAGGGATGGAAGATAAGGAAAGATCAGCTAAATAAAAGAAATAAGAGCTAACCTTACAGATGAAGAAGAGGAGAACAGGAAAGTAAAGACTTGGCAAGAGAAGGAGGGTTAGATAGCATGGAAGAAGAAGAAGAAAGCATAGAATAGGGCTAAGAACAGAGGGAAAATGAATTTCTTTTTCTTGTAGTACTAGATTTTGGTTACTAAGACTAATAATCAGACTGAAAGTTTAATGATGAAGATTTTAACTCTTAATGTAAAAGGTCTAAATTCAGTACTAAAAGAAAAATAATTTTTCATTTTTTGGGAAAAGGAAACTATAACATAATTTGTTTGCAAGAAACACATATCAAGAATATGGAAAAAAGATTAATTAGAAATCAAAAGTTAGGAAGGGCATTTATATAGTCTAATAAAAACAAGAAAAATCAAATTCAGGCAACAGAAATTATGAATGATCAGAATGGGCACTATAAAGGGGTGAAAATAAATTGGAATGGGGAAATACTTTTGATAGTGGAAATATATAATGTTCAAACAAATAAAGGATTATTTTACCAGAAAATGCACAAAGAAATTGCGGAATTGAAAATTGAAAATGTGTTCTTGTTAGGGGATTTTAATGGGGTGATAGATCCCAAAATAGATATCAATAGAAAATCAAAAATTAATAAATATACTTGCCAAGGGAAACTCCCAAAAACTTTTTTTAATCTGATAGAGGATTTTACATTATTAGATGTATGGAGGTATCTGCACAAAGACTCTGATGGGTTTACCTTCTATTCTAACAGGCACGCATCACTATCCAGAATAGATATGATTTGGATATCAAAAACAATAAGTGGATCTATTTAAAGAATACAACTATTACCTAGAGGAATATCAGACCACAATGCACTGGTGACATTACTCCATGAACAATCGAGACAATATAATTGGAAATTAAAGCACAGCCTGATTCAAAACAAAAAAGAAGTGGCATAGACCAGAAAGATTATAAAAACTTTCTTTAAAGAAAACATGTCGGAAGACATTAAAATGACTATAATATGGGAAGCTGGAAAGCCTTCTTTAGAGGCTGTTTTATAAACCAGGAAGCTTACAAACAAAAAAGAAAAAGGGATAAAGATCAAGCATTAAAAAATCTAATAATCCAAAAAGAAAAAGAATTAATTAATAACTTAGGAGATAAAACAATATTAGAGGAACTAAAAATATTAAAAAACCAAGAAACCAGGAAAGAGACAATAGAAATAGGGAACAAACTAAAAATAACAAAACAAAATTTTTTTGAACTTGCCAACAAAATACGGAAATGGCTGGCCGAAAAATTAAGAGAAAAAAACAGGAAGAAATGTAATATTAGAAATAAAAGAAGGGGTGAAAACAGTAATGCAAAAGCATGAGGTAAAAGGTGCCTTACACAGATTCTTCTATAAATCATATCAATCCCAACTGACAGAGATAGACAAAATCAGACAATACTTGAATAAACAAGAATTCCAGAAGCCATCTCAGAAACAACTGGCAGATTTAAACAGTCCAATTTCTATATTAGAAGTTAGGGATGCAATAAAAAGATTTAAGAAAAGAGCTTAACTGTGGCATCCCACAAGGTGCCATCCTGTCCCTGATGCTATTTAATATATATATATATATATATATATATATATATATATATGAAACCACTGGGAGAGATCATTCGAAGACATGGGGCGCAGTGTCATCAGTATGCTGATATACTTCTCCATGTCTTGATCCTCAGTTTTGACTTCAGATGGCATCTCTCCTCTCAATGACTGTCTTAAGGCAGTAATGGACTTGATGAGGAAAAACAGACTGAGACTGAATCCAGATAAAATGGAGGTACTTACGGTAGTGGCCCCGAAACTAGGTATTGAGATACAACCTCCAGTCCTGGATGAGGTCACACTCTCCTCTAAGGACTGTGTTTGCAATCTGGGGTGTTCCTGGATCTGTTGCTCCAGATGACAAATCAGGTAAATGTGATGGTTAGGAGTGCCTGTTATCAGCTTTGGCTGATATGCCAGCTGCGCCCTTTCCTCGAAGTTAGTGACCTTGAAAATGTGGTGCACGCACTGGTAACCTCCCGTCTTGATTTTTGTAATGCGCTCTACATGGGACTACCCTCGTGCTTGGTCTGGAAACTCCAATTAGTACAGAGTATGGCAGCCAGGTTGGTTTCAGGAACAACAAGAAGAAACCATATTACGTCCATTTTAAAATCACTTCACTGGCTGCCCATTAGTTTCCAGACACAGTACAAGGTGTTGGTTATTACCTTTAAAGCCCTAAATGGCTTGAGTCCAACCTATCTCTGGGACCGCCTCCTTCCACCCCACACACTCAGTTTCTCTGGGAAGAATCTGCTGCAACCTATAAAAACTAGGCTGTCGACAACCACGCAGAGGGCCTTTTCAGCAACCGCTCCCAGATTATGGAATGGTCTGCCGGATGAGATCTGTCTTATTACCACTATAAATAGCTTTTAAAAGGCTGTTAAGATGCATCTCTTCTGGCAGGCCTTTCCTGAATAGACATCCTGGCCTCAAGAGTTAATTCATCTTTCTCTCCCAAACTCTGCCACAGTTATTGTTATTGTTGCTTGGTGTTCTTTGACTTATTTAAAGTATGTATTAACTTCTTTTATCGTTTAATTCTATTTTAAGGGGTGGGTGGGTTTGTGGAATTTGTATTGCATTTGTATTGTACTTTTAATGTTGTAAGCTGCCCCAGTTGTGTCCACAGAGAGGCAGGATAAAAATAAATTGTATTATTATTATTATGTAAAGGAGGAAAAACACCAGGACCAGATGGGTTTACCATCACAATTTATAAAACATTTGTGGAGGAACTATGCACACCACTTCAAAATGTTATGAATTCCATTTTAGAAGAGGGCTTACCACCAACCTGGAGAGAAGCTGAAATTGTAGTAATCCTGAAAGAAGGAAAATCAAATCTCGAGGTAGCGAATTATAGACCGATTTCTCTCCTAAATGCCGATTATAATTTTTTTCTAACATCTTAACAAATAGATTTAAAAACTATCTGAAAAATTTGATTGACGCAAATCAAAGAAGATTCTTACCACAAAGAGAAATGAGAGAAAATCTTAGGGTAGTTCTAGATGTACTAGAATATTACGAGAGACATAATTAAAAGAGTTTAGGGATAGTCTTCATTGCCTTAGAAAAAGCATTTGACACAGTTAATTGGCAAACATTATTTGAAATTATAAATAAAATGATTTTAGGCCCCAACTTTTCAAAATGGATAAAATAAATTTATAAAGAACAAAAAGCAAAAATAATCATCAATGGAAAAAGATCTGAATATATAAAGATCTCTAGAGCAGGGGTAGGCAACCTTTCCCCTTTAAGGGCCAAGGGACTTCAGCTCCCAGAATCCCAGGAGCTATTGGCCAACATGGGACTATTAGCCAACATGGCTGAGTCTTCTGGGAGCTGAAGTCCCTCGGCCCTTAAAGGGGAAAGGTTGCCTACCCCTGCTCTAGAGGAACAAGACAAGGGTACCCTATTTCCCCTCTTCTATTTTTGATAATTATCTAAAGATTAATTTAAAAAAATTAAAAAGAAGACTCAATTCAAGGAACAAAGATTAAAAATATAATTATAAGATACGAACATTTGTGAACAATGTAGTCATATTTTTAGAAAATCTTACTAATAGTATTGACTATGTAATTAAAAATATAAGAGAATTTAGCAAAATCTTCAATTCTTACAAAAATATGACAAAAAAAGAGGAAATGGAATTAGAGGAAAAAGCTGGCATGAAAATACACAAGAAAATAAAATATTTAGGTATTACAATTACTAATAAAACAATAGATCTATAAAACGATTGCTCTGCAGAGGGGCGGGATATAAATAAATAATAAATTTTTTAAAAAAAGATCTATTTCAGGGGTAGGCAACCTTTCCCCTTTAAGGGCTGAGGGACTTCAGCTCCCAGAAGCCTCAGCCATGTTGGCCAATAGTCCCATGTTGGCCAATAGCTCCTGGGATTCTGGGAGCTGAAGTCCCTCGGCCCTTAAAGGGGAAAGGTTGCCTACCCCTGATCTATTTCATGATAATTTTAAAAAAACTTTGAAAGAGATTAAAAGACATTTGAATTGATGGAACAAAAAACAATTATTGT
The DNA here is from genome assembly GCA_026167975.1 of Phrynosoma blainvillii. Classification (NCBI taxonomy): domain Eukaryota; kingdom Metazoa; phylum Chordata; class Lepidosauria; order Squamata; family Phrynosomatidae; genus Phrynosoma; species Phrynosoma blainvillii. The sequence goes on along the minus strand of JANUYF010000007.1, from coordinate 14,259,397 downwards.
TCATGGGAAGGATTTCAACCCTCAAAATGACTTTGAAGTGAGTTGCCTTACTTGGATTAGAGAATGGGTAACATTGGAAAATGAATAAATACTAGAATTGAAAGGTGATGGTCTTTGTTACGGATGGCATTCGTATTTAGGATATGGGAAAATCAAGGTAAACAAAGATTTCAATAACCATTTCATCAGGAGATCGCTAATATGGTTGTGGAACAAATATAAGAAAGAGCTATGCCAAAATTTCCTTCATGGTTTTTGCCTCAGGAAGCAATTCAAAGAAAAGAAATGAGGCAAAGAACGAATTGGTTAAACTATGCAAAATTATTAGAGAAAGAGGATTCGAGTAAATATAAATTGAAAACACAAGACAAATTAGAAAAAGAATGATTTCTACTAGATTGGTTTAGATTCAGACAAATTAAGGAACGCTATAAGAGAGATTTAACAACCCAGGGAATAGATTTGAAACTCAGTGACTTTGATAAAATTTGATTAGGAGAAAATAGAAAATGGATTGGAAACTTTTATAAACTTTTATGAAAATGGGAGCTAGAAGAAGTAGTAGTAAAGGAATGTATGATCCAATGGGCAAGAAATTTTGGATACCCAATAGAATTAGAAAAATAGGAGTGTTTGGACAAGGGGAATAAAACATATGGTATCACAGAATTTAAAAGAAAACTATTATAAGACCTATTTTCATTGGCATCTGTCTCAAGAGAATATTTCAAAAATATATAAAACTAGAAGTAATATATGTTGGAAGTGCAGCAAAGAAATAGGTACACTATATCACTTTCTTTGGACGTGTGAGATAATTAAAAATTATTGGAGGAAAGTAAGTTAAATTATAAATCATATATTGCAGAGAAAAATACAACTTCGACCCAAAATCTACTTGTTAAACATGTGGGATAAAGACCTGGACAAAGATATTGGTAAAATCCTTTTTTATTTAATAACTATGCCAAAGATAACTTTAACACAAAAATGGAAAATGAAGAATACCCCGACTATAAAAGATTGGACACTAAAATTATACAATTCAATAGAAATGGACTTACTTACACAATAGTTAGGGGATAAAATTGTAGATGAAAAAACTAATGAATGGATACCAATACTAAAAGATCTTAAGGAACAATGGGGAAATATTGCTATTATTAATTATTCAGAATCACAGAAAATAAATACACAAAGTTGATTATTAATATGTTGAAGCAAGGCTTGAAGCAAGTAAATAACTGCTAAAGGCAGGAGTAGGCAACCTTTTTGAGCTGGGGGCCGAGTTGCTGTCCCTCAGACAATTGGGGGGCTGAAGCACCAAAAATAAATAAATAAATAAATATTTTTTTAAACAAATTAAAAATTAAAAAATATGCATGTGCACTCTCTCAGCCCCAGAAAAACCATGGCAAAACCCCTGTGGAGATTTTGCCAAGAAAACCCCAAGAACAAGTAATAACAACAATAATCAATATCATCATGGCGGGTGGCGGCAGCGGGGGGGGGCGGTGGTGGCAGGACCGGCTAGGGCCAGTCCAAAGGCCTCGGGGAGATGCATCCGGCCCCCGGGCCTTAGGTTGCCTACCCCTGGCTATAGGGAATAAGACATTGCTCCTTCTTTTTTCTTTAATTTTAAGTTATTAATCAGGGGTAGGCAACCTTTTTGAGCCGGGTTGCTGTCCCTCAGACAATTGGGGGGCCAAAGCACCAAAAACAAACAAATAAATAAATAAATATTAATTTTTTTTAAAAAAAATTAAAAATTAAAAATTAAAAAAAATATGCATGCACATTCTCTCAGCCCCAGAAAAGCCATGGCAAAACCCCTGTGGAGATTTTGCCAAGAAAACCCCAAGAACAAGTAATAACAACAATAATTAATATCATCATGGCGGGGGATGGCGTGGCGGCGGCGGCGGCAGCAGGACCGGCCTGGGGCCGGTCCAAAGTCCTCGGGGGGGGCGCATTCGTCCCCCGGGCCTTAGGTTGCCTACCCCTGTTATTAATAGTGATTGAAGAATGCAAATATATGATTGTTAATAGACAAATAGGTGCTTTAGAAATGAGTATAAAGAACTCAGACAGGGAATAAATTAGAATAAGATAGAATCAACTGTTTACTTACTTACTTATTAATAGCATAAAGATTTAAATATTTGATATAGAGGTAAAAACACACTTGGATGCTTAAAATAGAAAAGCAACTTAAACTATATAGCTAACAATTATAATAAATAAGACAACAATCAAAGTATTTAAATAACTTTATGAGGAAGAGGATAAGAAGGACTAAAACGGTAGCAAAGAAACCAGTTACATCAAGGATGGAAGTTAGTATGCTTGTTAGTATGTCAGGAAGAGTTGGAAAATGAAGGAGATTGGGAGAATGAGGTTGAAAAAAGAAGGAATAAAGATGAAGAAGGTGAAACAATGTTGTAAGATGAAAGAGTAGTGGAGAGAGGAAGGGTGATGAGAAGGAAGGTGTAGGAGAAGAATTAGAACGAAAGAATTGGAATGGATGTGAAGGTGGAATGGAAAGAGAGAAGAAGCGAGAAGAGGGAGGGATAGTAGGGAAGAAGATGATATAGGATACTAGATTTATAAGCGATATAATGGAAATGTAAGAATGAATATGTATTGGGTAGGCAAAAAGTGATCAATGTTGTATAGATATACTAGGTATATTAGAATCTTATATAATATTTGTGTAACAGATGTAACAAAAATGTTTAAAGATGGTATGATTGTGTATTTTTAAAGGAATATAATAAAATTTATTTTTAAAAAAAAGATTATTGCCAGTGGCTCCGAGATTACATTTGCCAGTTCTTTTAATATCCTTGGATGTAGTTCATCTGGTCCTGGAGACTTAAATTCATTTAGGTTAACCAGGTATTCCTGTACTTCCTCTTTGTTTATTCTGTGCTTCATCTCCCCTATAGTATCTTCTGCTCCATTTTCTTCAGGTTGAACACCCTTTTCCTTTTGTGAGAAGATTGAGGTAAAGAAGGTGTTGAGTAGTTCTACTTTTTCTCTGTCCCCTGTTAGAATTTCTCCATCTTCTCTAGGCAGTGGCCCTACCATTTCCTTCTTCTTTCTTTTGCTATGGACATACCCCAAAAAGCCCTTTTTATTGTCCTTAACCCCTCTAGCAAGCCCGAGCTCATTCTGAACTTTGGCTTTCCTGACTTTACCCCCACATGTGCTAGCTATTAGTTTGAATTCCTCTTTAGTGATTTCTCCCCTTTTCCATTTCTTATACATCTCCCATTTAAACCTTAGGGCCTTTGCAGACTGCTAGAAATAGTGCAAATTGAGTCCACTTTAAGGGTTAGAGGTAGGGTTAGGGAATCATGGAAACTGTATTTTATTGTGGCACCAGAGCTCTCTGACAGAGAAGACTCAATGTCTCAGAAAGAAAAAGAAAAAGAAACAATTTCCATGATTCTCTAGCAGTAACCCTAACCCTTAAAGTGGACTCAATTTGCACTATTTCTGGCAGTCTGCAAAGGCCCTTAGTTCAGTTGAAAGTTATTTTGTCATCCAACTCAGTTTCTTGAGACATCTCCTATTTTTTCCTTCTCCTTGGAACAATTTGAGACTTTGCCTTCAGTATCTCCCTTTTGAGAAATTCCCATTCATCCTGAACTCCCTTCTCCTTTAGTATTCCTGACCACGGGACCACTCCCAGTGTTTCCCTAAGTTTGTTGACATCAGCTCTCCTAAAGTCTAGAATGAGTGTTTGATCAAGGCTAGCTTCTCCTTTCCACTGTATAAGAAACTGCAGAACATGATCACTCAGACCTAAGGATCCCACCACTTGCACCCCATTTACCAGGTCATCCCTGTTGGTTAGGATCAGATCTAAAATAGATGATCCCCTTATTGCTCCTTCCACCTTTTGGACAAAGAAATTGTCTTTGAGGCAAGTGAGGAATTTGCTAGACCTTGAAGTATTGGCTGAATTTGACTTCCAGCAAATATCAGGATAGTTGAAGTCACCCATCACTACTACATCTCTCCTTTCTTAGTGTGTGATCATCTGTTCTAGAAAGGCATCATCCAGTTCCTCAGTCTAACTTGGGGGGTCTGTAGTAGACTCCCACAATAACATCCCTGTTTTGTCCTTTCCCTTTAATTTTTATCCAGATGCTCTCCACCTGATTTCCAGGATTTAAGTCCTGGATCTCTTCACAGGTGTAAACATCCTTGACATATAATGCTATTCTTCCTCCTTTCCTGTTTGGCCTATTTCTCTTTAAAAGGTTATACCCCTCTATTCCTACATTCCAATAGTGAGATTCATCCCACCAGGTTTCAGTGTTGCCTATTATATCGTATTTGCTTTGTTGTGCTAGGAGTTCAATTTCATCGTATTTATTTCCCATGGTCTGTAAGGATACAGAGACAGAATCTTTGAATCCCTGCAGCCTCCTCTGGGCGCTGGTTACAACCATATTGTCCTAGAGAGGATGCAGATGGGCGGCCATGGGAGGCCCTGGGAGGATTGGGGCTGAGGCTGCCCCACGCCTCAGGCCCAATCCTCCCTTCTGCCAGCCCAGAAAGGAGTGCTAAAATGCCGGTCCTTTTGGAGCTAGCCGAAGGGGCACATCAAAAGCTGCCACGCAGCTCTTCTGCATCTCTTCCGGCGCAGCACATGCAAAGGCTGCGCCAGGAGGATGTCATCAAGGTGTGCTCCGTTACACACACCGTTAATCTGATGATGTCCTTGGGAAGGGGTTGAGATGGCCGCCATGCGGCTGCCCCTCCCCTTCCCTGCCTCCAAGATGGCACTTTGTGCCATCTACATATAATAAATAAATAAATAAATAAATAAATAAATAAATAATAATAATAAAATTTATTTTTTTACCCTGCCCCTCTGTCAAACTAAAATCCATACAAATCTAAAAATAAACATCCCCCACTTCTCCCCCATTAAAACAGTATTAAACTACAGATCCAATTAAAACCTTAACATAACATATCAAAAATACAATAACACCACAATAAAATAAAAATTAAAAAACAACAATAGCCAACCAACAACAAACAGTGGGAGAGGCAAAACTAGGATGATAAAACAGGCAGACTCCTGGGCCTGGCAATCTAGTCAGAAAAGGCCTGCCAGAAGAGATCTGTCTTCACTGCTTTTTAAAAGCTGCTTCAGCTGGTAATAATAATAATAATAATAATAATAATAATAATAATTTATATTTCCTGCCTCTCCTACGGATCGAGGTGGGATTACACAATAAAATGAATACAATGTACAAAATATAAACAATAAAGTAATAAAAATCAGAACAATAATAATAGATTAAGAGAATAGAATACAATATAATAAAATAAATGAAAATAAAATAAAATAGGATAAAACATAATAAAATAGCCAATCATTGCCAGAGTCTAAAAATCTAGAAGAGCAGATGGATAGACCCTCCGGAAGAGCTGCATCTTAAGTGCCTTCTTGAAGGCTTCTAGAATAGTAATAAGACGGATCTCCTCCGGCAGGCTGTTTCACAACTTGGGAGCTGCAACTGTATTTTTTTATTATTATTCAGTTTTTTGAAGTTTTACAAAAAATAAAATTAAAATGAAAACCAAATTATAACACTCCTTTCATACATTTATATATATATATATATACTTGAACATTTTACTTATTTTTTTATAACTAAGTATCACCTCAGTGCACCCCTCCCATCTTTATACTCCATCCAAAATTTTAGCTCATCCCGTGGAGGTAATTTTCCATCCCCTTTTACTAGTGCATTTTCAATAAATTTTTTCCATATTTCATCAAAATCATTTCTTTTCCATAATCCTTTCTTTACCTTTAATTTACATGTTAATTCATCATTAATCGCTAATTTCCAAACTTCTTTATACCAGTCCTCCAATTCCACATTTATTTTTGTTTTCCAGTTTCTTGCAATGATTAATCTCACAGCTGTAAACAAATTTGTTACAAGGTTTTTCTCTTCTTTTTTCATTCTAGTTCATTATATAATGATAATAATACTATATTCGGTTTTCTATCAATTTTTATCTTCATAATATTTTCTAATATTACTATTTCCCAAATTGTTTGAACATATTTACATTGCCACCACATATGTATATATGATCCGACTTCATTACAACCTCTCCAACAATATTTGGAATTATTTTTATTTATTTTATGTAATCTCATTGGTGTCAGGTACCATTTCCAGACCAGTTTATAATAATTTTCCTTAATTCGTATCAATAAGTTTTTCAAATGTCTTTGCTCCCAAATTTTATTCCATTCATTTTCACAAATTTTGCATCCTAATTCATCTTCCCATATTTCTTTCAAAATATTTTGGTTTAATTTTTCCCTTTTATTCTCCATTAATATTTTATAGATTTTACTTGTTATTCCTTTCATATTTTCATTTTCCTCTCTTTCTTTCCCTTGCTGAATTATTTGTGCAAATTGTTTATATTTTCCCTTTTTATATTTTTTTTCTTCCAATTTTTAAACCATTGTTCTATTTACATATAATGAAACCAGGACATTTTTATTCCACTAAGCTTTTCTTTTATGTTTTCTTTTCCTATCTTTAACTCTATCCAATTTTCTATTTTATCTATTTTTCTTTCCTTTAATTCTTTATCTAATAAATCTCTTAAATTCTTTGGGAATGATTTTTCCATTATAATTGGTACTTTCATTGAATTTTCATTCATTTTTTTTAATATTTATTCCATATTTCTAATATATTTTTCATAAATGGGTTTTCAATTTCCTTAATTTCCTTCCAACTAAAATCTTTAAAGAAGATTTTATCTATTTTCATATCTATTTCTTCTTTTCCCATTTCTAACCAGTCCAGATCTGATATATCTAACATTCCTTCTATTACATATTATAAGTGGCTGGCCTCATAATATCCCTTTATATTAGGGAGGCCTAACCCTCCCTTTTTCTGAGATCCATACCAAAATTGTTTATTTAGTCTAATCCTTTTACCTCCATTGCAATATGCATTTAATAACTGTTGCCATTTACTTATTTCCAATTCTGATATTTTTAGTGGTATCATTCTAAATAAAAAAATTAACTTTGGTAAAATTTTCATTTTAATTAATGCAATTCTTCCAAACCATGATAATCGAATTTTCTTATATTCTACCATTTTTTTTCAACTTCTTTCCGTAGTACCATTACATTTTTCCCTTCGATTTCTTTTAAGTCTTTCGTAATGTTTATTCCTAAATATTTTATAATACTTTTTAATTGTATGTTTGAATCTTTTTGTTTCATAAATTCTAATTCCTCTTCTTTTGTATAATTAAACAACATCATTTCTGATTTGTTCCAATTAATTTGAAGTCCTGTTACTTTTCCAAATAAATTCAAATGTTCTTTTATTTTTCCAATTTTATCCTTTAAATCCTTAATAGTTAATAATGTATCATCAGCAAATAAGCTAATTTTATGTTTTCTTCCCAATCCTATTCTTTCCAAACAGCTATCTTTCCTTATAGCATTTGCTAACATTTCCATAACCATTGTGAATAATATTGGTGAAAGTGGGCATCCTTGTCTGGTACTTCTCGTTACTTTTATTTCATTTGTTATTCCATCATTTACCATTACCTTTATTGAATTATTGCAGTATAATTGGTCTATTAATCCCTTTATTTTTTTCTCCCATTCCAAACTTTTTCATAATTATTTTTAATGTCGGCCATTCCACACATTCAAAAGCTTTAAATATGTCTAATGCCAAAATTCCTGCTTTTAATTTTTTTTATCCCAATTACATGTATTTTACTCAAAACTCTTCCTACTAAATTAGACATTTGTATTCCTTTTATAAATCCACATTGATCTTTTCCTATATATTTATGCATACATTTATTCATTCTATTTGCTATTATTGCTGTTAAAATCTTTGCATCCTGATTTATTAATGATATAGGTCTATATGACCCTGGGTCTGTTAAATCTTTATCTATTTTGGGTATCAATATTACTAATGATTGAAACCATGATGTTGGAATTTTCTCTCCATTTATATTGTCAGAGTGTTGATGGGCTATGCAGTCAAAGGTGAAAGGTAAAGATGTGTGTGTCTGTATTTTTCCATTTGAGAACAAGCTTCTCGGCTGAACACAACAACTCGGTCAAGGTGGCTAGAAAGACAAAACAAGAGGAAACCACTAGATGGGAAAGTGTCCTTGTTTACATAAGGAAACAATAATAAAAGTTGTTATGGGAAAGTAGATCACATGATGGAAGATGAACAACAAGAGGTTGGGTTAGCATACGTCACGTACAGATCATCCAATCAACCTGAAGGTTAACACCCAAAGAGGGGCTGGGCTGAGAAACTGTGTGTTAGGCATTGTTGTTATTATGCTTTTTTGCTTCCATTTGAATGGATTAGTTTTTCTCTTTACTTTGCAATGGATCTATAGTATGTTTTTACTGCTTCACAATGTAGCCTTAAGATCTGCAAACATGGATCTGTAGTTTTGTTCCTGTTTAGCCACATCTGCAAGATGTGATGCTTTAGTGGACTTTATGTTTTTACTCTGCATGTTATAAAGCTCAACTGTTAGCAGCTTAGATGTTTTGCTTCCTGACTCTGCTGGACTTACAAACACCCTACTCCACCGAAACTGAACATATATAACTCTAACAATTTTGGAACTAATATTTTTTCAAATGTTTTATAATATTCAGGTTCCAAGCCATCTATTCCTGGAGTTTTTCCATTTTTTAATTTTCTAATTACCTCAATTATCTCCTCCTTTTTCATAGGTTGTTCCAGTAGTTCTTCATCTTCTTTCTTTATTGTTTGTCCCCAATTTTCTTCTACATACTTTTCTATTTTATCTAATGGATTTTCTCCTGCTTGAGATAAATCTTTATAAAATTCTTCAAAATTTTTTATTTTTTCTTTCATCAATCTACACATCGTTCCCAATTTATCCTTCACTATGTTTATCATACTTTCCATTTTCTTTTTCTGTGTGGACTTGGCCAGCATTTTTTGAATTTTTATTACTATATTCAAAATATTCCCTTCTTAAATAAATCAAATTTTCTTGTATTTCATTTATTTCCATCTTATCCAATTCTTCTCTTTTTGCCCTTAATTCTACATAAATTTGCTTATCTTTATTAATTATATATTTATTCTCTAGTTGTTCTAAATCTATTTCTAACTTCTTTTTTCTTTCTTCTTATTTTTTCTTAAGGTTATATGATTCTTTTATACATATTTCTCTTGTTACTCCTTTCATAGTATCCCATAACAAACCTTTTGTCACATCTTTATCATTTATATTCCATGTTTCTTGCCATTCCTTTCCAATCTTATCTACAATATCCTTATAATTAAATATCTTGGTATCTAACCTCCACCTTTTTATTTGTTCATAATCTTTCTTAATAACAATTTCCACATTTACCAAAGCATGTTCCATTATTTTAATATTTGATATTTATGTATTTAAAACTTTACTTATATTTTTTGAAACAAAAATATAATCTATTGTGGTATACGTTTTATGTACAGCAGAATAGTATGTATATTTCCTTTCATCCCCTTTTACTAATCTCCACACATCTTTAAATTCCCTTTTTCTCATTATTTTATTTAAATTTGTTATATTTCTATTTTTATCCTTTACAGAGGTGTTAGATTTATCTTTAATCTAATCCATTTGCATATTAAAATCTCTCGCCAAAATCACATATTGTTCTTGCATATCATCCACTTTTTTAAACACTTTCTCATAAAATTCCTCTTGCTTTTCATTTGGAGCATATATATTAGCTAATACATATTTATCTTCACCTAATTCCCCCAGTATTATTATATATCTTCCTTCTTCATCTCTTAGTACATTGTTTATTACAAAATTACAATTTTTTGCAATTAATATTGCCACCCCCTTTGATTTAGAATTCCCAAATGGTTTTTCATATTTTTTTTACCCAATTCAATTTCAATTCATTTCCCCCATCTTTTCGTTGATGGGTCTCTTGTAAAAATATATCTGCCGCATCTCGTTTTAACAATGCTTCAATCCTTCTTCTTTGAATCACCAAACCAAGACCTTTGGTGTTTAAAGTTGAAATTTTTAACTTATCCATCATAGTACAATTTATTCCTCTCTCCAATGACTCCAATTTGTGCAACCCATATCCCTCCCCTTATCCCCCTTTCTCCTCCCCCCTCCCCCCTCATGTCCCATTTACCTCCCCATTTCTTCTTGCAAGAGCACTTTGCCGAAGCTACCCCTATGGGGAGGGGTGGTGAAGACATTCCAAGGCCCCAAAGAAACTGCCCACCCCCCGAGTGCTCATTAATTAATTAAGTTTAACTTTTCAACTTGTTTGTAGCATTGTTTCTTTTTCCTCTAGGGAGATCCAATTCCTCCAGTTGCTCCCAATACTTCTCCTCCTCCAGATGTTTCAATCAAGGCTACTTCTCCTGGTTCCCCAAATTCTCCAATTGATTTTCCACCCTTTAGCTTCTCCAGTTGATTTTTGTTCATCTTTATATATTCCCAAATCCTTTAACAGCCTTAGTCCTTGTTCTACAGATTCCATCCAGTATCTTCTTCCTGCTTTCTGGAATTTTAGGAATACAGGGTGACCCTATGTATAATTAATCCCAGCATTCAACAGCAACACTGGGCATGGCTTCATTGACATTCTCCACATTCTTGTTTGAAGAGCTGCGACTGTAAATGATTTTTGGGAAGTCGTGATAAGTCTAGTTTGATGGTGTTCTAATAACTTCTGCCCAGGTGTTCTGAGAGTGCGGGCGGATTATGTGGGGAGAGGCGTTCCTTCAAGTAACTCAGGCCCAAGCCATGTAGGGCTTTAAAGATAATAACCAACACTTTGTACTGTGCCCAGAAGCTAATCGGCAGCCAGTGAAAAGATTTTAATACAGGTGTTATATGGTCCAACCTAGATGTTCTGGTAATCAATCTGGCTGCCACATTTTGAATCAACTGGAGCTTCCAAACCTGGTACAGAGGTAGCCCCATGTAGAGTGCATTACAGAAATCCAAACGAGAGTTTACCAGGGCAAGTACTACTGTTTCAAGGTCCTTTCAGTCCAGGTAGGGACACAGTTGATGGAATAATAATAATAACAACAACAACAACAACAATAATAATAATAACAATAATAAATTTTTGATTTCTAACCCGCCCCTCTGCTTCAGCAACCGGGGCGGCATACAACAGGTTAAAATTGATACAGATTAAAATGTTCCATCAACCAATCCCTAACCCTCCCACCCCTTAAAACTAATGCAGAGTTAAAATAGCACATAAAATAATATATTGAAGTTGATACCAAGCACTCCTGGCCATCGCATCCACTTGAGATGACAACTGTAAAGATGAATCCAGGAGTACTCCCAAACTGCATACTTTGTCCTTTAGGGGAAGTGTGACTCCGTCCAGGACTGGATGGCAAAGCTCCTTTCCTGGACTTGGGGTACCTATTGTGAGTATCTCTGTTTTCTCTGGATTCAGCTTTAGCTTGTTTTCCCTCATCGAGCCCATTACCAATTCAGGACAGGCATCAAGAGGAGTATCAATATGACGGATCTTGTCTGGCAGGCCATTCCATAATCTGGGGCTGATTACTGAGAATGCCCTCTGGGAGGTTGCTGACAACCTAGATTTTGTTGGCTGGAGCAAATTCCTCCCAGGGGACTGGAGTGTGCGGGGAGGATTGTATGGAAAGAGGTGCTCTTGAAGATAGCTTGGACCCAAGCCATTGAGAGCTTTAAAGGTAATAACCAACACCTTATATTGGGCCCAGAAACTAATAGGCAGATAGTGGAGAGATTTTAGTACCGGAATTATGTGGTCTCTCCTAGATGTTCCCGAGACCACTCTGGCTGCCATATTTTGTACCAACTGACGTTTCCGGACCAATCACGAGGGTAGCCCCATGTAGACCGCATTACAGAAATCCAGACGAGAGGTTACCAGCGTGTGCACTTCCAGGAAAGGGCGCAGCTGGCGTATCAGCCGAACCTGATAACTGTCAGAATCAGCATGCCCACCAGTCTTCTTTCAGACATAAAGACAGCTCCCAGACATTAAGTCAAAAAAGACAGCTTTATTGCAGAAAAGAAAACAGCGCAGACAGGTCTTGACTTCTTTGACGAATCTAAAAGCACAGTACATTAACACACTTTTATAAAATAGAACAAAGTCCCTTCCCATCATCAAGTGGCAAACTGTGATTGGTCCAAGTTTCCTGCACCTTGGCTCTTCACATGATGTAATGTCCTACTGTCCAGAAAATCCAACAAAGAACCAGGTGCGTGCGAATCTACAGTTTCCCATCGGCCTTAGACCAAACAACTGTCTTTGATGGTGCTTTGTTTATGAACTCTGAAGCCTGAGACTAGGAACCCATGGCTATCAAAGTCAGCACAGATATGTGACTAACTTAGGCACCATTTTCCATTACTCATTTAATATCAAACCAATCCATTTATGTTTTGGGCACTATACAATGAAACATTTAACCAATTAACCATGAAAGTTTGAATCCAATTCTCGGTAGTGGCCAAGGGCAGGCAGCTCCCCCACATTCCAGCTCTTAGCTCTCAAAGTTTTCAACTTTTCAACCAGCACCTTTTCAGCTTTCAGTCATTAACCCTTTCAGCATATCTTATAACCCATCTCCTTTAACAATTTTATCAACTCTATTCTGGCAGAAAAGCATTAACCTAATGCGTTCCTGACAATAACAGGCACTCCTGACCACTGCATTCACCTGATTAGTCATCAGGAGTGACGAATCAAGGAGCACCCCCAGACTGTGAACACAGTCCTTCATGGAGAGTGTGACTCCATCCAGGGCCGGAGGTTGCAACCCAATTCCTGGTTTCAGGGCTGCTACCATGAGCACCTCAGTTTTGTCTGGATTTAATCTCAATCTGTTTCCCCTCATCCAGCCCATTACTGCCTTAAGACAGTCATTGAGAGGAGAAATGCCATCGGGATTCGAGGCCAACGATCGAGACAAGGAGAAATAGATCTGGATGTCATCAGCATACAGATAACACCCAGCCCCATAACTCCAAATGATCTCACCCAGCGGTTTCATATAGATGTTGAACAGCATGGAGGACAGAATGGCACCCTGAGGGATGCCACACGTAAGATCTTTTTTTGCCAAACAACTGTCCCCAAGCAGCACCCTCTGGGGCCTGCCTGAGAAGAAGGAGTGGAACCACTGCAGTGCAGTGCCTCCGATTCCTAACACACTCAGGCAATCCAAGAGGATGCTATGATCTATTGCAGGGGTAGGCAACCTTTCCCCTTTAAGGGCCGAGGGACTTCAGCTCCCAGAAGCCTCAGCCATGTTGGCCAATAGTCCCATGTTGGCCAATAGCTCCTAGGATTTTGGGAGCTGAAGTCCCTCGGCCCTTAAAGGGGAAAGGTTGCCTACCCCTGATCTATTGTATCAAAAGCCACTGAGAGGTCTAAGAGCACCAACAGGGTCACACTACCCCCATCAATACTCGGATGCAGATCGTCGGTCAAGGCAACCATGGCAGTCTCAACTCCAAATCCGGTCCTAAAGTCAGTTTGAAATGGGTCTAGATCAGGGACCGGCAACCTTTTTGAGACCTGGGCCGGTCTCCACTAGCCCAGGTCTCGGCTGGGCCAAGGGGGGGTAATGACGGTGTGCGCGCGCGTGCGCGCGTGCGCCCCCTCCACTAACCCGCGTGCGCGCCCCCCACGAGTCCCCTTACCCAGGGCGGACTCCTGCCACCGCCTCCTCCTCCTCCTCCTCCGCTGCCGCTGGCTCCTCCTCCTCCTCCGCGACCGCCGCCGCCGCTGGCTCCTCATCCTCCTCCTCCTCCGCCGCCGCTGGCCCCTCATCCTCCGCCGCCGCTTCCACCGCCGCCGCGGAGCCCGCTTTTGGCAGAGCGGGACGCGGCCTGCATTTTGGTCCAAAATGCAGGCCGCGTCGCGTTTGCGCATGCGCAGGATTTGGACCAAAATGCAGGCCGCGTCCCGCTCTGCCAAAAGCGGGCTCCGCGGCGGCGGTGGAAACGGCGGTCGCGGAGGAGGAGGAGGAGGCAGAGGCGGCGGAGGAGGAGGAGGAGGAAGCAGAGGTGGCGGCGGTGGTGGTGGCGGCGGTGGAGGAGGAGGAGGAGGGGGAGGCAGAGGTGGCGGCGGTGATGGCGGTGGCGGTGGAGGAGGAGGAGGAGGAGGAGGAGGCAGAGGTGGCGGCGGTGATGGCGGTGGCGGCGGCAGCGGTGGCGGTGGCGGTGGAGGAGGAGGAGGAGGAGGAGGCAGAGGTGGTGGCGGTGGCGGCGGTGGGGGAGGAGGAGGAGGAGGAGGAGGATCCAGCGGCGGCGGAGCCAGAGGCGGCATCGGAGGTGGCGGCGCCTCTGCCGCCGCCTCCACTGCTTCCACCGCCGCTGCCTCCACCAACGGCCGGTGTTGGGTGGTGCGCGACTGCGCGCGCCGCGGCCAGCATTTTTTTCTCCAAAATGCCGGCCGCGACGTGTTTGCACATGCGCAAATCCTGCGCATGCGCAAACGCGTCGTGGCCGGCATTTTGGAGAAAAAATGTCGGCCGCGGCACGCGCGGTCGCGCGCCGACCAAAACAAGCGGCGGAGGTGCCGCGGCGGCGGCGGCGGCGGCAGGGGTCCGCCTGGGCCTGCAAATACGGCGTCCTGGGCCGGAACCGGCCCGGGGGCCGTAGGTTGCCGACCCCTGGTCTAGATAATCAGTTTCCTCCAAGACAGCTTGGAATTGAAGAGCAACTGCCCTCTCGATCACTTTGCTCAAAAAAGGTAACATAGGGGGGTTTCAGACTGACAGAAATAGTGCAAATTGAGTCCACTTTTAGGGTTAGGGTTAGGGTTAGGGAATCATGGGACCTGTAGTTTATTGTGGCACCAGAGTTCTCTGACAGAAGGCTCAATGTCTCAGGAAAAAAACAATTCCCATGATTCCCTAGCACTAACCCTAACCCTAAAAGTGGACTCAATTTGCACTATTTCTGGCAGTCTGCAACCCCCCATAGATACCAGCCTATAGTTGTTCATATCCAGGGGTCCAGGGAAGATTTTTTTCAGAAGCGGCCTAACCATCCTTTAAGCAAGATGGAACGCATCCTTCCCTGAGGGATGCATTGAAGATGTCCTTAAGGAACACCATCAAGGCATCCCTGCCATGGATGACCAGCCATGAAGGGCAAGGATTGAGGGGGCAAGTTGTCTTCCTCACTTTACCAAGTAGCTTGTCCACGTCCTCGGTACTCACAGATTGAAATTGATCCAGGAAATTTACATCAATGGAGATGCTGGACACTCGGTTCTGTAACCAAACTAGCATCCAAGTCGGCTCTTATCTGAGAGATTTTATCTGCAAAAAAGTTGTGAAACGCATCACAGCAGGCCATTTTGGGGTTAAGTAATGGGTTCTGTGCAGGTGGAACCTGCGTCAGTTCCCTTACTACCCTAAACAGCTCTTCTGGACAGGATTCTGCAGACGTAATATGTGCAGAGGAGAAAGATTTCTGCACTGCACGTATGGCCTCTCGATAGGACCAAAGAAAGTTTCTATGATGAGTCTTGTCAGATAAGAGTTGAGTTTTCTGACAGGTGTGCTCTAGTCGTTGTCCAACCCACTTCATTCTCCTAAGCTCCTCAGTATACCACGGCTTACGATTTAAAGCAGGTTGGAAAGGACGCTTGGGAGCGATCGTGTCAATAGCCTTGGTGAGATTGGTATTCCAGGTATTAACCAAAGCTTTGACAGGATCACCGGTGTTGCCAACCATTAAATCCTCTAAGGCTTTCTGGAATCCAGTTGGTTCCATTAGCCTTCGAGGGCAGACCATTCTAATAGGTCCACCACCCCTGGTAGGGTGGACAGTGGCTCTTAGTTCAGTCTTGACCAGGAAATGATCTGTCCATGACAATGCGGAGATTTTTATTACCTCCGCCCATGGATATTCCTGTTCCGTACTAAAGACCGCATCAAGGGTATGACCCACACAATGTGTGGGTCTGATGACCAATTGCGATAGGCCCATGTTTGTCATGGTTTCCATGAACTCCCAAGCCACACCTGTCAGATTTGTCAAACTGGTTTCGAGTGGAATGTTGAAGTTGCCCAAAACTAAAAGCCTGGGTGACTCCAACAGCAACTCTGAGATGAGCTGTGTCAGCTCAGTTAGGGAGTCTGCTAGAGAATGGGCTGGCCGGTATACTAGCAGAATCCCCAAACTATCCTTGGTCCACAGGCTCAGTACATACACTCGATGTGGACTGTTTTCCGGACAGGTATCCTGATCAAGATCAGGTTATTCTTATAAACCAGAGCCACTCCCCCCCGCCCACTTCCCCTTACCTGCTCACTAACAGAGTACCCAGCTGGGAGGGCCTGCACCCATGTAATGGTGCTATCCACTCCCAGCCAGGTCTCTGTGAAGCAAGCCAGGTCAGCATCCTCATCTAAAAGAAGATTGTGAATAATATGAGTCTTATTTTTTTATTATGAGGAGCAAGGTAAGGTTCAGTGGAATGGGGCTTGCAATCCATGGATGCTCAAATCCGCAGATGGCAAGCTCGCTGTTGAGGTGGGTGGGCTTTACTAAGTTTTGCCATATTTTGTTTTACCTTATATTAAAAGCCATTTTGCCATGATGGAAGTGGGACATAAAATTGATAATATAAATACTCAGCATCCTGTTCTCACTTAATCCACAACAGCATCTGTCTTGATAGAAGTTGCCATTGACTCTGCTCTTAAAAAAAAGCTCAGAACTGTGTTTTTTCTACATTCCTTTTCCAATGTACTATTGGCCCCATAGCCAAAATATAAATTATTGTTACTGTTTTTGCTGTTGTTGTGTGCCTTCAAGTCAACTCTGATTTATAGCAACCCCTAAGGCGAACCTATCATTTGGATTTTTTTGGCAAGATTTCTTTAGAGAGGGTTTGCCATTGCCTTCCTCTTAGGGCTGAGAAAGTGTGACTTGCCCAAGGTTACCCCACAGGTATTTCCACAGTAGTTACACTAGCATGCCCATAACAGCTATGCCCTTTGGGAAATTAATGTCTGGCTTCTTACTGACTTTCTCAAAGTCAGCGTCCAAAAATGAGAGTGGTGGAAAATCCACTCCTAACCCGGATTATGTTTATCTGCATAAGGGAGCAGTTAAACCAAAGGATAACTTTGCAGAGTTTTCAGTTCAACAAGTGCACAGTGGTGAGATGTCAGCACCCTTTTCAAAACTCCCTATTAAAGTAGAGATGCTGTGCCTGACTGTTAATCTTCAAATTCTGTCCTGTAAGCTTTCAAATAGCGATCCCACCTTATTTTGGAACATCTATTTACTCTGTTCCCACCTCTGTTCCCATCACCCCCCCCCCCCCGTCTCACTTTCTCCAGTGAAAGACCAAACACACTCTTAGAAAGAAGCCCTTTATGCTCTGGAACCTGGTTCTTCCTCTCTCTTTCACCACCAACTTTAAGTTCAGGGTAATGAAAACAGTTAATTCACCAGTCCGCTTTCTGAGCCACAGTACTAAATCTGTTTTGTTGACAAAGCAAGGAAACATTGATATGATTGCCAATATAATTAATCATCATCATCATCATCATCATCATCATCATCATCCCAGGCACTCAACAGACTCTCCAAAAGCTCCTTCTTTTTCTTTTTCCTTTCCCCCCCCCCCCTCTTTCATTTGCAATCCCAAACAGTTTTTTTGCAGTTTGCAAGGCTTCTGATGGTAATCAATGGTATACCAGCAGTGTAACCAAGCAGTCAGGGCAGATAGCGTCTGGCATGCAAAACAAACAAGCAGGAACAAAAACTCCTCCAACAAGGACTGTACCAAAATAAAACAAATAAAAGCTAAACCAGATAAACAACTAGCAAATTAAAAACTTAAAAACAGAAATACAAGATAAAACCTTGTTAAAACATAAAAAAACCCAACTCCAGAGCTCTTTAGATCACTCCCTATCCTGTCATCACCATTTTCTCTTCCTCTCTCACACAGTGACATGCACATTAATTTTCTCATTTATTCTCCCTTGCTGCAAGAGTGACTTTCTCTCAAACACTAATTCTCTCTCTCACACATTCAGTAATGCTCTTTTTCAGCACGACACTCTTATAATGGTGCTATTCCACTATTAGTGCTCCGGCTGCCTCCTGTTGCCTCCTCAGTGAATTACAAACCCCAGAATGCCACAGGAGGCAGACAGGGCAGTAGTAGTTGAATAGCAGCACTATAAGATTGGAGTGCAGAAATATGGTCTGTCTCCCTCAGATACATTTATTCACACAGTCTCACACACGCATCCAGTGTCTTTCTCTAACACATACTGTCACACATTTCATCTCTTTTTTACATACTCACATATACACAAGAGAATACATCTTTTTGTGTGACTGTGGGGGGTTGCAGACTGCCAGAAATAGTGTGAATTCAGTCCACTTTTAGGGTTAGGGTTAGTGCTAGAGTGAAAGAAAGAATGAAAGAACATGGCTGAGTGCGTACATATCTGTGAGTATTGGTGTATGTGAGTGTGGCTGTGTGTGAGATATTATTTGTAAAATTTACACGTGTTAAGTATTGACTTTATTGAAATACAGTTTTCTAATTTGAATGATGCTATTTCCTTATAAAATGTTAAAATATTAATATGCATGAATGTGCAAATGAAAATATGCATACTAAACAAACAAAAATTTATTCA
Organism: Phrynosoma blainvillii; assembly: GCA_026167975.1. Classification (NCBI taxonomy): domain Eukaryota; kingdom Metazoa; phylum Chordata; class Lepidosauria; order Squamata; family Phrynosomatidae; genus Phrynosoma; species Phrynosoma blainvillii. The sequence continues at coordinate 14,240,621 of JANUYF010000007.1, read as the reverse complement.
TAAACTACATGAAGGGGCACAATATCCTTATCTAAATGTAAAGGGGGTCATAAGGGTAAAAATTCTTAAAACCACTGATCTAACTTATACAAGAGGTGACTTACAATACAGTTCAGTGAGTCTACTTCAGAAAGAACTTGCAATTTATATTTGACCAAAAATGGTTTGAACAGTAAAAGAAAGTAGTCTGAAATTATGTTTCATTTTTATTTTTATTTTACTTCACTTGAATATCAAATGTTTCTCCAATCTTTTGAAATCCACCTAATTTTATATAAAAATGTCTGGTTTCAGTTATACAAATGTTTTCTTAATGTTTTAATAAGGTAGCAGTAGAGAAGGTTCATTTGCTGAAACTGGTAATCCCAAAAGTCTTTAACTAAATTCATTCTACTGGTACTATTTTTGAATACATGTTTTGGCTCTTATGACCTTAGCATCATAATTTCCCAACCCCAAGAGACTAATAAAAACCAATTACTAGTTGTGTAAAAATCCCAAGAGAGCAAACCTTTGAGTAAGACAACAACAACATCAACAAAGCAGCTGGGAAGTGTAAGATTTGTCAGCTGTCACTCTCATTTAATTAATTAATAACTTCATTAATCATTCTGGAATTGAAATACAACTTGTCTTATCAGTTTAGTTTAAAAAACAAATCGAATTACATTGCCTCTTTTCATTTTTTTATACTACTGATGTAACTGATAACTTAATTGATTTTAATTCATTAATTCCTACTGCTAGGTGAAATGATACCAAGTCCTCTGCACAGTGTGTTTGGATACCATTGATTCTTTCCTCTTCTTCTGCAGGCATTCCTGCCCCTGCTGAAGAAGGCAGCGCAAGAAAGCCCCCAGAAAGGGATGAGCTGCACCAAAGCTGCCATTGTCAACATAACAAGTGAAAGTGGCTCTATTACAAATGTCTTAGGGTGGGAAATTGGACATATTGTAAGTTATCGTTGCAGCAAGGTATGTTGATATCAGTGGTGCAGTGGTGCCATACTGTTAACATTATGCTGCCTCGCCCTGCCATTTTCCAAGTAGTGGAGTTTCCAAGGGTACAAGCATTAACCAGGGTTGTCCCCTCCCATGGATTGAAGTACTAGAGCAGGGGTAGGCAACCTTTCCCCTTTAAGGGCCGAGGGACTTCAGCTCCCAGAAGCCTCAGCCATGTTCGCCAATAGTCCCATGTTGTCCAATAGCTCCTGGGATTCTGGGAGCTGAAGTCCCTCGGCCCTTAAAGGGGAAAGGTTGCCTACCCCTGTACCAGAGGCTTATGGGGTATATGAGTTAAGAATAAATGAAAGCTCTCACAATGTTAACAGCACAACAGATGCTATTGCATGCTTAGGTTTCCATGTAGGATGGAACATGATTTTACAAAGAGCAATTCAAGTCTTTGTATGATCCTTCCAGGCCCCTTCCAAAAACAAAACAAACAAAACCTCTACAGATTTGTCTCCCACCCCCCACCCTCACCCCCAATTTATATGAACCCGACTCTTAGGACTTTATCTCACGAGGCTTGAAAAGTGGAACTGGAGCAGGATACTTGCATCTGTGGTCTTACTTTATCACATGATGCTATGTCTGTCCAATAGCTAGTCTGTAGTCCATCCCTTAATGGAGTGCTCCTTCTCACTGATGGGCAAAACCAGCTATAATGACCTTGCAAGGCCTCTGGTTCTAGGTTTAGGAAGGACTAACTCAGGGGACATTGTTCTTGCAGGACAGTGGGAGGTGTGGGAGTGGAGAGACCTGATTGGCCCTGACTCCCACAAGTTCTGTTAGCCAGGAGAGGCCAGTGGCATCACTAGGACGGTGCAGTGGTGTGGCCCACACCAGGTGACAACCGGTCCATCCTTCCCCCTGTGCTCCCCCCATGTGCCATCCCCATGCATGCTCACACACCCCACATGCACTCCCATCCCCTGCACCATTCCTGTGCATGGTCTCCCTCCACCTCCCCTCATGTCCCCGCACTGTCCCAGACATGGTGGTGCACGCTCCTCTCCCTATGCTGCCCCCTCTGGGACAGCACAGGGGAGCATGCTGAGGTGCAGGAGGTGGGAGCACATGCGGGGAAGCCCTGTCCCAGAAGCCACCCCCAACAAGTGACACTCAGTGCAAGGATGATACTGGGAGAGGCTTTGAGGGGGGAGGTTAGGAGGAGACAGAACCTTGTAGTGTAAACAGGTACTAACCTCTGTTCTGAGCAAGGGGAGAAGTCCTGAGAAAGATTATAGGAAGCCAGGGACTGTAGTGGTCAGTGGTGGTGAACCTATGGCACAGGTGCCAGAGGGGGCACTCAGAGTCCTCTCTGTGGGCGCACACACCATTGCCCCAGCACAGAGTTCACCAGAGTTACTAGAAAGCCAGAAGGACATGGGACTTTGTGATAAGTGGGTTTTGGGTAGCAGTTTGGGTACTTGGTCTCTAAAAGGTTCATCACTGGTCTAGGTAGATGGGTTAGGTCCTTAGGTCGTTGGGAAAAGGATTGGAGAACACAGTTGGTGATAGGTGGAGTTGTAGAGCAGTGTATATATATATATATATATATATATATATATATATATATATACCAACCTGTTAAACCTATGTTTTTGGTTTGTTTGTTTCCTTTTGGCAACTGGGGGAAAGGTAATTGGAAAACTTGTGTTTTAAACCATTTGAACTTTCTTCTTGTAACTACAATTACTACAATTTTACTACGTAATTTTCCTTTTTTAAAAAATTAAAGAGTTTACTTTTTAAATGCCTGATTGATTCCTTAAAGGAGAGTGAAGGGAAAGCTCTGGTCACCTGTCAGGAACCCAATAAGTATTATACCAGGGGTAGGCAACCTTTCCCCTTTAAGGGCCGAGGGACTTCAACTCCCAGAAGCCTCAGCCATGTTGGCCAATAGTCCCATGTTGGCCAATAGCTCCTAGGATTCTGGGAGCTGAAGTCCCTCGGCCCTTAAAGGGGAAAGGTTGCCTACCCCTGTATTATACTATGCTCTCAATAGGAATAAGAGAGAGAGGGAGGGTGCAACTTCCCCACATTCCAACCCTCAAAGCTTTCAACTGTTCAACCAACACATTTTCAGCTTTACAGTCATTAACCCATTCAGCATATTTTATAACCCATCTCCTTTAACAATTTTATCAACTCCATTCTGGCAGGAAAGCATTAGCCTAATGCAGGGGTAGGCAACCTTTCCCCTTTAAGGGTCAAGGGACTTCAGCTCCCAGAATCCCAAGAGCTATTAGCCAACATGGGACTATTGGCCAACATGGCTGAGGCTTCTGGGAGCTGAAGTCCCTCGGCTCTTAAAGGGGAAAGGTTGCCTACCCCTGGCCTAATGCGTTCCTGACAGTCTGCCCCCCTGAAGCCCATCTTTACCCCAGTCGTTAGGATGAGTCTAATAAAACAATACCAACAATCAAATCATAGAATCATAGAATCATAGAGTTGGAAGAGACCACAAGGGCCATCCAGTCCAACCCCCTGCTATGCAGGGACTCCCAATCAAAGCATCCCTGACAGATGGCCATCCAGCCTCTGCTTAAAGACCTCCAAGGAAGGAGACTCCACTACTCTCCAAGGGAGTGTTTTCCACTGTCGAACCGCCCTTACTGTCAGGAAGTTCCTCCTAATGTTGAGGTGGAATCTCTTTTCTTGCAGCTTGCATCCATTGTTTCGGGTCCTAGCCTCTGGAGCAGCAGCAAACAAGCTTGTTCCCTCCTCGATATGACATCCCTTCAAATATTTAAACACGGCTATCATATCACCTCTCAGCCTTCTCTTCTCCAGGCTAAACATCCCCAGCTCCCTAAGTCATTCATATCCATTTTGATAAATATCCATTTATCAAAACAAAGCAATAACAAAAACCAATGGCAATATCCAAACTCAAACAGTAATCTAAATTTCCTTAAAGGTTATCTATATAAGCCCTATTTAAACGTTTATATAAAAACCAACACAATATGACAGTGAAATAACAACACCTTATAAATTTAAAATTAAAACTTGTAATATAACTTGTTCAAAAGTCTAACTCTATAAAATAACCAAAACAAGCAAACAATATCATATCAGGAATTAGATATTTAACCAACCAGTGTTATCAAAATAGATTATCATTAAACAATATTAAGTAAATAGCAACATCAAAGCCTCTAAAACGTTAAAGTTATTTAACCAGCCTATTTAAGTTTCCTAACATAACCACTTAACCCATAACATGCAACAGACCTATATAATTAGTTAAGCAACTTATATGTTATAAACCCACAACTATGCTTGTTATATGTTTAAAGTCCACAGAAACATCAATAATAGGCAAAACTAAATATGCATATTAACGGTTTCATAAGCACAAGAAAAACAGTCTTATTGGCACTTTTATTTACCAGTCCAGTAACTGGCTTCTGTATTTAACCACCATTTTTTGGTGTCTATGTCTTTTATCAGTTAGGATCCCAGACCTCATTGCTCCCGCTTTTCAAAGAACTGTGCAGGCACACATCTTCATTTTTGTTAATCACTGTAGCAATCTTTTTAACTGGCCTCATGTTATTAAGTTTAAGTTTTGGCAGTCCATTCTTCACAAACAACAATTCTATAGAACTGAAGCAGGTAGTAAACCACTCAAAATCTTTCCCACCCCCCAAGTGACTTTTGGATGACCCCTCGCTGGGAAAGGGTGTTATCAATTTCTCCTCCTCCCTCTGGCTAGACATCTCTTTGAAGGCTCCTTCCCCTGTGATGAGCTTTTGGTTACTCCAACTCTGAGTGGAGGCCTGGAAAGCAGGGATGGTGAAGGCACTCAGATCATCAGGTAAATGAACTGTTAACTTTTCCTCCTCAGTGGCTTGGTTTTCCGAGCCAAGGAGGACAGCTGGACATTGAAGCTTTGGTGGGAATTCTGGTGATTCCAAACTGAGGAATTTGGGCACAGGCACCTCAGGAGTTTGTATTATTCTGGGTTTCTCTCTGCCAGAGCAGGCTGCAGGGCAACTTTCCTTTCGCGGAGAGTCTTGCTGGGCACTGAGCACAACCCCTTGTGGCTGAGGCTCTCGGTGAATCACCTTGTGGAATTTGGAGTTATCTTGGGGCACTGCGTTCTCCTGTCCCTGTGACAGACTCTGTGGTGACAGTTCTACTGATTCATGGTTTAACTGTACACCCTTGTCCTCCACCTGGAGGATTTTCATGGGGAGTTTGGCAACCATGGAATCAGCCTTTAACTCTGGATCAGCCCCTTCTGAATGAAGCCTCTCCTGGTAAGTATAGTCTTTTGATGTCTGTTTAGCTATTCTGGTTTCTGTGAGTTTTCAGTTTAACTTCACCCTCCAGTTCTCTATGTGGGCCCCTGGGCCCCATGGGGTCTGGGCCAAGCTCTTGGTCCAGCCAGCCGTCTAATTCTGTGAGAGTTGCCATCGCCTGGGACTTTAGGTGATCATGTTCATTTGTTAAGCCCCTCTGGTATGTTATCATATTCCAGTCTCTGAATTCTTTTGTGTTCACCTCCCTCTCAGACTCAGTCCATGTCAAACTTTTGGGGGCCCCGTCTGTCTGATATAGGCCTGGTGGTCCCTCACCATTCGGGCTTTCATTCTGAATTTCACTGGCTCCTCTGTGATTGGGACTCTTGGCTTTGGGGTTGTCATTGGGCCCCTCTATGTGGTTTACCACCATCTGGTCTTGGCACCTTTTGGGATTTCTAGTTTCTTGTTCCTCCTGCATCAAAAGGGGTTCTTTCTGCAGCATTTTGGCTCCTAAATTCCCCAGCTCAGGGAGAATGTTGGTTTTCAATGTCTCTGGGAGGTTTCTTCCCTGGCTGGTATAGCTGAACCATGTCTCCCACTCAACTGCTGTTCTACTGCTCCCCACAACTTCAAAAAGTTAGAGTCCAACTCAGAGGCCTCTGGACATGGTCGGTTTTGAGAGGTTGGGGCAGTCAGGCTGGAGAGCCACGGTGTTTTACAGAGTTTCACCTGGCTCCCTACCACTGGACTCTGATCTTTGTCGGAGGGCCCCTTGAGGTCCCGACCCTTTCCTGGCCTCTTCTGATCAGGCTGCCTCCCTAAAGTCTCTGTGCCAGTGGTTTTCCCCATTTGCTCCCCACTCTCCCCTTCAAAACCTGAGCACTGCCGGGTGGAGGTATAGTGGCAGGTTGCCCTGGGAGCCCTTGGTTTTGGCTTGTTTTTTCCTCTCTCCTCCCCACTGGGCTTGGATCTTTGTCAGGGGGCACTTTGATGTCTTGGACCCCATCTGGGCTTTCTTGATGAGGCTGTTGCCTTAAAGTTCCTGGGCCCGTGGTTCTCCCTGTTTCCCCCCCCACTAGCCCCTCCAAAGCCAGGCTTTTCAGGGATCCAGCGAATTCTAGCAAGTCCCCCATGCCACATAGACTGTATGATCACACCCGGCCCCACACTGGCTTTAATGGGGACAAGAGGGCTACCCACTGGGTACTGAAAAATGGGGTTAGAGGTCTCATCAATGTTGTAGGCACGGTTGTGCAGGATGATTTCTCAGCCATCTGGGTGTTCTCCTTCGCGGGATTTCGCTCAGGTTCAACTGGTGGTGATGAAGCAATGGTGCTCAGTCCCTGTGGTGTCCGGCATGCCCCACGCTGAGCCACCTTGGTTGCAATTCCCATCTGTGGTTTGAGTAGCAGGTCCTCACTTTGGGCTTTCACCTCAGTTGTCCTGGCTGCCTCCTCCTGGCATTCTGGAGCTGCTGTTACTATATCAGGGGAACCGGGTAGTGGGAGCACAGGCTTTACCGGTTCGTCTTCTTTGGCCGGCCGCTCGGGTCCTGTTGCTCTCCGCTCTTTCCCAGATATCTCCTCCTTGTGGTTAGATCTCCAACTGGGACCAGAGTACTCCCTCGGAACAGCTTGTTCTTGCCTGGCTTTGGCAGTCACCGTGGATGGTGGGAGTCCTGGCTCCATAGGTCCCCTCTGGTCAGGTGGCCCTCCTGGGCCCTCTTTCTGATGGTTCTGGACTCGGGAGTTGCTGGCACCAAGCTGGTGTTCCGCTCCCGCCATCTCTCTGGCCACTTTTCGCCTGAACAGCTTGAACCACCTCCAACACATTCCTCCACATTTGTGCAATCTCCTGTTGCATTTCCTGGACCTGGATCTGTTCCTTCTCCTTTAAAGCCTTTCTCTGAAGCTTGTTGTCTCTCTCAGCCACCCGGCTGAGTTTCCAGGAGGCTCGGCTGGCTTTCCTCCCTTTAGAGGCAATGGCAGCTTTAAGCCTCCGTCTCCTCTCAGCCCCTCCCAGGCTGAGCCTTCCAGGTGAGCTCCGTCGATGTCCCTTCATTGAACTCTTCCTGGCACAGCAGTCACTCCACAAAAGTCGGTCTAGGACTCTGGCTGCTTCCTCCAGGTGAAGAGCCAGTTCCAAGCACGCCCTTTCACAGGCATCCTCCATGGTGAAAAAGGGGAAAGGGTAAAAGGGAAGTTGAGGGTCCCAGCTGTGTGCAGACGCACTGGCAAGGCAATCTGGTCACAGAATTGGGTCCTCCTGGTGAGATTGTCAAACTGTCAGAATCAGTATGCCCACCAGTCTTCTTTCAGACATAAAGACAGCTCCCAGATATTAAGTCAAAAAGGACAGCTTTATTGCAGAAAAGAAAACAGCGCAGACAGGCCTTAGACTTCTTTGACGAATCTAAAGGCACAGTACATTAACACACTTTTATAGAATAGAACAAAGTCCCTTCCTATCATCAACTGGCAAACTGTGATTGGTCCAAGTTTCCCGTGCTGTGGCTCTTCACATGATGTAATGTCCTACTGTCCGGAAAATCCAACAAAGAGCCAGGTGAGTGTGAACCTACAGTTTCTCATCGGCCTTAGACCAAACAACTGTGAATCCCACATCTGCTTTTTGGTGGTGCTTTTGTTTATGAACTATGAAGCCTGAGCCTAGGAACCTATGGCTATCAAAGTCAGCACAACTATGAGACTAACTTAGGCACCATTTTCCATTACTCAATTAATATCAAACCAATCCATTTATGTTTCGGGCACTATACAATTAAACATTTAACCATGAAGGTTTGAATCCAAGCTTCTGCAGCGGCCAAGGCCGGCAACTTCCCCACATTCCAACCCTCAAAGCTTTCAACTGTTCAACCAACGCATTTTCAGCTTTACAGTCATTAACACCTTCAGCATAGTTTATAACCCATCTCCTTTAACAATTTTATCAACTCCATTCTGGCAGGAAAGCATTAAGCTAATGCATTCCTGACAGGAATCTGTGAGGGGATTAAATATCCAAAGAAGGGCTTGGTGGCAGCACTACTGTGCTGCTGCGTTGGGAAGAGGAGGCAAGTTTGGATAGATTTCAGCACTATATCTGCCAATGCTTCCCAATCATGGTCCATTTCCACAGTAGATGCACATGGAAAATTCCTCCTGAAACAGTTCTGGTATGCAGGCAGTCATTTGGTGTGAGGGAATGATTATGTTCCTCTCCCCCTCTATTCCTTCTTCCTCACTAGTTCCAAGCAGCCTGTTTGTCAGAGTTGCCCCTCGTATCCCCCCCTGCCATGTTAAATTTAGGCCTGCTTAGCCATACTGTAGTCATGTTGGGAGCCTGAGAGTGAGAGGTACATGGGGGTGGGGGTGAGCAGCTTCAGGAATTGTGTGTGTAAACAGATTTTTCAGACTCTTAGCAAAAATATTCCTGTCTGCTGCTGTGAGGTGCAACCCATCACTTGTCAAAAGTCCATTTTCATGAAACTGCACACCATAGTCCAAGAAGGCAAATCGTTCCCTGCAACACCATCTGCAGAGCCCCTTGTTCACCTCCACTGTTTTTCTCTCCTTTCCTCAGCTATGCCCTTTGACTGGGAGAAGAGATGAAATGACAACCTGTGCATCTGTCAGAACTAGGGAATTCTAGCTCAAAGTGCAATCAACAAGTCTTGTATGATGAAGCAGAACAAAGCTTTATTGGGCCACAATGCAGAAATTCTCCAGTTGAGTGTTTAAGCTGGAACTGCCCAACAACGAATCAAACACCATATTAAAAAAAAACCAAATACACAACTCCACCCCCCACAAATTGGCACAAACTACATTTCCCCACCTACAATTCCCATCAGCTAATTCCCTCCAAAACCCCCCTTATACCACATTCAGGCACTACCAAGCTATGCAATCACTATCCCAGCTCTCTCCCACATTCCAAGCCTCTACACCAGGGTTCAGCAACCTTTGTTGCCGGGGGGCCGGGGGAGGGGGGGAAATGGTTCGGGGGCTGGTCGTGCGGGGGCTGGGGTGTGTGCGCATGCGCGCACCCCTGACAGCCACCATGGGGCCTTTCCAAGCCCCCCCCCCGCCCCCAATCCCTGGGCGAATTCGCCCCAGGATCAAGCGGGGAGGTCTTGGAAACGGTCCTCCAAGGCCCCTCCACTTGATTCTGGGGCAGATTCACCCCAGAATCAAGCGGAGGCACCTTGGAGGACCATTTCCAAGGTGCCTCTGCTTGATCCTGGGGTGAATTCACCCCAGGATCAAGCGGAGGGACCTTGGAAAGGTCCCTCCAAGGCCCCCCTGCCCCGATCCTTGCGCGAATTCACCCCAGGATCGAGTGGGGAGGCCTTGGAAATGGTCCTCCAAGGCTCCCCCCACTTGATTCTGGGGCGGATTCACCCCAGGATCAAGCGGAGGCACCTTGGAGGACCGTTTCCAAGGTCCCTCTGCTTAATCCTGGGATGAACCCCAGGATCAAGCAGAGGGACCTTGGAAAGGTCCCTCCAAGGCCCCCCTGCCCCGATCCTTGGGCGAATTCGCCCCAGGATCGAGCGGGGAGGCCTTGGAAACGGCTCAATCCTCAAGCAGTGGGGCCTTTAAAAATGGCACCCGCGCTGTGTGCGCATGCGCACGTGATGCGGGGCACCATTTTGGAACACCCACAGCACCGTGCGCAGCCATGGGCATTCCAAAATGGCACCTCCCAGGAGCGGGAGCATACCCAGCAGTGGCGGGCAGTGGCGGTGGTGGCAGGGGTCCCTGGGGGCTGGTCCAAAGGCCCCTGGGGGCCAGACCCGACCTGCGGGCTGTAGGTTGCCGACCCCTGCTCTACACTAAGCAAACTAAGCAAAGCACCCAACCCTAAAATGTTATACAATACAGATAGCAGCCACTTGTTCACACAGCCAACAATGCCAGCTAATTCCCATGAGCTAATTCCCCCCAACAACCCCCCTTATATCACACTCAGGCACTACAAGCTATGTGCTCACTATCCCAGCTCTCCCCACATCCCAAGCCTCTACACCAAGCAAGCTAAACAAAGCACCCAACCCCCAAGGTTATACAATACAGATAGTAGCCCCCTGTTCCTACAGCCCACAAAGCCTACTATATAAAAGCACAGTCAAACCCATTATCCCCCTATCACCTCCCAACACTCTATCCTGACAGAAACAGCCTGGATTCTGACAGCCTGCCACAACAAAATTAACCTCCCCCCCTTAAATTCTCCCTGCTTGTCAGGATGATTTACACACTTACACACCAAATCAGGAGCATTTACATGTTTGGCATAAACTCACTCCTCATGATCAACAGAAAAATGTTTCCACCTAATCAAATATTGTACTCTGCCTCTAGAATCCAAATTTTTTTACTTTGAAATGTTGTTCCCTCTCTACTACCAAGGGGAGGGGTGGTTCATCTTTAGACCTCCAGAAGCCTCTGGCTAGCATTAGTTTCAGCAGGCTGAAGTAAAAGACAGGGTGCAAATGTCTATATGATTTGGGCAATTCTAGTTCAGCAGTCCCTTCATTAACCAATCTTGTAATCACAAAAGGGCCCAGTTTCTTTGATGGATGTCTGCTTTTCAAATGTTTTGTAGACAAATAAACCTTGTCTCCAGCTTTTAAGTTCCACCCTTGACCTCACTTATGATCAGCAAATCTCTTATATTGTCTTTTTGCCCCCTCAAGGGCAATCACAATCTGGGACCAGACATCTTTGATCTTCATGATCCATTGAGTCACTGGCACTGGGTCTGACTGGTCAGATGTCAGTATTGGCAGGGTCTTTGGTTCATAGCCAAAGTGGGAATTCCAGTACTCTAGTTTACTGACCCATTAAATGCTACCTCTGCATGGGGTAGTAATTCATATCAGTCATCTTGGAGGTAGTTGGTGTAACACTTCAAATATCCCTCTAAAGACACATTAGTGCATTCACTTTGCCCATCCATTTGTGGATGATGGGCCATACTCAGTGCCACCTCCACTTCCAGCTTCTTTTGCAACACTGTCCAAAACTGGGAGGTGAACTGGGAACCTTGATCACTCACAATCTTATCTGGTAAACTGTGTATTTTATAAATGAAACTAATAAACAAGTCAGCCAGTTTATTAGCAGAAGGTAGCCCTTGGAACCCCACAGAGTGTGCCTGTTTGGAAAACAAGTCCGTGATCACCAGATAGTATTTCAGCCCAACTGTTTGGCAAGTCCATGATAAAATCCATGGCTATGTGTTTCCACTGGCCACCCAGGGTGGGCAGCAGTTTCAAAAGGCCTTGAGGCTTTCTCCCAGCCATCTTGGCCTGGGTGCAGACTGGACATCTTCTACATCTGACCTGATCCCATCCCACCAATATTGTTTGCAAATCAGGTGCCAAGTCTTTACATAACCCATGTCCTGCAGCCTTAGAGTCATGGCAGACTTGTGATACTTTAAGTGTCATAGTTTGAGGGACATAAACTCAGGACCCTTTATACCACAGTCCATTTTCTGTTTTCTTTTCTAAGGTGTTGCTATTCTCTTGCAGCTAGTTGTCCACTGCCACAGCTTGCTGTATCTCTGCAAGTATAGGGTCCAGTGCCCCAGAGCCCTCCTCCTCCTTCTGATGGACCTTGCTTCAGGTCACTACTGACAGTACTAGCTGCTCCAGAGTAAAAATAGTTTCAATGGGAATCTTTCTTTTGTTCTCATGTTGGGGGAGTCTAGACAAGGCATCAGCCAAAACATTTGTTTTCCTGGGAAAAATCTAACTTGAACTTGAACTTGTAAAAGTCTTTAGCCCACCTGTTTGGGGCTGTTTGGGGCTTAACTTACAGGGTGTCTGCAGGTCTTCTAAATTACGATGGTCAGTTCACACCTCAAAGTGGTGGGGTGCCCATTCCAGAAACCGGCACCAATTCTATAAGGCCCATTTGATGGCAAATGCCTCCCACTCCCAGGTGGGCCAGTCTGACTCTGATCCTTAAAACTTTTTTGACAAGTAAGCACATGGTTTCAATGCCCCTTCTCAGTCCCTCTGCATAAGCACTGCTCCCAACACAATGTCACTAGAGTTGACTTGGAAAACAAAGGGCTGATCTGGGTCGGGATATTTAAGGATGGGTTCGGTGTTGAACAACTGTTTAAGCTTTTAGAAGGCCACAAGGCATTCAGGGGTCTACACCACTCTGATGGATGGTTTGGGCTTTTCTGTTGTCTCCCCTTTATGCTTCCCTCTTGGCCCCAATTTAGTCTTTAGCAGGTCCATGATGGACAGAGCAATTTGGGCAAAGTTTGGGATAAATTATCTATAAAAATTGGCAAATCCTAAGAAGCTTTGCACTTGCTTGCATGTCTTAGGAAAGGCCCAATTCAACACCATTTAGACCTTGCTGGGGTCCATTTCAATCCCTTGTGCGGACACTCGCTATCCCAAAAAGTCTAATCAGTCCATCTGAAAATAGCTTTTAGACAGCTTAACAAATAGCTGGTTATCCAACAGGTGGGTTAACACTTCTCACAGCAACTTTATATGGGATTCTAGGTCTTGGGAATACACTAAAACATCATCAAGATAGACCAGAACCCCCACAAACAAGTCATGTAGGATCTCATTTACCAGTCTGATGAACAAAATTACCAGTTTGGTAGATGAAGGGAATGCTGTGGATATAGTATATCTTGATTTCAGTAAGGCCTTTGACAAGGTTCCCCATGACATTCTTGCAAGCAAGTTGGTAAAATGTGGGCTAGACAAAGTAACTGTTACATGGATTTGTAATTGGTTATCTGGTCGAACACAAAGGGTGCTCAACAATGGCTCCTTTTCAACCTGGAAAGAAGTGACCAGTGGGGTGCCACAGGGCTCTGTCCTGGGCCCAGTGCTATTCAATATCTTTATTAATGACTTGGATGACGGTATTGGGGGCATAGTTATCAAATTTGCAGATGACACCAAATTAGGAGGAGTAGCTAATACCCCAGAGGACAGGATCAAAATTCAAAATGACTTGAGCAGACTAGAAAGTTGGGCCAAAGCTAACAAAATGAAATTCAACACAGAGAAATGTAAGGTACTGCACTTAGGGCGGAAAAACAAAAAGTACAGATATACGATGGGGGACACTTGGCTGAATGAGACTACGTGTGAAAGGGATCTAGGAATCCAGGTGGACCACAAGTTGAACATGAGTCAACAGTGCGATGCAGCAGCTAAAAAGGCCAATGCAATTTTAGGCTGCATCAGTAGAAGTATAGTGTCTAGATCAAGAGAAGTAATAGTGCCACTATATTCTGCTTTGGTCCGGCCTCACCTGGAATACTGTGTCCAGTTCTGGGCACCACAATTCAAAAAGGATGTGGAGAAACTGGAGCGTGTCCAAAGGAGGGCAACTAAAATGGTGAAGGGTCTGGAAACCAAGCCCTATGAGGAACGACTTAGGGAGCTGGGGATGTTTAGCCTGGAGAAGAGAAGGCTGAGAGGTGATATGATAGCCGTGTTTAAATATTTGAAGGGATGTCATATCGAGGAGGGAACAAGCTTGTTTTCTGCTGCTCCAGAGACTAGGACCCGAAACAATGGATGCAAGCTGCAAGAAAAGAGATTCCACCTCAACATTAGGAGGAACTTCCTGACAGTAAGGGTGGTTCGACAGTGGAACACACTCCCTCGGAGAGTAGTGGAGTCTCCTTCCTTGGAGGTCTTTAAGCAGAGGCTGGATGGCCATCTGTCGGGGATGCTTTGATTGGGAGTTCCTGCATGGCAGGGGGTTGGACTGGGTGGCCCTTGTGGTCTCTTCCAACTCTATGATTCTAACACACCCAGGGGGCTCACTAGCCCAAACAGCATCACCAGGTATTCAAAAGCCTCCAGGGGGCAATTGAATGCAGTTTTATGTTAATAATAATAATAATAATAATAATAATAATAATAATAATAATTTTTATTTATAGCCCGCCCCTCTGCTAGGCAATCGGGGCAGGTTACAGCATAATTAAAACATAAAGAGTTAAAAACAGACAATCCCAATCCCCTAACCCTCCCACTCCTTAAAATTGAATTAAACTAACATTCTATTAAAAAACATATACAAACTTTAAAACAATATAAACAACAAGGCAGCGGACACCATTTGAAACAATAAATCAAGGTGGCTTGCCAGGCTTCTCATGTCTGGGAAGTTATTCCGGGAAGGCCTGCCGGAAGAGATCCGTCTTTACTGCTTTCTTAAAAGCAGCAAGCGTAGTAATGAGACGGATCTCGTCCGGCAGGCCATTCCATAGCCTGGGAGCAGTTGCAGAGAAAGTCCTCTGGGAGGTCTGCGACAGCCTAGTCTTCATGGGTTGGAGCAGGTTCATCTCCCTCTTGGATCCTAACCTGGAAATAAGCATCCTACAGGTCTAGTTTGGTGAACACTTTAAAGCAAAAGCAAAGCAAAGCAGCTTCATTTATATACCGCTTCATATTGCGCTATGGGATGTCTAAGCAGTTTACAACTGTAAGTTCATTGCCCCCCCCAACAGTTGGGTACTCATTTTAGCGACCTCGGAAGGATGCAGGCCTAAGTCTAGCCTGAGCTCTGGCTAGTATTGAACTCGCAACCTTGTGGTCTATGAGTGAGTGGCTGCAGTATAGGCATTTAACCACTGCGCCACCAGGGCTCCTTTACCAGTGGCCAAGTGCTCCAACATGTCCTTTATCAGTGGGAGGAGATATTTATTAGTACTACATATCCCATGCAAATTTTGGCGTTCCATCACTAAGCAAAGTGATCCATCTTTCTTTTCCTTGAAAAACACTGGGGCAGCAAATGTGAAGGTGGAAGAGCGGATGAATCCTCAGGCTAAGTTCTTTTCTATGAGCTCTTTTAAAGTCTTCAACTCCAGAGGGGTCATGGAGTATAACTTGGGCTTTGGCAGTGAGGCCCCAGGTTCTAGTTCTATGACACAGTACATTTCCCAGTGAGGGAGCAACTGATCACTTTTCTTCAAACACCTCCCACAGATTCTTGTACTCAGGGAGGTAGGACAGCGGCTCCACCTGGATGGCTTGCTCCACTTGCTCCACCCCTGGTTCCAATTGGATCAGTGCCACCGCAGCCTTTTTACCATTGGCTGGCCTGGGTCTTTGTGATGCCTCTTGCATCCAGGATCATTAAACAATAACTCCCTTTGCCCCCACCTAATGCTGGGATTGTGAAAGTTTAGCCAGTCTATCCCTAGCATGATTTGGTAGTGTGATGTGGGGCCAACCACTAGCTGAATTCTCTCCTAATGCTCTGCCACCCCCAACCACACTGTCTTAGTCCTCTTCAGAGTTGCAGCCCCGTCAATGATGGATCCATCCATCTGATGGAAGGGGATAGGGTCAGCCAGGGATTTAGTTATGTCCAGTGTTTTGTCTACCTGCTGGCTAATGAAGCATCTGGTGCAGCCGGAGTCAGTGGCTGCTACCAAGTCCACCCCTTCCCCATTTTTAAGGTTAAGCAGTCTTACTCGCAAGGTGCATAGGGGAACTCCTCCACTCATTATGGGCTTGGGACTGTCTGGGTCTGCAGCCTGCCTTCTGCTGTGATCTAAGGCAGGCCTGGGGTATTTCCTGTCAGCTCACCACTTATGTCCTCAGCACTGTCTGTCCACATCTTGGGTGCCTCCGACGCTCCACTATTAGCCGCTTTGAGTGCTTGACCCCCAGGGCCTTCTTTGCCTGGGGGTCGTTTTCACTCTCCCTTCAAAGAAGTAGCTGGTGACATCTTTGCTGGGATCCCCTATGGACTATCCTCCCTTTCTGGGCAGCTGGAAATCAGGTGACCCTTTTCCCCAGAAGACATGCAAAGCCCCTTTCTCATTTGTTGTTCTCTTTAGTCTCCCAAGAGGTTGAATCTTTGCCCTTGACACCCTGGCTGGGAGGGGTTGCCTTGGGACTGGTCCCCTTGTGGGCTCCATTCTTCCACTGCCAAGTCAGTTTAATCTCCTCCTTAACGTAGGGGGGAAGCAGACGACTGCTTCCGGGACGCCGCCGGACGGAGCGCCAGTGGAACGGAGCCTCTGCACCATGGCGCTCCTGCGGCGTCCCTAAAAGGAGCTCCAAATTGGCGCTCCTTTTAGATGTCAGGGAAAGTGCGCCCTAAAAGCGGCGGGCGCACTTTCCCTGACTCTTCCGCCACAGCGCATGCAGTCGCTGTGGTGTGAGGTCATCCCCGGAGCGCCGGCCGTGCGGATGGCCGGCGACTCTGAGGGCGACCTCAGGAAGAGGAAGGGGCGCCGCTCGTGCAGCTGCCCCTCCTCTTCCGGGCCTCGAAGATGACTCTATTAGTCATCTGCCGAGGCCCTAACTCAGCCTCCCCAGCCAACATGTGGTCAGGCTGTCCCATGCTAGGGACCACTCCAACAGTTCCGGGCATAGCCCCTGTCAGGGATGATGGGAGTTGTAGCTCTTCACCTCTGGCTCTAACTCACCACCTTGTTATGCAGCAGAGCTGACCAGCTTTGATCAGTGGTTGATGCTTCTTTCCCAAGCAGCAGAGTTTCAGAGAATAGGCTGAAGACCCTGACAAATTCATTTTGATTGGTTTACATGGATCATCCCATACTTAAGACCAACCCAAGTATTTCATCACTTTACCTTGACTACTTAATGAATCTCAGGTGTTTGCAATCTACAACAGGTGTTTTCAATATATACTCTATAACTTTTAGAAGGCCACACTTTTAGAAAACCTTGTGGCTGCTCCATAAAGATCTCTTCATCTAAACTAGCATTCAAGTAGGCTGTTTCAAAGTCAAAACGCTCTACAACTAAACTTCTTTTTGCTGCTACAGCCAGAACCATTCTCAGACTTTCTGGCTTTGCAGTTGGAGAATATGTCTTATCATAGTTCTCATACTGCTGTTGTGCAAAACCCTTAGCTACTAACTTAGCTTTATACTTAATACTTCCATCTGGCATTTCTTTCTTTTTGTATACCCACTTACAACCAATTACTTTCTTGTCCTTGGGTCTATCAACGACTTCAAAAACATCTTTATTTACCAGACAACCAAACTCATCATCCATTGCATCAATCCATCTTTCCTGTTCTTCTCTAGACAAACTTTCCAACTCTTCAAAACTTTCAGGCTCTTCCACTGCTAAACAAGCTCTTGCATTTGTCACAACAAACCTATCTGGAGGCTTTCTAACTCTGTGACTACGTCTGGGAATAAACTCTGCTGATCTGCCTCTTTCATCCTCACTTTCTGTACTGGAAGTTGTAGTTCTATGACTAAATCTCTTGTCTTCAGTCATTCTAGTAGTAATAGGTCTAGATTGTGTCTCATTATCAGAAGAACTATCACTGCTGCTAGTGGATGCTTCTGGCTTAACTGAAACCCCTCCATTTCCTGAAGTTGGTTCAATTTGTGTTTCTGGCTCATTTGAACTTCCTAACCTCAAGAAAACTTCTTTATTTGCATGCAGTTTGTCCCAACCGGCATGTCTCTCGAAATTTGCAGACCTAGAATACTGCACTTCTTTTCCACCTAAATGAAACTTGTAGCTATTTCCAGAATAACCCAAAAACCTAAGCCTTCTACTTTTGGGTTCTCCTTTCTTCCTGAAACAAGCTGGAATGTAAACATAAGCAAACTGTTCAAAGACCCTCAAATACTTGTAATTTGGCACTCTCCCATACAATACCCTGTAGGGAATGTCTTCAATTTCTGAATGATACAGTCTGTTACTAATATGTACTGCTGTCAAAGTTGCTTCCGCCCAGAATCTTTTACCTCTGCATCTGCCATCAAACAAGCAGTTATCCTTTTTATATCTTGTATTTTTTTCTCCGCTAAACCATCTTCGTTAGGACAAGCGGGATTAGTAGTTTCATGCCTTATTCCCACCTTTTGAAACCAATTAAACAATTGATTACTTAGAAATTCTCCTCCTCGGTCAGTAACAATGGTGCCTACTCTAATATCAAATTGTCTTTCCACCATTCTCACCCATGCTTTTAAACTTTGCCCAGCATCAGATTTGTTTTTCAATATTCTTACATATGCAAACCTTGTAAACCTATCAACAATTATTAGGAAATATTTGCTTCCCCTAAAGATAAACAATTAGCTTGGGCCACGTCTGCATGTACAAACTGAAATGGTCTTTGAGCAATTCTTTTGGTTTTCTTGGCTACTGGAAAAGCTCTGACCTTTACCTGATTGCATATAGTACAATCTAAGTAATTTTTGCATTCAGCAACTTTTAAATCTGGACACATACTGATTAACTTCTTTAAACATTTGAAACTAGCATGACCAAATTTTCTATGGAGTTCATGTATACAGTCTTTGTGAATTGGACTATTGTCTATGTTATTAGCATTTTCAACACTGTAGCTATCAATATTGTCTTCCAAATAGTAAAGTTTATCCTTTTTCAAGCCTATGCCTCGCAATTCCCCATTCAGTTTTATCTTACACATGTTCTTTTCAAAAATGACTGTGTAGTCTCTGTCTGTTAATCTGCTCACTGATAACAAATTATTTTCTAACTCCTTTACATGTAACACATCATTAAAGTTTTCTTTTAGCCCTGGAATGTAAACTGTACCCATTTGATTTACAGTACTGAGCTCTTTCCCATCAGCTAAAACTACAGCATTTACATTAGCTGATTTTCTATTACTTATCAAATTAATATTGTTACACATTGAAGATGATGCTCCTGAGTCAATCAACCATTTACAATTAGTATTCTGTTTTTCCTTAATCATGGTTGCAAACCCCTTTTTGTTACCACTGTCCTTCAAAAATGGAGGTTTGGACTGCTTTTGATACTGCCGCGGCTGCCATCTGCTCTCTCCTTGCTTGCTTCTCTCAGCAGCAAATTGTTTATAATGTCTCTGTAGATGACCAGTCTTTTTACAATAAAAACACCTCCGTTGCTCCCTTGTAGAAGCTGCTTCTTCCTGCTTTCGTAGTTCAGGTGTTGTTTGTTGTTTTGGCACAGTCTCTAAACTTGCTGAGTCACCCTGCTCAGACTTTCTTCTCAAGTTTTCTTCCAATAATCTGGCAACAATTAAGTCTCTGTTCAGCTCAGCTTCTGGCAAATTTTGCAAGCTAGTTTGTAATGTTGTCCCAAGAAGGATCTAGCGATTCCAGCAAAATATAACACTGCTGCTCTTTGCTAATTTCCACTCCTCTCAGTTCAGCTTGCACAAATAAATCTTGCATTGTTTTTAAGTGTTCTATCACACACTGTCCTTTCGTCATCTTTTGTCTGTAAATTCTTTTAGACCAAAGCATTTTTGCAAACGCAGTTGAAGGAGTGTGTAATCTCTGCAAAGTATCCCACACATCCTTGGCGGACACTTTATCTCTTATGTCGTTAATCAAGTCTTCTTCTAGCATGAGATAAAGACATGCTTTTGCTTTAGCGTCTCTTTCTCGAGTGGCTGCATCAGCATCAGCTGCCAGCCCTGTTTCAACTGTTGACCACAGAGACTCCTTTATGAGTAGAGATTGGGCATATATTTTCCAGGTAGAGTAGTTGTTTCTATTTAATTTACTAAACTTTAGTATCTCCATCTTAATTTGTGCAGTGACTCAATTTGACACAGTCCCTCTGAGTATGCACAGCAGACAAAATACAAAATGATTTACTCACAATGCTCCACAAAACTTTCTTCCACACTCTGGAATTTTCAGCTTCTGTGGATGCTGGTTGCTCTAGTATCTGGGCCCATAACCCTTGTCAGGGATGATGGGAGTTGTAGCTCTTCACCTCTGGCTCTAACTCACCACCTTGTTATGCAGCAGAGCTGACCAGCTTTGATCAGTGGTTGATGCTTCTTTCCTAAGCAGCAGAGTTTCAGAGAATAGGCTGAAGACCCTGACAAACTCTCCAAGCCTTCTCACTCTTCTTCCTGAGATGTCTCCAAACTTCTCCAGGATTCTTCTGGCTCTTGTATCTTCCCTCAAGACACCAGACAACTCAGTAGTCTTATATAAAAGATCTACTTTATTCTACTATATACATAAATACTATATGCCCTACAAATCACAATCTCTACTCCACCAAAATACTCCACACTACACCACAATATGCATTGGCAAACATTGCACTTATAGCCATTGTTAGTCACCACCCACTAGTCAGTTTCCACCCAGTGGGTGTGTACATTCATTTTGATTGGTTTACATGGATCATCCCATACTTAAGACCAACCCAAGTATTTCATCACTTTACCTTGACTACTTAATGAATCTCAGGTGTTTGCAATCTACAACAGGTGTTTTCAATATACACTCTATAACTTTGTCCTTGGCTCTCAAGGCTTCCAAATTACATTATCCTTTTCACCTGTGTAGCTTCATGATTGCTCCTGCTTAATCACTGTGACTTTCACATACACATTTTATTTCTATTACTGTAAGTCCCATGTTGCATTTTCCTTAACAGCCCCTTTCAAAAATATTGTATCTTCACCAATTCAGGCCACTATGGTACTTGAGCAGCCAATTCCATAGTGTGGTCAGAAATTGAGTGGAACCCCTGTTCCAGGCCATCAGCCTGATGAGAGTCCTCTCAACTTGGAAAAGATCTTCAAACCTGGGCCAGAGCGCTATGATAAAAGTCTGCAAGCTCTGCAGCTCCAGAGCTCTACTGTCATAAAGTTGGACTAGCCAGTCCTCTGCTTCACCATCCAGGTGGTTTGTCACACATCTCACCTTAGCCGCCTCTTTGGGGAATGTGGACCCCCACTCTTTCATGTGGCCCACCACTTGGGCCAAAAAATAGGGCAATTGCTGTGGGCACCCATCAAATCTCACCCCCGGCCTCCTCACCAGTGGATCCTGAATCTGAGCTGGTGTGGAATTTGTTGGGGTGGCACAGATGGCCCTGTGGGTGGCACCACCAGGACTGCTGCTGGGGGCACCTCGCTGGCTCCCTGACCCACTGCCAAATTGATCAACACTCACACCACTTTGGCCAAGGTTTCCTGCATCTGCCACAACTCTTTGTGCATCTGCAGTGCCTGTTCACCATAGTTCTCCCCCTCCAGGGGGTTAGAGTCCAAGGGGTCAGCAATTCCAACATCCCAAGCAGACACTCTGCCAGCTTGGTGGTTCGGTCAAACCCTGGATTGGCTGGAACCACATGTCCTTCTCCAAACGGGCTAGGGTGCCTCCCTCCACTGCAACGACCACTTTAGAACAGTCTCCCATGCCATCGGCTCCCACTGGCTTCAAGGGCCCACTGGCTGAGTCCTCCACAGGGTTCTTCACCATTGTCTTGGGAAGAAGGTCATCTGGATCTGAATAACCTTGCATCACACCAGATTGAAGGGGAGTTCCAGCTTACTGTCAGAACTAAGGAATTCTAGCTCAAAGTGCAATCAACAACTCTTGTATGATGAAGCAGAACAAAGCTTCATTGAAGTCACAATGAGGAAATTCTCCAGTTGAGTGTTTAAGTTGGAACTGCCCAACAATGAATCAAACACCATATTAAAAAAAATACCCAAATACACAACTCCATCCCCCATAAAATGGCACAAACTACTTTACCCCACCTACAATTCCCATGTGCTAATTCTGCCCAACAACCCCCCTTATATCACA
The DNA here is from genome assembly GCA_026167975.1 of Phrynosoma blainvillii. Classification (NCBI taxonomy): domain Eukaryota; kingdom Metazoa; phylum Chordata; class Lepidosauria; order Squamata; family Phrynosomatidae; genus Phrynosoma; species Phrynosoma blainvillii. The sequence goes on along the minus strand of JANUYF010000007.1, from coordinate 14,218,765 downwards.
CTCAGGCACTACCAAGCTATGTGCTCACTATCCCAGCTTTCTTCCACATTCCAAGCCTCTACACTTAGCAAGCTAAGCAAAACAACCAACCCCCAAGGTTATACAATACAGATAGCAGCCTCCTGTTCTGTAATGAAGACCTTGAACCTGGGGAATTACTAAAGTCTTCTATAGGATCTTTTATCCTATGTTTATGGAGATGGCTAGGGAATAGACTGATAGCTTTCCAATGAACTGTAATTTATTTGGGGATTTAAACATAGAAAGACACCCTAACATACACGCACACACACAAGAACTCAGGAGTAAAGTAGTTAGCTTGGATAGGAAACACAAGGCTTTCTAATGGTGATAATTCCCTGAAGGAGGCTACTCCAATGATGAAAGAAGAGGGATAGACTCAACTATTATGAAAGGGAAAGGACAACAGATAGAGACGGGGACTCTAGTCAGAGATCAGAGTGGCACCGTGGCACCATGAAATCTACCCAGACCCCCAATGTGCCTGAGATTTTGAGGACCATTTATACTCTTAATCCTAGCCTAAGGTGAACAGTTGCTAATGTATACAAAGGATTCCAATTGCTATGCTTTGAAGTAGACAATTTCCAAAAGAGAGGAGATAGAATGCTGATGTTATCTCATCTTCAGCTGGACACATCCTGGCTGGCACTCATAAATCTTCTAGGAGTGAATGTCCTGCTTTACAGCTCCTAAGCCTGACCTTTTTGATCTGCAAATGGTTGTAAATGCAGATGTAACTCTGTTTGAAGTGCCTACATGAGGTGCACACCTTGAGTTCATAGTGATAAAGGCTCCTTCCTGCCCAGGGCTCTGACAGGGACCCAAAGGGGGTCTTGATATCAAACCAACCATCGTTAACAGTTCCCACAGCCAACAAAGCCTGCTATATAAAAGCACAGTCAAACCCATTATCCCTCTATCACCTCCCAACACTATATCCTGACTAAACCAGCTTGGATTCTGACAACATCCAGATTCTTCAACTTTCTACCCAGAGCCTCACAAACCCTTATGTTCTTCTGAAGGCTATGCCTTTCAGTGTCATTGGTTCTCATATGAACCAAAAGGAAGGGAGCTTCATAAGTCTTGCAGCCTCTCTGTTATATCATGATTTTTGCCCCAGGGAGACAGCACATCTATCAAGACATCTTGTCAGGATCACAACTACTGATTCTGTGCCCCCCAGCAGGGAGACCCCTACTGCCTCCACCACATGTCTCCTCTGAGATTTGTCAAAAGCTATTCTGTGTGCTGAACCTTCCAAGGTTCATGTACATTCTCTGAGGACTGACACTGCTGCTCTTCTTGCCCCTTATGATCACATATAAAGGAGGAAGCATCAAATTGATTCTGCAGCTCCAAACTATCAGAATGAACCCTTGTCCTTCTACTTCTTTGTGTCACCTTCCTCCAAATGTCTACCTCCCATGTATGGGAGGTGACCTTTTCTTGAGAAACATCCCTGTGTGTTCCTCAACCGGGAAAGTCTGCTCTACTCTGTCCAAGAAAACCTCATGCTCCCTAATATACTGCAGAGTGGATATGCTGCTGAATCTTCTCCTTCAACAGGACAACCAACTTGTACTTACTGCAGGTGAAGCTACCCACATCCTTTGGCAACAAGCTCACTCAGAAGACCCAAGCTCCCTCACTATCCATATTCAGTTGTCTTAAGTAGCCACTGAAACAGAACTCTGGGCCTCCCCCTCAAAACTCTGCTAAACACCCCTGCAAAACATCCCTGTTGGCCTTACCTGTTAGCTGAGCTCAGGAAGGGGACCTGGGGCTATAAACTATATAAAAATAGAATGCTCATGATCAAGCCTTTACTCATCTCACATTATCCGCCTTAGGCCACCAGATTCAAGTCACTACTAATGAGCACACAAGCAAGCCCCAGAATACCCAAACCAAACAACATTACTCCAACAGAGCCACAGCCTTGACCCAACAACTCCCAATAGTCTCTCCCTAGGGCTGAGGAAGCTTAGCCTAGCAGATCCAAACCCACCTTATATACTCTCTTCCACCATGCCCATATAAAACTCCATTGCTGGTGTCGCCTGTTAGTGAAGCTCTAAGTCACTGAGCTCTAAGAATGGGAGCAGCGGCTATATAAAGAGCTAGTAGTGGACAGTTCCCTCAATCTTTTAGCCCTCCAGTTGTTGTTAGACCCCCAGCATTCCTTATCATTTTTGTCTATCCTATCTAGGGCTACTAGGACTTGCAGTCCAACAATATCTGGAGGGCTGCATATGACTTCCATGCCTAAGTTAGGGCCTCTGCAGACAAGTGGCTCTGGGCCGCCCCAGGAAGCAGTGGATCGGAGCTGCAGCAACCCCACACTGTGGCCTCTATCCTCCCTTTTGCCGCCCTCCAAAGAGCGGCAAAATGCCTCTCCTTTTAGGGGCGGCAAAAGGCCGCCCTAAGAGTCAGCGCCACGGCTCTTCCTTGCCCTTTCGGCGCAGTGTGTTTAAACCAGGGGTAGGCAACCTATGGCCTGGGGACCAGATGCACCCCCCCCCAAGGCCTTTGGACCGGCCCCAGGCCGGTCCTGCTGCCTCTGCTGCCCGCCATGATGATATTGATTATTGTTGTTATTACTTGTTCTTGGGGTTTTCTTGGCAAAATCTCCACAGGGGTTTTGCCATGGCTTTTCTGGAGCTGAGAGAGTGTGCATGCATATTTTTTTAAAAAAAATTATTTATTTATTTATTTATTTATTTATTTATTTATTTTTGGTGCTTCGGCCCCCCAATTGTCTGAGGGACAACAACCCGGACCCTGGATCAAAAAGGTTGCCTACCCCTGGTTTAAACACTGCACCAGGAGGGCTTCCTGATGCCACGCACCATGCATAACAGTGCATGGTGTCAGGATGGTGTCGGGATGGAGGAGCGGTCGGCTGCCCCACCCCAACTCGACCCCTAGACTGGCCCTTTGACCTACAGGATTCTCCTTTTGATCTACTGTTACTCTAATGGAACTAAAATATATCATTCACACTTTGCTCTGTGTTTCCCTCCTAGGCTGCTCTGAACATGCTTACTAAGTGCCAGTCCCTGGGATATGCAAAATATGAGATCCTGTGCATTATGTTACACCCTGGGTGGCTACAAACAGACATGGGAAATCTAGTGGTAAGTGATTGTTGGATCAAATCTCATTGCTGGAAACCATTAAATACTTAGACCTCTATCCAAGTGAGACAAAGAAGATAGGTTGACCAGTTAATGTATTTATATTAAGTCCTACTCCATTGCCTCATTGCAGTGTGGAGGGAACTCTGAGTTCTCAAAGGGTCTGCCAGCAGAGTAATGGTTCTATCAAATTCTATCAGGTGGCAATAGGGCTACGGGAAGGGGGTGTTTAAGTGGGCTTAACTCTATTTTTTAAAATGTCAAATCTGTGCTGAATTGTTTTTGGATTTCCAGCCAACACCTTAGCAATGCTCCTGAGAAGTTTAGTGTTCATAAGAAAGCACTTGGAGATTTGGAGCCCTGGTGGTGCAGTGGTTAAATGCCTGTACTGCAGCCACTCACTCATAGACCACAAGGTTGAGAGTTCAACACTAGCCAGGGCTCAGGCTAGACTCAGGCCTGCATCCTTCCGAAGTCGCTAAAATGAGTACCCAGCTGTTGGGGGGCAATGAGCTTACAACTGTAAACCACTTAGACATCCCATAGCACGATATGAAGCAGTATATAAATGAAGCTGCTTTGCTTTGCTTTGGTGCAGACCTGATTTTTTCTCACAAATTCTAATGAATTTTGATGGATTCATATGTTGGTGATGGAGATTTTTCTTTCTTTCTGCAGTGTGTATCTTTCTCTCCATTGTCAGGGATTCAGAGGTATACTGCTCTTGGAAAGGAAGTTATATTATTGATGTTGTACCAATGATATAACCAATGTACCAATGATATAACCATTGGTAAGCATAGGTCTCATATAGTTGCCCACTCTTTCAAAAACAAGGCATTGCCTAATAACATTTTCATGACAAAAACATCTAAGTAATGTATACTTTGCCTGGAGATTTCTTTTTCATATAAAAGATATTTAATCTCTCTGTCCTCCAAATCCCAATGTAGCTGCAAATTAATAACCAATAACACTGCTTCCATATATATTCAGGCTTCCAGATGTATTCAAAGATAGATAATATATCTCTGGCTTTTATAGCAGGACGTGGACTCAGGCTGTATCTCCCCATACAGACCTACCAGTGCTTTAAGATAATCAGGGAAGGGTTTTTCTTGCTACCTCCACCATCACAGGCTTGCTTGGTAAGGACATGAAAGACAGCCTTCTCAGTGGCTGCTCCCACCCTCACGAACTCCCTTCCATGGGAGATTAGGCTGGTTTCCTTTTGCTGACCAGCAAAAACATTTTTACTTAAGCAAGCTTTAATTAAGTAGGGAAGGTTCTTAATATAGACATATGCTTTATCTGGTTTTAAATTTGTATGAATTTTATAGTGATTTTAAATTGGTTTTAAAACTTTTTGTAAACATTTTTAATTTGTTGTTCTGGAAGTCACCTTGGGCCCATCCTGGGAGAAAGGTGGCATATATATAAATAAAGTAAGTGAGTAAATAAATAAATAAATGTTTTGCAGTATATTTTGCACTCTACAAGTCCTTGAGTCACTCACCTGCTCTCTGTTTCCAGATCCTGGCCTCCATGACAGTGGATGAGGGTGTGCGGAAGATCCTGGATACACTTGCCAATCTCTCTGAGAAAGATACAGGCAGTTTTGTGGACTTGGATGGGAAAGCTCTTCCCTGGTGAAACATTCCTGCACTGGTACAGGCAGCTTTCTAGGAGGAAGGAGAATGCCTGACAACCTAAGCCATCAATCAACACATATTTTACTGAAATTCCTGTATGGCTCTTCCATCCAGCTTTCCTATGTGCTGAGATTCCTTCCACTTGGCTTCTGTGTGAGCCGCCTCTTCCATTGTTTTCTTTTGTATTCTGCAATTCCTATGTCACTGTTCTCCCTTCTGGGCCCCAGAGGTGCATATCAGGATTACTGAATTAGGTTTTGAGGTCTAATGGATTGTTGACTTGGTCATGGAATGAGAAATACTGGGATGAGGATTGGCAACAATAAAACATTTGCTTGTCTCTTATTTACTTCCAGAATCTGCCACAAGAAGGATGGTACATAATTATTTGGGGTAGTTAATATAGAGGGAAAGAAAGGGACTCCCAAAACATATATTCAGCCTAAGGCAATGAGGGTGGACCTTTTAGAGACCAAGTGCCCAAACTCAGTGGCGTTCCCCCACCGGGTGTCACCCAGTGCTGGGGGATGGGACTTCTGGGGTGGGAGGGATGAAGAAATGGAGCCCTCTTTCCTTCACCCCCCCCCACCCTAGAAAGGCTTTGTCCCAGCATTTCCAGGGTGGGAGGGGTGGAGAAAGGGAGCACTCCTTCTCCCTCTCTCCTCCTGGCCTCTACCATGACAGGGGTGATGGTACACGTGCCCTCAGAGGGTTCTTTTTTTAAAAAAATAAATTTATTGAAAATATTAAAACAACATACAAAGAAAAAACACATACAAAGAAAAAACACATACAAAGAAAAAACACATAAGAAAATCACAAACTATACAATACAATACAGAACATAAAAGAAAAAAAAAGACACAACAAAACAAAACAACAAATTACAAAGATACATACTAGAAAGTACCAATAAACATATAACACTAACTTCCTAAGCAGAAACCAAGGATTAAGGAATATCGGATCAAATAACCACATAGAACCAACTCAAAAATACATCACGGACATTAATTTGTAAGAATAATAGGTAAATCTTAAGTTTTTATAGATCGACTACAGCTTCCATTTCTTTATCAAACATACACTTTATCAGAACACAGCTAAACAAAATACAAAGGAAAATGTTTATAACTAAACCCGTTACTTATTCAATTTACAGTTACATGTAGGGATCTGTTATGCTGATTATACTATTTAATATTTACCATAGTATTTCAATATGCAATTCCTTCGCCAAGATGTTATCAATCAATCATGAATACTATACCATAATATAATTTAATTATGTAACATAATGTGATTCGATAAGGAGTCTTAACGCTATTCTTTCTATAAACCTGGAAAATATCTATATTCACCCTACCTATAAATCTTAGCCATCGTGAAAATCACTAAAATTTCTACTGATGGTCTGAAAAGATTAAGGACCGTGACTTATTTTCAAATTCGTTTTTTCCCATATATCGATACCATAAATTCCAATTTTTATGAAAATCAGACATCGCAGTATTTCAAATTAAGTGTGTTAATTTTTCCATTTCATATATGTCATATCATTTCAATCTCCATTCTTCAACAGAAGGAATTTCTTTTTTCCTCCAATATTTTGCGTATATTATTCTAGCCGCAGTTAACATGAAAAAAAGCAATTTTCCATTTTTTTCTTCCGTGTCCTCATTTACAATATTTAAAAGATATAGTTTAGGGTCAAAAGAAATTTGCGAATTCAAAATTTGCCATATCTCTCCATTAATCTTTTTCCAATATTTCTGGGCAAATTTGCAAGTCCACCACATATGTATATACAAGGCTCCATCATCTCCACACTTCCAACATATTGGTTCGTAACCATTATACATTTTGGAAAGTCTCGTTGGTGTCAAGTACCAGCAAAACATTGATTTATACAGATTTTCTCTTAAATCAACGCTGACGGTATATTTTATAGTCTTTTTCCAGATTCTTTCCCATTCATCTAATTTAATATTTTGCTTCAAATCTTTGGCCCAACTAATCATATAATTTTTATTGTATTCTCTTCTAATTCCCAATCCTTGATTAAATTTAGATATTAACTTTTTGTCCTCACCATTCACAATTTTTTCAAATTTTTTATAAGCAGGTCAATTTGGTCCAGACGAGAATCCAATTTGAATCTCTCGAGTAACTGTCTGTATGTGAACCAATTTAGATTATATCCGGCTGTTATAAGTTCTTCCTGAGATATAAATACCATGTCTGATCCTTCAGATTTAATCAATTTCTTGTAACGAAGCCAAGTTCCCTCATTATGTATCCTTTTCATCAAAATGGCTTCTGCCAGAGAGGCCCAATAGGGGATCTTGGTACACCACTTCTTTTTGTATTTTAACCAGACCCACAGACATGCCTTACGTATGTAATGGTTTTTGAAGTTATTATCCATCTTAAATTTGTTGTAGAACAAATATGCATGAAGTCCATATTGTAGGTCCACCCCCTCTAAATCGAGGAGCCTCTTATTATCCAATTTAAACCAATCGTGTATCCAATTTAGTGTACAGGTGTCGTAATACCACGATAAGTTGGGCACTGCTAAACCACCTTGTTCAGGAATATCATACAAGTTTATTAATTTGGTTCTAGATTTTTTTATTGGACCATATAAACTTTGAAATATCCTTATTCCACATTTTGAGGGGGACCTCGTTATCTATGATGGGAATATTTTGGAAATAATAAATCATTTTAGATAAAACTGACATTTTTACCAGCGCAATACTGCCAAGCCAGGATAAATTCAAATTTTCCCATTTTTTGAAATCCTCCTTGATTTCCGACCAGACTCTATGATAATTGTTTTTAAAAAGATCTGAATTTTTTGCAGTCAGCCAAATTCCCAAGTATTTAACTTTATTTTCTGTCTTATATCCGGATATATCAGTCAATTTATCGACTTCATTTTTGGGAATATTTATTAACAACATAAGTGTTTTGTTGTTATTAACTCGATACCCAGAGACAGTGCCATATTGCTGAAGAGTGTTTACAACACTCCCCATACATTAATTGGGATTAGATAACGTCAAAACAACATTGTCTGCATATGCCCTCAGCTTATAATTTTGTTTTTGAATTTTGAAGCCTATAATTGATTTATCGCTCCTAATTTGAATCAATAAAACTTCCAAAGTAAGAATAAATAGTAACGGGGCCAAAAGGCAACCTTGACGAACCCCTTTATATATATTAACTTCGGATGTCTTCTCGCCATTTATTATAATCTGTGCGTCTTGTTTAGAGTAAATTTTCTGGATCCAATTAATAAATACATCACCTGCCTCAACATGAAACTCCAATTGACATTATCAAATGCCTTCTCCACGTCCAGAAAGATGAGCGCCAATTTTTTATGCAATTCTTTTGGTGTATTTCGATTAGGTTCAACAAATTCCTAAAATTTTCTTTTGTCTTTCTGGATGAGAGAAAGACATTTTGGTCTGAGTGAATCCAATTATCTAGTATACTTTTAAACCGCTTAGCTAAAATTGCCGCAAACAATTTATAGTCTGAATTTAATAATGAAATAGGTCTGTAATTGTTGGGGTCTAATTTATCTTTATCTTGTTTCAAAATTAAAGTAATATTTGCAGAGCTCCATGTTTGAGGAATCCCACCTTCCAAAATATTATTCATAGTATCTAATAATGGCGATATCAACTGAGGGGCAAAAATTTTATAGTATTCATTGATAAACCTGTCTGGGCCAGGGGACTTCGATAATTTAGAATTTTTAATTGCCTCTTTCAATTCTTTATGAGTAATTGGCTCGTTAAGACTTTCCTTTTGATCTTGTGTTAATTTCAATAATTCAATTTTTCTTAAGTAGTCCTCAATTTTGGAAGTGTGAGTTGGGATCTGCTTATACAAATCACGGAAGTGTCCGGCGAAGACTTTTTGAATCAGATTTTGAGTTGTGACTATTTCAGAGCCATTTCTAATTTGGGTAATTGCCCGTTTGGCTTTTTATTTCCTGACCATGTAGGCCAGAAATCTTCCAGGTTTATTGGCTCCTTCATAATACCTCTGCTTAACATATCTAATTTTTTTCTCAATTTGTTCCAAATTTAAAATGGAAATTTGTTTTTATATATACTTAATCCCATTCAAGATCTCCAGAGAATCAGGTTCTTCTCTTAGCCTAATCTCAAGTCTTTCCAATTGCTTATTAAGTGAAATTTCTTTTTGTTTCCTTTCCCTTCTCCAGTCACTTGTCTTTTGGATGATAACTCCTCTGATAACAGCCTTATGGGCATCCTATACCACATTAGTGGGAGTCCCATCTATAGCTAATCTTCTCTTTTCTGAGGAATGCCATTAAGTTTGTGTAGTTCCGCCTTTTCCTCAGAAGTTGAACTGGTACATCTTTCATCACTTTAAGATCCTGGCCCTCAGTGTAGAACGATGGTTCATTATGTTTAATCAGAAACTGATCACGAGTTTACCTACAAACAAATTGAACCACAACATCTCTTGGGAGACCTCTCTGTCTTGCTACTGCAGAATTAGCCCGATACATCCTGTCTATCTCATTCTGCATCAGATCCAAGTTTTTGTCCAAAAAAGCCGCCATTTTAGGAACTAATTTTTCAAATAGATTTTCATTTTTATCTTCAATCAGCCCTCTTATTTTCACTGCTTTCTCTCTAATCTTTTGCTCCAAAACAGCCAATTCATCTAGGTCATCCTCTCATTTATTTTCCAATTTAGATAAATACAATTCCACCTTTTCATTCCTGATTTCTAACACATCTACCCTTTTTTTAGTAGTCTGCACATCGGTTAATAATCTGTCAACCTTTTGATTTAATTCTCGCAAATCTGCCCGAATCTCGTCTCACCTCTTTTTTAAAATCAGTCAATTGTTGGGTAAAATTAACTGTCAGTAATCAATTGTTGGGTAAAATTAACTGACAGTAATCAATCAATTTTTTCCAGAATGAGCTGACTAATGTCAGGATTTTTTAGCTTTCCAGTTGAAGGACATCTTTGACATTGGGTTAGTGAGTTCGTTTTTTGAGCCTGAGCTCTTGAAGTCATTTTATCCATTTTATCTATTATACTCTTCTTATCCGGACTTCAATTTGATAGGTTAATTGAATTAGTAGAAATTTATAGTTTTGTTTTGTTTGTTTAACCAAACCAAAGTATTCAATTTTACCTGAACCAAAGTAATAATAACACTAAAAAAAGAGTAAAAAGGGAAACGAGAGTCAGAGTGAAAACTTAGAGGAACAAAGTTATATTAATTACCTATCCAAAACTACCCCCAAAATTACCGTTAGTTTAATTAAAGTATTTAAAATTGCTAAGTCGAAAAGTAAACTTTAAATTACCTAATTTTTATTTGCTAATCCCCAGAAAGTAAATCTAAATCTATTTAAATACGAGAGGAAGAATCACGGAAAAAACTGAATAATATTAATTTACAAGATCTCCAGACATATAATCCAATACCAACAAGTACCAGATTTCACACGTATAATGGGATTGGAGATCTAAATTTCACCAGACATAGGCCATGTATTTTCATTCGGAAAGTTCAGAGCTTATTAAAGCGTATCACATCCGTATCTCACTGTGCTGGAGGTCTTTAAAAAAAAGGAGTTAAAGATGAATCTAAAGTTGTTGCCTTCGATTCTACCGTCTTGCAGATCCAAAAACAAAAATTTTAAAGGTAAATCTGGAGTTTTTGCAGATCCACCAAGGGAGTCTACTAGAGAAATTTCCCAGGTGCAACGTCCAGCCAGTATCCTCCCACACGATCACACAAACAGCGCGTTGTCCTGTCCTCAGATGTGTATTTGCCAGGAGAGATCAGGTAAACAATCCAAAGACTGTCAAGGACAGGAGCCTGAATATCAGTCCCAAGTTATCCTAGACTCCAAATTGAAATTATTATTATTATTATTATTATTATCATTGTTTTAAGTCATTAAGTCATTAAATAAGAAAGGAAGAAGGAAAAAAACAACGTTGAATAGGTACAGTGTATATCTTGGCCAATAAGAAAGAGCAAGTAAGTATCTCCTTTGAAAGTCCTACGATTCACAACAGCATGTCTATCAGTCTATCCACCTATTGGATTAGACAGAAATCAAAGTTAAGTTCAGTTATCCCAAGTTCTGAGTCTTCATATTTAATAGTCCGGGATCTCCAAGCTAATGCCAAGGATTAAAGTCGATCTCGATACAGCAACACATATGACCTCGGATTGGTTATGCCAACAAATCCACTCCAGTCCCCCCCCCCAAAAAAAGGCCAGATGTTTTTACCTTGGGTTATTTTCAAATCCTTCTGAATCTGCTATCCTTTAATACTGTTCCAGTCGCTGTTAAAAAATTTATTTAAAATTGGTGGAACTCCTATGCGGCTGCAGCCGCTCCAACATGGGGTTGTGGCTTGCTCTTGAGCCCCGCCGGTCAGTCCAAATGGTCAAAGATCCATAATGGAATCTCAATCTACCTGAGACTGAACCTCGGCATCAGAACCTCCAATGAGCTCCCTCTGGATTCCTTATGCCAAAGGAACACTTTCGGGGGCCCTAACAACCGCCAAGGGATCCGCGAACCGCCAGGATGTAAGACGGCCACTGGAGAGTTACTGGAGAGCGTCTTACCAGAGTGCCTTTTCCAACCGGAAGTCATGCCCTCAAAGGGTTCTGTGTGTTCTCTCTGGTATGAGAGCCACAGGTTTGCCACCATGTGCCATTTTAGGATTAAACTGCAGAAAAGAACCTTTAATCATATAAATCTACATCAGGGGTAGGCAACCTTTCCCCTTTAAGGGCCGAGGGACTTCAGCTCCCAGAAGCCTCAGCCATGTTGGCCAATAGTCCCATGTTGGCCAATAGCTTCTGGGATTCTGGGAGCTGAAGTCCCTAGGCCCTTAAAGGGGAAAGGTTGCCTACCCCTAATCTACATCTATCTCTTCAGAACACAAGACCTCAGCATCTTATACTAGCATCTTCTTCCTCAATATAGTCCCTGTCTTGAAGTTTGAGATATTAATGGCTGCCAAAAAAGACTTCTCAGTGTTTTCAATGAGAAAGTACCCATTACCTGAACACCTTGACAACCTGAATGTGTCTCTCTCTTCATCCACAATCTAAAGGCCAGCCCTCTTCTCCATACAGCCAGTTTTATTTTCTTCAATGGAGGTGAAGTTGGCGTGGTGGGTTTGAGCATTGGACTTTGGGTCGATGCAGACGGCCCGTTTAGCATGGCAGAGACCCACCCTGGGGAGTGGCAGATTGGGGCCATGCCAACCCCACACCATGGCCCCGATCTTTCCTTTTGCCACCCCTAAAAGAGTGGCAAAATGCCGCTCCTTTTAGGAGTGGCAAAAGGCCAACCTAAGAGCTGGCACTGCGGCTCTTCCACGCCCTGTCGGCGCAGCATAAGGGCATCCTGACGCCATGTGCCATGTGTATGGCTGCACGGCATCAGGACAGCATCAGGACGGCATTGGGGTGGCCAGCATGCATCTGCTTCGCTCCAACTTTACCCCCAGCTCGGCCCTTTGGGCTGATCTGCAACGGCCTGGAGACCAGGATTCAAATTGGTCATGAAAACCCACTGGGTGATCTTGGGCAAGTCACAAGTCTCTCAGTCTCAAAGGATGTTAATGGCAAATCCCCTCTGATGAAATTTGCCAAGAAAATCCAATCATAGCTTTGCCTTAGGGTTACCATAAGTCGGAAATGACTTGAAGGCAGATAACACACAATGCTATCTCTTTACTGTCTGTCAAGCTACTTTGTTCTTTCCCTTTCCAAAATCACTCCAGTTTAGTTCAGGTTTCTTCAGACTGTTCAACAGGCACCATCTTTTGTCAGAGTAGTTCCACTGGCACCCTCATTCTGTGCCTTCAGATCTACCCTTGTTCTCATAGTTTTCTCCTCAGAGAAAGCTTCCTCAATCTGCACAAAATACACACTCTTGGACTAAGCAAATACATTGTTATTTTTTGTGGGTTTTTTGGGCTGTGTGGCCATGTTCTAGAAGAGTTTCTTTCAATACATTGTTACTCTCACTCACTCTGCCTTCTCATGTTTATCTCAGTTTTTTCATTCTACCTTTCTCTTTACTCTTTGTTCAACTTTTAACTTTTCCCTTTCCAGCTTCCGTCTCTCTTCCAGTAATTTTGTTTTTGTAGCTTCCCACTGTTTTCTTCATCACCCTTTTTTGTTTCCTTTATTTTCCAAGCTACAATCCTATCTCATTCCCTTACAAATTCTATATATTTAGAATAATAAGCAATAGCTTTTTGGATTTTTCTAAATCTCTTCCTCATTAGAGTCTGTACCTTGGCATCGTATAAACATTACTTTTAAATCAGCAATATTTTCCCCCTCCACCTCATATGGGATGTTCAGTATCTGGCAACTCCCAGTTAGTTGCTCTTTCTTTCAAGCCCAAATTTCAGCCATTTTTTCAAACAGCCATCGATGTTTGAAACACATTTTCTGTTTGAAGCACACTTTATATAAAGCTGTCTTGCCATTTGGATCACGCTCCAGTTTTTAACACAATGTTTTGGTTGCATACGTTGCTCTGTGTTATGCACTTTGGTCTCTCTTGGCTTTTGTTCCTGGTCTTTGAACAAATAAAAAGCTGCAGTTCTTTAGCAATGTCAGTCCTTCAGCTAGACAACAAAGGCAGGGTTTCCTCTTTCAACAACGTGGCATGGAGAAGCAAGCTACCTCTGATAATCCTGGACCTTCAGAGAAGAGGGTGGCAAGGTGGCAGAATCCTCTCTTGAAGAGGCACCAAATCCAGGTCAGGTGCCAGAAGATGAGGCAGGGCCTCATCTCAACCCAAGAGTCTGAAAATGAAGGAAAGTACGTGTCGAAATTAGAGGAACATGCAGGGAGCATTCCTTAGAAGCAGAGGCCTACTTGGGAGGAGAGTCTTCCTTAAATTGAGGGTGATTCTTCAGACCTATATGCTGTTGCCTTGCAAAAACAGATAATAGGATTCTGTAGGATGGAGCCATGGCAGTTAAAGTGGTGTCAAAGGGCTGTATTTCTGCAGTGTAGATGCATCACAGTTCTGTTATAAAAGGCAGAGTTTTAGACTAAATCCCTGTCTGCATGGACCAAATAAACTGGTGCCCCCACGTCCTCTTGGCAGGGAGACCAGATGACACAGGGACAAACCCCTGAGTCTTGTGCAAACAGTATGGATAATAGTTTTTTGTGGGTTTTTCGGGCTGTGTGGCCATGTTCTAGAAGAGTTTCTTTCTGGCATCTTCAGAAATGCTCACATGTCACACTCTATTGTCCATTATGGTTAATGCAGCAATAAGTCACTTGATTCTGAGGTCAGAACAAGGTGCCTAGCCTTCTCTGAAGATGCCAGCCACAGATGCTGGTGAAACATCAGAAAGAAACTCTTCTAGAACATGGCCACACAGCCTGAAAAACCCACAAAAAACTATGGATGCCACCCGTGAACGCCTATGACTTCAGTATGGATAATGTCTGGGCCACTGGGTGCCAATAGCAATAGCAAGTACATTTCTATACTGCTTATCAGTGAACTAACACCCCCCTCTCCAAGCAACTTACAGTGTGTAAGGCAATTGCCCTCAACAAGCTGGGTACTCATTTTACTGACCTACAAAAGGATGGAAGGCTGAGTGGACCCTGGAGCCCTGCTTGTGGCTGTGAATGGCTGCAGTACTGGGATTTAAACACTGTGCCCACTAGGGCCAAACCTAGAATATATATCTCTGTCCATGAATTTTAGAAAGTCTCCAATTGATCCAGATCTCTCTGGAAGATCCAGAGCCTTCTGTTCAAATGCAGGGTGGCTGCTTGCATGGGCATCCTGCTGTGCTGCCTGCCACAGCCAATGCCACCATGGGTCACTTTGGTCTGAGGTCAGAATGTGGCGTTGGGCCATGTGATCAAAGCTGGGCACCTTGTTCTGACTTCAGATCAAGTGACTTATTGCTGCATTAACCGCACTGGACAATAGAGTGGGACATGTGAGCAGACAGCTGTCTGACATCAGAATGGAGGGCTAAGGTAATGGGGGATGTTGAGGCAGCTCCAGGGTCAGGATACTCAGGGCTGCCCCTGGAGTAACTGGCCAGTGCAGATAGTGCCTGGGAAGCTGCTGGAAACAACAACTGTACTGGGAGTTTTCAATCATTCCTTCTGTAATAGTTTTTACATCATGATCCATTCAGGTCCCAGTTCAATCAGAATGTGTGTCAAAGTGAAATTAAGTTATAGATGTTAAAAAAAATGGTTTATTGATGACACAAATATGTGGAAAGGAATGTATCAATACAATCTAAAGGCAAAGATAGCTCCCATCCCTTTATCTAATTGCAGCTGTCCTTTGCCACAGCCACTGTTCACTGGAGCCCACACAATGAACCAAACACCATCTCATGGATTGAGTTCCTCGGCTGGATTACAGATACCTTACATGTACCCACCTCAGACCAGATTTCCTGCCTGATTTATCCCCCATCTTTAAATCTCTTTCTCTCTCTCTCTCTTGCTCAAGAACATGCTGACATTTTCATGTTGAATCCTTGAACATCCTTGTCTTTACTGCATGCTTGACCATGTTCAGCTGGAGAAGCTACAGCTACTCAAAAGCTGCATTATTAATATTTTTGTTAGAGGAAATCATGATTAACAAGTAAATGCCAATCACTATGTCATATACTCCTTAAGTATATAGAACCTGTGTATAGAGTGACTGTGAGAGCTAACATCACTCCTCTCCACACTTCCAAAAATCAGTGGACCCTTTACATCAGGGGTAGGCAACTTTTTCCTACCTGGGGCCGGTCCGCTGGTCCCGAGGTCTTCCGCGGGCCAAGGGGGGGAAATGGTGCAGTGCATACACGCTCATGCGCACATGTGCAGTATGCCGGAAGTACTGTGCATGCGCATGCACGCTCACTCATGCATGCGCAGTACGCTGGAAGTACTGCGTATGCACGACCAGTTGTGGCTGCCATTTTGTTTTCCAAAATGGCACCGCGACTCGTTTGCCCATGCGCCAAAGTACTGCACATGCACAAACGAGTCACAGCTGCCATTTTGTTTTCCAAAATGGCGGCCGCAACTCATTTGCACATGCGCAGTACTCCGGCACATGCGCAAATGAGTCACGGCACCATTTTGGAAAATAAAATGGTGGCTGTGACTCTCACAGCGGCAGCGAATGTGGCGGCGGCAGCAGGACCGGGCTGGGGCCGATCCAAAGGCCTCAGGGGGGCGGATCCGGCCCACGGGTCATAGGTTGCCAACTCCTGCTTTACATCTTGTAAACTGCATCTTTTGTTATGATTGTTATCTGATACATGATTTGGATTATGATTCATTTTTATTTTATTGCTTGTAATCTGCTTTGCCTTGCTTGTGTTCTGATTTTGGATGGCCTGATTCTGACTCTGTGTCTACTGTTACTGGAACTGATTTGCTCTCAGCTAACATATGGCTATATGACATTGGACTGACTGCTAACTATGCTGTTGAATTACCTCTATCTGCACTGTATATTGAGGAGTTAACCCTTGTAGTGGACAGTTAGACCTTGCAACTAGACCTTTCCCAATCCTAGACCAAGATGCTGTAAATCACAGTTTCTTTAAAAACTGATAGCTTCTTTAATTAATTGA
The DNA here is from genome assembly GCA_026167975.1 of Phrynosoma blainvillii. Taxonomy (NCBI): domain Eukaryota; kingdom Metazoa; phylum Chordata; class Lepidosauria; order Squamata; family Phrynosomatidae; genus Phrynosoma; species Phrynosoma blainvillii. Next base: position 14,202,258 of record JANUYF010000007.1, on the reverse strand, counting down.
TTGATTATTAATGCAACAAAATTAATTTTCTGCCTTCCCAGCTCTAAGAACTACATTTTGGGGGGGCTTCAATATATGTCACCTCTGAGATTTGCCACGGTGGAGTAAATCAAATTCAAACTTTCTTCTATAATTGAGGCCCAAAACACACTGCAGAAAGAATCCAGTTTGAGACTGCTTTAACTGTCATGTCCCAATGCTAGGGAATTCTGGAAACTGTAGTTTTGTGAGACATTTAGCCTTCTCTATCAGAGACTTCTGATGCCGCAATAAACTACCAACTCCCAAGATTCTCTAGCACTGACCTAGGATAATTAAAGTGGTCTTAAACTGGATTATTTCTGCAGTGTGTTTTGGACCTAAAACAGGAACTAAAAATGAATGAGACTAGTACAGAGAAGAGAGTTTAACTATCTGGACAGATACATATTAGGTAGCTACAGATGTTCAGGCCAGAACATTAGAAAAGGAGATGAGAAAACTAGGCCCTCAACACTGCAGAAAGACATAACTGAGGAGAACAGGCCAAATAGACAGATTTGCTAGGGACAGACGTGATCCATTGCCAACAAATCTGTAGACAAATAGCAACACTTATAATTACAACTTTGGTAGCAGAACATATAATAGAAATGTCCCTCCAGACTCAGAACATGATCAGCTGTTAATTGTTTATTTGCCTAAGGTTCAATAGGGACAGTTGCCACACACACATGCACACAGATATATATAGCACTTAAAAACAATAAGAAACAGAATATAGAGGAAGAAATTATTTTAACGCAAAGACAACCATACAGATAGATCATGTGCATGCACATTTGTTTGTTTGTTTGTTTTATTTGTTTGTTCATTTATTATTGGTTTCATACCCTGCCTTTATCCTGGGATGGGATCCAAGGTGGTTTCCAGAAATTAATTAAATAAATAAATCAAAACCCACGAGCTGTGATACCTTTACTGGGCCAACTCGAAAGCATGTATTATGCCATTACATTTATATACATGAATTACAATTTATATGCAACATTAGTAAGGATTCTGTATGGTGTAGTATGAGAGAAGGTCAAGGGGGGGGGGTGTCACCATGAGTTACCACACCAGGTGATAGCAACCCTAGTAATGCCACTGTCCACAAGCTGTGATACCTTTATTGGGCAACTCCAAAGTATAAAATATACTATGAAAACTTCCGAAACTTCACTAGCTTCTTCATCAGGTAATTATGTTATAAATAATATAGGACAGCAGTACAACAGGAACAGATGGATCTCAAGAGAAGTTACTTTTATGTTGCTAATGGAGCTGAATTTTTTTTGCCTGTTTTTTATTGATCTTGTGAAGATGCCAGTCACAGATGTGGCGGCATCAGAAGTCTCTGATAATGATGCCCTCTGTCTGCATGGAAATCCCTCAGTACTATATTAATTGACAACATCTCAGACAGAATGTAGGCCTATGACTCCAACATCATCACTATTTTCCTCATGTATGATTTTAACAACTTTTCCTGGTGAGGAAGCCAGTGAAGCTTGGAGAGCTTATATTATATATTTATACTTTGGGGTTGCCCAAACTCAAATTTAAAAAATTTAAAATTTAAAATCTAAAAAAAAAAAAAAATCTTTTTATTATTTTAAATATTTCTTTAAAAACATCACATCTTAACAAATTTTCACTTTAACCACATGAAACTATGTACATGTAAATACGTTTAGGCTGTGGGTATGACATTGCAATTTAACAGTTTAATTTTAATTTTGCTTGTTGTTTATGTCACAACTATCACCATTATGATGGTTATATACAGGAATTATGATTTAAATAATAATAATAATAATAATAATAATAATAATAATAATAATAATTTATTTGTATCCTGCCCCTCTGACAAGCAATTGGGATGGCTAACAACAGTTCAAAATTCCATACAGTGTAGTAATACAATCCCCAAAACCCAGGACCCACCCACCCCTTTAAAAATTATTAAACCCATTTAACAATTAAAGCATATTAATTAAAACATCATAAAATAAACTCCAATCACAAAAACAAACAATAACAAATAAAACAAATAAAGCAAACTATATGCAACATTAGTACAAAAAACATTACTAAGGATTCTGTATGATGTGGTATGGGAGGTCAAGGAGGTGCGTTTCACCATGAGTTACTGCACCAGATGATGCCAACCCTAGTGATACCACTGTCCACAAGCAGTGAAGTTTAGGGAGCAGTGGTTTAATCCCCACCTTAGGATGTCTCCTGGTGTGGCCTGCATCCCCCTGACCCCAGTGACACCCCTGCTTGTGGATTTTGAATTTTGTTGCATAGCCAACACAGCTAGCCCTGAAAAAATATATCCCAAAAAGAATTTTGGATTTATATATAATTGGATTTTGGAGATCCAAAATCCAAATTCTATATAGGATTTGGATTTTGGATCTCATATATATATATATATATATATCCAAAATCTAATTATATATAAATCCAAAATTCTTTTTTGGATATATTTTTTCAGGATTTGGATTTTTGATTTTGCTGGACAATATGTACATAGAGAGGGGGGATTTTTTTATTTATATATTGTCGAGAGATAGATATAGGATTTGGATATATATGTGGATATACGTATAGGATTTGGATTTTGCTGCACAGCCAACACAGCTAACCATGAATATATATAGTTTTCTGTTGGTTTTCTGATGTGGCCATGTTCTGGAAGGGTTTATTCCTGATGTTTTGCCTGCATCTGTGGCTGGCATCTTCACAATAAACATCAGGAATAAACTCTTCCAGAACATGGCCACATAGCCCGGGTTAAAAAAAAACTGAGTCCAAAAACCTGAGTCAGTCAAAGTAAGTACCATACTCTACCTCTTACAAAAAAAAAAAAAAAGGAACCAGTCTCTGATGAAAGGCAAGAGCTTAATCTGTCCTGGAAGCAGATTCCCCTATATTCTCTCATCCATCCAGCCTTTAATGTGAGCACAAACAGTGATGTCTGCATGAATTTTGTAAGTTGTTTGGCATCGTTTACCTTTGCTTCATTCTTTACATCATTTGTTACATGCCCCTAAGTTTTACCCTTGACTTATATCAAAAGCCATATCAAAAGCCACAATTTTGGCTCCAAAAACCTGTCCTCAATTTATACATGAGGTCGACTTATAGTTGGGTATATACAGTATATATATTCAGTGGTAGCTGTGTTGGCTGTGCAACAAAATAGAAAATCTACAAGGGGGGGGTGACATTAGACTGTGAGAGGGATGCGAACCATACCAGGGATGTTGACATCATTACTCCCCAAACATCTGCCTTTGGGCCAATCTCCTTAGTAACAAGCACTCCTGGCCTTTCTTTCCGTGCATCACAGTCCGGGTGAACGTCTCTGTGTCTTGGAGATATATCCTAAGCACAGGGATATTCACCTGGATTGTGATGCAGGGAATGAAAGGGCAGGAGAGCCTGTTACCAAGGAAACTGGAATATTGGAGGACAGAACCAAACTGTCACAGTTCCACTGAATGAGGGGAAAGGTTTAAAGGTAACAGGTGGAAAGGGAGAAAGAGATGATTTCTGGGATGCTTCAAGGTGGATTGGTAGAGGAGGGAGCTGCACTGTGACCAGCACTTTGCCCTAGTGCAGGGGTAAGCACTCTGCAGCCCCGTTAAAAAAGCTTTTTTATATATATATATAAATGAGAAGTGGATTTAGCAGAAGGTGTGGGGAAAGGACTATGTATATAAGTGTGAGATGGAAGAGTTTCCTATATGTCTTGGTTCTGCACTAAGTTTCTGGGTATCTTATGGACACTGAAGGGGTTTCAATAATCTAGAATTTTCTTTTATAACATTTCTTACATTTGTTATTGTTATTTGCCATTAAGTCAAGATTATGGTGATCCTATGAATGAGAGGCCTACAAGAGCCCTCAGTCATCTACAGATTTGCTCAGGTCTTGCCAATTCAAGGCTGTGGCTTCCTTGACTGAATCGATCCACTTATAATGAGGTCTTCCTTTTTCCCATTTTACCAAGCATTGTAATCCTTTCCCATGAATTGTGTCATCTCATGTCCAAAGTCTGATAACCTCATTTCAGTCAATTTGACTCTTAGTGATACTTCAAGCTTGATTTGCTCTAGGATCTTTCTGGAAATCCATGGTATAGCTCCCAACAAATGTAAAATTCAGGCTTAATGGAGCTTGGTAAACCTAAGCCACAACTACTATCCAAATTAGGTTGCCCAAAATTTTAATAGGGACAGTTTCTGTGTAACATGTGATATATAAAATGGGTGAAGTAGTGTTAGCCAAAAGCCAAACCCTAACAAACAAAAAGATGTTTGATATATTTGAAGTGGGGTACAGTTTTTGTAAATTTTGAAGAGCAAGTGCTCACCATGGCTTTGTAGCTATGGTCCCAATGAGCATTAAAAAATTGCAGGAATCCCCATATATCTGTATCACAAAATCACATATCACTGTTGCTGGAACCTCCACCCCCAAAGTACTGTGAAGATTACAGCCAAACCTTTTTAGGGGGAAAAAACCTTAATAAAGTCAGGGGCTGCTCTCTCTCTCTCTCTCTCTCTCTGTAGATAATGTCATCATTTCTGCTAAAAAAACAAAAAACAAACAAACCCACACCCAATACTCTAACCCCATAGACTCCAGGTCCACTACCCCACTGATTCTTAGGACATCAGTTAAGGATTGTGTGCTGCACTATTGTCATAGTGCTTTGAGTACTGGACTATGACTCTGGAACCTAGGTTCAATTCCTAGATCAGCCATGAAACCCACTGGGTGACCTTGGGCAAGTCATATGATCTCAGCCTCAGGAGAAGGCAATGGTACACCTTCCCTGAACAAATCTTGCCAAGAAAACTCCATGATAGGGTCACCATAAGTCAGAAACAAATTGAAGGCACACAATAACAACAACAACAAGCTACAAAGCTGCATTATCACTACAAAGATTTAATTCCCCCATATTGTATTACATTCAGATTAGTGAAATTCCTCTTGTGGACCATATTTCCTTTCATAGAACTCACTATTGGATTCAAGAGTCACATTAAGATGGTGACAAATTTGGGGCCTAAGCAGACGACTAAAACAGTTGTCTTGGAGGCCCGGAAGAGGAGGAGCCACCGCACGCGCGGCGGCCCTTCCTCTTCCTGAGGTCGCCCTGAGCGCTTCCGGGCCACCGCACGCCGGACGCGTTCAGGGCGACCTCCCTCCACAGCATCCGGACGTGCTGTGGAGGATAAGTCGCAAAAAGGGCGCCCGCCGCTTTTAGGGCGCTCTTTTTGCGACTTATGAAAGGAGTGCCTTTTTGGCGCTCCTTTCAGGGTCGCCGGGGAGGCGCCGCGGTGAGGCTGCCATAGCCCCGCGGCGCTCCGGACCAGGGCGCTCCAAACGCCCTGGTCTGCATCCCCCCTTAGTGTGTCATAACCAAAACACAATGCAGAAATAATCCAGTTCAAGACTGCCTTAACTGGTTTGGCTCAGTGCTAGGGAATCCTGTGAATTGTAGTTTATTGTGGCTCCAGAGATCTCCAACAGAGGCTAAATGTCTCATAAAACAAGTTCCCAGAATTCCCTAGCATTGAGGCAAGGCACTTAAATTGGTCTCAAACTGGCTTATTTCTGCAGTGTGTTTTGAACCATAGTGGCACTAGGCAATTGTCTGGAAAACAGATGGCTGCCCATAACAGACTGCTTTCAGTTGAAGTTTTATGGTTTTGGGTTTTTTTTAAAAAAATCATTCCTTCTAGTAAAGTGGGCTTAGTGAATTTAGATGTCTGGCTTCTTGAGTAATCAGTGTACCAGTTATTTAATTCTGTTTTGAATGCCTTTTAGGCATTAGGATCATAAGCATAGTTGTTGTTGTTGTTGTTGTTGTTGTTTCCTGCCCCTCTTTAAGGCTTGAGGCAGGTACAACATGTTAAAATACAAAACACAATTAATAGAAAAAAAAACCTAAAATCAACAATTATAATATGATATAAAACCATTAAAATACACATATATAATATATTCTTAAAATATACCAGTTAAATAGTAGTAGTTGTAGTAGTAGTAGTAGTAATAATAATATTTCTATTATTATTATTATTATTATTATTATTATTATTATTATTATTTCTTATACCCCGCCTTTTGCCAAGGCAATCAAGGTGGCTTACATAATATAAGATACAAAGCATATTATGAGATACAGTTTAAAAGCATATTAAACAGCAATAACAATAACAATTAACACCCCCTTAAAAGAGGGAGGGAGGGCCCTTCTTCTTTCCAGGCTAGGCCCAATGGATCAGGCCTGCCTTCTCTCCCTCAATGATGGTGGATGGAGGGAGGGTCTTCTTCTTGTTCAGGCTAGGCCCGATGGAGATGGCCTGCCTTCTTTCCCTCAATGATGGTGGAGGGAGGGAGGGCCTTCTTCTTGTTCAGACTAGGCCCAATGGAGATGGCCTGCCTTCTCTCTCTTGATGATGGTGGATGGAGGGAGGGCCCTGTCATTATTTAAAATTGATTGGGTAGGCCTGCTGAAAGACATTAAATATGTCTTTAATGTCTTTAAATCCTTTAATACATGGATTTAAGTTCTATTATATGCATCACAAGTGTTTCATATACATCTCACTGTTGTAATCAAAAGTGCATTTTTTTTAATTTTGGTGTGTATAAATTCCACATGGCCCCAGATGTACTCTCCAGCAGACTCCATGTACCTCCATAACAGGGCAAATAGGTCATGCCCAGGTCACTTGGAAGCCTGGAAAATCCCCAAACCCCAGAACCAGGCAGATAGTGTGGGAGTTGTAAATGGACTATATCACCTCCATAATCAGAAGGATGGGTAATAATGACCAAGATGTCTCACCTGATGAGCCGGCCAAACACCTTAATCCACTCCCATCTCCCTTGAATATTGCCAGACCAGATTACCTCACCCAGCAATCTAACACCTTTGTCTAAGCTATAGCCAAACAATCAAACCCTTTTGTTTATGCTTTAGCTAAACAATCAAGCACCTTGCCAGGGGTCAGTTTGATCCCTTAAAACCCTCTGGATTTCTCCTCTCAGTGTTGCTAGTCTGAGTTCAGGAGGACCCTGCATCACTCTGTTCTCTGAACTGGTTACCAGCACCTCCATTCAACCCATGGTCTTGGAACGGTTGTGTCTCACACCAATTCACCCAATTGGATCCCGGAGAAGGCCTCATTGGTAGTAAGTATCGCCATAGTGCTGCCTCAGCAGTTATTCCAGCCTAACCCCTGATTTCCCAAGCCTTGTATAAGTGTGTGTGTGTTGTTGTTGTTGTTGTTGTGTGATTTTCCCATTTTTCAATAAATAATACTTTAAATTGAGGATACTAACTCTGCATCAATTCTTAAGATCTCTCGGTATATACATGGGAGATGGTCTTGCAGGGTCCTTATAGCCAACCCCCTCTCAATTTGAGCTAAATAAAATTCCCCTTCATAGACTTTTGGCTACACTTTGTCTGGTATTAATTTTGTTTTTAAATACAAGTTCTTCTGATCTGTTTCATTTCAGGTTTAATGTTTTATCCTGAATGGGTGCCAAATCCAGATTCCCAAACTGTTACAAGGATCAAGCAGCTTATGCAAACCTGAGTGAATGTACTAACAACTACTTTAAATGAATTGAAGCTGTCAAAATGATTTTATCATTTGGACACTGGCTGGCAAGAATGAGGGCAACATTCAGTCCACGAAGCGTTCTGGTAACTGGGTCCAATCGAGGTATTGGCTTAGAAATTGTCAAGCAGCTGGTTGAAAGAAGCAACCGGCCAGAATTTATCTTTGCCACCTGCCGGGACCCAGATGGACCAGGTGCCCAGGTGAACCCTCCAGGGTGGACTCAGACTCACCTTGGTTCTCTAAACAAGGGGATTCCTTCAGATGTTCTGGAGCTTCTGTCCAGAGGTGGGTGGAGGTGTTTGGCCAGATTTTCAAATGCACCATATTCTGTGAATTTTTGCAAAACCTTGTTACTGCAACAAACTCATCTCCAAGTAAGAATGGCAATCATGTGCCATTTAGCCACCTTCTGTCTTTCCTTTCTATCCCATTTCATATAGTCCAGTCACTTGCTTTGAAGTTGCATCCTATATATTTGATTTGTTGTTTTTCAGAACCTGAAAAAATTGGCTGCCAAACATCAAGGAATGGAGATCATCCAACTGGGTATGTTCCTCCCAACAGCCAATTCCCTTTTCTTTCCTTGATTGGACAAGAACGGGGATTTAAGACCCATTTATAGGATGATGTCTTTTGGGAAAAGGGTAGATGAGTAAATGTTCTTTAGTTCCCTATTTGTAATGTACTGTGTCTATGTCTCTTCCCCAGGTTGTACCTATTTTATTGTGTTGTCTTGTGAGCAGAGGAAAGATTGCTATTTGGGAATTTAGGAATGAGACTTTGGGTACTTTTAGATGGAGAACTCTTGGTGCAATGTAATAGTTATTTTGCTAATATAATTATAACTGAAATAATCTTCCACACATTCTCAATGCCATGCTCTATATTTGCTATGTTCCTCCTATGCTAGAGCGATGGGATTCCTTCTCCTTTCTTTTCTGTTGCTCTTAGAGACTTTCTAGAAAGATTCTGCAGCCATGAAGAAAAAAACAAAAAGAAAATATGGTCTATACAGCAGGGATAGTAGCTGCCCCATATATCTATATCCCATTTTATCTTCCTGCAAACTTCTCCCCCTCCCCTTAGACCTAAATCTGTAAAAAACTGCATATTTACTTTATCCTCTTCATTTTAAAAGAAACCAGGGGCTTGCTCCTGGTGCTATTGTAGAGGGAGTCTTCTTGTTGCTTTCCCCAGTGCTATTTTTCTCTGTATAAGAAGCAGTAAAACACCATCTGAAATTAAAAAGTAGTATCTTAAAGAAGTTGCCCAACTATGGCAGACACTATCTTTGAGTCAGACAAAGATATGGAGAAAATAATTATTTTTTGTTGTTGCATTTGTTATTGTTGAAAAATAATAGAGAGCTTTCCCAATGCCCTATTTAGGTCAATTAAGAAATTATAATTAAAGTTCGGTAAGTGATATACCTACCAAGAGCTGCTCTTTCTTTTAGATCTTGTGAGCGTGTAAATTTTTCTGTTCTTTTCCTTGTTCTTTCCCAATGTTCTAGTTTTATCATTCTTCCAATATCTGTTGCCCACTTGATCATATTATTTGATATTATTTCCGCTTCCTGTTTCTGTTGCATTAGTATCTTGTAAAATTTACTTATTCTTTTTTCTCGTATTTCTAATAGTACTTTATCTAGGTCTGTAAATTTCTCTTCAAATCCTTGTAGTTTGTTATCAATTTTAAATCTTTCATTAAGTTGGGTATACAACAACCAATGCATTTTTGAATCAAGATGTCCAAGTTCTTCCATAGATTTAAGTTCGTATTGTCGTCCATTTTTCTTTAGAATTTCTTTATATTTTAGCCATGTTTTGACTGCCGTCCACCTTCCAAAGAAGGCTTCATGTGGAGATATCCACAAGGGAATTTTCCTATATATTTATTTTTTAATGTCTTTCCATGCTTTTAGTAAAGTCTTCTTATCACATGATGCCGAAATTCCTTGTGGATTAGATCTTTTTCATACCAAAGATAGCTATGCCATCCAAATCTATTGTTGAAGCCTTCTAAGTTTAAAATTTTAGTTTTCTCCAAGGTCACCCATTAGGACAGCCAGTCTAGGACATTTGCTTTGTGATATAATTCTAAATCAGGTACACTTCTACCTCCGTCTTTTCTTTCTCTCATCATTGTTTTCCAATCTATTCTTGGTCTTTTATAGTTCCAAATAAAGTCTCTCAAATCTTTGTGCCATTCTTGAAATATTTTTTATTATGGATAATTGGAATGCTTTGGAATAAGAAATTCATCTTAGGAAGAACCATCATTTTTATTGTTTCTATTCTACCCAATATTGAGAGCTTCAGTTTCCTCCAGTCAAGTAAATCTTTTTTAATTTCTTTCCATTTCATTTTATAGTTGTTTTCAAAAAGGTCCACATTCCTCTTTGATATCCATATTCCAAGATACTTGACTTTATTTTTGACCCCACATTGCGTTATTTTTCCTAACTCCATTTCCTCTTTTTTAGTCATGTTTTTAGTTATAATCACTGTTTTATCATAATTAATTTTAAAATCAGCCACTTGTCCAAAATCTCCTAATATTTGGAGCAGTTCTTCCATCTGTTCTATGGGGTCTTCTAAAATCAGAGCGATGTCATCTGCAAAGGCTCGAAGTTTGTATTCTTTCCCCTTAATTCTCATACCTTTTATATTTGTATTTTTCCTTATCTGATTTAATAATATCTCCAAGGTTGTGATAAAAAGAAGTGGTGACAAAGGGCATCCTTGTCTTGTTCCTTTTGAAATATTTATTTTATCCGTCTTGTTACCATTAATTATTAAGTATGCCATTTGATCAGTGTATATTTCTTTAATCCAACTGCAGAATTGAGTCCCCATGTTGATTTTCTCAAATATTTTTGTCATAAAAGTCCAATTAACATTGTCAAAGGCTTTTTCTGCATCCAAAAACATTAAAACCAATTTTTTATCATTGTTTTTCTCATAATATTCAATTGTGTTAATTATAGCTCTAACATTATCTTTTAATTGTCTCTTTGGAAGAAATCCTGATTGATCGTCTTGAATTGTTGAAATTAGTATCTGTTTTAAACATTCTGCAAGTATTAAAGCAAACATTTTATAATCTGTGTTTAATAGTGATATTGGTCTATAATTTTTTGCTTCTTTTTCATATCTTCCTTCTTTAGGTATTAATATTATATTAGCAATTTTCCAAGTGTCTGGTAATCCCTGATAATTTATCTGATTTAAGGTTTCAAGTAAAGGCAATTTCAACTCTTCTGTAAACATTTTGTAATAAACAGCCGTAAATCCATCAGGACCTGGTGCTTTATCATTCTTTAATTTCTTGATCGCTTGTATTACCTCTTCTTCAGTGAAGTCAGTATTTAATGTATTTTTTTGTTCTTGTGTTATTTCTGGAATTTCTTGTTTATCTACATATTTCTGAATTCCATTAAAATCTATTTCTTCTTTTTTATATAAGTTTACAAAAAAAATTAAAATACTTTTTGAATTTCTTCTTGTGTGTGGATCAATTTATCACCGTCTTTTAGCTTTGTAATCAATCTCTTATCTTTTTCTTTTTTAAGTCTGTATGCTAACCATTTCCCTGATTTGTTTGCCAATTCAAAATGGTTTTGTTTTATAAATTTCATTTTCTTAGCAACTTCTGTTAAAATTTTATCTAATTGATTTTGTAACCATTTTAGTTGTTTATCTCTTTTGTCATTTGTGGGATCTTTTATCAATTCTTCTTCAACTTTTTTGATGTCTGATTCCGATCTTTTAAATTCCATATCTCTCTGTTTTTTCACTTCTGAGGCTCTCTGAATCAGTATTCCTCTTATCACTGCCTTGCTGGCATCCCATATCGTCTTGGGTTTTGTTGGCATCCTCTTATTTATCTCAAAATACTCTTTTAATGACGTTCTTAATTTTATTACAAATTTCTTATCCTTTAACAAATAATCATTTAACTTCCATGTATATCTCCTCATCGATTTATTCATTGTTAATAAAATTGGGTTATGATCAGAGATTGTCCAGGGTAATATTTCCATTTCTTTGATTTTTGTTTTGAGATCCTCTGATATCAAAAATGTATCAATTCGTGAGAATGATTTATGAGATTCTGAAAAAAAGGTATATCCACCAGTATTTGAGTAGAGATCTGTCCACACGTCTGTCAAATTTAATTGTTCTTTTAGTTCAAAAAAGGATGCTGGGAATTTTCCCTGATTTTTCTTGATTTTCTTTTTTGAGACTCTGTTTGAGGGTTTATGACTCCGTTCCAATCTCCCAATAAAATTAATTTATGATCATCTTTCTGCCAAGTTAATATTGCCTCTTTTAACTTGCTGTAAAATTCTGCTTGTTTTTCCTTGGGGCTATATATTCCTACTAATAAATATTTCCCTTCTTCAGTTTGTATCTCTACCCCTATATAATGTCCTTCTTGGTCATTCAATACTTCTGTCGCTTTGTAGTTTTTTTGCACATATAGGACCACTCCACTTTTTCTTTTAACATTTGTAGTTGTAAACATTTGGCCTAGTTTCTGATTTTCTAAGTATTTTACTTTGTTTTTCCTAATTTTAGTCTCTTGTAAACAGACCACTTGTGGTTTCTTTTTTTGTAAAAGATGAAACGTTTTACTCCTTTTGTACTTTGCATTCAAACCTTTTATGTTCCATGAGATAATCTTCATTGCCATGTTTATTTTTATATTAATTATTTATTGTACTTTATAATTAGCCCAACTCGGCTACTAAGCCTTCATCCTCTTCTTCTTGTGCTTGTTTTTGTATTCCATTCTCATCCTCACTTAACTCACTGTGTGTATCTAGTGGGAGATTTTTTTTCTTCTGTAAATAGTACTGATGCTCCTTCTTGTTGTTGTTGTTCCTGCTGTTCCTGTTGGTGTTCCGTTTTAGTTCTAGCTCTCGTCTTCATCCTATTTTCTTGTGTTGGGTCTCCTTGCTCTTCTTCCTTTTTCCTTGTTTGTAATTTCTTCAAAAATTATTTTGCCTTCATTACAGAATTAATTCTGTAACACCTTTGTTTATAAGTCAGCAAGAGATCTTCAATTCTGTCCCATGCAAAACTTATTCTTCTTTTCGCAAGCTCTTGTGTAAGGAATTTGTATTCCTGATGCTTCCTAAGAATTGCCATTGGGACATCCTTGTAGATTCTCACTGTTTTCCTTTCTACCAGAAAATCTTTTTGATAACTTCTCTGCAAGATCAACTCTTTGGTTCTTATCCTTGTAAAAGAAATTATAACATCTCTAGGCATATTCCTTTCTTTGGCAATCTTTGAATTTATTCTAAATATAGTGTCTGTATCTCTCGATATTTCCTCTATAGGTATTTCAGCGAACTCAGCCAGAGATGATGTTATTAATTCAAACAAATCATGATCTGAATTTTCTGGTACACCTCTTAGCTTCAAACTCCTTTCCCTATGATGGACCTCCTGCACCAAATTAATATTACTTTCTCTCTTCTGTTGGTCTGTCAGTTGTGCAGTCGTGATTTTTAATTCTCTAGTTGTCTCCTTTATTTCATCCATTTCTCGTCTTATTCCTTCTATTTCTCCTGTTATTTTTTCTAGCTTTGATCCAAAAATTGTTGATTCTTTATGTATCTCTCCTTTTGTCTCTTTCCATAATTGCTTTAATTCTGTCTTCCTCTCCGTTCTCAATTCTGATTCTCATTTTTTGAAATTCCTCCAACAAAGTCTGCATCAGATCAGTTTTGCCAGATGTATCAATAGATGCTCTTTGAGTAGTGCTAGGCATTGGATTTGGTTTTTCCCCTCCTGTTGCCATTGTTTATTTATTCTAATTTCTTAATATAAATTCCACTTAATATAAATTTCTGTCTTGAGTCAAGACAGGAAGGCAGGCAGTGTTTTCCCCTTCTCTTGCTCTAATATAAATTCCACTATTTCAAATACACTAAATAATTAGTGTATAATTTCCTTAAAGTCTAACAAATAATCTTATTCAATATCTACGTACAAACAATTATTTTTATCCAAAATATACTTATTATCTATCTTATTATATAAAATGTAAAATAAAACATAAAGAGGGAAACCCTACACACACTTAAAAATACAAATAATATAAAAATAAGTCTTATAATTAAGACAAAATACCTATACTATCTATAGCACTATATTGATTTAATCTAGGTTGGTTTCAAAAAAATATCAATATTGGAATGTTAAAATCAAATCTATGTCAATATCAAAATAACATTTAAATATAGCAGATTGATTAGTTATTTTTAATGTGTTTTGTTCTTAAATTGTCCTTTGAATAGTTCTATGATGATCCAATAAACATCAAAATGCTCCAATAAACAACAAAATTTACTTTAATATATATTCATTCAAACCTGTGTTTTCCCACAAGTTAAGTATAATTTTAAAGTATTTATAATTGTTCTTTCTAACTCATTAATTCTCATGCATAAAAATCCAGCCTAGAAGATGAAGAAAAAAGAGAAAAAGGTCAAATCTCAAATATGCAACTTCAAGTTAAGTTACTCTTTTCTCTGTTGAATTCTTAACCTATTTTATAAATGAATTCCCTCCTGTGAAATCGAGTCATCTCCTCCTCCCATCCTCCTTCCGATGTACCTTTCTTGTTTTCTAATCCAATCTACTTTGCCTTCTCTTTTCTGTTGTCTCCTCCTCCTGTCCTCTTTCCAACAAAGTCTTTCTTTCTTTCTATTAATATCAATTTTTATTTTACCTTTTCCAAAAGGGCTGTCGTCCCCTCCTCCCCTCCTCCTTCCGTTGTCTCTTTCTTGATTCAAGGATCCTTTATTTTTTTCTCCTGTCATCTCCTCCCCGTCCTCTTTCCGTCCTTTCTTTCATGTATTTAATTTCTCATTTAATTGTTTATTTTGGCTTATAGAAAATATGCCTTTTAACTCTGATCTTCTCTCAGAGATTTATCCTACTTTTGCCTTAAATAAGTTTCACTCCAAAAACTTTCCCTTTAGTTGTCTTATATTACCCCCCTTTCTCCGTCATGAGAAATTCGCCATCTTGCCTTTGTTCTTATTTCTTATTTTAAAAAGTTAATGAAAGTTAATGAAATTCAGTCTGGGGGTAGGAATTATCAATTTAAATTTGCAGTATGTTTAATCAGTCTCCCAACATCAATTTCTAATTATTTCTCTTTGCTTTTGTCTTAAATAGATTTATTTTTATTTTCTCTGTTTTATTAAAGCTGTTTCCGATGGCTCCGCTTTCCCTTCCAGCTCAATCTAGATGTTATTTTGTAGCAGGCTGGCTATAACACTAAAAGTCAGTCTTTTTAATTTGTAACAAAGCAGTTTTTCCTTCCTCCCTCAGTAGTAAAAGTTTCCATTCTATAGAAGTTCTTGGGTGTACTTTAAAAAAAATGGAAGGTAAGGCTAATAGCTGTATGTAGCAACCAGAGTGGGGCTGGCTGCTCTGCGATCCAGCAACGGAGATCGGAAAGGGAGCCGACTCTATCCTGATGAGCCCCAATATTTCTGCACTTTTCCCAAAGCTCAGAGGGAAAGGGATTGTTAATTCCCTTCTTCCCCACTGTGGCGATCCTGTGGAAAGCCTTCACACAGGCCCGGTCGCCATGCCATCCCCGCCGGAAAGAGTTCCAAGATTGGTAAGTGTCAGAACTACTTGAACTCTTTCTCCAACTCATAAAATCAACCTTCTGTAAGTGAAACAGCAAAGCTTTATTTCTGAAGTTAGAGAGATGCTACTAGATTACGTCTTGGACAGAACTAAATGTTAAGCATACATGCATCAAACATAAATATTCCAAAGGCATTGGCTCCACCTCACAAAATTGATGGGCTCAAACCTTTCCCCATTCTCAAAACAGCAATTTCACATTTGATTGCCCCCTCCCCCCTTTTCTCTCTTTCCTAGGCCTGCCTTCTCTGCCTCTTTCCTCCAGCTGTTGAAATAAGCTGATAATGGTGAGCTAGCGGGGGGGGGGGAGCTTCTACACAGGCAGCTGGCATTCCTTTTGAACAAAGTATACAGTGAAGTTCACTTATCTCTCAAAGCCACTCCCTAAAGTTAAAATGCAGCTACTGCACTTACACCATATAAAATTAGCCAATTAACCAGCTATAACCAGCAGAGGAGGAGAGCAGTTCCAGGGCAGCCATTCTAACAGGGTGAGTTTTTTAACTTTTAAAAAAACTCTTGGGGAGATTGTGTTGTTGAATTTTTAAAAACTCTTGGGGAGATTGTGTTGCTGCTGAGGAGGTGGAGCTTCTGTGAGTCACACTTGTGAGTCACAAGGGAGTGGAGGTAGCAGTCTAGCTTTATACAACTCAGAGCCGCACACCTAATGGCGCACAAATTTCTTATCACCGTCCGTAATTGGTGAAAAGTTCAGGTCATCAGCAGCCTTTGACACTGATGTTTAGTGCGGGATTTCTTTGAGGAGGAAGGCCATAGTCCTGTTTCAGGGACTAATTAAGACTTCTCAGTATGGACACTGAGGGAACTGTTGTCATTACCTGCAACACTTGTGGGATGTTTGTCTTCTTGCCTACAGAGGTGGAGAACTTCACATGTCCCAAGTGCAAGTTGGTAGCCCTTTTGGAAGAGAAAGTACAGCAGCTGGAGGCACGGGTAGCAACAATTCAGCATATTAGGGAGCAGGAGGTTTTCTTGGATAGAACAGAATGAACTGTATTGGACAGGGACCACACAGAGGATGTTGCTAGGAAAGAGAAGGTTACTTCACATATGCAGGAGGTAGACAACTGGAGGAATGTCATGCACAGAAGTAGGGGGACCAGGGATCGTTCTGGGAGCTTACAGCTACAGAATCAATTTGAAGCTCTTTCCCTTATCAAGGAAGACAAGGAAGAGCAGCAAGGACAGACTTCAGGGACAGAGCAGGGAAGCCTGGGAGTTCCACCACAGGGAACAATCACTGCTAAGACTCAGAGGAGGCATGTGATCGTGGTGGGGGACTCCTTGCTGAGGGGTACAGAAGCAGTGATTTGTGGGCCTGACAAGATGTCTCAGGAGGTGTGTTGTCTCCCTGGGGCAAAGATCCGAGATGTAACAGAGAGGCTGACAAGACTGGTCAAGCCTACTGACCAATACCCCTTCCTTTTGGTTCATGTGGGAACGAATAACACGGCAAGACACAGTGTTCAGAACATCACAAGGGATTACGAGGTTCTGGGTAATAAGCTGAAAGAAATGGATGCACAGATTGTCATCTCATCTCTTCGGCCAGTTGAAGGGCATGGTCCAAGACGAGAGAGGAAAATAGCAGATGTCAACAACTAGCTCCACAGATGGTGTCGCCGAGAATGATTTAGATTCTTAGATCATGGAAGACAAAAGGACTAGAGAAAACAGTCAAACTGTCATAGAGGGAACAAGGCAAACAGTGCAAGGACCCAACAGTGGGAAGCAAAAAAACATGCACAGGCAGCAAGTAAAGGGGACATATGGTCTTAGATGTCTCTACACTTATGCATGGAGCATGGGAAACAAGCAAGATGAACTTGAACTCCTAGCACAACAAAACAAATATGATATAATAGGCATCACTGAAACCTGGTGGGATGATTCTCATGATTGGAATGTAGAAATACAGGGCTATAACCTTTTCAAGAGAAACAGGCCAAACAGGAAAGGGGGAGGAATAGCATTATATGTCGTGGATATTTACACCAGTGAAGAAATCCAGGACATCAATCCTGGAAGCCAGGTGGAGAGCATCTGGATAAAAATTAAAGGGGAGGGAAACAACAGGGATGCTATTGTGGGAGTCTGCTACAGACCCCCGACTCAGGCAGAGGAATTGGATGATGCCTTTCTAGAACAGATGACCACACACTCAAAAAGGAGAAATATAGTAGTGATGGGTGACTTTAACTATCCTGATATTTGCTGGAATTCAAACTCAGCAAAATCCTCAAGGTCTAGCAAATTCCTCACTTGCTTTGAAGACAATTTCATTGTCCAAAAGGTGGAAGAGGCAACAAGGGAGTCAGCTATTTTGGATCTGATCCTAACTAACAGGGAAGACCTGGTTAATGGGGTGCAAGTGGTTGGATCCTTAGGCGGGAGTGATCATGTTCTCCTGGAATTTATTATACAGTGGAAAGGAGAAACCAGGCATAGTCAGACACGCATTCTAGACTTTAGGAAAGCTGATTTTACTAAACTTAGAGAAATACTGGGGGTGATCCCATGGTCAGGAATACTAAAAGAGAAGGAAGTCCAAGATGGATGGGAGTTTCTCAAAAGAGAGATAAAGAAGGCACAATTTCAAACAGTTCCAATGAGGAAGAAAAATGGGAGGTGCCTCAAGAAACCAGGATGGATGATTAAGGAACTTTCAACTGAACTAAGTTTTAAATGGAGCATGTATAGGAAATGGAAAAATGGGGAAATCACCAAAGAGGAATTCAAACAAATAGCTAGCATGTGTAGGGTTAAAGTCAGAAAAGCTAAAGCGCAGAATGAACTCAGGCTTGCTAGAGAGGTTAAGAACAATAAAAAGGGCTTTTTGGGTATGTCTGCGGCAAAAGGAAGAAGGAAATGGTAGGGCCACTGTATGGGGAAGATGGCAAAAAGTTAACAGGAGACAGAGAAAAGGCAGAATTATTCAACACCTTCTTTTCTTCAGTCTTCTCAGAAAAGGCAAAGGGTGCTCAACCTGAGGATAATGGAGCAGAGGACAGAATAGGAGAATTTCAGCACAGAATAAGTAAAGAGATAGTACAGAAATACCTGGTTAATTTAAATGAACATAAGTCTCCAGGACCAGATGAATTGCATCCAAGGGTAATAAAAAAACTGGCAAATGTAATATCGGAACCATTGGCAATAATCTTTGAGAACTCCTGGAGGACAGAAGTCCCAGTAGACTATATAAACCAAATCCCATACTCCATACCAACTAATAGGAACAATACATCATGCAGTCCTAATATTACCTTAGACTTGGGGTATTTTTATTAGCTCAATATTACCTTAGACTTGGGGTATTTTTATTAGCTCAATTAATTAAGCCAGGGTGATAGAATAGAGGATTAGCAGAGACAAATTTTTTCCAATGAATTATACTTTTATGATTTTGGGGAAATCAATCAGTCATGCAAGCACGCACGCACACACACACACACACAAAGTTATTTAATACAAGTATCCATATGCATACTTACAAAGGCTAGGGATTGCTAAGAAAGGCTTCACTCATATATAGTTACCATAGCATGGTGCTTCTTTCATGATGGAGATTTTTCTCAGCTGCTCAGCAGAATGGTGCTGGAGGGGGCAGCATAAGGGAGACTATCAAAGCATTTCAGAGAAACATGAACGTCCCTCTTGCCTTCCATGTTATCTCAGAGAACAAAGGATTTTGGATTCCTTAAATAACCAAAAACTGCCTTCAGACAAAAGGTTGTTTACTTCATTTTCTTAATTTACATAGCAAACATCACTTTGATATCGGCAGTTCTTAAAGATGGGAAATAGTTCTTTCTGTGACTGTGCCAGGCTAGCAGTGCCATAAATCACTTGGTCTTTTCTGGCTAGCAGAGGTGTGAATTTTTCCTGCTATCAACTTCCAAACTAAGATCTTTTTGATCTTCGTTTCAAAACACAGCAGATGTGGGGGCTCCACTAAGGGTCCATGGCAGTAGTGCCTACCTGACCTGCTCACTCCTGGGTACATGGCTGCCAATCCAGTCCATTTAGGGCCATCCAAGAAGAAACATACACACCCAGAAAATCATAGCAAAATCATAACCATTTTTCCACCAGTTCTCATAACACTAAACCCAAAGATATCAAAAACATACACATGTCAGCAAACATATCAACAGATCAGAACAAAGAATCAAAGGTCCAGGTCTGTATCAAATATATATCAGTCAACACACACATTACAAACCTTTCCCCCATAACCTTGTGTATCATACCATGTCCAAGTATAACAAAGCATCACAGTTGGAATCATGCATACATAACATGGTCTCACAACACAGTACTCTTGGTAGGATTAACCCAGTCCTGACAGTAAGACAGGAATGCTATGAACATAATGTATCTTAATTTCATTCCATTTTTTTTTTTTTTTGAAATCTCTCCCATGATATTTTTACAGACTAACTAATAAAATATGTACTAAAGTGATAGTGCTACTGTGAGGTGGATTTGTAGCATCTATATGGACTAAAACCAAAAGTCATCTCCAATACTTGGTTGTCATGCTGAAGAGAAGTGACAAGTGTATTGTCATAAAGTTCTGTCCTAGGGCCAGTATTGTTCAAATTCATTATAAATGACTCTCAATGTTTCTGCATGACATAGGGTTGGACTATGTCCCTTGCAGTTCCTTCCAGCTCTTCATTTCTATGATTCTGTGACATGAATGAAGGAATTTTCATTGAATTTGTAGATGACACCAGGGAATACCTCAGAAGACAGAATCAAAATCCAAGATGATCTTAACAGATTGGAGGAATAGGCCAGTACTAGCAATACTAATTTCAGTAGGAATAAATGTAAGATAGTAGATTAAGGGCCTTTGCAGACTGCCAGAAATAGTGCACTTGAAACTGAGGCACTGCCCTGGCTCAGTGCTAGGGAATCATGGGAACTGTAATTTATTGTGGCACCAGAGCTCTCTGATGGAGAAGGCTCAATGTCTCAGAAAAAAATGCAATTCCCATGATTCCCTAATAATAATAATAAAAATAATAAAATTTATTTAATACACCGCCTATTGAAAAACCAATCCAGGCAGCTTACAATCAAAATCAAATACAAACCCCAGACAATCCCTCCCCCCCTTAAAACAGTATTAAATCACAATAACATAAAAACAATATAACAATTAAAACTGAACTTAAAACGGCACAGTTAGACACTCCACTATGGCCTATAGCAGAGTTCCTATCCATCCAAGATGGGGCCACGTAAGGAACAGTGCTGATTTAGGCTGGGAAGAATTAATCAGGAAAGGCCTGCCGGAAGAGATCCGTCTTGACAGATTTTTTTAAAGCTGACTAGCGATGTTAACTGACGGATCTCGTCCGGCAGGCTGTTCCAGAGTTTGGGGGCGACAACAGAGAAAGACCTCTGAGAGGTTGCCGCAAGCCTCGATTTCTGGGGCTGCAGCAGATTCCTCCCAGAGGACCGGAGAGCGCGGGGAGGATTGTATGGAAGGAGGCGGTCCCTAAGATAACTTGGACCCAAGCCATTTAGGGCTTTAAAGGTAATAACCAACACGTTGTACTGGGCCCAGAAGCTGACTGGCAGCCAATGGAGGGATCTCAGAACCGGAGTAATGTGATCCCTCCTAGATGTTCCAGGCACTAACCTGGCTGCCATATTTTGTACCAGCTGTAATTTCCGAGTCAAGCACAAGGGTAGCCCCATGTAGAGCGCATTACAGAAGTCAAGGCGTGAGGTTACCAGCACGTGCACAACAGTCTCGAGATCCCTTACTTCCAGAAAAGGTCGCAGCTGGCGTATCAGCCGAAGCTGATAACAGGCGCTCCTGACTGTCGCATTAACCTGATTAGTCATCAGGAGCGACAAGTCAAGGAGCACCCCCAGACTGTGAACACAATCACTGGAGGAGAGTGTGACCCCATACAGGACTGGAGGTTGCAACCCAATTCTTGGTTTCGGGGCCGCTACCATGAGCACCTCCGTTTTGTCCGGATTCAGTCTCAATCTGTTTTTCCTCATCCAGCCCATTACCGTTCACAGACATTCATTGAGAGAAGAGATGCCATTAGAATTCGAGGCCAACGAATGAGACATGGAGAAATAGATTTGAGTGTCATCAGCGTACTGATAACACCCAACACCATAACTCCGTATAATCTCACCCAGCGGCTTCATATAGATGTTAAATAACATCGGGGACAAAATAGCTCCCTGAGGGACCCCACAAGTGAGCTCCCTCTTACTGGAGCTACTGTCCCCGAGCAACACCCTCTGGGACCTGCCCGAGAGGAAGGACCAGGACCACTGCAACGCACTGAACCAGGGCAGTGCCTCAATTTAAAGTGCACTATTTCTGCAAAGGCCCTTAGGCAGGAAAACCCCTATATACACATATATGGTATGGGTGTCATGTGACTTTACAGCAGCACATGAAAAAAGGATCTAGGAGTTTTACTAGACAACATGATTAAATAATGTGATGTGGCAGGAAAAAAGGCATATAAAGGTTAAGAGAATTCTACAAGACTATAGTTTCACAATCAAGGGTAATAATTTGTAAGCTGCTCTGAGAGCCTTTGTAGCTGAAGAGGTGGGTATAAATACTCCAAATAAATAAATAAACTGATACTAATAAATATTATTCTACTTTGTTCATACTTTGAATCATAGAATCATAGAGTTGGGCCACAAGGCCCATCCAGTCCAACCTCCTGCCATGCAGAAACTCACAATGAAAGCACCCCTGACAGATGGCCATCCAGCCTCTGTTTAGAAATCTCCAAAAAAGGAGACTCCACCACTCTCCAGGGGAGTGTGTTCCACTGTTGAACAGCTCTTACTGTCAGAAGCTTCTTCCTAATTTTTAAAAAATATTTTATTATAAAACAATAGAAAACATAAAACATTTATACTTAACATACATTAACATATAACTCATATATACATACTAAAATGACAAAATAAGAAAAAAATATAAACATTGAGACATTAAAATGATTTCCCTTCCTTTATCATGAATATTACTATATAATATGTTTTCTGACTTTTTAATATTCTCACAATATTTCTAATCTCTTTGCATAGATTCCTCTATATCATTTTACAATTCATTTTTAACTTGACTCATTTTATCTTTACCCATTACACACCAGTATTAACAGTTACTGATCTTCCTTTAACCTACTTGTCTAAGACAGTATTATCATCTCTCATCCACATGTACATATTTTTCGGTTTTGTATCTCTTATTTTAAACATGATTTCATTTTTATTTCCCCTTTCTCTCTGCTAGATATTTAGTGATTGGTGACTAATCTCTTTCAAATATTTATCTTGTTTGATCCTTTAACATACGTTACATGCCAGCTTGTCAAGTTCCATTATATTATATAGTTTGAGTAGCCATTCATTTCTTCCTTGCTTTTCCACTTTTTAGCCAAAACAGATCTTGCTAGGTAAATCATATAGATAATTACTTTTCCAAATTTCCTCTCAATTTCCTCATTAATCATTCCTCATGCATTAACTTTCACCAAGAAATACACACCAACTTTGATAAATATAGAGACTGAGCTTTAAAGATTTAACCAAAGGCTTTTTGGAAGGACTAAATCTTAAGATGGAGAAACAGAGAAAACAATGGTAAGAGAAGAAGGAAAAAAAGGGCACACCACTGTGGAGTTTTAAGAAATAGGAGGAGCAGGGAAGCAGCAAAGGGACCAGTGTGAAAGCCCTACCAAATTAAAGAGAGAACAGAGAGAAGAGCAAAACTGAGAGGAAAGGAAAACTCGAAGATGAGACGAGAAGCGGAGAGGAATGCGGAGTGAAAGGGAGAGGCTGGGGAAGAGATCGGAGGATCAACGAGGGGAATCCAAAGAGGGGGAAAGTGGAGAGGAGATTGAGGTGAGAGAGAGGCTGGGGAAGAGACTTTAAACTGATGAGCAGAGATTGAGAAGTGACCGGCGGTGAGAGGAGAAGCAGAGAGGAGAGCAGAGTGAAAGAAAGGAATTCAGGGAAGAGATTGGAGGACCATTGAGAGACAATGGAGATGAGAGAGAGTAGAAAGATTGGAAAACCATTGAGAGGTACCTGAGAGGAGATTGAGGGTGGGAGGAGAGTTATTGGAGAAGAAAACGAGGGCCCCCTGAACAGAAGAGGGGAGGTGTAGGGCGAAGAGACG
Source organism: Phrynosoma blainvillii (assembly GCA_026167975.1). Classification (NCBI taxonomy): domain Eukaryota; kingdom Metazoa; phylum Chordata; class Lepidosauria; order Squamata; family Phrynosomatidae; genus Phrynosoma; species Phrynosoma blainvillii. Next base: position 14,178,679 of record JANUYF010000007.1, on the reverse strand, counting down.
AGAAGCGGAGTGCAGAGTGAAAGGAGGGAAGCTGGGTAAGAGACAGAAGGATCACCGGGAGACGAGGGAAGCAGAGGGGAAATCTGGGAAAAGATCAGAGCGACCAAGGAGGACAAAGGAGTACGACAGAATAGAAGAGAGAGGCAATCAGTGACGTGAAGAAAGCAGAGTGGAGTGAAGATGAAAAAGGAGGGACAGTGGAAGATAGAGAAGAATTTGTGGGCTGAGGAAGAAAGGTGCTTTGAGACAAGAAGAGACCAAAGAGGAGAGAGACCAGAGAAAGAATCTAAAAGGACACTGGGCAAAGGAGGAGAGGTATGTGGAAGTGGGGGAAAGATACTCTGGAGAAGAATCTAAGGCAGAGGAAATTTGAGCCAAGAGACAAAAAGACTTATTAATTGTAGACAGGGAAAAGCAGAACTTTATTAGCTTTGTTTCTGATCCTTGGCATTTTCAAGGTCATAGAACACGTGGGAGGGAGGAAGTGATGATACACAAAAGTTGGTGACATAGCTGATCAAAGAAAGGATTATTAGGAATCAACAAGAACTTAAACATCTAGGACTGTATAAAGCTGGCAAAATGACATCTAGTGGACACTTAATAGAAGGCAGGGGAACTAATATAAGAAGAATCAATTCTTTATTATTGCCATTTAGCCAGCACAAATTGCAATAAGATAGATAATTAAATAAGTAAAAAACACATCTTAAATGTATACAAAAGGTTATTACAAGAACATATCAGTAACTGCAGGCAAATCACTCTAACCTCTTAGTTTATAAAACCAGTTCATACAATAGTGGCAATAAGGCCATATGGTTATCTGAGCATGATAGTATAGTGGACTTCCCGATGAACAGAATAAGATGGATTAGTATAGTACCATATATAGCTCCAGACACATAGTAACATACATAAAACGTTATTGGATCAAAAACTACGGCCATATCCCCTGACTATTTATACTATTTCCGGAAGTAATAATAATATATGGGGGGGGGGGGGGGGGAAACAACCAAGAGGCGTTTGCTTACGCAGAGGCATTAACACTAAACAGTATTACAGCTTAGTTACCACTCTATTCTCTATATTGTATACTGAGACATTATAAGATGCTTTTATCTCATTATATATTTAAAAGACTATAAAACAGGACGCCTATTTTCCAACAATGTAGCATAGTAAAACAATTATATATATATAATATATAATTGCTCATTGTGAGTAGTACATACAATTAAATAGACTAACTAGATACTGGCCAGATCTATACTATGGTCATACCCCCTAACACTTGATCCAACAACATAGTACAGTAAAACAGTGTTATATATAAAATGTAAACTACTCTAAAAAAGTAGACACCAGCCTTTGCAGACTGACAGAAATAGTGCAAATTGAGTCCACTTTAAGGGTTAGGGGTAGGGTTGGGGAATCATGGGAACTGTATTTTATTGTGGCACCAGAGCTCTCTGACAGAGAAGGCTCAATGTTTCAGAAAAAAAACAATTCCCATGACTCCCTAGCACTAACCTTAACCCTTAAAGTGGACTCAATTTGCACTATTTCTAGGAGTCTGCAAAGGCCAACTAAGCAGACACAAATCAGATCTATACTATGGCCGTATCCCCCAACACTCTTCATCGTTACTATTCTCCAAATTTTTCCGAGTAACAATTGCAAAAGCAAGGAATTTAGCAACATTCATGGTAATCAATCCCTTACAATCAGAAAGAAGGTAATTAACATAGATTTTTTCCTGTCTACTAGGCATACTTTGTAATAATGGAAAAATATATTTCTAAATTTCTAAATAAAGAATTTCTAAATAAAGAATTTCTAAATAAAGAGAGCAACGAAAAAAATTTCTAAATAAAGAGAGCAACGAAGGAGTACATGTGCAATTGACTCAACTTCCTCCAATCCAGAAGGACAAAAATAACAATGATAGGGAATTTTATTAAATCTTCCCTCCAGAATGGCTGATGGAAGAATATTTAATCTAGCGAGCATAAACGCCTGCCTAAATTTAGGGATATTCAGATCGTCCAAGTATCTTGCATGAACAAATATTCTATTTGTTTCCCGAATTATGGGGTACAAAACTGATTGACTTTTGTGTGACTGTGAATGTATATCTTTAATACGTTGGGTGATGACAATTTTTGCTTTGTCATAGCCTAACAAAAGCACTTGTGATATTGAAAGTCCAGTGGTGGCAATTTTCATATTTAGAGATTTTTTCCAAATTGATAGAAAAGAATCAGTTAGGATTAACAATACCAAGCCCACTGGACTGAACATCATTTTAAGCCACATGTTCAATTTACAAATCCAGATATGGGCCTCTACTGATAATAAACCAGTTTCCATATGAAGAATAGCATTTGCAACACAATTGGGGACTCCTAGAATTGATTTCAGGAATTTGGTCTGTACAGCTTCAAGCAACACAAAATTACTATATGAATAAATCTCCGAGCCATACAGAAGCTGCACAAGAATTTTAGCTACAAACACTTGTAACACTGCAGGAATAAACTGTCCGCCTTTGTTATAGAAAAAAGTACAGAGCACCTTAACACTTCTTTTGACATTTGATATCACATTTGTTTGATGTAGTTTAGCAGAGTTCCTAGCATGAAAAAATACTCCAAGACATTTATAGGATGAAACTTGTTCAATACAAATATTATCAATTTTCCATTTATGATGGATTCATCTTTTTGTAAATATCATTATTTTGGTCTTATTGTAATTAATCTTCAGCAAGTCCTTTACACAATGTGTAGCGAGAGCTTTCAAGAGTCTATTTAGCCCCACTCTAGTAAGAGACATAAGGACTTACATCATCAGCATATAATAACATGGATAGGGGTCTATTTGAAATTGTTGGATGATGTGATGGTATATCAGACAAAGATGTGATTAATGAGTTGATATAGAAATTAGAGTTGGCGCCAACACACAGCCTTGTCTTACTCCATTGTAAGTTGGAATAGATCTTGTTATATTGCCTTGTCTGTTACAACTTACAGCTATATGCGAGTTCTCATGGAGTTTACGAATTAAAGACAGCAAACATCTATCAATGTTAGTAGACTCAAACTTCTCCCAAAGTTTGTTTCTTGGCACAAAATCAAAGGCAGATTTGAAATCTACAAAAGCAGTGTATAAGGCTCCCTTATCTAAAGATGAGTATTTTTCTGCTAGATGGTGAAGAACCAAAGCGTGATCAATAGCTGTCATGAAATAGACAGCAGCACCTTTAGACAACCAACCAGTCAGTTTAATTAAAGAATTAACAGAACTTTATTGGAAGATCCATAGGTCAGTCCTGGCCATCAGACGTTTTAGCTGAGACTGAAAAAATCCCCCCCTACAGTTAGTGAAAAGAATGTGCAAAAAGCCCGTGCTCTCAACCCCTCCTTCCTTTTCCCAAACACCTCGTTCGTTCCCACCTAGCCGAGCCAGCCACCCAAGGTCACTTGATAAAGCACCTGCAATCTAACATAACTAACCCATCTTCCCATCATCCCCACACTATACTACATATCTGATAGAATACTAATAGGATTCTAACAGGCTGCCCCCCTGAAAACAGAACCCCCCCCCCAAAAAAAAACACAGAGAAATAAAAGAAACATCAATCAACTGAAGACAAGGAAGGCTTGTCTGGATAGCGTTCATGAAAATGAGCAATCAAATCAGGAGCACTGATATGAACAGCAGACACCCATTCAGAATGGTCAACAGGAAAGTGTTTCCAACAGATCAGATATTGTAGTCTGCCTCGATGAACCCGAGAGTCCAGAATCTTCGAAACTTCAAAGTGTTGATGTCCATCAACCATCAAAGGAAGGGGTGGTGACTCAACGGGTTTCCAGGGGTCAACAGCACAATCAGGTTTCAACAAACTGAAATGAAAAACTGGGTGAAGATGACGATAGGTCTTAGGAAGAATCAATTCAGCAGTAACATCATTAACAAGTCTCTTAACTGGAAAAGGACTCACAAACTTTGGGCCTAGCTTTTTGGAAGGAAACTTAGACCTCAAGTTCTTGGTGGAAAGGTAGACCATATCACCAGGCTTAATATCCCAACCTTTTGCCCTTTTTTTGTCAGCCTGATTTTTATACTGCTTCTTAGCTTCGTGCAAAGCTTTGACAATGGTGGGCCAAGCCCCCCTGACTTTATCAGTCCACTGGGTCACCTGAACCGGGTCAGTTTTATTTACAGGCAGGGCAGGGAGGAGCTTAGGTTCAAAACCATAGTTAATCGAAAAGGGAGAGCTCCCAGTGCTGCTGTGCACTGCGCTATTGAAAGCAACCTCGGCATGTGGAAGTAGATCAAACCAATCATCTTGCAGATAATTAGTATAAGAACGCAGGTATCTCTGGAGACTTTGGTTAGTCTTCTTGCTCTGACCGTCAGTCTCCGGGTGAAAAGCCGTGCTAAGGGCCAACTGAACCCCCAATTTGTCTTGCACCCTCCAAAATTTAGAAGTAAACGAACTGCCTCTATCGGAGATTATTCGGTCTGGGAGGCCATGGAGTCTATATATGTGTGCTATGAACAGATCAGCTAATTTGGGGGCCGAAGGCATCCCCTTGCAGGCCACATAATGTACTTGTTTGGAGAACAAATCTACCACCACCCAAATAGTGTCTCGGCCCTTGCTAGGAGGCAGGTCTGTTATAAAATCCATAGCAATGTGTTTCCAAGGTCTTTCTGGTGTAGGCAGAGGTTGAAGTAGTCCTCTAGGCTTGCCCACTCTTGGTTTGGCTCTAGCGCAAACCGGACAACTTTTAACATAAGCCTCTACATCTGCACGAATTCCATCCCACCAGTAGGTGCTGCGGATCTTATGCCAAGTTTTTAAATATCCCCAATGCCCTGCCGCCTTAGAGTCATGGTATATCTGAAGGATGTCTTTTCTTAAGGAAGCAGGAACATAGATCTTAGAATTCCACACCCATAAGTCTTGTGCATTTTTAGACAGTTGATTTTTATGCTGTTGTAGCCACTCATCTGTTTCTGCCCCCTGCTGGATTTTTAGCAACAGGTCGTCTAATGGCGGTGGTGAGTCACCCTGCGAAGGGGGTTGAACTAAAGCCTTGGCTCTACTGCGTGTAATTACCGCCAAACCCAACTGTTCCCGGGAAAAGATGGTCTCAAGAGGAACTGCCTCCTTTCCCCTGGATAATGCATCTGCTAAAATGTTTTGGCGGCCCGGGAAAAACTTTAACTTGAAGTTATATTTATAAAAGTCTTTAGCCCATCTCCTTTGTTTGGGGCTCAGTTTGCGGGGAGTCTGTAACGCTTCTAAGTTCCTGTGATCAGTCCATACCTCAAAAGGGTGTGCCGCCCCCTCAAGGAATTGTCTCCAGCTTTCTAGGGCATGTTTAACTGCATAAGCTTCTTTTTCCCAGCACGGCCAAGATAATTGGGGCCCCTGGAACTTCTTGGACAGGTAGGCACAAGGTCTAAGCTTATCTTTATCATCTTTTTGTAGCAGAACAGCCCCCATAGCAAAGTCACTGGCATCAACTTGAACCACAAAGGGTTTGGCTGGGTCTAGGTGAATTAAAATAGGTTCAGAGCTAAACAACAGCTTTAGTTGTTCAAAAGCCCTCTGGCATTTTTCAGACCATTGAATCGGAGTGGAGGGCTTGGGAGGCTTGGACTCAACCCCCTCCCCACTTTTGGGCGTATTTTTAGTCTTGAGTAAGTCTGTAATGGGCAATGCAATCTTAGCAAAGTCAGGAATGAGCTCTCTGTAGAAATTTGCAAAGCCCAGGAACTTTTGTACATCTTTCCTATTTCTCGGGGGTGCCCAGTCCAACACTGTTTGTACTTTAGCTGGATCCATTTCTAAGCCCTGGTTAGACACTCGGTACCCCAAAAAATCTAGTCTCTCGGTGTGAAAGTGACATTTGGACAGTTTCACATACAGTTGGTTATCCCACAGTCTTTTGAGTACCTCTCGCACCAGTTTGACATGACTGTCTAAGTCCTTAGAATAGATGAGCACATCGTCCAAATATACCAGAACACCTTCAAAAAGCAAATCATGCAGTACTTCATTAATGTGCCTCATAAAAATCCTGGGAGCCCCTGACAGTCCAAAAGGAAGGACCAAGTACTCAAATGCCCCCAAAGGGCAGTTGAAAGCAGTCTTATATTCATCTCCCTCCTTAATCCTAACTCGATGATAAGCATCTCTTAAGTCCAATTTTGTAAATATTTTGCCCGTGCCCAGTCTCCCCAACATGTCTTTCATTAAGGGCAAAGGGTACTTGGTGCTGCAAATCCCATTTAGATTGCGATAGTCTACCACCAGCCGCAAAGAACCATCTTTTTTTCCCCTAAAAAATACTGGAGCAGCAAATGTAGAAGTGGAGGGTCGAATGAATCCTCGAGCCAAGTTCTTTTCTATATAGTCTTTCAATGTGGCCAGCTCTTTTGGGGTCATTGAATACAGTTTGGGTTTAGGAAGGGGTGCCCCTGGCAATATTTCAATAGCACAGTCTGTTTCTCGGTGTGGAGGCAACACATCACACTCTCTCTCTTCAAACACCCCTTTTAAATCTCGGTAAACCGGAGGGATGACTGGCGACCCCTCCCCGCCTTGCCCAATGTATCTGTCCCTGGGCAGCCCTTCCAAGTGAGCCGCTGCGTCTTTCTCTATTTGTCCGGGAAGCGCCACCGTGGGGAGAAGAGGGGGGAGCACCATCCCGTGGGCAAGGCAATGGTTTGCACAATCCGGATCATTGAAAATTAACTGTCTCTCCCTCCAGCGCAACTCAGGGTTGTGATGGTGTAGCCAGTCTATGCCCAACATTAGGTGGTAATTATAAGTATTTCCCACCACCAACTGGAGCTGTTCCCAATGGTCTGCTATCCCTAGCCACACAGGAGCAGTTTTTCTTTCTGCAGCACGGCCCCCCATCAGAGATCCATCCATCTGAACAAAGGGAATGGGCTCTCTCAGAGGGTGGGTGGCTATGTTCAAACTATCTATTACTGCAGGGTTTATCAAGCACCTTGTACACCCACAGTCAATGGCTGCAATTAATTGCATAGCTTTTTTCTTGGGCCCCACCATCAAAGTCACTGATACAGACAACAGGGGAATGCCCCCACTCACCATCTTTTTGCGGCTCTCTGCTCCCACAGCCCGCCTTTCGCCGCTTCCTAAGGCAGGCTCTGGAAGTTTAAAGGCTCCCCTCCTGAGCTTGTAAAACTGTCTGAGTCGTCTGAGTCTGTCCAGACCTCCTGTTCTTTGGGCTCTTCTACTTTCAGGCTGTGCTCAGTAGAAGATTTTCTTTTCGGCTGACTCTTTTCCTTCTTGGAGCCTCTGCCGGGGGGGGGGCCCTGAGAGGAGCCGGTCTTTCCCTCCTGGGCCATGTCCGGGCAAGCAGCAATTAAGTGCCCCTTTGGGCTGCATTTTAAGCATAGACCTAACCGGCGCCGTCTCTCCCTCTCAGTCTCTGTAGTGCCGGTAGGAAGTTTTCCCTTGTGGGCTTGGCTTCGGCCCCCCTTCGCTTTGGTCTCTTGGGTTTGTCTTTGATCTAACATCTTTACTTCATGTAAGATGGCTTCCGCTTCTCCCGCCACTCTGATCCATTCCATAGCCATGAGGGGTTTTCCCATCATCAACACCCATTTGGCTATCTCTGGGCGCAGTCCATCTTTAAAATATTGGATCTGCATTCCCTCAGGGCAGTCAGGCACTTGGGCCACCAGCCTTCTGAATTCTGCCGCATATGCAGCCACTGTCATGGAACCTTGTTTTAAAACTTTTAGTTCAGCCAGGGCAGTGGTGGCCTGGAAAGGGTCTTCAAATCTAGTCCTAAGGGCCCTCATAAATTCGTCTAGGTCCCCCAGCTCCGGCGCTCGTCGATCGTAGAGCTGCACCAGCCAGCGGGCTGCCTCCCCCCGCAGATGCCTTGCCACACACTTTACCTTGGCTGATTCCGAAGGGAAAATGGGGCCCCACTCTTCCATGTGATCTGCCACTTGCGATAAGAAATAAGGCAGCGTTTGGGAATCCCCATCGAACTTGACCCCCATCTTCTTAGCCTGTGCATCTGGAGCCCTCGGCTGCGGGAGGACTGCTGGTGGGGGCCCTGGGGGCAAGGCTTCCTCTTCCCCTGCTCCCATCTCTTGGGGTTGCCCACCTGGGGCTGGGGCTTGGGCAGCTCCTGCTTCTGCTCCTGCACCCCCTACTCCATCTCCAGCAATCTGTTGGAGGATCTCTAGCATCATGGTCATGGTTCCTCGCATCCCCTCCACCTCAGATTTCAGCTGCTGTACCTGCATCTCCATGTCGGTCCCCTCTCCCGAGGACAGCTGTACTGGTTGCGTGAACCCGGTGTTCCAATCCGACCACCTCGCCGCCCGCCGGCGTTCTTTTGTGCGCACTGGGGCCACCGGAGCACCGAACCATCTCCCAGACACTAGTGGGGTCTGTGGCAATTGTGGCCCTCCGGTTTTTGGCACCGCTCCGGTTCCTCTGTCCTCCGCCCGAGGTTCCCCTCCATCCTCTGGGGTTTGACCCTCTTTGGAGGACATCTCCGCTCCTGCCTCCATCTCTCCAGGAGCAGGAACAAAATACCAAAAATAAAGTTGAACTTGGTGTGAGTCTCAGCTAACTGTCATGAAATAGACAGCAGCACCTTTAGACAACCAACCAGTCAGTTTAATTAAAGAATTAACAGAACTTTATTGGAAGATCCATAGGTCAGTCCTGGCCATCAGACGTTTTAGCTGAGACTGAAAAAATCCCCCCCTACAGTTAGTGAAAAGAATGTGCAAAAAGCCCGCGCTCTCAACCCCTCCTTCCTTTTCCCAAACACCTCGTTCGTTCCCAGCTAGCCAAGCCAGCCACCCAAGGTCACTTGATAAAGCACCTGCAATCTAACATAACTAACCCATCTTCCCATCATCCCCACACTATACTACATATCTGATAGAATACTAATAGGATTCTAACAATAGCAGAGTGGTTGTTCCTGAATCCAGTTTGTTCGTCATTGATAATCTCCTCTTCCACCAACCAATCCTGTAACTTATCCAACAAGTGAAGAGCATACAGCTTACTTATGATGTTTAACAAACTGATGGGCCTATAGTTCCCTGGTTCAGACTTATCTCCCTTCTTGTAGATTGGAACAATAATAGCCAATCTCCAGTCATCTGCAATAGTGGTTGTTTGATCAATAGGTGTGAATAGAATGGCTAAGACAGGAGCCCACCAATCAACATTAGATTTAAATACCTCAGCCAGTATATTGTCATTTCCAGGGGCCTTCCCCACTTTTAATCTGGATATCAAACTTCTGGTTTCTTGGATTGTAACAGCAGGACAGCTTGGTAAATTTTCTTCAGGGAGATTTTGCCAATAAAACCCCAAGAACAAGTTATAACAACAATAATCAATATCATGGTGGGCGGAGGCCGCGATGGGGGTCGGCGGGGGTCGGCGGCAGCCGCAGCGGCAGGACCAGCCTGGGGCCCCCAGGCCATAGGTTGCCTACCCCTGCTCTAGATACAAGTTTCCAAAATATGGCTGGATCTTTGTATCTTACAGCTTTTATCAAATTGACCCAAGAATCTTTTTGAGCTGGTATTTTTTTATCAATCTGTTATAACTTTTCTTTAGTTCCATCCATTCTGAGAAAGACATTTGCATATTTCCATTTCTATACTCCCTATATTTTTCAAGAAGTTTTTGTTTCTGATTTATACAATCTTGAACAAACCAATTTTTGGAATTGTGATGAATATTAGGTGTTTTTTTAAGGGAGTCAGTTGACACAGCAAAGTCTTAATTGAAGCAATTAGATTTTGGAACAATTCAAATATCACATTTGGTGAGTTTACTGTTAATAAAGTGTTGCGAATGATGAGATAATTTTCCATGCTCAAGGAAGCATTAATAATACTTTGTGTTTTTAGAGTCCATTTAGTACCATAGGTTCTCACTTCTAGATTGCTCAGAGGAGGTTCAATTTGATTTGCATGGTCTACCGAGCAACACAATTTAAAGTTAATATTAGAGGAAGGTGATCACTTTCTACTTGCTGTTCTACTACACAGCTACACAACAAAGGCAGCAGATCATATGAGGCAACAAAATAGTCAATTGTAGAGGACCTTCATTTTGTTGCAAATGTGTATTCGCCCTCAATGTCTCCATTGATTGAACCATTCACAATAATTAGATTCAAGCCTTATTGATTCCCTTATCCTTAGATTGTCTAATTGGCAGATCCAGATCCAAGTCTGAATCAGGTTGTAAAAGGTGAAAATGAGAATATAAATCTGCCTCATTCGCTCCAATTCTTACATTATAATCTCTTGCTAGTATCACATAAGCATTGGGATATAGGGCCATTAATTTATCTATATATTGTTCTAACTTATCCCAGTTTTCTTTTAGAAATTTTTACAGCGCAAGGGAGGAATATAAACATTTATAACTAATAGACAAATAGAACTAAACTTAATTAGTAAAGTAACAGCCAAATAGGTAAGAGGGGTAATAAAAGATTGAGAATGTTTAAGTTTAGTAGAAACCAATATCGGCAATCCACCGCTCAAGCAGCCACCAATTTCAGAAACGCGCTCTAGGGAGTGTGCAGTGTAACCATTTATAAATAAATCTTCTCTAAGCCAAGTTTCTTGGAGCAGAATTATATCAAAAGAACCAATAAATTCCAAAAAAGATGTATCACACAAGTTTCCTTTCCTACCAGCGATCTTCCATGATAGAAATTTTAATTTTTCCAAATTAGATTTTATCTGCTGTCATAAACTCGCTCTATTGTGTGGTAGACCTTGAGGTTTGATGACTGCTGAATTAGTTAGCTGTTCTAGAGATAGTGACTTCTGTGGGATACACTGGATTACTGATGGTTTCTCTTCAACTCCTGGAATTAAGTGATCATCACAACTACTGGTTTCCATCTCCTCGATGATCTCTAATGACAGAAATACACCAGCAACATTTGTGGAAACATCATATATATTTAATGGCCTATCTATTTGAGGAATATCTTGTTGCAAAAGGCCATTCTCTGAATCTTCCTGGTAGTGCATTTCCACCCAAGTTTGAGGATTCTTCTCTGCTGTAACCCCACTTTTATTCTTCCTTTCTTGTATTTCATTTGTATAAGATTTTTTCATTTTTTGACTATCCAACTGATATTGTCTCAGGTCTTCTAGCCTAGTAAGAATTTTATTCTGAGCAAGATGAGGTAGAGACAAGAAAGTATCAATTAGACCAGGGGTAGGCAACCTTTCCCCTTTAAGGGCTGAGGGACTTCAGCTCCCAGAAGCCTCAGCCATGTTGGCCAATAGTCCCATGTTGGCCAATAGCTCCTGGGATTCTGGGAGATGAAGTCCCTCGGCCCTTAAAGGGGAAAGGTTGCCTACCCCTGAATTAGACATTTTTCTTTCTCCAAAAAAGGAAGCTTAGGTAGTGTCTTTACTTGATAGTCATTTATATAATTATTCATAAAGTCACATTTCCCGCTTATGTTAATTGCCGCAGGAACTTGGTTCTTGTCTTCTCTAAATGAATGGTCTCTCATATTCTGATTTTTGGTAGGGGTTAATTTAAGAGAACAAGTTACAGGTTGAAAAAGTGGCTGTGGAGGTGCTGCATTAATGAAGAATCTTGAAACAAATATATCCTTGGCTGCAAATATAGATTTGTATCTAAACAACACTGTAGTGAACTTTGATTCTCTAAATGTGATTAGTGCACACACTTTTAGATTGTTGTAGTACAAATATTTTATATAGGTGATGTCATCAAAAGTAATCTGGTAAGGACAGATATCACTTAGGAGGGACAAAAAATGGAGCTTTCATTCTATTTGGGTAAGCACACCAGGAGGCTTAGGGAAGTTAGACATTATTAATTTGTGTTGCAAAAGAACTAACTTCCTTTTTTAAATTTATATCATTAATAGGAATATCTTCCTTCATAGTATACAAAAATGAGCTTGTATGTTGCTCTAAAGGTTTATTTTCTGACACCCTGACTTGATTTAATGAACTCAGAGGGGAGCTGTTTGTTGGAACAATTTCCTTAGATTTAGATTTCTCCTTTATCAAGGTGTTCTTATATTTTTGCTTATTAGAATACTTCTCCACTTTATAGGATCTCCTATAGCTTCTATCCATTTCCTCCATGAATTTCTCTTGTACTAAATGCTTCATTTGGCAACACTCATCTTTCTGCTTAACAGAAGTTAACAAAGATGATTGAAAACAATCTTCCTTATCTTTTTCCTCCTGTTGGTTTGCAATAGACAGATTCCATTTTAAATGCATATTTACTAAAGTGGTCAGTAGGGCATTGCTTTCTGTTAGAAATTTTTTGATTGTTGTTACATCTTTTAACAATGAAAAAATCCAATCCTTATCTTTTGTTTCAGTTGTTAACTTTCATAAACTAGAGTCACTTCCATAAATTGAATCCAATTTCCTCAATTCAGCTTCAGAAGATTGTTGTATTACATTATTGGCTGAATCAGCAGATCTACAGAAAGACTGATTTTGTGCACTAATAGCACTAAGTATCTCTGCTTATTCAGCATTTGCTAGTTCAAGGGACATCTAATAAAGATTGTATAAAGATTCAGAAAAGAAGAGCTTCTAAGAATATGTTCACATAATAATAATAATCGGTTTTATTTATAACCCGCCTCTCTGCTCGGCAATCGGGGTGGCGTACAACAAATTAAAAATACAACAGGTAAAAACATTCCATCCTCCCACCCCTAACCACTCACCCCTTAAAACAGGATTAAACTATCATGGAGTTAAAATCAGATTCATAGATAAAAGGAAAAACAATACAGTCCCATTGGCCTGCTAATGAAAATGGCGGGAGAGATAAATGGCGGATCACCTCCAATTTTAGCTGGGTAGTTATTCCGGGAAGGCCTGCCGGAAGAGATCCGTCTTTACTGCCTTTTTGAAGGCAGCAAGCATGGTAATCAGATGGATCTCATCCGGCAGGTCGTTCCACAGTCTGGGAGCGGTCGCAGAGAAGGCCCTCTGGGAGGTCTGCGAAAGCCTGGTCTTTATTGGTTGCAGCAGATTCCTCCCAGAGGACCAAAGTGTGCGGGGGGGATCATACGGGGAGAGGCGGTCCTTAAGATAAGATGGACCCAAGCCATGAAGGGCTTTAAAGGTTAAAACCAACATCTTGTACTGTGCCTATATTATCTAATGACCAATCTACCCCAACATTAGGGAGAGTTACATCCTTGACTTCATTATTATTAGGCTCTATTCTAGAATTTATGCAAGTATCAGGTAATTCTTGATTACTTTGAGCATAGAATTGCGTAATTTTTAACTGCCCTTTATCCCTCTTAGAAGGATATTCTGCATGAGGAGAAATTCCCAACACTTTATAACCATCCCTAGTCATCACCATTATGATCAATTTTTTGCTATTACACACAAAAGGTTATTAAACACAAGGGACTATTCAATCTCTAATATCCCAGTATCAGTCTAATAAATTTCCCTATAAAACATATAAATATACACTAATCATATATAGACTTTACCCGTGGACTGGATCAGAAACTACAACCGTATCCCCTGACACCCCTGTCATCACAATTATCTAAATAACCTCTCAATTTCACTGTTATTGAAAATAGTAATAGAAGCTAACATAAGAGAGAGAGAGAGAGAGAGAAAGGGGGGACTGCACCAGGATGCCCCTGCCACTCTTTCCTTGCTGCTGCTAAGGCTGCTAGAGATGGAGGTATTGGGAGGATGCCAGGAGTGAGATGGAGGAAAGGGAGGACTGCTTTTATAGACATCGATGCTGGCCTCTGGGTCCCTGCACCACCTGCCTCAGTTGCTGGTGCTGCTTATTGTTGTTGTTGCTGCTGCTGCTACCGATGGGAGAGAGAAAGAGGAGAATGTCCAGGACACCTTTGTCGCTCTTTCCTTGCTGCTGCTGAGGCTGCTAGAGATGGAGGTATTGGGAGGACACCGGGAGCGAGAGGGAGGACTGCTTTTATGGGTGCCACCGCTGCCCTCTGGGTCCCTGTACCACCTGCCTCAGTTGCTGGTGCTGCTTGTTGTTGTTGCTGATGCATTGAATTGTTATTTACCTGATACTGCTTGGTCTATAGGTTTGGTGTATAAGTTAAATTAATATATAAGCAATAAAAATGGCTGTTACCACAAGACAACAGACTACTAAAATGCAGCAACAGCAACAATTATAGAGAATACCTTCAATAGAACAACCTAAAGCTCAAAATATAAACACAATACTTCTAGATGAAATACAACAAATGAGGCAAGAAATGAAGAGAGATAAGGAAGAATTAAGACAAGGCATGGAAAAAATGAAAGGAGAGATCAAACTTGAAATAAGATCAGACTTGAAAGAAGTGACTGAAACAATTCGATCAATGTCTAAAGATGTAAAACTAGTCAAATCTAAAGTGAAAGAATTAGAGAAGAAAAATCAAGAACTAGAAGAAAAATTAAATACAGAAATTGAAAAAAAGAAAAGACATTCAGGAGGAAAAATTAAGTTGGGAATATAAAATGAGAGAAAAATGCCTAAAGGTAAGAGGAGTCCCAGAGTCCAACAATGAGAACTTAAATGAACTTATAGTAACAGTGTTGGTGGAATTTATTGGAAGAGATAAAGGATTAATGGAACTAGAGATAGACAAATTGTTCAGAGTGAATTCCTGGATTGCAAAACAAAAGAAACTTCCAAGGGATACTTTCATATATTTCATAAGGACACATATGAAAGAACAAATATTACTGTGTTCGCAGTCTGGGGGTGCTCCTTGACTCGTCGCTCCTGATGATAAATCAGGTAAATGCGACAGTCAGGAGTGCCTGTTATCAGCTTCGGTTGATATGCCAGCTGCGCCCTTTTCTGGAAGTAAGGGATCTTGAGAATGTTGTGCACGTGCTGGTAACCTCGCGCCTTGATTTCTGTAATGCGCTCTACATGGGGCTACCCTTGTGCTTGGTTCGGAAATTACAGCTGGTACAAAATATGGCAGCCAGACTTGTCTCTGGAACATCCAGGAGGGACCACATTACTCCAGTTCTGAGGTCCCTTCACTGGCTGCCTATCAGCTTCTGGGCCCAGTACAACGTGTTGGTTATTATCTTTAAAGCCCTAAATGGCTTGGGTCCAAACTATCTCAGGGACCGCCTTCTCCCATACAATCCTCCCCATGCTCTCCGGTCCTCTGGGAGGAATTTGCTGCAGCCTCAAAAGTCCAGGCTTTCAGCAACCTCCCAGAGGGCTTTTTCAGTTGTCGCCCCCAGACTCTGGAACGGCCTGCCAGACGAGATCCGTCAATTAACATTGCTAGATAGCTTTAAAAAAGCTGTCAAGACGGATCTCTTCCGGCAGGCCTTTCCAGACTAAATATCCCAGCCTTGGCTACTTCCTCCCTTCAAATGATCTTTCCATAGGTCTTCCACAGATGGAATGAGCAATCATTTCCATGGCCTAATGTTGCTGTTGCAAGATGTAATGTGTTTCTAAATTGTTTAAATGTGTTTTAATTTGTTATTGATTTAATACTGTTTTAAGGGGTGTGTGGGAATGTTGTGATTTATTATGTATGATTTTATTCTTGTGAGCCACCCTGATTGGGTTTCCCAAAGGGCGGGATACAAATAAATTTTATTATTATTATTATTATTATTATTATTACAAATATTACAACAGCATTTTGAAACTAGATTAAATGCAAAAGGAGTGGAGGTTAAGTTTATGAAAGATATTCCATGGATCATGTTGAGAAAAAGAAAAGACTACAATTTTATAACCAAGAAACTCAGAGAAATTGGCATAAACTACAGATGGGAAAACCCAGAAGGATTGCCTTCTAATTACAAACAAAAGCGGGTCAAATTAAGTTCGATACAAGAGGCGAATGATTTTTTAGAAAACCTTCTAAAAGACTTGGAACAAGAACAAGAAGATGAACAAATTATATTACAAATGGAAGAACAGTCTTTAGATAAAAGCTTTAGAGAAGAAAATGCTTTAGAAAAAGAAAGAGAAGGAGAATTGTTACAGATAGGAAGGAAAGAGAATAATGATCAATAAGAAGGTTCTTCCTAATGTTGAAATGGAATCTCTTTTACTGTAGTTTGCATCCATTGCTCCTGGTCCTAGTCTCTGGAGCAGCAGAAAACAAGCTTGTTCCATCTTCAACATGACATCCCTTCAGATATTTAAGCAGGGTTATCATATCACTTCTTAGCCTTCTCTTCTCCAGGCTAAACATAACCAGCTCCTCATACAGCATGATTTCCAGACCCTTCACCATTTTGATTATCTCCTCAGGATATGCTCCAGCTTCCTAATATCCTTTTTGAATTGTGATACCCAGAACTGGGCACAGTATTCCAGGTGAGGCCTGACCAAAGCAGAATAGAGTGGTACTATTACTTCTCTTAATCTAGATACTATACTTCTATTGATGCAGCCTAGAATTGCATTAACCTTTTTAACTGCCACATCACACTTGTTCAACTTGTGGTCTACTAGGACTCCTAGATCTCTTTCACGTGCATTGTTGTCAAGCCAGGTGTCCACCATCCTATATCTGTGCAATTCATTTTTTTTTTTTTTATTCCTAAGTGTAGTCCCTTACATTTCTCCCTGTTAAAATTCATTTGGTTAGTTTTGGCTCAGCTTTCTAATCTATTGAGGTCATTTTGAATTTTGATCCTCTCCTCTGGGGTATTAGCTACTCCTCCTAATTTGGTGTCATCTGCAAATTTGATAAGCATGCCCTCTATTCCTTCATCCAAGTCATTGATAAAGATGTTGAATAACACTGGGTTAAGAAAGAACCCTGTGGCACTCCACTGGTCTCTTCTCTCCAGGATGAAGAGGAGCCATTGCTAAGCATGCTTCAGGTTCAGCCAGTCAACCAATTACAAATAATCTAACAGTTGCATTGTCTTTTTTTTAACTAGCATTTTATTAGCTTGTTTGTACAGATATCATGGGGGATTGCTTGGACTACTGTGTTAGTTTTTGGCACCAGTTTAAAATGCTACTTATAAGTTAGGATGTGGCTAGAGGAAGATGACTAACATTGTAAACGATATGGAATTTCTACCCAGGAATGGCCAAGGGAACTTGGTATGTTTAGCCTGGACAAGAGAAATGTGAGAGGTGATATGATATCCAACTTTAAATATGTAAATAGTTTCAATCTGGAGCATGGAATGAGCTTGGTTTTTGCTGCTTCAGAAGACAGGAGCTGCACCTAATTATAAGAAAGGTGAGTCCACCTTAGAATATCCCAATGGTTAAGAACTATTTGGCAGTGTAATAGACTACCTCAGGAATTGGTGGTCTCTCCTTGATTGTAGGCATTTAAACAAATATTAGATGGCCGTATGCTATGGTTGCTTTAGCTGTAGATTCCTACACTGGGATTTCTTTGGATTTCTGCATCCAGAGAACTGAATAATCAAGATCCAGGCTATAGTGCAAGTGGTTCTCCCATCACAGTAGCATTTGAATTTAATAATTTAGGTGGTAAAAGAAGCTCTTTGTTGATCAGGAAGGTGAAGCAGCTGAAAGATCTCAGATGATTCAGGTCACCATATATGCAGATCTGAACAGCTGGGATGCTCGATGTGGATTCAGATTGTACAGGGCAAGGTGATCCAATCCAACTAAAGAATGTCTGAATGTCTGACAACATAAATTGGGTGGAACTGAGAATGAAGAATAACTTTTCAAACATTCGTTAATTCAAGTAAAAAGAAAGATGTGATTGGCCATTCAGGTCTAGATCACTGATGAGGGAGTTGACTTTGCTAGCTGAATGTCTAGAAGGCATCTAAGCAGCAACTGGCTGAGAAAATGGGATATTCACCTAGGTAGGTGGGAATTTTCTCCTCATTTCTGCAATCAGATGATCCAGCTATTAAGAAACCAGAATCTATTTTCCTCATTGATCACTGGGAAGGAAGGAACCTTTTTGGACACTTTTGAATTATGGTAGCAGTACACAGATCGATGCATCAATGGCCTAGTGAGTCCAAATCTTTATACTAATTCTTTCTCTGCTCTTCCTGAGAGCGATGAACACAATCAGAAGGGTTTTTCCCCATGAAAAACTTTATTTCTCATTGCACTTTAATCAGCATTTAGTGTCTTAAGTTTCTTCTCCAGCAACTAATTCATATTTTCATCATTCATAGGTAATCTTTCTATGATTTTGTCTGTAACCTAAAGAAGAAAACAAATGACAATGGCACAAGTTAGATTTCTAAAGGGCTCTTGGGATTTATTTTTCATACACAAGAGATTTTAGATTTCAGGATTTTTCCCCTCTTTTTCAACCTGGCACTATGAGGCAAAACATTTCACCAGTTACTGTGTGCAGATGAATTAGGACTTACATTCCTCTTGATAATAATATTGTGCTTATTGCTGTTTCTGTGGAAGTTATTGACCATGCCACTGTTTGTTGTTGGAGCAGCAAACCCAGAATAAAATACCCTCTCTCCACTCTAAAAAAACCTTTAATGGTAAATAAGAAGCATTTCATTTTCAACCAAAAATCCCCAAAGTGGCTGGAGTAGTGAAAAGTGATGTTTGACCAGTAATTTTTTTCAACTTAACCTCTTTCC
Organism: Phrynosoma blainvillii; assembly: GCA_026167975.1. Classification (NCBI taxonomy): domain Eukaryota; kingdom Metazoa; phylum Chordata; class Lepidosauria; order Squamata; family Phrynosomatidae; genus Phrynosoma; species Phrynosoma blainvillii. Next base: position 14,159,983 of record JANUYF010000007.1, on the reverse strand, counting down.
AAGATTTTTTTTTAATTTTTTAAAAAAATTATTTAATTTTTTAAAAAACATCACAAAAACACTACAAAAACACTACAATAACATTTACAAACAAATACATACATTAATCCATACACTCCCTCCTTTACATATTTCATTCATTCTAACATACTAACATAAATCACCAACAAAACAATCAACTACTATGCCAGTGTTGGCTTCCTTTACTTTCTACTGATTTGTACACCTTTGTCAAATAATTTTCTTCTTATTATGTGATTGATACTTATTGTATCTTGCATTTACCCAACATTCCTTACATCTATGCAATATTTACCTTGAATTCAATATATATCATATTTCCTTATATACATCCTCTCAATTATTTAATTTTATTTTGTCCCCATCGGATTTTCTATGGTCAGTATTACCCTATTCTACTAGAGGTCCTATCTTACTCTATACAAGTACATAGATTATTCCAAACCCCACTTTTGTCTAATATATTTAATGAAAGGGTTCCAAACATTAATAAAAAAATTAGATGGTTTCTTTTGTATAATTTGAGTTAATTTATCATTTTCCATTAGAGCATATAATTTCCATATCCAATCAATTTCTGGAATCATTTTTCCCCATTTTGCAGAATATACTAATCTGGCGGCAGATGTCATGTAAAATAAGAGTCTACCATGTACTCTTTCTAGGCATTCCTCTTCATTTATACTCAGTAAATACCTCTTTGGGTCTTTAACTATAGTTTGTTCTAACATACTCATCACTTCTCTGTGTATTTTACTCCAAAATATTTTTGCCTGTTTACGTTCCCACCATTAGTGATAATATGTTCCCACTTCCTTTTAGCATTTCCAGCAACAACACTCTTCTGTTTTATATATTTTGGATAATTTATATGGAGTGAGGTGCCACCTAAATATCATTTTATACAAATTTTCTTTTAAATTGTAATTTACTGTATATTTCATTCTTTTCAGCCATGTTTTTTCCCCATTGTTCTAACATAATCGGTTTTCCAAGATTCTGTGCCCATTTAGCCATGTAAGGTTTCACCTGTTTTTCCTCCAACTCTATTTCTAAAATCAATTTATATAACTTTTTGATTCTATGGTCTTTCCCTGACTTAATTATATTTTCTAATCTTGGGTCGGAATTTCTAATATTATTTGTTTTTAAATCTAGCATCGTTCTTTCCCTAATTTGAAAATACGTAAACCATGTGCATTGCATGCCTTCTTCTCGCAGCCTCTTTGCAGACTGCTAGAAATAGTGCAAACTGAGTCCACTTTAACTGTCCTGGCTCAGTGATAGGGAATCATGGGAACTGTAGTTTATTGTGGCACCAGAGCTCTCTGACAGAAAAGGCTCAATGTCTCAGAAAAAAATACAGTTCCCATGATTCCCTAGCAGTGAGCCAGGGCAGTTAAAGTGGACTCAATTTGCACTATTTCTAGCAGTCTGAAAAGGCCCTTAGTTGTTCTACTGTTTTTAAATCTCATTTCATGTTGTATAAGTAATCTTCATATGTTGCCCATTTTGTCTCTTTCAAAGGGGTCCTTCTACCCCTCTTTCCAAGATTTTGGTAAGGATAATATATTGTGTGCTTCTGTGTGTCTGTTTGTGTGTTTGTTTACCATGTATGGGGGTATCCATCTCCTTTATAAAACAAAATAGTGCATGACAGTTAAGAAGAAAATAGTGCATGAAGAACAAGAGATCTATTTCACAAGATCTGGGAAATCAAAGGAAAATTCAAACAATTTTTGGCAATAAAAATAATATAATTCAAGACCAGGAAGGAATAAAAAGATATTGGATGCAATACACAGAAGAATTATACAAAAGAGATGACAAAATGAAGGACACATGGAATGAAGAGCCATATGAAGATGAACTGCAAATTTTAAAAAGCGAGGTGGAAACTGCAATAAGATAAATAGTAAAAAACAAATCACCAGGAACAGATGATATTCCAATTGAACTATTGCAATCCATATCGACAGAGTCAACTCTAGTGCTAACCAACATATGTCAACAGATATGGAAAACAAAACGATGGACAACAGATTGGCAGTGATCAATATACATCCCCATCCACAAAAAGAGAGACACAAGAGAACTATAAGACCATAGCACTGATCTCCTATGCAAGCAAAATTATGCTCAAAATTCTGCAACATAGACTCCAACTATACGTGGAAAGAGAGATCCCAGAGGTCCAAGCAGGGTTCAGGAAAGGAAGAGGCACTAGGGATTACATTGCAAACATACAATGGCTAATGGAACGCACCAGGGAATTCCGAAAGAAAATCAGCATGTACTTTATAGACTACAGCAAAGCCTTTGACTGCATAGATCATGGAAGGCTATGGAATGCCCTTAAAGACATGAGAGTGCCAGCATATCTGATAGTCCTGATGAGGAATCTGTACTCGGGACAAGAGACTACTGTCAGAACAGAAGACGGAGAAACAGAATGGTCACCCTATCTGTTCAATTTGTATGCAGAACATATTATAAGAAAAGCAGGCTTGGACACAGAAGAAGGAGGAGTGAAAATAGGAGGAAGGAATATCAACAATCTAAGATATGCAGATGACACCATAATACTAGCAGAAAACCTCACAGACCTGGAACACCTACTAAGGAAGATCAAAGAAGAAAGTGCAAAGGCAGGCTTAATGCTGAAAATAAAGAAACAAAAATAATGACCACTGAGGACCTTCACAAGTTCAACTTGGGGCCTAAGCAGACTGCCAGAAATAGTGCACATTAAATTCAGGCACTGCCCTGGCTCAGTGCTAGGGAATCATGGGAACTGTAATTTATTGTGGCACCAGAGCTCTCTGACAGAGAAGGCTCAATGTCCCAGAAAAAAATACAATTCCCATGACTCCCTAGCACTGAGCCAGGGCAGTGCCTCAATTTAATGTGCACTATTTCTGGCAGTCTGCTTAGGCCCTTAGACAATGAAGAAATAGAAATAGTTAAAAAAAATCCCATACCTGGGATCAAACAGTGATAGAAATGGGTACTGCAGTCAGAAAATCAGAAGAAGACTAACAATGGGGGAGGTGGCTATGAATGAACTAGAAAAGGTTCTAAAATGCAAAGATATACAACTCAGCACAAAAGTTAGAATCATACAAGCCATTGTGTTCCTTATTACCATGTATGAATGTGAGAGCTGGACAGTTAAGAAAGATCAATTCAGTTGAGATGTGGTTCTGGAGAAGAGTGCTGAGGATCCCATGGACAGCCAAAGGACAAACAAGTGTGTCCTAGAGCAGATCAAACTCGAAACCTCCCTGGAAGCCAAGATGACCAAACTGAGACTGTTGCACTTCAGACACATCATGAGAACAGAGGATTCTTTGGGAAAAAACAATAATGTTGGGGAAGGTGGAGGGAAGTAGGAAGAGAGGAAGGCCACATGCTAGATGGATGGACTCTATTAAGGAGGTTGCAGGTATTAAGGGATTGCAGGAATTAAGCAGAGCAGTGGAGTATAGAGGGGCTTGGAGATGCCTCATCCATAAGGTCACCATGAGTCGAGATCGACTTGAGGGCAGTTAACAACAACAAATGACAGTTAACTAACTTCAGTTAACTAACTAACTTCGCATTTACTCCTGTAGACATCTGCAAACCATCCACCATCAAGGAAGCCGCAGTCAAAGTCACTGAGCATCTGAAAGGAGCTGGGTTGAATATACTGATAAACAATGCTGGGATTGTAAAGGTAGAAAGTACGCTGGAATCTGAGACACTGGAAGACATGTTGGAAGTGTACAAAACCAATGTGGTTGGGCATATGTTGGTGAGCCAGGTAAGGTGATCTTATAGTACTTTCTTCATCAAAAATTTTAATCATGTTGGAAATGCCCTAAAGTATGGCAAATATTTAGATTTATATTTGTGCTTTATGATGATGGATTCATCAATAGCAGTTATTTATCCCTGGGCAAATGTACTAGAGTAATAAAAGTTGCAAAACAGATAAATGCTCACTGTACTTAGTCTCCTTATTACTGTAGAACTAAAATTTTGCATTTATTGAACTAGAATGGCAGAAAAAACAATAGAGCCCAGGCTGGAGCTTAACTTCTGGGTTCAGATTTGTCTTCCCACTGAAGCCTTGTGTCCTTCCTCCAGAGAGTTTAGACATCATTTTCTTTCTTTCTTTAGGCATTTCTGCCCCTTCTGAGGAAGGCAGCTCAGGAAAGCACTCACAAAGGCATGAATTGCAATAAAGCAGCCATTCTTAACATGTCCTCTGAAGCTGGCTCCATCACAAACGTCTACATGTGGGATGGTGGACAAGTCCTCTCTTATCGTTGCAGCAAGGTACAGACACAACAGTAGTCCAAATCTGAAGCACTGGCATTGCTAAATTATAAAGATGATTAGTGTTAATCTGATTTACCCTTCCTCCTCTGGCTAATAATTGTGAAGGAATAATGCTGAGCCATCCATAGTCTGTGTTTCAGATGTGTTTCTTAGGCTGTATTAGCTTCCACTGAGGACTTTTTCAGACAGGCAAAAGGGACAGGAGCATAGTGGGATGCTCCCGTCAGTGTTGCATGATTTGGCAAAGATTTTCAGACAACACGATAATCCCATCATTATCCCATAAATAAAGAGGAGTTTTCTCTTTATCCCATGAATGAAAGCAGCTGGAAATTCCTCTTTATTCATGGGATAATGACAGGATTATCGTGACATCATGCAATGCTGTCTGAAAATCTTCACCAAATCATGTGACACTGACAGGAGCATCCCACTATGTTCCAATCCCTTTTGCCCTTCTGAAAAGTCCTAAGAGTCTCCTGAATATTGCTAGTTATCATCAATTGTTTACCAGGACCTAAGAAATACAGGACTATAGATGATCCACACTGATTGCTCTTCTCATTAAAAATCTTAATTAGGAATCACAGAACCAGAAGGAAAATCAATCAAAGTAAACCTAATCCCATAACTGATTATCAAAATAAGAAGAAAGTGCCTTGCTTTGCATGCTTTCCCCCACCAGTGGCCCACAGTCTTTCATGAATAGTCAATGTTTTAAACAATGTTCCATAACCTGGCATCCTCCAGATAGGGCTGGAGTTCCCATAACCCTCAAGCAACAACCTAAGAGACACAGTGACTGGTGTGGTAAGAGCTGCTATCCATGACAGCCAGTGTGGTGTAGTGGTTTGAGTGTTGGACCAAGACTATGGGAGACCAGCAAAATCCCCTCTCAGACACACAAACCTCCTAGATGATTCTAGACAAGTCACATTTACTTAACTGCAAATGATGGTAATGGCAAACCACAAGAAAACCTGGTAATAGGGTTGCCATATGCTGCATACCACTTGAAGACATACAACAATGACAGTTGGAGAGTGCCAAGTTGGAGAGTAGGAGCCAGCATGAAGCAGTGGTTTGAGTGTTGGACTAGGACTCTAGGAGGCAAGCATCTGAATCCTCAGCTATGGAAACCCACTGGGTGACCTTGGGCAAATCACATTCTCTCAGCCTCAGAGGAAGGCAACAGCAAACCCCTCCAGCAAACAAATCTCACCTTAGGGTTGGCATAAGTTGAAAATGATTTGAAGGAACACAGCAGCAAGTTAGAGATGGCTTATTTTCTATCAAGGATTCTTTGTGTTCCTGCAACCAACCATCTCCCTCAGCTGCCTGCTGGATCTCTGTGTGCAGAGAGTCAAGTCTCTCCGAAACTTCCTCTTCCTCCTGTCACATTTGGCTATGAGTCACGAATGCCAAGCCCAATTGTTCAGGGGTAAAAACAATCTATATTGTTGGTTTCTCTTTACCAGCATGTTGGTGGAGCCTTGACAGAGCATCTGTCAGAATATTTTGGTTCCCCAGAAAGAATTTCAGTGTGAATTTGTACTTGTAAAAGTCATTGGCCCACTTGCATTGCTTGGGGCCTAACTTGTGAGGGGTCTGTAGGGCTTCTAGATTCTAGTGTTCCATCCACACCTCAAAAGGGTAGGGTGCCCCCTCTAGGAACTGCTTCCAGTTCTGTAAGGCCCACTTGATGGCAAATGCCTCCCTCTCCCATGTGGGACAGTCTAATTCTGCCCCTTGATTTTTTTTTATTTTTTGGGGGGGGGCAGGTAGGCACATGGTCTCAATGTTCCTTCAGAGTCTTTCTTCATAAACAGTGCCCCAAAAGCAAAATCACTAGCATCAACCTGTAAGACAAAGGGCTGTTCAGGATCGGGATGCTTTAATATGGGTTTGAAGCTGAACAGCTGTTTCAGATTTTCAAAAGCTGCCTGACACTCTGGGGTCCACACTATTTTGGCAGATGGCTCGGGCATTTCTGATAGTTTCTCTTTGGATTTTCCTTTGGAACTCGAATTGGTCTGTAACAAATTTGTGATTGGCAGAGCTATTTGGGCAAAGTCGGGGATGAATTGCCTGTAGAAATTTGCAAATCCCAAAAAGTTCTGCACCTGTTTCCTGATCTTAGGGAGAGCCCAGTTAAGCACCATCTGGACCTGGCAGGGTCCATTTCAATCCTCTGAGCAGACACTCTGTACCCCAGATAGTCTAATCAGTCAGTATAGAAATGGCACTTGGACAATTTCACATAAAGTTGCTTGTGTAACAGGTGCTCAAAAAACCAAACCGAAGGGTTCTGCCAAAAAATAGCCAGGATAAACTAATCCCACTTCCAATTATAAAAAGGCAACAGTATAAAGAAATAAAAGGATAACTAAACCCTGGAGCAGAAAATCCAATAAAATTAAATTTCTAAAGGGGTAAAAATACCCCACTGGAAAGTTTGCAAATGCTACAAATAAGTATCTAAAGATAATAAAAATACCAAAAATCAAGGCCAAACCCCCCCCCTGACCTCTGAAGTAGATAAGTCAGTAAAATTACTAAAAGGGTAACAATACCCCACTGAAAAGTATGCAAATGCTAAAAATAAAATAATATAATAATGGTGAATAATAAAAACTCAAGGCCAGACACGTTTCGACAACTGTCTTCCTCAGTGGCCTACTGATTGTTGCTTTTGAATTGAGCAGAGTCACATTGTGTGAGCTGAGGAGTTGTTATATTATATCTCTTTTTTGAATGTTTGTAGGCCACTGAGAATCATAGAATCATAGAGTTGGAAGAGACCACAAGGGCCATCTAGTCCAACCCCCTGCCATACAGAACTCCCAATCAAAGCATCCCCAACAGATGGCCTTTCAGCCTCTGCTTAAAGACCTCCAAGGAATCATCCAGATTGACTAGAACTCCCTCAAACAAAAGGTTGTGGAGAACCTCATTGACCAGTCTCATAAAAACTCCCAGCACCCCCGCTAGCCCAAAAGGCCTAACCAGATATTCAAAAGCTTCCATGAAGGAAATGGACAAATTGACAAGATTATTGAATAATGAGAATGTGGAATTGATTGAGGCAGAGTGGGCTCCAGTGAAAGAATATTTAAACAGAAAATGGGAATAAAGCAGCAAAGTAATTTTAGAGCTTGTTTAATAAAATGGGTTTGAGATGTAATAAACAACAAAAGCAAGAGATACAGAAATAATGTATGCAAAATGTGTAAAAATGCACTTATTTTCAAAGAACTATAGATAAGTTTGAATTATGTTTAAGCGTATCGTAAAAATGACAAAAGAATATATTTAAATTGTATTTTTAAAAAAAAAAATTAAAAAAAGTTTCCAAGAGGCAATTGAACACTGTCTTGTGTTCATCACCTTCATGGATCTGAACACAGAAATAGGCATCCTACAGGTCCAGCTTGGTAAACACCCTACCAGTGGCTTAAGTGTCCCAACATATCCTTCATGAATGGGAGGGGGTATTTATTTGTACTACCTATCCCATTCAGATTCTGATAATCCATCACCAAGTGGAGCAACCAATCTTTTTTCTCTCTGAAAAACACCAGGGCAGCAAATGTGGGTGTCGAAGGGCAAATGAACCCTTGAGCCATGCTTTTCTCAACAAACTCCTTCAAAGTCCTTAGAGTAGAGCTTGGGCTTGGATGTTGGTGCCCCAGGCTCTATCTCTATGGCATAGTCCATTTCCTGGTGAGGAGGCAACTGATTACTTTCTCCTCGAATAAGCCCATGAGTCCTGGTAGACAGAGGGATAATCTGCCTGACCCCCTTGGACTGCTTGCTACACTCGCTCTGTGGTAGGGCCCCTTGGATTAAGGCCACCACCACCTTCTCTCCCACTGCTGGGCACGGTCCCCTGACATGTCCCCAGCACACTGGGTCATTAAACACCAGCTCCATTTGTTTCCACCTGATGCTGAGGTTGTGAAAGTTAAGCCAGACTATCCCCAGGATGATTTGATAACTGTAAGGGCCTTTGTAGACTGCCAGAAATAGTGCAATTGAGTCCACTTTAAGGGTTAGGGTTAGGGAATCATGGGAACTGTATTTTATTGTGGCACCAGAGCTCTCTGACAGAGAAGGCTCAATGTCTCAGAAAAAAATACAATTTCCATGACTCCCTAGCACTAACTCTAACCCTTAAAGTGGACTCAATTTGCACTATTTCTGGCAGTCTGCAAAGGCCCTAAGTTTGATAACAACAAGAATAACTAATCCTTTCCCAGTGCCCAGCTACCCCCAATCACATTGTTCCAGTCCTTTCCCAGTAGCCTGCCCTCCCATGACAGATATGTCCATCTGATGGGATGGGATGGGATGGGGGGGTCAACGGCTTAGTCTCTATCCTCAGAGTCCTGACTACCTCCTGGCCAATAAAACATCTGGTGCAGCCTGAGTCCAAGTACACACTTGTTCCCTCTCTTGCATTAAGCAACTTCACTCTCAAAGTACATAGGGAAACTCCATATGGGCTTGCGGCTATCTGGGTCTGCCACCTGCCTTTCACTGCAATCTAAGGCAGACTCAGGTAGTTTCCTAATGGCTTTCCTCTTCCTTGCAGTCCATCCACACCTCAACTGGCTCCACTACTCCATGGCTGGTCACCTGGAAGGCCTGACCTCCTTGGCCTCCTTTGCAGGACCATCTCTATTCACCTTTTGTGGATGGCACTGGCTATACCTTTGCTGTGGTTCCCCAGGAGTTGTCCTCTTGTTCTGGGCAGCTCACTATCATTTGCCCCTTCTTCCCACAAGCCAAGCCAATCCCAATCCTCATTCGTCTCTCTCTCTCTCTCTCTCTCTCTCAGAATCCCAGGGTTTTGAGGCTTTGGCCTTACCACTCTGGCTAGGTGTGTGTGTCTTGGGGCCAGTTCCTTTGTGGTCTCTGCTCTTCCACTACTACATCAGTTTGATCTCCCCCTTGACTAGCTTGTCCTCTCTGGCCAACCAGATTCACTCGCACACTGTGATAGGACTGTCTTGTGCAAGGGCCTATTCCAACAGGTCTGGGCACAAGCCGCCTTTAAAGTATTGAACTCTGACTGCCTCCGGTCACTCTGGAACCTGAGCTGCCAAGCCACAGAATTCCCTAGCATACTCTGATTTGGAGTGGGACCTCTGCTCCAAGGCCATCAACTAGGTAGCCTCTCAGCTCGGAGGGGTCTTCAAACTTGGCCTGGTGTGCCAACATAAGACTGTAGGCTCTGCAGCTCAGCTGCTCCACTATCGTAGAGTTGGACTAGCCAGTCTGCCGCTTCACCTTCCAGGTGGTTTTTCACACACCTGACCTTGGCTGCCTCATCGGGGAAAGTGGACTCCCATTCATTCATGTGGTCCGCCACCTGGGACAAAAAGTAGAGCAATTGCTGTGGATGGCCATCAAACCTCATCTCCAGCCTTCTCACTAGTGAATCCTAGATACACACTGGCGTAGGGATTGTCAGGGTGGCGCAATCAGTCCTGCCACTGGGGGTGCCCACTTGGTCTGCTGCCAAGTCAGGCAGGGCTTGCACCACTTCAGCCAGGGTGTCCTTCATGCATTTGCAGCACTTGTTTGCCATAGTCCTACCCCTCCTAGGGGTCTGAGTCCAAGGGGTCAAACACACGAATGTCCCAGGCAGACACCCTGCCAGCTCAGCAACATTCTTGAATCCTGGTTGGGGCCTTTGCCTGAAACCACACACCCTTCTGTGAGTGGGCAGGGGTGGAGGGGTCCACCACCATGACCACTTTAGGATGGGCTCCCATGCCAGAGGCTCTTGCTGGTTTCAAGGGCTCACTGCCCGAGTCCTCCTCAGTATTCTCCTCCATAGTCAGCTAGATAGGAAGGTCATCTGGATTCGAATGCCCTTGCATTGTACCAGATTTACAGAGAGTTCCAGCTTACTGTCATAACCAGGGAACTCAGAGTCTATGTGCAATCAATGAGGCTTGTAAGATAAACCAGAACAAAACTTTATTGAAGTCACACAGCAGGAAATTCACCAGTTCAGTGTTTAAGCTGGAACTGCCCCCCAACAGCACAAGCAATATATTTAAAAAAAAAACCACCAATACACAACTCCACCCCTCTCCTTTTGGCACAAACTAAAACTCTTCTCCTACTATTCCCATGATCTAATCCACCCCTCCAACCCCCTTCACACCTAGTCCAACACTACTAAGCTATCCCATATCTCCTCCACATTCCAAGCCACCAACTAAGCCTAGCACCCAGTTTCCCTACAGTAACAAGTCACCTTGTTCCTTACATCTCTACAGTAACGAGCCACTTGCTTTTCCCAGCCCCCGACAAAAACAAGCAAACTAATAAGCACATCAGCCAAAAGAAAACTAATTGTCTCCACTGCCAAACCAATAACTATTCCTGGCAGAACATGTGGAACATGAGTTCTGACATTTTCTGTCAGCGTGACTGTGCCAGCAGTGTTGCACCACATTGGAGCTTTGTATCTGGATGGCCACCAAAGAAGTGACACAGAGCTCTGTGATGGCTGGAGAGCTCTCTCTCCCCCTCCTGTAGCAGGCAAACATCTCTCAAGGAGGATCTTTAATTTGGGATGACACCTTGCCCGTGTAGGTGCAACAAAGTGAGGCTGGTAGACCACTTCTTTGTTCTTCTGTGTACAAGCTTGTCCTGACCAACAAAGCTACTCGCATTATAACACACACCAACAATCCCACACCATACAATAACACTCTTCCCTTATATACATTATCCCTTCTAGGGATATGCAAAGCAAAGCAGCTTCATTTATATACCGCTTCATACCGCGCTATGCATTGTTTAAGCAGTTTACAACTGTAAGCTCATTGCCCCCCAACAGCTGAGTACTCATTTTAGTGACCTCAGAAGGATCCAGGCCTGAGTCAAGCCTGAGCACTGGCTAGTATTGAACTCACAACCTTGTGGTTTATGAGTGAGTGGCTGCAGTACAGGTATTTAACCACTACGCCACCAGGGCTCCTTGGATATCTAGTCCAACCCACTCACCTGGCTGATGCAACACAGCAGAATTGCATGCATCTGTCATGAACCGAGGTTCTCTGTTGTTCTTTTGATCCAGAGAGAAATCCAGCTACCCTAGACTGTAGGATTTTCAATATAGACACATGGGAAACCAGATCTGGGTTTAGACACTATGCGTGTAACATTTATTAAGACATATGGATGAAACAATAAGAAATAAGACAATAAGAAATAACAAATAACAAATAAGACAATCATTTTAAGTATCAAGAGCTCTTTCACACAGACATACTCACTCAAATCCTCCACTGAATGTTGATCAGGCATCCATGAAGGTTGGGATGACACCTTGCCCGTGTAGGTGCCAACAAAGTGAGGCTGGTAGACCACTTCTTTGTTCTTCTGTGTACATCTTTCTTTTGACAAAAACATGTTTTTCCTTGTTTTATTAAAACATCCTGAACCATCACGCCAAGTTCTTATCAGTTGATGCAGCTCAGAGTGTCCAGCACACCTTGTTTGTACAAATTTTGCAAATTCCATCTGCTCCGGCCAACTCAACATTCCTTTTAATTTCTCGCTTTCAATGTCCAAATCCTTCCCACATCAATGGATTGCAAGCAGCCATGTTCTCATTTGGGACCATACAGTCAGCTCAGAACTCACTCATTCATTACTAGGCCCAGCACCATCTGGCCTAGAATAATAAGAAGAGCCCTCCCTCCATTCCATCCGATGTCATCTGGGAGAGAGACACTAGGCCCAGCACCATCGGGCCTGGAATATGAAGAACCCTTACTTCTTAAAGGACAGGTGGGATTTGGGATTTTTATGTTCTGTTTAAATTGTATTAATATATCTGTATGGAAATTTTAATGTTGTAAGCCGTCCCGATTGCTCTGCAGAGGGGCGGGTTATTACATACACCCCCTCTTGATACTTAATTATCTCATAATTGAGTATCACAAATACAATGTTTATAATAAAATGGTTACCGTATTTTCTGGAGTATAAGATGACTTTTAACCCAGGAAAATCTGGGTTGCAGTTGGGGGTCGTCTTATATGCCAGGTATAAGGAGGAGGAGGAGGAGGGGGGAAGAGAACCAGGATCTGACTCCCAGCATGGAGACCCACTGGGTGATCTTGGGCAAGTCCCACTCTCTCAGCCTCAGAGGATGGCCAGGGCAAACCAAACCTTTTTGCAAGAAACTTCCCAACAAAGAAAGCCAAGGAGCTGGTGTCCACTGGCAATGGGTGCTGCTAGCAGGGCGCCTGCAGCACAGAAAGAAGCCCCATGCCACTGACACCATCCCTCCTCCTCGCTTGCCGATGCCTCCGGAGGACAAGGAGGAGGAAGAAGGAGGAGGAGATGGGCTATAGTCCCTCACCAGCCGCATCGCGGGGGTCCTCTGGGTGGAGGGATGAAGAAGAGGAGGAGGAGGTGATGCCCACAGCCCCTTACTTTCTCCTCTTCCTCCTCCTCCTGGGCTTCTTTAGCCCTTCCATTCCCCAGGAGGACCCTCACAGAAGAGGAGGAGGAGGAGAAGGAGGAGGAGGAGAAAGAAGAAGTGGGGTGTCCTTCTTGCATGGGGGGATCTGGGGCGCAGGAGCCGAAAGAGCAACCCATTGCCGCCTCCTCCTCCTCCTCCTCCTTGGCAGCGAGGACCGGAGGAGGAGGAAGAAGAGGTTTGGTTTGCCCTGGCCATCCTCTGAGGCTGAAAGAGTGGGACTTGCCCAAGGTCACCCAGTGGGTCTCCATGGCTGGGTGCCCTCTCCTTGGCCAGCAGCCCTCTCCTTGAGTCGCCTCTCTCTCTCTCTCTCTCTCTCTCTTTCTTTCTTTCTTTCTTTCTCTCCTGCTCTCTTACTCCTCTCCTTCCAAAAGAAAGAAAGAAAGAAAGAAAGGGAGATTGGAAGGGGTGGCTCTCGGTGGGAAATGGGGGAGTGTGTATGTGTGTGTGTGTATGTGTGTGTGTGTGTGTGTATATATATATATATATATATGGCTTTCTTTGTTGGGAACATTCTTGCAAAAAGGTTTGGTTTCCCCTGGCCATCTCTGGGGCTGAGAGAGTGGGACTTGCCCAAGGTCACCTAGTGGGTCTCTATGGTCGGGTGCCCTCTCCCTGGCCAGCAGCCCTCTCCCTGGGTCATCTGCCTCTTTCTTTCTTTCTTTCTTTCTCTCTCTCTCTCTCTCTCTCTCCTGCTCTCTCATTCCCCTCCTTCCAAAAGAAAGGAAGGAAAGAAAGAGGAAGGAAGGGAGGGAGGGAGGAAGGAAGGAAGGAAGGAAGGAAGGAAGGAAGGAAGGAAGAAGAAAGAAAGAAAGAAAGAAAGAAAGAAAGAAAGAAAGAAAAGGAGAATGGAAGGGGTGGTTCTCGCTGAGAAATGGGTGTGTGTGTTTATATGTGTGTGTGTTTGTGTGTCTGTATGTGTGTATATATATTTGTGTGTATGTGTGTTTACACATGCACATATTTATATGCACACACATGTGTGTATATACATCCATATATACATCCATATACACACATATATGTGTATACACACACACACACATACACACACACACATATATATATACACACATACATACATACACATACACATATACATTAATTCACTTGCACTGTTTTATGTTTACATGTTTGATGACAAACAGCCTTATGTTTATAAGTGACAGTTTTCCTGCTAAGTACCTCCATGTCATAAGCATTTGAATTAAAATTACCATATTGAAATCAAATCTGATTTTTTTTTAATTTGGTGTGCTTTGGAAGAGGGGTCTTCTTATACAGCAAGTATATCCCAAATTCTATATTTTAACTGGAAATTTTTAAAAGTTAAAAGTTATACACCCAGTCGTCTTATATGCCAGAAAATACTATATAAAAGTTAGATATGATTTTAAAAATATAGGTGTATATAATATATGTCAAAAGCAGCCAAATAATATATGAATCTCAATCAATCCACCCAACAAAGAACCATAGTTCATTTTATCAACCAGTTTTCTTCAAAATGTTGACCTCTCAATCATTAAAATTCAAATTTGTCTATTTTCTTTTGGGGTATTACTGACACTTGGGGTATTACTGACATAATACTATGTAGACACAAACGGATAAAAAGTGGAAAACAACAACCTATTATACCAGTCATGACCAATATCACAACCACTATGTATATAGCTTCTTTTATTCAAATAGCAGAAGGCCACAAGTCATCTAACCACGCAAAAAGAGACCATCCCCCTTTTGTGTCATGAACATTATTTTGGATCAATTTTCTTAAATTTTCCATCTCATCTTCTATTGATCTGTTTAAATTATGAAATTTTACCACACATTGGCTTCCTATCATGTTACAAAATCCCCCTTTTGCAGCTAACAAATAATCCAAAGCTAACCTTTGTTGCATTACCATTTGGCTCAATTCTTCAATTTCAGACTGCAACATGCGTACAATCTCCCCAGTAGTATTTATTGATTTCTCCAGTCTGCATGTAAGTCCCAGTATGCTCCTACGATTCTCTTGAGCGATGATCCCTGGATATGTTCCCAGGGTTAAGGCTCCAAATATAGCCCCTGCTGTTACTCTGCTCCACAAAGTGTCTGAGTATTGAACATCAATTATAACCTCATCTGAAAACATTGGTCCCAAAGACCCGTCATAAGTCTCCCGCTTATGTCTAACCTGTGGACAGTCAGACTTATATACCTGGACTGGAAAAGTCAAATATCCCACCCCCACACATTGATAGTTGCCTGGGTGGAAATTAGTGGCCCAGTCATCAAAGAAAAACCATAAGTTTGGATCTCGTGATTGCCACCCAGAACATATACTCCCTATCCCAATCCCAACATGACACTTCCATTCATATGAAACATTGGATATTCTGGATACATCTCATTCCATTCAGTTTGATGTAAATCATTGAGTACATAACTCTGATTATAGGTTCCATACAAGTAAAATTTATCCCTGCAATAAGTATAATTTTTCAAATTCATGAAAAAGTCTTCATGTTGTTTATAGTCTTGCCATTTGTTATTCCAAGTCCCTTCATTACTACAACAAAAACACATTCCCCCCGTGGTAGTTCTGTATCTCATTTTCCGGAATCAAGTAGCATCTAGTCCATCCAGTACTGTAGAAAATATTGTGGGAGGGCCCACAGCTGATTTTGATAAACCCAATAAAATGACATCTGGGTCTTCAATTAAAGCAGGCAAAAAAGACATATGCCCCACTGATTGTGGATGTGCATAAACTAAAGTTACATCTTTTCCATGGTATTCAAACATATGTTCAGCATGGCATCTAATCCAATTTCCCTGTACCTCTTTACAGATCAAAATACCCAAAATAATAACCTTTATTCCCACTACCTCATTTTCTGAGATACTTCCATTTAATCAATACCTTCCTTTTACCACCTGGGGAATTCCTAATCCACCCCAACTTAACTATGTTGTTCTCAATTTATATACCATCTCAAATTTCTTCTCTCTATTATATATATAAAAATAAGATAGACTCTTGCCAATGCAGCAGCCTGCAAAATATAAATATATCTGTTAGATCCTGGAGGTGCTAAATCTGATTTTCTCAGTGGAGGTTCTCCTATTTGTCCACGTAATATATTTTGATCCTTAAAAACATTCACAAACAAACTTGTTATTTATCAGCTTTATATAGTTTTATCTGGTTATGGTGAACCCATTTCAATTTTTCTTCTTTTTTTGCTCAATCAGATAGTTCAGGGGTAGGCAACCTTTCCCCTTTAAGGGCCGAGGGACTTCAGCTCCCAGAATCCCAGGAGCTATTGGCCAACATGGGACTATTGGCCAACATGGCTGAGGCTTCTGGGAGCTGAAGTCCCTCGGCCCTTAAAGGGGAAAGGTTGCCTACCCCTGAGATAGTTTGTGGGCCATATTTAATCCTTTATTATATATGGCCCCTTCCACTTCGGTCTCAAGGCATGTTCCTTTGGACCCAAATGAAAGTATAACACTTGAGTTCCAACTGGTATCATTTCCTTCTCTGTTCAAGTAGGAATTTCCATGCTATTTTTCATGTCTTGTTGAATAAACCATCTGGTATCCTCTTCTGGTATATGTAGTAGCCCTAAATTCATTTCATAAATCTTTTAATATCTGATATTGGTCTATTTACATTTTCTCTTCCTTAAAAGCTTTTATTCCTTTCTTGCTTTGTTTAACTAGTTGATCTCCAAGTTATTTTTCTTTTTCTTATCTTGATGGGCCTTAATCCATGCAAATTTTACCTTAGGCAACTCTTTTATAAGGCTCCAAATTTGTTTCCATTGACTAAGATGTTTTAAGTCTTTGTTATTTGCATTTTTAAATCCATTTTTTTACCCAAAATTAAAGAAATCTTATTCCTCCATGGTAATATATATTCACTTGTTCATGATAATTATAGAATCTTCCTCCCCCTCTTGTTCTTTTAATATTAAAGAAACATCTATAACTGCCTGGGTCTCTGCTTCCTGTGCTCACATTCATGTGAATCTCCCTCCCTTAAGATTGTTATCATCAAGTCTGGCTGGTTTATGGTCTCAAGATCAATCCCTTTTTGATTCAATTTAACTATCCATTTTTGGTAGTACTAAGGGAGAGGGCTTTTCCTTATAAACTATTTTTTTCTATTTTTTCCTTCCATTCTATAGTTTTTAAATTACACTGATCTATTCCTTCCAAAGCTAAGAGTGCCATTACTGTTGCCTGCTCCTATTTTCCCACATTATCTGCTTCTTGACAAAATAGAGCAACAGCTTTGAATAACCTTTTTTCTATTTTTTTTCCTACCTTGGTTTAAGCACATTAGTTAACACACACACACACACACACACACACATATCTGAAAGGAAATGAAGGATAGGCAAAGATCATGCACTTAGGAGGAGAGAAGAAAAGAAAAGAAGGTTCAAAACAACAGTAACAAATGGATTTTAAAAGTTTTGTCCCATGGGTCAGAAAAGAAGAGCATAAGGGTAAACTTTTTTTTTAATGTTCAGATAGACTGTGCATGATGAAAAGGCTCTTCTAAAAATGTAACAACATGGAAAAATCAAACCTAATCTAATTTACATGGGGTTACCAAACAGAGTTTCCAATAATTTTCCCCCATATTGAATCATCAATTTTATCAGCCACATTGATTCTCCTATTTTATAATCTAAAATCTTATACCATGATTGAAAATCTGTATGAATCCATTGTTCTAGTTTCCCTATTTTCACCAATAGATTTCCATGATTTCTGTATATTTCTATATAGAGCTGACAACAGTATAACTCTATCTCAGTAAAGTGGTCTGAGTTATAAAACATGACGAAACTTCAGAAACAGCTTTTAAGGTCTTACTGCTGCTTGCCTACAGTGTACTATTTAAAAGTTCAAAAGTCACTAATAATTTCTCTGACAAAAAATACTGAAAATAACAAACTGTATCTATTACTTCTTTATTTATTTTATTTTTTCATCTGTCTCCATTTACTCTGCAGTTTTCCTCTGTTTTCTGGGGGGATCCCTAACCTAACACAACTTAAACAAATTTGAGTTCTGTATTCAGCAGGAGAGAAGGATGCCAGGAGACAGCATCACTTATCAGCAGCTAGTGATATTTTTCAACATTCCTGAGCCAGTGTTACACTCTCCTATCAGGAAAAGCAAAGGAACTCCCTTTTTCTGTTTCTCTAGCTGGTGGCTTAAACGAAACAACTACTTGGCCCCAAGGAAAAATTCTAGTTGCACTGGAAAATTAGTTTTCACTAAGTACCACCAAGTACAGATTATTACTTAAAACAAATGCTAGGCTTACTTTGTCTGCAAGACTTGTGTACTCAAAGGAAGCCAACTATGTTTTAACCTCACAAAATATATTTTCAGCAACTTTCTTCTCTAACATATTTTTCACCAGGAGGACCATCCTCCAACATATAAACCAACACAGTCCTAACAATCTCTTTTCTTTGAGGACTGTTGTCTAACTTGTTTTCTGGGGCAGGATCTTTACAAAAGAACCCCACAACACGAACATTTATCCATGCAATGGGTCCTTAAAACTCAAATACAAACCTCCTGTTACAAAATACCTTTTGTTCTTTAAAACTTTGTTTTCCAGGGAACTTAGCAATGCCTTAACTCAGTTCATATTTTGGGCAGATTTTTTCCTCCCCCCCCAATATCTCTATTAATTTGTTCCTTAAAATATTACAAAGATTTTTCTATGCATCCTCAATCTTTTTGTTACCTTTACAAGTCTTTGTTAGTTTCTACATTCCTAGGCAGATTGATTTTCCTAGTCTTCTATTTTATCTCTTCAACACATTTTCATTTTACTTTCTTTCATAAGGACATCTGTGGAGGATCTATTTCCCCCTCTAGAGTAAAAAGGGGTTTTAAAGACAGGATGCTTAAGGGTAATCCCTACCTTCACCTGTCCCTTTCTTGATCCTTTTCTCAAAAGAGCCCTATGACTCCAATTAAACAGAGACGTCCCTCTGATTTCACTCTCCAACCTCAGCCCCATCAAAATGCTCCATAAACCTTCACACTTTCCCCTGACTATGTCCTTCATCAGGGAGTGTCAAGTATCCTGGAACAAGTGACAAGCAAAAAGGCACAGAGATAGAAAAGGTTATGAATATAAAGATAGATAGAAAACCGAATATAGCATTGTTATCAATATATAATGATGTAGAATGGAAGGAGGAAAAAAACCTTGTAACAAATTTGTTTACTGCTGCGAGATTAATTATAGCAAGAAGTTGGAAAACAAAAATAAGTGTGAAATTGGAGGATTGGTATAAGGAAGTTTGGAAGATAGCAATTAATGATAAATTAACATGTAGATTGAAAGTGAAAAAAGGATTATTGAAAAGAAATGATTTTGATGAAATATGGAAAAAATTTATTGAAAATGTATTAAGAATGGAAGACGGGAAATTGCCTCCACGGGAGGAGTTAAGATTTTGGATGGAGTATAAAGATGGAAATGGCTCCGGGGGTGGGGTGCACGGAGGGGATATTTAGGGGGTTTTGTTTAAAAAAAACACAACAACGGCTAAGATGTAAAAGTATATAAAAATGTATGGAAAGTTGATTAATATAAATAAAATTTTAAAAAAGGCACAGAGAGACCAAATTTGGCTTTTCAATCACAAATCAATTCCCAGTGTCTCTTATTTACTCATCCTTCACCAAGACAAAATTAAATTTCTCTTGGATCCTGCTGACTTACACCAATTATGTCATGAACCGAGGTTCTCTGTTGTTCTTTTGATCCAGAGAGAAATCCAGCTACCCTAGACTGTAGGATTTTCAATATAGACACATGGGAAACCAGATCTGGGTTTAGACACTATGCATGTAACATTTATTAAGACATATGGTTGAAACAATAAGAAATAAGACAATAAGAAATAACAAATAACAAATAAGACAATCATTTTAAGTATCAAGTAAGTATCAAGAGCTCTTTCACACAGACATTCACTCAGACATACTCACAAAGGTCCTCCACTGAATGTTGATCAGGCATCCATGAAGGTTGGGATGACACTTTGCCCGTGTAGGTGCCAACAAAGCGAGGCTGGTAGACCACTTCTTTTATACCTTGTTCATCTTTCTTTTGACGAAAACATGTTTTTCCTTGTTTTATTAAAACATCCTGAACCATCACGCCAAGTTCTTATCAGTTGATGCAGCTCAGAGTGTCCAGCACACCTTGTTTGTACAAATTTTGCAAATTCCATCTGCTCCGGCCAACTCAACATTCCTTTTAATTTCTCGTTTCAATGTCCAAATTCTTCCTACATCAATGCATTGCACACCGCCATGTTCTCTGATTTGGGACCATACAGTCAGCTCAGAACCCACTCATTCATTACACGTCTCACTCAATCACATCATGCTGTCACTTCATGGCTGCTTCATTGCTCAAGGTAATCCTGTTACCTATTATCCCACATCTGGACATTTTCCCCAGTATCCATTCCTTGACAATCCCCTCCAAAATGTCCTGTTGTGTGTACCTATGCTTGCTGTGTTTTTTTGAAGTGTATTCTACCTGGACCTCCTGGATCATAGGCTCATTTCCAACCAGACTGACATCCTCTCATGCATTCCCCCGGCAGTGCCTTGGTGAAAATATCTGCAATGTCTTGGTGAGAATGTCTTCCGATGCAATGTAGCCTAGACTTAGAACCCCATTCTATACCATCTCCCACACATTCTAGTACCTGACGCCTATATACTAATCTGACACTTCAAGCTCTCTGCTTCCGACATCACAATGCATAATTACGAGTCCTCGTGTACCACCGTTGGACCTGTACACTTCTCACCTAAGTCCTCCAACAGCTGATGCACCCACTGGACCTCACTTGTCATCTCCAACAAAGCTGCAAACTCTGCCTCAGTGATACTCAGTGCCACACAGTTCAGCTTCCTACTTCTCTGGACAATTGGACTATCTGCATACCCAATCAGCAGACCCAACACAGATTTCCTGTCTGCCACCTCAGAAGCAAAACTGTCCGCAAAACAGTCTAGCTGTGCCATGCTCCCATGCAACACCACTTCCTGTCCTTGTTGCCCTTCAAGTATCTGAGCACATGTTTCACAGCTATCCAGTCCTCTACCTTGGGCTTGTTGACTGTCCTGCTCAGCACTCCTACAGCATACGAGATGTCAGGTCTCGTGTTATTCAATATGAACAACAAACTCCCTATCACAGACCTGTACAACTCAGTGTTGTCAAAATCCTTTGACGTCTCGCTACTGTGCCCTGGAGCCATGGGACTTTTTACTGCCTTCGTGCTGCCTAAACCACATTTCTCCACCAGCTTCTCAACTTTATTCCTCTGACTCAACAGAAATCTGCCATCCTGAGTCCTCTCCACCTAGATCCTTAGGTAGACCTTAAGATTTCCCAAATCTTTCAAGATGAATTTCTGAGACAATTTCTGTGACAACCAAAGTGATTTCCTGCTTGGTGTACATGCACACATCAGCAATGCTGCACTTATAGCCAAGCCTCACAAGCTCTTTGTGGATGCACTGATTCCAACACCGTGTGCTCTGTTTCAACCCATACAGAGCTTTCCTGAGCCTATACACTTTCCTACCCTTGGTATCATCATACCCTGGTGCCTGCTCCATGAATATCATCTCATCCAGCTGGGCATTCAGGTAGGCAGTTTCGAAATCGAAATGCTGTACCACCTGTGCTTTCCTTGCTGCCAACGCCAACACCAACCTAAGGCTTTCTGGCTTTGCTATTGGGGAAAAAATCTTGTCATAGCTTTTGAACCTTTGCTGAGAAAACCCCTCAGCAACCAGCGTAGCCTTATATTTGTGGGTGCCATCAGGCATTTCCTTCCTCTTTAACACCCACTAGCAGCCAACAACTTTATGGTCTCCAGGCCTGTCCAGAACATCAAACACCTGTCTGTTGACTAAAGACAGGAACTCCCTATCCATGGCCTCAAACCATCTGTCCTGCTCTTCCTTTGGGTAGATCAACAGACACTCAGGCTCATCTGTCCTGCTTTTCCTTTGGGTAGATCAACAAACCCTCAGGCTCATCAGCCATCACAGTGCACACTTTGACTCCCTGCACTACGAACCTGTGTGGTCGTCTTTTCACCCTCTCTGTTCTCCTGGGGATGATGACTTTTGTTCTCCCATCATCATCCTCAGTATTGCTACTTCTCTGCACTTCTGCATCTACAGCAGGCACTTGCTCAAATTTCCTAGTAGTGATGGGTGAGGTGTGCATGTCAGTGGGACCCTGTGATGTGCTTGGCTTGCTCTCTGGCACAGCCACTGGTGTTTCCACCCTTACATTCATGGCACTTGTGCCCTGTTGTCCCAGCCTCTCTTGTTCTTTTGCACAAACCTCACCTCCAAAAGAGATCATGCCGTCATCCCCCTTGAAATGCATTTCATAACCATTAAAAGTCAGGGATGATACACTGACTCTGCAACTGGGGGGCACACAAGACATTATCAGAGTATTTTGTGGAACCTGGAAAACCAACTGTCCCTATGTCATGTGCCTGGCTTGAACCCCCATCAGCCAAGCCCACAGAGTCTACGCATGAGGGTTTCTTTCTATTCAGGAGTGAGTTGGAGTTCACATGACGATGGGTGGTACCTGAATCAAGGACCCAACCCCCTCTCTGAGTGGCTGTCTGGTGGGCATAACAACTACTGTCCTCTGTCACAGAAACAACACCTGTGTTGCTTGTCCTCCCTTGCAGCTGAAGGCTTCCTGCAGTTTCTCATGACATGGCCAGCCTCTCTGCAACTGAAGCATTGCCTCACTCTGCAGACTGTAGCTTGCTCAGCATTCAGAGCTGGGGGAGGTTCCTTCATAGTGTGTGCTGGCTCTGGCTCGGCTTTCTGCCGTTTCTGAAGACCTGCCTTGTACTGCCATCTCTGGTCTTCTTCCAAGATACACGCTGACACCAAGTCCAGCGAGACCTGTCCCTCTGCCACCCCTGCAGGCTGTACATTACATGGTCATAGTCACTGGTCAGACTTCCTAGAACACCTTTTGTTCTCTGGGAATTTCTACTCCCCTGCGCTGGACTTGAGCAAACAAATCCCTCACTATCTCCAAGTGCTGGGATGGAGACTGTCCTTCATGTATCTTGCAAGCATAAAGCCTTTTACACTACAGCATTCTGGACAAAGCAGTGTCTGATGATGTA
This sequence comes from Phrynosoma blainvillii, assembly GCA_026167975.1. NCBI lineage: Eukaryota > Metazoa > Chordata > Lepidosauria > Squamata > Phrynosomatidae > Phrynosoma > Phrynosoma blainvillii. Next base: position 14,136,889 of record JANUYF010000007.1, on the reverse strand, counting down.
CGTCTCTAAGAGCTTGCCAAACCACTCAGGCAGACCTCTTATCATGCACATGGTTTAATTGACTGGGCTCAAGAGTCAGAAACAGCATCACTCTTGCCCTCCTCTTTTCCTCAACTGTGTCTTTTGAAGGCCCTTTCTCCACAACATCCCACAGTCCTTCCCTTACCAAAAGGGATTCTGCATAAATGCTCCATGCAGGGTAATTAGAGTCATTTAATTTAGGGAACTTCACAGGCTCCATTGTCTCCTTATCTCAAGGACACATTGAGAATTTGGCAACCTTCGAAGATCAGCTGTCTGCTGGTAAAGCACGGCCAGCAGCTTGATGCTTTAACTATCTGCTTTCTAGTCTCACTAACATTCTGGTGAAGACTTCTAGCACACGAAACACAATAACCACTCACACTGTCATTCTGGTGGTCTCCACAGTGCAGTCTAGGCCCATACCCCTTGTCAGCTTGATTGTGCCAGCAGGGTTGCACTACGATGAAGCTGTGCACCTGGATGGCCACCAAAGAAGTGACACGGAGCTCTGTGCAGGATGGAGAACTCTCTCTCCCCCTCCTATAGCAGGCAAACACAACAACAGGCAGATATCTCTCAAGGAGGCTCTTTAATCTTCATTTCTCTGTGTACAAGCTACTCGCATTACAACACACACCAACGATCTCACACTGTACAATAACGCTCCTCCCTTATATACATTATTCCCTCTGGGGATATCTAGTCCAGCCTACACACCTGGCTGATGCAACACAGCAGGATTGCATGCATCTGACTCAATCCTCTGCTTCAGGTTGCATCACCCCTCAATGACTCAGCACATCATGCTGTCACTTCATGGCTGCTCTATTGCTCATCTCTTATCTATTATCCCACATCTGGACATTTTCCCCAGGATCCAGTCCTTTACATTTTCTTACCCAGCATGAAAAGCTGCTGGAAAAGGCACCACAGAAATGTTCCTCATTCCCAGCTCTTTTTCCTTTCTGTGAAAGGTAAGAGGACAGAAGAGGGTGTGTAACAAGTGACTGGCTGGTGGCTCAGAAGTAAGAGCTTCTCCAGTCCAGCCTACCAATGCACCTAGATGGCCTAATGCAAAGAAAAGAAATGAAAGAAAAGAAGAAAAAATATGGAGAATATCAAGCAAATAATAATAATAACATTTCTTTGATCTCAGTGTGACCTGCTGCTGTCCCATGGAACTGAAACACATAAGTTATCTCTGTGCTTTTGCATTTCTTCTTCCAGGCTGCTCTGAACATGCTCACAAAGTGCCAATCTCTGCAATACAAAAAAGATGAGATCCTATGTGTTGCATTACATCCTGGATGGTTGCAGACAGACATGGGAAATTCTGGGGTAAGTAATTTGTGGGTGGAATCTTATTCCAAGAGGCCATTAAGTCCATTGAACAAACTAGACTTTCATGGAATTTAGACTCAGAATAGAAAAAAAAATATTACTAAGGTGTTTTTAAAAAGCATTTCTTGAAAAAATTGTTCTAACTAGAAACATACAAAAAGCATCTTTGGATTGTTTCTTCCAGAAAATCTGATCCCACACATTGTGTTCACCCAAAATGAATACAGGCATAGTTTAGCTTAGCCCTTTTTTAAACAAAAATTCTGTATTGAATTTTGTCTTTAACCTCAATCATACAACTGCCTTTTGGAAGTTCATAAATAAGTCCTGGAGACTTTTGTTTCTCTTCAACTGCCATGTTATCTGTTTGGGTGGGGTTTTCCTGTTTTCTAGGGATGCCTCTCAGAGCCCATTTAGACTTATCTGGCTTGGATTGCAAGTTTTTAAATTATTATTTTCTTTTTTCCTTTTTAAAGTAGAAAGCAAGATATAGTTCAAGATGCATAGTCACAATTCTGTTTGATTCCTTTGAAAAAAACAAGTCTGCCCCGTCTTTCAATGTGTTTAGGCTATGAATGAGGTTTCAGTCATTTTATTACAGAATTCTAACTGTATATAATGCAATCTCTTTAGATTTTAAGTTCCCTGGGACAATATTAAGAATTCTGAAGAAAATTCTAGCTTATTGAGGTCTGTTTTACAGAACACTTTGTTAGCTCTGGACATGTCTAAACTTACCCCTCCTCTTTGATATCAGAATTGCTATCAACTCAGCCTCTATGATCCTAATGTGGACACCATTATTTGCAAGTGAGCAGGTCATGTCAGCTAGCTTAGGAGTCACCAAGAGGATTTATGTTCCAGACATGTCAGAGGAGATGTGGAAGAGCCTGGTTTTAAACAATAGTATGTCTCCAGTCAGAGTAAACAATTCCACCTACCTGACACTTTAATCTGTCCTGCTGCAGGCATACATCCATTCACACCCCGATGTCACACCTTTGGAAGACCCAACTTCAAAGTGTCGCTTATGCATATCAAAGATTTGGATCATTTAGGCACATCAACTCTCTGGGTTTTGCCCCAGGGAACAAATTTCCTATAAATTAGGGGACCTTTCTCTTGTTTAGATGGACCAACTTGGTATTCAGCCAAGTTTTTTCTTTGCTAGACCCAGCTTTTGCTCGCCAAACTCTGGTGGCCTCTCTTTTCTCCATCCCGGAACATCATCAAGAGGAGCAGCATCCAAGCAGGTGTCATATCTCCATTAGAAGGCCTTACTCTGTTCCAACCTAACACCTTTATTTCTCAGTTCTTGTGTGCTTGTGTGAGTGATTGTTAAGCATGTGTTTTGTTTTCCCCTTTAAAATAAAAGACAATTCATTGAGGATTTGCATCTGTGGTTCTTTATGCCTCCAACCTTGGTATACACAAGGATGATCCCAGGGCTGTGTAACCCAGCCAGTAATTTGAGCTACTAGTTTAATTCCCCAAGAGAGGGAGCTAGTTTTAAGGCAGAGCTCCTGTCCTGGTTACACCTTGTAAAGTTTGCAAAGAAAGGAGTGGAACCATCGGGAAGAGTAAACAGGATTACAAGCTGTTAGTTTTTTTTTGTTGTTGTTAGTTGCTCTTGAGTTGATCTCAACCTATGGATGAGGCATGTCCAAGACTCCCTGCTTCCAGTGTTCTGTTTAGTTCCTGTAAACTCATACCCATGACCTCCTTTATTAATGAGTCTATCCATCTAGCATGCAGCCTTCTTCTCTTTCTACTTCCCTCCACCTTTCCTAGCATTATTGTTGTTGTTTTTCCAATGAGTCATCCTTCTCATGATGTATCTGAAGTACAACAGCCTAGTTTTGTCATTTTGGCTTCCAGGGAGATTTCTGGCTTGATCTGCCTTTTGGGCTGTCCACAGAATCCTCAGCACTCTTCTCCAGCATTGCATCTCAAATGAAATTGATTTTCTTCCTATTGTCTTTCTTAACTGTCCAGCTCTCACATCCATACTTGGTAATAGAGAATACAAAGGCTTGTATTATTCTAACTTTTGTGCTCAGTTGTATATCTTTGCATTTTAGGATCTTTCTTTCTTCTTTCATAGCGGGCCTCCCTATTCTTAATCTTCTTCTGATTTCCTGGCTGCTGTCCCCATTATGTCAGGAATAAATTCTTCCAGAACATGTCCACACAACCAAAAAACCCAAAGAAAACTATGGATGCTGACTGTGAAAGCCTTCAACGTCACATCATCCAACTTTGTTTTAATTTCCTCTTTGCGTTTTTGCACCATGCCTTCACCTGCCTCTTTTCTTGCCCTCTTCTTAAACTTTTTTTTTTAATTATTTTTTTTTAATTAGGCTGTGTATACACATGTGAAATAATTCATCCTTACCTCAATTCCAGTCCTGTTTAAACATAGGATTTTCCTCCAGTTTGGAAGTGAAAGCACTTCTTTTAGATACCTGTGGGGTTCTAAATCCATTTTACTCTCCTGTTTCTTAGAATCATAGAGTTGGAAGAGACCACAAGGACCATCCAGTCCAACCCCCTGCCATGCAGGAACTCAAAATCAAAGCATCCCCGACAGATGGCCATCCAGCCTCTGTTTAAAGTCCTCCAAAGAAGGAGACTCCACCACACTCCGAGGGAGTGGGTTCCACTGTCAAACAGCTCTCAGTGTCAGGACGTTCCTCCTAATATTGAGGTGGAATCTTTCTTCCTGCAGTTTGCATCCATTGTTCCTGGTCCTGTTCTCTGGGGCAGCAGAAAACAAGCTAGCATCCTCCTCAATATGACATCACTTCAAATATTTAAACAGGGCTATCATATCCCTTCCTAACCGTCTCTTCTCTAGGCTAAACATACCCAGTTCTTTAAGTCATTCCTCATAGGGCGTGGTTTCCAGACCCTTCATCTACCTTCACCTTCAGTTTTTTAAATGTGTGCCCTGCACTCCAAATTGGGATTGGGGTAGAATTCAGGGTTTGTGGGTTTTACTTAGGCATCCATGTCTGGCAAGTATGGTGTCATCATTTTCTCTTTCTTATTCAAAGAGCACCTTTCAGGGGGATAACTGTGTTGATCTGCAAAGGAGAGCAATACTCCAATTGGGGAAAATGAAGTAGATGATGCAGTGGGGGGAAAGCAGCACAGAATAGGTAAAGTGGTAGTACAGAAATACCTGGCTACTCTAAATGAATTCAAGTCTCCAGGGCCAGATGAACTTCATCCAAGAGTAGTAAAAGAACTAGCAGAAGTAATCTCAGAAGCACTGTCAATAATCTTTGAGAATTCCTGGAGAACAGGAAAAGTCCCAGCAGATTGGAGGAGGGCAAATGTTGTCCCATCTTCAAAAAGGGAGGGAAAGAGGACCCAAATTGTTACCACCCAGTGAGCTTGACATCAATAACAGCAAGGATTCTAGAGCAGATCATGAAATAGATAGTCTTTAAGCACTTAGAAATGAATACTGTGAACAATAAAATCGATATGGGTTTCTCAGATATGGATTTCCCAAAAACAAGTCATGCCAGACTAATCTTATATCTTTTTTTATATAGAATTACAATCTTGGTAGATGAAAGGAATGCCATGGATGTAATTGAGTCCAGGGTTGACTCAGCCTTCTATCCTTTTGTAGGTTGGTAAAATGAGTACCCAGCTTGTTGGGGTCAATTGGCTTACACATTGTAAACCACTTAGTTCAGTATGCTTAGTTCATTATGAAGCAGTATAAAAATGTAAATGCTATTGCTATTGCTAGTGTATTTTGATTTCAATAAGGCTTTTGACATGATTTCCTTGAAAAACGCTGGTCAACACGTGGGCTAGACAGTGCAACTGTCAGGTGGATTTGTAGTTGGTTAACTTATCAAATTTGCAGATGACACTACATTAGGAGGGGTACCCAATATTCCAGAGGACAGGGTCAGAATTCCAAATGACCTTAACAGATTAGATAGTTGGGCCAGAATTTCAACAGCACAAAATGCAAGGTACTACACAAGCATCAAAAATGAAAGGCACATATATAGGATGGGTGACACCTGGCTTAACATGCAAAAGGCATTAGAAGTCTTAGTAGACCACAAGCTAAACATGTGCCATCAGACTAGAAAATATGCAGGAGTAGCTGTGTTGGCCATTTAGCAAATTCAAACAAAAATCAACCAAACAGTGATACCTTTATTGTATGCAGGCATCTTACTAACATCTTAATTTTTTCTCCTGTTTGGTTTGTAATATCTTGCCTGATGAAGAAGCCTGTGGAGCTTTGAAAGCTTGCAACAAGTATATTGTGCATTTCGGTTGGCCAATAAAGGTATACTTTTTGGTGGATTTTTGTTTGAATGAGTCATCAGTGTGATGCAGCTGCTGAAAAAAGCCAATATGATACTAGGCTGGATCAATAGCTAGGTATAGTGTCTAAATTAAGAGAAGTAATAGTGCCAGTTTATTCTGCTTTGGTCAAATCTCATCTGGAATACTGTGTCCACAATTCAAAACAGATATTAACAAATTGGAGCGTATCGAGAGGTGGGTGAGTAAAATGGTGAAAGGTTCATGCTCTATGAAGGGCAGCTTAGGGAGGTGGGTATGTTTAGCCTGGGGAAGAGAAGGTAAAGAAGTGAAATCTCTCCACTCACCAATCCACTCCAATTTGGAAACATCTTACATGGCTGCCAAATATGATTGGGCTTGGAATGAGAAGCAGCAATAAAAAATATTTTTAAAATATTTTTATTAAACATATTAAAATTCAAACATAAACATAAACATAAATTCTTTCCCCTTTATTTTTAAAACAAACATACAATATCACAAACATACTAACATACATTCTTGCATCTAAAGTAATACTCATCTTTGGGTCTTTGCAGATGGCGCAAAGCGCCGTCTTGGAGGCAAGGAAGGGGAGGGGCAGCCTCAGGCCAGGTGCCCCAACCCCTTCCCAAGGATGTCATTGGGCGCCTGCCATTCCACACGGTGGGTGCTCCGATGACGTCCTTCCGGCTCAGTTTCCAGACACACTGAGCTGGAAGAAACACTGAAGAGATGCATGCTGCCTCTTCCGGCACCCTTTCCGCACCTTGCAGAAGGAGCGCTATTTTAGCGCTCCTTTCAGGGCTGGAAAAGTAGTGGGTTGGGGCCGAGGCGTGGGGCAGCCTCGGTCCTAATCCGTGGCTTCTTGGGGCGGCCCATGGCTGCCTGTCTGCAGAGGCCCTTTGTTTTGTAATCTTTGTAATATAATCGGCATTGATAGCCTTTCAATTATTCTCTTTCACTCTATGTCCTTCCACTTTATACTTTCTTTTCTATACCTTCTATATTTCTAACACTGTCTTAACCCTGATCTTTCTTCCTATCACTCCCTTCCTTTCCTTTCTTTCTCATCTAATCCATTTTATCTTCATCCCATTAACCCTCTCTTACCATTATATCAATTGCTCTAACATTCTTTCACTTTCTTTCACCCTCTTTTCACTTATACCTTGCTTCCTTTCCATCATTTGCCAATTTGTCAATTTCCTCAAATTTTTGACTTTGTGTTGTTGTCACAATTATCGCTACTACATGTACATAACTTGTTGTTGCATTCACCATTTTTTCCTTCGTCAAAGCTTACTTTTATAATTTCTTATTCTATTCAGATTTATACCTTTCTTGATTGTTAGCATGTGTTACACTTTTAAGGAGAGATCCGAGTTGTTCTCATTCATATTTTAGAATCATAGAATCATAGAATCATAGAAATATAGAGTTGGAAGAGACCACCAGGGCCACCCAGTCCAACCCCCTGCTATGCAGGAACCCCCAATTAAAGCATCCCCGACAGATGGCCATCCAGCCTCTGCTTAAAGACCTCCAAAGCAGGAGACTACACCACACTCCAAGAGAGTGTGTTCCATTGTCGAACAGCCCTTACTGTCAGGAAGTTCCTCCTAATGTTAAGATGGAATCTCTTTTCCTGGAGCTTGCACACATTGTTCTGGATCCTAGTCTCTGGAGCAGCAGAAAACAAGCTTGTTCCCTCCTCAATATGACATCCCTTCAAATAGTTAAACAAGGCTATCATACCACCTCTTAACCTTCTCTTCTCCAGGCTAAACATCCCCAGCTCCCTAAGTCATTCCTCATAGGGCTTGGTTTCCAGACCATTCATCATTTTAGTTGCCCTCCTTTGGACACGCTCCAGTTTCTCCACATCCTTTTTGAATTCTGTTGCCCAGAACTGGACACAGTATTCCAGGTGAGGCCTAACCAAAGCAGAATAGTCCTGGCACTTTTACTTCTCTTTATCTAGACACTATACTTCTATTGATGCAGCCTAAAATTGCATTGGCCTTTTTAGCTGCTGCATTGCACTGTTGACTCATGTTCAACTTGTGGTCTACCTGGACTCCTAGATTCCTTTCACATGTAGTCTCATTCAGCCAGGTGTCCCCCATCGTATATCTGTGCTTTTCATTTTTCTGCCCTAAGTGCAGTACCTTACATTTCTCGGTGTTGAATTTCATTTTGTTAGCTTTGGCCCAGCTTTCTAGTCTGTTCAAGTCATTTTGAATTTTGATCCTGTCTTCTGGGGTATTAGCTACTCCTCCTAATTTGGTGTCGTCTGCAAATTTGATAACTATGCCTCCAATACTGTCATCCAAGTCATTAATAAAGATATTGAATAGCACTGGGCCCAGGACAGAGCCCTGTGGCACCCCACTGGTCACTTCTTTCCAGGTTGAAAAGGAGCCATTCTTGAGCACCCTTTGGGTTTGGCCAGTCAACCAATTACGATTCCATGTAACAGTTACTTTGCGTAGCCCACATTTTACCAGCTTGTTTGCAAGAATGTCATGGGGAACCTTGTCAAAGGCCTTACTGAAATCAAGATATACTATATCTACAGCATTCCCTTCATCTACCAAGCTGGTAATTTTATCAAAAAAAAGAGATCAGATTTGTCTGGCTTGTTTCTCTGAAACCCATGTTGACTTTTTGTGATTATGGAATTACCTTCCAGATGTTCACAGACTCTGTTTAATGATCTGCTCCAGAATCTTTCCCGGTATTGGTGTCAGACTAATTGGACGATAATTGTTGGGATTCTCTTTTTTTATCTTTTTGAAGATGGGGACAACGTTTGCCCTCCTCCAGTCTGCTGGGACTTCTCCTGTTCTCCAGGAGTTCTCAAAGATTATTGCCAATGGTTCCAATATTACATTTGCCAGTTCTTTTATTACCCTTGGATGTAATTCATCTGGTCCTGGGGATTTATATTCATTTAGATTAACCAGGTATTCCTGTACTATCTCTTTACTTATTCTGTGCTGAAATTCTCCTATTCTGTCCTCTGCATAATGGAATTTTGTTCATTATTCTGGCTCTATATTTTTTCCATATCTTAAATATTGCTTTTCTGATACAATGAATGTTAAAGTCTTCATTGATTTTCTTTTTCCCATATCCCAAATATCCATGCCATCAATATCTGAGGCCTTCTTCCTCTAATTCAAGCATTCTGCTATTTTCTAATCTTGTCAATTCCCTTAATCAGGTCAAGCAACATGCTTCAAAATATAATTTCAAATTAGGTAGTCCTAAACCCCCTATTTCTTTTATATTCTGCAAAAATTTAAAGAGTATTCTTGGCTTTTTGCCTTTCCAGATAAATGTGGACAGATCTTTGTGCCATGATTGAAATGTTTTTTTCAATTGTTACAACTGGAATCATCTGGAAGAAAAATAGTATTTTTGGAAGGACTGACATTATTATAGCTGCTATCTGGCCTAATGGTGACAAATTTGTTTTATTCCACCTGATCAGATTTTTTTTATTTCCTCCCATATTTTGTGTAGTTTTTTTCAAATAAGTTTATAGTTTTGTTTGGGATGTTTATTCCTAAATATCTCTCTTTTTTTGTATTTTGATTCCAATTCCTTCTTCTAATTTTTGATCTACTTTTGACAAATTTTGGTAAGGATTGATGATTTTTCCTTGCTGATTCTGCATCCCAGAATTTCTCTGAATTTTTCTAATGTTTTTAATAATGATGTGATACTTTCAAGTGGGTTATCAAGAATTATTAAGTCATCTGTGAATGCTCTGATTTTGAAATTGTATTTTTTGATCTTTACACCTCTTATATTTTTGTCCTCTTTGACTCTTTTGATCAGAATCCCAATAATTAATAAAAATAGGAGGGGAGACAGAGGACAACCCTGTCTTGTGCCTCTTTTTATATAAAGATTTTTTTGTTCTTTCGCCATTTGTTAAAAAATTTACTTTTTGTTATTTATATATTTCATTTATCCAATCAAGATAATTTTGGGCTAAATTTATTTCTTGAAGTATTTCTTTGAGTGTTATCCAATTCACTGAGTTAAAGGCTTTTTCTAAATCTATAAAAACCAAACCTAATTTCTTTTCTTTTTTTAAAATTTTTATTAGAAATAAAATATACATTATACAAATAATACAATCCAATTACATATATCAACATACCTTCATGTGATTTTTAAAATTTCTGTTGCTTTTATTGATGTTTAGTTTAATACTTTTTTAATGGGAAGGGTAGGTTTTGGGGGTTTTAAGTTAATTGATGTATTTTAATTGTTGTAAGCTGCCCCGATTGTTTTTAACTGAGGGGTGGGGTATAAATTATTATTATTATTATTATTATTCCCATTCTTACACATTCACACAATATTAATGCTAACATTAATACTAACATTCATATCTGACTCAAACCTCACACAACTAACTTCATCCATTCCATTCAATTCTACAACCATATAACAATATGACTTCCTGAACTGAAACCAAGGCATTTTTTCCCAAATCATATTTGGAAAATATTTCAGTTAATATTTTATCCAACTTAAACCTATATTCTTGCTATCTTATGCATTTATCAGCTGAAAACTTATAAATTTGCTAAACTCAAATACTTTCCGCTTTCTTCAGCTTCCAATATATTTATTCCAGCTAAATTAACTCTTTTGCTTTTCACTCCATTATAAGTTTCCTTATTCTCGTCCTTTACTTTATCTTTATTTAAATATTCAAATAGTGGTTTCCAGATCTCATCATTTTTTCCCCAATCTTTACCTCTCAGAAGGTTAGTTAACTTGTCCATCTGTATCCATTTATGTATCCATTCCTCCACTGAGGGGATTACTGCCGTTTTTCATTTACTAGCATAAGCTATTGTTGTGATAGTGGTAATATAAAACATAAGCTTTCCAAATTTGTGCTCCATTTTCTCATACTCACAAATGCTTAATAAATATAATTTAGGGTCTCTAGGTATCTGTGTTTGTAAAATTTCTCCAACAATCCCATGTATCTTTTTCCAATATTTCCTGGCCCACTTACAATTCAACCAAATATGACAGAATGTGCCTACCTCCTGCTTACATTTCCAGCATTTGTTTGATGTTCCTTTATAAATTTTTGCTAATTTAGCTGGTGTCAGATACCATCTAACTTTCATTTTAAAGAAATTTTCCTTTAGGTCATAACAAGCTGTATACCTTATTCTTCTATTCCAAGTTTTTTCCCATTGGCTCAGACAAATATTTTGCTTCAAATCTTGGGCCCATTTAGTCATTTGTTCTTTAATCAGTTCTTCCTCCATTTCTATTTCCATTAAACAGTTATAAAATAATGCAATTTTATGATGGTTTTCTGACATCAGACTCTCATCAAATTTATTTCTATTAGCTCAAATTCCTTTCAGTTTATTATCATCTGAAAATCTCTCTTTAAGTTGTCTATACACCAACCAACTGCAAAAGTAGCCTTCTTCTACCAATTGTTCCAATTTCTTAAACTCCAGACTTTTGTTAATGGGATTCATTGCTGTTAAATCAGCATATGTAACCCATTTCCCCCCAGCAATTACTTCTCTTTTATGGAAGGCCTCATAAATTGAGGTCCACATCGGGAGATCAGGGCATAACCTCGGTTTGTATTTTAGCCAAACATTCAATAAAGATCTTCTAATGAAATGGTTCAAAAAGTCCTTGTGGACTTTATCTTTTTCATATAACAAATATCCATGCCCCCCGAATCTTAAATCTATCCCTTCCAAGGCAAGCACTTTTCTATCTGTCAACAGACACCACTCCATAAGCCAGGGGTAGGCAACCTTTCCCCTTTAAGGGCCGAGGGACTTCAGCTCCCAGAATCCCAGGAGCTATTGGCCAACATGGGACTATTGGTCAAGATGGCTGAGGCTTCTGGGAGCTGAAGTCCCTCGGCCTTTAAAGGGGAAAGGTTGCCTAACCCTGCCATAAGCCATTCCATACAACAGGCAGCATAACAGATCTGAAGATTTTGTAAGGCCAAGCCTCCTCTTGAGACTTTATCCTGCATCAATTTATATCTTACCCTTGGCCTTTTCCCACTCCAAATAAATTTGGAGAGCTCTTTATGCCACAATTTAAAGGGTTTTAAATTGGTAATAATGGGGATATTTTGAAACAAAAACATACATTTTGGTAAGACCTTCATTTTAATAACTGAGATTTTCCCTAACCATGAAAGGTTTAATCTATTCCATACCCTTAAATCTCTTTTAAGTTCATTCACAATCCTCTCATAATTATTTTTAAACAAGTCTATATTCTTAGTTGTTAGCACAATCCCCAGATACTTAGTTTTGTTACAAATCTGATACCCAGAAACTTCTGTTAAATTTTGTTTTTCCTCTTTAGATAAATTCATTGTTAAGACTGAGGTTTTATTTTTATTAATCTTTAAATCCAGAAACCTGACAGAACTTCTCCAATATGTCTAGCAGTTGTTTTAGGCTTTCATTTGGGTCAGATAAAGTGATGAGCAGGTCATCTGCATATGCCTTCCATTTAAACTCTGTCTCCTTTATTATTTTTGATGGTGATAGAAATCCTAAATAACAATATCAGAGAGGACAATGGAATTAAAGGAGTTAAATGTAAAAAACATGAGTTTAAATTTAAACCTAATTTCTTTTTTACATGGCGTTCATAATACTCTGTCACATTCAGAAAGACTCTCATATTTTCCCTCATATGTCTGTCAGGTAAAAACCCTCTTTGGTCCTCATCTATCCACTGTTACAAACATACTTTAAGTCTATCTAATAGAATTGTAGTAAATATTTTACAATCTTGGTTTAGAAGTGATATTGGCCTAAAGGTTTTTTAGATTTGTAGTGTCTTTGCCTTCTTTTGGTAAGATCACTATGTCTCTTTCTTTCCATGTGTCTGAGATACCTTCACTTAATATGGCATTAAATGTTCATTGTAGTGGATCAAATAGTTCCTCTATGAAAGTTTTATAATATTTAGATGTGAACCCACCAGAGCCAGGTGCTTTTCCATCTTTCCTTCTTTTTAAATTGAGTTTCTTATTTCTTTTGTAGTGATGGTTCCATTTAATTTCTGGTTTTGTTCTATATTTGGTGATGGAAATTTAATTTCTTTCAAGTATTTTTTCACTTTCTCTACATTTGTTGGGCACTGTTTATATCAATTTGAATAGAATTCATAAAAGGTTTCTTTTATTTCCTCCTGTTTTGTCTGTATTATCTCACCTTTTTATTTTTGTTATTGTTCTTTTTTCTCTTTTTTCCCTTAATTTATGTGCCAGCCATTTTCCAATCTTATTTGAATGCTCAAAAGCCTTTTGTTTTGCTGCTTTTAGGATTTTTTCAATTCTGTTATCATTTCCAATGAAATTTGTTTTTTCACTACCTTGATTTCTTCAATTATGTCATTTTTTATTTTTTATTTTTGGTTTGGATTTTCTATTAGCTCATTCTCTTTTTTTCTCTAATAGTTTGTTTAAAAAATGTTTCTTTCCTTTTTCTTTGAAGTTCTGTATTTTGTTGTATAAAAAACCTCTCATCACCACCTTACTCATGTCCCAAATTGTTGTCATTTTTAGCTCATCATTCATATTTTCTTTGAAAAACAATTTAATATTCTCCTTTGCTTTTGAAATTATGTTCTGATCTGACAACAATTTGTCTTTCAGTCTCCAAATATATGTATGTGTGTTTTGTTTTCTTTCATGGTAAGAATTGGGGGTTATGATCTGAGAGTGCTCTAGGTAATACACTGATTTTTTGATAACTTTAGTTATTGTTTTTGTAGCTAAAAGCATGTCAATTCTAGATAGGGAATAGCATCTTTCAGAACAGAATGTATATTCTTTCTCTTGATTATTAAGACATCTCCAAATATCTTACCATTCCTAACTCTTCCATCATTTCGAAAAAAACTTTTTGGTAGTTTACTATGATTTTGTTTGATTTTCTTTTCTGATTTTCTATCTATCTGAGGATTTATGACTCCATAATAATCACTCATTATTATTTTATTTCCATAATCATATTCCATAATTTTTTGTAAAATGTTACTTTATTTTCTTGAGGACAGTAAATCCCTACAATTAGGGTTTTTTCCCCTTTGCATAGTGATCTCTATTCCTATGTAATGCCCTGTTGTATCTTTGAAAATTTCTCTGGCTATAATTGGTTCTTTTACATATATTAAGTAAAAGGTAAAGCTATTCCCTATTGACAAGGTTGTCAAGTCATGTCTGACCATAGGAGGCAGTGATCGTCTCTGTTACTAATCTGAAGAGCCAGTGTTATCAGAGACTACTCCGTGATCATGTGGCCAGCATGATTGCATAGAATGCTGTTTACCTTCCCAACAAAGTGGTACCTATTTATCTACTTGTATTTGCATGCTTTCAAACTGCTAGGTTGGCAAAAGCTGGGACTAGTGACAGGAGCTCACCCCATCATGCAGTACCCAGGCCTTGAACTGCCAACCCACCAATGTTGCAATCAACAGAGTCAGCATCTTAACCACTTGAGCCACTGCATCCCTATCCTTGTATAACCTAGAGGAAAATGTGAGCAAATTCATTCAACCAAGTAGGGATATATTGTTCCAACTTTTCTGCTAGTTGTTCATCTGATATTGGTTTACCATTAATAAACAGATCTCTAAGTCTATCTACCCTCCACTCTCTTCAAGTGACACACAAGTTAAATTAGGAAAATTAGGGTGTATTAGGAGCATAGAAGAGACTGAGGTGGAGCAAATATTTTAGCAAACAATATCATGAACATCTCAAACTAGTGACAGGAGCTCACCCCATCATGCAACCCTCTTTTTTGTTTTTAGCAGCCAAGACAAATTCTTTCCCTAATTTTCAGTTTCTGTAATTTTTTGTATTTTTCTTTTATGTGCCTTTTTTGTAGACATACCATATCATAGTGTTCTTTTTCGAAATAATGTAATATTTAGAATATTTTTTTCCTTTTTATTAAAAGGTTTAGTCCCTTAACATTCTATGTCATTAGAGGGAAGTTTTATTACTGGAGCAGAGGGAAGTTTTATTACTGTTATTACTATTGTTAATTTACTCAATGTATTCTTCTTCAGTCAGAAGGGCTTTTTCCTCTTCTTCTTCTCTTGTTTCTCCCTCATCTCTTGAGTCTCCTATGTCCACTTCTACTTCTTTTCATCCTCCTCTATCTCCTCCTCTTTGTCATTGTTCGGTTTTCCCCTGTTTCTGTCTTTCTCTTCTTTTCTTTATTTCTGCTCTAATAGTCTTTGATAATCTTCCCATTTTTGTCTTGGTCTTCCTTATCATCTGTTCCTTGTCTTTCAGATTCTGGACTCCTTGTTCTGATTTTCTCAATCTCTTTCTTATACCTCTTCCAGAATTCAGTTGCCTTCTGTATGGAGTTTAATTTGTGTCTTTTTTGTTTCCATGTGACCGTAATTCCCTCTATGTCTTCCCATCTATATGGAATCCAGTAATAGTTTATTTGATCTGTGAGGAATTTGTAGTCTCTTCTTCTCTTCAAGATTTTTGTTGGGATATCTTTGTAGATTTGAATCTCGATTCCTTTAATCACTAATTTCATTTTGAAAGTTTCCCTGTACATTGTGTCTCTACTATGTTTCCATACCCAATAGATTATGATGTCCCTTGGGAGTTTTTTCAATTTTGCTGTCTTGGAGTTCAGCCTGTACATCCTATCTATCTCCCAACTGAAATGTTGTGAAGTTGCATCCAAGTATTTTGCTAAAAGAGGAGTTAGAAATTCATATAAATTCTTTTTTTTTAATTTTTTATTAAACACATATAAAATGTATAATACAAACAAAACATACAAAACACTACCACACAATACAACATATCACACTAACTACAAAACAATAGTACACTCATACACATCGAGCATAACTAACATACATTTCAAAATCTATACCTATAATGATAACTTAAAAATAGGTTTTTTTCCCATATAAACATTAATCTTTAGGTCTAATGAATATATATTACAAGTTTGTCATCTCAATGAATCTTCCAACAGAGTGACTCTTCAGATCACATATTTAGAATCTTTCCTTTCCTTTTAATTTATTTCGATATCTCTGTCTTCTATCATTTTATTTACACATAACCATTCATCTTTTTGCTCTTTACCTCTTAATTTTGCTGTTAAGCTATCCATAATGGCGGCTTCTCTAAGTTTAACCAACCACTCCTCTTTAGTCGGAATTCTGTTCGTCTTCCAGTATTGTGCATATAAGATTCTTGCAGTTGTAAACATATATAGTAATTTTTTGGTGTGGTGTTTCCTGGTATTTTCATCTAACTTATTTAACATATTCAATAAAATAATTCTAGGGTCAGGTTTTATATTTATCTTAAGTATTTCATTTATATTATTTATTATCATTGTCCAGTAGTGCTTAGCCTCTTGGCAATGCCACCACATATGTATGTAATCTCCACCTTGTTTCTGGCATTTAGAAATTCATATAAATTCTCATTTTGTTATTTGGGCACACCTCTTAATTTTTTTTTAAGAAAATATCTTTATTATTTTAAAAAGACATAACAAGACATAAACAAATCTATCTTACCACATTATTAAACAATTGAACAATTCTCTTCCATACTTCCACCATACCAACACATAAGACATTTAAAAGAAACAACATTAAATTGACTCCCTAAATTTTCCTGCTGATTTTTAATAGATTTTAGTATTTTTCTCTTATTATATGTATTGATGCCTACTGTATCATCTTTTCTTCCAGATTTTCATTCTAATTCAACAAAATCCTAGTAAATTTCACAGTTCCATATTTAAATATTTACCTAGTCTCCTTCTTTCCTCTATTCTGTCCCCATCGAGCTATGTATATTCTATGTATATTCTATGTATATCATTCTAACAAAATTCCTTTTCATAACGCTCCTTTCTATATTGCTTTATCTAAACCCATTACCCATAGTTCACCCTATTTTTGTCTGATATATGTAATAAATGGATTCCAAACCATTACAAATTTCTTAAGTGGTTTTTTTCTGTATGATTTGTGTTAATTTGTCGCTTTCCATTAAATCATACACTTTCCAAATCCAATCGTCTATATCAGGTATTGTTTTTTGTTTCCATTTTGCAGGGAATACTAATCTGGCAGCTGACATCATATAAAATACCAGTCTAACATAATCTTTTTCTAAATTGTCTTCTTCATTTATACTCAATAAATACCTCCCAGGATCTTTTGGTATAGTCTGCTCTACTATCTTTTCTATTTCTACATGTATTTTGTTCCAATTTTTTTTTTGCATGTTTACATTCCCATCAAATGTGATAATATGTTCCCAATTCCTTTTCGCATTTCCAACATTTACTTCCTTCTGTTTTATATATTTTTGACAATTTAAATGGTGTAAGTTGCCATCTGTACATCATTTTGTAAAGATTTTCTTTTAAGTTGTAATTTACTGTGTATTTCATCCTTTTCGTCCATGTTTTTCCCCATTGTGCTAAATTGATCGGGTTCTTCCTCCATCTCTATTTCCAGTAAGAGTTTATATAACTTTTTTATTCTATGTTCTTTATCAGATTTTATTATTTTTTTGAATCTGGGATCAGTCTCTTTGATATTATTTAATTTTAGATCTAATATAGCTTTTTCTCTTATTTGAAAATATGTGTACCATGTACATTGCATGCCTTCCTCTCGTAATTGGTCCAATGGTTTTCATTTCATTTCCTTTTTACTTAATAATTCTTCATATGTAACCCACTCTGTTTCTTTTAAAGGAGTCATTCTAAAAAAAGCTTCGTTTATTGATTTACATTTTGTCACTCCTGTGCATAATCTTGATTTAAGTTTCAGCCAAACCCATAATAATGATCTCCTAATGTAATGGTCGTTAATGTCCTTGTTTACTTTTAATTTATTATAAAATAAATACCCATGCCACCCAAATCTGAAGGTCTGCTCCTTCTAATTTTAATTGCCTTTTGTTTTCCAATTTCAACCAATCTAGTACCCATTCCATTACGCTTGCATAATAATAAATTTTCAAATTTGGTAGCGTAAGTTCTCCTCTGTTTATTTCATCATGTAATATTTTCAATATTTCCCTAGGTTTTTTTCCGGACCAAAGAAATTTAGATATGTCTTTGTGCTAATTTTGAAACAGTTAATCATTGATAATTATGGGTAAATTTTGAAATAAAAAAATCATTTTTGATAGAATATTCATTTTGATGGCAGCTATTTTTTCCATCCATGACAATTCTAGTTTTTTCCATTTTTCTATTTTTTTATTTCTTTCCATTTTGCCCCATAATTATTCTTAAATAAATCTGTATTTTTTGTTGTTATGTAAATCCCTAAATATTTTACTTTTTTTACACATTGAAAATTTACTTTTGTTTTCAATAATTGTTTCTCTTTTTCCATCATATTTAAGATTAACATATTTGTCTGGAAACATCACTGTAATTTTGTAACATTTTAAATAATTCTTCTATGTTGTCTATCGGATTTGCTAAAGAAATCAAGAAATCATCCGCAAACGCTCGTAATTTAAATTCTTTATTCCTAATTTTAACTCCTTCTACTTTTGGATTTCTTCTTATTGTATTATTTAAAATCTCTAAAGTAATTATAAATAAGAGGGATGACAAGGGGCATCCTTGTCTAACCCCTCTATATATTTTGTAATTTTTTGTTGTTTCTCCGTTAATCACAAGGGCTGCCTCCTGATCATTATATATATTTTGCATCCATTTAAAAAAAAAATTCCCCCACATCCATTTTTTCTAAAATTTTGAACATGAATTTCCAATTGACTTTATCAAATGCTGTCTCAGCATCTATGAACAAAAGTGCCAATTTTTTATCTATATTTTTTTAGTGGTGTTTGATCAAATTTAGTATATTTCTTATATTATCTTTCATATGGCAATTGGGAAGAAACCCTGTTTGATCTTCATATATCCAATTGAACAGTATATTTTTAATCGGTCTGCCATAATGCTTGCAAATAATTTATAATCGTTGTTTAATAGTGAAATTGGCCTATAGTTCTTTGGATCGAGGTGGTCTTTGTTTTCTTTAGGTATTAGTATCACATTTGCTTTTATCCATGATCTTGGGAATTCGTCTTTTAATATAGCATTGAATACTAATTGTAAAGGATTTATTTACACCTCTTAATTTTAAACAAGATTCTCTTTGTAGAGATTTCCAATGTGAAGTCGTAGGCTTTCATGGCCGGCATCCATAGTTTTTGTGGGTTTTTCGGGCTGTGTGGCCATGTTCTAGAAGAGTTTCTTTCTGACGTTTCGCCACAGCTGCAGGACCCTCTCACAGCTGCAGGAGTTTACTGCATACCATGCAGCTGTGGACAAGTCTACATAGGGACCACCAAACGCAGTGTACAAACACGAATCAAGGAACATGAGAGACACTGTAGACTGGGCCAGCCAGAAAAATCAGCAGTAGCAGTACACATCATAAACCATCCTGGGCATAAAATGCTGTTTGAAAACACTGAAATTCTGGACCATGCCAACAACTCTCAGGTCAGAATGCACAGGGAAGCCATTGAAATCCACAAACACTTGGACAACTTCAACAGGAAAGAAGAAACTCTTAAAGTAAACAAGATATGGCTACTAGTCCCACAAAATAAGAGATTCAGCACTCAGCAAAGGCAAATGGAAAACCAACCAGGGTCAGGGGCTTTCCCAGCAGACAATAGCAGACAATCTCCCTGATTGCATATCCTTACCTGGAAGCCATGCCATCAACAACAGAACAATACCCATTCAACACAGAACAATACACAGTTTACATGGGAATATCAGACAATACCCTTGATTGCATACCCTGAAGTTATGCCATTAACAACAGAACAATACCTATTCAACACAGAACACACAGTTCACCTGGGAACCACTCCTCCCTACCCAGGGTTTCACAGTATATATAGACCCATGCTCCTCCAATTCAGTTTTCTCTGAAGATGCTAGCCACAGATGCTGGCGAAATGTCAGAAAGAAACTCTTCTAGAACATGGCCACACAGCCCGAAAAACCCACAAAAACTAAAGATTCTCTTTGTTTAATTTTAAGTCTCAATGTTGTTTCCTGGTCTTCTTCTTGGGCATTTGTTACTTCATCTATTTTCGCCTCTAGTTTTTTTGAGGTGTTCTCTAGTTTCTCCATCTCACCTGTTATTTTCCCTAAATCTTTGTTGATTTTGCCTGTCTTATCTTATCAAATTTGTTTATCAAATCAAACCCCTAAATCTTTGTTGATTTTGTCTAAGCCTTGTCTTATCAAATTTGTTTATCAAATCAAACCCCTTCTATATGCACTTTATACTCTACAAATCATATTGTATTTTATATAATTAATTCAAATAATCAATCCTAGTTGTAAAATAAAAGTTTGCCTCTGATTGTTGAATACCTATACTTGATTAATTTGCTATTTGTATCTAATATATGTATAAAAGTTTTAAGCTTTAAAAAAAATAAACAATTCAGAATCAGGTTCTTCAATTCATTAAGCAATTATTGCATATACAAACACCAATAATCTATATATGTGTGTGTGATTTCAGTCTTTAGTATTAGTAATATTATATTCCCCCTTTACCTCTTCTTGTTGTTTTTATTTTCTTCAGTTTTCCCAAAAATATTAAATGTCCATTCAAATTACCTGTCCAAATTTAATTCAGCTTTATTTTTGTTTTTGGTCTAGTCTGGTTCTTATTATTTCTCTAAATGATGATCCTCCTTGATTGTTGTTTCTGTTTCTGTCTCAGTCCTTTTTTCCATCTCTCTCCATTCAATTGCCTCTTTCCTGTTGTTCTTTTCTCCTCATCACTGTCCTTCCAAAAAAAAGAGTCTTTTCAAAAAATTATTCAAATCAAAATTATTCAAATTAGTCTCTTGTCCTTAATCTGTTCTAAGTCTCTGCTTGTATCTCTGTTTGTTTTCTCTATTTTATTGTAGTTAATTTCTCCCCTCTTTTTCTTTTTGTACCTTTTGTCTCTATCAGCACTTAATGTATTTTACCTCCTAGTTGTTGCTTTCAATTCCATTGCTATGTCTTTAAGTTTTTACTTTTACCTTTCTCTCCTATTGCTGCTCAATCTCTTCTTCTCCACTTGACTTTTCCAACTCCTCCAACTCCTCTCATTTTTCAGCTATTCCTCTTCGATCCTCCTGGGCAAGCCCCGTCCATGATCAGCGATATTTTCAGAAGTTCATAAAAGTTCTCAAAAGTTTGTAAAGTAAGCTTATAATTTGCTGTTTCACTCTTATTAGAGATGGGTTCTTAATATACTGAAAGTCACAGTCATCAGCATTTGATGAAACAATTAAGTTGTTATTTAATTTCTGAAGTTAAAAAAAGTAGCAGCAGTGCTTGTGCCGCTAAAGTGGCAGCCTTGTCATGGGCATGGCTAGCTCTATCCCCTGATTCCCCTCCACATCCCTTTGGACTTTCTCACACCTCCTTATCACTCCTTTTCAATCTAGTGTGCCTGGGGATCTCTGGGATTCTTTTTGAAGCCCCTCTGCTTCCACTCCTCTTTTGGGATACTTCTTATCAGGTGTTTGATGTCACCACCCAATCTAGTCCCCACGACAGGCGACCATCTCTCAGACCAGCTTCAAGGAACAGGTTCCCAAACCGCCATACCACCAGAAGCAAAAAAAATTTGAAGCAAAAAAATCTGTTTTCCTTTTGTAGCTGACTTTGTTCAAGAATGTCGTGTTCTTAGAATATCATTTGTTTTTTCACACTAGTTTTGAACTTTGCAAATACTCTTTTGCATTTGCTTTTCAGGCACTGGCCCCTATAAAACTTGATGATGGTGTGCGAAAGATTCTGGGTGTGCTTCCCACTCTCTCTGAGAAAAATACTGGCACTTTTGTGAGTTTGGATGGGAAAACTCTTCCCTGGTGAGACACAGCTGGATAGACACCTCTACAGACTGTTTCCTACTTGCCTGGACTTCAGGAGGTACTTTTTGCTAGCAATTTGAGCTTCGACTGCAATAAATACGCTTTGCCTTGAAATCTGTGTAACTTTTTATTTCTTTTAGCTGCATTGTTGTAGTTCTTTTTTTTTTTAAATAATTCAAATACTAAGTAAATGGCATGATACTACATGATTTAGCTCTCCAAACTGGCAGCATGCTATTAAAATGGCAAATGATTTTCATAGTAAGAATATGCATTGTCTCCTGAGTAGAAAGTCACCCACCGACGAGTCGGGAGGGGTTGCTTGTTGCACTGGACATGGGAGGCCTGATTGGCCAAGCATGCAGGGACCTTCTGGTTGGCTGCGTGCTTGACCCAATCACAATGATTGCTTGTGCTTGGGAAGTCTCACAGTGATTGTACTCTCACGAGACTTCCCACGAGTAGTAGTAGTAGTAGTATTTATACCCCGCTCTTATATCTGTATGGAAATTTTAATGTTGTAAGCCGCCCCGATTGCTCTGCAGAGGGGCGGGATATAAATTATTATTATTATTATTATTATTCAGTCAAAAGGCTCTCAGAGCGGCTTACAAATATATATTATATAATATATTATTAGAGTATCACGAGAGTTTGTTCTTTATAGCTCTGTGCTGCCACATGGCGGCAGCCATTTTTGAGCTTGAACTGAGCGAGTCACATTGCTCTGCTCTGTGCTCTGGCTATTTGCTTGGCTTTGGCCTAGCAATTTTCTTGGCTTCGCTGCAATCGGCTATAGCTGATTACTTACTTATTCTTTTCACAAAGGGAGTTCTTGCTTTGAGTCTCCCTTCGGAGTTGGAGGTTTAGGCAGGGTGAGGCCTTCAGGCCAGTCCCCTCGGGCCTGTAAGGGCTGCTGCATCTCCAACACTCAGAGGGCATTATCCGAGGCGGGT
This sequence comes from Phrynosoma blainvillii, assembly GCA_026167975.1. NCBI lineage: Eukaryota > Metazoa > Chordata > Lepidosauria > Squamata > Phrynosomatidae > Phrynosoma > Phrynosoma blainvillii. The sequence goes on along the minus strand of JANUYF010000007.1, from coordinate 14,114,260 downwards.
GCTGTGGTCGGCATCTTCTTCACCGGGTGCGCAGACCCGGTACTCAATCTCAGGCCCTGTGGCGCCCCGGTAAGGTCAGGGCCCCATCACTGGTTCAGGAGGGTTTTTTACACCTCTCCCCAGTGGTGAGTGGGTGTGAAGGCAATTTTGTCTTCGGGCAGGGTTCCAAATAGGACCCTTGGTAGACACTTCCCCCTGGTTTGGTGGTTGCCAGCAACGCTTCCTGGCTATTTGCGTCTCTTGTTGAGACTTGGGGAAGGGCAGCCTTTTGGCCTGGTGGTATCATCCTTGGTTGGGTGATAGTGCTTAGGACTCATGTTCATCCACTGGGGGGAAACGATGCCCCATAGTAAGGCTCAATCCAAGAGGCGCGCTGCTTCGGCGGTGCCCGGCTCTAGTCACTCTGTTTCGAAGAGGCCTTCCCAGTCTACCGGCAGAGATGATGAGATAACTGCTCAGATTGCACAACTGGGCAAGACAGTGCAGGCCTGTGTTGCGGTCTACAATCAGCTCATTCAGAAAGGGCTACAGTCTACAGCTGCCAGCCCTATTGCCAGCACTTCTGGTAACCCTGACACAGAAGTGCTGCCCCCTCCTTCTGTACCTGAATCTCAGGTCTTTCCTGCTACACCAGGTCCTTCTGTGGTTTCGTCTATAGAGGCGGGGCAACCCACTATTGCCGATGTATGGGAACTCCTGAAAAGGGTTCCAGGTGTGGAGATTCAGTGTGCGGCTGCCCCTGTTTCTGAACAGCCCACTGTGGCTGATCTTTATAACCTCTTGCAAGGAGTGGTTCTTCCAGTTGTTTGTGCGGTGAAGCAAACCCATGATATGCAGAGGAGAAATTAGGCAGCTGTTGCTGCTTCTCTGCCTGACACCAGAGCTGTTGTGGGGCTACACTTCAGGGGACATCTGCAATGGGCTAGTGATGCTTCCCAGCAAGCTTCAACCTCAGGTTTGTCTCCTACTAATCCTTCACAAGCAAATTGGCCCACCTCGGTATGGGCTCCAGGTGGCCAGGTTAGCCAGTGTGCGGGTTCGGAATGCCCCATCCCTGCAGCTTCGCTGGCACCTGTGCAGGCACCTGCGGTTTCACAGGTGCCTGACCCTAGGGTGCAGGTTGGTCAGCCAATTGCTTTGGCTAGTAACACCACAGTGGTGTCTTTGGATGCTCCTGCATTATCAGGAGTAACTATGCACCCTGAATCCATTCCATATGCTGGGATGTCCACACCCCTTGGCTCACACCTTCCTCTTACTACTAAAGAAAGAATATGGAAGGGAGATTACATTGACTTATTTTCTCTTACTTTAGGGATCCTAAACCAAGAATCATGGTAAAAAATTGGATTGTATTTAGCCTTCCAAAAGAGTTTCAGGCACTCAAACGCCCTAAGCTGGAGCGCAATTTTGTTAACTGGATTATGGGTTTCACCATTTACAGGGGAGTTATAGAAGAAAGAGAGCCCCTTAGGTCTCCTGACTTTTCTAAATACCAGGAGATCATGATAAAAGCTTACACCAACTGCCATCACAATGCGAAGGGTGCAGGTTGTTTGCAATATGATGAACAGTTTAGAACAGGGGTAGGCAACCTTTCCCCTTTAAGGGCCGAGGGACCTCAGCTCCCAGAAGCCTCAGCCATGTTGACCAATAGTCCCATGTTGGCCAATAGCTCCTGGGATTCTGGGAGCTGAAGTCCCTCGGCCCTTAAAGGGGAAAGGTTGCCTACCCCTCGTTTAGAATGAGAGCTGCACAAGATCTCTCCTTGTCTTGGAGACATGTACAGTCTGAACTATGGGCTGATGTTATGGTGGGGGCCTCCACTTCAAGCAGGTGTGACAATGGGTTTGTTCCCATGGTTACTCAGCCGAGAAGGCAGAATGCAAGGCCTGCCATGGGAGAAAGGAAGCAATTTGGGATTTGCTGGGACTTTAACACAGGCAGGTGCAAGAGGCAGCCCTGCAGGTTTGACCACAAGTGTAACACCTGTGGGGCACTTCCTGCAATAGAGGTAAGCGATCAGGAGTGGGAGGTCCCCCCCCGGCCAGCATCCCTGGGAGGAAAAGGCCCTGTCACCAATTAAATTAGATGCAATGGTGGCGTGGCTGAGGGTCTACCCAAATAAGGAGGCTGCATCGTACTTATATTATGGTGTTTCCCTAGGCTTTCACATCCCTTACACAGGTGTTAGGGTTCATCGCTATGCGCCCAATGCTCGTTCTGTGAGGGAATTACCAAATATTTTAAGGGACAAGTTAGTGAAAGAGATAGCTGCTGGAAGAATTTCAAGACTCCATGATCAGTTGCCTATTCCCACCCTTCGTTTATCGCCTTTGGGTGTGGTTTCCAAGAGAGCTCCTGGGGAATTTAGGTTGAACCACAACTTGTCTTACCCGAAGTGTGACTCTGTGAATGATGCCATTGATCCTGAGCTTACGTCCATTAAGTATGCATTGTTTGACTCAGCGTTCAACATGGTTAGGAAATTAGGCAAGGGAGCCCTCTTAGTGAAGTGCAACATAAAATCCGCCTTCAGGCTCCTCCCAGTACGCCCAGATGATTTTGACCTACTGAGGTTTCAGTTTGATGGAAAGTATTATTTTGATAAAGCCATGCCAATGGGGTGCTCGATTTCTTGTTCAGCTTTCGAGACTTTCAGCACCTTTCTTCATTGGTGTACAGTTAAGCGGTCAGGCAATAGGGCCATAACCCATTATTTAGATGATTTTTTGATTGCTGGTAAACCCAATTCCTCTCAATGTAAGGATACGTTAATTGAATTTCAGGAATTGATGTTTGAGTTGGGAGTTCCTTTGGCTGAGCAGAAAACAGAAGGGCCTGGAACATGGCTTACCTTTTTGGGTATCGAGATAGATACCATTGCTGGGATTTCTCGATTACCGAGTGACAAATTGGTAGCCATGAAACAGCAGGTTAGGTCAATGCTAGGGAAGCAGAAAGCTATACTTCATGAATTTCAATCCCTTACAGGATTGCTAAACTTCGCTTGTAAGGTAATAGTCCCAGGGCGAGCATTCTGCGCAAGACTATATAGGGCTATGGTGGGGGTGTTTGCACCGCACCATCATATCAGGATCACAAGGGGGATTCGAGAAAACTTGAAGGTTTGGGACTCATTTTTTGAGCAATTTAATGGCGTCTCATTTTGGAGATCTGAAATATTGCTGAGAGCAGACTTTCAGGTGCGCTCTGATGCTGCTGGCACCCATGGCTTTGGTTTTTATTGGAATGGCCAATGGGCTGCAGAGGCGTGGCCGTCTGCATGGATGGAACGTGTTCTGACCCGAGACCTGACATTTTTGGAGCTTTTCCCCATTGTAGTGGCTGTGCACCTGTGGGCAAGCCAGTTTGCTAACAAGACCATCTGGTTTTGGTGTGACAACCAGGCAGTCATTCATGTGATAAATTCTCAGTCTTATAAGTACCCCAGAGTAATGAGTTTGGTGCAGGCAATGGTATTGCAGTGTCTGAAGTTTAATGTGTTATTCCATGCTCAGCATGTTCCTGGTGTGCTTAACCCTTTGGCAGATGCCCTCTCTCGTTTTCGGTTCTCCAGGTTCCAGCAGTTGGCTCCCAAGGCATCGACACACCTGATGGAGGTACCGGCTTTGTTATGGAGCCTTGGAGACTAGAAATTCACAGGGCAATCCTGCATTCCATTGCCCCATCTACACGCAAGTCCTACCAGATAGCCTTGAATGCTTTTAATCAATTTTAGTGGATATTGGGGAGGTACAAGGCTGGCCCATTAGGGTTAATCTGGTCCTGCGTTTTATAGTACATCTCAGGCAGGCAGGCCTGTAACCTGTTCCTATTCGGTGCAGGCTGGCCGCTCTGGCTTTTCACTCCAGGGCAAGGGGTTGCTTTGATCCTACCACAGACTTTAGGGTTAAAAGAGCTGTGGAAGGCTGGTCTAGAGATTCCCCTGGACTCACAATGTCCAATAACAGGCACAGTCCTAACTAAGGGGGGATGCCCTGGTCCGGAGCACCGTGGGACCGCAGCCTCCGCACCGCGGTGCTCCTGCGGCGACCCTAAAAGGAGCTCCAAATTGGCGCTTCTTTTAGAAGACAGGGAAAGTGCGCCCTAAACACGTAGGGTGCACTTTCCCTGTCTTTTCTGCCGCAGCGTGTGCGGTTGCTGCGGCGGGAGGTTGCCCCGGAAGCGCCAGCCGTGTGGAGGGCCGGCGGCTCCCAGGGTGACCTCAGGAAGAGGAAGGAGCTCTTTGAGTCGTCTGCCGAGGCCCTAAGTTATGGGAACAACTAGCTGATACTTGCTATTCACCTGAAGAAACAGATTTATTTAAGGCAGTTTTTGCCATCGCTTTCTTTGCAGCTTTAAGTATCAATGAGATCATGCCTGGGTCTTGTAATGATCAGTCTGGCAGGGGATTGTTAATCTCGGATATTATCTTAACAGAACAGGGGATTCAGATTTGCATTAGGCACTCTAAAACTGATCAGTTAGCAAAAGGTCAGGCTATTTCATTAGCTAAAGCACCTAGTGGACAAATTTGCCCGGTCTTAACAATGACCAATTATTTAAGGATTAGGCCAAAAATGGAAGGTTACCTCTTTCTCCATGGATCAGGCATGCCCTTAACTCAATTTCAATTTAGGGCAGTATTGAAGGAGATGCTTAAGCGAGCTAAGCTGCCTCAAGCTTAATTTTCTTCTCACTCCTTCCGTATTGGAGCTGCAACAACTGCGGCCACACACGATTTGAGCGAAGCTGATGTTTATCGAATTGGCCAGTGGTGTTTTAGGGCTTTTAAGTATTATATTTGCCCTTCTGGTAGGAAGAATCCAGATCAATTATGCTAATTTGCTTTGCTTGCTTTTCAGCTGGCTTTTTTCACGGCAAGATATGGATTGTCTTGTCTTTTGGGCAGAACGCTACCTGCTTGAGCACCGGTGTGATCTTAACTTGGGCCTGACGAACATCAGCGTTACTTAGTGGTTTGGCCACAGGGGCATGTTGTGGGGAGTGTTGCTTCCTTGGGTCATTCAATTGTCAAAATGTTTTCCTCAACCTCAGGTTTTAGTTGTACACCTGGGAGAAAACGATCTTGTGAAAGTCCTGTGTCTTCATCTGGCAAAGCAGATGGTAAAAGACATGCAGGAAATCAGAAAGATTAGGCCCGGAGCTATTCTGCTGTGGACTAAGCTGCTGCCAAGGCGCAGCTGGCCTGGAGCTCGCAAGGATGCGGCTATTAACAGCGCTTGAAGATGGCTTAATCGTCATGTGGCCAAGCAGTTATTTCATCTGGGCATTGTTATAACTGAGCATGCTGGAATTAAATTGGATAGGCCTCAGCTGTACAGGGGGGATGGGGTACACCTCTCTGCTGAAGGTATGAAGATTTATGTTCATGCACTCTCCGAACATGTCAGAAAAGTGGTTGGGGGGGGGAGAGGGGATGCCTAGCTAGGCTGGCCCTCTCTTGTGGCAGGTAATGACTCCCACCCCACAAGAAAATTAATCTGGCTAATTAAATTCAATGGGAGGTAAATTTGGCAAACATTAAATTAAAGGAAGCGATGTATGTAGTTAAATACAGACGTCATTAGTTAATTACGTCACATGAAGTAATATGATGTCATTTCCGGCGGGGAGAGGTTTTCTAAATTGTTGTTGTCATTGTTATAGATATTTGTTTACCTAATTTGTCACATATGGTGAAGGACCACCCATCTGGGTGGGTTACACCTTCTCACACATATGTGATAAAAGTGTTGAGAATCTAATTGTTAATATTGTAAATAGACCCTTTACAGCAAAATAAATAGTTGTGGCCTGTTTAAACCCCAAAAGAGGTGTCTCGTGTCTTTTGTGCCAGTGCAAAATCCTAGTTTCACACATTTGATGGTTGGATTAAACACCAGTAGTGACTGATGAGAGGTTATGGTGGGCAGTGTGCTGAAAATGCTTATGCAATGTGCAGTTGCTGTGGGGGAAAAACAGATCCAATGTAGAGAAGAAAATTGAAAGTAAAACTGCCAAAAGAATAGTGTGTTTATACAAATATATGGTGTGACTCCCACCAATGGCACTACCTTTTTCATGGTAGTGGTATTGTATATGCTTGTGAATCAAGAGCTATGCTGACAACAGCAGTGCTGCAGGTAGGATCTCACATGCCTCAGACTGTGTGTGCCAAACAGCTACTAGGCAGCAGCAGTAGTGGAGGGTGACACTGGGGAGGGTCTTGAGAGACAATGTCAATGACACCATAGTTAACACTTCTTAGTACTGTGCAGAGGGAGGCACCAGTAAACATCCTTTTGAAGATATTTTACCACCCTATGTTTCATCATCTTATGAAGAAACAGTCCAAAATGAAACAAGAGATAGTGAGAGAAGATGAGCAGTGATATCACTAGGGTGTGTGTGGGGGGGGGGTGAGAGTGGCCTGAACCAGGTGACACCCCAGAAGGTGGGTTCACCTCCTGCCCCTCATGTCTTCGCCATGGCAGCGGGGGCTGCCTCTGAATTCTTCCCAACCTTACTGCCATGGTGCTGCTCTCCTCATGAGGACAATCTATGGAATACCTCTTTTATATCTTTTTGTTCTGTTACTCTTTTCTCTTTATTATTTATTTCAGTAATTGTCTTTTTCTCATTTTTTCTCCTTAATATCTCAGCTAGCCATTTTCCCGATTTATTAGCAAATTCAAATTTATTTTGTTTTGTTGCCTTTAATTTTTCTCCTATTCCCAATGTGTTTTTTCTAATCTCTTGTTTTTGTAACATTTTTATTTCTTCTATTATTATTTTATCTCTTGGATTTTTAGCAAGTTCTTCTTTTTGAATTAGCAAATTTTGTATTTTCTGATCTTTCTCTCTCTCCTTTTTTGTGTATAAGCTTGATGACTAATTAACAAACCTCTCAATACTGCTTTTGCAGCATCCCAGACTATATTCATTTTAGTTTCTGCTGTTATATTTTCTTTAAAAAATAATTTTATAGTTTCTCTATTTTTTTTATTTATTTCTTTATTCTGAATTAAACTGTCTTTTAATTTCCAATTATATTGCTTTGGTTGTTCTTGAAATATTAATATTATTGGATTGTGGTCAGATATACTTCTAGGTAGAATCTGTATAATCATATTACCCATTGATTTTGAGATCCAAGACATATCTATTCTGGAGAGAGATCTATGTCTCTTTGAGTAAAAAGTATATCCATCTTGATTTTTGTACCAATATCTCCAAGCATCCAAGAGTGCAAAACTATCAGTCAATTCAAAAAAGGTTTTTGGAAGCTTTCCTAATGTAGTTTTTCTATTGTCTTCAGCTTTCCTATCTATATTTGGGTCAATCACACCATTAAAATCTCCAATCAAAATCACCTTTTCATATTCTAGTTCCGATATTTTTTGTAATTTTTTTGGTAAAATATACCTTTATTTACTTGTGGCCCGTAAATTCCAATTATCAATTTTTTTTTGTCCATTCCAATTTATTTTTATGCCCACATAATGACCTGCTGCGTCATTCAATATCTCTGTCTCTTGTATTTGTTTATTGACATATATTACCACACCTTTTTTCTTTCTTTTGTTTGTTGAGATAAATGCATTTCCTAATTTATTATTCCTTAATAATCTTTTTCTGAATTTTAACATGAGTTTCTTGAAGACATATTAGATTGTAATTTTCTTTTTCTAAAAAATGAAAGACTCTTTTTCTTTTTGCTGCTGAATTTAAACCTTTCACATTAAAGGACATTATTTTCATCTTTCAAATTTAGTTTAGTAGTAAAAAGAAGGGACGAAGAAAGGAAGGGGTTTATTACCTAGATGTCAAGATAGGAGAGAAACAAGTTAAGGCCTAAGCAGACTGCCAGAAATAGTGCACATTAAATTGAGGCACTGCCCTGGCTCAGTGCTAAGGAGTCATGGGAATTGTATTTTTTTCTGAGACATTGAGCCTTCTCTGTCAGAGAGCCCTGGTGCCACAATAAATTACAGTTCCCATGATTCTCTAGCACTGAGCCAGGGCAGTGCCTCAATTTAATGTGCACTATTTCTGACAGTCTGCTTAGGCCCTTAGTCTACTCTGTATTCACTTCTTCATCTTCTATGTTATCACTTTCTCTCCCTTTTGCTATATCATCCTTACTTTCTTCTTCCTCTCTTGTATAATTTTCTTCTTCCTCATCTGATAAATTCATTTTTGACTCCTTTTTTCTAAAACTCTTTTCTTTGTCTCTTGTTGTCCTTTCCTCATTTTTGTCATTTCTTCACTTGAATCTTCTCTTCTATTTGATGCTCTCCCATTTCTCCCCATTTGTTTTTCAATCTCGTTTCTATGTTCTTTCCAGAAATTACATGCTTTATCAATTAATTTTAATTTGTATCTCTTCTGATTTCATGTCAGAGTCAATCCTTCTATTTCTTCCCGTCTAAATGGGATTCTATAGACTTTTAGTTGTTCTGTCAGGAATTGGTAGTCTTTCCTTTTCTTCAAAATTTGACATGGGATATCTTTGAATATTTGGATCTCGGTGCCACATATAATAAATCTTGTTTTGAAGTTTTTTTGTAAAAATTTGTCTCTTGTTTGTTTTCTCATCCAATAGATTACAATATCTCTTGGAAATCTTCTGTTCTTGGCAATTCTTGAATTGATTCTGTACATTCTATCTATCTCATTCTGTATTTGTTGTGATGATTTGTCCAAGTATTTTGCTAAGTACGGTACCAAGAATTCATATAAGTTTTCATTAGGTTGTTCTAGTAATCCTCTTAATTTTATGCATTTTTCTCTTTGTTTGATTTCCAATTTTAAAGTCATTTCATGATCTTCTTGTTGATATTTACTTAATTCATCTATTTTAATTTCCATTTGTTTTGTTTTTTGCTTGATTTTATCCATCTTTGTTGTTATTTTCCCAATATCTTTATTAATTTTGTCTAATTCTTGTCTTATTAGTTTGGCTTCATTTTTCAATTTTTTTTGTTTCATCTTTAGATTCTCTGATATCCCATCTTGTTTCGTCTCTTGATTCTCTGATTTCACTTCCTAATTCTAAGTGAAATTTTCATTTCTTCCAGCAAATTAATATTCAAGTCATGTCCTTTCGTTGTCATTTCCAATGAAGGTCTTCTTTGGTTTAATTGTGCTTGTGCTTGTGCTTGCTTGTCTTTTTCCTTTCTCGGCATCATTTTATTCAAAGCTATTTAAATCAAGGGGGAAAAAATTCCCTCTTTTCTCCAATTTACTTCTCAATTTTAGTTAAGTTGGTTATTAATTCAATTGTTTTATATCAATGTTATGATCTAAATAAATATATCAGTCAATCACTAGTATACTTGTTTTCTTTACTTTTTAATCTATCTTCCAATTAGCTCTCTCTTCTACTGAAATTAATCAATAATTCTCCAAACTACTTATTAAATCCCTCTTTTGTTTGTTTATTATCTTTTACTCTGTTATGGAACTCAATATATTAAATCTGTCAAATTCTTACCAAGATACTAAACTGTCCCTCCAATGAATAAGTAATCAGTCAATTCTAAGTCCCTTATGTCATGATTTACAATCAATTAGTAATGATTTAATGTTTAGTTAACATCAATTTTGTAGTCTCTTATTGACAATTATTAAATTATGTTACTTTCAGAGTAAATAGCAAACACTTAAATCACAACTGTAACAGAAGAAAAACAGTTATAACTATTATTTATAATAAACACTTATCTTCCCTTCTCCAGCTGTTATCTTCAAATCCAGTACATGTGAAATCTATTTCTATTCATGAATGTATACCCTTTTTTAACTTCTCAATTCCAGTTAAATTAATTATCAATTCAATTATTTTATATCAATAATATAATCCAAGTTGAACAATCAATCAAGCAATTACTTTGTATCAATATTATAATCCAAATAAATCAATCAGTCAATCACTATTATATTAATATGTAAATATTACCTTTACTTTCTTTTCTATCTTTAAAACATTTCTTTCTTCAACTAAAATTGGTCAATAGTTTCCCAAATTACTCATTAAGTCACTCCTTTATTTGTTTGCTGTCTTCTAATCTGTTATAATACCCGGTATGTTAAATCTATTAAATATTTACAAAAATAATCAGTTATTCCACCAATACTAATAAATCAATCAATCCTAAATCCTTTGTATCTTGAATCACAATCAATCAATAATCAATTAAATATTTGATCAACAACAGTTTTGTAATCTCTTACTAACGATTAATTAAATTATACTAGTTCTAAAACAAATTACAAATACTTAAATCACTATTATAGCAGAAAAGAACAATTATACCAATTAAATATATTAAACACTTATAATTCCTTCTCCAACTATTATTTTCAAGTCACTTATGTATGAGATCTAAATCTAATCCTGAATATATAGCAATATGTCAACTTTTAGCTTTATACAATTCCACCTTTTATACAAAAAAATAATATTTATTTTCCAGATATTTCCTAATATTTTCTAAATATTTTTGCAGTTGATTAATTACATAGCAACTTATTTCCCTTCAACTTCTCTCCTGTTTTTAAATTTAAGCTCAGGATATTACAATTAATCTTCTTTGGTTACCCAAATATTATAACGATATCCCTTTTAATAATTTTAAATCAGTACTTTAACAGTTCTATATTCACTTAATGTATATCCTTAATGTTGTACTTTCGTAGCTTTCCCCTTTTCTCTTTCTTTTTGCTCCTGCTCAAGCCATTTCCCTTTTCGTTGTCCCTTTTCTTTTTGATCTTCACTGGGATTTATCTTCCTTCAGAGTTTCCTTAAATCAATGTCTTATTCTGGCTTGTAAATCAAATTACTATTAGTTCAAGATTGTTTTCTAATTGTTAGCCTTTAAATTTGCCCAGATATCCTCTTTTTTCGTTTCCAAAGAAACAAAGTTAGTTGATTAGTAGAGGAACAAAAAAAGTGTGACTTTCACTTTCCGTTACTTTCTGCAAATAGGGGACAGTTAGTATCCAACTTAATCTACACTTAACAACCTTGTATCTGTTGTTGTTTAGATCTGATATCCCCTTTATATTGGTTAGGTGTTCCTATTTCTTTCTGTTTTCGCCCTTGTGGTCTCCATCACCAGAGCCTAGTATCTTCCTATTACTCTCCCCTCCAAAATTGTAACTCTTCCTGCGGAGGTAAGACACCTTCCTCCTTTACTAAAGCCTTTTGTACAAATATTTTCCATATTGCTTCAAAGTCATTTCTCTTTACTATTCCTTTTTTTTACCTTAATTCCACAAGGAAGCAGGTGAGTGTCAGATAGATTTTTGTGAAGCCAACAACCTATTCATTGCAAACACATTTTTCATACAACCGGAGAAAAAGTTATACACATGGACATCACCAGATGGCCAAACACAAAAACCAAATAGATTACATAATTGAAAGTAAAAGATGGCGAAGCTCCATACTGTTGGCCAAGACTAGACCAGGTGCTGATTGTGGCACAGAACACAAACTACTAATTTCAAAAATAAAAATAAAACTCAAGAAGAGAACAAAATCAGTCAGCATAGCAAAATACAATTTAAACAATATTTCCGCAGAATTTATTGACAATATAAGGCAGGGGTCCCCAAACTATGGCCTGCGGGCTGAACCCAGCCTGTCAAGGCCTTTCAATCAGCCCGAGTCCAATCCTGCCACTGCCGCCGCATCACCACTGCCTTTCTCACGTGCGCACGTGCGCGACTATGGCCGCCGTTTTTAGGCTAGTATACAGTCTGTCACTCTCTGTGTACAAAGGTGTCTAAAGTTCAGCATCCCTGTGCACCTGCACAGGAACTGTTATAGGGTGGTATACAGTCTGTCATTTTGTCTGTACACCCACATATATGCAAGGATTCACTGACCTCCACTTCCCCCCAAGGAGTGGGTGCAGTAAACAGGTGCTACTGTCTGATTGTGCTACCCTTGGTGTGAAGGAATAGGTTTGTCAACTGAAAAGACACTCCATCATTCTCCACAAAACATGTCCCACACAGATCAGGGGGCAGGGGAGAGGTACATGCAAGGGAGGTTTGTGTGGACAGACTTGATACATGCAGCTGGTGGTCATGCAAGGGACAAGGTCAACAGAACACATGGACAAACATTACTCCAGGAGCCCCCCCCCTCCATGCCAGGAAATGGTGTGCAGGTTTTATGCACACCTGCACAGATGAGGTCACAAAAGCCTCTTTCATGCAAACTGCTGTGCATGCTGACAGCAAGCGTACATCCAACAGAATGCATTTATTGTCATAACAGATGACAGTTGCTAGGGCACATGCATAGGGTTACAATTGGGGTTAGGGTTAGGGTTCTAATATTCAAGTGCACCTGCACCAGTGCATCCACACCTGGAAGCATAGGGCACTTTAAATTAAAGCTTTCATCGTAGGGTGCATGCTCTGGATTGCCGAGTCAAATTCCACCGCACGTGTGACAGTGCATTTATACAGCCGTTTTCTGGTGCATCAGTGTCACTGCATATAAGCACTCATGCGAAGGTGCGCATCTTCACCAAAGGAGCGGAAAAAAGTGGCTCCTTTTTGAAACGGTTTTTCTCAGCATACGATGGCTAGAGGCACTTTCCTGGAGACTTTTAGGTGTGCGTCATCTAAAGGCCATGCCTACAAGTCACCCTCAAAGCACCCCTTTTTGCCTGTCTGCATACCCCAAAGAATTACTATACTAAAAATAGAGAACTCAGTAGAATCATAGAATCATAGAATCATAGAATCATAGAGTTGGAAGAGACCACAAGGGCCATCCAGTCCAACCCCCTGCCATGCAGGAACTCCCAATCAAAGCATCCCCGACAGATGGCCATCCAGCCTCTGCTTAAAGACCTTCAAGGAAGGAGACTCCACTACTCTCCGAGGGAGTGTGTTCCACTGTCGAACCGCCCTTACTGTCAGGAAGTTCCTCCTAATGTTGAGGTGGAATCTCTTTTCTTGCAGCTTGCATCCATTGTTTCGGGTCCTAGTCTCTGGAGCAGCAGAAAACAAGCTTGTTCCCTCCTCGATATGACATCCCTTCAAATATTTAAACACGGCTATCATATCACCTCTCAGCCTTCTCTTCTCCAGGCTAAACATCCCCAGCTCCCTAAGTCGTTCCTCATAGGGCTTGGTTTCCAGACCCTTCACCATTTTAGTTGCCCTCCTTTGGACACGCTCCAATTTCTCCACATCCTTTTTGAATTGTGGTGCCCAGAACTGGACACAGTATTCCAGGTGAGGCCGGACCAAAGCAGAATATAGTGGCACTATTACTTCTCTTGATCTAGACACTATACTTCTACTGATGCAGCCTAAAATTGCATTGGCCTTTTTAGCTGCTGCATCGCACTGTTGACTCATGTTCAACTTGTGGTCCACCTGGATTCCTAGATCCCTTTCACACGTAGTCTCATTCAGCCAAGTGTCCCCCATCGTATATCTGTACTTTTCGTTTTTCCGCCCTAAGTGCAGTACCTTACATTTCTCTGTGTTGAATTTCATTTTGTTAGCTTTGGCCCAACTTTCTAGTCTGCTCAAGTCATTTTGAATTTTGATCCTGTCCTCTGGGGTATTAGCTACTCCTCCTAATTTGGTGTCATCTGCAAATTTGATAACTATGCCCCCAATACCGTCATCCAAGTCATTAATAAAGATATTGAATAGCACTGGGCCCAGGACAGAGCCCTGTGGCACCCCACTGGTCACTTCTTTCCAGGTTGAAAAGGAGCCATTGTTGAGCACCCTTTGTGTTCGACCAGATAACCAATTACAAATCCATGTAACAGTTACTTTGTCTAGCCCACATTTTACCAACTTGCTTGCAAGAATGTCATGGGGAACCTTGTCAAAGGCCTTACTGAAATCAAGATATACTATATCCACAGCATTCCCTTCATCTACCAAGCTGGTAATTTTATCAAAAAAAGAGATCAGATTTGTCTGGCATGACCTGTTTCTCTGAAACCCATGTTGACTTTTTGTGATTATGAAATTATCTTCCAGATGTTCACAGACTCTCTGTTTAATGATCTGCTCCAGAATCTTTCCGGGTATTGATGTCAGACTAACTGGACGATAATTGTTGGGATCCTCTTTTTTCCCCTTTTTGAAGATGGGGACGACATTTGCCCTCCTCCAGTCCGCTGGGACCTCTCCTGTTTTCCAGGAATTCTCAAAGATTATTGCCAATGGTCCTGATATTACATTTGCCAGTTCTTTTAATACCCTTGGATGTAATTCATCTGGTCCTGGAGACTTATATTCATCTAGATTAACCAGATGTTTCTGTACTATCTCTTTACTTATTCTGTGATGAAATTCTCCTATTCTGTCCTCTGCTCCATTATCCTCAAGTTGAGCACCCTTTGCCTTTTCTGAGAAGACTGAAGCAAAGAAGGTGTTGAGTAATTCTGCCTTTTCTCTGTCCCCTGTTAACTTTTTGCCATCTTCTCCACACAGTGGCCCTACCATTTCCTTCTTTTTCCTTTTGCTACTGACATACCCCCAAAAGCCCTTTTTATTGTTCTTAACCGCTCCAGCAAGCCTGATTTCATTCTGCGCTTTAGCTTTTCTGACTTTAACCCTACACGTGCTAGCTATTTGTTTGAATTCCTCTTTTGTGATTTCCCCATTTTTCCATTTCTTATACATGTTCCGTTTAAAACATAGTTCAGTTGCAAGTTCCTTAGTCATCCATCCTGGTTTCTTGAGACACATCTTACTCAAGTTTCTTAAGTACATCTTACTCAAGTGTGGAAGGCTGTGTCCAGGGGACATTCTACACTATACAATTTTAGCATTATGATTTTACTTTATTGTTATGTCAATATTTTATGGAATCCTGGGGCTTATAATTTGGGCTGAGAATTCTCTGGGTGAGAATTCTAAATTTGTTGTTGTTGTTGTGTGCCTTCAATTCCAACTTATGGCAACCCGAAGGCAAATCTATCATGTGGTTTTCTTGAGAAGATTTGCTCAGAGAGGGGTTGCCATTGTCTTCCTCTGAGGCTGAGATAGTCTTATTTGTCCAAGGTCACCCAGTGGGTTTCCATGGCTGAACAGGTATTTGAACCTGGTACCCCTCTGTAAACCACAAATCCCAGGATTCCATAGGATGATGACATGGCAGTTAAAGTGCACTCATAGTGCTATAATTGTTTAGTATGAAAAGGCCCCAAGTTCTGCTAATTTTTTGAATCAGACAAAAAAAAAATTCACCTTCAAACAGCAGAGGCTTTTTTGAGAAAGGCTTTTGAAAGAGGGAATAAGATCCCACTGTTTAGAAAAAATACTTTGATGCTACTGGTCTTTTTCGAGCAAAGTATTCTATCATGCTGGCTCATGTTATGCTGGCTCACTTATGTTTATCAAGAGTAAACAGGATTCTTAGATATAGTATATTACAATAATTGATTTAATATAAAAAAAAAACCCTTTGTGGGTCTCCTGCCATGGCCCTAGACTGGAGAAGCCCAGCCACCATGGACCCAAGGCGAGCACCTCACGTAGGCAACTGAAAGGTCACATCTGCACATACAACAATCTGCAGATCAAAAGGGCCAGGCTTAGGAGCTGCAAAGCAGGACATTTGCACTTAGGAGATTTATGAGTAGCAGCCAGGATGTGTCCGGCTGAAGATGAGATAACATTAACATCCCATCTCATCTCCTTGGAAATTGTTTACTTCAAAGAGTAGTAATCCGGAATATGATTACACAACAGCAACTCTTCGCCTCAGGCTAGGTTTAAGGGTATAAAAGATCCCTAAAATTTCAGGCACGTTGGATCTGGTTAGATTTCATGGTGACATTGCGCCACTGTGAACTCTGACTTTGGTCCCAGCTCTTCTCATTGTCCTTTTCCCTTTCATAATGGTTGAGTCTATCCATCTTCATTCATTGTTGGAGCAGTCTCCTTCAGGTAATTATCACCATTAAAAAGCCTTCTGTTCCCTGTCTAAGCTAACTACTTTATTCCTGAGTTCTTTTGTGTATGAGTGAATGATAGAGTGTCTTTGTATGTTTGAATCCCCAAATAAATCACAGTTCATTGGAAAGCTTTGTCTCCAGTCTATTCTCTAGTCACCTCCATAAACATAGGATAAAAGATCCCATTGGAGACTTGGACTTTATTAATTCCCCAGGTTCAAGTTCTTCTTACATTCTTGATGGAGAATGTGGGCAAATCCCCAAAGTGTGGACATTCCAATTTGGTCGGTTGGACTGTGTACGCTCTGGACATAGAGGTTAAAAGGGATTGAGACTGAATAGATGCAAAAGCCAGGAATTCTGCATGTGTGTTGTTCCGTGTGAGTGGCTGCAAGGGCTTGGGACTATCGAGGTTGGCTGAACCCATTTCATCTCTTTGGTTGTTTGTTCTGCACACTGGTTCTGGCTGTGGAGATTGTGCCATCCGGTTGTGAACTTCCAGCTGTCCTTGGGTGTGGAGTCAGAGCTGTTTCCTGATGCCCTATTCTTATTTTCATCTTCTGTCAGAGAGCTCTGGTGCCACAATAAACTACAGTTCCCATGATTCCCTATCACTGAGTCAGGACAGTTAAAGTGGACTCAATTTGCACTATTTTTGGCAGTCTGCAAAGGCCCTTAGTATCCAGTAGGTTCCTTTCTCCCTCCCACACCACACATTCAGGACCATCCATAACTCAAATCTCAGGCAGCATTTAGTGTGACTTTGGACGAGCTAAGGCAGATATACTAGGGAAGACGTTTCCTACTGTGGCTTTAGATCCTAGTGCAAGGTCAAGAGAGTGAGTGCACACCACCTTGGATGGGCAGAGGCAGGTACAGCGGGAAGATGTCTCCAAACTGTGGCCATAAGTCCTTATGCAAGGTGGGTGGGGAAAAGCCTTGGATGGGCACAAGCAGGTACAGCGGGAGAAAGATCTCTTGTTGTAGCTTTAAGTCCTTGCGCAAGACTGTAGGAAGAAAAAACGAAAGGTAGGAACTTAGCCAGGGATTCAAGCTCTTGGTGTTTGTTTAAGTTGGCCACTGGTCACTCCAGTGGGGTGCAGCATCAAGAGCTCCCTAGTGAAAGTTCTGGGGCCTGGTCTAGCTGAGGGACAAGCCTAAAAGGTTGTTTTCTGCAGAGACGTTTGGGTCCCCTCAGTGAAAGGGTGATAAAGGTTTCACATCTGACTGTGGGTAAAAAGGGAACAAGGGGGTCCCTAAAGTTCTACAGGGAGAGCCAGAGTGAAAGGAGAAGCAGGAGAAATGACAAAGGAACAAAGGAAGCGATGTCACCAGTAGCAGCCAGGCTGTTTAAGAAGGGACAGCCTAGAGACCAATTAGAGAAATGGATTTTAAAGAAGGGACCTAATCCCTGGAAAACAGGAGGCTTTCTCACTGAAGATCGTTTTGCAACATTGTTAGAAGTGTATATGCAAAGACAACAAAAGAGTACCTCTAGCAGAAAAAGACAGAGGGCCATCATGGGGAATTTGGATGTTAGCCCATGAAGCCATCCAAGAGTACCAAAAACAAAATTGGATTCAAACACCCTAAAAGGACAAATAGGAGGTCTAGTAACACAAGTGAGGGGGAAAGTCGTGGAAAACTCAGTGGCAATCCACAACACCCACAACGCCATCTAAAGGGCAGAAAAAGCAAAGAAAGAAAATGTCTCTTTGTATAGTCACATTGAGATACTGGAAAGACAGTTAGACCAAGCAAAGCAAGCTGTGGACTTCTTACTGTCCAAAAGCACAAAGGAAGTAATACAGGCTGATCATACCACCTGTGAAAAGCACATTAAGGAATTGGAGGCTAAGGCTGACCTAAATACTGCTATCATGGCCACAGTACACCCAGAGATTCTTGAGTCGGCTGCCCAATCCAGGGTTCTACAGGAGCCTTTGCCAGAAGATGCCCCATGGTAGGCACTCAGATAGGACAAAATCCAAATCAGAAACCAAATCAGAAACCAGCAAAACTTTTGGTAGACTCAGGAGCAGCGGTCAACACATTGCACTTTGTCTCTATCAGTCTATTCCCTAGCCACCTCCATAAACATAGGATAAAAGATCCCATTGGACTTTAGTAATTCCCCAGGTACAAGGTCTTCTTACAAGTATATGGATCCTATTTAGGATTCTTAGATATCTGGATATATGGATCCTATATCTTTTGTCCATCCGATGTCATCTGGGGGAGAAACACTAGGCCCAGCACCAATGGGCCTGGAATAAGAAGAAGAGCCCTCCCTCCATTACCATCCGGTGTCATCTGGGGAAGAGACACTAGGCCCAGCACCATCCGGCCTGGAATAAGAAGAACCCTTACTTCTTAAAGAACGGGTGGGATTTGGGATTTTTATGTTGTTTAAATTGTATTAATATATATGTATGGAAATTGTAATATTGTAAGCCGCCCTGATTGCTCTGCAGAGGGGCAGGATATAAATTATTATTATTATTATTATTATTATTATTATTATTATTATTATTCAAATCCTATTGAGACAATAGGAGCCAGCAAGGCATAATGTGTTGGACTATGACTCTGGAGACCAGGGTTTGATTTCCAGCTCGGATTGAAACCCACTGGGTGTCTTTGGGTAAGTCACATGATCTTAGTCTTAGGGAAAGGCAATAGCAAACCTCCTCTGAGCAAATCTTGCCAAAAATATTTAGAACCTAAGGAGATTATAAAACTGGTTTACCTGAGCTGGCTTAAAATTTAAAACGGGCAGCATTCTGATGTTATCAGAAGGATTTAGCTACCAAAATTGCCACCCGGTGCCATCCTGGGTCCATCACTGCTCGCAGGGGTGCTCGGCGTACCTCTTTTAGAAGCCAGGAGTTTTCTGCTTAATGGCCACCAAAGTGGCCCTGAGAGTGGCAATGAACCCAGGTGGTGATTTTGATGGCTAAATCCTTCTGATAACATCAGGATGCCACCTGTTTTAAATTTTAATCCTGCTCACGTAAGCCAGTTTTATTAGCAGTGCTATAATCTCCCTGATGTTATCAGGAGGATTTAGCCACCAAAATCACCTCCCAAGTCCATCCTGGGTCCATCCCCACTCCCAGGGGCACTCAGCATGCCTCTTTTTGAAGCCAGAAGTTTTCTGTTTTAAGGAACTGGCCACCAGAGTGGCCCTGGGAGTAGGACTGGGCCCAGGCTGGACTCGGGTGGTGATTTCAGTGGCTAAATCCTTCTGATAACATTAAGATGCCGCCCATTTTAAATTTTAATCTGGCTCAGGTAGGCTGGTTTTATTAGCGATGCGATAATCTCCTAAAAGGCTGAGCAATAGTGAAAGGAGAGCCTGAATAGCATCTTTCATCAGCATCACCAACAAACACATCATGGTTGAGCAATCAGGGGCCTCAGACTGAACTTGTGGCCTGTGTCCAAATTTTAACAGCCCTCTGCCAAGTGATCAATTCACTTCAGTTTTCTGGAACAGTAATATCTCATTGGGAGTGGGGGTGGGATTTGAGGTTTTCACCTCACACCATCCTAGTGAACCTGATGCAGAGATTACTGTTTCCCAGTAAATATTAGCAAAAGAGAAGCAATCTGCTTCAGGGGCCCAAAGCAGGAAGTTTTAAACTTTTCTCCCAATTCCATCTCTTAATGTCTATGGATAGGTTTAAATCTGCATGGCCCTGCATACTGTAGGATCAGATCAGATGGGTTAAAGGGGGAGGGAAAGAAAGTATATGTGTGTGCCATGCCACCCCAACATTCCGTATGGTATGTGACCATCAGGCCCCAAAAGTTGCCCATCTCTGCTGCAGAGTATATCCATCTGCTGAGTGCAAGATTTTGTATATTCCTTTCTCTCCATCCTGATCATGTTTTTAGGGGTTGTTCAGATGGCGAAAATAATTCTGGTAGTATGTAGTTTGAACCTTTGTTGTTTACATATATTTTGAATGCATCCAATTAGGGTTTTTTTGGGGGGGTCTGCCAAAAAATCTACTTAACCTGGGATTTCCTCCCAAGTTTTCCAAAAAGATTTGAATATGTCAGTTGTGTGAATAACCAATGCAAATAGACCTGGGATATGTGAAGACCTGGGATAAACCAGGATAAACCTCTGTGTGTCTTGAACATGTTTCAAATACATCTACATCATTGACTCCATCTTTATTGGAGTGCTGACATGTGTGAGTAACAGAACTCACAGAAATGTGCATAGATGCAGTTCTGATTTTAAAAAATAGTGTGAACAACAAAACTGGAATGTGGGAGTGGGATTATTTGGACAATTGCACTAAAAGACATGCCTGAATAAACTCTTATTCAACTTTCCTGTTTCTTTCCCTTGGGGCCTATGGAGGGTGGCATGTGTTTGCTTGAATATGCTTTGCTGGCATTGGGTTCTATCTTATCCCCTTTGCAGCATACATGCAAAATCCCACAGCTGGTATGGGAAGCCCAGGGTGTGGATGGAAATATACAGCTCAGTTCTTCAATTTCACATGAATTTGCTTTTATAGAAAGCTTTGTACATTGCTCCTCCCTTCCAAATATTCCTGATCAGACACATCACTTGACTTAACAGAAATCTTGGCATATCTTGTAAGTTGCTGAACCAACTTGCTGTATTTTAGAGGTTAGAGCAGGGGTAGGCAACCTTTTTGAGCCGGGGGCCGGGTTGCTGTCCCTCAGACAATTGGGGGGCCGAAGCACCAAAAATAAATAAATAAATAAATAAATAAATATTTTTTAAAAATTAAAAAAATTTAAAAATATGCATGCACACTCTCTCAGCCCCAGAAAAGCCATGGCAAGACCCCTGTGGAGAATTTGCCAAGAAAACCCCAAGAACAAGTAATAACAATAATAATCAATATCATCATGGCAGGCGGTGGCGGTGGGGGGGGGGGCGCGGCGGCAGAACCAGCCTGGGGCCAGTTCAAAGGCCTCAGGGGGCCGCATCCAGCCCCCAGGCCTTAGGTTGCCTACCCCTGGGTTAAAGAATCAGCAATTAAACTTGGGACAGCTTTGAATGTCTTCACATTGAGTGGGGGAGATAAATACCCTCCAGTCCAATGAGATCTAACTATTCTTTCTTGAAACACTGTATAAATTTGGAGTCAGCATGGGGGAGTGGTTGGAGAGTTGGACTACGGGGTCATTCACACTTGCTTTTTTGAACAAAGAGATTTGCATCTCCGCACTGATTCAGAATGGATTCAGAATTGGTTCAGTGTTTTCACTACAGTTTTAGGGTACTGAATCTGTCTGTGGCATTTTAACCCTGTTGCCATCCACATTTGCCACCATATCAATTTAAAGTGGAGGCGCCTCCATTCCCATGAACGATGCAACACAATCCAAATCAATCTAGTAGCATGGTCACACTACTGAAGATGTGAATCGATGCGACTCTTAAAAAAAGAACTGCTAAAGGTTCTGGTGCCAAATGCACCAGTTTAAGTGGGCTTTTCAGCCACCTCGCCTCCCGCAAACTGTGGGGTGAGTGTGAACGTCACATAAATAAACCAGTTGGAACCAATTTATTTCCATAGTGTGAATGGAGCCTCGTACTCTGGTGATCAGAGTTTGAATCACCTCTTAGCCATGGAAACTCATTGGGTGACTTTAGGCAAGTCATACTCTTTCAGCCTCACAGAAAGGCAAAGGCAACCCCCCTCTGAATAAATCTTGCCAAGAAAACCCTGTGATAGGGTTGCCTTAGGGTCACCATAAGTTGGAAACGAATTGAAGGCACACAACATTTAGAATTGTTTGAAAAGGATCTCTAGTGTCTTTGTTGTTGTTAGCTGCCCTCGAGTCAGTTCCAACTCATGGCAGCCCTGTGGATGAGACATCTCCAAGAATCCCTATCTTCCACCGCCTTGCCCAGACTCTGCAAGCCCTTCCCCATAACTCCCCAGATTGAGTCTATTGATCTGGTCTGTGGTCTTCCTCTCTTTCTTCTACCATCTACCTTTCCTAGCATTATTGTTTTTTCTAGTTATCCAAGCCTTCTCTTTATATGGTCAAAGTACGATAGTCTCAACTTGATCATCTTTGCTTCCAAGCAGCGCCCTGGTGTGATCTATTCAAGAACCCATTTGTTTGTCTTCTCCAGTACCACATTTCAAATGAGTTTATTTTCTTTTCTTTCTGTCTGCTTCCTTCACTGTCCAGTTCTTGCATCCGTACATGGTAATTGGGAATACAATGGCCTGAACGATTCTGACTTTAGTGTTCAGTTGTTTGTCTTTGCTCTTCAGTATCTTTTCCAGTTCTTTCATAGCTGCCCTTTCCATTCCTAGTCTTCTTCTTATTTCATGGAATCATAGAGTCATAGATTCATAAAATTATAGAGTTGAAAGAGACCACAAGGGCCATCCAGTCCAACCCCCCCGTCATGCAGGAACTCCCAATTAAAGCATCCCCGACAGATGGCCATCCAGCCTCTGCTTAAAGACCTCCAAGGAAGGAGACTCCACCACACTCCGAGGGAGTGTGTTCCACTGTCGAACAGTCAAGAAGTTCCTCCTAATGTTGAGGTGGAATCTCTTTTCCTGGAGCTTACACCCATTGTTCCGATCCTAGTCTCTGGAGCAGCAGAAAACAAGCTTGTTCCCTCCTCAATATGACATCCCTTCAAATAGTTAAACAAGACTATCATATCACCTGTTAACCTTCTTTTCTCCAGGCTAAACACCCCCAGCTCCCTAAGTCATTCCTCATAGGGCTTGGTTTCCAGACCCTTCACCATTTTAGTTGCCCTCCTTTGGACACGCTCCAGTTTCTCCACATCCTTTTTGAATTGTGGTGCCCAGAACTGGACATAGTATTCCAGGTGAGGCCTAACCAAAGCAGAATAGTCCTGGCACTTTTACTTCTCTTTATCTAGACACTATACTTCTATTGATGCAGCCTAAAATTGCATTGGCCTTTTTAGCTGCTGCATTGCACTGTTGACTCATGTTCAACTTGTGGTCTACCTGGACTCCTAGATTCCTTTCACATGTAGTCTCATTCAGCCAGGTGTCCCCCATCATATATCTGTGCTTTTCATTTTTCTGCCCTAAGTGCAGTACCTTACATTTCTCGGTGTTGAATTTCATTTTGTTAGCTTTGGCCCAGCTTTCTAGTCTGTTCAAGTCATTTTGAATTTTGATCCTGTCTTCTGGGGTATTAGCTACTCCTCCTAATTTGGTGTCGTCTGCAAATTTGATAACTATGCCTCCAATACTGTCATCCAAGTCATTAATAAAGATATTGAATAGCACTGGGCCCAGGACAGAGCCCTGTGGCACCCCACTGGTCACTTCTTTCCAGGTTGAAAAGGAGCCATTCTTGAGCACCCTTTGGGTTTGGCCAGTCAACCAATTACGATTCCATGTAACAGTTACTTTGCGTAGCCCACATTTTACCAGCTTGTTTGCAAGAATGTCATGGGGAACCTTGTCAAAGGCCTTACTGAAATCAAGATATACTATATCTACAGCATTCCCTTCATCTACCAAGCTGGTAATTTTATCAAAAAAAGAGATCAGATTTGTCTGGCTTGTTTCTCTGAAACCATGTTGACTTTTTGTGATTATGGAATTACCTTCCAGGTGTTCACAGACTCTCTGTTTAATGATCTGCTACAGAATCTTTCCTGGTATTGATGTCAGACTAACTGGACAATAATTGTTGAGATCCTCTTTTTTCCCTTTTTGAAGATGGGGGCAACGTTTGCCCTCCTCCAGTCTGCTGGGACTTCTCCTGACTCCAGGAGTTCTCAAAGATTTTTGCCAATGGTTCCGATATTACATTTGCCATTTCTTTTAGTACCTTTGGATGTAATTCATCTGGTCCTGGAGACTTATATTCATTTAGATTAACCAGGTATTCCTGTACTATCTCTTTACTTATTCTGTGCTGAAATTCTCCCATTCTGTCCTCTGCTCCATTATCCTCAGGTTGAGCACCCTTTGCCTTTTCTGAGAAGACTAAAGCAAAAAAGGTGTTGAGTAATTCTGCCTTCTCTCTGTCTCCTGTTAACTTTTTGCCACCTTCCCCACACAGTGGCCCTACCATTTTCTTCTTCTTCCTTTTGCTGCGGACATACCCAAAAAAGCCCTTTTTATTGTTCTTAACCTCTCTAGCAAGTCTGAGTTCATTATGCGCTTTAGCTTTTCTGACTTTACCCCTACACATGCTAGCTATTTGTTTGAAATCCTCTTTGGTGATTTCCCCATTTTTCCATTTCTTATACATGCTCCGTTTAAAACTTAGTTCAGTTGAAAGTTCCTTAGTCATCCATCCTGGTTTCTTGAGGCACCTCCCATTTTTCTTCCTCATTGGAACTGTTTGAAATTGTGCCTTCAGTATCTCCCTTTTGAGAAACTCCCATCCATCTTGGACTCCCTTCTCTTTTAGTATTCCTGACCATGGGATCACCCCCAGTATTTCTCTAAGTTTACTAAAATCAGCTTTCCTAAAGTCTAGAATGCGTGTCTGACTATGCCTGGCTTCTCCTTTCCACTGTATAATAAACTCCAGGAGAACATGATCACTTCCACCTAAGGATCCAACCACTTGCACCCCATTAATTAGGTATTCCCTGTTAGTTAGGATCAGATCCAACTGCAGTCTCCATTCTGGTCAATGTTTGATCTTAGATATGGGAATTGTTTAACTATTTCAATTTCCTCGTTGTCTAGATTGAATTTGTGTTTTTCTTCTGTGATCATTATTTTGGTTATCTTTATGTTCAGCATCAGACCTGCCTTTGCACTTTCATCTTTGACCTTTCTTATAAACTGTTCCAATTCTTGAACGTCTTCTGCTAATATTATGGTGTCGTCTGCATATCTTGGGTTGTTAATGTTGCTTCCTCCTATCTTAAATCCTCCTTTTTCTGATTCTAATTCTGCTTTTCTTATGATGTTTTCAGCATATGAGTTAAACAAGTAGGGTGATAGGATGCAGCCTTGCCTGACCCCTTTGTCTGTTGTTTCCCTGGATTCTGTTCTGACGGTGGCCTCTTGTCCTTTGTACAGATTCCTCATCAGGACTATCAGATGTAGTGGCACCCCCATGTCTCTGAGAGCATTCCATACTTTTGTGTGATCTATACAATCAAAAGCTTTGCTGGAGTCTGTGAAACTGTGGTTCCTAGTGCCCTTTCCTTTTCTGAATCCTCTGGAATTTCTCTCTCCATGTATGGTTGGAGTACATGCTGCAGAATTTTGAGCATTATTCTGCTTGCATGTGAGATTAGTGCTATTGTCCTATAGTTGTTGCAGTTTTTTCCATCTCCTTTCTTGTGGATTGGTATGTTTATCAAGCGTTTCCAGTCTGTTGACCACCATTTTGTTTTCTATATTTTTGGCATATTTCAGTTAGCACTAAAGTTGCATCTGCCTGTAGGCACTGTGGCAGTTCAACTGGCATATCATCTGTTCCCGGTGATTTATTTTTCCCCATTTCCTTTATTGCAGATACCACTTCACTTCTTAGAATTTGGGATTCTTCTTCATATGGCTCTTCATTCCAAATATCATTCATTCCCTCATCTCTTCTGTATAATTCTTCTGTGTATTGCTTCCAGCATCTTTTATTTCTTCTTGTTTCTGTATTATGTTCTTTTTTTTCTCCATAGAGCATCCCTGCCCTTAGTTTGAATTTGGCTTTAATTTCTCAGATTTTTTTTTTTTAGGTCTTTCATTCTTCTCTTTTTGTTGTTGTCTTCTATTTCTCTGCATTGGTCATTGTAGTATTTCTCCTTATCCCTGCTTGTCAGACGTGGGACAGTTGTGTTCATACGTCTAGCTTTGTTCCTATCTCCCTTTGCTTTTGCTTTTCTTCTGTCTTTTATTGCATGAAGTGTTTCATCTGTCATCCATTGTTTCTTATCTTTCTTTTTGGCCACTGTTAGTGTTTTCTTGCATTTGTCCTTAATTATGTCTTTGACTTCTGTCCACAGTTCTTCAGGTTCCTGGTCATTTATACTCAATAGTTCAAATCTATTTATTACATTGTCCTTGAATTCATATGAATGTTATTCAGGTCATATTTTGGTATAACAATAGTTTTTGCTTTCTTCTTCAGCTTAACTCTGATTTTTGTTATGAGCAGTTCATGGCGCCACAATCAGCTCCTGGTCTGGATAGAGTTTTCCCATCTTCTACTTCCAATTATGTAGTCTGTCTGGTTTTTGTGTTTACCATCTGGTGATGTCCAGGTGTCTAGTCTCCTATCTGGTTGTATGAAGCAGGTATTTGCAATGAATAGATTATTGGCCTCACAGAATTCAATCAGACACTCTCCTGCTTTATTTCTTGTTCCTAATCCAAATCTTCCTACTGTTTGTAATTCTTCTTTGTTGCCAACTTTAGCATTCAAGTCTCCAATGATTAGTTTGAAATCTTTTGATGGCATGTTGTCATTTTCTTCCTGGACTGAATCACAGAATCTCTCAATTTCCTCTTCATCTGCATCTATGGTTGATGCATACACCTAGATTATTGTGATGTTTATAGGTTTACCCTGAAGCATTATTGATAATATACAGGCTGACTTTGAGTTGTATCCTTTGAGTGCTCTAGCTATATCTTTCCTTAGTATGAAAGTCACCCCATTTCTTCTTGCTTTTTCATTTCCTGAATAGATTATTGTATAGTTGTCTGAGTCAAAGTGACCCATTCCTGTCCATTTTAACTCACTCCTAGTATTGCTATATTCATGTGTTCCATTTCCTTCTTTACTATGTCTAGTTTTCCCTGGCTCATGCTTCTCACATTCCATGTTCCAATTACATGTGTAGTGATGCTTCTAACTCTGTTTGTTTTATTGGACATGTTTTCTGTCTGGCATCCCCCTCTCTAGGTGTTGGTTTTGAGCTGTCTCACTTAAAGGGTTTTCTTGGTGAAATGGTCTTGCAAGGAGGGACACCTTTTGCCTCCTTTCGCGCAGTACTGACAAGTGTCAGCTATGGTGACACTACTGTTCTCTCTGTGAGAGTTGATTTCAGTGTCACCTACCATTAATTCTGCAGCCCAGTAGCTGTTCCTATATTTTATGCCTGTTATTCCCTTCTTCCCTCCCTCAATTCCCTCCCTCAATTCTCTTTTCCTTTTCCTTTTTACACTCCTAGATTTTTCCCCACCCTCCCCTCCTTCTCCCTGCCTACCACTTTGCCCCCATAAGTGGCATCAATGGTCTTCTGGTCTTCTTGTTGGGGAGGGCCCTGATATTCCTGGGCTGTGGCATTGAAGCCTCCCTTTTTGTCCATCGCACTTATGGTCTCAGGGGGGAGGGGAGGCTTTGATGTACATGGGCTCCCAAGCCTGCTTCTTTGTCCTTCTAAATGCCAGCACCCTTCTGGTCTCACAGGGGAGGGGAGGCTTAGATATACCTGGCCTCTCAAGCCTGCTTCTTTGTCCCTCTTGATGGCAGCACCCTTCTGGTCTCAGCGGGAGGGGAGGCTTTGATATATCTGGGCTCCCGAGCCTGCTTCTTTGTCCCTCTGGATGGCAGCACCCTTCTGGTCTCAGGGGGAGGGGAGGCTTTGATATATCTGGGCTCCCAAGCCTGCTTCTTTGTCCCTCTGGATGGCAGCACCATCCAGGTAAGCTAGTAATCATAGTAATCTAGTATGACCCCTTTGGAAGTTAAAGACTTTAAAAGAATTCATCGAAAAGAACTTGGCTAGGAGATTCATAAGACCATCCACATCCACCTTTGCTGCCCCAGTGTCTCCCCAAAAAACAAGTCCAAAAGAGAGGACCAGATATTCATAAGCCCCCAATGGGCAATTAAACGCAGTTTTGTATTCATCCCCTTCCCTGATGCACACTCAAAAATAGGCATATCTAAAGTCCAACTTCATGAACACCTTTCCAATGGCTAAGTGTCCCAGCATATCTTTCATAAGTGGCAGAGGGTATTTGTTAGTGGTACTAATGGCATTCAGATTTTTGTAGTCAGTAACCAACCATAGAGAACCATCTTTCTTTTCTCTAAAGAACACTGGGGCAGCAAAGGTGGATGTGGATGGTCTTATGAATCTCCTAGCCAAGTTCTTTTCGATGAATTCTTTTAAAGTCTTTAACTCCAAAGGGGTCATGGAGTACAGTTTGGAATTAGGGAAAGCCACCCCGGTTCTATTTCAATGGTACAGTCTGGTTCCTTATGGGGAGGCAACTGATCACTTCCCTTCTCCTCAAACCCCTCCCTGAGACCCTGGTATACCAACGGGTAGGGACAGGTTATCTCTGGAATGATCTGCCCCATTCTTTCCCCCATGGCACTGGGTTTTAACAAAGTCACTGCTGCCTTGCCACTCTCCCGTGGACTGGTTCTCGAACATGCTTCCTGCATACTGGGTCATTGGACACCAGTTTCAATTGTCTCCAGTCAATGGTGGGGTTGTGAAAGTGTAGCCAGTCGATTCCCAACACCATCTGGTAGCTAGCTATAGGTTGGCCCAACCACCAAACTAATTCTTTCCCAATGTTCTGCCACTCCTATTCACACAGTCACCATTTGTTTAGTGGTGGCCTGTTCCCCCATGATTGATCCATCCATCTGATGAAACAGAATGGGCTGATGCAATGGTCTTGTCCCAAACTCTAGAGACTTGACTACCTCATGGCTGATCAGACACCTAGTGAAGCCCGAATCTAGAGCAGCCATTAACTCTATGCTAGTGCCTTTATCAGGATGGAACAGTCTTACTTTCAGGATGCACAGAGGAACTCCCCCACTCACCATGTGTTTGTGGCTGTCCAGATGCTCAGCCTGCCCTTCGCTGCAGACTAAGGACGTTTTCACACTAGGGTCTGAAACCGGCAGACAGGCGGCATTAGAGCATGCTGGAATCTAGCTGGAGCCATTCCGGTATAGACCCCGCCAGACGGAATTACCGTTCAGACGCAACTATCATCCTTGCGGAATTAGGGACACTCCGCTCCTGGGAGCCGGAACTCCTGTTCACATACAAGTCCGAGGATGCCTGCCTCGATCCGGCAAAAGAAGTTCTTGCACATGCGCAGTAAAACGAATGCTCGCCGCAACCGTCGCATGCGATTTTCGTCACTTCCGTCGCTGCAGCGCTATTGCTTTTCAATCACCGTTGCCGTCCGGTTGCCATTCCTTTGCTGTGCGAGAGAGGTGCCGCTTCTGAAGAGAATGGAGTCTGCTCTTCTGCTAATCCGTGAGTTGCAGGTAGAGCTGGAGAAGGAGGAGCAGGATCACAGGGCAAGGCGCAGGACTGTGCTGGCTGGGGTCCGTCACTTCATGAGGCGGCGTGGCATCACAACAGGCTGCACAGCCCATCAGCTGTTATGGAGGATTTCAGGACGACCAAGCTGCTTGGGCCGGGGTTTCCATGCCAGCACTGTCCCCCGTCCACGCCGGTGGTGGGTCAGGCCACAAGTCATCCGGAACTGGTGGGCAGATGAGGTGCTTCAACTCTGCGACGAGGACATGTGGATAAGAAATTTCCGAATGTCCAGATCCACCTTGTTCGAAATAGCAGAGGCTCTGCGCCCTCACCTCCAGGCCGAGGACACCCAGATGAGGAGGGCCATCTCGGTGGAAGAGAGGGTGGCGATCACCATCTGGTGGCTTTCTGCCCCCCTCAACTACAGGAGAGTGGCAAGGCACTTCCAGATTGGGGTCTCTACAGCCTACATCATATGCATTGAGGTCATCACTGCAATAGATAGCGTGCTTCTTCCAAGAACAGTGTGCCTTGGGGACTATCGCCAGGTAGGTTCATCTCCTTCCTTTGTGTTCCTGGCCTCAGCTTTCTTTAACTTAAACTAAATACTTTGCAATAGTAATACTGCTGTACAATAAGCTGAGAGTGCCACATAAAAATGGGAGGCATGGTATTGTGCTTCCTTTGGAACAATTTAGTAATTTGCTAATTTCTCCCTTGCCTCTGTGGTATTGCCTCTTGTGTGTGCAGGGTGCGGGTGTGCATGTCTATATATATAGTCTATATATATATATATATATATATATATATATATATATAAAATGGTTACCAAGGGCTGGTGTCGGGGGTGCATTTCTTTGCAAAGGGAGCTTTAAGGATAGCTGAAAGGGAGGCTTTTTCTGTGGTGTAGATGTATGTAGGTATGGATAGCCACAAGCATCTACGGTGATAACTGGGCGGACAGCAAAGCAGTTGGGTGCATGCTAACAAAAGAATTATGGGTACTAAATCACGGCTGGGCAATTGGCAAGGCTGTTTCCTGTGAGACATTAGCATGAACATGTGGATCTTACCCTGCTTCTAATGGCTTTTCCTCTATTTTCCTTCTTTTTACCTTGCAGGTGATGGAAGGTTTTGAGCAACTGGGCTTCCCCCACTGTGTCGGTGCCCTGGATGGCTCCCATATTCCGATTCACCCTCCCAGGGCGAATGCGGAGGACTATTACAATCGCAAGTATGGATACTCGATTGTACTTCAGGGACTAACGTCGGCCACCGGTCTCTTCCTTGATATCGAGGCAGGGTTCTCAGGGCGCAACCACGATGCCTTCATCTTCAGGCATTCGTCGTTGTGCCAGGCCATGGATGAGGGAGAATTTGTTCCAGGCAACCCGACCATCACAATCAGGGGGGTGCAGGTACCGCCATTGATAATAGCGGACGGGGCATACCCCTTGCGGCGATGGCTCATGAAGCCATACACAGGAGCTCTGGGGCCAAATCAATTGGCTTTCAACATGGCACTTAGCAGGGCTCGGTGTGTGGTCGAAAGAGCCTTCGGACGTTTAAAAGGAAGATGGGGCTGCCTTGGAGCTAGGCTGACTGTTGGGGAGGAGCACTTTGCCACAGTGGTGTCGGCATGCGTTGTCCTTCACAACATTTGTGAGACAAGGGGCCATGCATTGCATGCTGGGCAGCCCTCCGGTGAACTGCATCTCCCACCTATGGTGCAAGAGTCACAGGCGCCGAGAGACCGCAGAAGGCAGATTGAGGGGGAAATGGTTCGTGGGGCAATCGCGGCCATGATATCCGAACGGGAGTGGTTTCCTTAAAATCCACTGCCACCACTTTGTGACACTTGCTGGCTTAGGTTTCTTGATGTAGAGCTGCATGCACATATATATTTATGCTTATATGTTTTCAAATTCTGTTTGGTAAAAAAATAAACCATTAGTTAACTGTTGATATGGGTGGTTTCTCTAACGTTCACTGCGCCACAGTTTTCAGATACTTGTTTGGTTGGGTTGGTGGTTCTACAGCTGCAAGCACATATATGTGTATGTGTGTATGTCTGTGTGTCTGTGTGTGTATATATTACATACACACACACACATACACATATATACATTTATATATACATTTATATAGAAGTGCGTATGTGTTTGTGTGTGTGTATATATATATATATATATACACACACACACACACACACACACACATACATAAATACATATACATTGATAGATAGATAGATACAGATATACTGTTTCGGAATATCTGTATATAGATACAGATATACATATATATATATGGTTGCCAAATGATGAATTTTTATAGATGCGAAGCAACATATCTCTGGATAAATACATTTATTAATCTTAACACATATATTTACAAACCAGATAAGGGTGTGTGTGTGTGTGTGTGTATGTACTTTTGTATGATTGTATGTTCCAGACACATGTGCTTTCACACAACTACATACGCGCACGCCCATATATACACCCCAAATAAGTTGAGCCTAAACAAATTTTAGACAAAACAACACAACATTAGAAATATAAATCCAACATGTAAAC